>JAWDAA010000029.1:1919166-3238333 GCA_036785405.1 Coenonympha arcania
GTTACCAAACTAGATTGGTATGGCATCATGTCATGCTAGTTTTGCTAACTTATGCAAAAAGAATACAAAAATAAGTTTTTGCCCCTGTTTTCTTAATTAATAACCCAGTGAGGGTTACTAACTAACAAACTGAACGATACAGAATCTGCCCACAGGTGAGATCACTGCCATAATAACCTGTAGAGTGTAACAGAAATATATTATATTGAATGGAAGCAGGCGTTATTTTGCGGAAATCCATAATTAGCAGGGTTTTGCTATAATCCGCTACTTGAAAAGATTCTGTATGGTGCAATATGCAGGAAAACTGCCCACATGAAACTCCACACACAAATTTTCCGAAACTTTCTTCGACGCACGTTTCGTCCCGACACCGGGACATCCTCAGGAGATGTTGACTTCACAATTCGAAATCGTAGAGTACGATTTCGAATTGTGAAGTCAACATTGGATTTGTGTGTTTCATGTGGGCAGTTTTCCTGCATATTGCACGATACAGAATCTTTTCAAGTAGAGGATTATAGCAAAACAAATTAATCTGTCCTGCTAAAATATATTATGTTAAAATAAATGAAAGAAAATAGTAATGGCAGATAATGTAACGGAAAAGGAATAAAACTGCAACCAGCAGTGCTTTGTTGGATTCATCGGGTCGCTAGAGACATCGGTACCCGCTGAAGCACTAATGCAGTTGAGACTTGCAACATCTTGTAGCAAAATGGCCTTCCGTAGCACCGTAGTTCCATAGAGTAGGTTAAGCTTAGCTCGCACAGAGTAATGTCGGCCAGAGGTTAGTTAATTATTTCCTAAAAAAAATTGGTTGTCTGTAAAGTCGGTTTACTGACGATAGTTGAACGTGACAACTCTCGCTTGCACTTCAAGCCTTACATGGAACGCCTCAGAGCGAGGTAACGCGAGCGAGGTAACGCCGCATGAGTCATGTTTTTTTGTGCGTGCAACCGGCTCTATCGATTTATAAGACGTTGTCACGTCAAAAATTGGTTGTCTGTAAAGTCGGTTTACTGACGATAGTTGAACGTGACAACTCTCGCTTGCACTTCAAGCCTTACATGGAACGCCTCAGAGCGAGGTAGGTAACGGCAGCGAGGTAACGGCAACGAGGTAACGGCACGGCACATGAGTCATGTTTTTTTGTGCGTGCAGCCGGCTCCATCGATTTATAAGACGTTGTCACATCAAAAAAATATGGTAATGGCCCCGGCCGTTTGGTCTCCCCTGCCGGTTTCTACAGAGCATCGCGCTGTAACGCGTAATTTTATTGGCGGTGCGTCTAATTTTCGAATGATTCTGAGAAAATACCTGTGCGACACGTGATTGTGTCTTGTAAGTTCCAGGTTTGAGACCTGACTCTAATACTATGATGAAATGATGACGAAATAAACTTTCAAGAATGATATCTTGCTAGATAGCTAAGAATTCTTTGGAACGTTCCGGGAATTCTGAAACCGACTTTATGTCATAAGTAAACTAATAAGGGTGTAGTAAAGTAGAACTATATTATGCCTTCTTCTTTTTGTGGTTTTGAATTCGTGGCTCAAGAGGCTCTTATGTCAATAATTTAGGTAGGTACCATGGTTCAGTCTGAATAGACCTTAAAAATGCCATCGCAATCCTATTAACAAAAATCGATTCTTCTTTCACTGGAAATAGCGGGGCTCATTAACGATTCCAGTCTATATTTAGACCTGCGGAATCGGCTGATGATACTTTGTAAGTTTGTATATCCACTTTTCTACTTTCACTATTCACTGATCTATTTCTGCGAAATTTAAAAAAAACGTATAGGAACAGCACTCTGATTGACAAATTAGTCACGTGCCTTATCGATGACAACTGCCATTCACATATATATTTCTTAATTAACCCACGAAAAAATGAAGTAGACCCTTAAGTCGACGCGTATTATATTTTTACCCTTAAGTCGACGCGTATTATATTTTTTTTGTATGACCATGCATTAGTTTTTACAGAGTAGTCCAATTTTTTATTTAAAAATCCTTTTTAATTGAATGGGGTAAATAGTTCCTTAAAGTTAGTCTCAAATACGTTTCGAACAAAACTAACCTAAGGGTGGGAAAATATAGGTGCTTTCTTGTTCATTCATAGATTTTAATGCTGAATTGTGTATTACAATCGTGCAACAATCGCAATCAATAATTAAAACTCACCATGGTAATGAACGAATAATGAAAAATTAAGCATGTAGTAATAAGTATACCTATTATAGTAAAAAACCGCCCAAAAAACAGAAAAACAAGAATTAATTAACCTAATATATTTAACCTTAATAACTAAGTTCTTAAAAATATTATAGTCTCTACCAATTATTTAACATCGTTTGGTACATAGTAATTCATTCCAGGGTGATTCGATTAAACTGACATCGGCAGCTTGAAATAGCTTGATTCACTATTCCGGAGCTTCATATAGAATGAGCTCGGCATTTCCGAGCCGGCTAAATATAGCTACGACTTTCTCCCATACAGAAATAGGCTTATATTTCTAGTCTATTTGTGTCTATTTCTGTTTGGGAATGCGAATGTTTGGTATTTTTGAGCCAGGATTTCGATTTCTACAGAGCTTTCGCTTGGGGCGAACTGAGTTTTGTATTGTTGAGAAATTCGTAAGTAAATACATCAAAGTCGTGAGTAAATACATCAAAGAGAGCCTTATTGCACAGTGTTAAGTAAAATATAGTAGGATATCTTTAAATTGTGCTTATTATGAGAAATGCGATGAATGTCCTATGCCATTTCAGAAGAGGTTCTTTTTTATTTTGGGGTGCAGAAATCTAAAAATCATGTTTTCTTTAAAGGGACCCGGGTACCATCCAGCCGCGAAAATTCAAATTTTATTTAGTTTTTCGCTAACAGTGGGCTAATTATATTATATCGTAAGCTATAATGACAATAAGTTTTGCGGGCACTACATTTATGCATCTACTGTCTACCTACATATCTGTTTTTAATAAAAACTCTGCTCAACAATACTCATTTACTTCATACTGTTTCCCGATAGCTCGAAATCTGGGAAACTGCAAAAAATATATATTTCGGGAACCAATATGAGGTCAGTGGGAATTTTCGAGCAAAGTTCTTATTAAAAACATGCAGATGCATAAATATTATGTGGTATGCCCGCAAAATGCATTGCCATAAACCTAATGCCTGTGTCTAATGAATATCAAATAAAGTCTAATAATAATAACAAATAAAGTCTAATATTCGCGAAAAACTAAATAAAATTTGAATTTCGCGGGCTAGTTGGGCCGAAAGGTAATATTACATGATAAAAGTACAATGTATAAAGCGTACTGAAACGTACTTGCATTTATGGTTAGCGTTTTAACCCTGAGTTAACACACTTACCCAGGCCGACGCGAGGGGCCTTAGTGTGTAAAACTCTATAATTAAAAATATAATTAGTAAACTCTTCAATCCTCAATCGAACCCTGAACTTTCAATGATCCAAATTACAATCTAAGATCTACATCCACATACCGCATCCGGGGAACATATTATCCAACAAACTATCTCAAACTAATTATGAAGTTTGCAGCAGATATTCAGTTTGAAAGCGAATCTTCCAATTTTGGAAACGGTCGGCAGTATAAACTTTCCTCCTAATTACATTAGGATTAAGAGCTCTGTTTGTTTGTTTGCTTGTTATTTTATGCAATCCCTTTCAAGTTTTCGGCTATATAAGTTGCTTCGTGGTTGGTCCTTAGGACATTGTCATAATTCGCCTACGTTGAATTAAATACCTACGCCTAAATTGAATGTACCTACTTCAAAACACGGTCGAGAATCGTTTGTTGAAACCTTTTTTGAAGTACATTCAATTTTACACTCAATATCGATTGACGCAAAGTTAATTTTTCATTTCTTTTCATGATTCGCTTCACTCAGATTGTGTAAGAGAAACGTACCTACTTATTCATCGTTATCGTAATCGCAAACCCATCCTGCTCTCTGATTGGTCCCCTGATTTACGTCAGCCAATCAGGGCGCATGCTGACGATAACGATGAATCGGTTTTCCTTACGCAATCAGAGTTCAGACCCCTTATTGGAAAGATGGACAAAGTCCAGCATTGGCAGTCAGTCGGCTGACAGAAATGAAACAATTGTATGTATTTCCGGGTGAAGATTTTTCGTCGTGGTAATAAAAAAAAATCACACAGATATTTTATAGGTTATTTTTTACTTTTTATGCTTTATATTTAGAAACAAACAACAACAAGTTCGGCAAAAAATGGAATACTGTACGGATAGTATTTCATGAAAAACCTACCAATACTATAAAGCTTTGTTGTTGTGAATATCTATTTAAAGACTGAAATGTCACCCTCCAGTATTGTCAGTAACAGAGATATAGGTACCTGCGAGTCGCAATATGCACGTATTGGAACTGCATAAAATGTTGATAACAAGGTAAGTAAGCAAAGCAAACAAGCTCGGAGCCTTTGGAACTGCAAATCAAAGTTTTCCGGATCACCGGCTGCAGAACGGCGCTCCGGAAGTAATCTGGTGACGTCACAGTCTCCTTTGGGACTCGCGTTTGTTTGAGGATTTTTGCATTTTTCAATTCAGCGCTGACGAGTGATTTATCGCTTGGGAATATGGATGTGTTATTTGATAACTCATACGTGTAGATACTTACACATTTATAGATGTGTAGATGTTAGTGCCATCTGACCCGGTGCCTCGGCTCACTACCGGGCCAGATGGGACTTTGTCTGTGTGTATATCTGTGTATCTGCGAGAGTCTGTTACCCTTTTTTGGGTTCCGTACCCATAGGAAAAAACGGCACCCTTGAAACGATAATGACCATGGATGTATGGAATCCCGTAAGCAAAGCAAATAAGCTCGCAGCCTTTGAAACTGCAAATCAAAGTTTTCCGGATCACCGGCTGCAGATCGGTGCTCCGGAAGTAATCTGGTGACGTCACAGTCTCCTTTGGGACTCGCGTTGTAGGTACTCATACTTGTAGATATTTACATACTTGTAGACGTGTAGGAGGGTTGGTTTCATCTGGCCCGGTGCCTCGGCTAGTTACCGGGCCAGATGGGACTGTATCTGGGTATCTGTTTTTCCATCCGTATCTATGCGTTAGTGATATTAACTTTTAATAACAACGGCTTAACATAGTCTCTGAGGCGGGGATAAGTAACACCGCCAAAGCCACCGGCCAAACCGACATTACACCGTCATTTTGTTAATGAAAAAACATCAGACCACTACCTAAGTTCCATTCAGTAAGTAGTACGAGCTCGAACAGCTGAAAAACTGTAAGATTTTTCGGTCTGGGCCGGGCATCGAACTTTGTGTCCTTCTATAAATCTTCCAGTACACAGAACTTTGAACGTTGTCGGAAGTAATCCGGCGACACGATACCTTCCTTTGGGAACTGCATCCGTTTGTTTGAAGATTTTTGCATTTTTCATTTCAGTGCTGCTGCCGTGTGATTTTTCACCTGGGAATATAGCTCTGAGATATTTCAATAAAAATATGTCACTAGTTTCTATATTCCGTTGCTACTGTTGTGCGAAATATGTTTACCTATAAACATAATTATGTATACGTGGATAAGTACTAGGTCAAATCTGATAGTGGTTATGTATTGGGTCAGGTAGATACACAGTGCGAAATCGTAGAGGATCTCCTGACCGAGACATCTCCTGAGGATGTCCCGGTGTCGGGACGAAACGTGCGTCGAAGAAAGTATTGGAAAATTGTGTGTGGTGTTTCATGTGTGCAGTGTTCCTGCATATTGTACCTTACAGAATCTTTTCAAGTAGCGGATTACAGCAAAACAAATTAATCTGTCCTGTTAGTGATGGATTTCCGCAAAATAACGCCTGCTTCCATTCAAATATGTATCCTATACCTTTAAACGAGCAATTCTTGTATATATATATATTTCTATATAATCTGAATCTGGGAAACGGCTTAAACGATTTTCATGAAATTTAGTATACAGGGGGTTTTGGGGGCGATAAATCGATCTAGCTAGGATTCACTTTTGAAAATGTCGAATTTACCAAAAAAAAATATGAACCCTGCTGCCATCTATTGGCAACCGAGCAAAGCTCGGTCACCCAGTTATTGTAACTTGATACGAGGTAGGTTTAATGCACCGATGTGAACCAAGGGATGAGCTCTTCTGAACATTTTACGTAAACCTTCTTCATACGATAAAAAAGTAGCGCCATCTGTCAAATTTCCCGCTAATACGCCACAATATGGCGGAAACCGTCCCTGTGGAAACTACTAGACTAATACGAGGACTAATATGCCTAAGCATTAAACAAGTACAGTAACCAGTAGCGTGGATCGCGGTCCATATACAAAACTGCGGTCGCCTTACTACTGATGCCGTTGGTGTCAAAACAAACATTTTTGACACCAGTAAACTGGCGACATTGTATTCGTTGTTTGCCGGGTCATGTGTATATATGTCTATTCTAAGAAGCGACTCCTTGACCGCTCTGACAAGAGCGTAACGATTAGAGATGAGTCTTCCTTGGGACCAAAGATCCATGTTAGAAATTGTGTCAGCTAATTCGATAAGTACAATACAGTACAGAACGTCAGTTATACAGAAGTTACAGTGAAACACAAAACAATTGTGCCCGGAACGATAACGGGCGAAACTTTTAAAATCCTCTTAAAATAGAGCACAAAAGGGGAAGACAAATTTTAACACAAAATAATAGTGTCCCGACTCATTGTTATGTAAAATAGATGATACAGCCATTTAAAAGTTTTAATTTCAACGAGAAACCCATTTAGAGCCATGTCCTGACTTTGCGCAGGTCTTGTCAAGTTTTGTATAGAAGTACGAGGACTTACTGTGCGAATAGTGTTACTACTAATGATTTAATTTATTGTTGTTTTGTTGAATTCGTAGTGAATTCATGAAGTGAATACTACTACTGTGTTAATAGCTAAGTTTTGTTTGAATTGAAAGTCTATTTTCTAAAACGAAATATAAACTGTTTTAAAGTTATGCAGGCTAAAATAGATGAAATCATACCTATTCGAAAAACGATAATTAGATTCAAAATTTTACTTAGGCACTTTGTAACTTTGGCAAATTGTAAAAGCAAATCCATGAATGTGACAAAATGTTCGGATGTAAACTTATTACCCATTTTGATTCTAATTTGGAGATAGTAGTGGAATAGTCGTCGTCGTTTCAGCCAATGGACGTCCACTGCTGGACATAGGCCTCTTGAAATGACCGCCAAACACCACTATCTTGCGTCGCCTGGCGTCAGCGACTCCCCGCGACTTTCTTTAAGTCGTCCGTCCACCTGGTGGGGGGTCGACTGACACTGCGCTTCCCGGTGCGTGGCCGCCATTCCAGCACCTTGGGTCCCCAACGTCCATCAGTCCTACGAGCTATTGCCCCGCCCATTGCCACTTCAGCTTTGCGACACGTTGAGCTATGTCGGTTAGATAGGTTCTTTTGCGGATCTCCTCATTTCTGATTCATTCGATCGCGCGAAGATACTCCAAGCTTAGCTCTCTCCATCGCTCGCTGAGTGACCCTGAGCCTTCTTATGAAGCCCATAGTTAGCGACCATGTCTCGGATCCGTAAGTCATCACTGGCAACACGCACTGTTCGAAGACTTTGGATACCTTGGAATATCACAAGCTATTTTGGGAATTGTCACTGAACTTACTCGAACCAACACGTTTAACTGATCATATTAAAGGAATTTTCGAGTTTTAGAGGTATTAAAGAACGGCAATTGATTTTAATTATCAAAATATTGCATTGAAGTAACGTTACACATGTCCTTTGTACTCCAGCCTGTTTGTCTACACCTGAAGCTCGTAACCGAGTGTGTATTTTTCGGCCCGAACTCGACCATTTATAAAGCGATGCAAACAAAGCAGTATCAGGGTTATGGGTTCGTGAATTATAAAACAGTAAATCCAAAACGTGGCGATGTACGCACGGCTTACTAAACGCCACAATTTTAAGTTTAGACCTTGCTTAACACTAGCGAGATTTTATGTCACTTCTGAATGTAATACAGTCCATTTTCTCGAGTTTATAACTGGTTCATGATGCATGGTATAAGTATTCTGTACTTGTTTCAGGACACATTCGAAGGTTATAATATAATAAACACCCTACCAATGACATAAAGTCCAGCTAAATGAAAGTAGGTATTTAAATCTAATACCCACAACCATAATATCTGATAATATGATTTTCGAGAAATATATCATCAACAACTTTTCATGGCACATATTAAGGGAACGAGTCTTTTCAAAGAATTATGGAAAATTCGCAAAAATTATAAATAACTCTCAGTATTGTAGGCTTTTTCATGATTTGTCTGGAGAGTAAGTATTATAGGTACGTCAATCTACCTGTATTCTGTATTCTTTTCAGAAAACCCTTTCATTTCATACCCATGTTGCAGTGCATTAAAATAACTCGTCAGCCATCTAGGGTTTTGTGCCATCTTGGATTTAGAATAACATCACACAGCTATCCATGCATTGTCATCTGAACTAAAAGTTGTTTGTAAAAAACGCCGCGTTTTTCTGATCAAGGTGTTGTAAAACTGTGACGCTTCAGTACAACCATTATGGATGAATTGGAAATTCTAGCTCCACGGGCCACCAACGCCATCAATATTAGAGTGTGTCAACTAATGTTAGTTAACGTGCGGTAACGTGCCGACATGTAGTGGCATAATAGAACATCAACGTTTTGAAAACTTTATGTTGAGTTTATGAGCTCCCTATGGAAAAATACCGCTCTGCAGAGAATTGAGAACCGGTTTGGAGGTTTTCTGAACCATAGTTTCAGCTGAAAGACGTCTACTGCTGGACAGAGGGCTCCTGCAATGATTTCCAGCTCACACGGTTCTTCGCCACTTGCATCCAACGACTCCCCACGACTCACTCAATGTCGTAAGCCACTCCAGTTGTCCAGCACCTTGGGTCTGCAATGTCCGTCGGTTCTGCGAGCTATTTGCCCCCGCCCATTGCCACTTCAGCTTCGCGATACGTTGAGTTACGTCTCGCGTCGGTGACTTTGGTTCTTTGGTATGGTTGAGAACAATCCCGACATCTTTTAAGCCTTAAGCATATAGATACATAGATAGATAGATAGATATAAACACTATTGCACACCACAGAATAAAAACATAAAAACCTGTCAAGTGCGAGTCGGACTCGCGCACTGAGGGTTCCGTACTACAACCGGAGGAATAAAACCATAAAAACCACTTTTCTTATCGAACCGCAAAACTAACTTTGTTTTTAGAGGTTTTATTGTTATTATCAAAAAACTACTTATTAAATCTCGTTCAAACCAATTTTCGGTGGAAGTTTGCATGGTAATGTACATCATATATTTTTTTTAGTTTTATCATACTCTTATTTTAGAAGTTACAGGGGGGGGGACACACATTTTACCACTTTGGAAGTGTCTCTCGCGTAAGCTATTCATTTTAGAAAAAAATGATATTAGAAACCTTAGTATCATTTTTGAAGACCTATCCATAGATACCCCACACATATGGGTTTGATGAAAAAAAAATTTTTGAGTTTCAGTTCTAAGTATGGGGCACCCCCAAAATTTATTACTTTTTTTTAAATTTTGTGTGAAAACCTTAATGCGGTTCACAGAATACATCTACTTACCAAGTTTCAACAGTATAGCTCTTATAGTTTCGGAAAAAAGTGGCTGTGACATACGGACGGACAGACGGACAGACGGACAGACGGACAGACAGACATGACGAATTTATAAGGGTTCCGTTTTTTGCCATTCGGCTACGGAACCCTAAAAAATAAGAAATAATGAACACACAAACTTAGGAGTACAACTTGGCGCCCTTATCGCTACATAGCAATTTCTTCCAGGCAACCAATGGCATGAACATATATATCGGGTTCAAAGATAGATATATATTAAAATGTCTATCTTTTTAACCCGAAATGTATGCGGCAAAGCCGCGCGCAACAGCTAGTGTTATAATACGCAAGTGTGTGTTCCTCTGGTTTTTGGGTTTTTCTGTGGCAATTTGCGTTCAACTTTTAAATGCTTTATCTACGCTCATTGCTTAAAGTTCGAATTATGAAATCGAAATGTGTCAAATAATTACCTACTTTATTCACAAACTTCTATAATTATTAAAAAGTTATTCATAATAACATCGCTCTACTATGGAAATATTTAAAGAAAGTTGTTTAATATCCATAACGATACACGGCTCTGGATTCCTGTATTTGTATCTGGGGTTTTGAAGGAATTGATTGCAGTACCGCTATCGGCAATACAACGGTTAACGGTTACAATTATCTGGGGTAGGTAATATTTTGTATGTAATATTTTTTTAAGTGAATCCACAGACAACATATAGTTGGTAGTCATTGCCGAGAATATAAATGGGGCATGAGTGACCATAGACAACAACACAATGTCTAACGTTCCGCGTAACGTTCCACCTGGGCCTGTGATTACGATTATGATTATGATTACGATTACGATTACGACTACGACTACGATTACGATTACGATTATGACGTTATCTCGTAAATCTAACGTCCGTGAACCGACTTTACAGACAACCAATTTTTTTTGTTACTTAGTCAAAACTTTGCGCTGAAAAATGTCTAGTAGTGAAACCTACAAAAGAAAATTTCACTCCACATGACATCTTAGTAGTTGCAATGATTTACGACAAAAGTTAGCAAGATTTTATGATTTGGATTTATGATAATAATATGAGCGTAGATAAAGTAGTGTATGAAACTCTACATAATTAGGTATTAAAACACTCGTGTGATACTATTAAAAAACTCGCCTGCGGCTCGTTTTTTAAACTCACACTCGTATTTTAATACCCCCCATTATGTAACCGTTACATAAACTACTATTTGTTTTGTTATTTTCGTCATAAATCGTTTTTGCCGTGGGTTTCATTTCAGCGAGTACATTTAGCGCGAAGTAAATTTGCGCTCATCAAAATGTAAATCCGGTAACAATATTATACTGTATTTATACGAAACGGTTAGTGAAATTGTGTTTAGGTAAAATTTTCACTCTCGCTAGTGATGTCCGCATTAGGTATGTATCGAGAATATTAAATCATTTGTCAACAACTGATTTGAAGTTTGTGCGCCTGATGTTTTTATGGGATAAACTTGCAATTATCACACCAATATTATGAAGGCAAAAGTTTGCATGTGTTTGTGTGTACTTACGTACATATGTATTTTATTCCTTCACGCCAACATTACAGAACCGATTTGATTTGCCAACTTAAGATTTTATTTTACTCTATACAAATTAGTACTTGACTGCGATCTCATATGATGGTAAGTGATGATGAAGCCTAAGATGTTATCGTACTAACTTGGAAGGGTAAGTAAATTTCCCCCAAAGGTTTTTACAAGCATCGCACCGGAACGCTGAATCGCTTGGCGGTGTGTCTTTGCTGGTAGGGTGGTAAACAGCCACGGTCCAAGCCTCCCACCAGACCAGATCTGAGCCATTTTAAAAATTAGGAAATTCCAAGGTGGCCCGGGAATCGAACCTGCGACCTCCTACTCGAATCCGGGCGCAATGCCACTGCGCCAGAAAGGTCGTATATTCATCCCGAAAAATTGATATTTCCCCGAAAGAATTGTGAAAAAGAAAAAAAAATCTAGCACAATAAGGTACTTTAAAGCTTAGCCCCTGAAGTATTAAAATAGCACTATCACACCGGAGTACATCTGCATGTAGTTTTCTCAAGGGATCGTCAGACGTAGCACATACGTATTACGTAAGTATGGTAAGGCGTAGCAGCGTCTACGTAAGTAACTTACTTACGTAAAGTAAAGTAACGTAGCTAAAAGCGATACTGTATCTTCTTCCCTCTTATAGCTTTCCTATTAATAGTGTTGATATTTCGTTAAACTAACACTCAAAAAAAAATTTTATTCCACGAAAGTGAATATCTACAACAAATAGGTACCTACCTAATAAATAATTCAGTTTTCTTAACCGAAACTTCTCAATAATTCTTATTCTTTCGTAGGTCGGTATTCGGTAGTTCTGAAAATAGGAAGTAAACTACGAGTATTTTTCATACCCCTAGGTAAGAGATAATTTATTTGGCAAGTGACATTATTATCACTGTTATAGATATTTCAATCCATGATGACGCGCCCCACTCTACCAAACTCCATACGAATCGACTGAAACATAAGCGGCTTTGACAGAGTGGGGCGCGTCATCGTGAATTCAAATATTAATTGATTTTTTATTATCTTATAACATTCCATGTTCACCAAAAATCTAAATGTCGATACAACTGCAACTTTATGTTAACAAATCCCGCGCCTGTCTCACAAAATTGTTTCCTTGTTACGTACAATAATTCGTTTTCCCTAATTTATATTGGGCTCTTTAACTTTTAGCGCGGGAGCTTTGTTTCAATGTTTAATTAATATCACGTCGGTATTTGGGTAGAGAATGCTAATACTAAGTAATTTATACATGAGATACTTTGTACTATATCTACGTCATAATATAGCAAACTAACTGACCAGGTAAACGTTGTTTTGCAGTATAAATTATTTCTCACTCTAGACTAGACCAGCCGAAACCAAATATATTTACACAATAAAAGTAAGTAAAAAAAATGCCAATCAAAACACATGCTATTTCAATTTCTTTTTTTTTTAAAAAGGGAACAGCCTTCAAAAAACAAACCCACTGAAAAGCAAAAAATAATTTTCAAATAAATCTGGGTATAACTATTTAGTTTTTGAAGTCGGTGCCAACTGCCTGTTGCTGTTGCTGAGCATGCTGTTTACAAATTCTAACTAAACTAAAATGTTGGTATGGCACCGACTTCAAAAACTAAATAGTTATACCCAGATTTATTTGAAAATTATTTTTTGCTTTTCAGTGGGTTTGTTTTTTGAAGGCTGTTCCCTTTTTAAAAAAAAAAGAAATTGAAATAGCATGTGTTTTGATTGCCATTTTTTTTACTTACTTTTATTTCACACTTTTTAGTGATAAGTAGGTACTTCATCTATCTTAGGTTTTTGGCGAATTACTACCTATCAATTTATTTTAGTGGTAGGTTTTTAGTGACAATCTTAGGCTTAGTACTAGCCTGAAACTTATCACTAAAAACATATCATATCATAGTATAATAATGACTTAGACATACCTACTATTATTCTCTATATCTAATGACGACGATGAGGAATGGTCTTTCTCGATAGATCTAATAGATCGGTTCAGCCAATAGCGATATAATCGCGGATAAACCTAAATACCAACATAGGGATTAAACTGAGAACCTCGTTTTTTTGAAGTCGGTTAGTTAAAAACATTATTGTCAACTTGAGAATCTCCTTCATTGAAGTCAGTTAATCTACACTGTAAACTATTATACTAATTGCAAGCGATTTACTCTTTTCCGTTGAGGAGTTCTGCTCTCCATCTCCGAAGATATTCATTAGATCTCGACCAAATTGAACTTAGACTACCTCTGATGTATGCCCTTCCTAACAAAAAAAAGAATCGTCGAAATCGGTTTTGCCGAACTCGAGATATTCCTGGACAAACTTAATACAAACATATCGATTAAACGGAGAACCTCCTACTTTTTTAAGTCGGTTAATATACTAAAACCTTCTCCAGAATGTAACAAATACTTTCCTGAAAACCGCATCAAAATCGGTTCAACCAAACGCGAAATAATCGCGGACAAACATACATACATACACACATACATACATACGGGTCGAATACAGAACATCCTTCTTTTTTTGAAGTCTGTTAAAACAGTTTTCAAGCCGTTTCGGAGGAGTTTTGTTAGAAACACATGACTTTTATTGATACTTATTACTAACAATATAAAAGTCATTCCTTGCTCTGTGCTTACTAATACCTGACTGGTATGACATCTAAAAAATTGTCTTATGCTAATGTTTAAACCACGATTGGTAGTGTTTACATGAGGCAGGAGTGCAGAAAGCCCCGTTCACGAGTGTAGGTATAGGTTGATAATAAAAATGTCAAAATTGTGAATGATTGTTCACCCTTTGACGAATTCGGGAATTATAATTGATTAATTTTCTTAAATTAAGGCGCATTTAGAAAACTATATAGAAATAGCGTTCCGTGTGAAAGTAGCTTTAATAAATTCACAGTAAATCGAAGCTCGTAGAGTAGGTACCTATACAGTTCTGTAATTGAATTGTCTCTGAATATTTATGAATTCGAGGACGAAGTTTCATCAAGAATTTGTCAAGTGAATCGCCAAACGCCATGATTGGATAAGCTTATTATGGAGGCTATTGTTTGATACAATAACCTTAATTGTTATAATATAAGTATTGGCTACCAGGCAAACGTTGTTTTGCCTTATAGGAGTATGAAAACTAGCTTACGACTTATTCTCAGACCTACCGAACGTAGACAAAATAATAACCATTCGAGTCGTTTCGGAGAAGTTTAGTTAGTTTGTAAGTGTTACAAGAATTTTATATCGCTGACCAGGCAAACTTTGTTTCGACATACTATAGGCCATAGGGGTATGAAAAATAGCTTACGACCTATTCTCAGACCGGCAGAAAAAAAATCAAAAATCGGTCAAGCCGTTTCGTAGGAGTTTGGTTACAAACACCTCGTGTGAAACGAAAATTTTATATTTATTATATTTTGTGAGAACATAAAGCTTGATTGGCAGGTTATAAAGTAAGAGGTCTCCATTTTATCAGCCAATTTGGGACTTACGATTGGTTAAAACTTAAAAGTCAAGACCAAGAGCTGTAGGTATATTTGAGAAAACCATAGAAATCAGTAAATCAGTCAAATGAAACAAACTTCAAAAACGTATAAATAAAAATGACATATCTGATCGACAAATTAACTACTCGACTAATCGACGACAATTGCGACTCACATTATTTTCTGAATTTTCTTCCATATACTTAGTTAAGGAATGAGCGATCGAATTTCTATGACGTTGCTAGATAAGTCGTTTTAGGTACTGAGGCTGCAGAATTACTTACTGACGTAAATATATTTACCAAAAAGCAAATAACATTTCACCTAAATAGATTTTGGTGAGTAATTCGGTTTTTCAGTTCGCGTCGGCACAGGCGTAGTTTTCCCCCGACAGGCCTAATCATCGGAAAAGCGATGAGTCAGCGGTTTTCCCTCTGAAACATTCGCCGAAGAAGTACGTGAGTCACGTAGATTTTTTCAACGGCTTCCGTTTCATTTATGGAGCTGTTGTGGGTGAAATTCTATTGAAAGGATGAGTAATGTAAAATTGATTTCTGTTGAGCTTCCTTAGAGACAGGGTTGTGCTGGAGTTTTCACGTTGTATATCGTGTAGATTTACTACGTATGCAGCAAAAATTTGCCACGAAATGTGAAGCCTCTTTGTTTATATTTTTAAATACTCTTTTATATTGACTGTTGTATAATTATTTTTTAATAGCTTTTACCCGGGGCTTTGTCTGCGTCATTGAGGAAAAGATTCTTTAATAACTAAGCTTAGCAACAGAAGTTATAATATTATAGGAAGTAGACTGAAAACTCTTTTGAAATTGCGTATTGTACTGGAATTGTAAGTCCAAAGGAACAATGTATTTTATTAACCTGTGCCACATAGTTTAATTGTTTTTACAGACATTAAACATACATTTTTATTTGATTTTTCATGGAAGACTTTACTCATCCTTCAAAAAAATTAACTTCATAACGTTAAATAAGGACTTTTCATAAAAGAAACGCGAATATTTCGTATCGGTGTACCATCACGTACCGTGTCGACACGCTGTTACAATATTTCTGGCTAACCGCCAATAGTCGAAGAGCTGCTGTAAATACAATTTTCATCTCACCCGCTCGGAAAAGGGATTTTAAATGCCCAAAATGCAGGCGGAAAATGCTATTATATTCCCTAGGGTCCAAAAGAATTTTTATTTCTCCCTAGGGCGAGACAAAGTAGTATGAAAATCCTAGCTGAAAAGCATTTCCAAATTCGAACATGACGTACTCTCGTATTGCGTCTATAACGAAGACTTTCTTTTTAATAACGCATACGGTCAGTAACGAAGTTCGACCTTAGAGTTTGTATAGGTACATTACTTTTTTGTTAGTGGGCTGTAGTGACCCGACTATTGGTGTTAACAATGCCACTGGCCCTTAGCCAACAACTGCATGGTAGAACAATGATTAAACACATCAAATCCATAGTGTAGTTAGCTCTTAGTGTACATGTTTATATTCATACAAGCATTTTAAACATTTAATATGTTGATACGATCCGGGGCTTAACAAGTTAGTGGGCTGTAGTGGCCCGGCTATTGATGTGTACGATGCCACTGGACCGCCAACAACTTCACGGTAGAACAATGATTAAACACATCAAGTCCTTCGTATGGCTAGCTCTTAGTGTACATGTCTCAGTTTATATTCATACAGGCATTTTAAACATTTTATCTACGCTCATTGCTTAAAGTTCGAATTATAAAATCGAAATGTGTCAAATAATTACCTACTTTATTCACAGACTTCTATGATTATTAAAAAGTTATTCATAATAACATCGCTCTACTATGGAAATATTTAAAGAAAGTTGTATAATATCCATAACGATACACGGCTCTGGACTCCTGTATTTGTATCTGGGGTTTTGAAGGAATTGATTACAGTACCGCTATCGGCAATACAACGGTTAACGGTTACAATTATTATCTGGGGTAGGTAATATTTTTTATGTAATATTTTTTAAGTGAATCCACAGACAACATATAGTTGGTAGTCATTGCCGAGAGTATAGATGGGCCATGATTGACCATAGACAACAACACAATGTCTAACGTTCCGCGTAACGTTCCACCTAAGCCTGTGATTATGATTATGATTACGATTACGATTACGATTACGACTACGATAACGATTACGATAACGATTACGATAACGATTACGATAACGATTACGATAACGATTACGATTATGACGTTATCTCGTAAATCTATCGTCCGTAAACTGACTTTACAGACAACTAATTTTTTTTGTTACTTAGTCAAAACTTTGCGCTGAAAAATGTCTAGTAGTGAAACCTACTAAAGAAAATTTCACTCCACCTGACATCTTAGTAGTTGCAATGAATTACGACAAAAGTTAGCAAGATTTTATGATTTGGATTTATGATAATAATATGAGCGTAGATAAAGTAGTGTATGAAACTCTACATAATTAGGTATTAAAACACTCGTGTGATACTATTAAAAAACTCGCCTGCGGCTCGTTTTTTAAACTCACACTCGTATTTTAATACCCCCCATTATGTAACCGTTACATAAACTACTATAAAATGTTGATACGATCCGGGGCTTAACAAGTTAGTGGGCTGTAGTGGCCCGGCTATTGGTGTGTATAATAGCACTGGCCCTTAGCCAACGACTCCTTGTCAAATAAATGTTGACTTTTTATGTGTTTTATTATGATATACTAGGTGACCCGGCAAACCTTATTTGGCCTTATACACTATTTCTCACTTAGAGATATGAAATTTTACTAATACTTCTGAAATATTAATACTTTATTTAGGTACGACTTATTTTCAGACCTATCGAATATACACGAAAAATATTTATCCGGAAGATGTTGTGGGATTTTTTTTGGGAATTAAATAAATTTTATGATTAATTTATTTATTATTTGGATAAGGATTAAAATCATGTTAATAAAAACAGCTTCGCAAATAATACCTATGTATTTTGATTACCATATAAAAAAGCTTATAATGAGTCAAACTGAAAAGGTCATAACTATGGTGTCGGGGACTTTTTTTTGAGGGAGAACTTTTCCGTCATACATGATTTTTGCGTAATTTTAACCGTTTACGCAGCGCACGCAACGGAAGCTCTCCAAATGGAACAATTTTCCAATTTTGCAAGATTTTTCATGACATGATGTTGTAACCTATAGCCTTCCTCAATAAATATACCTCATGAATCTCAAGGCTATCTATACCTCAAGAATAATTTTTCAAATCGCACCAGTACTTCCTGAGATCAGCGCGTTCAAACAAACGCAAAAACAATAATTCTCGTGCCAATTTTTTTGCCAAACTCCTCAGAAAACTCCACGATTGTTTTGAAATTTTCTACTCGTACGTTCGGTAGGTCTAAGAAAAGGTCGTAAGCTATTTTTTTTTATATTCCTAATGGCAAAACAACATTTGCTGGGTCAGCTAGTATCTAATAATTAAAATCCTTGCGCCAATTTTTATTACCAAACTCCTCCGAAAGGGCTCGACCGATTGTTATGAAATTTTCAGTGTATATGTTCGGTAGGTCTGAGTAGGTCCTAAGGTATTTTTAAAATATCCCTTATTGCAAAACAACGTTTGCCGGGTCAGCTACTTAGTATAGATTATAGAAGATAAGCTAGCGACTATTGAAGTCTCAATACAAAGGGGCACTTAGACAAATTAATTTGGGTTGTTAATTTGGCTGCATCCAAAATCGGCGCAAACCGCAGCGGCTGCGCTGCTCTGCGGTTTATGGCGACTGCGGTTGCTGCTGTGACATTTCCAGCCCTTTTCCTGACTAATTGTATGTATATTATAGCCTGCTTTAAGAGGATACACTGAGTTTATTTTTGTCCTTCTTACTCTTACGAATACGATAGTGGGCGCGACGCGACATGTAACGTTGCGGAAGAATATATAACAGATAATTATGTACGTAAATTAATTAACAAAAAAACCGACTTCAACTCTCATCAATCTACTGTTAAATACATCCTTTCCGATTAAAATTTTAGGATTTATAATGTGGTATGGATACCATTATCAGCTCTGGACTAAATTGAAATGGGACCATACGGGAAGCGTCAGCTTTCTAATAAAAGAAGAATCATCAAAATCGATTCACCCAGTCAAAAGTTATGAGGTAACAAACATAAAAAAACAGTCGAATTGAGAACCTCCTCCTTTTTGAAGTCAGTTAAAAAAACACTGTTTTACCTAATTACTAAAAAAAACTAAGACCAAAATCGCTCAAAAATTTTTTTCTGAGCGATTTGGGCATTTGGATATTATTATTATTTATTACCGATACACTGAAACAAAATCTAATTATCTACTACTAAAACTAATGAAAACTACCGAGAAAATTTTATCAAATCGTGTTTCTGCTTCGCAGAGCGAATTTAGGTTGAAGACCAAAACAATACATGACGTTTAAAATTGAAAATAATCGTTTTTATAGTTTTTTAACTATGGCACTATTAGATACAAATTCGCATCCTAAAGTACTATCTGAGCATATAATATTGGCATATTTATAATAATAAATATGTGAAATATATTGTATTATACATGCGGCACCGATAAGAAACCTTAGAATACGGGCATCCGAATGATTTACGTAAACCTTTCCGTACAAGCAAACAGTAGCGCCATCTGTCAAAATTCTATAAGTGGCTGCTGAGTGAACTACATCGTTACTGCTGGTGACAAAACAAGCATTTTTGGCTACTGGCGACATTTTATCGCACCGTCCGCACTGTCCAGGGTATAATACATACGTATTACATGCGGTCAAAAAGCCTCACAGTTCAATGAACAAGCCGTCAGGGTATAGCGTACATGTAAACGCCACCGTAATGAAGAGGTCAACTCGATTAATATTCACAGAGAGGCGTCACGGGGCAATTTTCGGAAAATTAACCGTAATGGACGACTATTGGTCATCTCGCCGAAATGATGCTGGCAAATTGAAATGAGATCCGCTATGGGTGATGAGTTGTTTTTGTGTATTTAGGGAAAGTTTTTAGAGTTTGTTGTTCATAATTAAAATATGTAGGTTTTGCTCGACACTGACTGTCAACTTCTGCTCAATGACCGTTCAATAAGTGAAAATGTTCAACTGAGGAGGACAACGGATTCTACTGCTACTTATCGTTTTAGCCGACGAACGTCCACTGCTAGACAAAGGCCTCCTCCTGCAATGATTTCTAACCCATCACGGTTCTGCGCTACTTGTATCGAGCGACTTCCAGCGACTTTCTTAATATCGGCAGTCCATCTAATTGGAGGTCGCTTCGCTTTCTCGTGCGGGGTCGCCATTCCAGCACTTTGGGTCCCCAAAGTCCGTCGATTCTACGAGCTATGTGCCCCGCCCATTGCCACTTCAGCTTCGCGATACGTTGAGCTATGTCTTTAGTTTGTCTACGGATCTCCTCATTTCAGATTTGATCACGTAAAGATATACTCCGAGCAAAACTCTATCCATCTCCTGCTGAGTGATTCAAGGAAAATTGCCAAGCAATCTACCTATAGCTATAGCAATGAGAATGAAAATGGAAATCTTCATTTTTCACATAATACTATGTGTCTAACTTTCAAGCCTTTTGCACCGAAAAGATTTGGCAAAAAACTTGAAACCCTTTTCAAAACGTCATTGTGTAACTACAAATTTTCTAACATAGTTTGTTATGTTAATAAATAACATGATTTCTATGAAATCTAACGAGAAGACTGAAGTATATCCCGATCATTCCAAGAATAAATATCATTGAGAAAATCCTGAATAAGTATAATATTGAAATTTCCGGAAAATAAATTATCTTTTTTTTTTTAAATCCTTACACCGACAATATCCACATGTCAGATGCATCGCCCGGACGTGACGTCAGCAGCCACAACAATAGCTGAATTCCGCAATAAAAATTTATGAACAATTTTTCAGAACGCACCGTGCAAAAAATGTATTTTTAACGAACTAGTGTTATTGCTATCGAAGCTTTTGATTGTTATAGTTGGCCCAACATCTCGCTGCCCGTAGTGCAAATGGGGATTTCACGGGTTTGCAATGAACAGAGAAGCATAGACTAGCGTAGAGTAGAGTAGCATAGAGTAGAGTAGAGTAGGTAAGAGCACGGAAAGCATGGTGGATAAACTAAGTAAGTATAGGTACGTAAAATTGTAATTTTTTTTTTTTGGAAAAACTTAAAAAAATTTTTTTTTTTTTTGTGATTTAGCAGCATATTATTATGCACAGACTCAGATAAAATCAGTTTTCTAAGTTGCCTCCCCCTATAGTAGGTTTTTTTTTTACTCTATACAAGTTAGTACTTGACTGCGATCTCACCTGACGTACTAAATTGGAAGGGTACCTAAGTAAAATTACCCCAAGGGTTTCTACAAACATCGCACCGGAACGCTAAATCGCTTGGTGGTGCGTCTTTGCTGTTAGGGTGGTAACTATCCACGGCCGAAGCCTCCCATCCGACCAGACATGAGCCAACTTAGAATTTATAAATTCCAAAGTGGCCCGTGGCGAGAATCGAACCTGCGACCTCCCACTCCAATCCAAGCGCGCCACCACTGCGCCAGAGAGGTCGTCAAAAAGACAATGATTTGCAGTATTTCAAGGTAAAGACAATGATTTACGTACAAAGAAATCCAAGCAAAGAATCAGGTAATAAGTACTTACGTTATGTAAATTACGTAACCTGAGATTTATACAATCTTTCGAGAAAATTTACACATTTACTTTATGGAGACAAATCGTATCGTCTTTTTGTAACATTTAAATTCGCAGACGCCGGATTGCTTCATACGTCTTCTGAAATCAGCTCTCTTGCGTCAGACTCGGCAAAAATCTGGATATGCGATAAGGGAGTCTTTTTAGAGTTCCGTACTTCAAAAGGAAAAAACGGAATCCTTATAGGATCAATTTGTTTTCGTGTCTTTTCATTACGACCCTTTATTTCAGTAACGAATTCTTTCAAAATAGATATCGGACCTTTGCAGTTAGCATGGAAAAGGAATTTGTGGTCAAAATTTTAATAAGTGGCCGCCATTTTTAATAACTTTTTTAACTGGGCCTTGCTTTGAAAATCGATATCTGACTTTCCAGCAAGAATAGAGAAGAAATTTGTGGTTAATTTTTTTTGAGGTGCTTTGGTTGGATTGATGGTACGGAACCCTAAGTGCGCGAGCCCGACTCGCACTTGACCAATTTTTGATTAATACCTCGAACTAATACATCGGGTATATAGTCGAACAAGCTCATCTAATCTACAATAATGAGCATAGTAAAAAGATCATCACACAAAAGCCGCAGAAATTAATTAGCCCCGAAACAATCCACGTCGGCACTCGACAGTATGAAACGGCCTAACCATGCCATTCCCTCGCTAATCCGGGACCGATTTGCGAAATTGCGCCAACCGCAGTTTTCAATCTGTCCCACTAAGCTGATGGTATGCCTGTTCTGTTTTACATGTTGGGACTTGTATACAGACGTTTAACATATTCTATTGGCACTTGCAAATGCATGTTCTACTCTACAGTAAATATTTAATATATGTAATACATTAGATATTTCAAACCACGATGACGCGCCCTACTCTGTTAAAATCGAATGAAACATAAGCAATTTTGACAGTGTGGGGCGCGTCTTCGTGGATTGAAATATCTAGACACACATCACACTAATAATATATGGGAGTACATACAGTATGTTGTAAAAACATGTAATCAAGATTCAATATTCTAATGATTTATTTCTTTTAGGCTCATTTTACAAACACTTTAATGAATAGTCATGAAATGCTAATATAGATATTAAATAGTGATAACTATTTAACGACTTCAAACTAAGTACCTATATGAAAATCCAAACGGCCCTGATCGAGAAGAAGCCCACAAGAAACTCAGTCAGGTTTTTTTATCAACGCTATTTGACAAAAAAAAACGATTATAAAAAGTTGAGCTGTACACTATTCCCATTTATATGGACATCGTAATTATTTAGAAAAATAAGCAGAGTTGGTCAATATCCGGAAAGATACTGATAGGCATGAAACAAAGTCCTCCCTTATCTCGGTTATAAAGAACAAGGATATAAATAGTGTATTGCTCGTAAAAACTTTAATGCGAGTCGAAAGGATGATTTCGCTACGTAAAAAATGGGATGCTGTTGAAATATACGGAGTTACAGTGGAGACGAGAACGCTTTGAACATTATCAACGGTAACATGCGCCTTGAAAGCATCATAATTTCTTAAATAAAACAACAAAAAAAAATTCGTTTCTTGACTCATTCACACACTCAATAACTCATCACAGTCTAGACCCTTAAACCCAGAATGCTGAAATCTTGCATAGAGATGTTCAGTTATATAATACCAGCCCTCTCACAACGGTATCTATGGAAAAGGATAGCACTACTTCTTTCACGACCGATTGTCGCAGTTTTGGTCCTGCAATAGACATATAACCCTGGACAGGGCGGACGGCGAGAAAAAATGTCGCCAGTTTATCAGTAGTTTCAGTGGGTGTTTGTCTGTTTTGTATTTATGAATATTAGATATTTTGTATAATTATCGGTTATCTAGTACCTACCTATAACAAAAGTTATCGCTTACTTTGGGGCTAGATTGCAATGTGTGTATAGTCTTGATATAAAAAGAGTCATAGGATTAATGTTATTCTCATCTCTTTCCACAAAAAATGTTGGGAAAAGGAAAGTATCATAGGACGACTTCCACAGCCCACTGAACAGTGCATAAATGACCTGAAGCAAGTCGCTGGTAACTGAAGAATGAGAAACTCAGGCTTTGTTATGCTGCTGCGACAAGCGACGCAATATAGTCCCCTGTGTTTTCACCAGACCTTTCAGCGAGCTCGTAAAAGGATCGTAGGTCGTATAATTGAGACCGCGATGTGGATTACCATGCCACGAATATAAACCCAAATCATATCTCGTAATCAAATTAATTTTGGAGGTAAAGTTACTTTATCCCAAAGATAAACAGACACATCGGCTGAAGTATTGTGTTGAAATTACTAATTAAAATTCAAAAAAAAAATATTTTTTAAAAATCGCAAGTGCCGAGTTTCTTGCTCGTCCTTCACGGTGCAAAAGTTCTTTCCGAGCGTAACGGTGTTTCTGACATCTCATAAGTGCATCTAAGGTGCTGTAAGCTAGAGCTATATGTAAAATAATATAGATTTTTATTTTGATTTTTTGACTATTAAGAGATCTCGTAATTCTCAAGATTCATCCAAAACATATTCATCTCTTAGTCTATAAGTAGAAACCTACCTCTTTGTTTATAAATAGTATGTTGACAAGGATAAATATTTCGTTTTGGTTTAAACCTAATTTGAAAGTGCCTTAAAGATTTGACATAGCAATTATTTTAAGCAAAAGTTTTCTATACCATGAAGGCATGAAGATTATTTTCATGGTAAATATAATATAATTTTTGTCTTAAAAGGTAAAAATTTTTATGTTCAAACGTACAATTGGTCTTATTTATATTTTTAATAATATTCGTACAGATAACACGAAAATAAAACAGTGAGTTTCTAGGTGCCTTTAAATTTCAATGAGGCAATGTCGCATCTATACCAAACTTTTAATAACAAAAACATTAACTGAAAATGTAAAGGCTCATGATAAAAAATAATTGCTTTTTTGTATGTTTTTCTAGTCGTGATGTAGTACTGTTTTATTTTATAAAAATCTATCCCTGTAACCCTTTTCCTATAATTTGTTAAAGTAAATTCGTTACTTCGTTTAAAGTTAGTGCTCACTGAATATGGGCTAGGTACCTAAATAATATGGGAGGTTGTATTTGCTAATTAATCTAAGCCAAACCAGTTGAAATCAACTCATCTACGATAACAACCCTGATTCAACTAATCGCCTGCCGCGGGGTACAAATAATTTCAAATCAACATAACATTAGGTAGCTAGGAGTAGCTGGTATAACTACATTAGATACTACATTGGCGATGTCGGATGTATTGATAAATTAATATGTTTGGATGTTGTTATAAACCGTCACACTACAATTACTGCTGAAATTAAGCTAAATAATTTTTGAATGTTGATACTTGGAAATTTGAGCATTTATTTTGACAACCTCTATCCAGATAAATCGATTTTCCAAACATGGTTGGAAACTTGAGCGTTGTATTTTGACAACCTTCTTCGAGATAAATCGAAATTGCTGTACCGGCCTATCAGCGGATGCCAAAAGTTGTATGAAAATCCATTGGGTACTGTCATGGTTTAGCGTTCGTGTAAATTTAGTATGTGACGTTCTTTCAATCTGACACATGGCAACCGAGGAGGTAACTTAACAAATGTGTGCCTGGGCGCACATTTACACGTTCATCTATGAATACTAAGTAATGTACTACTATTGAAAATAAAGAAAAGATACATTACTAAAGGTTCAGAAAAAAAAATAGGTACGTATAAAATTTTCATCACGTCAAAGCGTCTTTCTGAGATAGAATGGTTAATAAGCTTGTAAAGTTACCCAACAATACTCTACGTTTGAAATGATATTCCCAAATCGCAACTACTTATTTGAAGCCATAAACAATCTCAAACTGCATGCAGTAGGTAATTTTTGATACCTAAATAATAATTGGAACAATCTCCAAAATTCCAGAATAATGAAGCAATAAATCACGTAGGTCGTTCTTTGCGATGGCCCAACGTTGGCCGTTCATGGCCAAAACGTACAGCCAACTGGTGTGGGTAAGGTCAGTAATACTGGTAATACTCAGTGAGCGGTTTAACTGCACCGCAGTGTTATTACCTTAATCTTTCTATTACCTTTGCAAGTGTCCATTGTATTTTACGTTTCGTCATAGGATTCTTTGACGGTCTCCCTGGCGCAGTGGCGCGCGAGTGGATTAGAGTGGGAGATCACGGGTTCGATTCCCATCACGGACCTCTTTAGTGTTTTACGAGTATAATTTCTAAATTGATTTAGTTCGTGTCTGTTACAAACCTACCAGTTAAGACACATCGCCAAGTGATTTAGCGTTCCGGCACGACGCTGTATAGAACTGCTAGGGGTGAGGTTTCTTACTCGTTTCAAGTTAGTTCGACAACGCCTTCGGCTCATCATCACCTACCATCAGGTGAGATCGCAATCATGTAAATACTAACTTGTAGTGTAAAAAACTTATGTCTTAGTAATGGACTAAAATACATAAAAATTTGATGAAATATTGCAGGACTATCGACAGGCTATGGTTGAGATCAGCCCAACCAAGTTGTGTTGCATTTAAGAAAAGGAATTTCTGAGTCCATAGAAAGTTGAAAATAAACTGCAATCCTGAATCAAATCCTATTCGAGATTTTGGTGTTATGATGCTATAAGCAGATATGACGCTTTTAAAAATACCAAACTCTCTGCAATTAATATTAGATACGATTACTTAATTACCTAGCACCGTCAAATCTACGTGATTAGACAGTGGAAACGGATACCTCGCAGCAATTTTAAATACATTGTGATATTCGAAACATCCAAGGTCGGTTTGCACATTGCATTTAACTGCACCGCTAACTATTAGAACGTACAATGACGTTGTTAGAAGGAATTTTTTAATTTACCTAAGGCACTAAATACGTAAGGCTGCTTTTGAACTATAGCCAGGTACCCAAAAGGTTTGGCACATCTTTAAGAACATTAGGTATCACAGGCAATAATTCTCAGGTACCAGGACCATATTTGGTGCAGTAGCGGACGGTCTGTGGCGTATCAGATACAATTTCGAACTTTACAATCTTTGGTAAGCCAAACATTGTCCAGCACATAAAGATCGCAAGACTGCAGTGGGCTGCACATACACATATAAAGAGTGACCAAAAGCCACCAAAAAAATTACTGACCTCAAACCCAGACGGCAGTAGAAATGTTGGTCGGCCAAAGCTTCGTTGTTTGGATGGAGTGAAGCAGGTTGCAAAAGCTGTAGGAATAAAAAAAACCTGTCAAGTGCGAGTCGGACTCGCGCACTGAGGGTTCCGTACTACAACCGGCGGAATAAATCCATAAAAACCACTTTTCTTATCGAACCGCAAAACTAACTTTGTTTTTAGAGGTTTTATTGTAAATATCAAAAAACTACTTATTAGATCTCGTTCAAACCAATTTTCGGTGGAAGTTTGCATGGTAATGTACATCATATATTTTTTTTAGTTTTATCATACTCTTATTTTAGAAGTTACAGGGGGGGGGGGACACACATTTTACCACTTTGGAAGTGTCTCTCGCGCAAGCTATTCATTTTAGAAAAAAATGATATTAGAAACCTTAGTATCATTTTTGAAGACCTATCCATAGATACCCCACACATATGGGTTTGATGAAAAAAAAATTTTTGAGTTTCAGTTCTAAGTATGGGGCACCCCCAAAATTTATTACTTTTTTTTAAATTTTGTGTAAAAACCTTAATGCGGTTCACAGAATACATCTACTTACCAAGTTTCAACAGTATAGCTCTTATAGTATCGGAAAAAAGTGGCTGTGACATACGGACGGACAGACGGACAGACGGACAGACAGACATGACGAATTTATAAGGGTTCCGTTTTTTGCCATTCGGCTACGGAACCCTAAAAATTGGGAAACGAAAGCAATGGGCAGAGACCGATGGAGGAATATTTTGGAGCAGGCCCCGACCCACAAAGAGCTGTAGCATTGTTGATGATTATGACTCTTGTTTGTTTTAATTTCAGATTTTGCTTCACCGCTAAGCAGAGTTAGGAGTAGCTCCGACAATATTATGAGCATGATCGCATGATCATTTATATTGGGCACTGCTGAAGTGGACACGTCGCAGTGCCAAAACGGTGAAAAATTTATAATTATGAAATTCCTTGCATTAAAATTATAAATTGCCTAATATTAAAGTAATTGATTTTAGATTTTTTAAAGGATAACAATTCCGTCTTGCTTGATTTTTGTGTAACTTTAACCGGTTATACAGAGCACGCAACGGAAGCTCTCCAAAAGGAACTTCCCCAAGGGAATTTTCCCATTTTCGAATATTTTCACATTGATCTTCCGCCCTTATTGGTCATAGCGTGATGTAATGTAACTTAAGGCATTCCTGGACAAATAGTGTTATTCAACATAAAAATTTTTTTTGACGTGACAACGTCTTATAAACCGATAGAGCCGGTTGCACGCACGAAAAAAAAATGGTTGCCTGTAAAGTCGGTTTACTGACGATAGTTGAACGTGAGAACGTTTTCTTTGTCGCTCGTTCCGCGCTCGCGAGGTAACGCCGGTAACGCCGCATGAGCGAGGTAGCGCCGGATGAGTCATGTTTTTTCGTGCGTGCAACCGGCTCTTTCGATTTATAAGACGTTGTCACGTCAAAAACATGACTCATCCGGCGTTACCTCGCTCATGCGGCGTTATCGGCGTTACCTCGCGAGCGCGGAACGAGCGACAAAGAAGACGTTGTCACGTTCAACTATCGTCAGTAAACCGACTTTACAGGCAACCAATTTTATTTGTGAGTGCAGCCGGCTCTATCGATTTATAAGACGTTGTCACGTCAAAAACTCAACGGCTTTCACCGATATGAACCCGGTGATGAGCCTGTGATGTATATTGTAATGTAGGTAGTAAAATAATAATATATGGAGATGTCGAATGAGTAACGAATAAACGTCAGTGCATGCCCGACCACCGGTGTTTCATTAACCTTTACATGGCGCAGTCGAGAGTTTAAAGTTAAAATAGTGGTTTAAGTTGTGGTTACGAGTGAAATATGGAAAGTATATTGTCCCCGCCGTCATCATTTTGCTTCGATAATAATGCGGCCGATGCGTGGAGTCTGAATGAGCGGTGGACAAAATGGAAGCGAAGCTATGAGATTTACAGCAAGGCGTGTGAAATTAACAAGAAGCCGGTAGAAATACAAGTCAATATTCTATTGCACGTAGTGGGTGAACAGTGTCGGGAAATTTTGGATCGAGTGCCGGAAAAATGTACTACGCTAGAAAGTATTTGGAAAAGATTAGATGAACAATTTCATACAAAGAGAAATGTAACGGTCGAACGTCACAAGTTTTTTACTCGTGATCAACGAGAGAACGAGACAATCGAGCAATACGTATTTGAGTTGGGGAAATTAGCTCAAACTTGTGAGTTTCGTGATTTGCACGATGAATTAATCAAAGATCGATTGGTGTGCGGAATATCGAGCTCGGCGATTCGAGAACGTTTATTGAGAGAAGAAGAATTAACATTGATAAAGGCTATGGATGTGTGTCGTGCCGCTGTTACGTCTCGTGCGTATTCGGAAAAAATTAAGGAGGAGAAAGAAGGTTCCCATGATGTTCATCGCGTAAAGCAATCCCGAGGTGATGCGTCGCAGGCGAGTCCTATGATGACGTCATCGCGGTCACGTTCGCGCAGTGATGTGCAGGACGCGGCGACAGGGCAGCGGTACAGAGGTGGACGCGGCGACAGCGGCGCGGTGCCGCGGGCCCCGCGCGCCGTGGTGGCGCGCGCGGAAACGGCGCGGGCGCGCCTCCAGGTGGTTGGTGGTGACACCGCTATCCGACGGCGTTCAGCGATGAGTTTTGGCAATAACTGTAGATTCTGTGGTAATGTGCATAGAAAGTTTGAGTGCCCGGCTTATGGTCAAAGGTGTGCGCGTTGTTTTCGAAAAAATCATTTCGCTCGAGTGTGTGGGGTGCATTATATCGAAGACTCTGATGATCAGGTAATATATGCCTTGAATAATAATAGTGATTGGAATCTTAGCTTAAATATTTGTGGAATTTCGATAACGATGAAAATTGACACGGGTGCCGACTGTAATATTTTACCGTTATGTTATTTGGAAAAGTTAAATGTATCGAGAGATTGTTTATTGATGACAAATACAAAATTAAGTGGTTACTCTGGTGCAAGCATACCCGTCGTTGGAAAAATATATTTAAAAGTGACTTATAAGGATAAGAATTATATGCTCGAATTTAAAATAGCAGATGTTAATTCGGTGCCGATATTGGGACGGTATGCGTGCACAGAGCTGGACGTAGTCAGGCGTGTCATGTCTGTTCAGAGTAATAATATCTGTGTGCCGGAGTTTTTAGCGAGTTTTGAAGATGTCTTTCAAGGCATTGGGAGTTTACCGGGTCAGTATAAAATACACATTAAAGAAGGTTCGGTTCCTGTTGTCCATGCGCCGAGAAAATTACCGCTTGCTATAAAAGATGACGTTAAGAAAAAATTATTGGAAATGGAAACACAAAAAATAATTGCTAAAGTTGAGGGTCCATCGGACTGGGTTAATAGCATTACTGTGGTCAAAAAACCGAACGGTGATTTGCGTATATGTTTAGACCCTAAGGAGTTGAATTTGGCAATTAAACGTGAATATTTTAGGTTACCGACGTTAGATGAAATTCTGTCAAAGCTATCGGGAGCTACCTATTTTAGCACGCTGGATGCGTCGTCGGGCTTCTGGAATGTTGTTTTAGATGATGAGAGCAGTGCGTACTGTACATTTAATACTCCATTTGGCAGATATAGGTTTTTGCGTATGCCTTTTGGCATATGTTCAGCGTCGGAAGTGTTTCATAAAAAAATGTTAGAAAACTTTGACGATATAGAGGGCGTTTGTATGTATATTGACGACTTACTAGTATACGGTAGCACTAAAGAAGAGCATGATAATAGATTAAAAAGAGTGTTAGAAAGATGTAGAAAAGTAAATTTAAAACTTAATAAGAAGAAATGTAAATTTGGGTTGGAAGAAATAAAATACTTAGGACATAGGATTACTAAAAGGGGGCTATATCCGGATGATAGTCACATTACGGCTATTACTAAGATGCCGACGCCCAAAGATAAAAAAGATGTAGAAAGGTTTTTAGGATTAGTCAATTATATCGGTAGTTTTGTCCCAAAATTATCAGATAGGGTGCTGCCGTTGCGAGAATTATTAAGAAAGGAAGTTGAGTGGCATTGGAGTGAGAGACATGAAAAATGTTTTCAGGATATCAAGCAGTGTTTGTCCAGTCCTCCTATTCTACAATACTATGACGTTAACAAATCAATAGTAATTTCTGTGGACGCTAGCAAATCAGGTTTAGGAATTTGTTTAATGCAAGATAATTTGCCAGTATGTTATGCCAGTAAAGCGTTGACCAAGTCGGAGCAGCGGTGGGCACAGATTGAAAAAGAACTTTATGCGTGTGTTTTTGCGTGTGAAAAATTTTATGCTTATATTTATGGTAAAACAGATGTCACAATTGAGACCGATCATAAGCTGCTGATAAGTATAATTAAAAAGCCGATAACTGACGCTCCTGCTCGTCTGCAAAGAATGCTATTACGTTTACAGCGTTATACGTTTAAGCTTGTATATAAGCCAGGTAAGCATCTTTATATAGCTGACGCGCTATCGCGGGCGTATGAACCGAGCTCAGCGCTTCATGCTAGTCAGGACTCTCTCCACGATGAGGTGTGTGCGATCTCGCGCGATACGGTTTCGTCGCTTACGCAGTATTTTGAAGATGCGCAGTTTGTGGCGTTGCAGAAGTGTACTGAGCAGGATGATGAGTTGCAGCAGGTGATGAAGTATGTTAAGAAGGGTTGGCCAGTTGAAAAGAGTGGAGTAGTGGATGTTGCTAAACCGTATTGGAATTATAAGGAAAGTTTATCGGTTGCTTATGGTTTAATTTGGAAAAATGAAAGGATAGTTGTACCGAAAACGTTACGTAAGGATATTTTAAAGAAAGTACATATTGGTCATATGGGGTTAGAAAAAACAAAACTTAGGGTACGCGAGACGATATTTTGGCCAGGTATAAACAATGATTTGAAGAATTTAATAAATGATTGTGGTGTGTGTATGGCGCATAGAAAGATAAATCCTAAACAGGAATTACAGCCGCATGAGATTCCTGATGGTCCTTGGATTAAAGTTGGAATTGACTTGTTTCAATTAAAGGGTGTTAATTATTTAATAATAGTTGACTATTATAGTAAGTTTTTTGAAATAGTCGAGTTACTTTCTACTGATTCCGTACATGTGATTACATGTTTAAAAAACATATTTTGTCACAACGGAATTGCAACTGTCGTAATCAGTGACGGTGGGCCTCAGTTTTCCTCAGGTAGCTTTAAAGAATTTGCTTTTGATTGGGGATTTAAACACATAATGTCTTCGCCTCATTATCCGCAATCTAATGGTCAGGTGGAACGTACTATTCAAACGGTAAAAAATATTATGATTAAGACGAGAGAACAGGGAACGGACTATCGTCTAGCTTTATTAGAGTATTTAAATACGCCTCTGTCAGCGGAGTTACCTTCTCCAGCAGAATTGTTACAGAGTAGGAAATTGAGAAGTATTTTACCTACATCAAAGAAGTCGTTAAAACCAAAAGTTAGTAGTAATATAAGGAAAAAATTGATTGAAAGACAGGACGTACAAAAATATTATTATGACAGAAATGCAAAAAATTTACAAGAATTAGGGCAAGGACAGAAGGTTAGGATATATGACGTACGTTTGAAGAAATGGATAACAGGTTCAATTAGTCGCGTTCTGCCTAACAGGTCGTATGAAGTGATAACGTCGACAGGTAGAAAACTGGTTAGAAATAGACGACATCTTAGAGTAGACTCATCAGATAGACAAGACACACCTTGCTATGGGTTTGAATATGACGATATAAACTGTAATATAGATGTAGAACCTTGTCAAAGTAAAACTGTATGTAGCGGTACGAATAACCTTAAGATTACTCGTTCTGGCAGGGTGGTGAGGACTCCGGATAGATATGGGTTGACATAAATACAGCCTGGTGAGAAGATTGTGAGTTGTCAGGATGAAGTATTGGAAGTATTCGTCTTACAATGTACCTAAAACCCATATTAAATTAAATAGTCATATGTAATGTAATAATCTGGGATAATAAGATATTAATGATTAGATAAATGCTTAAATAATTATATAATAAAATTATAAATATAAATGATTGAAATGTAAAATTTTGAAATAGTTTAATGGTAATAAAACTGGATATTTTTTTTATTGGTATGTAATATTATTGTTTATTTTTTTTTGCAAGGGAAATGTATAGTATTGATTTTTATTTTTTTTTTATTTTTTTTCTAAGGGGAAAGATGTGATGTATATTGTAATGTAGGTAGTAAAATAATAATATATGGAGATGTCGAATGAGTAACGAATAAACGTCAGTGCATGCCCGACCACCGGTGTTTCATTAACCTTTACAGAGCCCATCGGAAAATTTTACGACAACCTCCTTCACACAAGAAAAAAAGTAGCGTTATTTGTCAAAATTTCCGCTAAAACACTGCATCATGGCGGAAATATTCCATATGGAATGATGGATTGGATTGGATGGATTAATAACAAGTATTGGTGGTGTGTATACCGCGCCCTATAGACAATACTGCGGTCGGCTTACAACTGACGCTGTTGGTGTCAAAACAAACATTTTTGACACCAGTAAACTCTCGACATTTTTTTCACGCGGTCCGCCGGGTCCTGTCAATACGTCTTTTACGGCTTTATAACATTAGTGTAGATCTATGATCGTCAGAGCCGCCATGTTGATCGCTCATTCCATATCCTTGGAGTTATCACTGTTAAAATGTAAAAACATAAACACACTGGGCCCATTTAGTAATTAGCGTACGATGAACTGTAGAGGTCGAAAGTGAAAGACGAACCGCAGACGTTACAGATGCAGTTGATCCTTCCATTGTTGCACGCGTAAAGGTTCACCCAGATATACACGTGCACAATATTGTATTAAATATAAATAAATAAATATATACGGGACATTTAACACATCGCAATCTAGCCCCAAAGTAAGCGATAGCTTGTGTTATAGGTACTAGATAACTGATAAATATACATACATATACTAATATACATAAATATAATATATTGAAAAACACCCAGACACTGGAAAACATTCATGCTCATCACGTAAACATTTACCAGTAGTGGGAATCGAACCCACGACCTCCGACGCAGACGGCAGGTTCGCTACCACTACGCCATACGCTCTTCAATTGAATGGTATAAGCTATGCATAAAGTGAGTACAGGAAAAAAAATTGTTCAAGTGGGAGTCGGGCTCGGGCAATGACGGTTCCGTACCATCAAGACCAATTCTCAATAGTATCAAAGTAAAATAAACACTCCTGTCCAGCAAATTCAAATACGAGCAAAAAATCACGTTCGTTGTATAGGAGAGCCTCTTAAATATTTGTTTTATTTTAATTGAACTATTTGTATAATAATATAAATCCCAACAAAAACATTATCATGTATAATGTTGCCAGACGAGCATATGGCTCCCACTGTCAAAAAGTTATCAGATCTCATGTAGGGCAAGACTTCTGACTTTATACACCCTTAAATACAAACTCTAACTTCAAAAACTCTACACTTTAGTTACAATAATGTCTTGGCCGTTTGGCTACCGTCACATGGGCGTAAAGTGAAAAATGTATCCCACCAAAATCATTTTCCTGATTTCAAATTTTGATTTAACAGAACTTACAGAGTACAGAAAAGTGAATAAATTTTTGATCGGTTAACAGTCAAGACATTATTGTAACTAAAGTGTAGAGTTTGTGAAGTTAGAGCTTGTATTTAAGGGTGTATAAAGTCAGAAGTCTTGCCCTACATGAGATCTGATAACTTTTTGACAGTGGGAGCCATATGCTCGTCTGGCAACATTATACATGATAATGTTTTTGTTGGGATTTCATTTCTTTTTGTAAGTTTTTTAAAACAATGTTTTTTATTAACTTAATTTTTCCTTTTTTTTGTGTATTTCTTGCACTTCAGGTGCGCCTCTTTTCACAGCCCACTCTCTTATATGTTTGTATTACGAGTAGATACGTACTTTGCTTAGAAGTATATTCTGAAAATTTAAAAAACTTGTAGTGGATTTAAAGTTAGTAGTTTTGGCCTACCGAAAGTGAAACTAATTTTACATTTATCAAGATAAAATGATAATTAAACGTAATGTACAGATCCAAATTTCAATTTCTAACTTCAAATTTTGCCTATTAAAACACAAAGTCAGATACAAATGAAAGTTTGGATGTTTGTTACTCAATCACAACACAACCACTGAACTGATTTGGTTGAAATTTAAAATGTAGACTGATTATATCCTGGACTAACACAGACTACTTGTTATCCATTAAAAATCTACGGAAGGTATCGGTGAGATTTGTGTGTTTATTAGTTTTTAACTATTGTTTTATTTATATTTAGTCTTTATTTTCGTTGGGCGCTGAGGCGCTCTTGAAATTCAAATTTGACGCTTGACACGCTTGACAACTCATTTTGGTCACAGAGCACTGGACTCTGGGCACACGCGTGTACTATGGTACTGGGCACACTGACGTTGGGGTGCTGTTAAAATCCACATAATTTACGCTTGGCATGTCCGACGGCTAACTGTGGGTACTGGGCACTGGGCCTTGGGCACTCATCTCACCCTGGGCACTGGGAACTGAGAGCTGGGCTCGTTGGACGGGGCCTGTATGTAACTTGGGCTTGACGCGTCCGTTTGGGCACTGAGCAGGTATTTATGCGCTAAACGCTCTTCAAAATCAGAGAGATTTGACGCTTGGCACGTTCGACAGCTCAGCTGGGCACTAGGCACTCGGTTCAATGTGGGTTCTTGTCATTGAGCGCTGGATCCTGGTCACTCGATATGCAGTGAAACTCGGCTTGTTAAACATGACATGCATGGAACTTGGGCTTGAAACGTGCGATATTACTGGGCACGGGGCACTGGGCACTTGGGCGCTTGGCCACTTAGGCACTGGAATCGCGCTTATAATTACCAAAAAAAAATTACGTGTTTTTCCAGATGTATAGTAGCAGATATCTAACATGAAATTAAGTTTGTACCTATCTATACAGTGTGAGTCTTCATAATGTGCACATATTGAAATGAGGGAAACTATGCTTAATTTTATCGACGGAAAACGTATTAAAAAAAATCTAAAAATTTTTTTTATTTTTTTTTGGAATTTTTAAAATTTATGTTCGCTTCTATGACCCTTGTGTTAACAAAAGGGTGTAACTTTTAAACTAAATGATCTATCACGATGAATCAAACTTATTAATGATTGGAAGTAATGGTCCGTCCTCATGAAAAGAAAATTGTGGAAAAAAGTTACCCTCAATGGAAAATACACGTGTTTTTAATAAAATTTCTGTTTTTTTTTCACTAATTTTTACAATAATCGTAAAATTTCTCAATAAAATGCCCCCATTGTGTGCCTTTTTTATTACTTTAAATTATTCCTCGTCGTATTAGCTACCTAATGGTAAAAATTGCATGTTTGTAACTTAATCTTAACATTTCTTTTTAACTGTTCATAAATAGCACTCCAAACGCGCAAGTTATTGTTTTCCTAAGGATGGCTCTTAGTGATATCTACAATCTCAATAATTAGTGCATAGCCGTGTCCTAGGCCTTTCTTTAACACTTGATAAGAAATGTTAGAATTGAGTTATAAGCATGCAATTTTTACCATTAAGTAGCTAATACGATGAGGAATAATTTAGAGTAATAAAAAAGGCACACAATGGGGGGTTTTTATTGAGAAATTTTACGATTATTGTAAAAATTAGTGAAAAAAAAAAACAGAAATTTTATTAAAAACACGTGTATTTTCCATTAAGGGTAATTTTTTTCCACAATTTTCATTTCATGAGGAGGAACCATTACTTCCAATCATTAATAAGTTTGATTCATCGTTAAAGATCATTTAGTTTAAAAGTTACACCGTTTTGTTTACTCAAGGGTCATAGTAGTGAACAAAAATTTTAAAAATTCCAAAAAAATATAAAAAAAATCTAAATTTTTTTTCCGTCGATAAAATTCAGCATAGTTTCCCTCATTTCAATATGTGCACATTATGAAGACTCACACTGTATACGTATGGGAAACCCCCATACGAACTTCCAACCCCCTAATGTGATGGATGTGGGGTGATTTACTAAAAATCCTGAAACACGTATTTAATTGTTTGTTACAAAGAGTCCCTTTATCAATTATGAGACCTCTAGCATCAATATTTGCCGTAGTTTCATACAAACTTCCATCCCCCTATACGAACTTTCAACCCCCTATTTTGATGGATGTGGGGTGACTTACTAAAAATCCTGAAACACGTATTTATTTTTTTATTACGAATAGTCCCTATATCAATTTTGAGACCTCTAGCATCAATATTTGCCGTAGTTTCATACAAACTTCCATCCCCTATTTTAAGGGGTTGGGGGGTTAAATTTCCAACTTTTGGAATTTTTTTGTTGGTTGTGTACTAATTCTAGCTTACATACCAAATTTCAGCTTTCTAGGACTTCAGGAAGTACCTAGGAATTTTGATGATCATCAGTGAGTCAGTCAGTCAGTGACAAAATGTGGGTTTTTCAGATGTCAATAAAATCTAAAGTATAAGACCTGTGATATTGAAACTTTATACGTTTAATAAGTTCACCGGCGACATCATTTCCCGAGAATTTTGATTATCTGGAATAATTCTGGCCTAAGTTATAAGGGTTTAAAAATACGGCGAAACACTTCGAGAAAAGATAGGTAGTGCCCTCGCGCTTCGCTTGACTCGTCTGGCGGGGACACTACCGTGTCCCCAGATATTTACCTTTTACCGTTATTAAGATCGAGCAAAAACAAGTACTTAGGCAAAAAAATCACGTTTGTTGTAATAAATATATAATTTATTCTTTTTTTAGTATTTGTCGTTATAGCGGCAACAGAAATACATCATCTGTGAAACTTTCAAGTGTCTTACTATCACGGTTCAAGAGATACAGCCTGGTGACAGACAGACGGACGGACGGTGAAGTTTTAGTGATAGGGTCCAATTTTCACCTTTTGAGTACGGAATCCTAACTACTTAACTGAACTTAAAAGAAACTAAAATTATCCTATGAAAATAATACCAGCGTCGACACATCAGGGAATACCCTTATGCGTAATGCAAAATTAAATGTCAACTTTAATTCACTAAATGACATCAATCATTCCGTACAGCTGACCTCGGTGCCGCAAATGTCACCGCCGCGACGTCTATGTTGTGCCCCACGGGGGACATTAGTGTTTTTGTATTTTCTGTAAGTATATCTATCTTCTTTTAATCTTTCTAATATGTGAAATTCTTGTGCCAAATTTGGTCACCAAACTCCTCCAAAACGGCTCGATTTCGAGAAATTTTTTGTTCACTAAATGACATCAATCATTCCGTACAGCTGACCTCGGTGCCGCAAATGTCACCGCCGCGACGTCTATGTTGTGCCCCACGGGGGACATTTGTGTTTTTGTATTTTCTATAAGTATATCTATCTTCTTCTAATCTTTCTAATATGTGAAATTCTCGTGCCAAATTTGGTCACCAAACTCCTCCGAAACGGCTCGATTTCGAGAAATTTTTTGTTCACTAAAATGACCCCAATAATTCCGTACAACTGACCTCGTGTACCACAAATGTCACCGCCGCGACGACGTCTATGTTGTGCCCCACTGGGGACATTTGTGTTTTTGTGTTTTTTCTATACTTCTTTTAATCTTTCTATATAAAATTCTCATGTCAATTTTTGTTACCAAACTCCTCCGAAACAGCTCGACCGATTCTTATGAAATTTTTTGAGCTCTAAATGACATCAATAATTCCGTACAACTGACCTCGTGTACAACAAATGTCACCCGCGTGTCGTCTATATTGTGCCCCACGGGGGACATTTGTGTTTTTGTATTTTCTGTAAGTTAAACTATCTTCTTTTAATCTTTCTAATATGTGAAATTCTTGTGCCAAATTTGGTCACCAAACTCCTCCGAAACGGCTCGACCGATTCTTATGAAATTTATTGTTCACTAAATGACATCAATAATTCCGTACAGCTGACCTCATGTTCCACAAATGTCACCCGCGTGACGTCTATGTTGTGCCCCACGGGGGACATAATTTGTGTTTTTGTGTCTCGTGTAGCTATATCTATCTTCTTCTAATTTTTTCTAATTATAAAACTCTCATGTCTCGTGTTTGTTACCATACTGCTCCGAATTGACTCGACCGACTGTTTTATCTATGTTGAGTCCCACTTGGGACAAATTTTTTTGGGGTAAACTCAGATATTTCATGTTTTTTAAAGATTGTACTTACTGATTTCATGTGCCTACGAGATTTTTGAAACTCGGTTTTATAGTCCAACAAATCGGGTTCGTCCACCATGATCCCCTAACAAGATAACCCAGGATCCCAGGATCAGGATCTGATCCTGCTACTACCTGGTATAGTAGCAGTCATTGGGCAATGTATATTCAATAATTACAATGTATATTATATTATTCACGCTGACAAAATATAATTTACCTACTCAAGTATTTATTCGATATAATAAGTGATTACTTATAGCTTCAGCTGGGGGGCGATTCACGTCTCTTTTCGCACAAATAAGAAATGAAATAAAAAGTCATTATTGGTTTAGACTTTAGAGTGTAAAATTGAATGTATTTCAACATAAGCAATACAATCCTTCAAACTTATCGCGCAAACTAAATTTAATTTCACGATTTTCAGCCATATTGCGTTTGAACTACATTCAGTTTTACGTTCTATGTCAATAGTCGTAAAATTAATTTATCAGTGTTCGAAAAAAAAATGTTTTGGTTTCAATATCATCTGCTTATATAGAAGCCATGACCTTTTTAAACATTTCTCTTCACGAAATGTTTTACGTGAATTGCCTACCTGGTTAGGTACAACGCAAAATAAGCCATTGAAAACAATTTCAGCAAGTCTTTGAAATATTTCCTTGCGAAATTCTCAAGGAGTTCGAATGGTATAAGTACCAGCGTTTACCACTAACAATTACGTTTTATATAATTCGTTCACGTTTTCGAGTACAAACGAAGTTTCGAGTTTAAGTTGTATGTTTGGCTTCATCTCCGACTTTCAGTACAGGTGTTTTGTTGTGACTTTGGAAGGTTATTTCATTAGTTCAAGTTTACTCAAGGAAATTGTTTATTGTTTAATTTTATTTACAACAACAATTTTATTGGGCTCAGGGGTCTTATTGCGCAAGAGAAACTTATGCAATCGTAATCGTTAACGAATTCTGCCTGCGATGAACCAATCAGCGGGCAAATTTGTTCCCCATTACGATTACGTTTTTCTTTACACAATCTAGGTTATCTAGGCGCAGGTCTGGTCTGGTGGGAACTTGGCTGCAATCTCACCAGATGGCAAGTAAAGAATGCAGCCGAAGCTGTTATCGAACTAACTTGGAAGGAGTAAGAAACCCTCAATGGTTTTCTACACAGCATCCCCCCGCAACGCTAAATCGCTTGGCGGTGCGTCATATCGTTACAGTTACAGCTTCTTAGTCGCTTTTTAGTTTGATGACGAAAATACTGAACGTGAAGTACTTTAAACTGTATGTTATATATATATCCATCTTTGATGCAGCATCTTCTATATTTTCATAGTAAAACGATTTCGTAGACATCAAAAAAGTTATCTACGGCGGAAACCAATTGGTTTCTTCACATTCAAATTTAATGAGAGTAAAACAATCTGCCACAGGGTTATGCACATGACTCACAGAATCCGGGGCGGGAGTGTTAAGGGGAAACACACCAAAGAGGAGAGGAGATGTGTTTTGAATAAACAATCAGATTTAGTTGTTTCCTCATCCCCTCTCCGCTTAGCTGTGGTGGAAATGGATCAAGCGACGAATAGAAAATCTCGTCTTCTTCTAACATATAAAATTCTCTCGATTTTCTTTGTAACCAAACTCCTCCGAAACGGCTGGACCGATCGTTATGAAATTTTCAGGGTGTGATCTCTGGGTCCAGGAGCGGGTTGTTATCTATATTTTATATCCCTAAACGGCAAAACGAAGTTTGCCCGGTCAGCTAGTACTAGTATATTCTCGTGCCAATTGTTGTTACCAAACTCCTCCGAAATGGCTCGACCGATCGTTATGAAATTTTCTGTGTACGTTCGGTACGTCTGAGAGTAGGTCTTAAGCAATTTTTTTGTTTATATCCCTTATGGCAAAACAACGTTTGCCGGGTCAGCTAGTTCCTATAGAATTTTGTGCCGCGAGTGAGCTAGCGGCGTGCTCAAGCGGAGATGTCTGTAGTTGAGTGGTAGAGCAGCACCGCTACTGCCTCGGTCGCTTCCTTTTGCACAGCCTGCTTCCCGGCCCTCGCACACCTGAAAGCGTCATTCCTACGTACAGCCATGCCAGTCTCACTTATCACGTGACCGTCCCGGCTACAAGTAGGGGTCCGGACCAATGGTTGCCGACTTGCCGCTCGCGGGCCGAGTTGCACGCGCTAGTTCTGTACGGTATATTTTACGCGCCGTCTGGCTACGGCAGCCCTAGTATGTCGTAAGAGATAAAGTTAGGCGATAGAAAGAGAACACAACATTGCGTTTGTTGCGTGTCGATTTTGAGGGCGGGGCCAGGCGCTATTGCGAACTGAATTGCACTTTTTGTGTCAGCGCTAGAGTCGCTATTTCTTTAAATCATCGTGCGGAGTGGACCTTCTGTACCTATTTAGTGTTCTGTGGTACAGCGCACATCTCCTCTCCGCTATGGTGAAAACCGGCCTAATGCGTCACAATTACTGATCAAGGTACGGCAGCATATCCAAAACTGCAGTAGTAGGTACCTAATTATCAGTGAGTTAAAAAAATTGGTTGTCTGTAAAGTCGGTTTACGGACGATAGATTTACGTGATAACGTTATAATTGGCCTCTCTATCGTTTGTTTTATCGTGCCTCTCTATCGCTTGTTGCGCGCTCTCGCTTGCACGCACAGGCTCAGGTGGAACGTTACGCGGAACGTTACTATTTTTCATGTGCGTTGCTGGTGTTCATCAATTTATTAAACGTTATCACGTCAAAAAATGTTAAAATTCTTACCATCTGGTAACTGAGTTTTAAGAGGGTTTATGCAGCGCGGCATGCCTAGCGTTTCGGTCCATACAAAACAGGAATTCGTCCCCACAGACGCAATTTTGCGCGGAAAATGGTATTACAAAAAAATTTATAGTAAAATAAATATACAACTTATTAATGTAGTAAATAACCAGTGACATTGAATATTAATTGAATTAAATTACTATAATTCAGAAATAACAAAATATCTTGGATTTAATCCTAAAATAATGCGTTTAATTTATCGAAAAATGCTAAAAATGTCACTTTTCCGTTTATGGTTTTTGAATGAAAATCTAGGAAAATCGTATTTTTTTTGAGACATTTTTAGTAAATGTTATTAATTTTCTAAATATGTCATTGTTATAAGTTTGTGTTATGAAACATGGCAAATATCTTGCATCAAAATAGAGCTTCCACCGCTAAGTGAGTAATTAGCCTTTACCTTAAACTTTCTAATGAGAAAGTTAAACACATATTTTCAAATATTTTTGAGACAAAAACTAGATTATGAAATGCCAAATAATATGATAGCAATTATCTAATCAATAATTGAACACATGACACTCTTATGTTACGTCGAAAATTGACAATTTTGACTCAAGCATAATTCCAACGCATGAATGGTCTTAAGTGATCGAATGAAGACCTGCATAGTTGTTTAAAATAATAAAATAAAATAAAATAAAATAGCCTTTTATTTACATCAGAATTAGTGACATTATTACATATTGTTTTCTAAAATTTTAAATGATGCCCCTAATTTTGAAGTGCCTTTCGGCAAAGGCCTCCTCCAATTCTTATGCGTTACTCTATTTTCTTGACCTACTTTAGTATTTTTCTTTTTTCCAAGAGTTCCAGAGTTTTTTGGCTTATATCTTGAGATTTGTTGTTCTTAGGAATGGATTTAGTTATTTCTTTGAGTTTTGTTTCTATTTGGTTGCATTTTTCTATTAGATCTAAGGCTTTCCAGTGTTCAATATGTTAATGTGTTCAGTGTGCATATGTGTAAACAGTTGCCTTTGTTTTTCCTTCTTGGAGGGAGTTGGTCATTCTTCCCCACGGTGACCAGCCGTCTTGGGGAAGTAGTAGTTATTTATATATTTGTTCCTATTTGCTGTTTGTGGCGTCCGGGTAGTGGTTATTTGCTATTGTGTTTGTGTATTTCCTCTTGAAATTGAGTCTGATCTCACTCGTCGTGCATACTTGAGTTTGCTGGTCTTGTTCATTTTAGCTGGAGTTGTTATTCTACTTTCGGTTTGGTTAGGAGGTTTCTTGGGTGAATCTGTTGGTGACCTTTTGCGTTTCTCCACAGGTTTCTCTTTTATAATTAATTTGTCATATCGTATGAAGGCTTGCTTCCCATTCTTAATTTGTTCCTGTTGTTGTATTCGAAGTTCTTTCCTTTTATCCATGACATCCTTGGGGAAGTCTTCCGTAATGTATATGTTTTCAGGCAGCAGCCTTTTGTTCTTCCACAGTTCAAATTTCCTCCATTCCAGCGTGACAGTTATTAAAATGGGTCTTGGTTTCTGTTCACGTTTTTCCCCAAGTCTTCGTGCACTACTGATCTCCCATTTGTCCCAGCTTTCGCTGCTATTTGTGTTTGTTGTGTTTAAAATATCCAAAACTAGGGCCACTAGTTCTGAATTACTGTTCTCCGACTCTTTAACACCGTGCAATATAATATTGCTCTTTCTTGCATCTCTCTCTAGTTGTTTTATTTTGCTTTTCAGAGTATTCACTTGTTTTTTTAGCTCCTGGTTTTCTTGTAAGAGTGGCTTGAGTTTTTCATCAATAGTTCCCACCACACTATCGGTAACATTTTTTGTGATGGTATTTGTTTGTTTTTTAAACTCTTCCTTCATGTTTAGAAGCATTTTTTCCATAAGTTGATTCATGAGTTGCTCCATGTTTGGTCTGGTCCTATTGTTTGTTATGGAACCGGAACATATGAGGTTGCACATTTAATTTTTTTTATAGGTTATGATTGTGTTTCACAATGGTTCCTAGCAATTTTGCACCACGATTTTTACGTTGTTTGGTTGGTTTTCTCCTTAAAGTGGTTAATTTGTAAGCGTTTATCGTAGGACACCCGTAAGTTCGTTAGTCTTCCAACTTTAAATGTAATTGTTCACTAGTTTTAACCGTTTTCGAAACACCACTTCACTTGACTTGTTTGGTAAAAATCAACATGTTTGCATGTAAAGATTAATGTTGTTATGGGTTTTCGTTAGTAACTGTTCACTTTGAAACACTTAATATGTCCTGGGAAAACTTGACCGTTCACAGTAGTTCAGGTTAGGTTAGGTTAGACACAGCGCACGATTTTTTACTTCGATTTTGTAGTAGGTAAATGTTAATGTTGTTTCGCCACTTTTTTTCCTTATTGTTTTTGTCGATAACACTATACAATTTAACTACTTTTAAAGCCGAAACTTGGTTTATTTTGTTTTTAAATACGGAAATAACACAGAGACGATGTTAACGTTGGCACACCGGCGCCATCTTCCTGCATAGTTGTTTACGCTATTTTTAATCTGGGTAAAGTTATTGTTTACACTGTGGACAAAGAATCAGACAAGGTATGATGCCTGTAGCACACCTCCGCTGCGAAACAACAACTGCGAAACCGCTGCGTGAGTTTCGCTGTGCAACAGTACTACACTTACGCGAAACTATATTAGCGAAACCTCAAACTGGAACAGTTGAAAAATAACAATCGAAAGAAAATATCGTCGCTTTCGTAGTCAGAGGAGGAACTAATCTTACTGTGGTCAACTACTTTAAAAAGGCGTCGTACCTGGGTGCATGATATCAATAAAAAAAGAAAGAAGTTGGGAGAAAATATATTATTTAAAGAGTTAAAGTCACATGAAGACCGTTTTTATTCATACTTCAGAACACCAGAGAGTTTTGAAGAGTTACATAACCTTATAAAGTCTTCTATTACTAAACAAGATACAAGGTTGAGATGCTATTTCTAGCAAAGACTGGAATTAACTTTAATATAGGTACTTAACTCAGTACCTATATTAAAATTAAAGTTACAAAATTAAAATATAAAAACAATTATAATGATGAAAATTGAGAAAAATATGTAGAGGTACTCAAATCAGTAGGTTCGTTTAGTTTTTCAGTAAATTCCAAATCCATTGTTCCTATTTCGCTCATAAAAATTGTCGATTGCTACAGACGCGTCGCGAGTCACACGCGGAACCGCTCCTAAATGGCGGAAAACGGGCGGAGATGTAGACGGCGCCTAAACAAATGAGCGAAATCATGTTAGAAAGAGACAACATCATAGTCAGTTTTGTACGTTAGAGCAGGGAATTTCGTTATTGTTTCGACGTCAAAGAACTGACAACTCACAGCGAAACTATTGCGGTTTCGCCCTTTGAGTTTCGCAGCGGAGGTGTGCTACAGGCGTGAAGTTCTGGATGTCCTAATATTAAATGAATAAATTTATATCTTTAACAGATTCAAGCACCGTCCCACTCACATCACTAACACTAAACATCTCTGTGTAAACACTCCTTAAGTCATTTAGTACTCAGTCCTTTAGTAGTGTATGGTGTAGTTCTAGTTGAGTGCGATACAAAACGACTCTACATGAAATGGAAAACTCTACACGTTTCAGATCTAACGCAAAAGAGGAAGACAGCTACAGTTTTCCGCTTGCGTTTTCCGCTCCGAGCGCTAGATGATGGAGCTCCCTATATTTTTTTCACCCGCTGCGAGCGGCTACGTCTTTAGTATATACCGCGCCATCGAGGCGGGTTGTGCGTAAACAGCGGAAGAAAATCCCGACTCACGACTGCGAATGTGCGGAGAAATCAACGATTTCCACGTGTTCTAACACCTTAACACCTTTACGCCCTGCAAAACAATTTCTCAGGGCGGAAACTGTATAGTCGTTATTAGTTTTCCGTTTTAGGTTTTCTTTTGTTTTTTATTTTCAATTTTCGCCGGGAAACCACGCGGAAATTTGGTGTGAATACGCTGTAGTGAAAAATTGAAAATCCTTTGGTTGAGTGACAGTTGAGGGACGGTTCAATACCGCCCACTGTGGTTCTTTCTGGTTTTGTTTTGGTTTATTTTCTGTTTTGGTTTGTTTTCCGTTCGCCGAGGTGTGGTTGTCAACATCACGTGTACCTTGTATCGATCGGGTGCCGGCGTGGCTGATTAGAGGTATGAGTAATTTAGATACTAACTATAAGCTGTCTTGTATACGTTGTACTCTTGGTAAGGTTTTTTCTGTAATTGTTTGTTATTTATAAACAGGTTGCCGCGATCAGCTGATCACAATTTCCTTATGAAGTGGTATATACCTCGAAACCAAAACATTCTGATCATTATTTACTTAACTGTTGCTCACATTTTTATGCACGTGACTGTGAGTAATGTAAGTATAATAATAATAATATTTTCCATGGTAAACGATAACTATTGGATTTTGAATTATTACATCGTAACGTTTTATTGTAATCTTTGCCAATAAAACAATCAGCATATTACGATTTTATATTATTTACATAGACGTTACACTAATTTTATAAAGGCGAAAGTTTGTGTGTTTTTTTTGTGTGTATGTTTGTTACTTCTTCACGCCACAACTACTTAACTGTTTTGGATGAAATTTGGTATGGAGATAGATTAAAAAAAAGGCTTTTTATAACAATGAAAATCCACGCTTATCGGTGGATTTGAGAAAAAAAATTGTTTTATATTTTTGACAGATTTTTTTTAAACAAAAATTCAAAAAAAGCAGATTGCATCAGTATTTTTTTTTGGTAAAAGAAATACACGACTACGTAACAGTTTCAAATTCGACGTGGGCGATTGCGATGACGAAAAATGAAAAAAAAACAAAAAAAATTGGTCTGCAAAGAATCGAACTGCATATCTTTTTCGTCTTCCCCACCACAGCACTAAAGAGGTCGTCGGGATGTTTGCCCGCCGTGTTCCGATAACTATTATCCTTGTTTATTTCACAGGAAAAAAGGACTGATAAATGTTACTGCTGTTCCGTTATTGATAACAACTTGTATTTTGTACCCAACATGTATGGTTGAACGCTCGCTATGACGTCATAGTATTACTCGATTATAGAATAAAATACAATATAGGTTTCTATATAAGCATATTTACTTGAATTTAAAGAAGAATAACCAAAGGTTAGTTTTCTCATGAACGAAAACCAAATTATCCTAGAAAAATAAAGTGTTTTTTAAGAAACATCCGCATCAGGAATTTGTTTTTCACATCCGGAATTTAATTCTGCATACATAAAGTCACTTTCTTTTCAATGCACATTTCCTGTCATACAGTTTTTTTTGAGAAGTACAACTTGTTCATTTGTCTATAACTTCGGATATAAATTAAAAAATAATAATTGTAGGAATTAATGTGGAGACCGTAGTCTATAAAGATAAAGTTTGGATTTGAATAAAAAAAAATTAATGCGATATTTGAAGTTTAACTTACTCATCTGGCTCTGTTCCTAAACTTTTGGATATTAATATTTCACTAACATATACAAATCGCATCTAACCCAAATTAAGGTTAGGCAGCATAAGATGAAAGGCGGCTAGATCAAAAGGTTGACGGTCGCTTTTACTTCCCGTGCACACCGCCTCTTTGTCTTATTGTAAACTAGGTATGCTATTTCAAACTGGGCCCTAGACTAAAATAGATTCAGTAATATTATACGCTTTTCGTAAAACAGTTGTGGGTTTAACTAGATTTTACAACTTGTAGTAATGAGTATTACATAATAAGGAATTTTTGCAGCATTGAGCATTCTTTTGAGCATTGAGCAGACGCAAGCGTGAAAATGAAAAGAAAAAAAAAGAAAATGAAAATATTTATTTTGACATAGGCCTAAATAATAGGCTCTTATGAAAAGTCAAGACTCTACCTCTTTAAGAGTTTCCAGTTTTTTATCGGAAACTACAATGGATATAATTGTAATTTTTGTTTTAATGTATCGGTAATAACAATATTCAAAAACTCTTAGAAACCGATTTTTGATAACTGGCTTAGTTTTTGAGTAATTAGGTAAAAGGTCGTTTTTCTGTTACATTCTTCCGCGACGCTGCATGTCGCACCTACCAACGTATTCGTGAGAGTGAGAAAGACAAAAATAAATTCAATGAATCCCTTAATAAATACTTATATATTTACTTACTTTAAAACAATGTTAGTAATAAATAGTATTATGTAATGCCCATTTGTGTAGCTCTAATCAGCTTACAATGAAGCTAGTCTGGCGACCGGCAACCTTGAACTGTGTTACCAGCAAGCGATTTCAGTGGTTATCTGTAATCTTTACTAATTATAACATTAATAACGGAATATTGCTGCCATTAGGTAGATCTGTCACATAGTGCGCCAGACAATAGTCGAAAGAACGGTGCGCCAGGTATTAATTGTTGATGCCACCACTTAACTTGGTGAGAATCTCGTGAAAGTAGAGAAAGAAATGGTCTCAAAATATTATTATAATAATTGATAGGGATATATTTCCATCTCATCACGAGATATCTTATAATTTATGTAATAATTTTGGATATTATTTGAGAAATTGTATATAATGACATATTTTGAAAAGAGCAAGTGCCGAGTTTCTTGCCAGTTCTTCTCGGTGCGAACCTGCTTTCCGAACCTGGCGGTAAAGTTTTGATTATTCATAAGAGCCTATTTATTGAGCCTATGTGAAAATAAAGATTTTTCACCATGTGAAATATGGACTCCAAAATTAATTGTTATAGTTCCGATAGCCCTTTCGGCAGGAGTTTGGGGATAAAAAGTTTCTTATGTCCTACGTTGGAATATGAAATAAAATCTTGCAGAGCTTCAGTAAAATCCATCCAACAGATTAGCCGTGATGTGCGGCCATGATACAGACAGACAAACAGACAAACAGACAGACTGACGGACAAAAACCAACAAATTACAGTTTGGCTTCAGTATCGACTAAAGAGTGCCCTGCAACAAAAATTTCCAAAATATTTCAATGTATTGTTATTTAAATCTACGATGACGCGCCTCACTCTGTCGAATCCCATGCGAATCGAATGAAACATAAGCGATTTTGACAGAGTGGGGCGCGTCTTCGCGGATTGAAATATCTACACAGAATTAGACCCGTTACAGTTTTGTTATTAGTATAGATTATTATTGTTAAACTACTTACAGATGTTATAAGACTTTGACAAGAGAGAAAAATCTACCCAATTTAATTACTGTTAACCTTTGAGACATTATTGTAAAGTTCGGCAAAATCTTTATCTTAAAGAAGCTTATGTTGCACGCAATGCTATAGATTCTAATGCTTTCAAAGAAAGCTACACTCTAGAGCCCAATGTTACAGCTGAAGATTACCTAATTGAGAATCCATCAAATTGAGGCCAACGGGGCGAGGTTAAAACTTAAAAACAATGGTTGATAAATCTTACATCAGGTGTTGCAAGTGACGGGTTCCGGACCACGACGGAAGGCACCAAGGCAGTCCTAAACAATTGGTTTCCGATTATAGAGTACACTGCAGTACCTAGGTATCATCCACTGTTCCACTGTTGGACTTAGGCCTCCTGAAATGATTGCCAAACACAACGATTTTGTGCCACCTGAGCCTTTATTCTGTATCTCAGTAATGAACACTAATCTACGCGGGCTTATTTGACGTTTGGTTTTAACCAATAAAGGTTTGTCATAAAACTTTATTTTCGTTTTACTTATTAAAGCAGCAATGTATAAAAAGCCACTAAAAGTGTCAATTTTACAGAATTTTCAGGCTCCTGAAGACAACATCGCTCAAAAATATCTTATAAGTATACTAGCTGACCGCGCAAACGTTGTTTCGCCACTTATCGGTACAAGAAAAGCTATATCTTGTACGACCTGCCTATTTTCAAACCTACCAAATGTAGATACCTAAAAAATCATAAAAATTGTTCAAGCCGTTTCAGAGTTTGGTAACAAATACTGACACGAGAATTTGATATATCAGACCAGCTGACCCGGCAAACGTTGTTTTGCCATATCAGGGGTATGAAAAATAGCTTACGACCTCAGACTTACCGAACGTTGATAAAAAAATAAAAATCGGTCAAGCCATGTCGAAGGAGTTTGGTTACAAACACTGCGACACGAAAATTTTGAATACCTATTAGAAAATTAGTGCCTGTAAGTAAGGCCTTTCTGAAATAAATATCTTTGATCTTTTAATATGAATAAAGTAAATGAAAGTACCTAGAGTGTTTAGTAGAAGACCAATTTAAACAAGTAGGTATAGTACCTACATGGCTAATAGTTTTAATCTAATTTTGGTACAAGGCCCACAAGGTGCCCCGAGTGGATCTGTGGCGTGTCTTACAAAGGTAAAAGGCCTCATGAATATTCATGCTTTAATTTCTAGATAAGATACCTACTTGTTATACGCGACAAAGGGGATGTTAGGAATAAAAGTCTTCAAAACCCGACTTCAAACGCCACTGAATAAAAAGTTAAAAAAATATGTTTCTGCCAGTTTCTTCAAATACGTTTAAATACTATCAACCGAATCGAATTAGGAAATATATTTTTACGAAATTTTTCCAATGTTTAATAATTTAACTAAAGTTATTCTGCTATTTGGGACGAGACAAATAAAACAAATTAAATAAAAACCGTGAAAATCGGTGCAGCCGTTTTCGAGTCTTGTGTTCGAATTTTCGAACAAACCCGGCTTACTTAGCGGTGATTGTTGAAGAAAGACAACATAGAGAGAAAATCTACAATCTACATGATAGTTCTTCAAGAAACATACTTACACAGGAAATATACCTAATCCTAATCCGACATTTAATATTATCCCCATAAGACTAATAATCATAAGGTATAGGTAGGTAAATATCTACTGAAAATATCTAAGTATAATTCTACAACCAACACACCTTATTTCGTCAGAATAAGTCTACCTCAGCCGAAAAACCCTTTTGAACATTTTTCGATTACAATTTATTGGAGCAGGTTTAGGTATGAATCCCCGGAGACATTTAGATCTGACGCGATGTCTTTATCTCCCCAGAGGTTTAAGTCGACCGCCTTATCTCCCTCGCAGCATTCGACAGACGTACCTATTTGGACAATAAACCTGTTTATAGAGCCCGCCTTCTTTCATTTTGATTTTTTTCGGGTTGCCCTTTGAATTTCGACAAATGTAAAGCACTCGTTTCTATTTGCGACAAAGATTTGGGAAGGATGTAAGTATAATTTTATTCACTATCATCAAAAATACCAAAATAAGTTTTTGGGCAACGAGAAATATCAAGTCGCCCCTACATTTAGAATTTACGAGGACGACATTTAAATAGCAGCGGGGCTAGACAAAGTCACAGTCGTTTGGCGATAACGCTATAGTCGACAGAAATGTATGGGATAAAACAAATGACTGTAGAAAAACCACGATAATAATAGTACTAAACACGCTGTTTTTGATAATTAACTATACGACAACTTGAACGCTCCCTGGCGTTTTTTTACTCTACACAAGTTAGATCGCAGTCAAGTAACTGCGATCTCACCTGATGGTAAGTGATGATGCAGCCTAAGATGTTATCGTAATAACTTGGAAGGGTAAGTTACCCTAACGTTGAAGAAACCTTCAAGCATCGCACCGGAACGCTATATCGCTTGGTGGTACGTCTTGCTGGTAGGGTGGCAACTAGCTACGGCCGAAGCCTACCACCAGACCTGACCTTACAAAGTATAAAATTCCCACGTGGCCCGTGGCGGGTATCGAACCCGCGACCTCCCACTCGAATCCGGGCACTGCCACTGCGCCAGGGAGGTCGTAGATGCCTAAAAAGTCGTGGCTCTACCGTGGTACTTATTTATAAACAGTTGGTAATACATTTTCTTAAGTCTCTTGTAAACAAAACGTCTACGAAGCCCGCCCAGAATATATTTTGAGCCCATAATTTTCCCAGAGATCACGAAGGGCATCGCAGCTTAACCCCTATTAGAAAAGTTAGTTTGGCAAAGAATCTAGAAGACAGTCTATAAAGCCCGATTTACACGTGGCAAGTCGGTCAGAGGAGACATTACTACTGCTTGTAAGTACAAAGCAAGCTTGGCAGCTTGTTCTTATCCGTGACATGATTCATCCCACCGGAAAGGACAGGTTTATTATTAAAATACTTTTTCAATCAATCATCATTTCAATCGTTAGAAAGTCTCAAACATATATTATATCGATTTATTCAAAATAAATCTAGTAATTTTATTACAAGTAAAAATTTTTGCTTTTTTTTAGACCTTATTAATAGAATTTGCTATTAAAAGCAGGCATATGATTTAAAGGTTTCAATGATATTATCGATCTAGGGGGTTACAACTAACATTTGACTCTATCTACGTAATATTTACATTAAAATTAAAATGTGAACTCAGTTAAATGAGACACAATAATTCATTCTTTTACTGACTCACTCATCATTGCTCAGCCTATAAGTACGCTTAGACATAGAATGATAGAATTCTGAAATTTTGAATTTCCTTTTAGGTATATATAATCCCGGCAAAGGTTAAAGATTTTTTTCTTAATGACCATACTGATGCGGGTCAGCTAGTTAAATACAATCTTACGAGGTATATGACTAACCTAATTGCGTTACATCTGTTTTTGACTTGAACACTCGTAACGTGTAAACTTCCCCTAAGACCGCGCATCAAAGTTGCGACCTACCCGTTGTTACCAAACTTGGCTTGTAATTTTGGTCACGATCGCCAATTAACTAGTAAGCCTTTTACGAGCCTCCCTTACCTCGACCTTTCTTGATTACCTATTTATATAATAGGACACGTTTACGCCCGCAGTTCCTCTCACGAATCACATAAATAATCTTGCTGCGACGTACCTATGTTACAGGGTTTAAGACAGGGACGGCAAATTGGTAACATAATGTTGTGGTAAACTAAAGGTTTTAGAGACAAACCGTCTTGAACAGTCCAGTCCATAGCTTGTTTCTGAACCAACTTTGATAAATCTTGTAATAGAGTCGACTTGTGAGTTTCTGAGAACTATGAGAACGAACAGATTTCGTTCGTTCGTTCGTTTCAGCCGACGGGTGTCCACGGCTGGGCAAAGACCTCCGCCTATGATTTGCAACACGGTCCTCCTGCTTACACGGTTCTGCACCACTTGTATCTAGCGACTTACCGCAACTCTCTTGATATCCATCTGGTCGGAAAACTGCCAACATAGACTTATGAAATAGTTATTTGTTATGCAAGGCCGCAAAATGGATTTTTGGGCCGAGTGTCTGAATGCTGAGCGGCGAAGGATTCTAGGGTTGAACCCTGAGCGCAGCGAGGGGTTCAAAATATAGAATCCTGAGCAGAGCGAGGCATTCAAAGACACGAGACCCAAAAAAATTTGCGGCCGTACGTAACACAAAATTTTTCATCTCACCACAGCGAGGAAAATTACAAGAAGATCACTTGGATCGGCATTGCTAGTATGTTAGATGTTGTCTTTAGTAATACTTTCCAATAACTTCACTCACTTAATTAAATCCACTTTAAATCTTCAGTCATGTTATTACTAAACAAAAACAAGATATTATTAATATCATTCATCACGATTAGAAAAAAAGGTCGTTTTTCTGTTACATTCTTCCGCGACGCTGCATGTCGCACCTACCAACGTATTCGTGAGAGTGAGAAAGACAAAAATAAATTCAATGAATCCCTTAATAAATACTTATATATTTACTTACTTTAAAACAATGTTAGTAATAAATAGTATTATGTAATGCCCATTTGTGTAGCTCTAATCAGCTTACAATGAAGCTAGTCTGGCGACCGGCAACCTTGAACTGTGTTACCAGCAAGCGATTTCAGTGGTTATCTGTAATCTTTACTAATTATAACATTAATAACGGAATATTGCTGCCATTAGGTAGATCTGTCACATAGTGCGCCAGACAATAGTCGAAAGAACGGTGCGCCAGGTATTAATTGTTGATGCCACCACTTAACTTGGTGAGAATCTCGTGAAAGTAGAGAAAGAAATGGTCTCAAAATATTATTATAATAATTGATAGGGATATATTTCCATCTCATCACGAGATATCTTATAATTTATGTAATAATTTTGGATATTATTTGAGAAATTGTATATAATGACATATTTTGAAAAGAGCAAGTGCCGAGTTTCTTGCCAGTTCTTCTCGGTGCGAACCTGCTTTCCGAACCTGGCGGTAAAGTTTTGATTATTCATAAGAGCCTATTTATTGAGCCTATGTGAAAATAAAGATTTTTCACCATGTGAAATATGGACTCCAAAATTAATTGTTATAGTTCCGATAGCCCTTTCGGCAGGAGTTTGGGGATAAAAAGTTTCTTATGTCCTACGTTGGAATATGAAATAAAATCTTGCAGAGCTTCAGTAAAATCCATCCAACAGATTAGCCGTGATGTGCGGCCATGATACAGACAGACAAACAGACAAACAGACAGACTGACGGACAAAAACCAACAAATTACAGTTTGGCTTCAGTATCGACTAAAGAGTGCCCTGCAACAAAAATTTCCAAAATATTTCAATGTATTGTTATTTAAATCTACGATGACGCGCCTCACTCTGTCGAATCCCATGCGAATCGAATGAAACATAAGCGATTTTGACAGAGTGGGGCGCGTCTTCGCGGATTGAAATATCTACACAGAATTAGACCCGTTACAGTTTTGTTATTAGTATAGATTATTATTGTTAAACTACTTACAGATGTTATAAGACTTTGACAAGAGAGAAAAATCTACCCAATTTAATTACTGTTAACCTTTGAGACATTATTGTAAAGTTCGGCAAAATCTTTATCTTAAAGAAGCTTATGTTGCACGCAATGCTATAGATTCTAATGCTTTCAAAGAAAGCTACACTCTAGAGCCCAATGTTACAGCTGAAGATTACCTAATTGAGAATCCATCAAATTGAGGCCAACGGGGCGAGGTTAAAACTTAAAAACAATGGTTGATAAATCTTACATCAGGTGTTGCAAGTGACGGGTTCCGGACCACGACGGAAGGCACCAAGGCAGTCCTAAACAATTGGTTTCCGATTATAGAGTACACTGCAGTACCTAGGTATCATCCACTGTTCCACTGTTGGACTTAGGCCTCCTGAAATGATTGCCAAACACAACGATTTTGTGCCACCTGAGCCTTTATTCTGTATCTCAGTAATGAACACTAATCTACGCGGGCTTATTTGACGTTTGGTTTTAACCAATAAAGGTTTGTCATAAAACTTTATTTTCGTTTTACTTATTAAAGCAGCAATGTATAAAAAGCCACTAAAAGTGTCAATTTTACAGAATTTTCAGGCTCCTGAAGACAACATCGCTCAAAAATATCTTATAAGTATACTAGCTGACCGCGCAAACGTTGTTTCGCCACTTATCGGTACAAGAAAAGCTATATCTTGTACGACCTGCCTATTTTCAAACCTACCAAATGTAGATACCTAAAAAATCATAAAAATTGTTCAAGCCGTTTCAGAGTTTGGTAACAAATACTGACACGAGAATTTGATATATCAGACCAGCTGACCCGGCAAACGTTGTTTTGCCATATCAGGGGTATGAAAAATAGCTTACGACCTCAGACTTACCGAACGTTGATAAAAAAATAAAAATCGGTCAAGCCATGTCGAAGGAGTTTGGTTACAAACACTGCGACACGAAAATTTTGAATACCTATTAGAAAATTAGTGCCTGTAAGTAAGGCCTTTCTGAAATAAATATCTTTGATCTTTTAATATGAATAAAGTAAATGAAAGTACCTAGAGTGTTTAGTAGAAGACCAATTTAAACAAGTAGGTATAGTACCTACATGGCTAATAGTTTTAATCTAATTTTGGTACAAGGCCCACAAGGTGCCCCGAGTGGATCTGTGGCGTGTCTTACAAAGGTAAAAGGCCTCATGAATATTCATGCTTTAATTTCTAGATAAGATACCTACTTGTTATACGCGACAAAGGGGATGTTAGGAATAAAAGTCTTCAAAACCCGACTTCAAACGCCACTGAATAAAAAGTTAAAAAAATATGTTTCTGCCAGTTTCTTCAAATACGTTTAAATACTATCAACCGAATCGAATTAGGAAATATATTTTTACGAAATTTTTCCAATGTTTAATAATTTAACTAAAGTTATTCTGCTATTTGGGACGAGACAAATAAAACAAATTAAATAAAAACCGTGAAAATCGGTGCAGCCGTTTTCGAGTCTTGTGTTCGAATTTTCGAACAAACCCGGCTTACTTAGCGGTGATTGTTGAAGAAAGACAACATAGAGAGAAAATCTACAATCTACATGATAGTTCTTCAAGAAACATACTTACACAGGAAATATACCTAATCCTAATCCGACATTTAATATTATCCCCATAAGACTAATAATCATAAGGTATAGGTAGGTAAATATCTACTGAAAATATCTAAGTATAATTCTACAACCAACACACCTTATTTCGTCAGAATAAGTCTACCTCAGCCGAAAAACCCTTTTGAACATTTTTCGATTACAATTTATTGGAGCAGGTTTAGGTATGAATCCCCGGAGACATTTAGATCTGACGCGATGTCTTTATCTCCCCAGAGGTTTAAGTCGACCGCCTTATCTCCCTCGCAGCATTCGACAGACGTACCTATTTGGACAATAAACCTGTTTATAGAGCCCGCCTTCTTTCATTTTGATTTTTTTCGGGTTGCCCTTTGAATTTCGACAAATGTAAAGCACTCGTTTCTATTTGCGACAAAGATTTGGGAAGGATGTAAGTATAATTTTATTCACTATCATCAAAAATACCAAAATAAGTTTTTGGGCAACGAGAAATATCAAGTCGCCCCTACATTTAGAATTTACGAGGACGACATTTAAATAGCAGCGGGGCTAGACAAAGTCACAGTCGTTTGGCGATAACGCTATAGTCGACAGAAATGTATGGGATAAAACAAATGACTGTAGAAAAACCACGATAATAATAGTACTAAACACGCTGTTTTTGATAATTAACTATACGACAACTTGAACGCTCCCTGGCGTTTTTTTACTCTACACAAGTTAGATCGCAGTCAAGTAACTGCGATCTCACCTGATGGTAAGTGATGATGCAGCCTAAGATGTTATCGTAATAACTTGGAAGGGTAAGTTACCCTAACGTTGAAGAAACCTTCAAGCATCGCACCGGAACGCTATATCGCTTGGTGGTACGTCTTGCTGGTAGGGTGGCAACTAGCTACGGCCGAAGCCTACCACCAGACCTGACCTTACAAAGTATAAAATTCCCACGTGGCCCGTGGCGGGTATCGAACCCGCGACCTCCCACTCGAATCCGGGCACTGCCACTGCGCCAGGGAGGTCGTAGATGCCTAAAAAGTCGTGGCTCTACCGTGGTACTTATTTATAAACAGTTGGTAATACATTTTCTTAAGTCTCTTGTAAACAAAACGTCTACGAAGCCCGCCCAGAATATATTTTGAGCCCATAATTTTCCCAGAGATCACGAAGGGCATCGCAGCTTAACCCCTATTAGAAAAGTTAGTTTGGCAAAGAATCTAGAAGACAGTCTATAAAGCCCGATTTACACGTGGCAAGTCGGTCAGAGGAGACATTACTACTGCTTGTAAGTACAAAGCAAGCTTGGCAGCTTGTTCTTATCCGTGACATGATTCATCCCACCGGAAAGGACAGGTTTATTATTAAAATACTTTTTCAATCAATCATCATTTCAATCGTTAGAAAGTCTCAAACATATATTATATCGATTTATTCAAAATAAATCTAGTAATTTTATTACAAGTAAAAATTTTTGCTTTTTTTTAGACCTTATTAATAGAATTTGCTATTAAAAGCAGGCATATGATTTAAAGGTTTCAATGATATTATCGATCTAGGGGGTTACAACTAACATTTGACTCTATCTACGTAATATTTACATTAAAATTAAAATGTGAACTCAGTTAAATGAGACACAATAATTCATTCTTTTACTGACTCACTCATCATTGCTCAGCCTATAAGTACGCTTAGACATAGAATGATAGAATTCTGAAATTTTGAATTTCCTTTTAGGTATATATAATCCCGGCAAAGGTTAAAGATTTTTTTCTTAATGACCATACTGATGCGGGTCAGCTAGTTAAATACAATCTTACGAGGTATATGACTAACCTAATTGCGTTACATCTGTTTTTGACTTGAACACTCGTAACGTGTAAACTTCCCCTAAGACCGCGCATCAAAGTTGCGACCTACCCGTTGTTACCAAACTTGGCTTGTAATTTTGGTCACGATCGCCAATTAACTAGTAAGCCTTTTACGAGCCTCCCTTACCTCGACCTTTCTTGATTACCTATTTATATAATAGGACACGTTTACGCCCGCAGTTCCTCTCACGAATCACATAAATAATCTTGCTGCGACGTACCTATGTTACAGGGTTTAAGACAGGGACGGCAAATTGGTAACATAATGTTGTGGTAAACTAAAGGTTTTAGAGACAAACCGTCTTGAACAGTCCAGTCCATAGCTTGTTTCTGAACCAACTTTGATAAATCTTGTAATAGAGTCGACTTTGAGTTTCTGAGAACTATGAGAACGAACAGATTTCGTTCGTTCGTTCGTTTCAGCCGACGGGTGTCCACGGCTGGGCAAAGACCTCCGCCTATGATTTGCAACACGGTCCTCCTGCTTACACGGTTCTGCACCACTTGTATCTAGCGACTTACCGCAACTCTCTTGATATCCATCTGGTCGGAAAACTGCCAACATAGACTTATGAAATAGTTATTTGTTATGCAAGGCCGCAAAATGGATTTTTGGGCCGAGTGTCTGAATGCTGAGCGGCGAAGGATTCTAGGGTTGAACCCTGAGCGCAGCGAGGGGTTCAAAATATAGAATCCTGAGCAGAGCGAGGCATTCAAAGACACGAGACCCAAAAAAATTTGCGGCCGTACGTAACACAAAATTTTTCATCTCACCACAGCGAGGAAAATTACAAGAAGATCACTTGGATCGGCATTGCTAGTATGTTAGATGTTGTCTTTAGTAATACTTTCCAATAACTTCACTCACTTAATTAAATCCACTTTAAATCTTCAGTCATGTTATTACTAAACAAAAACAAGATATTATTAATATCATTCATCACGATTAGAAAAAAAATTGAGAAATTCTTTTTTCTATTCTACGTTTTTTTAAATGCATTCAGAAATGTCACTTTCTAAGAAACAACGATAATAGAAAATTTAAAAAAAAATAACAATAATTAGATAAACAATGGGTAAATATCATGAATTTAATTAAGTTTATTAATCATAAAACCTTAATTATAAAACCTTTATTATTCATAAAACTAAATAGGAGTTATTATTTGTATCGATATTCTAAGAAAAATGTAAAAAATAAAAAAGTAATGTACCTATACAAACTCTTAGGTCGAACTTCGTTACTGACCGTATGCGTGATTAAAAAAAAGTCTTCATGACATTATATAGACGCAATACGAGAGTACGTCATGTTCGTTTTTGGAAATGCTTTGCGGTCCTAGGGCGGGAAAGGATTTTCATACTACTTTCCCGCCCTAGAGAGAAAAGAAAATTCTTTTGGGCCCTAGGGAATATAATAGCATTTTCCGCCCGCATTTTGGGCATTAAAAATGCCTTTTCCGCGCGGGTGAGATGAAAACAATATTTTCACATATTTACACGTTTACGTAGACTTTTTGTGGAAATTTTCTTACGCATAGTCGATGCAACATGTGACCAAAATGCTGGCCTCTTTTGGGAACATTTTCCCTTGACTGCGGCCTACTAGATGTCTAAGACATTTTTACCAGACAGCAATAAAAACAGGAAAAAAAAATTGGTTGTCTGTAAAGTCGGTTTACTGACGATAGTTGAACGTGACAACGTCTTCTTTGTCGCTCGTTCCGCGCTCGCGAGGTAACGCCGGTAACGCCGCATGAGCGAGGTAACGCCGGTAACGCCGGATGAGACATGTTTTTTCGTGCGTGCAACCGGCTCTATCGAATTATAAGACGTTGTCACGTCAAAAAAAAATTAACGCCCAAATGGTGATTAATGGCATGGTGCCCAAAACACTGGCGCTATTGTCACGCTGTATAGCCAGGCTTAGCCGTTGGGCTATGTAAGCGCCAGCTGTTTGGTTACCTGATGCTTGAACCAGTTTTTTGGACACGACTTTAACTTTTTTTGTTTGGTAACCATGGACTTAAAGTAGTTTTGCATGTAGATTTTTAATTTGAGTGAAATAGTTCGTATTTCTAACAATACGAGTATTGCAAAATAATATTATTCTTCCTATTCTTTGTCTGTCACCTAGGATTTTACTTCAATAAACTAGGTGTCTTCTTCAGCTATTCCAATCTTAATAGCATTGTTACAGCAATTATTGCCTGACCTACAATATTTTCATAGCCTGAATCTACGCCATCTTTATTGTAGTGGTAATACTTATCCCGTTGTTAAAACACTTGGTTTAAGTAGGTACGTTGGTACGGGCAGGACCTGTACTTACTGCAAAGCCTACTTCCCCTCAAGCTTTAATAAAAGGCATACACCGTACGCCGTTTGACCAGTTCAAGCCCACCTGAAATTTGCGGCGGTAGTTCAAAGGATGTTTCCACTCCAGGCCAGTGCTTACTGAATTAAAGCAGTTCAAACCGGATCGAGCCGGATCAAACCGGCTTACGGGCTTCAGTAACCAGAATGCGGTAAATTACAGTTACCTAGCGATTTTAGGTTCCAGTTTTTAGTAAATGATAATCAGTTATACAAAAATGAAAGATAGCCGATTGACAAATGAACAAAAATGGTTTGTAGGGTTCCATACCAAATTGGTAAAAACGGAAACCCTTTTTAAATAATTGAGCTGTCAGTTCATTCAGTAGGCATGAGGTAGGTAAGCCTGTAAGGTTAGGTTTAATTAACAAAGTGGTTGAAAAAAAAATGCAAAATTATGCTGCATAAAGACAACCACAAAACTAAATATTAGCTTGATTATTATGACTTCAATAATAATTCAATAATTTACTTATAGTTGCAAAATAATGAATGATGATATGTGAACTGCTTGTGATGTACACAGATAAAATATAATTTCAAGAATGAAATGCCTCGCCCTATAGGACTTTAATATATTTTATCTACGCTCATTGCTTAAAGTTCGAATTATGAAATGACCTACTTTATTCACAGACTTCTATAATTATTAAAAAGTTATTCATTATAACATCGCTCTACTATGGAAATAATTGATTTCCATTACTCATGCTCTGGGTTCCTGTATTTTTATCTGGGGTAATATTTTTTTATGTAATATTTTTTAAGTGAATCCACAGACAACATATAGTTGGTAGTCATTGCCGAGAGTATGGATGGGCCATGATTGACCACAGACAACAACAACAAGGTCTATTCTGTATGGGTCTGCGCCACCTTTCCAGAATTTTGGCGCCATACATACTAATTTTTAACATTTGAATGTGTTATTGTCGTGATAACGTTTAATAAATTGATGAACACCAGCAGCACTCATGAAAAATTGTAACGTTCCGCGTAACGTTCCACCTGGGCCTGTGATTATGATTATGATTACGATTACGATTATGATTACGATTACGATAACGATTACGATAACTATTACGATTACGATGACGATTACGATTATGATTATGATTATCATAATGATTATGATTATGACGTTATCACGTAAATCTATCGTCCGTAAACCGACTTTACAGACAACCAATTTTTTTTGTTACTTAGTCAAAACTTTGCGCTGAAAAATGTCTAGCAGTGAAACCCACTAAAGAAAATTTAACTCCACCTGACATTTTAGTAGTTGGCAGTTGCAATGATTTACGACAAACGTTAGCAAGATTTTATGGTTTGGATTTATGATAATAATATGAGCGTAGATAAAGTAGTGTATGAAACTCTACATAATTAGGTATTAAAACACTCGTGTGAGTTTAAAAAACTCTCCTGCGGCTCGTTTTTTAAGCTCACACTCATATTTTAATACCGCCCATTATGTAACCGTTACATAAACTACTATTAATAATTATTGCAATGAAAATTTATCGTACATTTTATCAAAACACCGCAACTGTCAATAGGTAAACAAGTCCATAACACGAAATGCAGTCCGACTATTTGCGTTGGTCTCCACACGAAATGTTTTTACTATTGCCCCAAAAATTCTTTTGCCGTTCAAACAAACCGACAAAAATAACAAACTACTTTGTGTAAATACCGACAATAATTGGTTAAACTGCGTTCAAATAGAACTATTTTGTTTAAACGACTGCTTTCAATACAGAGTACGCAGGGCTGTCACGTATTGGAAATTAATTTGTCATAATTTTGGCGACAATTCCGTGACGACGTGCTGTTTATAAAATCAATAGTTATTCATTATAGTCTACGATTACGTTCCAAGTTCAATGTTCAATATCACAATTAAATTGGGTCCCGACTTAGTGAGCACTTCAGTAAGCGATTAGGTTGATCAATCTAGAATTTTTGACGTGACAACGTCTTATAATGCGATAGAGCCGGCTGCACGCACAAAAAAACATGACTCATGCGGCGTTACCTCGCTCATGCGGCGTTACCTCGCTCTGAGGCGTTCCATGTAAGGCTTGAAGTGCAAGCGAGAGCGCGGAACGAGCGACAAAGAAGCACAATCGTGACGTTGTCACGTTCAACTATCGTCAGTAAACCGACTTTACAGACAACCAATTTTTTTTACTAACAATATTTATCACACTTTCTATTAAATTATTTAAATGTGAAAGTTTGTGATTTTGGATGTTTGTTACCCATTCACATTCCAACTACTGAATTCATTTGGCTGAAATTTGGAAAATTGATAGCTTATAACCCGGATTAACACATCGGCTACTTTAACTTGGAAAAATCTGTAGTTTCCATGGGATCTTTAAAAAACCTTCTACAGCAATCTATAGTTACAGCTATAGTATATTTCTTTGGCGAATTTTCTTGAAACTAGATGATATAACAGGGCGCGAAAACTAAATTCCAAATAGTGGACATAAGCCGCGGGCAAAGCCTAGTATAAAGGCGAACAATATTTAATTGGAAGGGAAAGAAAAAACAATTCTTGCTTTTAACATGGTTTATTATGGAAGTAAACAATTTGGAAGTAACTTTAAGCTAGGTACTTTAAACGGAACGCAGCTCAAAAATTCACCTGACATTTTGTATAAAAGATCGCAACGACGCTTTTTAGAAACAATGCACGCCGCACCTTAAGTGGACGCTGTCAGTTTTACAGTTCAATGGGATTGTTGTCATGCACAAAACTGTGTGCACAAAAACTTGCGAAAAGTTAAAATTGTTTTAGTGACAACCCTAGTTCTGTTTACCGTACTATTTTGTTTTTCCTATTCAAACCAGCTGTGTCAATTCTAATGTCACCGCGTATGCAACCGACATCGTGTTTTTGTTTTGTTTTTCATTTTATTCAATTAATATATTATTATCCAGAGGATTCTGTTCATTAAAATACGAGTATATAGGTATTAAAAACAATACATAATATACACTGTTTGATAATATTGTTAAGCATTTGTATTTAGTACATGAACATTTATGTCTCGGAGATTTTTTTGGACTCTTGAATACAAGCTTTTATTTAACTTGCAATGTAATTTTGAAGCAGATATCTTTAACTGATTTAGCTGAAACTTATGGTATGACGTACACTCCTTTATGCATAGTATGATGTACACCACACTCGTTTATTATGAGGTATGACGTACACTATACTCCTTTATGCATAGTGTAATGTACACCGCACTCCTTCATGCATAGTATAACGTACACCGCACTCCTTTATGCATAGTATGAGGTATGACGTACACCACACCCCTTTATGCTTAGTATGACGTACACCACACCCCTTTATGCATAGTATGACGTACACCAAATTCCTTTGTACACAGTATGACGTACACCACACTCGTTTATGCATAGTAAGAGGTATGACGTACACCTCACACCTTTATGCATAGTATAACGTAGGTTCACCACATTCTTTTATGTCTGGTAAAATTATGTACACTGTACAAAAACGTGGTAAGCACGCCTACATCGATTGAAGTGTCGTGGTGGGCCGAAACCCTAAATCTCTTCTATAAACAGGAGATCTATGACTAGTAGTCGGACTTAATATTGCGTTAATTATGATGATGATGACAATAAAATGCCTTTTAACTCAAAAACAGAAGTTAAATATCAAGTTTAAACAAAACTTTGCCCCCGTTTTCCAACATACACATAACTTACTCAACTGCTTCACGGGTACACGGCCTGAGGGTGCATTCACACTTTTCATCATCTACATCTGAAAACAATTTACTCACTATTGACACCTCAATATTCGTAGCTGCAGGCTGGCCAAATGAAAATTGACAGACTCTGTTCACTGTTGAGTACATTATATCTGACCATCAGGTACACTAACGCAACGACGCAGTCGATACTGATGTAGCTGTATTTACTTTGTAATAAATAGTAATAGACCAGTCTATTACTATTTATTACAAAGTAAAAGGTTTGAAGATAACACATTTTAATTAAGAACTTCAAATTAAGAAGGATTGTTCCTTAGTAGTTTGGATGTTTGTTACTCAATCAGAACACTACCACTGAAATGATATTTTGGCTGAAATTTAGAATGTAGACTGCTTTAATGGGATGGCCCGGACTAACTTATGAGCTTTTTTTAATTCTGGAAAAATCTACGGTTGTGAGATATCACATTTTATATAGTTTAGTGTAACGCGGCACCCATAGAGGTCCAAGAGGGAGCCCTCGACTTAAGTGCGGCAAAAAATACTTTGCCCAAATTGGCAAACCCGAGCCATCGCTACACAAGTTTTCACGCACACCATACAAAATTTCAAATTGACACACTCACATTACAATAAAAAGTTGCCGCACTCACGGAGTTGTCTTTGTTAGGTAGGGCTCTATCTATTTGGAGCGCGAGCGACGACCTATTATAAATCTATGGCGGTAGGTACCTATAGAACGCAATGATACCGAACAAGTGTAAAGAGACCCTAAGTTAACCAGTTACCTGCGGGGCTAAAAAGTCAGTGGAGGGTAAATATCGCATGAGCTTCGAGTTCTGATGTTACCTCTCGAATACTTGTTTCGTTACCGCACTGTTTGGGGCGGGTTTGATAAATAAACAATTTTGTACGTATTTACTACATTTCTCCTGCAGGGCTCAGTGAATGATTGGTTAAGTTGAAATAGTGAATAGGTAATTTTTTACAATCTCCCTGGTACAGAAGCGCACTTATATTCGTGTGGGACTGGGAGCTCAAGGGTTCGATTCCTGCCATGGGACGCCTTAGAATTTTATTTATTACCATCGATAAGGAACCTTAGGATATGGCCATCAGAACATTTTACGCAAACTTTCATCATCCAAGAAAATAAAAGAGCCATCTATCGAAATTTCCCACTAACGAAATTCCTATATTCTTTCTAATACAATTCCATGGAAACGTTCTGTGTCCTGTGGCGGAGACCGCGGTCTATAGGCGGTCTGCTTGCTACTGACGCTGTCGGTTTCAAAATATACATTTTTGGCACCGGTAAACTGGTGACACTTTTTCACAGTGCGGTAATGAAACAAGTATTTAAGGTATATTTTTATTACACACACATACACTTTAGAAAATAATTTCTAAATTAGCTTTAAGCTTGGTCTGGTGTAAAACTTTGTCCGTGTCTAGGAAAATCAGTCAAATCTCTAGAGTCTAGATTATACCTAAATAATAACCTGGACGTCATTTAGAAATTTAGCGAACTTCAAAACCTATAAAGTTAAGAACTCCTTTTAAACTTCAGGCCAGATATGAGATGACTTGCCAAATCTTTGTCAAGAGATGAACCCCACCTTATGTTGGCTCAGATCCAAATTCCTTCGTCACCTATGTCTGAACTTTACGACTCTTTATTTCCGGCACCCGAAAAGCCTTATATTATGCCTTCATAAAGTTAGTTGAAAAATAATCGCTATGCAGATTTGCGAAATGGGTTTCTCGATCGTTGAATTTCGCTTGAGGGTCGTCATTTCATGGTAATGGTGAAGTTAGGTTAGATTGAGTAATGCCTTTGTTGATCTGACTAAACTGTTTAACGAGGTCCTGGTTTAGATTTCAGGTTTGGAAAAACTCACCTCAGAGAACACTAAAACTATCCATCGTCTCCACATTAATGATTGAATAGTAGATACGAGTAACCTCCTTTAAAAAAAACCTGTCAAGTGCGAGTCGGACTCGCGCACTGAGGGTTCCGTACTACAGCCGGAGGAATAAAACCATAAAAACCACTTTTCTTATCGAACCGCAAAACTAATTTTATTTTTAGAGGTTTTATTGTAAATATCAAAAAAACTACTTATTAGATCTCGTTCAAACCAATTTTCGGTGGAAGTTTGCATGGTAATGTACATCATATATTTTTTTTAGTTTTATCATACTCTTATTTTAGAAGTTACAGGGGGGGGGGGGGGACACACATTTTACCACTTTGGAAGTGTCTCTCGCGCAAGCTATTCATTTTAGAAAAAAATGATATTTGAAACCTTAGTATCATTTTTGAAGACCTATCCATAGATACCCCACACATATGGGTTTGATGAAAAAAAAAAATTTGAGTTTCAGTTCTAAGTATGGGTCACCCCCAAAATTTATTACTTTTTTTTTAAATTTTGTGTGAAAACCTTAATGCGGTTCACAGAATACATCTACTTACCAAGTTTCAACAGTATAGCTCTTATAGCTTCGGAAAAAAGTGGCTGTGACATACGGACGGACAGACGGACAGACGGACAGACAGACATGACGAATTTATAAGGGTTCCGGTTTTTGCCATTCGGCTACGGAACCCTAATAGCAAGGAGTGGTAATCAATTCTGGTATTATTTTGTAAAAGTATCAATACTGATTATCTCTGGATGACCTGATGATGAGGCCAGGATAAGAGGATGAAGATCCTCCCGACTGATTATTTTGATGTTGTTTTGTCTGAAACAGTTTGGCACGTTATTATGTAGTTAGACACCGATTTAAAGGCATACCTTGTAAATTATGCGTCAATATAGAAAAGAACACATCTTATGTCTTTTAAAAGAGAGTGAGTTGAAGATTCTCTATGCAGAACGGCGGACTATCCTTGAAGAGTCCAAAATTGTAGTGTACTTGTTATTTTTTAATTCGGTTAGTTACAGTAAATCGTAATCTATTGTGTAAAGTAGTATCTGATCTTTTTTGCGTAAAGTAGTCTCTGATCTGTCGCTAATGGAAAATGCCAGACCGCTTCACGTTTAACGCTTGTCAAATCGAAATAGTTATTTGTTATGCAAGGCCGCAAAATGGATTTTTGGGCCGAGTGTCAAATTTGAATGCTGAGCGGCGAAGGATTCTAGGGTTGAACCCTGAGCGCAGCGAGGGGTTCAAAGAATAGAATCCTGAGCATAGCGAGGCGTTTAAAGGACACGAGACCCAAAAAAATTTGCGGCCGTACATAACATAAAATTTTTCATCTCACCACAGCGAGGAAAATTACTAGAAGGACACTTGGATCGGCATTGCAAGTAGGTATGTTAGATGTTGTCTGCAATAACTTCACTCACTTAAATCCACCTTAAATCATCACTCATCTTATTACTAAACAGTAATGAATAAAATCAAGACATTATAAGACAAGACAAATATTTATCACGATTAGAAAAAAAAATTGAGAAACTTTTTTTCTACTTTTATTTTGGATGCGTTCAGAAACATCAACTTCTATGAACCAAAAATAATAGAAGATTAAAAAAAAACAATAATTAGATAAACAATAAGCAAATATCAATATATTAAATCATCTAATTAAATTTAGATGATTTAAAGAAAACTAAATTTGAGTTATTATTTTTATTGATATTCCAAGTAAATGTAAAAACAAAAAAGTGATGTAGGTACCTATACAAACTCTAAGGTCGAACTTCGTTACTGACCGTATGCGTTATTAAAAAAAAAGTCTTCAGCTTTTGACATTATAGACGGAATGCGAGAGTACCTTATGTTCGAATTTGAAAATGCTTTGCGGCCCTAGGGCGAGAAGGGATTTTCATACTACTTTCCCGCCCTAGGGAGAAATGAAAATTCTTTTGGGCCCTAGGGAATAAAATAGCATTTTCCGCCCGCATTTTAGGTATTAAAAACCATTTTTCCGAGCGGGTGAGATGAAAAATAAAAACACATCATTCCATTAAGGGAATTAGTTATTCCACTTAATAGCGCCTGCGCACTGAACTACTCAAGTATCTTCAGTCTCCGTGTTATTTGATGGATACAAAAACAGGATAAACAAGTAGATAAGCATTAATTTATTGAAACATAATCCCAACTCATTAAAGGGCATGTGTTTTTTTAGAATTAAAAGGGTTTTGCTATAGTCTGCCACGCTCGCCTACTTAAACAAAGTTTCTTTTCGGAAGGTATCACTTATGGGGTTGGGCGAAAGAAAACAGCGAAAATTTTTGCTTGACGAAAATTTTAGAAAATCTAGAAAGAAAGTTTCTCTTACTACTCAACAGAATAGGTATGTAATCACGTATATAGATTTGGTTGAGTTGAACATGAAACATTGATCTGGAATTCTTATATATCAGTTCTTATCGATATTTTTAACTCTCATTTTGTCCAGTAATTTCGTCGCTAAATTCCTTTTATGTAAAATCACTATTTAAACCGGAAATTCTTTGCTTAAATGAAGTATATTTTTCAGGTGCTTTTAAGCTACCCAAATCTTTTTTACTTATCACTTTGATCCAGTAAAATACTAGAGGATGAAAAAAAGGGTCGAGTAAAGCTAGCTATGAAATCAAAGCAGTCACCCATACCAACATAATCCGATAACGTTTTATTAAACACTAAAAGCCTAAACTCTAGTGTAAAGGTTTTAATTTACTGTAGTTTCAGGGCTTTCATTTATAGAGAGAGGGTTGTAAATTAATATAAAAATGCAATAGGTACATTCGTTTTCTAGAACTCTATATTTAAGGCAGTATTGTGAATTGTAAAAATAATACAAAATTTTAACAGCATTTATATGAAACAATAATTTCGACCTATGAGCGCAAAAACACGACATTTATAAAACATTTTTTCCTTCTATATAGATCGTAGATACAATAACTCATTTGAAAATCTCTTTCCAGGAAAACTCACCGAGAAAAGGGATATTTTGAGAACTCAATAGGGAATGGAACAAAAAGGTTGGATGAAGGGTAAATTAAATTCCGTCTCGGGCGACAACTATTGCCTTTTATATTTTCACCTACGAAATTGCTTTGATTTGATATAATTCTTTTTTGAGTTCCCTGTAGCTTGTAAAAAAAAGACAGTAATAAAGTTATTCTATACTTTTTCTCTGGAACTGGGAAATCAAAGAAAAGGTATGTTCGATACGTAAGTAAGTAAGCACTTAAAATTTTTAATTTATTTCGTGCAACTCGGGGTGAGTGCCTGTTTACAAAATTTGCAGAATACGCAACTGTAAGACTTTATTATATCTTTAATTTGAGGTTCTCATTGCTTTATTTTAAACAGTCCTTGTTGTTAGAGAAAATTGCTAAATCAGAAACTTAAAGAAGTAAAGGGATCACACACGATATGTGTACACTGTACAATCTACTGATAGGAGTTGAAGAGGTTTCTTATGGATATAAAGACCTGAATACTTCTTGTTTTACAGCAAATTTCTAAAACAACAATTTGTTGTGTCAATAGTTTTACAATCCGCCCCTTTCTCCTGGTTTAGAGTGTAGAAGCATAGGCTCTGTATTCTAATAAGAATAAAAGGTCATCATTATGTTTCCTGTTTGCGGCTATAAATACTTGAATTAACAGGGCAAATTGCTGAAACAACAATTTGATCTGTCAATCAAAAAAGAGCATTACACACAATCGGCCCCTTTCTCCTCATTTAGAGTGTAGAAGAGTTTTCTTTTTAACCCCCGACGCAAAAGGGGTGTTATAAGTTTAACGTGTCTGTGTATCTGTGTATCTGTCTGTGGTAGCGTATTCCAATAAGTATAAAAGGTCATCATTACGTAATAATATTACCTGTTTGCGGCTATAAATACTTGAATTGTCAGAGCAAATTGCTGAAACAACAATTTGATCTGTGAATCAAATAAGAGCATTACACACAATCTGCCCTTTCTCGTCATTTAGAGTGTAAAAGAGTTTTCTCTCTTTTCTTATAAGTATAAAAGGTCATCATTACGTGATAATTTTACCTGTTTGCGGCTATAAATACTTGAATTGTCAGAACAAATTGCTGAAACAACAATTATGAAGTGTCAATCAACAAAAGGGTTACACACAATAGGTGTACAATCGGCCCCGTCCTCCTCATTTGTAGCGTGAATTCAGAGCGTTCCGTTCGCGCTGAAGACGACGGCTTTTCAAGAGATAAGAAACGTGTTATATAAATGAAAGCCTACCCGACACCGCTGCTTGGCTTGAGACCAATCGATTTAATGGGGAAGTGAAAAAATATCGATATTTCAATACAAATAGTATTATTTTATTTTCCCAATGTAATTTTAATTATATCTATATATATAAAAGAATGAGGCATTTTGGTGATTTTGGTTGTTCCAAGGATTCCGCCAAAACTATAGGTCGTAGAGATCTGAAATTTGGTACCTAGGTAGATATTAGGTCATGAATTCGTACTAAGACGGGGATTCCAGAAATTCCATGTTTAAGGGGTAAAAATCATACATTTAAGGGTATTTCCCATACAAAAGTAAAATTTTTTCGTTGTTCCAGGAATTCCCGAAAAACTAAAAGTCGTAGAGACCTGGAACTTGGTACCTAGGTAGATATTAGGTCATGAATTCGTACTAAGACGGGGATTCCAGAAATTCCATGTTTAAGGGGTAGAAATAGTACATTAAAGGGATTTCTCCATACAAAATTGTAATTTTTTTCGTTGTTCCAGGAATTCCCGCAAAACTAAAAGTCGTAGAGATCTGAAATTTGATACCTAGATAGATATTAGGTCATGAATTCGTACTAAGACGGGGATTCCAGAAATTCCATGTTTAAGGGGTAAAAATAGTACATTAAGGGGATTTCTCCATACAAAATTGTAATTTTTTTCGTTGTTCCAGGAATTCCCGCAAAACTAAAAGTCGTAGAGATCTGAAATTTGATACCTAGATAGATATTAGGTCATGAATTCGTACTAAGACGGGGATTCCAGAAATTCCATGTTTAAGGGGTAGAAATAGTACATTAAGGGGATTTCTCCATACAAAATTGTAATTTTTTTCGTTGTTCCAGGAATTCCCGAAAAACTAAAAGTAGTAGAGATCTGAAATTTGGTACCTAGGTAGATATTAGGTCATGAATTCGTACTAAGACGGGGATTCCAGAAATTCCATGTTTAAGGGGTAGAAATAGTACATTAAAGGGATTTCTCCATACAAAATTGTATTTTTTTTCGTTGTTCCAGGAATTCCCGAAAAACTTAAAGTCGTAGAGATCTGAAATTTGATATCTAGGTAGATATTAGGTCATAAATTCGTACTAAGACGGGGATTCCAGGAATTCCATGTTTAAGGGATAAAAATCTTACATTTAATTAATTTTCCCATACAAAAGTGTATTTTTTGCGTTTTACCAGGGATTCCAGCGAAATCAATAATATCGTAGAGATCTGAAATTTGGTACCTATTAGGTGATGAATTCGTAATCAGCTGGAGATAAGTAGGAATTTCTGGACAAAGTTTAAAAAGTGGCCGCCATTTTGAACTTTTTTGTTATTGGGCCGATTGCTTTGAAAATCGATATGTGAGTATCGCGACAAGTATGGAGGAATTTGTAGTAAAAATTTGAAAAAGTGCCCGCCATTTTGAATTTTTTTTTTATTGGGCCGATTGCTTTGAAAATCGATATGTGAGTATCGCAACAAGTATAGAGAAGGAATTTGTAGTCAAAATTTTAAGAAGTGGCCGCCATTTTGATTTTTTTTGTTATTGGGCCGATTGCTTTGAAAATCGATATGTGAGTATCGCAACAAGTATAAAGAAGGAATTTGTAATCAAAATTTTAAGAAGTGGCCGCCATTTTGATTTTTTTTGTTACTGTGCCGATTGCTTTGAAAATCGATATGTGAGTATCGCAACAAGAATAGAGAAGGAATTTGTAGTCAAAATTTTAAAAAGTGGCCGCCATTTTTAATTTTTTTGTTACTGTGACGATTGCTTTGAAAATCGATATGTGAGTATCGCGACAAGTATGAAGAAGGAATTTGTGGTAAATATTTAAAAAAATGGCCGCCATTTTGATTTTTTTTGTTACTGTGCCGATTGCTTTGAAAATCGATATGTGAGTATCGCAACAAGTATAGAGAAGGAATTTGTAGTCAAAATTTTAAAAAGTGGCCGCCATTTTGAATTTTTTTGTTACTGTGACGATTGCTTTGAAAATCGATATGTGAGTATCGCGACAAGTATGGAGAAGGAATTTGTGGTAAAAATTTAAAAAAGTGGCCGCCATTTTGATTTTTTTTGTTATTAGGCCGATTGCTTTGAAAATCGATATGTGAGTATCGCAATAAGTATAGAGAAGGAATTTGTAGTCAAAATTTTTAAGGAATTGGCCGCCATTTTGATTTTTTCGTTACTGTGCCGATTGCTTTGAAAATCGATATGTGAGTATCGCAACAAGTATAAAGAAGGAATTTGTAGTCAAAATTTTAAAAAGTGGCCGCCATTTTGAATTTTTTTGTTACTGTGACGATTGCTTTGAAAATCGATATGTGAGTATCGCGACAAGTATGGAGAAGGAATTTGTAGTCAAAATTTTAAAAAGTGGCCGCCATTTTGAATTTTTTTGTTATTAAGCCGATTGCGTTGAAAATCGATATGTGAGTATCGCAATAAGTATAGAGAAGGAATTTGTAGTCAAAATTTTTAAGGAATTGGCCGCCATTTTGATTTTTTTTGTTACTGTGCCGATTGCTTTGAAAATCGATATGTGAGTATCGCAACAAGTATAAAGAAGGAATTTGTAGTCAAAATTTTAAAAAGTGGCCGCCATTTTGAATTTTTTTGTTACTGTGACGATTGCTTTGAAAATCGATATGTGAGTATCGCGACAAGTATGGAGAAGGAATTTGTGGTATAAATTTAAAAAAGTGGCCGCCATTTTGATTTTTTTTTGTTATTGGGCCGATTGCTTTGAAAATCGATATGTGAGTATCGCAACAAGTATAGAGAAGGAATTTGTAGTCAAAATTTTAAGAAGTGGCCGCCATTTTGATTTTTTTTGTTACTGTGCCGATTGCTTTGAAAATCGATATGTGAGTATCGCAACAAGTATAGAGAAGGAATTTGTAGTCAAAATTTTAAAAAGTGGCCGCCATTTTGAATTTTTTTGTTACTGTGACGATTGCTTTGAAAATCGATATGTGAGTATCGCGACAAGTATGGAGAAGGAATTTGTGGTAAATATTAAAAAAAATGGCCGCCATTTTGATTTTTTTTGTTACTGTGCCGATTGCTTTGAAAATCGATATGTGAGTATCGCAACAAGTATAGAGAAGAAATTTGTAGTCAAAATTTTAAAAAGTGGCCGCCATTTTGAATTTTTTTGTTACTGTGACGATTGCTTTGAAAATCGATATGTGAGTATCGCGACAAGTATGGAGAAGGAATTTGTGGTAAATATTTAAAAAAATGGCCGCCATTTTGATTTTTTTTGTTACTGTGCCGATTGCTTTGAAAATCGATATGTGAGTATCGCAACAAGTATAAAGAAGGAATTTGTAGTCAAAATTTTAAGAAGTGGCCGCCATTTTGATTTTTTTTGTTACTGTGCCGATTGCTTTGAAAATCGATATGTGAGTATCGCAACAAGTATAAAGAAGGAATTTGTAGTCAAAATTTTAAAAAGTGGCCGCCATTTTGAATTTTTTTGTCACTGTGACGATTGCTTTGAAAATCGATATGTGAGTATCGCGACAAGTATGGAGAAGGAATCTGTGGTAAAAATTGAAAAAAGTGGCCGCCATTTTGAATTTTTTTGTTACTGTGCCGATTGCTTTGAAAATCGATATGTAAGTATCGCGACAAGTATGGAGAAGGAATTTGTGGTAAAAATTAAAAAAAGTGGCCGCCATTTTGAATGTTTTTGTTATTGGGCCGATTGCTTTGAAAATCGATATGTGAGTATCGCAACAAGTATAGAGAAGGAATTTGTAGTCAAAATTTTAAGAAGTGGCCGCCATTTTGAATTTTTTTGGTACTGTGCCGATTGCTTTGAAAATCGATATGTGAGTATCGCAACAAGTATAAAGAAGGAATTTGTAGTCAAAATTTTAAAAAGTGGCCGCCATTTTGAATTTTTTTGTTACTGTGACGATTGCTTTGAAAATCGATATGTGAGTATCGCGACAAGTATGGAGAAGGAATTTGTGGTAAATATTTAAAAAAATGGCCGCCATTTTGAATTTTTTTTGTTATTGGGCCGATTGCTTTGAAAATCGTTATGTGAGTATCGCAACAAGTATAAAGAAGGAATTTGTAGTCAAAATTTTAAAAAGTGGCCGCCATTTTGAATTTTTTTGTTACTGTGACGATTGCTTTGAAAATCGATATGTGAGTATCGCGACAAGTATGGAAAAGGAATTTGTGGTAAAAATTTAAAAAAGTGGCCGCCATTTTGAATTTTTTTGTTATTGGGCCGATCGCTTTGAAAATCGATATGTGAGTATCGCAACAAGTATAGAGAAGGAATTTGAAAGGAAGGATGGAAAAATACCTACAGGAATTTTGGAAATTAAATGCCTGAAGGAGTACAGCAGAAGTTCAACGTGAGCGAAGCCGCGGGCGTTTGCTAGTATTGTATATTTACAATAAAACTTATCACTAGCTTATTCTAATTACTACACGTATACAAGTCTTGCCCGCGTGGAATGGTGGCAAGAATACTGGCTGCATTTCCGCGTTGAACAGCTAGGCTGATACGTTGCGCAAAAAATGAGCCAGCCCTTCTGTCACCAGTTGAGGTTATTAAACGCGGGGAAAGCTCTCGAATGAATTTTTTGGCACTATGACTCCATGGCCCCAGGGTCTCCACGGCAAACGGGACAAATATGTAACCCTCTAATAGAGAGGCATATTTGCGACGCTTACCTGATTCAGCAGTTTCAGCCGTTTCAGTTTTCCCAATAATATTATATGATTTTGCGTTGTGAAGTCAACATCTCTTGATGATGTCCCGGTGTCGTCAATATTGTGTAAGAGTTTTGTGTGATGTTACATATATTAGGTGGTAGTTGCGTAGCTTGGGCACTTGCTTTCGTGCTTGAGTGGGAGGGCAAGCGGTGCTTGGCCAAACAGGACCCCAGATAAAAAGACAGGAACCCAGAAGCCCACTGTATCGTAATGGAATATCTTGCAATATTTTCATAGTAAAACGATGCAATAATGAAATTTTCTTATAGATGTATGCGAATAAAGTAGCTCAATAAGTGACACTTTTCATAATTCGAATTTTAAGCAATGCGCGTAGTCATAGATTCTTTTCAGTTAGCGGATTATAGCATAATTCAATCTTTCCTCCTACATCCATATTACACGGTGTTATGTTTAAACAGTTAGGCTTTAAAGTAATTTGTGTTCCATTTTCGACTTCATAGTCCCTTATGTGGGTGAATAATTTGATCATATCAATTAATTTTATCATTGCTTTGAAAATCAGTTAGCTATTATAGCAAAATTGCATTTACGAAGGACAATAGTTAATTAGTTTAGCTGGATTATTAAAGAGACGTTTTTACACTGAGTTGAACTCAGTAAGTATCGCTTTAATTATACAAAAAAAACAGAATGGAGTCACGAAAATGTTTGACGCGACATAAGTTTTGTTTTTTCAATTCACTTTTAGAACAAGAAGGATCTACATTACTATTTCCAGTACAAATAATAGTCAGTATGTTAGAGTATCGATATTTTTGTTTCACTTCCCTAGCCATAAACCGTGACGCAACAAATCGACGCAACCATAGATATACCTGAGAGCAGGCAATGTGTAAATCACTCTCCCCCAAAACATCAATACTATCGACGAGCTGTCTATAGGTATTTGAACAATATTACCGTAGAAAGTAAAATTCGAATAAGTATTTTTAAATGTCGATTTTTTTTTTTTCGTCACATTGGTCGTTTTTGTAATGGGGTAAAAGGGTACAAAAAACGCCCTCTCAAACGACCGGATTTGCCATAGACCAATAGTATTAAAGGCGACTTTCAGCGGTTTTTTTTCTGTCTTTGTTCATTGACTTTAGTTTAAAAAATGTTAGAAAAGGATAACCATAGAACGATAAACACTGTAGAAGGAAATAGCCAAAACAGTCCCCGAACCAAATCACGGCCTTGGACTGTCAAACGTCAGAAAAACATAAACCAAAACACGGCCTAGGACTGTTGAAAGGCTATAGAGATGTCTATAGTCGGGGGCGGTGGGTTAGTCTTCTTATAAAGATCCGTATGTGATTCTAAATACTACAGCAGTTTTTTTTTACTGTATACAAGTTAGTACTTACTTGACTGCGATCTCACCCGATGGTAAGTGATGATGCAGTCTAAGATGTTATCGTACTAACTCGGAAGTGTAAGAAAATTTACCCCAACGGTTTATACACGCATCGCACCGGAACCCGTGCCGGAACGCTAAATCGCTTGGCGGTGCGTCTTTGCTGGTAGGGTGGTAACTAGCCACGACTGAAGCCTCCCACCAGACCAGACCGGAGACTATTTAGAAATTATAAAATTCCAAAGTGGCCCGTGGCGGGAATCGAACCCGCGACCTCCCACTCGAATCCGAGCGCGCCGCCACTGCGCCAGGGAGGTCGTCAAGAATTCATAGATCTTTTCCATTTAGCACAAACAATATTAATAATATACATAACTGTTCATAGCGTACGTGTTACCTAGTTAATTTAGATATTATTTATTTAACAAAGATTGTCGGCAACAGGAAACTGCAGTGAGTCGGCCGCGCCCTGTTTCGTAATCCGCATGCGAACTAATTATTGTTCTCTGAGAGAAATCTAATTATTAATTTATTGTTGTTCTGCCGTGTCTATGTCACGGATACAAGAACACTAAGTAGTGAGTAATGTATCTCTGAATGTATACAAAATGAAATGATGTATACAGTATATGTATACTAAGTAACTAATTAAAATTAACACTTTAACGTATTTACTATTGAGTTCGTGGGAAATCCCGGTTTTTATAATAGGTATAGGTCGCACAGCGAGAGTTGAGGCGAACAACACAAGCAAAGTTTGTGTCTGTATACGCCGATGCGCTGACATTTGACAGAGAATGATACAGAGTGTTGTATGGAAAAAAAATGGGTATACTTAATACCCACATAATTATTATTAGAAAATTATTTTGTGCTTACATTATTAGAATAATTATTTAAGGTATGTTTTTTGAAGGCGGTTCACTTTTTGACGTGACAACGTCTTATAAATCGATTAAGAGCCGGTTGCACGCACGAAAAAACATGACTCATCCGGCGTTACCTCGATCATGCGGCGTTACCAGCGTTACCTCTTGAGCGCGGAACGAGTGACAAAGAAGACGTTGTCACGTTCAACTATCGTCAGTAAACCGACTTTACAAGCAACCATTTTTTTTAAATAGAAATTGAGTTATAATTTTGTTTTGATTGTGATTTTGCTTTTATAACAATACAACGTTAGATTTATATATTACTTATTATTAAATACTTGTTATCTGTATACCTATTGACACAGAATACCATAATTTATACCTTACGCTAAGTCATTCTGTCAATCAGTCAATCAAACTACAAGCGATCAAGAGATACATTTCGGGTGCAAAATAAAATGGTCATCAAGTGTTTTCATTCCAATCTTCAAACCCCAGCACGTAACAATATTTTGTGGCGGTATTACTATAACATCTTCTTCTACAACAGGATGCAAAAACAACATCGACAAAGTCGTGAAATTGTATTTAATGTGTTCAATTATTTTAAAGAAAACGCAAAAAAGACAGATCGAATGTAATTATGACTGAATTGTATAAGCTGATGTCCCGTCTTACATCTTACAAAAATGAAACACCTTGTATGCAAATATTACGTTAGTGTGAGTGCCGTGTTCGCCTCAACTTTCGTTGTGCGACCTATACATAGTTTTCTTTGCTTATTATTACGGTAGCCCTTCTTTCCTGCCCGTATTAAAAAAGTACGAAACGAACTTCGTTCCAACTGAGTGTTCCTCTAAACACGTGCATTTTTTATTAAAACTAGCTGACCCGGCCAACGTTGTTTTGCCCTGTAATTTTTTTTTTCACTTAGGGGTATGGAAAATAGATAGTAGCCGATTCTCAGACCCACTGAATACGCATATAGAATTTGGTAAAAATCGGTAAAGCCGTTTCGGAGGAGTTCGGTAACGAACATTGTTACATGGAAATTTGATATATTAGAAGATTAGATGAGCAAGTGCCGAGTTTCTTGCCCGTTCTACACAAAGCTTTCTGAACGTGGCGCTCAAACTTTTTTTAGCGGATTGTGCTGATTGATATAATCGTACTCCATTTTAAATCTTATCAAATTCGATTCAGCTGCAGCGTGAAGAACTTATGTTAGTACACACTACACACACACACATTAATATAACAAACTTGACGACCGAATGTCGTAGCGGTAGCAAACCTGCCGTCTGCGTCGGAGGTCGTGAGTTCGATTTCCACTACTGGTAAATGTTTGTGTGATTAGCATGAATGTTTTCCAGTGTCTGGGTGTTTTTCAACATATTATATTTATGTATATTAGTATGTATGTATATTTATCAGTTATCTAGTACCCATAACACAAGCTATCGCTTACTTTGGGGCTAGATTGCGATGTTTGTAATGTCCTGATATATCATATTTAAACTTTGTCCCCAACATCTGTAGTCATACACTACAGAGCCTCCAGGCATTGTAGTTGGTCAGCCGGTAAAGAACGAAACTCAAAGAATCCTTCAAAAATCCTTTTTTATTTCGGAATCAATTTGTTTTCCGCAGCGAAGCAGACTTTTTTGGACTTTTACTTTTTAGTTCACAGTCTAGTTAACAGCTGCTCTCTTTTGTACTATAAAACGGAATGCTCGCGGGAATTTAAAAGTACATTAAAGTGAATTCCTTTTAGATAATTAATTCGGGTCGCCCGTCGCACTGACCGGCTGTGTTGCTCTTTTGTACAAATAAGGAAATACACTGCTCCGGCTAAAGTGTTTTAGTGGTAGTAATTAATTTTGCTGCTAACTACTTTTTGTATGACTCTTAGTGCACTTCGCATTAAAAGCATACAAGAGGAACAGCGATTGGGTTCATTTCAGTGTGATTTTTTAATAACAAAGAACGATGAGATGAACCTAGGGTTGCCAGGTTATACCAAACTTAATAGACGGACTGACCAGTTTGGCCTGACATTCAGGTAAAAGTCCGGACACCCACACATTGGTTGGTTTGATATGAATATCGATATCAGTCACTTCTAGTACCTAGTCAGTGATAGGTCTAAAGTAACTTCTTTGAATATTCTTGAGTTGAAGTTCGTAGATCTGGACAGTAAATTTATCTACGATTATGTTCCTAATTTGTATTTCAAAATACCAATAACCAAAGTTAAACCTGATGGATTGACGCTGGTTCCCTGGGAACGGGGTCGGGCGCTGATGTGGGACGCAACATGCGTTAATGCGTGCAGCTGAAACTGCTGAATCAGGTAAGCGTCGCAAATATCCCTCTCTATTAGAGAGTTACATATTTGTCCCGTTTGCCGTGGAGACCCTGGGGCCATGGAGTCATAGTGCCAAAAAATTCATTCGAGTGTTTTCCCCGCGTTTAATAACCTCAACTGGTGACAGAAGGGCTGGCTCATTTTTTGCGCAACGTATCAGCCTAGCTGTTCAACGCGGAAATGCAGCCAGTATTCTTACCACCATTCCACGCGGGTCAAGACTTGTATAGTAATTATAATAATCTAGTGATAAGTTTTATTGTAACATCTATATATATAAAAGAATGAGGTATTTTGGTTGTTCCACGGATTCCGCCAAAACTATAAGTCGTAGAGATCTGAAATTTGGTACCTAGGTAGATATTAGGTCATGAATTTGTACTAAGACGGGGATTCCAGAAATTCCATGTTTAAGGGGTAAAAACCGTTGGTTTTCGGGATTTCTCCATACAAAAGTGTAAATTTTTTCGTTGTTCCAGGGATTCCCGAAAAACTAAAAGTCGTAGATATCTCAAATTTGGTACCTAGGTAGATATTAGGTCATGAATTCGTACTAAGACGGGGATTCCAGAAATTCCATGTTTAAGGGGTAAAAACCGTTGGTTTTTTGGATTTCCCCATACAAAAGTGAAATTTTTTTCGTTGTTCCAGGAATTCCCGAAAAGCTACAAGTCGTAGGGATCTGAAATTTGGTACATAGGTAGATATTAGGTCATGAATTCGTACTAAGACGGGGATTTCAGAAATTCAAATTTTAAGGGGTAAAAACCGTTGGTTTTTTGGATTTCCCCATACAAAAGTGAAATTTTTTTCGTTGTTCCAGGGATTTCCGAAAAGCTTCAAGTCGTAGGGATCTGAAATTTGGTACCTAGGTAGATATTAGGTCATGAATTCGTACTAAGACGGGAATTTCAGAAATTCAAATTTTAAGGGGCAAAAACCGTTGGTTTTTTGGATTTCCCCATACAAAAGTGAAATTTTTTTCGTTGTTCCAGGAATTCCTGAAAAGCTACAAGTCGTAGGGATCTGAAATTTGGTACCTAGGTAGATATTAGGTCATGAATTCGTACTAAGACGGGGATTCCAGAAATTCAAATTTTAAGGGGTAAAAACCGTTGGTTTTTTAGATTTCCCCATACAAAAGTGAAATTTTTTTCGTTGTTCCAGGAATTCCCGAAAAACTACAAGTCGTAGGGATCTGGAATTTGGTACCTAGGTAGATATTAGGTCATGAATTCGTACTAAGACGGGGATTCCAGAAATTCAAATTTTAAGGGGTAAAAACCGTTGGTTTTATGGATTTCTCCATACAAAAGTGTAATTTTTTTCGTTGTTTCAGGAATTCCCGAAAAGCTACAAGTCGTAGAGATCTGAAATTTAGTACCTAGGTTGGTATTATATCATGAATTCGTATTCAGAAAGGGATTTTCGAGATCCAAATTTTGAGGAGGAAAAATTTTGAACTTTTTGGCCGCCATTTTGAACTTTTTTGTTACTGGGCCGATTGCTTTGAAAATCGACTTTTGACTATGGCAGCAAGCATAGAGAAAGAATTTGTTGCAAAAATTAAAAAAAGTGGCCGCCATTTTGAACTTTTTTGTTACTGGGCCGATTGCTTTGAAAATCGATATTCGACTATGGCAGCAAGCATAGAAAAGGAATTTGTGGTCAATATTAAAAAAAAGTGGCCGCCATTTTGAACTTTTTTGTTACTGGGCCAATTGCTTTGAAAATCGATATTTGACTATGGCAGCAAGCATAGAGAAGGAATTTGTGACCAAAATTTAAAAAAGTGGTTGCCATTTTGAACTTTTTTGTTACTGGGTCGATTGCTTTGAAAATCGACATTTGACTATGGCAGCAAGTATAGAGAAGGAATTTGTGGTCAGAATTAAAAAAGTGGCCGCCATTTTGAACTTTTTTGTTACTGGGACGATTGCTTTGGAAATCGATAATTGACTATGGCAGCTGGCATAGAGAAGGAATTTGTGGTCAAAATTTAAAAAAGTGGCCGCCATTTTGAACTTTTTTGTTACTGGGCCGATTGCTTTGAAAATCGACTTTTGACCATGGCAGCAAGCATAGAGAAGGAATTTGTTGCCAAAATTAAAAAAAGTGACCGCCATTTTGAACTTTTTTGTTACTGGACCGATTGCTTTGAAAATCGATATTTGACTATGGCAGCAAGCATAGAGAAGGAATTTGTGGCCAAAATTTAAAAAAGTGGCCGCCATTTTGAACTTTTTTGTTACTGGGCCGATTGCTTTGAAAATCTACTTTTGACTATGGCAGCAAGCATAGAGAAGGAATTTGTTGCCAAAATTAAAAAAAGTGGCCGCCATTTTGAACTTTTTTGTTACTGGGCCGATTGCTTTGAAAATCGATATTTGACTATGGCAGCAAGCATAGAAAAGGAATTTGTGGTCAAAATTAAAAAAAAGTGGCCGCCATTTTGAACTTTTATGTTACTGGGCCGATTGCTTTGAAAATCGATATTTGACTATGGCAGCAAGCATAGAGAAGGAATTTGTGGTCAAAATTTTAAAAGTGGCCGCCATTTTGAACTTTTTTGTTACTGGACCGATTGCTTTGAAAATCGATATTTGACTATGGCAGCAAGCATAGAAAAGGAATTTGTGGTCAAAATTAAAAAAAAATTGGCCGCCATTTTGAACTTTTATGTTACTGGGCCGATTGCTTTGAAAATCGGAATTTGACTATGGCAGCAAGCATAGAGAAGGAATTTGTGGTCAAAATTTAAAAAGTGGCCGCCATTTTGAACTTTTTTGTTACTGGACCGATTGCTTTCAAAATCGATATTTGACTATGGCAGCTGGCATAGAGAAGGAATTTGAGGTCAAAATTTAAAAAAGTGGCCGGCATTTTGAACTTTTTTGTAACTGGACCGATTGCTTTGAAAATCGATATTTGACTATGTCAGCTAGCTTAGAGAAGGAATTTGTGGTCAAAATTTAAAAATTTTGAACTTTTTGGCCGCCATTTTGAACTTTTTTGTTACTGGGCCGATTGCTTTGAGAATCGATATCTGACTATCGCAGCAAGCATAGAGAACAAATTTGTGGTCAAGATAAAAAAATGATGATTTTTTTTTACCGCCATTTTGAACTTTTTTGTTACCGTCAAGTCCCATTACTTCGCCCGGTTTTTGACAGTTTTTGGCTTCTCGCCTTTCACTTATTGTTTCAAGTCCGCTGTTTAATATATGCTGGATTTTATACATGACTACAAATCTAGATTATTAAGAAAGTAATGCAGTTTTTAGAATGCCTTAAAAACTTTTTTGATTTACCTAGGCGAAGTAAGGGAAAAATTCCTAACTTCGCCTGGGTGGGTTTTTATGATTACTATAGTATTATTAACTGTCTCTGAAAAGCAAACGACCTATAAATTATGTCTCAAAATCATTGTGAACCGTATTTCCTGGACAATAAGGTTCGTTTTAAAAAAAATATTGGTAGGCGAAGTAAGGAAACAGACTGAAGTTGTTTCCATACATTTGTTCTATTTTGCTAAGGGTTGTCAAAACAAGAAATCATTAATAATTGAATAAAAAATTGGTTTTCCATAAAGTTGGATCTTAACAAAATAGTAAAAAAACCATTATAAATTGTTTCAATTTTTTAATGCAATGTTCCAAAATTAAAAAATATATATATACGAAAACCAGTACCTAGCAAGTCAGAAGTACTTACTGCCAACCTGATGTTTTTAGTAGGTACAGACGCCCACAAAACAACAATGTTGAGGTATCAAACAAAAATAATAATTAATAATCTTATTATTTAACACATAAAGAACTTTTTTTTAAATTTCGACAAAAAAAATAATAATCTTAACATTTTTTCTTAAACCTAAGGTACATGAGTAGATGAACGTACTTAACAAAAAAATGTCATAAAATAATGAAGAAAAGCAATAACGTAAAAATGATGGCGAATAATATTAAAATAATTTACTGGAATTAAGGTAACTAGCTACATTATACTTCTTGTAAGTTTTAATAAATTACGATAAAGGATAATTCTTAACATATGAGGCATTTAGTTTTACTGTACCCCGTCGCTCTACTTTTGCATCTAAAAGTACAAGTTCTATGTCAGAAAGTGACACTACAGAAATATCGTCAACCACTGGCCAATTAAAAATGCCAAAAGTTTTCTCCGCTTCATACGAAGACATTTTTTATTTTGCATTAGCTCCAACGCTACTTCAATCATCGACGTATCCTGGTTACTTGTATAGCTTCTCTTTTTTTTTTTTGGAGGATTAATTTTTCTTCTACCCATTCTGAAGACCTGCAATAATTCCATATTTTTTTATTTTATTACCGTACACAAAAGTTTAGATATGAAGATTAAGTGACAACCCTAGGTGTAGGCGAAGTATGGCACCAACATGGCGAACGCGATTACCTTTTTGCAAATTGTGCTGTAGCTCATTAAGTTTACAAGATATCTTGAAAATAATTGTTTGATACGAAAGACGATAAATAAGTTATGTTATTTTACAATAAAAGATAGCCATACCTGTCGTAGATTCGTGGCGGCACACAAAGTTTTTGACCGGAACCAAAAAACATGTCACTTCTCTCAGTAGAAAAATAGCACTGGCCGCTTTTGTCGTGAAGTTAGCCGCAAGTGGTTAAAAATAGTACTATCATGAATAATAATACTATTATATTTGGTTCGTTTTTAGATGTTTGACTCACAAATTTAGCAGATTATTCAATTTTTCTAGAATTAGGCGAAGTATGGTTTACCAGGCGAAGTTAGGGGACTTGACGGTACTGGGCCGATTGCTTTGAAAGTCGACGTCTGACTATAACCAGCAAGCATTAGGAAATATTTAGTGGTCAAAATTAAATTAAATGACGGTTAATACAAGAATTTTGGAAACTTAACGCCTGCGGGAGTAAAGCAGAAGATCAACGTGAGCGAAGCCGCGGGCGTTTGCTAGTTTAAACATAAAAAAACCAAAGTTTATAAATAGTTACCTGTAAATTGAAATTTCCTTTCAACTGTTTTATTAAAAAATGTTTGCTATAATAACATGAATATAAATCAAAGTATGAATCAAAAAATACTTCGTGTCAGTCGACCTCTAGAGCATGATATTTACCATTATTCAGTGACGCAACAGTTTCGTATCATAAAAGACAAATAATACTCGAACAATTTTGCCTATTACGAGGATGCCTTCTAGACAATACGTCACTGGCAAAACAATTCCTATATAACCCTGGCGAAACATCTGACTTATGACCTTATTTCGAAAATAATAGAGTTCATTTCAGAAATCACACAGCAATAAGAGGAATTGCGTAGCAAAACAAACGAATGCGAGGAACGTAATTTTTCAGGGACCCGCAGACAATTTATATCGCGAAAGGGAAGTCAAAATACCAGACCTTTGAGGATTATTCTCAGGGATACAGTAATTTTATTCCGCACAGTTGGATTTGTTGAGAATAAGGGCTTTTTGTTGCACAATAGAGTCACAAATCGGGTGGATAAATTTCACTGGGAGGCAGCTAGTTGAATATAAATTAGAATAGAATAGAATAGAAAAGTAAAGTAAAGTTTGTGTGACTTCTCGACGTTGTCTTTGATCTTTGCGTGTTACAATGTGTTGTGTGTTCCCTTCCCGCTTTACTTGTTGAATTAGCATATAGCGTATCCCAAAGACTCAATTACTCCTCGGAAGATGCTAAATGCATGTTTAATAGTACAAAATTTTAACAAAAAAAACTCACTTAAACTCTCATCGAACTACCTTTCCAATAAGAAGAATCATCAAATTCGATTCACCCAGTCGAAAGTCCTGAGGTTCAAGCGTGCCCATTCTTCTGACTGTAACATTCTGTTGACTAGGTAGACTCTTTCCATTAGTTTATTGTCTCTTTGACACATGAAACAGATGTAGGACTAGCGAGGGACCAAAAAGAGACCACTTTACCTTTATCTCCAGACCATAAAGGTAATATAGCAATAGCTATATCTGTTTCATGTGTCAAGGAGAAAATAAACGAATGGAAAGAGTATATATATAGGAAGAAAAACCCTTATTCTAGATTTTCTTCGAAAAAATACATTTTCTTTCGACTAGCCCCGTGAAACCTTCAGAAAAGAAACTTATTTCAATTACATTTTTTTCAATCCAGTTGTATTTTTGTTAGCGACTTAAGTATAGCGGCGCTATTTTGAAAGTTAAACGCGCAATTTTCGGTTAATCAAATAACCAGCATCAGCAATCAAACAACCTGAACAAAGCAGTGAGTCGGGCTGTAAAACATCTTAATAAAAATCCCGGTTGCCTGGTTTTAATTACACTACTCCGGTACAAGTTTTTCATCAAAAGTTGAGGCGGTTCCCATTATGCAAGCCAACCTCCATTCCGGAGTAAATTTAGTTTTAATCCCGGAACAAAGGCCAGCTAGTGAATGAGTGAGGTACTACTACCTATAAGTAGGGACTTTACAGTATAAAGTTTCGCTTGTTTTCTTCGTTCTTTTCAGTTACGTACTCCCAGAGGCACGGGGAGAAACACAGCAAACTTCCTTAGTCCACGCTGGTGTTATGATTTTCTTGATAGAAAACGCTAATTTAAAACAAGTTCGAAGTAAGATTACCATACGCGAATTTAGTACGTAGCGGTAAAAACGTACCGCTAAAAGATTTAGCGTTGTAGTATGATGCTGTGTATCAATCGATTAGATCGTCCCCTTCCTAGTAAAAGCGTTAAACCTTAAATCGCATGGTATTAATTTTTTTGGGAAAAAAAAAACTGGTAAAATATAACAATACAGCCTTAAAACTAAGTTCAGCTTAAGATTTTTAGTATACTTAGCGGCAAAAACGTACCGTTTAAAAATTTTATGATGCTGTGTAGCAATCGATTAGAGTGTACCTCTTTCTAGTAAACGCGTTAAACCTTCAATAGCACCGTAACAAGCAATTTCTTGGAGACCATCAAAATAATATTAAGTTCTTCCAACAATACCCAGATGCTAAAGATTATGTAAGAAAAAAGGTTCGACAGTCCAAAGGATATACTTGAACCTACGGCCTTTCGGGATTGGATCCGGTCCCCAACCCGCTGATTTATTGAGGCTTCAGTTTACCATATTCGTGGGATAAAATCATATTATTTATCGCTCCATAACTCCAACGCAAGTAGGTGAAGTTTGGAACTGAAAGTACGAAGTTCCAACATTTAATATTGCCTCAAGTACCCAAGTTGGCTGGAAACTTGTCAAGTTGTTATCACCCCGGTTTAACCCGTCGCGCGCCGGCTCATCAATAAAACTTCGCAAGGGGTATTATTAGGCCTCTCCTACAGAAGTACACGGAGAGAAGAAACTTAATTTCGTACTAGTTTAGGTCTAAGTTTGAGGGTAAATACCGAAAATGGATTGTAAAGGGTTAAGGATCTACTTAGATTAGAGACGGGGTTGATTCATTTGCTTACTAAGCTCTTGTTCTTGTTCTTGTTGTCTCTGGGATTTTTCCGCGATTAGGCGATACTTCGCCCGCTGCGCGTGACGTCGCTGATTCGGGTCCTCGCCGGATCACTCCAGCCAGCCGAGCTCACTCCAGAATCCGAAGAGGCCTCCCAGGTCGCACAGGATATCTTGGAGTGTTGCTGAGGATCCCAAGTAGATCTCGCGTTGGTCCGACACTCCAGTGCATCTTAGTAGCACGTGTGCCGGTGTTTCGTCCTCCTCCATGCAGGCTCTGCACAGAGGGCTGTCCGTGATTCCTAGGGTGGAAAAATGTTTGTTTAGTGAGCAGTGCCCTGTAATCATGCCTACGACTAGTCTTAGTTTGTCTTTACTAAGCCGTAGAAGTTTATGCTTACTAAGCTCATTCACACTAAATGTAGGTACATTTTATCTCAAATCTGCACTTATCGACTCCGTCGTGGTAGGTACCTCGTAGGTGCCATCAAGGTGTCTGTAAATCTACCATAAAGCAGTAATAGTAAAGGATCCGACGAGATTTCTGGCGTTCTGACCTAAGCACGTCCTAATGGTGATAAACGCAGAAGCAGTGTGTCGTATTATATTGCAATGCAATGTCGTGGGAGGTAATGCCTCTGACATGGGCAGGGCTATTACTTAACATTAGCAGGCCCGTCTCACTTATCACGTGGCCGTCCCGGCTACAAGTACAGGTCCGGACCTCAATGTTTTCTATGGTTGCCTCTCGCGGGCCGAGTTGCACGCGCTAGTTCTGTACGATCTATTTTACGCGCCGTCTGACTACGGCAGCCCTAGTACGTCGTAAGAGATAAAGTTAGGCGATAGAAAGAGACCACAACATTGCATTTGTTGCGTGTCGATTTTGAGGGCGGGGCCAGGCGCTATTGCGAACTGAATTGCACTTTTTGTATCAGCGCTAGAGTCGCTATTCCTTTACATAATCGTGCGGAGTGGACCTTCTGGTACTATTTAGTGTTCTGTGACATTAGTTGCACTTCAATAATAACCTTAGCTGTCCCAATAATGTGGAAGTACGCAACCGAAGTTGTTTTTGAATGTCGGAGCCTAATAAACGTTCGTAAATATTGGGGGATATTTGTTGGTAATTATTTATATCCACTGTCGTGCATTTCGCGTTATTTCCTCCACATACTATACAATAAAAGTTAAAAAATACATTGTCTGTGCGAGCCTTATTCATACGGGTACGTACGAATTACGATACAAATTCGCATCCGAAGTGTGGACGACCTCTAGTCAAATACTTTCGTTTTCATCCCGCGTTTTCGTTTAAGAAAAACTTGCATATTATTTCGTAAGAAGATTTTTTAGACAATCCGGGATGATTTACCTACCAGCTTATACTTTGCCCTTATCTTCAGCACCTGTTACAGACCCGACAATTTGTAACTCACAATTCAAGCCAAACGTGTCAAGGAAAACTAAGGGCTATTTTTTTTACTCGGTTACATGAGAATTTATTAAGTGCCTCGGAGTTCGGAGTTAGGACAAGTTTTGTGAATAAAATATGTCTGCCTATAGTATCTATATATATAAAAGAATGAGGTATTTTGGTTGTTCCACGGATTGCGCCAAAACTATAGGTCGTAGAGATCTCAAATTTGGTACTTAGGTAGATATTAGGTCATGAATTCGTACTAAGGCGGGGATTCCAGAAATTCCATGTTCAAGGGGTAGAAATAGTACATTAAAGGGATTTCTCCATACAAAATTGTATTTTTTTTCGTTGTTCCAGGCATTCCAGAAAAACTAAAAGTGGTAGAGATCTGAAATTTGGTATCTAGGTAGATATTAGGTCATGGATTCGTACTAAGACGGGGATTCCAGAAATTCCATGTTTAAGGGATAGAAATAGTACATTAAAGGGATTTCTCCATACAAAATTGTAATTTTTTTTGTTGTTCCAGGAATTCCCGAAAAACTACAAGTCGTAGAGATCTGAAATTTGGTACCTACATTGACATTAAGTCATGAAATCGTACTAAGACGGGGATTCCAGAAATTCAAATTGGAAGGGATAAAAATCCTACTTTTAAGGGATTTTCCCATACAAAAGTGTAATTTTTGCGTTGTTCCAGGGATTCCAGCGAAATTAAAAGTCGTAGAGATCTGAAATTTGGTACCTAGGTTGGTATTAGGTATATCATGAATTCGTATTCAGAAAGGGATTTTTGAGATTCAAATTTTGAGGAGAAAAAAATTTTGAATTTTTTGGCCGCCATTTTGAACTTTTTTGTTACTGGGCCGATTGCTTTGAAAATCGATATTTGACTATGGCAGCAAGCATAGAGACGGAATTTGTGGTCAAAATTTAAAAAAGTGGCCGCCATTTTGAACTTTTTTGTTACTGGGCCGATTGCTTTGAAAATCGATATTTGACTATGGCAGCAAGCATAGAGAAGGAATTTGTGGTCAAAATTTAAAAAAGTGGCCGCCATTTTGAACTTTTTTGTTACTGGGTAGATTGCTTTGAAAATCGATATTTGACTATGGCAGCAAGCATAGAGAAGGAATTTGTGGTCAAAATTTAAAAAAGTGGGCGCCATTTTGAACTTTTTTGTTACTGGGCCGATTGCTTTGAAAATCGATATTTGACTATGGCAGCAAGCATAGAGAAGGAATTTGTGGTCAAAATTTAAAAAAGTGGCCGCCATTTTGAACTTTTTTGTTACAGGGTAGATTGCTTTGAAAATCGATATTTGACTATAGCAGCAAGCATAGAGAAGGAATTTGTGGTCAAAATTTAAAAAAGTGGCCGCCATTTTGAACTTTTTTGTTACTGGGCCGATTGCTTTGAAAATCGATATTTGACTATGGCAGCAAGCATAGAGAAGGAATTTGTGGTCCAAATTTAAAAAAGTGGCCGCCATTTTGAACTTTTTAGTTACTGGGCCGATTGCTTTGAAAATCAATATTTGACTATGGCAGCAAGCATAGAGAAGGAATTTGTGGTCAAAATTTAAAAAAAGTGGCCGCCATTTCGAACTTCTTTGTTACTGGGCCGATTTCTTTGAAAATGGATATTTGACTATGGCAGCAAGCATAGAGAAGGAATTTGTGGTCAAAATTTAAAAAAAGTGTCCGCCATTTTGAAATTTTTTGTTACTGGGTCGATTGCTTTGAAAATCGACATCTGATTATTTCACCAAGCATCGAGAAGGAATTTGTAGTCAAAATTTAAAAAATTGGCCGCCATTTTGAACTTTTTTGTTACTGGGCCGATTACTTTGAAAATCGATATTTGACAATGACAGCAAGCATAGAGAAAAAATTTGTAGTCAACATTTTTAAAAGTGGCCGCCATTTTGAACTTTTTTGTTACTGGGCCGATTGTTTTCAAAATTGATATCTGATTATCGCAGCGAGCATAGAAAAGGAATTTTTGGTAAAAATTTAAAAGAATTGGCCACAATTTTGTACTTATATGTCTTACCATGGTAGCAAGCAACCACAGCCGGATGGACGAACGGACGGTGGAGTCTTATTAAGAGCTTTTACCCTTTGGGTACGGAACCCTAAAAATGGCCACCATATTTAACTTTTTTGTGACGATCGAATTTTTCAAAATCAATATGTGACTATTACCAGGAAGCAAGAGAAAATGTTGTGGGCAAAATGGTGTGTAATGCAGGAATTTTGGAAATTAAACCACCATAGTAAAGCATAACTCAGAAGTTAACGTGAGCGAAGCCGCGGGCGTTTGCTAGTTTTTAATATACTCTTTACAAGTTAGTACTTGACTGCAATCTCACCTGATCGTAAGTGGTGATGCAGTCCAATAAGTTATTGTACTAACTTGGAAGGGTAAGTAAATTTACCTCAACGGTTTCAACAAGCATAGCACCGGAACGGTAAATCGCATGGCGGTGCGTCTTTGCCGGTATGGTGGTAACTAGCCACGACCGAAGCCTCCCACCAGACCATACCTGAGCCAATTTAGGAATTATAAAATTCCAAAGTGGCCCGTGGCGGAAATCGAACCCGCGACGCCTCACTCGAATCCGAGCGTGCTGCCACTGCGCCACGTCGTAGTTGGGAAACATTTAGCACTTGTTTCATTAAATTAGTGGAAATTCGGTGTTTGTCCTTATTCTAGATACCTGGACCGACGACCTAAAAAAGATCATTGAAAAGAGCAAGATCCGAGTTTCTTGCCAGTTCTTATCGAACCTGCTTTCCGAACCTGGCGGTAGAGTTTTGACTTTTCATAAGAGCCTATTAATTGGGCCTATGTGAAAATAAAGATTTTTCATTTTCATTTTCATTTTCATTGGTAGCGGGTGGATGAGGTGGCGCACTCTCGGAAAGGCCTATGTGATATATCCCGCAGTAGAAATGTGGGCTGATAAAGTACTATCAGAATTAAACCAATGAAAAAGTAATCATAATAACCAATCTGACGTATACACTAACTCCCAGCCTCTTAAACTCTACGTAGATAGATAGCTGAAATTTTGCATTGCAATTATTCAAGTGAAGACAAGGGTTAAGAAGGGACTTGTGTAATTCCCACGGCTTCACCCGAGCAAAGTAGAGGCGTGCCGACATACATTAATTTATTTAGTTTTTGACGTGACAACGTCTTATAAATCGATAGAGCCGGCTGCACGCACAAAAAAACATGACTCATGCGGCGTTACCTCGCTCTGAGGCGTTCCATGTAAGGCTTGAAGTGCAAGCGAGAGCGCGGAACGAGCGACTAAGAATCACAATCGTGACGTTGTCACGTTCAACTATCGTCAGTAAACCGACTTTACAGACAACCAATTTTTTTCGCAAGATTTCAAGCTAGTTATTATAAGGCCAGACGAGTAAAACAAGCAAAAGAAATCACGAAACCTTATTAACCGACCTCCGTCAGCCGCGCCGACTTGAGATTAACGTCGGAAATAAATCAGACGAGATGTGACTTAATATCAAGACGTCACCCGGGAATTAATTTAATACAAATTCTCGTGGTGTGGCAATTTAACTTACTGCCATCTTTTCCTTATACTGCTATAGAATTAGGTAAATTTTTGAGTAACTTCGAGTATATAATTTACATCATAGGTAGAAGAAATTACGCTTTGGAAACTGTTTTCAGCTCTAAAAAATTTTGAAATGCTTTGAGTAATCGTCTCCAATTTTTCTCTAATACTTATTCATTTATTACAGCTAAATTGGCAATAGAATATAAACTATTTTTGTAAGGGAGATTCCTGTTTCCTTAGTTATGGGGTGATTTTTTATCGTACAATTTGTTACTTAGTAAGTTAGTAACCCTCACTGGGTTATTAATTAAAAAAAACGGATGCAAAAATCCTGTTTTTGTATTTTTTTTGCACAAGTTAGCAACTAGGTATTGCATTTTAACATGATAAAATGCCAACCTAGGTCAGTAGATTGTGCAAAAAGAATGCAAAAATTGGATTTTTCCTCCGTTTTCCCCAGTGAGGGCTACTAACTTACTAATACAGAATTACCCACTGACTTAATTTCATAACAAAATATTTATTCTCTTTCGGCGGGGTGGTCCCGTGGAAATTCTTAGAATGATAAGTGGAAGAGGAGTAGGCTTGCGTCTGCTCACGAGATATTATGATTAAATATTATTATGTAAGCAAAATTATAAAATGTATAAGATGAGCAAGTGCCGAGGTACTTACCATTTCTTCTCTGTGCAAACCTGCGTTCTATTGGTTTTATAGTTAAGTTATTGTCATAAATAAAGATTTTCGTCTGCATTTTTCACTTAGGTCTTATAAAAAAAAATCTCACCGAGTAATGGTGTGATAGTCTTATCAAAATGTCAAAAATTTGGTACAATTTTGCCCAAGTAAAAGAAAAATTAAGTAGTGAGCAGACGGAAGGCCTATTTCCTTCCAAAAATGTTACACTAAGGAGAGGCATAGATAAATAGCGAAGTGGCCTTGAAAGCCTGAACCGGAATAGGCAGATGGATCATAAATCAAGCGGAAAGCACCAGTCTTTCAATTTGGCGGCTCGCGCCTTTGTACAGTGTTCTTGTGAATGGCGAAAATTCATAATCCTGTACAAAATTGTTGGAAAAATTTCCCGCCTTGCGACAGTCAAAGGAGATTCGCTCCTTCGTAAATTACCATCCGAGTGTACATCCATCTTTTTTGTTGAGGCCTACGGCTCTTTTGTTTGGCTAACCGACCTTTTTCGTGCTTTTGATTTTTTTATTGTGAAAATAAGTTAATATTTAGTTTTCATTTTAATATTATATAATCTGTGATTTATCTTAAAAAATTACGCATGAACGAAATTGATTTAAAGCACTATATCTTGCACAAATACCGTATTGAGTCAGTTTTGTATTGTGTTGACACTAATTTTGAACGTTTCATTGTTGCAGCCTTGATTATTTTGAATTTACTTTTTGATGATGCATGGTACGTCGTGTATACTAACTTTCAATTGTAATGTGTTATGGTAACTAGACACGGCTGAAGCCTCCCACCAGACCAGACCTGAGCCAATTTAGAAATTATAAAAATTCGAAAGAGGCAGTGGCGGGAATCGAACCCGCGACTCGTATCCACGCTTCACTGCGGCAGGGATGTCGTTAATCCTTATCCCTTGTCTCCATTATCAAGAGAAACTCTATGATCTGAGGGGTTATTTAGGCTGGGCGACAATGAGTTTTGTAAAAAAAGCGATATATAATTATTTATTGATAAATCATATATTTATATCGAACCAAGTTTCTTTTCTTAGGGTATCGCGCTGGGGGCTAGGTGAAAGAAAATAGATTAAGTTTTATTATTTTGCGGGACAAAAATTCTGTCACGTATAAAATCTTCGAAAATTTAAAATGGACGTTTCTCTTACTAGTCGCATGGGCACGCATGAGACTAGTAAGAGATACGTAGGTATATAGATTTTTTATTTATATTATCGTAAACGCGAGCTAATTGAAAACAGCGCCATCTATCGAGCGAAGGGTCACACATGAAAATATAAATGGAGTTTAGTTTCAGGCGTTATTCCAAATTGGTTTCTGCCGAGTGTCCCAGAAACTAACGACTTTATTTTTTGAAACATTAAATATTTTCTGAAGAATCATACATATAATATGTAATCACTAATCACTATCCAACGTACTACGCAGTGTGTCACACTTTTCTCCAGCCGGATCTACACAGCTGATTGACGCGCCATCGTCAACGCAATTCGGTTCGACTTAGCTGCTGATTGCCAATTTGTCTGCGTAACTCTGGATTCCTGGCCTAATAATCTTCTGACGTAATGGCCTCATATTATGAGCTCCTTTTGTTCAGGCGAAATTGATTCTATCAAGGGCGTGTCAAGACCTGTATTACAGTTCTCACGTATTTGGCACGTATAGAATCAATTCACCGATATGACCCTAATGATGAGCCCATTGGAACATTTTTTTTTAATTCTATACAAGTTAGTACTTGACTGCGATCTCACCTGATGGTAAGTGATGATGCAGTCTAAGATGTTATCGTACTAACTTGGAAGGGTAAGTAAATTTACCCCAACGGTTTCTACACAGCATCGCACCGGAACGCCTAATCGCTTGGCGGTGCGTCTTTGCTGGTAGGGTGGTAACTAGCCACGGCCCACCAGACAGACATTTTAGATCAACTTTCTTCACACAGGAAAAAAGTTGCGCCATTTGTCAAAATTTCCGCTAATACGCCGCAACGTTAGAATTTTAAGCGAAGAGTACCACTAAATCCAGCTCAGCAGGACAGTGTTTGGACAACTTCGTGATGTCTTCTCGCCCTTTAATACCCTTAATGCATGGAAACAACCAGTAACTACTTGCACGGAAAGTATGAAGCAAGAAAAAGAGATTTGATGAAAATATATACTCAATCATTTTTAATAATGTAACTTGCTTCGTCTCAACCCTTCTTTGGGCTAGTGGGACATAAAGAGGGCTCCTCTCAGAATGAGAGGGGTTGGGGATGATGTGGGGGTTGGAAGGATTCACACACCGTTAAGAAGTTTGTGGTGAACTCTCAGATATGCAGGTTTTCTCACGATATTTTACTTTACTAAGCAAGTGATATTTATATTCTTGCAACACTTCGAAAAGTCAGAGGAACGAACCTGGGATTGGAACCCCCCACCCTCAAATGAAAAGCAGAGGTCGAAACCTGTGGGATTGAATGCTCCACCATACCTATTTGAAGTCAAATAGTCATAGCCAAATAGTCTCAACAAAATATTACCGTTCGTAGTGGTAAAACAAAAATATATAAAAACCATTGGGTACGAATTCATGTTTACGAGTTTGTGTGAATAAAAATGAAATACACAATCTACGAAATAAAACATACAAACATAATATTTTCCACACGAAAAGCTCAGCCAAACCGGTCCGAATTTTAATAAAACAAACTTTTGATACTATCGCGATCCCTCTCGGTTTTCGAAAAGTTAAACTTCTCTTAACTTTTTCAGTCCCTTGCAATTTGGATGGACCTACGAATTTTGCGGGAAAACTGAACTAGTTTTTTGGTAAATAATTTTTGTGTATAGCATTACTGACTGAGTATAAAGAAAGTTCGAAACGTTGTGAAAACAGGCATTTTTTTCTGAGAATATAACTCCGTTTTCTCTGAAAGAAGCTTTTCAACCGACTTCAAAAAAGGAGGAGTTTCACAATTCAACTCAATGTTTTTTTAATGTTTGTTACCTCATAACTTTTGACTAGGTAAATCCATTTTGATGATTCTTTTTCTATTAGAAAGCTGACGCTTCCCGTGTGTTCCCATTTCAATGATAATGGTATCCATGAGAAAATCACATATGAGTGTTGCAATCGGTTTTTTGTTAATTAATTAACTTGTATTATATCTATAAACAAGTTAACCAAAACTAATTACACCGTTTATAACACTACTAGCTTTTGCGCGCGGCTTTGCCCGCGTTAATTTCGATTTTTCACAAACCCAGAGATTCAGATTTTTCAAAAACCTGAATTTCCTTATCAAACTTAACCTTTATACCTACTTTCAAGAAAGTAGCTGACGGTATCCCTCGCGTGAACTTCGTTTTTACATAAATTTTGCGGTAAACACGGAATTTCCAGAATTAAAGATAAGCTGTATGATAATCCAGGATATCGTTTATCTTAACTCCAAATTTCAACTAAATCATTTGTGTAGTTTCAGCATAAAGGTATTTCTACCGCGAAAATTACGGTTTTTCACATATTTCTCGGAATCCATGGATATTTCCGGGATAAAAAGTAGCCTATGTACTAATACACGATTTAATCTATCTCCATTCCAAATTTTAGCCAAGTCGGTTCAGTAATCACAGCGTAAAGGATTTTTCTCCTGCGTGGAAATTGATTTTTCGAAAATCCCGTAAAACTTTGGATTTTTCCGGGATGAAAAGTAACCTTAGTTCTAAATCATTACATAATTTACCTCTCATTCAAATTTTTGTCAAATCGTTTCAGTAGTTATGGCGTAAAAGGGTTTTCCTCCCGCGTGAATTTTGGTTTTTCACATATACCGCGGAAACCATGGATTTTTTCAGAATAAAAAGTAGCCTATGTATTAAACCGGGATATAATCTACCTTTATTTCAAATTTCAGTCAAGTCGGTTCAGTGATTGCGGCGTAAACGATTTAACTCCGGCGTGGAATTCGACTTTTCAATTATCCCGCAAAAACCATGTAATTTTCCGGGATAAAAAGTAACCTAAGTGCTAGATTATTATCTAATCTGCCTCTAATGCAAATTTCATCCTGATCGTTTCAGTAGTTGCGGCGTAAAGAAGTTTTTCTTCCGCAGGAATTTTGGTTTTTCACACATCCCGCAGAAACCATGGATTTTTTCGGGATAAAAATTAGCCTATGTATTAAACCGGGATATAATCTAAATCCTCTATTCTAAATTTTAGACAAATCGATTCAGAAATTGCGACGTGAAGGAGCATTTCCCCCGCGCGTGTTTCTATTTTTTACAAATTTCGCGGGGATTTTTGACTATTTATTAAACCAGAATATGATTTAACTCTCTTTCAAATTTCAGCCAATTCCGATCAGTAACTGCGGCGTGAAGGAGCATTTCTTCGTAATATCTTTGGACCCCCGTTTCACCCCCCTAGGAGGTAGTCTCATAAGTAGGGGTGGAATTAAAAAATCGAGGAACTTTGTTATTTTTATCCAAAAGCCTACTTACCGATTTTAATGAACACATCTTGAAAATTGACGGATTTCCACATATGTAAAATAAAATTCCTTATTTAACACCCTTAGCGGTAGAATTTCAAAAATTCCTTTCTTAGTACACATCTAGGGTGTTAAAAGAATATTCCCTGAAAATTTCATGTTTCTACGTTCAACCGTTTGGGCAGTAGCTTGTCCAAAAGCCAGCCAGACTGGACAAAGCGTTTTCTAGTTTCAACCCCCTTTTTAGAGAGTTAGGGGTGAAATTTCCAAAATCCCTCGGACACCCATTCTCTTATTTTTATTCGAAAGTCTATATACCAATTTTCATAAATCTAACTTGAAAAATGAGGGACTTTCATACAAACCTAAAACCCTTATTTAACCCCCTTAGGGGTAGAATTTCAAAAAACCCTTTCTAAGCGAGCGGTTTGGGTTCACAAAGAATCTTCCCTGAAAATTTCAAGTTCTTACGTTCAGCCGTTTGGGCTGTAGCTTGTCTGTCAGTCAGTCACTCAGGACAAAGCCTTTTATAGTTATAGATAGCGGTACGGAATCCTCAAAGCAAGCGCACCAATCGCAATAGCCAATTTTATTTGTTTATTCAAACTGTCGAAATGTAGGTTATAAAATTGTTTAAAATTCCGTAGAATCAAACCTCGAATCGGGTCAAGAGACGTTTCGTATTTAATATGCCGCACGTCCCGAATTTTGTGGGTTGGAAACCTCAAACCTGCTTAACTAAATGACGTCCGGGTACCTACGTCCGGGCCCGATTCAATAAGCAACAATACATAAATATACAACTGTAGGTATACAGGGTTTTATGAATAAAATACTAAAATCGCTCTCGGACTGCACTTATATGATTACATTAAAACTAACAACTTTTGTTCTACGACTTTTTTAAACGATATTTGGAGAAATATCAAATATTAATTATTTTTTAAAATAAATATAAAACTTATTAAAATAGTAAATAACCAGTGATATTGAATGTTAATTGAATTAAATTACTATAATTCAGATATAACAAAATATCTTGGATTTTATCCTAAAATAATACGTTTAATTTATCGAAAAATGCTAAAAATGACACTTTTCGGTTTATGGTTTTTGAATGAAAATCTAGGAAACTTGTGTTTTTTTTTGAGACACTTTTTAGTAAATGTTATTAATTTTCTAAATATGTCATTGTTATAAGTTTGTGTTATGAAACATGGCAAATATCTTGCATCAAAATAGAGCTTCCACCGCTAAGTGAGTAATTAGCCTTTACCTTAAACTTTCTAATGAGAAAGTTATACACATATTTTCAAATATTTTTGAGACAAAAAGTAGATTATGAAATGCCAAATAATATGATGGCAATTATCTAATCAATAATTGAACACATGACACTCTTATGTTACGTCCTGAGGTTACGTCGAAAATTGTCAATTTTGACTCAAGCATAATTCCAACGCATGAATGGTCTAGATATCACCAATGAGAGATCCCCAATAAAAGAGATCACAAATAAAATATCACCAGTTAAGAGATTTAGAGATAAATTATATGATCCATATTCATTTCTTTCAAGACGAGTCTTTCGCTGTATTAATTCCCTACATTACACTAGTGAAATAGGATTCCGGAAAAAAGGTCTGCCTTGAGAATCAGAGAGATTTATGAGGAAAATGTTATTTGAGATGTGATCCGAAGCAATATCAAGATGTCGCAGTGACTCTTGAGAATTAATTCGGAGTAAGCCTCCTAGACATATTTGATACGTTGACTTGTAATACATTGGTAGGATGAAGGATCGTATAATATGAGAGATTGTTCCTGAATATTTGAAATCGGAATTGAGTATTACACACTACTATTAAATAAAAAATATTACTTTATTATAAACCAGGACAAAATGATGACGTACACTAAAAAAAATATGAAAACCCAACAAAGTTAGATGCAGTTTGACGGCGTAGGTTTATCCTTCTTCACAAAATTCTATTCCTTTCTCACAAAACGAAAATTTTTAAGAACGAAGCTACTCTAGCATTAGTAAGGTGTGACGTCACAATTCAAAGTCGCTATCTCTGTCCTATCAGATATATTTAAATGCTTTTTTACTTATAACTTTTTTGTCATTTGATTGATTTAATTAGTTTTTATTCGGAAAAATCTATGACGCAGGATTAATGAAAACCGAAATCTCAATAATGAGAATTTAAATTGTAATAGAATTACAATAAAATCCAAATCAATTCTGTATGTAATAGTATCTTCGCATCATCAAATAAGATAGGTACTCCTCGATACTAGGTTATTCCGAAGATGGAATCTCTGAGGCCGTCAGGAACTACATAGGACATGTGACATTGACAAGTCCATTCAGTTGATAGGAATCGGTCCTTTATCCTTTGATGTGACCTCAATCTGTAGGTCCGTCATGTCTATACTACACTTATAGGATGGGGCATTTCGACCCTTGTGAATTCTTTGTAATGCCTCTGGCAGGCTACACTCAAACTGTGCCTTTACTTTACTTTGTGAAATATATAAAACATCGGTTTATTCCCTCTTCTATATGTATCTAATTTCTAATACATAAAATTCTCGTGTCCTAATGTCTGTAACCAAACTCCTCTGAAACGGCTAGACCGATTTTTATGAAATAGTTTATTTACATGCGGTAGGTCTGAGAATAGATTGTAAGCTATTATTCATACCTCTAAGTAACAAAACAACGTTTGCCCAGACAGCTAATTTAATATGTAAAAAATGCTCGTGTCAGAGTATTTGTAACTGCTACCAAACGGATCGACTAATATTATTGATTTTTTTTTGGATATTCGATAGGTCTGAGATTATGACGCAATCCACTTTACATACTCCTCATTGAGAAAAAATATATATGTGTATTGGCAAAACTTTAAACAAATCCTGCAGGATTTTCCGGGATTTAAAGTGACTTATGTGCCATGTTATAAGCTGCCTACATTCCAGCCAAATCAGTTCAGTGGCTGTGTTGTGATTGAGTTACAAACATCAAAACATTCAAACAGACAATACTTATAACAAACTTTCATATTTTTTTGTATTTTCATCGCTCCTCGATAAGTGTGCGAATTTACAATTAAATCCGACGCTTTAAAGTGAGTTAAATTACGTTCACAAATTCCGTTTCATAGATGCAAACCAAGTTACTTATGGGGATTTATTGAATTTATTTTTGTCTTGCTCACTCTCACGGAGATTTGGTAGGTGCGACATGCAGCGTCGCGGAAGAATATAACAGAAAAACAACCTTTTACCTAATTACTCAAAAACTAAGCTGGTTATCAAAGATCTGTTTTTTAGCGTTTTTGGAAATTGTTATTACCGACACTTTAAAACAAAAATTACAATTACATCCAATGTAGTGTCCGATAAAAACTAGAAAAACTGAGATTTTGGAGCAACTTTTGGGAGAACTTTCTGTCGAAAAAAATTTATCCAATCGTGTTTCTGCTTCTTAGCGATTTTAGATTAAAGACCCAAAATACATGACGTGTAAATTTGAAAGTAATTATCTTTATAGTTTTTGCATAAAACTTCATTCAAAATCACCTAAATACGGCTTGTAGGCCGTGAATAAAAGCAAATTAAAAGTTCGTTCACATTAAAGTTCTAATCATTACCATTCGTTGCATGAAGGATACCATTTTTATTCATAATTAAAAAATAATCTTCGTCCAAAAACAAATCAGCTCCTGAGCGAAGTTTCAAAGCAAAAAGAAACAACAAAATGGTGCAAACCCGGTTAGCAGGAAAGAGTTAAAAAATTCTAACTACGAAATTGCTATGAAACAACAAAAACCTACACAATTTGGAGGAGAACTTGGAAGGCTACCCGTGAAAGGGTGAAAAAATGCAGCAGACGGAAAAAACAGTCTTTGAACATATTACTCGCTTGAGACAAAAGGCATCGTAAATAAAACAAAACTTGAGCAAGGACCACTGATATGATCAACCCAAAGATAGTAAAGTAACCTTAAATGAAGAATTAGTAATGCAGAATAGAATTGAGACTCCTATGTTTAACAGCTTAATTATGCTAGCCTTCTTTCTATAAATGTTCCTCGAAAATTAATTCTATTAATGGTAAATTTCAAATATTATATTTTTGTCTCTACTTGTTGAGTGTGTGTACACAATATGTACACGTGTAATAAACTTTGACGTTATCATTATAATTTACCTATTATATTGTTAAATTGCGCTTTGATACCATGAATCTATCTATCAATCTATAAGATTGATAGATAGATAGAGAAATATTCTATAAGATAGAAAGATTGATAGAGATCTTTTTCATGATGACAATGGGGCCAAATCTTTTAATACAAAATCTGAACTAAACTAACCGGAAGCGCCTAAAAATAGTGTTATCCTTTTCCATGGGGAAAATTTTGAAAAAGATTCTTGCACTATTTTTAGAGGCATTCAATTGTTTAGAGATTTTGTACAACAGAATTGGCACCAATGACTATTAAACTTGTTTTATACAAATTATAATAGGTGTTCAATAATTGGAATGCGTATCTTCGATTTGTCTGTCCATGTTAGAGAGGCGAGAAATTGAAACCGAATTTCCCGTAAAGATTGTAAAAGCGCGAAAATGGAGTAAAAAAATGGGACTTCAAAGCGCTTGGGCGTGAAAGGCCCTTTGAATTCTGCGAATGACGTTTTTTCGGGAAATAAGGGAGAACTAGAGGGAAATAAGGAAAACCTGATAAGTAGGCGCCTTAATAAAGGTAAAACGGGGAATATACGCGCTTTCGAGGGTTGTAAATCCTGAGAGGGAAAAAATGTTTTATGCGTAGGTATCGCAAATTTTCAAACGATTAATAATAACATTTAGAGAGGACCAAAAGAGATTATCCTTCTTTTTTATCATGTTTTTGCCATCTGTATTTAATAATTAAATAAAAATAATGTAAAAGTGCGTATGATAAATAAGTGTCCGATGACAAAAACGTTGATTTAAGTGCTCGCAACGAAAAAAAAAACGAAAATCCACATGAATTTACCACTGGCAGCAAATTATAAATCCAATCTCAATAGCATAGAGCTTACCATTACTGTTCAGTATACAATGGTAGAGGTCGTACAGTGCTCAAATCAGTCCGGTCGGCTGATTCTAAATCCGTTTTATACGTGTCCGCTGTTCCGAGGCCCTGGACTTGCTATTTGCAGTAAATAACGCGAATTTCAATAAACACCAGCCTCCAGTATCGGTAGGGGATAAAAATTCTATCCCCCGAAAATGGACCTTTACCATGACAGACCGCGAGAAAAGGTGTTGCCAGTTTACAGTCTATGTTTTGACACCGATAGTAACTGTACCAAGCCGACCGCAGTATTGTCTATAGACCGCGGTCCTTGCCACAGATCACTACACTTGTCAACAGTCTATACGCACATGTCCATGAAAACGGTTTCCGCCATATACAGGTTTTTTTCCAGGATATACTTTGGAGAGTGTGCTCCAGAACTCCACAATCTAGTACCTCCTTCACCTTTCTACCACACAACTGCAAGACGCCGAGAAACGTTTTTCTTCCACATTTCTGATACTAAGGCGTGGAACATCCTTCCAGCTTATGTGTTCCCACCCAAGTACAACTTGTGTCACTTGGGTGCCTTCAAGAGAAGAGTGAATAGGCGTTTTCTAGGCAAGCGCGCTCCATCCTAGGTCTCATTATTCTGTCCATCAGACATGATTGTAGTCAAGCGTATTAGTGGGAATAAACAGACGGCGTTACTATTTTTTTTAAGCAGAATCCCCACAGTCCTTATCGGTGCCCCCGAATTATGACTGAAGATAAAATAATTTGCACTAGTTTACACACGGCAAAATTAAAAAAGGAGTTTATCCCGTTTGACATAACTATTTTACATTTGGACATAACTATTTTATCAATATATTTTATCAATAAAATATCATTCATTCATTCATTCATCTATTTCTAAAAATTCATTCATAAAAATTCTAAGCCAACTTTTAAAGGCATTGAACACTGTAAAGGGCTTTAAAATCGTCTATCCCTCTCACACTTAAGATTTAATACTATTGTGTTCTCGTTCGCACCTCTTCTAGTTCTTTTTGTGTCCATTCCCTCATTTCCCGCCTTTTATTATTCTCTTTGCTCCTAGCCTTCAATTGGCGTTCTTAGTGCTTTGAATTGGTTATTCTTTTTAACCCCCGACGCAAAAGGGGTGTTATAAGTTTAACGTGTCTGTGTATCTGTGTATCTGTGTATCTGTGTTTCTGTCTGTGGTATCGTAGCTCCCAAACGGATGGACCGATTTTCATGAAGTTTATTTTGTGTCATAGATAATTTTATCCCGAGTGTTCTTAGCCATGTTTCATGAAAATCTGTTCAGCCGTTTGAAGATTATCAGCTATTTTCTAGTTGATGAGGGGATCTGACTGACTTCTTTATGTCCGATCGATTCGAAATTTGGTACCGTGTAGCTTCAATGACATTGAAAGTATATGGTAAGGTAACCAGGACCTGGTTTGCCGTTTGAAGATCATCAGCTCTTTAATAGTTGATGAGGGGATCATATATCCTATCGATTCGAAATTTGGTACAGTGTTACTTCAATGATATTGAAAGTATATGGTAAGGTAATCATGGCCTGATCAGCCGTTTGAAGAAGATCAGCTCTTTAATAGTTGATGAGGGGATCTGACTACCTTCCATATAGCCTATCGATTCGAAATTTGGTACAGTGTTACTTCAATGATATTGAAAGTATATGGTAAGGTAACTATGACCTGATTTGCCGTTTGAAGATCATCAGCTCTTTAATAGTTGATGAGGGGATCTGACTACCTTCCATATAGCCTATCGATTCGACATTTGGTACAGTGTTACTTCAATGATATTGAAAGTATATGGTAAGGTAATCATGGCCTGATCAGCCGTTTGATGAAGATCAGCTCTTTAATAGTTGATGAGGGGATCTGACTACCTTCCATATAGCCTATCGATTCGAAATTTGGTACAGTGTTACTTCAATGATATTGAAAGTATATGGTAAGGTAACTATGACCTGATTTGCCGTTTGAAGATCATCAGCTCTTTAATAGTTGATGAGGGGATCTGACTACCTTCCATATAGCCTATCAATTCGACATTTGGTACAGTGTTACTTCAATGATATTGAAAGTATATGGTAAGGTAACCATGTCCTGATTTGCCGTTTGAAGATCATCAGCTCTTTAATAGTTGATGAGGGGATCTGACTACCTTCCATATTATGTCCTATCGTTCCCATAGGCATACATAAATTGCTTAAACTAATGCAAAAAACAAATACCTACCTAATATTTAACCTAGACTTACGAGTAGGAAGGTAAAACTTAATCTTATAGTAAATGAAAACTATTAATATACTAAGTAACTAACTAAGTTACTTACTTATCACTATTAATACCTTCCCTATATTTAATACTTTAAAAAGGACAAAATAAAAGTAAAATTACAAATTTTAAAAACCCCCGACACAAAAAATAAAATATAAAAAGTAACAAATAATATTTTAAACCTATTATAATAATTATTATCGTCACAATATAATATTAAGTACGTTCAAATATTTTTTATTTCAAGCGTCGTCGCATCGTCGGGGGACCGTTAGAGAGACGCAAAAGGGGTGTTATAAGTTTGACGTGTCCATATGTCCCCCGACGATGCGACGACGCTTGAATTAAAAAATATTTGAACGTACTTAATATTATATTGTGACGATAATAATTATTATAATAGGTTTAAAATATTATTTGTTACTTTTTATATTTTATTTTATGTGTCGGGGGTTTTTAAAATTTGTAATTTTACTTTTTGTTGTTTTTAATTTCGCTTTCGCGTTCGATTTTTGAATTTCTGGTTAATCACAGTACATGGAAGTTTATTTGCTCTGTGGTAAATTGTTGCAGCAGATAGACGAATATAATATGTCGAGAGTTGATTTAGGTACGCCACATACAGACACACACACACTTTTAACGCTACTGTTAATATTGACAGTATTAACAAAATGGACATAAAAATTCTTGTTGTGCCACCAACAGTAAGGCCATGTTGTAGTTCGCTCAGAGGTTTACGTAAATCGTTCGTAATGTAGTCTGAGCGTTCGGATGCCCATATTCTGAGGTTTCTTGTCGGTGATTAACAATAAAATATGATGTATTATTGGTGATAATTTTATATGTAACATAATTATATGTAATCTATATCTATATCGCTACACTGTATTTCACAAGGTAGTAACCAGCCACGATTGACGCACCAGGCCCGACCCATTTCAGAAATTATAAAATCCCAAACTGGCCCGTAACCGGAATCAAACTTTTTCCTTCCGCTTGGAGGTGAAAAAGAAGAAATGAAAAAAAAAATTTAATGTCGACGAAACAAATTTCCAGAATCTGGAAGAGCGTAAATGAATAATTTCCCTAGTTCCCTAAGTGCTGGACGGGGGATGCAGCGCTAATTTATTGTAAACTCGGTCTTAATTCATAAGCTGAAGCATTTTTATATCAAGAAGAAATAACCGGTGTAGGAGGCATTTGAGAAATAATATTAGTAAGTAGTAAGTATTGATCAATTCTAATAATATAGAATTTGTCAACACTTACTAATTACATTAATTGATATTGGAAACGAAAATAGCAATGGCAGCTCCAACGGATTTTCTTGGATTTGTAATTATACTGATAGGTTCTTAGTTCTTACTTTCCTTTAGTCGGGGAGTTTCAAAAGAATTATTTAATCCTTTTTCAATTACAAGTTTGCAAAAGTCGTGGGTGTCTTAAATTTTTTTAATTTTCCACTTGTATAAAGCCATTTTATACAATCCATCCACCTTTTTTATGGTTTTCCTAAATTTTCTCGTTTCTCCATCTTTGTTCTCATAAGTCAAAATTTATAATTACTTCATTATTCTTATCCCTCTAAGTTACATTACAAACAAACAAGTATATTTCTCTTAATTTTTGTCAATTTTAATTGTTGACAAAATTTCTCTTATCTTGTAGTGTAGACCAAACGCCTTCCCCACTCCAGCTTCCTTAAGTGGGCACCCGCATTATTGGCAATAAACTGACCAGTTACGGGACCACATACATACATACAGGGTTATGTAAGGCATCCGTGGAATCCGTGCGCCTAATACCTACTGCGCTTCTGTTACGTAATCTTAGAACATACTGCTTTGCTTGTAGATTATTATGTACAGTACATTGTACAGAATATATTCTGAACCATTTCACATATCCCTAATCTTGAATAATGTTTACCTCTCTATAACTCCGAAATATCATAATATCAAGTCTGTTAAATATCTTCATTAATTAAACACGTTACCAACTCCTTACTTTTGTTAACAGCTCTATGAAAAACGTTTTAGTCTCCAGTTTCTTTCATTAGAGTTTTTAAGCATTATTGCATAGCTTCTATCACGGGCCTTGAGCGTAGAGACCGAATCCAGAAATTCCGTAACGAAAATAACCTAACACTTTTTAGTTTTGCCATCTATCGATGAGTAGCAGAACTTTTAATGACTTTTTGAAATACCATGCTTGTCTCTTTAGTTCAGCATATCGTCTCTAGGTAGCATTGGTTGTATAATTATAATTGCATAAGTTGATAAAAACACCTATGCAATAGCTTTACCGCGGCAGTCTCCGAGTGCCACACGTCTTTTTTTCGTAGCATCTAATTAAGATAAAGACTGACTGACAGACACTTACTACTTATTACGCCCACTTATCAGGTTTTCTTACTTACTATCATCTAAGTTAGACATACTTACAGATACTCAGATAGTTAATAATAATTATCATAATGTAAGCATCCAGTAAAAAAATACCTATTACGTGTAAGTACTAAATTAAAGAAATACATAAATAATTTAAATTGCAAAAGTAAAGCATTATGATGAATAAAATAAAGCTTATATTGATCCCCAAATATTTTATCATGCAGGGATTAGTATAGCAGTAACATTTCCATAATCGGTTAACAAAAACAAATGGGTCCCGCAAACCACAAATCACGTCTAACCACGCTCAAATCAGCGCGACGAATGTTTTAACTGGCTACACGATAAATTATGCCGGAACGCGTGTCGGCGGCCATATTGCAATTAGCATTTTCCCGCCATTTTTGTCGCCACTGATTGGGCGAACAAATTGGAGCTTCCGGCTGTCAATCGTGTATTAGAGATTATAATCAGTGTAATCTTTCAAATGGTGATTTATTCGTTTTAGCTTATCACACAATAGTTTTAAAATTTGCTTTTGTGTTAACATAATTTAATTTTCTAGCAAAAAAAAAATACAATAACGACAAATACCTACTGAAATAAAATAAATATAAAAGGGCGCTCCCATACAACAAACGTGATTTTTTTCCTCTTTACAAAGTATGTCATATTATGTACAAAGGACTAGGCGAACCGCGCATAAAATGTCGCCTTTACTGGTGTCAAAAACGTTTGTTTTGACACCAACAGCGTCAGTAGTAAGCCGACCGCAATATTGTTTATGCTCTGCGATCCACGCCACAGATCACTATACTTGTTATTAGTCCGTACGCGTGTTTCCACAGAGCGGGAAATTTGACAGATGCCGCTACTTTTTTCTTGTATGAAGAAGGTTTACGTAAAATGTTCAGTTAGGCACATCCTTAGATTCATTTCGGTGTAAGGCCCTCAAATGTAAAAGTACGTCTGTCCTATAAATGGTTTACCAAGGAATTTTTAATAATTATATATCGGGACCTTACACACATCGCAATCTAGCCCCAAAGTAAGCGATAGCTTGGGTTATGGGTACTAGATAACTGATAAATATATATACATATTAATATACTTGAATATTATATATTGAAAAACACCCAGACACTGGAAAACATTCATGCTCATCACACAAACATTTACCAGTAGTGGGAATCGAACCCACGACCTTTGACGCAGACGGCAGGTTCGCTGCCGCTACGCCATTCAGTCGTCAAAATTAAAGGAATTATGCTTACCGAGGGAAAATATGGTGCGTTTGCTCCCCATTTTGGAGCGGAGTGTACATCTCAAGCTCCCGCGTGCCCTGAATAAGTAATAATATCGGGGCTCCTAATTATGAATTATTGGTGACCGCAGCTTCCGACGCGGTGAGTTCTTATTTCTTATACGTACGTTGAATAATATGATGCGACTTGTATTTTTTATACCTTTTTGATCTATACCTTATTGATTTTTGCTCGAGCACTGTAGGTTCGTCAGACTTTTCGATTTGTGCATTCTAATATTCTTAAGTGCTCAGTTTTTCTTTTGAACGCGCAACATTTTACTTTTTGTTTTTTTATCAATTAAAGCATTAGATAATAAATGTGCCTACAACATATTTTTTTCGTTGAAAAAAACAAACTTTCTCGTTATATAAATGAATTAGGAAATAGATGAAATAGCCTTAACAGGAACAAAACCCCGCTAGCCTTCGGTCCTGCGCCTGATCTCTCTCCGGACGTAGTCTATACCGACGAGCTGTCGTCTCATAGTACTAAGAAAGTGAGGAAATAGAGAGTATAAGTACTTGTACTAAACCTTCGTGGAGATTAACATCGGTGTGGTATGTTATAGTAGTGTTATTATCTCGCTGCAGACTCGGTCATAAATCATTCGAGTGTTTCGCTTTTGTTGTTCTTTGTTGAATTGTGCATTACTACAGAACAACAAAAGCGAAACACTCGAATGATTTATGACCGAGTCTGCAGCGAGATAATAACACTACTATAGTAATATTAATGTATTTAGTGATAGTACTCGAATCGGTTTGGTAAACATTATTATAATAGTAACTAGCTGACCCGGCAAACGTTGTCTTGTCATTGGGGATATAAAAAAATAGCTTACGAACTACTACTCTCAGACCCACCGAACCTAGAAAATCGGTAAAATAAAAAAAAAAAAACAATCGGTAGAGCCGTTTCGGAGGTGTTTAGTAACAAAATTTGGCACGAGGATGTTAAATATTAGAGAAAAAAATTACTGTCAGCATGTAGTGCCTAAAGTCTAATAAAGAACCTTCCTCTTATTTTGTTTCCAAAACCGCTTAAAAATTGTATTTTATCAAAAGGAGAGAAAACTGAATAGGTATTAACGACTCGAAATTAAAAATACGCTTAGCAAGGCAGACCATACTTTTTCTCGTCATATTTCAAATTGAGAAAACGTTTCAAAAACATAATACAGTCATTATATTCCGAAAACATTTCCCCGGTTCCTCCTTTGAATAAATAATTGAAAATTCTTAGAAAAAACCGTTCACAAAAGAATGTATCGAGCGCTGAGCTTTTCCGACAAGTGTTTTAATTATAAGGTCGTTCATGTTGCTAATAAGGTTCAAAGATGCTTCGCAATCAATAGGTACTCTTGCTTTTTTTGCGATATTTTTGCGCCGTTGCTTCTTTTAAATTAACATTTTGTTGAGGATTATGAAATAGCGGACATATTTAACGGGCTAAAACTGTTATTTAAACGATATTATCTGCGGGTTAAGAACTATTATTTCAAAACATCATGTATTTTGGGTCTTTATTCTAAACTCGCAGAAACACGATTGGAAGAATTTTTCTCCATGAAAGTTTTCTCAAAAGTTGCTCATAATTCTCCCATTTTATGGTTCCGTACGTCAAAAGAAAGGGGTCTGATTGCGTAAGAAAAACGTATTCATCGTTATCGTAATCGTTAGCGAATTCTGCCCCACGATTGGCTGACGCAAATCGGGAACCCAATCAGCGAGCAGAATTAGTAAACGATTACGATAACGATGAGTATGGTTTTCTTAGACAATCTAGTGGCAGATTAAATTCTATCGAATCCTATGGGTTTCTTTGTGAATGTATTGCTCGAATGAAAACCCATCTATTTCGTTTTACCGCTCAAACAAAATTTGATTACTGGCTTGGTTTTTAGTAGTTAGGTAAAACGTCGTTTTTCTGTCATATTCTCTCGCAATCCTTGCCTGTCGCATCCACCAATGAGGAGTGAGGAGGAAAAATAACCTTTTATGGCCTTAAGAAGTTAAAATAGAAGGATACATGAGCAAAGCCCTAGGCATCAATAAAATAAACACGAGTAAACATCGAGTCAATACACACTTTATTATACTCGGCGCGGCGAACGTTGATCCCTATGACAGTTCGTGTTAGTGATGGGTCGTGTCTTTGGTCGTGTCGATAATTTTTTTTTAGACAAAGGCGTGGCTTGCATTCAGCTATGTTGCAGCATTATGTTGTTGTTGTATTAATTTAAGATTTTTGGCATAGATTAAGTAGGTAAGTAAAACGAAAGTTTCCAACCTTGTTATTTTCTAATAATGTTTAACCTGGTAAACACGTTTTTGCTATATAAGTATATATTTTATCATGAAAATGAATGTTCCCCATTTATTTATTTTGTCTGAAAAAATTGTGCACTCGTTTCCATTTCCGACATTTTTTTATCGATACTTGCCGCCCTAGTCGATAAACGTCACAAGACGTAAGTTTTGCAGGACGTAAACATAAATTCAGATTGAGATAACTTCTTGAAAATGTTAAGAATTGTTAAAAATATCAACGGTATATCATTACTAGTGGTATAAAGCTACGTAAAATTTATAAATGGCATTTTTAGACGCCCCCAATATGATCCCAATTTAATGGTGACGCCACTACAATGTTATATGGTGACATTAGCTGTCAGTATCATAGGGATCAAGGTTCGCCGCGCCGACTTTAAGTACTTCGCATCACTTCTCGGAAATAGTACGATAGAGTTCATTGCTCTTCGTGTAATGAAACTGTGCCATGCTCTCGGGTGAATTAATTGAGATTGACGCTGATGATTCCATATTGGATTTGTAAACGATATTTGATGTAACATGATTTAAGAGGTTATATTTAGGTCGTCGTTTTTGTCTGCAGGACTCGTACAATTATGCTAGAAATTCGATACAATTTTTGTTTTCGGTTAAGTAAATATTGCATGGAAAACCGAAAATAGTTTTGAATAGTTTAAATAACAACTTATACAAACTTAACTCCCCTTATGGTATAAGAGCTTTGAGGGTTTGCAAGCTATTATATTTAATAGACGACTACCCTTTGAATTTCTGGGGTTTCCGAGTTCGAATTTAATTCTATGGACTAAGGTGTAAATAATAAAATTTTCACTTGTCATCAGTTACGATTAAGCAGTCAAATACAATCTAGCCTAGCAATGCAAAAAAATGAGGTAGTGAATTTGACATTTGTACCTTAAGATCACATATTTGTGAATGAAAATACTTTCCTCAACCATCAACCACTTTTAGAGCCCACAATTGGACACGTGTCTCCTTTCAGTGTAAGAAGAGTTTGGCCATAGACTAATACGCTGACTAGTAGGCTTCACACACCTTCGAGGACATTATGGAGAAATTTATGGTTGACAGGTTTTCCACTGATATTATTTAGTTACATTTAATTGTATAAAAATTCACTACCTAAGCAGTTAACACATATCATAGTTTTTTGTTAAACAGGGTAATTTTTAAACTAAAACAGGTTAAAAAGAAAACAGTATCAAAGGTTCACATCAATATAGTACGAACTACGAGGACATTGCACGACCATTATGCAAGTAGGGCAGGATTGTGATAAGGTCAAACGAGGTCGGTACTCGGTGACGCTTATCAACAAAGTGGATCCTGTGGCCTTGTCGATAGCGTTAGCTGCTCTGATAGCGCTGAGCGGTTTGCGGTTGAACAAAATTATAGTAAAAAGACGCTTTCTTTGATACAATGCTTAGAAATAAACGGAAAATAGGGCACGAGAGTGATAAAGTCAAAGGAGTTTGCGCGCGTTGACACTGTTGTCAGTGAAATGGATCCTGCGTCCTTGTCGACACTTGCACTGGTATTATAGCATTGAAAAGTTTATGGTTAAACAAAATTATATGAAACAGATGCTATCATTGATATATATCCTATACCTTTAAACGAGCAATTCTTGTATATATATATATATATATGTATATATATATATATATAATCTGAATCTCGGAAACGGCTCGAACGATTTTCATGAAATTTAGTATACAGCGGGTTTTGGGGATCAGCTAGGGTTCATTTTTAGAAAATGTCGTATTTACCAAAAAAAAAATATAAATCTATACCTGACATCTATTGGCGTTAAAGTAAAACTATTACAGTAAACTCCTGCTGCCATCTATTGGTAAGTAGCTGCAATACTACCGAGCAAAGCTCGGTCACTCAACTAAATAGTTGTTAATACTTAGAAACAAAAGCAAAGGAAGACGAATTTTCCACAGCGGGATTACAGGTCCACATTATTAGTGTGTGCGCAAAAACAGTGTGTATTCTCTATTCTCTCTCTCTCTCTCTCTCATAATCTAATCCGGTACGACCGGAGAGAGATCAAGCGCAGGATCGACGGCTATGCGCGACAGCTGTGATCTCCGAGACACTGGATGAAAGCACATCGCGATTCCATGCTATAAATGAGGGCCAGATAATCAGGATTCTACTGTACAGTGTTACTCACTGTGTGTAAGATACGTAGTCACAGTCTAATAAACTGTTCCCAGAAATATGTCCGTGCTGACAGGAAGAGCCAATTAACCCGCGATAACCCGCAGAACTGACTAAGTAACAGCTGCCGACTGAGCGCTGACTGTTGAGTGACCTGTTGCCAATATACTTGACCAATGTGCTAATAATAAACATAAGAGCTAGCAATATGTCGAAACGCCACGTCGAAGTATTTGCTTTTCTTTTTAACTTTTCTCACATAGTATGTAAATTTATTACATGATTTTTATGATATCTCGCGAGATTCTCTTGATGTCGTCCGTCCACCTAGTGGGGGGTTCTTCCAATGATGATAGCTGCGCTTCCCGGTGTGCGGCTTCGATTAAATAAATTGTATAATACCTATTGTTAACTTACACCTATCTGTCACATCAAAGTGTTCTATATTCCGTTCTTATGTCATCATTATACATTAAATACTTAGCTTAGACGAGGGAAAATGATAAGTTTGTAGCTGTCTTCGATAGATGACATACTCAGTCAGCATACGCTGACTGAGTTTACGACAAGTTTTCTATAAATACAGCTTCTGATACCATACACTCGGATCACAAGCGGTCCCCAGGCATAACAACTGCCTTGAGGGAAATTTCCCTGTTGCCCTCAGAACCGGCAAAAGTTAAACTTTTGCCGGTTCTGAGGGTCTGCAAAAAAAAAGCTGTCTGGATGTTTTCAACTGATTTATATGTATTAAGGTGTTCTGAAAGCTGAAAAAATACTCAAAAAATTCTAGAACGTCACGTTATTTTGCTAAACGCAAAATTTTATTACAAAAAGGGGTTTTTGGGCTAACTTGAAGTCATAAATAAATATGTACAATTTTATTTTGATAATTGTTTTTAAATGTATTCAGGCCATAACTATCATTACTTTCTAAATAAAGAACGCCCTGTGTAAGCTAAATAAACAAACATACGAGTAAACATGTTGTAAACGTGCGCGCTCCGATAGTGTAAAAAGTGGCGCGATACAATTACTCGTATTTGTTTAATAGATCTTAATTAAGTATAGTGCAATGTCGTCTGTGCGTGTGTGTGAATTCACCTGACAGTTTCTGTTATATTTGTGGCGAATAAGTATTATGATAATAAAGCAACAACTTAATATTACGGACTTTGTAAAAAAAAGTCTACTTCGCGTATTTTGACTTGAAACTCGGAGATCAGGATAAAGTTTGGGCTCCTCATAAAGTCTGCAAACGATGTGTTTAAGACCTTCGAAATTGGTCTAGGGGCAAGAAAAAAGCTTTCCGATTTATGCGATTCCTATGGTATGGCGCGAGCAAAAGAATCACAGTGATGAATGTTACTTTTGTTCATGTAATGTGAAAGGGTATAATTCAAAGCGGAAGCAGTCAATTTCATACCCCTATCTTCAATCAGCTATTCGTCCCATCCCTCATGGGACCGAAATATGCCAGTGCCAAAGGCCCCTGCTACCTTGGAAGAGATTCCAAGTTTTGACGAAGATGGTGCTGTACCTGAACCCGATGACGAGTCAAGTTTTGAATTTGAAGATGACAGCAGCCCGAAATTGTTTACCCAGGGCGAGCTAAATGATTTGGTAAGAGACTTGAATCTTCCTAAAAACGCTGCTGGGTTGCTTGGATCAAGGCTCAAAACTTACTTTTGCCGGGAACTTACCCTGACTACAAACAAATCGTCAAAAGAATGTTAAAAGCATTTCAAGCTTTAGGTTGCCTAATGAGTTTAAAAGTTCATTTTCTTCATTCCCATCTCGACTACTTTTCAGAAAATTTAGGAGACGTGAGTGAAGAGCAATGTGAACGATTTCACCAAGATATTAAGGAGATGGAAAAAAGATACCAGTGAAGATGTCGCGTCTCAATGATATCAGACTACTGTTGGATGCTTCAGAGAGACCTTCTAGATGCTTCCTACAAGCGAAAATGTACCAAAAGGAGTCTCACTGGGAAAAAGAAACGTGTTTAGTGCTTACTAATGAATGTATTTAAGATAAAAAAATAAGTTTCGTTACTCAATTATAAATAAAAATTTTTTTTTAGTATTTTATCTTTTATTTTAAGGTGATAACTTGTTTAACATAGATACCTATATTGTCAGAAAACGTGACGTTCTACGTGCAAATGAAAGTCATTTTCGGATTCAGCACACCCAAAAACATAAGAATTAGGCCAAAAAATCAAAACAGCTCTCAACTTTTTTTATTTTGCAGACTATATATATATATATATAATTTAATCAGTACTTAGTGCGGTACGGGATTTTAATCAATATACAAAACAAGAAACTGACTGACTCACAGATTGGTGACCGCACAGGCCTAGCCACTGGGTCTAGAGACTCGAAATTGTGTCACAAAGGTTCTTTACGAAGTCTAGTAGAAGTAGGTGCACTAAGAAAGGATTTTTCAAAACTCACCCCCTAAGGATGTGAAACGGGAGTCCCAAGTTTGGTCCGAAAAATGCTTCTTCACGCCGCACAAACCGATGTGGCTAAAATTTAGAACGATGGATTTTATCCTAGATTTATACATAGGCTTCTTTTTATCCCAGAAAATTTCAAGGTTCCCGCGGGATTTGTGAAAAACTGGCATTCATGTGGGCAGCCGCAAGCGTCCGCTGGTAGATTCATATGACGAATATGATTGCCATTTTTATCCATCCGGCAGATAGATTTCCACTCCAGATGGCCTACTACTGAATGTGGTATTCGCGACACGTCGACGTAGGAACAAAGAAAGTCACTAGACCGTCTACGTCACGCGTGAGGCATGTGGAATGAATTGCGACTTACTGTCGATACGTTTGACCAACTTCGCGAAGTTATTTTACTACACTGGCTGCAAGTATATACAATGTGACGTATGATATAACTAGCTTTTGCCCACAGCTCCGCCCGCGTTAAATTCGATTTTTTTACTAATCCCGAGAAAAAATTGAATTTCCTTTTCAATGACCTTTACACCTACTTTCAGGAAAGATTGTCTAATTAATCTACCTATAGCTGTAGCTATAGATTACTGTTAAAAATTAGGGTTTTTAAATATCCCATCGGAACTATGGATTTTCCCGGCATAAAAAGTAGCCTATGTTTTAATCCGGGTTATTAGCTATCTATGTTCCAAATTTCAGCCAAATCGGTTCAGTATTTACGGCGTGAAGGAGTAACAAACATACACACACACACTTGCACACAAACTTTCGCCTTTATAATATTAGTGTGAAGTGTGATGTGAAACAAAGTTGTGGAATGCATCTGACATAGGCAAGAGTATCACTTTATATCAGGTGAGCGTCTTGCTAGTTATATTATCCTTTATTAAAAAAAATGCAGTGTGAAACGCATTATAGAAGTTTTTTTAAGGCCTTTTAACGACCTCCCTGATGCAGTTACTATTGGAACGAAGTTCCTTATCGCGCGTTGCGAAAGGGGGCTAGACGGAGAAAATTATGACGTTATAAAATTATGATGTTATGAAATTACGACGAAAACGATGAAGTTGTAACGATACTTTTTGCTATAGTAAGCTATTTAAGTCGTGCGGCGTGCGCATGTTTTTCTGTCTGTCTCTCTCTCTCTCTCTTATAGAAAACAAGCCAGATATACTTCGTTCCATCCGGGTGTCCCTTAACACCCCTCAAGTTTTTTATAGTTTCTAAACTGGGCTAGGTTTAGTCTGCTGAGGGACATGTGTTGCGAATAGTTACCACCCTATTGGAAAAAATGCTGCTATCTATATGTATACAGCTCCCGTGCGATGCTATATAGCAACTGCCAGGGTTACTTGTAAAGTTACAAGAAAGAAAGAAAAAAGTTACTATCAGGTGAGACAATTACAAACTCGTGATAAAAAAAACTTTATAATGTAACTAATAAAAAGGACGAAATTTTATATTTCCCAAATATTACCTAAATATTCTCATATATTTTGAAATATAATAATGCAGTACTAGTGTTTGATATTAATTTTCGTTATGTAATAATATAGCTCTAAGAAACATTTGCGTTTTCTAAACAAGTGTGTTCTGCGCTTGCCGTCAATAGTTTATGCAAGACCTCCGTTGACGCAAACCGGTATTAATTAAATGTCAGTAACATGAGACACTGTCCATTAATTTCTACTTAATTGAAGATTGAGTGCCTCCATACGTATGGCCATTTATCACGTTATATTTAGTATTTGCGTTGGCTTTTATCATTATTCTGTCAATCAGAACTATAAATACTCCAGTGAATTTAGCATTTGCATTTCCATTTATATTCTTCTTTAGATTAAAATTTCTGATAGGTGGTTGTAGAAACCGTAAAGCATGTTTGACTAAATTAACTATTTAGGCCTTATCGATTAATGAAAAAATAATAATATGAAGGGTGTTGTAAATAATGAAATTGGTTTTCTAAATGGTTATAACTCTACAATTGATACATCTTGTGTGATAGATGATGCATTTTTTTGATAAAAGTAATAAGTAGTTGTTCAGTAAAAAATTGAGCTGGCTGGCAGTTTATAAATGTTTTAAAATTGCTTGTTTCAGGTAATAACACTTAATCACAGAAGTATTCAATATCAGGCAGCGGGAAAGAGGTAAAACCAACTACAGACAGAGTATCTTCGTGAACGCTTTAACTGAAAATGATGAGCGGGTGTTGTAGCGTTTGGTAGCGTTAACCCGTAAGTTAAGAGGCTAAGAATGCTAGGATAGTGTCATTCCTTTCATATTAATAAGAGACTTTTCATGTAGTCAATTGTTATTAATTAGTAGTGTGGTGAACCGACGAGTACCCATCAATTCAATGTCAATGTCAGTCAAGTCATTTAACTTGATACTATGATTTGAGACAGCCTCCTGATAATTGAATTTGGAATTTAGGACTTGCTCCAAAACGAATTAGCTTTTTTCCAACTACGATGATGTAACATTAGATGACCAATTGCGATGTAAATTGCGAGAGATGATAAGTTTACTCGTATAAGTTAGGTAAGATAAGATCGAGCATCAAAATATGTCAACATCGTCAAGCTTTAAAGGCACCTGGGGTTTTTTCTTCATGCCAATACTACTTAACTGTTTTGGCTGAAATGTGTAACAGAGATTGACTATACCTATGAGTATGGAGAAGTTAAAAACTACTTTTTTATGCCGGAAAATTTATGGTTCTCACAGAATTTGAAAAACAATGAAATTCACACGGGCAGGCTCTCTGACAACGCTAGACGGAAATATATAGATTTTTCAATCCACGATGCCGCGCTCCACTCGGTCAAACTCCATACAAACCGAATGAAACACAAGCGATTTTGACAAAGTGGGGCGCGTCATCACGGATTGAAAAAATCTACATTCATCAAAGGAACAAAAAAAAATTCAAAATATCTTAATTTCACATAGGCCTAACGTACAGGCTCATGTAAAACGTCAATATGATATTTGCGATCGGTGAACTACAAGTCGACTTAAAACTAAGTTTACGAGGGTTCAAACGCGCCCTGCACTGAGAAGAACAACAGACTACATAATATTAAACGCTGTTCAATCTGAAGTTCCGTGTGTACCAAACCAGTGCGACGGCGCGTAAACGGGTTGTTAGTTGTTACGCAAGCATCGCAAAACCGCGACCGGTCGCGAAATGGAACGTGTCAGTCGTTGTGTATAGATGGAACTGGAATAGGGTTGTCACTATCAGACTGTTTTTAGGGTTCCATACCAAAATGGTAAAAATGGAACCCTTATGGTGAGACTTTCTCCGTCCGTCCGTCCGTCCGTTTGTCACACTCGATTATTTCAGTAGCTATTAAAGCTATCGATCTAAAATTTGAAATAGTTATAGGTAATTATGACCAAACGTCATTTCAATCATAAAAATTTAAAATCATTTTAATTTTTATTTAAAAAGGGGGGAAAACTCAACTGAGTGGGGACAACTCAACAGATTTTTCTTTATTTGTGTACTTGATAGTTTTTGATTTGTCAAAAAAAAATTCCCCTCCCCTTATCTCCGAAGTTTGTTCAAAAAACCTGAAATAATTACGGTCAATAGGAATAAATGTATATTTTACAGGAAAAGTATAATCAACTCTCTTACTACTATACTTTTTTAATTTATTAAACGTTATCACGTCAAAAAACCGGGCAAGTGCGAGTCGGACTCGCGCACCGAGGGTTCCATGCTATTAAAAGAAGTAAAACGTTAAAAGAATTACTTTTGTTCATGAATTTACGAGTATAATTTACACGTAGGTACTTTTGTTGGCGAACCGCAAACCTAACTTAGTTTTGGCGCTTTATTGTTATTATTAATAATTTTCTAATAAATCTGGGTATACTTACCTACCTACTTAGTTTTTGAAGTCGGTGCCACTAGCCATACTCAAAATGAATTGCGAATTTTGATTTGGCACCGACTTCAAACACTAAGTAGGTAGGTAAGTATACCCAGATTTATTAGAAAATTATTTTTTTGCTTTTCAGTGGGTTGGTTTTTTGAAGGCGGTTCACTTTTTTTTAAAAATAGAAATAAAATTATCATGACGTGTTTTAAATGGGATTTTTTTATTTTTTTTTATTTCATACTTTTTAGTGATAAGTAGGTTTTGGGCTAGTTAATACTACCTTACTACCTTATCAATTTATTCTAGTGATAAGTTTTTTAGTGATAATTATACTTACCACTAAAAACATATATCATATCATAATTATGTAATACGGACTTTGACATACCTACTATTGTATTTATTACGCTGTATGCCTAATGACGAGGAATGTTGTTTCGCGATAGATCAAATAGATTGGTCCACCCAAACGAGAGATAATCACGGACAAACCTAAATACCAATATAGGGGTTAAACAGAGAACCTCTTTTTTTGAAGTCGGTCAATTAAAAACATATTTTTTAGTCAACTTGAGAATCACTATCTCTTTTGAAGTCCGTTAAAATCTACACTGTAAACTATTACTCTTTGTCGACTCCAGCACGTTATATTACAGTAGTATCACCGTTAGCCGCTCGCCATTTCGTCACTTTTTCGGAGGTAGGCAAAAGAAAAAACCTCGACTCTGCATAAACGACGGCCGGAATACCTCATTCACAGTTTAGTGCATCGCTGTTTCGCACGTTTTAAATCATAATTAATGTTTTGTTTTTTCTCTCGAGATAAGAAGGAGGTATATAGTTTTTTTATCATTCCGAAAAGGAAGAATCATAAAAGTGGTGTTTGTGATTTTGATTATTTAGTGAAAATACTGTCGTCGAGCATCTTCACCGGATAGCGTTAGTACGCAGCATAACCCGAGCCGTGAGTACCTACTCAATTATAAAATGAAAGTACTCGCTTCGGCAGTACATAATAAATACTAAAATCGGAACGCCCCTGCGCAAGGATGACACGCAAAATCGTGAAGCGTTCCACATTTTTAGTACCTAACAGCATCTGATATGGTCATAGTGACTAGGATATCTGACTCTCACTCAGCAGGCTCGGGTTCGATTCCCGGCAACGGAAACAGATCACAAGCAGGCTGCGTGTTTCTCAACTAGGAGTTTCACATACACCTTTACAATAGAGGGTTGCGTGTTTCTTATTCAGGAGTCTCACATACGCCCATACTATACAGGGTTGCGTGTTTCTCATCTAGGAGTCTCACATACACCCTTTACTGATAACCGAAGCATAACTGCTACGCAGACAGCGAGCCAATCGCCGCCATTGATGTCGACGTCACGAAGGATGCTTTTACTGGAACGAATGTAAGTAGGTACGACGTTGCTGACATCGGCCCCGCTGCAATATCGGCTGTTTTGGTCTCCAGCGTGCCTCTTGTCCCAGTTACCTGTTACTAGTTGCTGTACGATTGCTGCTGTGACGGATTTACCTACAGAATATTAGACCCATTCTGAGCATGTTAAAAAATGATCCGATAGGATAGAAAATAAGCAAGTATTAATTCTTCGTGCGCTGTCATCACCATGCGTAGCTATTAGGTACTTTACTCTTATCCTGTAAAGATGAAAAATCGATACCTGCTTAAGCGGATTCTGCTTAAAGTGATTCGGTTTGAATCTTAAACATAATATTATATTCTACATATCGACTCTTCCTGAGGAGACTATTTTTTTTTTACGACAATTTGACTGAAACTCAAAGTCAAGCGCAGATAATTAAGATCTACAGCAAGATTTGTAGTGCACAGCCACCAGCAGGCAGCCGTTTTTGCTCGGCCGCTTGCGCGGCAAGGCGGACGACGAGTCACGTGACGCATCGACGCAGCTTCCCGCTTCCTCGAAGAAGACATCGTGGCAGCAGCTTCCACGACACACAAGGAACGGTAAAGCCGGGAGGCCGCTTAATTTATTTCTACAATGGCTGACTATTAATTTAATGCCAATCATTATTAATAATTATTTCATGTTTATGATTTAGTATCAATAATTCTACAATTTCATAGTGGATATCAGGTTATGTCATGTCATAACCATTGCCATACTTCGTGACTATATATAATATAAAAAAGTAAAATATACTACTAGACAGAATATTAAATACCTATTGTTTTAAAGTAATCTGTAGATAATCTTTTTACATAGGAGCATTATTTCAACCATTTTACTTCCAATATGAAGGAATTGGATAAATAAACTCATAAATACATAGTTTTTCTAAAGTAGAAGACCTTAAGAACAAGTATTAAATAAATATCAAAAAATAGTTACGTCATGTGTACACCTTGAATAAAGATATAATAATTTCCTTTTTAAGTAAATAAATATTTAGATAACAATAAAAAAAAAAAAAAAAAAATTAATGCTTTCAGGGAAATAGCAATCTCTGTGAATTTAATGTGTTACCATTTGGATTCAATTCAGCTCCAGTATTTACTAAATTTAAGCCTGTTGCAAAAGTATTGCGACCCATGTATACTTTGTCATCTTTTATCAAATATTCATTTTTAATGGGGTTTAAAATAATTGTTTACGAAACGTGGCCGATACAAGATCCGACACTTAAATACTAAGGATTTATTTTCTATTTATTACAAATAAAAGTGTGTTAACTACAAATTAATTCTGTTAATAATTATTCAATAAAGCCATAACATAATATATAAAAACAATATAATAATAACAATGTGACCATTTATAAAGAAATTAAGAATGTCAACCGTAGATACCTACTGCTGGTGTTACACAAAATATTCCGAGCGCTGTAAATGTTTAAATCTACACGAATGCTGGTTAAGTAATAATATGGATGAAAAACAAAAGGTAGTACTTATGCCATGAAAACATTTACTCGTGGCTCAATAACTGGGGATCATGCTTGTGGACCATAGAGAGAACAGGAATGACAGCTACACGCACACAGTCACCAGGACCTCAGACCAGGACTTTGGACAGACTTTGGACTCAGAACGGAAAAAAATTGCGCCTCGTATTGACAGCGCGATTGTAATATGAAAATATCAATAGAATGGGGACATCTAATTTTCAAATTTGACAAATACACAGGCACAGGAATCATAATAATGGTGAAGATTGTATAATATAACGGTCTATGGGTCAAAGATTCAAAAGACTTATTTCATATAGGCCTGGCCTACGGGCACTTTCATACATATAATCAGTAAAATATAATTACTCTTACTTATTAGTGATTAGTATAATTGCACATGCTGATTACTTATGCAGTTCTGACAATAAAATCGCGGATGCAGAATCAACTATCGCTTTGAGCTTATACAAATAAAACAATCACGATGATAATAATTGGTACCTAATCCCTCGACAGATTTGTTTGCAAGTAGGAAAAACCACAAATGTATAAACGTAATAATATGTGTCATGGTGTTAGGATTCCGATATCTTTACAGTTAACGCATATATACTATATCGTGGAGAGATTTTATCTTTTCTTATTTATCTATAAATAAATAATCAGCTTAAACACATATAACAAATAAATTTTGAATACAAATCTAACTAACGGTAAAGATCAGGGATTATGTTATGGTAGTGCCTCAATGGCCTGCATAGCTGTGATACCCCCTCTATAAGATATCTACTTATAACACCAATACTTAAGCATTAATTTTAAAATCACAAGATTTTTTGATAATAATAATTATTAATGTAACGAACGCGCAGTGTTCTGTTAAACCACCGTGATTGTGTGGAATAGGTATCTTATCCGGATTTCACTACTCCGAAGAGGAGTCTTATTTAGTCATCCATCCTGGATGATGACACCTGTAGACAATACCTACTCTTAAACAGTAGGACCCTTGTGGTATAAAACGATTTACTTATGGCTGCTGAAAGCCATAAATAGGGGATAGGGGAATTACTTACTGTAAAACATATTTTTAATGATGGGATTTACATATTTTTAATGATGTGATTAAGAACATATTAGGTGTTCTATTCTTTTGTTCCACATGGCTAGACACGGAACAACAATTACTTCTAGATATTTTGTTTTATTTTTGTTAGGTCAAGATATAGCTAATGTTTCAACTTCTATAAAATACTTAAAGGTTTAAATTGCTTTTTGTTTAAGGCCAAAAATGTTTTTGTTGAAGGCCTGAATTGCAAAAATGTCTAATTTAACACTAATTAATGTTGACCAAGTTTCGGACTGCTCATCAGATGTATCGTACCTTTATGAAAGTACCTCAACCTATATCAACTAAAAATGGGCACCTACTTGTTGCAGCTCACAGAGTTAAAACGCTGTCTGCGATATATATAAATAATATTAATTTCACAAATACTGAAGTAGTAATAAAAATTCCAAACTGTATAAAGACCTCACGGCTGCTAGGTGCAAATATCACAAAGTTTATATTTAACTTTAATATATCTATGGTAAAAGAACTAAGGACCTTCGAATCTATCTACGTTATTCATTTCATTCAAAAAACTTCATGGTAAAAACTCTTCTTAAACATTGAGTAGTTGGGTCAAAGGTACCATTAATAAACCTTTGGTAAACTTGAGTAATAATAAAACCCATATTCACTGCACATTACTAGGTACGCGTCGATTTCGAAAGTCTGCAGTTAGTTTATTACAGTACAGGCAGTATTAGTAATACTGCACGATTGACATTAATTTTTTTTGGCTTTTGGAAAAATACTATACTAGTATAGTATCACATGAAGGTTAATTAGAGGATTTGTTTAAAATATATCAACACAGAATTTAATTCAATTTGTTATTTTACCTTCATATTATATTTTACAAGTGGTTATAATAGATCATTCGTAATATAGGTACTTAATGTAGAGTTGTTTACAACCAATTCTAAGACCATTGTTTCGGGTATTACTTACGTGATTTTGCTATATTTCTGTTTATTATGAAAGTAGCTGTTATTATGAAAATACTCTGGTTTGTGGTTATTATGAAATGTTCTTTTTCTGATAGAAATATTAATCAATTACTTTGTTTGATATGCCAGAAATTTATGTTTCACGATACTATCTTTCTCTCAACATCTACTGTAATATAACGTGCTGGAGTCGACAAAGAGTAATTAATGATTAAACGAACTTACCTGTACGTGAAGTTCAATCATAATTACTCGAAAGTCGACTCCAGCACGTTAGCGGCCCTCCCTCCCAAGATGGATATGCCATTGCCCTGGGCGTGAAACATAAGTTGAAAAATAATCAATTTATTTTACGCACAGATTCTTTGAAGTGAGAATTTGATTTGTTCTTCAAAGAATCTGTGATTCTCAACAGCTCTGCTCTCTCTAAACTAAATGAGGTATTCCGGCCGTCGTTTATGCAGAGTCGAGGTTTTTTCTTTTGCCTACCTCCGAAAAAGTGACGAAATGGCGAGCGGCTAACGGTGATACTACTGTAATATAACGTGCTGGAGTCGACTTTCGAGTAATTATGATTGAACTTCACGTACAGGTAAGTTCGTTTAATCATTAAATATACCGATCGCAAGTGATTTTCCGTTGGGGAGTTCCGCTCTCCATCTCCAAAGATATTCATTAGATCTCGACCAAATTGAAATGAGTCTACCTGTGATGTATGGCCTACCTAATAAAAAAAGAATCATTAAAATCGGTTTCGCCGTACTCGAGATAATCACGAAAAAACTTAAATACAAATATATCTATCAAACGAAGAACCTCTTGTTTTTTAAGTCGGTTAATATACTAAAACCTTCTCCACAATGTAACAAACACTTTCCCGAAAACCGCATTAAAATCGGTTCAGCCAAACGCGAAATAATCGCGGACCAACATACATACATACATACATACATACATACATACGTACGTACAAACATACGGGTCGAATACAGAACCTCCTTTTTTTTGAAGTCGGTTAAAAATAGTAACGATCCGCGTAACGTTCCACCTGAACCTGTGCGTGCAAGCGAGAGCGTGCAACAAGCGATAGATAGGCACGATAAAACAAACGATAGAGAGACCAATTATGACGTTATCACGTAAATCTATCGTCCGTAAACCGACTTTACAGACAACCAATTTTTTGACGTGATAAAGTTTAATAAATTGATGAACACCAGCAACGCACGTGAAAAATAGTAACGTTCCGCGTAACGTTCCACCTGAGCCTGTGCGTGCAAGCGAGAGCGCGCAACAAGCGATAGAGAGGCACGATAATGACATTATCACGTAAATCTATCGTCCGTAAACCGACTTTACAGACAACCAATTTTTTAAAGATTATTTTCGCTTCGATTGGTCAATATTATTGTCTGGGGATTACAACGCACCCTGCTCTCAGACTAGTCACGACACAATCACACATTTCTAATAAAAAAAATCAGGTTTATTCTAATGCTAAAGCTCTATTAGGTATAAGCACGTATAAGTAAAATAAAAAGAAACTTCGCGACACGAAGTTAACTATCCACTTGAGAAATAGAATTCGCGTAAAGACAATATATTTTACTTAACTTTTTCTTGAGACTAACCCGGCGTTATTAATGACGCGGCTTCCCACTACAGCGATGCCTTATAGTTTTTTTAGAGTTCCCCAACTTATAAGAGGAAAACGAAACCTTATTGAAGCTTACTGCGCGTCTGGGCGGGCGGCTTTTCTCGGTAACCGTTTGAAGTGCTTCTTCTTAAAATGATACCATACCGCTGCTAAAGTATCGCATTCAACATATTTTCTGGAAACCGTGAAACTTCCGTGGAAACCATGGATTTTTCCGAGATAAAAAGTAGTCTATGTTATAATCTATCTCCATTCAAAATTTCAGTCCAATCGGTTCTGGAGTTGCGACGACAAACATACACACACACTTACACAAACACACGCACACACTTTCGCCTTGATGATATTAGTGTGATTATCGTCAAATCGTATTCATTCTGTAATTTCTGCCATAACTTCTTATCTTTATCTAACGAATTAAACCTCATATAAATTAGTAATTATTATTTTATCACAATTTCTATCGAAATTAACGGGCAAACAGTCTGTAGTAACGTTATTGTAAAATACTGAAAAAGTAAATAGGTACTCTAATCTAAGCGGTACAGCTGTTTTTTTAAATTTATCGATAAAATTTCAGAAACAAGTTAGTTAATTGCGATTCTTTTATTCCTTCTGTAGTATTACGGAACCCTCAGTGCGTGAGTCCGACTCCCACTTGGCCGGTTTTTTTATAAATATGACGAATGACTTATCTTTTAGGGATCCATTAATTCAGAGAATGTGGGGAATAAATGTCATCCATTTGCCAGAAAAATTACACCCAGGCAGAAAATAAATTCATACAGTACATTTCTTATGATTTTTATATAAATGGTATCGTGTGGAGGGATCTTTTTATAGGTATTTGTAAATGATTTATGATAATATATATTGATCCGGTCTAATATTATTATAAGTACGAGTATATTTTCCTATTTCCAATAACAAAGTTTAACAATTCTTCTACTTTCTTTGGACCGTTATAACTATTTATTTTTGTCACATGCACATTTGCGACATGCAGCGTCGCGGAAGAATATAACAGAAAAACGACCTTTTACCTAATTACTCAAAAACTAAGCCAGTTTTCAAAAATCTGTTTCGAAGCGTTTTTGGATATTATTATTACCGACACATTAAAACAAAAATTACAATTACATCATTAGTAGTTTCCGATAAAAATTAGAAAAACTGAGATTTTGGAGCCAAATTTTTGGAGAACTTTCTATCGAGAAAATTTTATCAAATCGTGTTTCTGCTTCTAAGTGATTTTAGATTATTAAGACAAAATACATGACGTTTAAATTTGAAAGTAAGTGTCTTTATAGTTTTTAAATGAAACTTACTTCAAAATCGCTTAAATTATACGGCTGCTACGCCCCGATTTCGATGTTTGTTAAAAGGGGGTAGCTTCTATTTGGTCATCAAATTAATCCCTCAAGGTTAAAGATATGATGAAGATTTTCGGAGATAGACGAAGAAACTTTATGGTGTTTGTCCAAAACTTCTTAAAATCTTATCCACCTTATTGAAAAAGTGGTTAAAATCCCGTTACGTCACTAAGAAAATCTATAAAAAAGAAAGTCTTGTAAAATCTAGAATGATTAAATTTTCAGTTAATTTACGTAAGTACCATCTTTATACATTCAAAAATACAGTCTCTTATTATCACAGAACACATTTCAAATCATTTGAATAAGGCTCAGATGAAATAAGGACATGAGAAAATGAAAACCGGAACTTTAAAAGCATAATAAAGTTGTAATTGCCGGTAAAGCTCAGCGCACACTTGAGACAAAATCTTTCTTTTCCACGATACGTGAAGTATTAAAAAAATCTCCGAGACCATACAATTAGCAAAAGAACTTAATTATCTATGAAATGAGCGCATGCATTATACGTAAAATATACCTATGTTATATATTTAAGTATTCCAAATCTTTCCATGCAATATAATAAGAGATACCTAGATTTTCGAGATTTATCTTTACTGTAAACACGAAAATACAACAAAAACAAGAGGAGAAGTAAACTAAATTTAAAAGCTTTATTTACTTACATTTCTCGGTTTTTCTGGTTACTCTTGACTTTTTTCTGGCATAAACGGACATTTTGGACTATCAAAGCTATAGGCTCTCAAGTTTTGGTAGTCCGGTAGTCGGTATTTCTATCAAAATCTTTGCTGTAATAAAAGGCAAAAATGTCAACTTTATCATAATATATTAACCCTCCTTTCACCTTAATGCACCCTAAAATATACGAGTAATAAAATCTGTAGTGCGCGCAGGGGTTAACCATGAAATATTGAATCTTTTCCAGTAATATCCTGGAGCGAAATCTATTAGACTGTGTCAATAAAGACGTATACGGTAGACGTGGTATCAAAGATAAATAGCACCCAGAGAAATTGAGTCTAGTTCAGTCTGTACTGCTAAGGGATTTAATCTGTATGTTAATTTTTCATAGAGCGGGTGATATATTAATGTTAGAATCGAATATATTATGTAGTTTAGAGAATTATGAGATAGCATAGAGATAATTGGGTATTTTCCTACTTTTGAATTAGATAAATACTATTACTTTATTATAAACTAGGATAGGATATATAAGGTGCTGTCAAATTATCTGCCACCGTTCCAGGAGGTGAATGTGCCATGCGTATACACTTCAATAGTGAAAAAATCTCAGTCCCCAGGCTCAATATTTTTTATTTTATTTTTAATTAAAAATCACGTCGCAACCCAAGGTCAACGCTCTCACGCCGCGCCCAAACAGCTGATTTCCGTTACGAGGCGATAACTGTACTAAACATGTACTCAAGTTTGACTGATGGACGTGTTTATGCAACATGATGCAATATGTTAATAATGTTTAATTTAAAAAAAATTGAGCCCGGGGGACTGAGATTTCTTCACTATTGAAATGTATAATATGTATGGCACATTCACCTCCTGGAACGGTGGCAGATAATTTGACAGCACCTTATATACAGGATATATAATAACTGACACTGCGGTGGTACCTATACCCGGACGAACTAAGTAAGAAGAGTCATCACCAGTAAATATAGAAAATTAGCTAACTGGGTTAACATACCTATTATAGCTCCCATATGTGGGTGTAAAAATAAATTCTACAGACCTACTGAATGAAAAAAAAAATATAAAAATCGGTCAAGCCGTTTCGGAGGACTTTGGTTACAGACAAGAGAATTTTATATATTAAAAGTCAAAAGTCAAAAGTCAAAAGTCAAAATATATTTATTCCACATAGGCCTAACTTACAAGGCACTTGTAAAACGTCTACAATATTTGTTACATAATATTATGTACGGTGATAACTACAAGTCGACTTAAAACTAAGTTTACGAGGGTTCCAACGCTCCCTGCACTGAGAAGTAGCCCACAACAAACTCAGCTGGGTTTTGTTTTCGGTTATCACCACTTCACAAATACTCTTAAAAACTAGTTGAGCTAGTAATTATAATACAGCAGTTCATTCACTCCCAAGGATTTGATTCATGTAAATAATCCTTGATACTTTAGTAAGCTTATTGAGGGATAAGTTTAATATTTCATTAGGAAGTTTGTTGTAAAAGCGTATCCCATTGCCTTTATATGATTTATTTATTTTCTCTAGTCTTGTTTTATAAGTTTTTTTTTATTAGAAATTTCTAAAGTACAAATGAAAAAAACATGCAATTAAATCGAACAAAAGAATCAGTTTCAGAAAAAATGTTTCCGCGTAACAAAATGTTGGATCAGTGATTTTTTTATAAGCTCTTGTAAGTCGAACCTGCTTACAGATTGTAGTCGGATCAATGCAGGTTCGACTCTGGAGGATCGAGATGAAATTGGATCGCGACGTGAGAGCTATCGGGCTCCGCATCTAGTGAATACCTCTTTTTCAACCGCAGTAAATAGCAATTACTTAGCTAGATTAAAAAGTTTCAGTTCCTACTTATTTTTTATATAGATTTGCGGTATAATGTTACTAGGTTAATGATGCATATTTATTCAACATGGAAACAATTTCTGTTATTGCTAAGCAGATGTGATTTGAAATACATAAGTTGTAGATATCTATTGTGGCTTGATTTATTTTGATCTGGAATAAAGAGGATTTTACACGCCGAAATCAGTTTTTTTTTCAAATAGTAGACATATGAAAGGCTAGCAAATATCATTTTAACTTCTGCATGTCTTTAGTAAAAAAATGTGCCCAAAAACCTCCCTCGAGCTCAAATGCATTAACGGCTAATCTCTTTAGAGCTTGATTAAACAATGAACTAGTTAAAAGATTGTTCAACTTAAACAGAATGACAAAATACTAAACCACGGCTTTACTTTACTCTTCTCTACGGACTCTTTTGTAATCAGATTCCCATCCCTGCACTGTCCTGTTCGCTTTTTAATAAATCTAATCCGGATCGATCCGGATCGATCCGGTTGGAGCCGGTTTTAGCCGGTACAATCTAGTCGGCGGAGTGTCTCTCCTGTATTGTATGTTGCGTTGTGAATACCGCTTTATTAGACTTTACTGGAGCCATCACTAGACGACAACGATACGACATTTCCCCAGTACAGATTTTATAGCTATACTATGCATTGTCTATAACTATGATATTTATCTCTTGTCTTTATCTATGATGCCTTTTCCAGTTTCGCAGTATCTTCAATGAAGCAGAGAAATAATTTATCTAGAACATGGAAGAAGTTAAAGAATAATGAGAGTTTTAAGATCGTAAGAGCACTGTCATACAAGGCTCTTACGATGTAGTAAATGGTGGCCACATGCTGCAATGGAGTATATAAAATCGATTTGAATATAGATTTTGAAAAGTAGCGTATACTCTGACGGGGTCTCTGTAAGTAAACCGCTATAAACGTGACCGTCGTGATATTTAGGTGAAACGAAGTTCATCCACTGTTCGATAGGTGGCGTTGTGTCGAGTTAGCTCGTGCTAACGAGTTTCTCATACCATATCATATAGCTGATTGCAAACTTGTATCTCAAAGCAAATCATATAGCTGATTGTATACCTTTTTACAATTTAAATGAACGAGAGTTTTAACGAGGATGTGGATTTTGCATTAAGGAATTAAATCATGTAGGGATTTCCGTGACACTCAATCCCCACCACTGTACCGTCCGAAATGAAACTTCGTGTCAAAACTATGTATAACAACAGTTTCATAATAGAGCTTTGTACGGAGAATCGTTCACTCTAAAACCCCCGAACGCGTTGGCTTCAGCATAGATGCAGGCATCCCACTTGGGTATCAAAGTGCTTCAGAAATCAGCATATTGCTCGTGATTCCTATCCATTGTTGCGAGAAGCTGCGTAATGCCGAGAGTGCAGTCAGGTTCTCGGGGGCAACGTAAATTCTAAGATTGGATATGTGCAGAATTTGTGCCGATTTTGGTGTTCGAACAATTTCCGTATTCACTATTTGAACGGCCATAGTATGAACGTCAGAAAATCTTAAAAGCTCTTACGGTTACCTGTGTTTTAGCGGAATTCCTAGCTTATACGATGATTTCTACGTTTGATGGGTGTTGGCTGGAATTCTTGTTTGCTTTGCTAAAATTAAAATCATAACGAAATCAAAATTTAAAATGTTTATTCTTTCACATATGCTTAACTTACAGGCATTTATGAAATGTCAGAATCTACCTGATTGGCAAACTGTTTAGCACAGAGAAGAACGGGTAAGAAACTCGGCACTTGCGCTTTTTTTCCGTACCCAAAGGGTTAAAACGGGACTCTATTGCTAAGGCTTCGCTGTCCATCCGTCTATACGTTTACGTACTTTAATACGATTGAGAATGGGTCTTGATAGTACAGAACCCTCAGTTCGCAAGCCTGACTCTCACTTGACCGATTTTTTTGAAAATAACTGTTGACGTTTTTGTTTCAAAGTAATATGTATATCAAATTATATTAGCATTTATTTATCTTATCAAGTTGAAATACACACACACATTACACACATCGCAATCTAACCCCAAAGTAAGCGTTAGCTTGTGTTATGGGTACTAGATAACTGATAAATATACATACATACTAATATACATAAATATAATTTATTGAAAAACACCCAAACACTGGAAAACATTCATGCTCATTAGACAAACATTTACTGGTAGTGGGAATCGAACCCACGACCTCCGACGTAGACGGCAGGTTGCTACCGCTACGCCATTCGGTTGTCAACATAAGCCTCTTGATACTATAATAATAGAAACACTGGACTTAATAGTACTTACTCGTATGAAGAAAAAAATCATCGACACAGACCATTTCCTTTTCCGGCGAATGACGTAACCGTTTAACTATACCTAATAGGAAATGACATCACTCACAATCACGTTTATGTGATGATAAATTAACTTATACCGCGGCCGAGTACAATGCCCTGATAGACGGACAGACAATATGTATAATTTTATAGTTAGATGGTAAGGAGCTTGTAACTACGTGATGAGAAGAACGAATGGGCTTTGGCTATTTTTGGACCTCAATTACTGGTATAATGTGCTTTGCTAACGCATACCCATAGCACAGTGTTAAAAGATTAGATATTTTTAAACTGTGCCCATAGATCACATAGATACAAGTGGAAAATTAAAAAAAAATATATAACACCCACGACTTTTCTAGACTTGAAAAAGGATTAAATATTTTTTTAAACTCCCCGACTAAAGGAAAGTAAGAACTAAGAACGTATCAGTATAATTACAAACCCAAGATAACGTGACGGCCACTATTACCTATAACTATTCTAAATTTCTGATCGTTAACTTTAATAGTTACTGAAATAGTCGAGTCTGACAGATGGATTGATGGACGGACGGAGAGATAAGTTATGGTGAGACCTTCTCCGTCTCAAATCCCGTTCCATTTCATTTCGATAAAAATGGTACAATTATGGTCCATCGTTCGTTCGTTCGTTTCAGCCGACGGACGTCCACTGCTGGACAAAGGCCTCCTGCAATGCTTTCCAGCCCACACGGTCCTGCGCCATTTGTATCCAGCGCCTTCCCGCGACTCTTTTAATGTCGTCAGACCATCTGGTCGGAGGTCTGCTAACACTGCGCTTTCCCGTGCGGGGTCGACATTCCAGCACTTTGGGTCCCCAACGTCACTTGTCCCCAATGTCACTTCATCCTCAAAAAGATTGCCGGCACCTGTAACAGTGTTCAAGTGTCGTTTTGGTTACAATTTCAATGGTTTTTCCCGTCTCAAAAATATTCAACGCGGCTAAAAAAGTTTTCACTTAAAAAAATACAAAAAGCGATATAGAGAAGCAAAAGCTTAAAACACGGTGGACTTTTCATTAGAATATAAATTGGGGCATTCGGAATTCCTTTCCAAACGAGGCGACTCCGAGTCCAATATCACTAGAGATGCATAAAACGGTTTACGAGCGCCTTAACGTTGAGACCGGAACGTTCGAAACGCAAACATTACGTGCACGTACTTACGTGATACCGTAGTGCGCTGGAATCGACTTTAGGCTGCTATTCCACCAGAGATGTGCAATGCTACGTTGCTATGGATACGTCGGATATCCACCAATTATATTCATTGGTGCACATAGCTTAGCACTGGTGGAAACGGATTCAACTAAGAGATGTTTTTAAGCTACTGCATAGCTTCTATCGCGGGCCTCGAGCGTGGAGACCGAATCCTGAAATTCCGTAACGAAAATAACCTAACACTTTTTAGTTCCATCCATCGATGAATATAGCGGAACTTTTAATGACTTTTAGAAATATCACGCTTGTCTCTTTAGTTCAGCAACTCGTTTCTAGGTGGCATTGGTTGTATAATTATAATTGCATAAGTTGATAAAAACAGCTATGTAATAGCTTTACCGCGGCAGTCTCCGCGTGTCACACGTCTTTTTTTATATAGAAGGATGCGTGCTATGGGCCGTCGCGAGTGGCTTAGCTGTAAGTGCAGAGCAGAGTATCTACAGTAAGTTTCTACTATCGGAAACTACTCTTCTCTCTTCGATCGGTCCCTCATGACTGAGGATTGTAACTATCAATCACGGCGAGTGATCCTGCGGTGTATTATCTCTTTCCACCGGGTTCTGTCTGCAGCCATGTGGACTGCTTCGTAAAATATAAGGGCGCCAGTTTCCTTCAGTTGGTCTGACCACCGGGATCTGCCTCGTGGCCTTTTGCCTTCCACATTTCCAACCAGGATGAATCTCTCAATGCTGCTATCGCCGCGTCTTGATATGTGGCCGAAATAGCTAAGAATGCGCTGAAAACAGATGGTGGAAAGTCGCGTATTTATTTTCAGTTGAGAAAGAATCGACACATTAATTGCAGTGCGTTTGGCAGTCCACGGAATACGCAACATTCGCCTCCAGCACACATTTCGAATGCATCGATTCTTTGTCGTTCTCAGGCGAGGATCGTCCACATTTCCACCCCATACAGGAAGATTGGGAAAATCAGTGCTTGTACCAGGCGTTGTTTGGTTCCAATGGTTATACCTCAACTTGGAAACTATAGCACGGTCGCGGAGCACGAAGAATTTCGTACATTAACCTGTTACTACCTGTCTCTGTCACTCCCGCGTCAAAATAATGCGGTCACGCTCGCACAGGACGGGGTCATTGCATTTGTGCTCCGCGGCCGTGCTATACAATGGATATAATTGTAATTTTTTGTTTTAAGGGGATTTATTGAATTTATTTTTGTCTTTACTCACTCTCACGGAGATTTGGTAGGTGCGACATGCAGCGTCGCGGAAGAATATAGCAGAAAAACGACGTTTTACCTAATTACTCAAAAACTAAGCCAGTTATCAAAAATCTGTTCTAAGCGTTTTAGGATATTATTATTACCGATACATTAAAACAAAAATTACAATAACATCCATTGTAGTTTCCGATAAAATATAGAAAAACTGAGATTTTGGAGCAACTTTTGGGAGAACTTTCTATCGAGAAAATTTTATCCAATCGTGTTTCTGCTTCTAAGCGATTTTAGATTAAAGACCCAAAATACATGACGTGTAAATTTGAAAGTAATTGTCTTTATAGTTTTTGCATAAAACTTTATTCAAAATCACCTAAATACGGCTTGTAGGCCGTTAATGTATCGGTAATAATAATATCCGAAAACGATCAGAAAAGGATTTTTATAACTGGCGCAGTTTTTTAGGAATTAGGTAAAACGCATTTTCCTGTTATATTTTTTTGTAATGCTGCATGTCGCACCCATCAACGTATTCGTAAGAGAGAGGAAGACAATAATAAACTAAGAGTACATCCTCTTAACATATTGGCGACGACGACCGATTGGTGCAGTTGATAGTGATCCAGTCTTCAGCATCACGGGTTGTAGGTTCAATTCCAACAACCGGAAAACGCTTGTGTGATGTGATGAACACGAATGTCTTACAGTGTTAGTGTGTTTTTTCGAAACGAAATATGGTAATTTAGTACGAGTTTAGAAACAATCCGAAAGTTGTATTTTCAATTAAAAAAAATGTAGAAGAAGGAAAATAAATCGATATAAAGGTGTCATGTCTTAAAGATCTATAATAATATGCATGAAGTGACGTGAAGCCTGCCAATTCGTAATTTGCCAGCGCGGTGGGCTATTACCAAACCCTCTCTGTAACGATGAATATATTGATAACAAACAATAAACTCGTGGCACAAAACTATACTCTTGCGCAACTCGGCAGCTGCACAAAACGGCAGTCGCGTTCGAAACATTCATAAATCAAAACTAGTTCTTAAACCATTTGCAAGGTGATTAAATTCGGTATGGAAATTGCGTTTTCCGAACGAGTTACTTAGAATCTGCACTAATGTTATATTCCGAAACTTTGTTCGTTTCTGTTCTATTATTTGATCATGTCGCAACTATCCAGAAATTTCTATAATCATTATTACTTTTTGAAATTTCTGGATAGTTTCCTTATTTCTAAAGTTAGTTTAGCACATAAGTACCCATATTTCTAGAGTTAGGTATTGTACCACTGAGTGACTATGTACTAACACGGCTAATCGTGAATTACCCTTTCTCGTTCCCACTGCCTTTTCCAATCCCACAGTAACATTATAATTTAAAGTCAGTTATTATCTGACGAGATTCGTATATGTATACGAACCAAAGTCACCGACATAGCTCAACGTGTCGCAAAACTAAAGGGACAAGGTGCAATGGCGATCTCGCACTAAAAACCGTCAAACCATGTAGACAGACGACATTAAAAGAGTCGCGGGAATTGAGGACTATGCAACTTGGCGTACCCTTCAGGAGGCCTATGTTAACGTAACAAACTATCTGAAATAATATTGTGTTTGCAAACAGTTAAAGGATTTCCCAAATAGGTAGTAGTGGTAGTCAGAGATTACTATAATAAGTGCAATAGGTGTCTTGCTGTCCGCGATGCAATAAAACCGAGAAAAAGGCAGGCTATTCTGCCATTTTATTGCATCACGGGCAACGAGATATTTCGCTTACAAGTAAAAGAGAATACATTTTTATAATTTAAATAAAAGCACTTACAACCTGTGTTGCATTTAAGCTTGTTTTATTACAGTTCGTTGCAAGATAAAAATAATAATGAATTCATACAGCTGAAGTGAAGTCTGAAAGCAAATCATTTCCTTTCTTTCCCAGTTATCATTAATTTCCATTCTTTTAGTTGAATTGAAATATAAACACAGCTCAAGTTCTCTTTATAACCATATTTCGCTGAATGCAATCTGCCAATAATATTAACTTTTGTTTTCTCTTCTCAATTATAATACAATCCCCTGGCAATAAACATTTTAAATAAGCTTGAGGGATGATTTTCAACAAGAGAGAAATAGGAAAGTGGAACGGTAATTCCTCAATAACAAATATTATTAAGTATTTGTTATTGAGGAGAAACTATGTGGAAGATTTTAATGACGGTAATTAACGAAATACATAATATTATATTAATTGAATTTATAACATGAATGATATTTGACATAGAGTTAGATTACACCCTGAATTAACACGCTAATTTTGATCCCGAAATAATATGAAGGCGGAGCCACGGGCAACAGCGAGCTATAGTAGCTAGAGCTAGTAGTAACCTACCTAATATTTCAAACTCCACTGACTAATTAGCTGTATCTCATGATATGTTATAGGTACAAACACATTTTCACGCATTACCTATGTATTTCTGTTACCGCTATTGCAACAAACAAAAATAAATAGAGGATCAGCAAGAAGAAAATTAGAGTTTTACCTATGTAATTTTTTGCTAGACCTTAAAACAAGTAGATCAATATTTTTGAACCCTTATAGGCTGGTAGATACTAGAAAATCAGTATGACTATAGTCTTAGTTAGAGAACTTAGTCCAAAATATATCTAATTCAATCAGTTTGTCGTAGTATTTGCAACAGTATTAATTTCGGATCATAAGAGTGATGATATTTCAACAGAAGGAACTAAGTAAGAATCATGTTAGAATGCATAAAACGGAACGTGGCCTGCCTCAACGCGGCAAAGATAGCCTAATTTTTTTTTGTTAGTTCTAAAACAACCGGATCACCATCTTTTAAACTGTTATAGATAGGTAGATACTTTAAAACTCAGTATGAATATAGTCTCAATTAAATATTTAGTCAAAAATCAATATAAACATAGTTGTATTTGTAATAGTCCTCCGAAACGACTGGAACGATTATTATGAAATTGTCTGTGTATGTTCGTTAAGTCTGTTTCCTTAACGGCAAAACAACGTTTGCCAGGTCAGCTAGATAAATGTATATTTAGTCAAAAAATCTATTTAAATCCATTAGACCATCGTAATATTTGCAATAGTATTTAAACTGATGATGATAATACAATAGAAGGAACTATTACGTCAGCATTGTTAAGTTAGAATGCATAAAACGGAACGTGGCCTGCCTCAACGCGGCACGGATAGGGCAAGGGCATCGGACGCGAGTCATAGATCTAGTACATACAGACACGACAACGATATTAAACATTCCTTTTTTAGGGTTCCGTACCCAAAGGATAAAACCGGGACCCTATTACTGAGACTTCGCCGTCCATCCGTCTGTCACCACTCACCGTGCTGTATCTCTGACACTTGATGAATTTTCACATTATGTACTTTTCTGTTGCCTCTCTATAAACAAATAATGAAAAATTGAATAAAATAAATATTTAAGCTCCCACACAGCAAACGTAATTTTTTGCTCGTTTATGAATTTGGTGGGCAGAGGTGTTTTGGCTGAAATTGGTATTTATAGTACAGAACGCTCAGTGCGTGAGCCAGACTCACACTTGACAAATTTTTATACACTACAACTTAAGTACAAGTTAGTACTTAATATTCTCACCTAATAGCATAATGGTAAGCGACAATCGTCTCAAATTTATATAATTTCACGAATTTTTTAACAATTTGAGCATCACAACGCGCTTGTAAAACTATTGTTGCAAAGTTTTAACTGTGATAGGCTAGGCCATGTACTAAAATAAAATCATAAATTCAAAAATTCGATCAGTTATTTACAAATCAGTAAAAAACATGTTGGCAAGTGTACAAAATGCAGCATAAAAACCATGTGTCACCTCTATTATGTGCAATGGTTTTTGCGAGTATTGACCTCTCAGCACGGCCATGCCGACCATTGCTACTGAGCTCAGTTCACCGATAAGAAAACCTCAGGATATGGCTTTCCAGATGATTTACGTAAACCTTTTTCGTGGCACCATGTGTCAAAATTCTATAGGTGGCTGCTGAGCGAACTACAACGTGGGCTTACAGCTGGTGACATAACAAGCATTTTAGCACCGATAAACTAGCGACATTTTTTCGCGTCGTTCGCCCTGTCCAGGGTTTATGTCTATTGCTCAATCAAAAAAAAATTGTACACTTCCACATGAGCGGAGCGGAGTGCCCTAACATTTACAAAACAAATACTTATTTATATTGCAAATATGTTGAAATGTAGCGTAATATTGACTATCAAAGAATGGACATGTAACAATAAATAACAATGATGCATAAATATTATGCCCGCAAAATTTATTTCCATAAACCTACAACGTGTAGGTACTCAGTTATAGTAGTGTTATTATCTCGCTGCAGACTCGGTCATAAATCATTCGAGTGTTTCGCTTTTGTTGTTCTGCAGTAATGCACAACTCAACAAAGAACAATAAAAGCGAAACACTCGAATGATTTATGACCGAGTCTGCAGCGAGATAATAACACTACTAAGGTCGTAAAATAAACTAAATAAAATTTGAATTTCGCGAGCTTGTAGGGCCGAAAACTTTGTTTCAGTTAATTTATGATTTGCAAATACAAAACGTATCCTCAGTATTCCAGACACTCTGTATATATTGGTAGTGACGTAATGCTGCAGGATCTGTATGGACAGTATTAATGTTGTGTAGCACTACAACCAGCTATAACACAGTATACAGCTTTGTTACAGAAGCGTAGTTAACGCTACTGTAATGACTACTCTTAATGAAGTCATTTGTAATTCCACTATAGTAGTGTTATTGTCTCGCTGCAGACTCGGTCATATATCATTCGAGTGTTTCGCTTTTGTTGTTCTGATGTATGACCGAGTCTGCAGCGAGATACACTACTAGGTATAGATAGTGTGAGTAACTGGAGTTATGAAAATGTGTCTATTGCTATTGTTGTTATAGTTAGAAGGTTTTAGTTCGATTTCTGTTCATGGTCATTTTTTTTATTAAATACTAGCTGACCCGACAAACGTTGTTTTGCCGTTTAGGGATTTAAAAAAAAAACCTTACGACATACTCTCAGACCCACGGAACATACACAGAAAATTTCGACAATCGGCCACAAATTACTGAAATCGGGCAAGAGAATTTTACATAATATATTAAAGGAAAAAATTTAGAAGGTACTTTGACTACGATCTCTTTTGATGGAAAGTGATGATGTAGTCGAAAGTATCGTACCAACTTTGTGGTAAGTAACTCGCTCCTAACGTTTTCTGCACAGCATCGCGCCAGAATTCAAAATTGGTTGGCCGCTTTTGCGGGTAGCGATAACTAACCACTGCAGAAACCACCAGACTAGACCTGAATCAAATTATAAGGTGGCACACTGCGCCAGGGAGGTCGTCAAACCTCCCTCCAAACTTACAGGTAAGTAAGTTTTTCCTGAAAGCCTTATTTGTACTCTTTAGTTACATAATGAAGTGGAAAATAGGGAGAAACAGTGATAACAATAATTACGAACTGGTTCATAAAAGCTAGTTGTGCAATGCTCTGATAAAGGTGCTGCCGCAGTGTCAGCGGGTTTCTGGATAAACGCACCTACTCGTGGTAATTATTACAAATAAAACAAAATTTAGTTAAGTTAATCTAAATCTGTCATAAAAGTACAGCGGCCAGCAAAAGAAGCATTGATGGACGAACGTATAAATGTGGGATGAGCCTGAGCCGAGGCACATATACGTGAGTCCATCAATGCCTACTTGTGGCCAAGACTTGAATAGTACTTTTCTCAAACAATGTGAGGAAATTTAAACTAAGTAATACCCAGGCAGGCATTTTCGAAACCAATTTCGAACATCGAACAACAATAATTATTACCGAAATTATGCCGCCTCTATGTGCTGAGCAAACATGCTAGCCAACTGATCTGGGCCAACGTGTAGAGGGCATATCTACCGATGATTTTGTCACGCTGGTTGGCGATGGGTTGGCAATTGGTTGGACGCGGTGTCGGTCCCCGATATGTAGAGCCAGGATTCAAGAGTTTATTTGTTTTTTTTTTCAATAAACAACTTTCTATTTGCACGCCAGTGGTTGGGGTTGAAAACAGCTTACGACCATTCTCAACCATTGAATATACCCAAAATGTTCCACGAAAATCGGTCAAGCGGTTTCGGAGGAGTTTTGTTACGAACACTGTGACACGAGAATTTTATTGAAAAAATTAGAAGGATAAGATATGACTTGACGCTATTTGCCTGACCGTACCTCAGACTTCAACAAGCCTTGTCCAGGAAACGAATAGTGCACGTGGGCAAAGATTTACCGTCGGATAGCCGATGTTTAGCAAGATCTATCTGTTTCGCAACATCAGGGGGGTTAGTACAGGTTTTTTTACGAATTTCGAGTTGACCCGCATCGCACAAACGAATCGAATTCGCCCTTACATTTACAGCCAGCATGTTGTGTGTGTTGTGGCCTTCTCCATGGGGAACGAGTCCCCACGGGGGTACGGGCCTCGAGGCTTGCCTCCTTACCCGGGCGTTGTGTCGCAGGGAAGCCGCGCTCCCCCGCTGTAGGTCTTTTAGCCCCGGTAAGGAGCTAAGGCCTTCTTACCTTGTGGCCTGATGGTATGGTGAGCCTGGTGGCCCCGCGCGGTCAGTAATCGTATCACCACCCAGCTCGGGGCTGATGGGGCCCGACTGTGTAAGCCCCGCGTCGTCGTCTTCGTCTCCGTCATCGCTCGCGGAGGGGACGGAGACCACAGGAGCTCGCGAGGTAGCGGACGCCCCGTTTTTGGTCGATCTTGATGTGCATTTATTACATTTGTATTGGTGCATTTATTTACAGCCAGCGCCATCTATGGGCAGTCGCTGACATGCGGCTGACAAGGAATTCGGCCACGGGGGTACGGGCCTCCAAGCCTCGAGGCCCGTATCCCCGAAGGGACTTGCTCCCTGTGGAGACGACCACGCTGCTGCTGTTGCGATTCGTTTGTGTGATGCGAGTCGACTCGAAATTCGTACAAAAACCCGTACTAACCCTGCAGGGCTCGCCCGGCACCGCTATGACAAATTCAGTCGAACAAGAGCTGTTGCAAACTTATTGGCCTGAGTATTTATGTGCTTAGTCATAACTTTATACGCTTTGATAAGTTATAGGAGACTTATGCAATACCAATCTTTAGATTATTATTTCAATTGATTTGAGAATAGACATAAACCCTGGACGGCGCGAAAAAATGTTGCCAGTTTATTTGTGCCAAAAATGCTTGTTTTGCCACCAACAGTAGAGCCACGCTGTAGTTCCCTGAGCAGCCACCTATAGAATTTTGACAGATGGCACTACTGTTTGCTTGTACGAAAAAGTTTACGTAGATCCTCCGAAGGCCTTATCTTGAAGTTTCTTATCAGTGTTTAAGGTGTGCATATAAACAGTGTTTTTGGGCGACGTAATTACAAAATTAATAAAATTTTCACATTATTTAGTATTTGGGTTGGAAAATCACATGTGTTATAAAATCTGTATTTTAATAATAATTATTTAAAAATTGGCAATTTATTCATTCGTTTCTCTGTAGGTTACATGAGGAACAAGTGACTTTAGAAATAATAGAAAGAAAGTTTTACATTTTTATGATTACACTTAAAAAAGCGAAAATAGCACAGTTATCTATAATACAATCTATTTAAAAATAATTTTCTAATAAATCTGGGTTTACTTACCTACCTACTTAGTTTTTGAAGTCGGTGCCATTAGCCATACTCAAAATGAATTGCGAATTTTGATTTGGCACCGACTTCATAAACTAAGTAGGTAGGTAAGTAAACCCAGATTTATTAGAAAATTATTTTTTTACTTTTCAGTGGGTTGGTTTTTTGAAGGCGGTTCCCTTTTTTTTTTAAAAAGAAAGAATTATCATGTGTTTTAAATGGGAATTTTTTTTATTATTATTTATTATTTCATACTTTTTAGTGATAAGTAGGTTTTGGGCTAATTAATACTACCTTATCAATTTATTCTAGTGATAGGTTTTTTAGTGATAATTATTCTTACCACTAAAAACATATCCTATCATATGTAATACTGACTTTGACGTATCTACTATTATATATTTTAATATGCTGTATGCCTAATGACGAGGAATGTTGTTTCGCGATAGATCAAATAGATCGGTCCAGCCAAACGTGAGATAATCACGGACAAACCTAAATATCAATATAGGGGTTAAAGAGAGAACCTCTTTTTTTGAAGTCGGTCAATTAAAAACATATTTTTTAGTCAACTTGAGAATCACTATCTCTTTTGAAGTCTGTTAAAATCTATACTGTAAACTAATTATACCGATCGCAAGTGATTTTCCGTTGAGGAGTTCCGCTCTCCATCTGCGAAGATATTCATTAGATCTCAACCAAATTGAAATGAGTCTACCTGTGATGTATGGCCTACCTATTGAAAAAAGAATCATCAAAATCGGTTTCGCCAAACTCGAGATATTCGCGAACAAACTTAAATACAAATATATCTATCAAACTAAGAACCTCTTGTTTTTTTAAGTCGGTGTATATACTAAAACCTTCTCCAGAATGTAACAAACACTTTCCCGAAAACCGCATCAAAATCGGTTCAGCCAAACGCGAAATAATCGCGGACAAACATACATACATACATACATACATACATACATACATACATACAAACATACATACAAACATACATAGAAACATACGGGTCGAATACAGAACCTCCTTTTTTTTGAAGTCGGTTATAAATAGAGAATGAGTCCGATTCACTCACTCACTAATTCATTTATTCACTCACTCACTCATCAGCATCACCGTTTAGGTAAACCTAAAAAACTGTAATTATTTACATAATATTCTCGAGTAGCTTCCCTAAAATATATTGTACAAGTAATTTCATTAATATCAAAACAAAGACTTACAGTGCGAACAAAACTATCTTGTCACTTGGCCAAAATTGTGATATTGTTTGATAGTTCGCTCCGTCGACATATCTATAATATTATGTTGTTGTTTTTGCTTATTATTAACTAAAAATTGACGTAAAATTGAGTAGATTTTATTCGCCGGCAGCGTTTGTATTACAACTAATGCCCTCTTGTCGATGTCATTCAAGTGCCAAGGGAGCCGTTTATTTACTCTATAGGTACAAGTTCATACTTGACTGCGATCTCACCAGATGGTAAGTGATGATGCAGCCCAAGATGTTATCGTACTAACTTGGAAGGGTAAGTAAATTTACCCCAACGGTTTCCACAAGCATCGCACCGGAACACTAAATCGCTTGGCGGTGCGTTTTTGCTGGTAGGGTGGTAACTAGCCACGGCTAAAGCCTCCCACCGGACCAGACCAGACCAGGCCCCCTGAGTCAATTTAGAAAAAGACAATTCCAAAGTGGCGGGAATCGACCCCGCGACCTCCAACTCGAATCCAAGTGCGTCGCCACTGCGCCAGGAAGGTCGTCCTTGTCGGACTGTACAAATTTATCTTTTGACACGTGCTGTCAAAAATGCAGGTCAGCGACGTATATTCGAGGCGCACTGTACAGCTCATTACGTAGAAACACGAGCACTCTCGACACTCTGCTAATAAACGGGCTAATTCTGGAGCTCTCGGCTCTCGTGTTTCTTGGGGCGACTTTATAATTATTTATTATACACGGAGCAGCTATTTGTGGGCTTGTTCCTTGAGTATGTGTGTTTTCTTTTAATTGCAAATTAACTTTATAACCTTACTGTATAACAAGTAAAGTTTTAGCAAAAAAATAATGTACGATTAGTTTTAAAACTAAATTGAAAATTGACTTTCAACAGCCATACATTAAAAGCATGGACTAAGTTTTAATAACGAGGATAGGTATACTACTGATATTATTATAGTTAAATAACTAATATTATAATATGTTTTTAAAAACTATATAATCCATTTAATTCAGAAATTGTAATTAATTTTAAGGTAAATTATTGATATTATTACAATATCAAGTGTCACTGAAAGCGACATAAAAATCATACCTTCTTGTCTACCTCATGAAGGAAATTTATGTGCCAACTTTTCAAGAACTAAGGGGCTGAGTTTGATAAATCAGAACTTTGCTCTTTATTGTATAAACATGCTTTCATACTAAAACCACTGTAATATTTGCATTCATATGTGCCTCCATTTTGTCGCTTATTTTTGTACTTTCAAATTTTTTTTCCACATATCTTCTAAGCGTAACAAAATCTTTTTACCACACTATTATATCCCGTTTCCCATTTCCACCCTTATTTCCCTACGGTTTAACTTTGTCTGCGCATAACATTTTAGATGCAAGATTATGCGGGGGGAAACGCGGCCGGCGTCAGAATAAGGCCGCCACTGAGACGCGCGGCAGTTTGCATATCATTACATCGCGATACGAGCCGCTTTGTAACACTCTTGTTATTACTACTCTATCTTTATATGTATTTACTCTGTTGCATGACAATTCTGGGAAATAGACTTAGCTTATGACGAGCTAGTTCATCTAATGTTAGGTGATACGCCTGTCAATATTATGGCTCCTCTTGCCTATCGGTGTTTTTTTTTTACTCTATACAAGTTAGTACTTGACTGCGATCTCACCTGATGGTAAGTGATGATGCAGCCTAAGATGTTATCGTAATAACTTGGAAGGTTAAGTAAATTTACCCCAACGGTTTCTACAAGCATCTTACCGGAATGCTAAATCGCTTGGCGGTGCGTCTTTGCTGGTAGGGTGGTAACTAGCCACGGCCAAAGCCTCCCACCAGACCAGACCTGAGCAAATTTAGAAATTATAAATTCGAAAGTTCCAATTTTTTTTTTTTTACCTTATTAATCTAAGGTCTTAGATACAACTATAATCTATATATATAAAAGAATGAGGCATTTTGGTGATTTTGGTTGTTCCAAGGATTCCGCCAAAACTATAGGTCGTAGAGATCTGAAATTTGGTACCTAGGTAGATATTAGGTCATGAATTCGTACTAAGACGGGGATTCCAGAAATTCAAATTGTAAGGGGTAAAAACTGTTGGTTTTTTGGATTTCCCCATACAAAAGTGAATTTTTTTTCGTTGTTCCAGGAATTCCCGAAAAGCTACAAGTCGTAGGGATCTGAAATTTGGTACCTAGGTAGATATTAGGTCATGAATTCGTACTAAGACGGGGATTCCAGAAATTCAAATTGTAAGGGGTAAAAACCGTTGGTTTTTTGGATTTCCCCATACAAAAGTAAAATTTATTTCGTTTTTCCAGGAATTCCCGAAAAGCTACAAGTCGTAGAGATCTGAAATTTGGTACCTAGGTTGATATTAGGTCATGAATTCGTACTAAGACGGGGATTTCAGAAATTCAAATTGTAAGGGGTAAAAACCGTTGGTTTTTTGGATTTCCCCATACAAAAGTGAAATATTTTTCGTTGTTCCAGGAATTCCCGAAAAGCTACAAGTCGTAGGGATCTGAAAATTCGTAACTAAGTAGATATTAGGTCATGAATTCGTACTAAGACGGGGATTCCAGAAATTCAAATTGTAAGGGGTAAAAACCGTTGGTTTTTTGGATTTCCCCATACAAAAGTAAAATTTTTTTCGTTGTTCCAGGAATTCCCGAAAAGCTACAAGTCGTAGAGATCTGAAATTTGGTACCTAGGTTGATATTAGGTCATGAATTCGTACTAAGACGGGGATTTCAGAAATTCAAATTGTAAGGGGTAAAAACCGTTGGTTTTTTGGATTTCCCCATACAAAAGTGAAATATTTTTCGTTGTTCCAGGAATTCCCGAAAAGCTACAAGTCGTAGGGATCTGAAAATTGGTAACTAAGTAGATATTAGGTCATGAATTCGTACTAAGACGGGGATTCCAGAAATTCAAATTTTAAGGGGAAAAAACCGTTGGTTTTAGGGATTTCTCCATACAAAAGTGTAATTTTTTTCGTTGTTCCAGGGATTCCCGAAAAACTAAAAGTCGTAGAGATCTGAAATTTGGTACCTAGGTTGATATTAGGTCATGAATTCGTACTAAGACGGGGGATTCCAGAAATTCAAATTGGAAGGGATAAAAATCCTACTTTTAAGGGATTTTCCCATACAAAAGTGTAATTTTTGCGTTGTTCCAGGGATTCCAGCGAAATTAAAAGTCGTAGAGATCTGAAATTTGGTACCTAGGTTGGTATTAGGTATATCATGAATTCGTATTCAGAAAGGGATTTTCGAGATTCAAATTTTGAGGAGGAAAAATTTTGAATTTTTTGGCCGCCATTTTGAACTTTTTTGTTACTGGGCCGATTGCTTTGAAAATCGATATTTGACTATGGCAGCAAGCATAGAGACGGAATTTGTGGTCAAAATTTAAAAAATAGGCCGCCATTTTGAACTTTTTTGTTACTGGGCCGATTGCTTTGAAAATCGATATTTAACTATGGCAGCAAGCATTGAGAAGGAATTTGTGGTCAATATTTAAAAAAGTGGCCGCCATTTTGAACTTTTTAGTTACTGGGCTGATTGCTTTGAAAATCGATATTTGACTATGGCAGCAAGCATAGAGAAGGAATTTGTGGTCAAAATTTAAAAAAGTGGCCGCCATTTTGAACTTTTTTGTTACTGGGCCGATTGCTTTGAAAATCGATATTTGACTATGGCAGCAAGCATAGAGAAGGAATTTGTGGTCAAAATTTAAAAAAGTGGCCGCCATTTTGAACTTTTTTGTTACTGGGCCGATTGCTTTGAAAATCGATATTTTACAGTGGCAGCAAGCATAGAGAAAGAGTTTGTGGTCAAAATTTAAAAAATAGGCCGCCATTTTGAACTTTTTTGTTACTGGGCCGATTGCTTTGAAAATCGATATTTGACTATGGCAGCAAGCATAGAGAAGGAATTTGTGGTCAAAATTTAAAAAAAGTGGCCGCCATTTTGAACTTTTTTGTTACTGGGCCGATTGCTTTGAAAATCGATATTTCACTATGGCAGCAAGCATAGAGAAGGAATTTGTGGTCAAAATTTAAAAAAGTGGCCGCCATTTTGAACTTTTTTGTTACTGGGCCGATTGCTTTGAAAATGGATATTTGACTATGGCAGCAAGCATAGAGAAGGAATTTGTGGTCAAAATTTAAAAAAGTGGCCGCCATTTTGAACTTTTTTGTTACTGGGCCGATTGCTTTGAAAATGGATATTTGACTATGGCAGCAAGCATAGCGAAGGAATTTGTGGTCAAAATTTAAAAAAAGTGGCCGCCATTTTGAACTTTTTTGTTACTGGGCCGATTGCTTTGAAAATCGATATTTGACTATGGCAGCAAGCATAGAGAAGGAATTTGTGGTCAAAATTTAAAAAAAGTGGCCGCCATTTTGAACTTTTTTGTTACTGGGCCGATTGCTTTGAAAATCGATATTTCACTATGGCAGCAAGCATAGAGAAGGAATTTGTGGTCAAAATTTAAAAAAGTGGCCGCCATTTTGAACTTTTTTGTTACTGGGCCGATTGCTTTGAAAATGGATATTTGACTATGGCAGCAAGCATAGAGAAGGAATTTGTGGTCAAAATTTAAAAAAGTGGCCGCCATTTTGAACTTTTTTGTTACTGGGCAGATTGCTTTGAAAATCGATATTTGACTATGGCAGCAAGCATAGAGAAGGAATTTGTGGTCAAAATTTAAAAAAGTGGCCGCCATTTTGAACTTTTTTGTTACTGGGCCGATTGCTTTGAAAATCGATATTTGACTATGGCAGCAAGCATAGAGAAGGAATTTGTGGTCAATATTTAAAAAAGTGGCCGCCATTTTGAACTTTTTTGTTACTGGGCAGATTGCTTTGAAAATCGATATTTGACTATGGCACCAAGCATAGAGAAGGAATTTGTGGTCAAAATTTAAAAAAGTGGCCGCCATTTTGAACTTTTTTGTTACTGGGCCGATTGCTTTGAAAATCGATATTTGACTATGGCAGCAAGCATAGAGAAGGAATTTGTGGTCAAAATTTAAAAAAGTGGCCGCCATTTTGAACTTTTTTGTTACTGGGCCGATTGCTTTGAAAATGGATATTTGACTATGGCAGCAAGCATAGAGAAGGAATTTGTGGTCAAAATTTAAAAAAGTGGCCGCCATTTTGAACTTTTTTGTTACTGGGCAGATTGCTTTTAAAATCGATATTTGACTATGGCAGCAAGCACAGAGAAGGAATTTGTGGTCAAAATTTAAAAAAGTGGCCGCCATTTTGAAATTTTTTGTTACTGGGCCGATTGCTTTGAAAATCGATATTTGACTATGGCAGCAAGCATAGAGAAGGAATTTGTGGTCAAAATTTAAAAAAGTGGCCGCCATTTTGAACTTTTTTGTTACTGGGCCGATTGCTTTGAAAATCGATATTTGACTATGGCAGCAAGCATAGAGAAGGAATTTGTAGTCAAAATTTAAAAAAGGTGGCCGCCATTTTGAACTTTTTTGTTACTGGGCCGATTGCTTTGAAAATCGATATTTGACTATGGCAGCAAGCATAGAGAAGGAATTTGTGGTCAAAATTTAAAAAAGGTGGCCGCCATTTTGAACTTTTTTGTTACTGGGCCGATTGCTTTGAAAATCGACGTCTGACTATGGCAGCAAGCATAGAGAAGGAATTTGTAGTCAAAATTAAAAAATGATGAACTTTTTGGCCACCATTTTGAACTTTTTTTGTTACTGGGCCGATTGCTTTGAAAATCGATATTTGACAATGGCAGCAAGCATAGAGAAAGAATTTATAGTCAACATTTTAAAAAGTGGCCGCCATTTTGAACTTTTTTGTTACTGGGCCGATTGTTTTCAAAATTGATATCTGATTATCGCAGCGAGCATAGAAAAGGAATTTTTGGTAAAAATTTAAAAGAATTGGCCACAATTTTGTACTTATATGTCTTACCATGGTAGCAAGCAACCACGGCCGGATGGACGAACGGACGGTGGAGTCTTAGTAAGAGCTTTTACCCTTTGAGTACGAAACCCTAAAATTGGCCACCATATTTAACTTTTTTGTGACGATCGAATTTTTCAAAATCAATATGTGACTATTACCAGGAAGCAAGAGAAAATTTTGTGGGCAAAATGGTGTAAAGTGCAGGAATTTTGGAAATTAAACCACCATAGTAAAGCATAAATCAGAAGTTAACGTGAGCGAAGCCGCGGGCGTTTGCTAGTAATAAATAAGTCTGTAACAATATAATGTAATAATGCATGCGTCAACTGTAAAATAACTATTTAAGAAAAAATTGTATTCTCTTTTAAGTGAACTGTTGTTCTTTGAGAAATAAAGCTCTTTAAACCGAAAGTGGCCCGTGGCGGGTATCGAACCCGCGACCTCCCACTCGAATCCGAGCGCGCCGCCACTGCGTCTGCGATACACTGCGTCTAAAAGCGCTTCTAGATAGCGAGTATAAACGATTCCACACGTGACACGTGCACGATGGTGTAGGTGCACGATGACTCGCTCGCTAACAGAAAACTTACAACAGAGCAAAATGGAAGGAAATGCCATTTTGCACTGTTGTAAGTTTTCCTGTTTCAAAAAACTCCTGCTGTAGCTTTTAGATCGTCTTCCCACCTTCGCAAAGGTCTTCCCCGTCTTCTTTTACCTTCTCTAGGATACCACTCTGTTACATCTTTGGCCCAATTTTCTTTTTTATTACTATATATATATACCTACTCGTGCTGATTCACTGACTGACTCACTCATTGATCACCTCTTCTGAACAATTTTGTATGAAAAAAATTTTTTTCAAGGATGGTGTCGTATAAAAGAAAAAAATTCATTCGGAGGAAAAATACGGAGAGAGATGATGATTGAGGATTTCGAAGACGGGTGAAGAGCACGGGAAGGCTATTAAAGATAGGTGGGGGGTGCTCGACCAAATGTCAAACGTCATTCAACTTCTGGGGGTTGAAACGTCATTCAAATGCCAGTGAGCTGAAAAAAAATTCAAAATGGCGGATTCAAAATGGCCGCCATTCGAAATTCGCCAATTTCTCGAAGAGTACAAAAGATGGAAAAGTGGTTTCTTGACAAGAAGTGATCAGGACCCAAAGGTCTATTTGAAGGACAGAAAAAAAATTCAAAATGGTGGAATTTATTTTTTTCCATAGAAAATGTATGGCGAATTTTGAGGGGATTTCTGTATAAGCGGGAAGACAGCACGCGGGCCACATGTGGCCCGCGCCCCCATGGAACCTACTAGTTACTATATATATAGCTACTCGTGCTGATTCACTGACTCACTGATTGATCACCTCTCCTGAACAATTTTGTATGAAAAAATTTTTTTTCACGGATGGGGTCGTATAAAAGAAAAAAATTCATTCGGAGGAAAAATACGGAGAGAGCTGATGAGTGAGGATTTCGGAGACGGGTGAAGAGCACGGGGAGGGTATTCAAGATAGGTGTGGGGTGCTCGACCAAATGTCATTCGGAATGTCATCCAATTGGCAGTGAGCTGAAAAAAATTTCAAAATGGCGGATTCAAAATGGCCGCCATCCGAATTTCGTCGATATCTCGGAAAATATAAAAGATGGAAGAACGGTTTCTTGACAAGAGTTGATCAGGATCCGAAGGTCTATACGATGGATAGAAAAAAAAATTCAAAATGGCGGACTTTATTTTCCCATATAAAATGTATGGCGAATGTTGAAGAAGCTTAAAGTTGGACAGCAAATAGGGGGGAAGACAGCACGCGGGCCACATGTGGCCCGCACCCCCACGCACCCTACTAGTTTCTTATAAGGTGACTTGGTGGTTTAAATAATTATTCAACATAAATTTACTTTGATAAGAGCTTCGGAATCTATTCTCTTTAGTCTACAGTCTATCTACATATTTAGTCTAGTTTAGTATACGCTGCAGAGTAAGGTTGTTACGAGATATAAACACACTCCAGTTTCCATATCTTTCCATATAAAATCGTTCCTTTGTAACCATCTTATTATTAGTAGGTATTCCTTGATATTCACAAAGACATCTCGCAACATTATTCTCATTTTATTCGCTTTATACGCTATCACGTTACCTAACTGTGATGTGTTACGCAATATGCTCGGGAATAAATAATTCTTCGTACATTCTGAAAATTATTTATACATTTTCTACATGATATAACAGTTCGCGCCGAGCTTTATGAACTCTCAGAATCGGAGGCGAGTGCTTATGCAATAGACACATTGTAGATGTCCGCGGCATGTTTCAGGGCATAGGTAAGGGCCCTAAGGTAAGGGCTAAGGGTAAGGTAAAAATTCGCACCCTGTGTTCAAAATTATGTTGGAAACCCAAGCGGAAAATGAACCCGAAAATTCAGTGTTGGTAGACCTTAGATCAGGAAAACTTACCGCGACCATTGACTATTATACATATATCTATAACCGCGATGTACATTATTGATCCTATTAAGTAAAACAGACTTAAGAAATGTAAACGTCCGTGAGTTTTAATGTTTGTTACTCAATCACACCACAATTACAGAGGGGCTAGTACCTACAGGTTTTTGTACGAATTTCGAGTCGACTTGAATCGCCACGAATCGAATTCCTCCATACATTTACAGCCAGCGCCATCTATTGACAGCCATCTGTCATAAATGGATGTGTATGGAGGAACTAGATTCGTTTGTGCGATGCAAGTCGGCTCGAAACTCATACAAAAACCGGTAAGTACTGTTACCCGGAACCGATTTCGCTTGAAATGAAATTAGTTTAAACCTGTATAGCTTGGTTACTTTTAACCAGCAAAATCCTCGGTTTTCAGGGGATTTCGAAACACCGAAAGCTATAGCAAAGTATAGCTGTATACCTACAGATGCTAGAGAAAACTTTATTGATATAAAGGTTGGGAAAGTGAATTTTTCCGGAAACTTCACGACTTCATCTAGTATTTAATCATCATATTTTATCCCCCAATTAGGGTCAACGTTCACCGATCTCAGTAGAATCATGACGATTTATTCATGAATCACAACTATTCTGTTCGTAATCATCATCTGAAAAATTCTGGCCTTCTTTTGAGTCTTAGTCTCTTTCGAAAATTACAACTTATAAGGTTGTACCTTCTAGCACATAATTATAAAGAATTCTCATATATGCAGGTATGGAGATTTCTTTCTTTGTATTTTTAATGGCTCAAACTTAATTAATGTTACGTACCTCCAACAAATTGTTGGGTTGTAAAGTTTTCACCTTTACAAACGTTACAACGATTCCCCAATTAGTACGTAATTACTTTAATTAAGTCTCTAAAACGGCATTAGTCGCCGCTAAGCCAACGTTGACGGTGCGAAGCGATAGCTTTAATTTCCTTTTCTAATTAATTCGAACGCTATCATTAAATTTTACTTTTCCATTTCATAGTTTTACTTTTTTTACCTGAGATTACGTCATATGGGATGTATTATATAAATGACTGTTTTTTATTGTTCCAATAAAGTCATTTCAGTGGATTTAGCGAAAACCTTTGTTCAACAATGACAGCTTAAACGTAGTCATGGCATAGAGTATGTAGAATTCTGGTTACGGCATGGCAAGGGATTTCAAGTTTTTACCAATGGAAAATCAAACGCAAAAGAGCAAAGACAATCAATTCAAAAACATGAAATCTCTTGCCATGCCATGACCAGTATGTTGTAGCTTTTAGGGTTCCATTTTTAATTCCGACGCAAAAAAGACTAGGTATTATAACTTTGACGTGTCTGTCTGTGTATATGTCTGCCTGTGGCATCGTAACTCCCGAGCGGATGAATCCATTTTGATTTTTTAAGTTTGAAAGGCGAATTAATCGGAAGTGTTCTTAGCTATGTTTGATGAAAATTGGTTCAAGATGGCCGCCGCCACAAAATGGCGGATTACATATTTTTTTACTACTTCCCCAATATGGGTATCAAACGAATGGGCTTGACTAGTAGAAGACTACACTATGACAAATTTTAAATCCAAGACATAGCTCCGTAGCTGTTGGGATTTTTTTTAATTCAGGTTATTACCATATAATTTAAAATACCTGCATTGAGTATTGTAGATAGATAAATACTAGACTTGAAAGTAATTGGACATTACACGTCGATATTGTAAATACTCATACGGTAATGTAATAGAACCTTTCTTTCGCGGAAGACATCGTGACTGGACGTCTGACCTTTGACGCCATGACGTCCTAGTACCGTCAGCAAAATAATTTTATTATTAGTTTATACGAGTTTATCGGTCATTACTTATTATCACTCCGTGGCCTCAATCTCTCTTCTTTAAGCTTTGAAAAACAAAAATTCCATAATTACGTCTTCTTAATTGTTACTTATAACTAACGTTAAATACATTAAACTTCGGCTCATATTGCTATAACAGCGAGATTATGAAAAAAATGTTATATTATAGTAGTGATTTTTTTTTAAAACCGACTTCAATTAGCCATTCCATCCATTTAAGTATTTTCATTTTAAAATAATAATATGTAAAATTGTCTTGTTACAGTGTTTGTAATCTCCAGTGGTTGTGACTTCCGAAACGGCTTAACTGTTTAAAAACAAATGTGTTAAGTATATTCGGTAGCAATAGGACGTAAACTGTTTCCCATACCCTTCGGTAAAACAACGTTTGTCAGTCAGCTCGCGTAGCTTAGGGGAGCAGGTAAGTAAATTTTATTTGCTGACTCTATCGCCTTCACTTCCGTATCCACATTAAAAGTAAAGGTTCCATATTTGAATTCGATTTGGCTTCACAGCTATTGCGGGGCGTTATCGTTTTCCACTCTGAGATAACGACTGGAGAGGTAAGAAATACATTAGATATCCGTAAATAGATTTGTATTAGAAACAGCTCTGGAGACGTAAAACAAAATTGTTGACAAATATAATAATTCCCATGCATTGGAAATCTGTGTGAATGTGTCAATGAATAACGAATTTTATATGACAACTATATAAAATTAAAAATTACACAGCTAAGCATTACATACCTGAGAACAACCGGAAAGAAACTGGCTTTGAAATGAAAAAACCCGTATCGAAATCGGTCCATCCATTATAGAGCTAGGTTGCCTCAGCCAGACACACATCCACACATACAGACAGACAGTTATCGACGTCGAACTTATAACACCCCACTTTTGTCATCAGGGGTTAAAAAGACTTGAAGACAACACATTTTTCAACATGTTTCATGTTTATGTTAGTGGGTATTATACCTCAGGATAATAATGAAAAGTTTACTTGAAAACATTCAGTCCAAAAGGTATGAAAAAAAGTAAATTATAGGCATTACGAAAACACGTAAAAAGTTAAGGAATAATACCCAAAAAAGATGTGAAACTTCTCGGAAAAAATTGGAAAAAAAGAAAAGGTGGTAAAGGTGAAGAAGTTCACCAGAAACTGAGATGAGGGAATAGTACATTTCAATATAAGTGCGGAAAGTTTGTCATTTCTTTACGAGTCCCGGTTTGTTTACCCAAGCCGAAGGCGAGGGTCAACTATAAGGACGAGTAAAAATGACAATTCCGCACGTGCATTGAACGACGTTTTTTAATACATTTGCGAAAAAAAAAATATTGGTTTTACGTGTTTACCTGCTCCGTGTTTGCATGCCGTGTTCGTGTTCATGCGCTCCTGGTACGCCCGCTCCGGTGCCGCGTAGGAGGAAAACACAAAAGCACTAGTGCGGAAAAGAATAACTTTGCGCACGCTAAACACACATGGAAATGTCAACTTTTTGAGCAAATGTATTAAAAAAGATTTTTATTTAATTCAACATGAAAAACAACCTCGTTCTAACAGAAAAGCGAATTCAATACAACCAGAAGTAAACATTTCTCCTTGGACAAAATATTGTCTTTCCATTCAGAGTTGAAGTGGTTCTATATTGCTTCTATAAAACACTTTCTAAAGAATAAATTAATGTTTAAACTCTATCTCTATTGAAGCATATTAATCTTGAGCCTCGAAAAGAGACATTAGATTTAGGCGAGACTAAGATAAATACTTTGTATAAAGTTAAATCCTTTCGTCTATCTACAAAGAATCCTAGTGTAATCTAGAGAATAATATGCCTTGCAACGTTCTCCTTTTTCAAACTAGCAGACCATTAGGTCGAAACATGTAGACTCATATAAGCTTAGCCAAAGACTACGGCCCGTTTTCCACCAAAGTGGAGCTGTGTTTGAGTAACCAATCAGATTTCGCCATTTGACATCTCCGAAACTGAGGGGAGAGGAGATGTCAAAATAACGAAATCTGATACTCAAACAGCTCCACTCCGCTCCGCTTTGGTGGCAACCGGGCCTAAGTTTGTAAAATGTATGCATCCACGTATTGATTTATTTTATTTGACCTTTTTGCGTAGTATGCTTTATTTATTTAGTATTTAGTAGTTCAGTGTGTTTATTATAATTATTTGCTACCCAGCAAACGACCAAATCGGTCTCAATCTAATAGCCATCATCTATTGTATTAGTATTTGTTAGGTACATCGAAATGATGCATTATTTGAATTTTGATAGTAATTTTCCTAAAAATTATTCTTTAATCGGCATGCTTAAAATTACTGGAAGAAATTCCTTTTTCATCTCTCATGCGAGTTGCTCGATGTCTTGAACCTAACGTAGCTTCAGGGGCTTATAAAGATGACCGTTTAGATATTATATTCAAGAGCCTGTGCCAACAAAAGTAGTTGGGTCCTGATTCTAAATCCTTGGTGATTTATTTTACTTTAAAACTGAAATATTTATGAGATCTGAGGATATGATAAAACTTGAAAAGTTTAGCTAAAAATTATAATAAAACAGATAAGGTCTTGGTATAATTTCAGAAATGTTTTAATCAATCAAACATTTATGCAGCTTGAGTGTCGTGATGAATATTCAGGAATTTTCCTGGTATTTGCAAGTTTATTGTTCTCTTATATTCAGTTCTAAACCTAATGTTCAGGATCCAAAAAATCGAATATCTATGGCTACCATGATGATGCTCTTTAACGTTATATTTAAGACTACGATTTCGCATTGTGAAGTCAACATCTCCTGAGGATGTCCCGGTGTCGGGACGAAACGAGCGTCGAAGAAAGTTTTGGAAAATTGTGTGTGGTGTTCCTGCATATTGTACCATACAGAATGTTTTTAAGTAGCGGATTTTAGCAAAAAAAACAAAAAACGCCTTTTCGATATTTATATTTAAGAATCTAATAAAAAATCTATATTGAAGCGTCGTTTAGTAAATTCTAGGTTATTTAACTTACATCTGAGAAAAATACAGTTTTAATACCAATATAAGTGTCTGTCATATTCCCGAAAGCATTAGAAAAATAATTACGAAAGCGTGGGAGTCATCGGATATTTTTATTACCTCATAAAATATAGATACCGCATCGGGCACTAAAGTATAACACCAACTCTTTCATATCTAGGTTGAGTAAACAGACAAAAAATCAATACTAAAACTGTAAAGATAGACAAGTCATGGGTATGGTATTTATTTCATATCGATGCTAGCTGACCGACCAATGTTTTTTTAGGGATATGAAATGTAGCTGACGACCTATTTTTAGACCTATAAAATGCAAACAAAAAATTTCATAAAAATTGGTCAAGTGCGAGTCGGGTTCGCGCACTGAGGGTTCCATACTATCAAAACCAATTCTCAATAGTATTAGAGTAAACTAAACACTGTCCACCAAATTCAAAAACGAGCAATAAAATTACGTTTATTGTATGGAATCCTCCCTTAAACATTCATTTTATTCTGATTTTTGGTATTTGTTTTTATAGCGTCAACAGAAATACATCATCTGTGAAAATTTCAAGTGTCTTACTATCACTGTTCAAGAGATACAGCCTGGTAACCGATGGACAGACGGACGGCGGGGTCTTAGTAATTAAACCTTCTGGCACGGAAATCTACATATTTAAGAGGAATTCCATACAGTTTTATATAGATGGTACGGAACCCTACGGTGTGCGGATCTGACTCGCACTTGGCCAAATTTATTACCATTTTGAAATAGAATTATTTTTAGGATTTAGGAAAAATAATGAGAATTCTTAACATCTTGATTTCAGGACCGTAATAGGTTAATGAACGGTTTTCTTTTTCAATCATTAAACAGTTTTAATGTTCGTCTATATAGCTTCACTCATAATTAAATAGAGTATCAAATAAACGATTTCGACTGAACGTTCAGCGTCGGTGGGCGGCCAATTATTTTGTCGGATACCAATAGATATATCGGGAAACGGGGAAAATTCAGAGTAAAATACGCGGAAATTTTCGGGTACAATGTAACGTGTATTTTAATTAATTTTGGTATGAAAATAGCTCGCGCCCTCTGGGAGCTTCTCTCCGCAGCTTACGCTTAATTGAAATTAAATTATGAATAATTAATTTTAAAATTATATTTATAACTCATGTTACCGTAGTTTTTTTACCAACTTTATAACAGGACGTTAACTTTTCGGCCGTGTATTTGCCAGATTTAAAAATCTACTTGTTAATTCAGGGTATGTTATCTTATCTATCTTTTTTCTTTTTTTAAATTTTTTTTTCATTTGAATTTTTTCCTTATTTCAGATATTAGTCAAGTCGACTTAGTAGTTTTGGCGTAAATGAGTAACAAACATTCATTGATGACCGAATGGTGCAGCGGTAGGGAAGCTGCCCTCTGCGTCGAAGGTCGTGTGTTCGATTCCCGGCACGAGCCACTTTCAACTTTTATGATTTCAAAATTGACTGTCTGGTCTCGTAGGTGGTTTTGGCCGTAGCTGTTTACCAGTTACCACCCTAAAGCCAAATACACGCTTCCAAGTATACGCTCTGTATGCTGTCTAGGAACCATTTGGGATTATTTAACCCTTCATAGGTAAAGTCCGGCCGCTCAAAGAATGCGTTTCTGACAGATCGTGATCGACTGGGCGATGTAACTTTGAACTGCCGTACAATTTACGGAAATTTTTTAAATATCTTTTATTTACGTTATTAACGAATGATAACTTTAAAATTCGAATAATTATACTAACTTACAATAAATGTATTTATTTTTGGCTAAAATTATTACAATTAATTAATTTACAAATATAAAAACTATAGCTTTTAAAAGTCAAACCACGTCGAACGGCGCTGTTTCAAGGTTATGCCAACTGTTTTTTTTTTGTTTTGTATGACGAATTGAAATGTGTCAGAAACGCATTCTTTGAGCGGCCGGAATAGATACTTGAGTATGATAACACGTCTTCTTTTATTCTTTAGTATCAATTGTCAGCGTGCAATCCACTCGCAAATACTCTTTCAAACAATTGCGAGATTCGCCGCACATTAGACAAATAAAAGTTCCGCGTTCTGTATCCACTTAAAATTGTACTATATTCACAAGGGATAAAATAACATAATTATGTTGATAAATTATAAATTTAAATTTTGAACGCTGATCTTCCGTCAAACGGCGCATTTCTAGCCAGGCCGCCTCAGATGTACTCAGGAGATTTCTTTTTATCATCCACAACCACGTAAATTACTATATATTAATGCCAGATCTTTGTTTCCACGCACATGCAAACTATGGAACCAGCTACCAGCAACAGTGTTCCATCAAAACTATAACATGGGGCTATTGAAGGGATGGAAAGACAAATTTCTTAAGAGCCGGCAACGCATTTGCAGTTTCTCTGGTGCTGCAATTATCCATGGGCGGCGGTGATCGCTTACCATCAGGTGACCCGCCCGCTCGTTTGCTCGCGATGAGCATAAAAAAATAGATACTTAAACAATATTGATAAAACTAAAAAGGAAACTTCCAGAAATAAGATGATTGCAAGCAAACGTCTCGAGCGCGGATGCAAGTATTGGTCTGGTCTGTCAAGCGAGCCGGCAGTAATGTTAGCTTTGATCATCTGCCCCAGTGGCCGCCAGACATCGGGTGACTCATTTCCTTTTGCTAGCTTTATTTTAGATCCACTCGGATGTGAGTCTGTTTGCGTCAAATCTTGCGAGGAATATGGACCGTAGTTTTGAACTAGATATTTGAAATTTGAAATAGTTTCTCGATAAGTTTTCGCCACTGTTTGTATGATGCTCACAATTTTTCTAATATATAAAATTCTCCTGCCAATTTTGTTACCAAACTCCAAAGAAACGGCTTGACCGATTGTTATGCAATTTTCTTTGTATATTCGGTAGGTCTGACTCTAAGAGTAGGTTGTAAGTTTTTTTTAAAATATCCCTAGTGGCAAAACAACGTTTGCTGGGTCAGCCAGTCTAATCTATAAAATTTTCGTGTATTGTGTTTCTTACCAAACTCCTCCAAAACGATTCGACCGATTGTTAAGAAATTCTCTGTGTATGTTCGGTAGGTTGTAAGTTTTTTAATATCCCTAATGGCAAAGCAGCGTTTGCCGGGTCAGCTAGTAATAACATAATATTAACTCCAATGTACCTTACGTGTTTATAAAACAATTTCGCCTTTTGTATGTATAGCATTAATGAATTAAATCGTAGTAACCATTAAAAGCTACGAATTCCTCTAGGTCGGTCGAAAAAATTTACCCATACATTTCTAAGCAGTGAAAATGTAGATTTTTTTTTAATAAAATACCTGAAAGTTTAATTTATGAATAATAAAATATATATTTTTTATAAATTAATGTTTTGTGTTATAACTATTTTCTTGTATTTACCAAATTCTGTAATGTAATGATATGAAAGATTAATGCATACTTTGCCTGTAAAATAGGCCTTCATGAATTAATAAAAGATTTAGTAGAAAAATAACAATATTGTAATAATATCACAATATTTATAATCGTAAACTCATAAAGCAAACTTCTTAAATGATAACATAGACCATCTTGAGAACAACAATCCAAATCGCTTATATCCGTAATGAGATGAACCAGAAGATAAACGGAACTGAATTAGGTCAGGAGATAGCGCCAAAAATTGTAACATGTTTTTATAAAGAATTCGATTTTGCCCGCGGCTCCGTCTGTGTAACTTTCGGAATTTTCTGGGATAAAATGTTGTTCCAATCCAATTCCAAATTCCAGTCAAATCTGTCTTGTAGTTGTAGCGTGATTGAGTTAAAACATCCAAAATATTCGCACAAACTTTCACATTATTTAAATTTTTTAAAGGAAGAGATTTGTACTACAATGAAAAAAAAAATTGAAACTGCTTATTCGTTTTAGTCGGTCCTACCAAGAGAAGAATTAATCATTAAAATAATTGTTATTAATTTTAATTATAACATTTTTGAGTTGGTATTTAAATAATCTATTTAGTATTTCTTTTGTATGAAAACATGACTGAAAAATAACCTGTCAAGTGCGAGTCGGACTCGCGCACTGAGGGTTCCGTACTTCAACCGGAGGAATAAAACCATAAAAACCACTTTTCTTATCGAACCGCAAAACTAACTTTGTTTTTAGAGGTTTTATTGTAAATATCAAAAAACTACTTATTAGATCTCGTTCAAACCAATTTTCCGTGGAAGTTTGCATAGTAATGTACATCATATATTTTTTTTAGTTTTATCATACTCTTATTTTAGAAGTTACAGGGGGGGGGGGACACACATTTTACCACTTTGGAAGTGTCTCTCGCGCAAGCTATTCATTTTAGAAAAAAATGATATTAGAAACCTTAGTATCATTTTTGAAGACCTATCCATAGATACCCCACACATATTGGTTTGATGAAAAAAAATTTTTGAGTTTCAGTTCTACTTAGAACTTTACTTTTGGGGGTGCCCCATACTTATGGGGCACCCCCAAAATTTATTACTTTTTTTTAAATTTTGTGTGAAAACCTTAATGCGGTTCACAGAATACATCTACTTACCAAGTTTCAACAGTATAGCTCTTATAGTTTCGGAAAAAAGTGGCTGTGACATACGGACGGACAGACGGACAGACAGACATGACGAATTTATAAGGGTTCCGTTTTTTGCCATTCGGCTACGGAACCCTAAAAATTGGCACCTTTGGTATAAAACTTTTACTGAGCGATGAATGTCCGCAAACACAACTTTTGAATTACTGTTTTTTCTTGTATAATCTATGAAGGAATTATTTAAAAAGGTTATATTCTTATAATAATTTTGTAGCAAAGAATTTATACCTACCCACTCGCTATTTAATCCTGAAGGAATCCACATAAAAAAAAAACGGTAACCTCTGCGACTATGAGACGAGCATTAAATTTGGGAAAGCGATATAATAAAAAAAAAGTTGCACAAAGGCAAATTGTGTTTTTGCGGAATTGGCAACAAAAACGCTCCTCATAATAGGAAGATTATGACGTCATGAGGGAAATTACATGGGATTTTTTTCATTTTATCGCTCTTACAACTGATGAGCTTTTGACGACCTCTCCGGCGCAATGGTGCGCACTCAGTTTGAAGTCTTAGGTCGCGAGTTCGATACCTGCCACGGGCTGCTTAAGAACTTTGAATCCAAGGCTGAAATAATGATGTCTAAACTAGAAAAAAAATTAATCTCGCTTCGCTCGCGTTTCATTATTCGAGTTCAATGATCCGCTGTAAGCTGTTTTTGGAAAAGCTTATGTTAGACGCCGGGTTCTATGTCGTGAATCATAAAAAAATCAGTTAAGTTTCCAAAAAAAAACAGCGTATTTGCTCGATTTTAACAAACTTTCAAGGTTCAAGTGTACAGCGATACTGAAATTTCGAGTACCGCAAGTTAGACTGTAAAACTACCTCAGACAGAGTTTGACAGAGTGGGGCGCGCCGTCGTGGATTGAAATATCTAATACGCCCATCAGTAACTCGTGGCACAATTGGTAGAAAACCTTACCGCGGCGGCTGGGAGCTGGGAGAGGTACGAATTCCGTCAAATGCGACAATTTTTATAACTATGTATTCAATACTAAACACACGCCTGTCCACGCTTCAAGTTTCTAAACACTCAAGGAAAGAGCCCCCTTCCATTTTTTAAAGTCGATTAAACTTGGCAAAGACTCGCTTTTGTGTTTTCCTACGAAATTAATGGACTCGCTCGAAGGCGATACAAAAAACGCCTTCGCGCGAGTCGTGAGAAAAAATCACTCGACTTGAGTTAACTTTGCGTGAAAATCTTTCTTTGTTATTATTCTTTAGATTAACGATGGAAGGACGTTCGGAGAGCGTTAGGAAGTAGAGTTTTTGTGTTAATATGTTTCGGAAAAAGTGATCAGTCTCATGGTTTTTAGCTTCAATTTATTTTTTGCCGCTGAAACATTTTTGCGCATCCAAAGAAGCAAAATCTTGTAGCACTATTCTTAGAAGCAAAATCTTTAACCATCATCATCATCATCATCTCAGCCTGCGGACATCCACTGTTGGACATAGGCCTTCCCAAGCGCGTGCCACTACACCCTGTCCTCAGCCTTCCTCATCCAGTCGCTTCCCGCCACCCGTTTTATATCATGAGTCCAACGAGCTGGGGGTCGTCCTACACTACGCTTACTCGTACGCCGTCTTCACTCAAGGACTTTGCGGCTCAACGGCCATCACCCCTGCGACAAGCGTGACCTGCCCACTGCCACTTCAGCTTGCTAATGGCTCGGGCTATGTCGGTGACTTTGGTTCTCCTGCGGATCCCCTCATTTGTGATTTTATCCTTCAGGGAAACTCCTAACATAATCTTTAACATTAGGTGAGAATATGGTAGCCTAGTACTATCTTGTCTTGTCACCTTTCTATGGCACACTACTGGGCACTTGGGCAGGGGTAACTTTTCAGAATGTTAAGGGTTGTCTATGGTGATTGCTGATATTATTTAGGGCTGGATCTGATTCCCAAAGACATTTTCTACCAACCTTTATTGAGCCACATCTCTGTGTATATTGTTATAGCCCTGGTTATAGGCCTAGTGACCGAATGCGGACTGGCAGGCTTCACAAAACTTTCCGATTGCTATGGAGAACTCTCACGCATGCTGGTTTACTTATGATTCTTCACCGTTATAGCTAATTTTGATAAGTAAGAGGTGAAGAGGTATTAGTACCCCAAAAAATATGATTAATATCGTAAGAATATGGTAATTCTTGATTGTCTAATAAATTGGACAACCCAAACTGTGGTTGTTGTCACAGCAGGCTGTTGTTATATTGATTGACTGACTGACTGACAAGAAGCAAATCATTATGTGTATCAAACTAATATTGCATATCAAAACGCACACCGAAAACGTCACTGTGTTTCAGCAATGATTTTTTTTTTGAAAATCCAATCCCTAAAGAAGAAAAATAATAATATGTCTTTCATAGTGTGTCTAAAAGTTGATCGCAGACAAACATCAAGTATAATACGACAGTATGTGTGAGTAAAGAATGCAGTCGCAAAGAATGCGGGCCGCAGAGAATATTGCCATCTCGCGAAATTGTTTCTTTTCTTTTGTCAGCGACCTTTTTCTTGGAAAAGTCATAAAAGCTTTTGTTGGACGGAATGTTTGCGGGCCATTTAATGAGATGATAGTATTAATATTAGCATATATACGATAGCATTAATATACGTCAGTTTGTCAAGTTTAATCGTATACTTTGACCCAGAATTCTGGTCGGTATTGAACTTTTCAACACGGTCGTTCTTTTATAGTATTTTGAGATCTAGAAATTCGTATTCTACAATGCATGAAATTATTTTGTTTTACGCTGCAATTTTGAGTAAAATTATGTGATTACAAACACAATTTTTCTTCAAAAACTTTTCTTTATACCGTTTAATACCATTACATCTTCAGAAGGTTGCGTGCTTAAATCAAGTCAGGGTCTAAAAATGTTGTGACTCCTGGTTATATAATATCTAGACCTGAATATATGAGTAGTATATCGCGGACTTCAAGCCAAGAGGGGCGTATAAGCAATTATGCCTGTTTTTCAGGAGACAAAAAAACTTAATAAGTGTTAATTCAAAGGATCTCTTTAACTGAAATTATTTGCATGTGTCTAATGTCTATATTAAGACTTATTATGCGTCTCATGAGGCACGTGCAAATTTCAATTAAAGAGATCCATTGAATAAGAATTTTTTAACTTTTCTATTTCTTCTAAAAAGTCGAGAGATCGCAGTCAAGTACTAACTTGTATAGAGTAAAAAAAAGTAAGAGTATTGCATATACGCCCTTCTGGCTTGAAGCCCGCGATATGTAATGAAATTAACAAATACTTTTCCACTGATTGATTTCGTCCCCCTTGACACGTGACTTCAGATTTACTAACGTGTCGGCTACATTTCGTGAAGTAAAATGTTTAAAGGTCGTGGCGTTACGTAAATAGGAAATAAATAATACTTAAATACAAGTTATGTGATTTTTTTGCTCGATATTGATACCGGTAACAGGTAAACACTTCAAACATTCACAGAATATTTACTTTCAAAATAAATAGTTCATTTAAATTTTAAAAATATTTAAGGGGGTCTCCCATTTAACAAACCGTTTTTTTGCTCGTTGTTAGGGTTCCGTACCAAAATGGTAAAATGGAACCCTTATGGTGCGACTTTCTCCGTCTGTCTGTCCGTCTGTCTGTCCGTCTGTCTGTCTGTCTGTCCGTCACACTCGATTATTTCAGTAACTACCGGAGCTATCGATATGAAATTTGGAATAGTTGTGTATATTAGTGGCCCAATGACACTGGAATAAAAAAAAATGGAAATTATTTTTGTTCTTATTTAAAAAGGGAGGAAAATCGGAGGGTTGAAATTTAAAAGTGAGATAACTGTACTGTGTGGGGTATCATATGAAAGGATTTACTTTGTACATTCTAAAACCGATTTTTAATTATTTTTAGTCATGATAGTTTTTGATTTATCGGAGAAAATGTCTAAAAAAATACCGTTCCCCGCCCCTTATCTCCGGAGTTTACCAATCGAAAAATCTCAAATAATTATGGTCAATAGGAGTTTACGTATATTTTACAGGAAAACTATAGCCAATGCTCTAACTAGCAGTTTTTTTTTATATTAACAATAAACCTCTACAAAGGTAATTATTACCGTTTTACATCTTTGGTCGTTACAGTTTTGGTCGTGTTACATCTACATTGAGTACGGAACCCTCGGTGCGCGAGTCCGACTCGCACTTGACCGGTTTTTTTTTGTATTTGGTGGGCAGTGAAGTTTAGTTTACTTTAATGCTATTGAGAAACGGTCTTGATAGTACGCGAGCCCGACTCACACTTGACCAATTATTTAAGGTACGCTATTTTTTTGTCACCATTATCTGAGATATTAAGTTATGTCGTAACGTCTAACAAAGCATTAATAATTTCCTATTAGCCACAGCTCGGAGTCGGGCAAATTATAACAATTTGAGGCCGAATAGAATAGAATAGGAAAGGAAGCGTTCTTGGCCCCGTTGTTGCAACAGTATCGGTGAATGGCTCAAGGATAGAGCGGTGAGAACTGCAAAGCTAGTCTCTAGAGCTTAGTAAAACCTAGTTATTACTACTAAGTACTAACTGATGTACCGATGTACATCTTAGGGCGCCTTCAAATTTTCATTGCAGCGCTGCCACCGCGCGGCACTTTGCGGCAAATTTGAAGGCGCACTAAAGATGTAAATGTTAGTTCGGTATACCTACAACAATTATACATACTTACTAGCTGATCCGGCAAACGTTGTTTTGCCTTTATTTATATATATAAAAAAACTGTTATCGACCTATACTCTCAGACCTACCTAACGTACACAGAAAATTTCATACCAATCGGTCGACTCGTTTCGAAGGAGTTTGGTAACAAGAATCGGCACGAAAATTTTATATAGTAAGCGGTACCTTGCAAAGTGCATAGTAGATAAGTGAATATGCTTATCATTAGCTTTTCTACTTTATTTATCTAATTTTCTAGTACCTATTAGACATAAAGTCATTCCTTGCTCTGTGTATTAGACGAATGAGGGTTACTGTGAAACAATAACACACATTAAATACAAGCTGACACGGCAAACGTTGTTTTTCCATATAAATTGAGACTTCTAATATTAGAGGTATGAAAAATTGTTTACGTCCTATTAATTCTCAGACTTACCGAATATACACAAAGAAACATTTAAGTTGATCAAGCCGTTTCAGAAGGGTTTTGTTACAAACTCATTGACACGAGAATTTTATATATTAGTCATCTAACATAATCAAGACACGCGGTCAGCGTGTCAAGCCAAGGACAAAGTATACAGTACTGGCAAGCGCACCGTGTGTAATTTTACACGAACCATTTGGAGCCACTTTTGACACCCTCATATCTCAAAAACTATTTGACATTAACGTGTCAAATTTGGCTCATATATTGAGACTTGCAAGATACATATATGCTCCAAATTTCATAAACACATCTCAAGCAGTTATTTAGATATTAACGTCCAAAAATCGTCATTTTTATCACTGACCTATAGATCAAAACTAAAACCTAGTTCCAGATGACCTAGAAAGTTCAAATTTGGTATGCAGATAGGTAATTGCATGAATACAAAGGAATAAATCAGAAACTGGTAAATTTTTATCATTTTATAATACTTTTTCACTTAATTGATTCTGTTAGGAACACTTAACTTATACTTAGTGCCTGCCTGTTCCAGATGACCTAGAAAGTTCAATTTGGCATACAGGTGAGTAATTACGTGAATTTAAAGGAAAAAATCAGAAACTGGTAAATTTTTATCATTTTATACTTTTTCAATAAATTGATTCTATCCCTAAAGCGGGGAAGATTTCGGTACCTACACGGCGCGCGGCGCGCGGTGCGCGGTGCGGGTTGTTCGAGCGAGAGGCAGGCGGCACTCGGCAGCCGCGCTCATAAGCGCGCGCGGCGTCTTACTGTCCGGTTGTCTCTCGATATCTGACCTATAATGTTGCGATTTATGCCACGAAATTCATAGGTTTTTCTTTCATTCAATCAATAGATTTTCTTAAATAATTCTTATGTATTTGTGGTTATATTATTACTAGCTATAATTCTTTTAGTAAGTACGTATGGTATAGGCAATAGTTGAAATAAAAATTGAGAAGAATTTTAGTTTAATTATAATGCTATTATAAGTAGGTTATATTAGGTTTTCTTAAATAATACCTATATATTTGTGGTTATATTATTACTATTGGTAATATTGTTAAAAATTACAAAAAAAAAACAAAAAAAAAATACTGGTAATTTGTTACGTAATTTTCTTAAATAATTATCTTTTTATTACGTATATTATACAATGAGTCGTATATGTATAGAATTACGAGTGGGTGACACACTTACCTTACACCGAATTATTCCAATGCCTCCCGATGGAAGCTGCCTATTCCATTCGATTGCCTATTCTTTGTTTGAGTATAGTAATATACAACAAACAAACAGGTTGCGTGAGACTATAGTAGAGTATGTTTGTCGTAACTGGGATGATTTAAGTCTGTACACTAGCGCTCCAAACGGGGATCCTTACTGCTCTGTAGAAGAGTATAGATCAAGCATGCTTTGTTCGACAACTTATGGAGCTGCTTCCAAATTAAAGGCTGCCGTAAATTTGTATAATATTATGATCGAAGTGTATAATCAGGATGGTGTTCTGCTAGGTTTGTTCGGCGAAGAGGGTTATCCTACAAAACGCTTGCTCTTTACAGGAAATCTCTCTTCGGGCCATTATAACGTGTGTATTCCAGTGAAACATGACATCAATAATGTGTCTATTTCTCCCGATACAATTCAAGAAAACGAGTCCTTGAAGGAAAATGAACTTTCGTCACAAAGGGGCCGTCCACAAAAGCGTAAACCAGGTCGACCTAAAACGTCTGAGAAATCCCGTGCGGAACAATGACGTGATGCTAATCGGCGTTATAAACAAGCGCATCCTGAAATATTAAGTACCTACAAATAATTTATGTACAAAAAGTAATGATATCCCATCAAAACATAAAATATGTGAAAGGAGAGCCAAGTACATACCATAGAATATTATGATAATATATGCCTTGTTGTTGACTTCAACTACAAAAGAAGTGATATCTTAATGGGTGCCAAGTTCAATGGTCAATCCTGAAATTTATTTATAACAACATAAAATACCATGTCTTCTTATAAATTAGGCTAATATATTGAAGCCTCAGGTCTGACTTGGCTAGTTTTCATATACGAATTATATATATATAGCCTTCACAAGTTTTAAACCTGTTACTTGTCGGTTTTTATTTTAATAATCCGAAAATTTGGCCTGCTGGTAGAAACTAGCCATCGAACTTAATAATTCGTATATGAGAACTAGCCAAGTCAGACCTGAGGCTTCAATATATTAGCCTAATTTATAAGAAGACATGGTATTTTATGTTGTTATAAATAAATTTCAGGATTGACCATTGAACTTGGCACCCATTAAGATATCACTTCTTTTGTAGTTGAAGTCAACAACAAGGCATATATTATCATAATATTCTATGGTATGTACTTGGCTCTCCTTTCACATATTTTATGTTTTGATGGGATTATATGCACTAGAAAAACTAGTCCGAGAGCTGAGGAATCAACACTCCAACAGTTTTAGAAACACTGATACTTTGGTCACTAGGTCATGCAGTGGTCTGCCTAGCTCCATAAAATATATTCCATCAAAGTGTTTTCCAATTCACGTATCGACATACCTACATATGTGGACATATCAATCCAATAAAAGTCCAAGCATAAATTACGAATTTACATACGATCCCATCAAACCCAGTGTCCAACGGCCTGTCTGTCACGTAATATGGATATCTCATATCTCTAGTGACGTTTCGGCCACGATAAAAAAGGCTTGAAGGTAACTCATTCACCAACCAATCCCGTCGCACATAAATCACTTACCCGTCGAGATATTCATGTCAGTTTTTCAGTAATACACTAAGAGCTGGTAGAAGCTTTCAAGCGCCAAGTTACCTATCCTGGTTTTTTTTTTAATTTATTGATTAAATTGAACATAAATATTATTATACAGTTTGCCATCCTCTTTAAACTCGAGGAGTCATTGTCAGTATTCGTTATGGAGTCTAGAGACCTTAAATCTATCAATAGTTATAGCAGTATGTCAATCACGAAAACGCGCCCCACTCTGACAAAATCGTATGGAGTTTGACAGAGCGGGGCGCGTCATCGTGGATTAAAATATCTATATATCGTACCTAATGATTACTCGTATTAATATGTAACATGTTGCTGGATATTTTTTGTGTCAATTTTTGTACCCTTTTCCAAAATCGCCACAAATTATAAAAATGAAATGTGTCACAATACAAATGCTATATCATCACGATATTTGTTACTTGGATTCAGTAGTAGTAAAAGTTACAATACTAATTTCAAAGTTATAATTTCTTCTATTCATTGATCCCGTACTAGCTGATTTATGTGGTGGTGAAAAAAGCCCTATAGAGTAGGTAAGATAAAATATAATCAAATTATAAAAAAAACTTTTTATAAAATATGCTTTTGGCTCATAGGTACCTTCTATACTCCCGAAAGTTAAAATGTACTATTACAAACTTTAAATAGATACTTACCAAGTGGAAAAACCGTTATAAAATTTTCCACAAGCGCATCTACTATTCCAAAGTGAACGAATTCAAAACGCGGAATACCATTAGAATTTCAAAGGCGCAATTTCGACTTCAAATAGAATCCAACTCGCTGTTACCGTGTTACTTAGTGTGTTTTACCACGGAATACATAATAGGGGAATTCCTATGGGTTTTACATAGCCGTTAATGTATATTTGCTATTTCAATAGCATTTTTTTAACAAACAATACATACAGATCAAAGCTGACGTCTATGTTTATACATCATGTTACATGTATCTTACGTATTATTATTTACAAGTGATTTACGACAAATTAAACAACAATAATAATTCATGTACCTAGGTATAAAAAAAGATATAGCGTATTTTTGTAAGTCTACTATATAAAAATAAGTCGGGTTTTCCTTCCTGACGCTATAACTCCAGAACGCACGAACCGATTTCCACGGTTTTGCATTCGTTGGAAAGGTCTCGGGCTCCGTGAGGTTTATAGCAAAGAAAATTCAGGAAAAAAAATCTTTTCTTCTTGTTTTAATCACCATACAAAATGTACATAAAACGAAGCCATCTGGTGGCGAAACGGAGTTCGCCGGGTTTGCTAGTTTACCTATATAATTAACTTTTACTTTAAAAAGCAATTTATAAAAGTTAAAACAATATAATGCTGCGCCATCTCTACAATTTATATGGACTTGAATTTTTGTTGCATCTACTTACTTTTATTATTTGAATCCGAAATAGTAACCACCCAGGTCCTTTAAACTTAAGCCTCATCGAAGCCGAGGCAGCGAACGACTAGGTACCCAAGATGCTGGCAGCATTAACTTTTTCGATGGCCAATCTCATCTTTTGGACAAGTCGCTGCCAGCTCTTGGACCCCCGGTTGAATCAATTATCTCGGTCGTCAATCTTGATTACTGAAGGTCGTGTCCGCACTGCAGTTCCTTCGCTATGTTCTCAACCATGTCCCTCCAAACAGTTCTATCTTCGGCTTTCCTGATGGCTGTTGCGAAAGGAAGGCCCGTGAGTGATTTCACCTGTTCAGACCATCGGCTATAGTTGATCGGCCGCGTGGTCTCTTCCCCCCCACTTGCCCACAACGATAACTTTCTCCAAGTTATCTGGAAGGCGCGGGCTTTTCGTAATAACACTAAAAAGACAGCAAACCCCCGGGCCCCACGGTTACAACTCCACAGGCACAAAGATGAAACTTCCATCTGAAGCTGCATCTACCTATCTATCAGCGCTGGTAACCGCAGCGGCAGCTATGGAAGAGGTCGCCTGAATGTATTATACTTAAGTATACAAATGTTGTGGTATACTTACTATGAAATATTTAGTTACGAATTTAATTCCACGAAATTAAATTCACGAGTTAAATTCTCAGGTCCTGTAATACGTTCCATTACAAAACGTTTAAGTGAATTTAGTTAGGTGCCGGTTTTTACCTGCCCCTTACATTTATTATTGCGGCCGCCAAGCGCCGTATGCTCTGTCTAAATGATAAATGGTGTCCCCTAACGCGGACTATCTCACTTGGTGGTCTTTTTCTTAGAATTATATTACTCGTAAATGCCTGAGTTTATCACGCATCAACTTTATACAGTTTATATACGTAAACATGAGGAATTCAGGCAGGTTTCTCCAATTTCAAAATTCAAATTAATTTTTCGAACATTGGATAAATATAACTTTCCTTGCCATGTTTTCTTTACAAATTAAATGTAACGAAAATATAACTCTTTAATAAATGCATACCAGTGCAATTATAGTAGTGTTATTATCTCGCTGCAGACTCGGTCATAAATCATTCGAGTATTTCGCTTTTGATGTTCTTTGTTAAGTTGTGCATTACTGCAGAACAACAAAAGCGAAACACTCAGAATTTTGACGGATGGCGATGTTTGCTTGTATGAATGAAAAAGGTTTACGTAAATCGTTCGAATGCCCATATCCCGAGGTTACTAATCGGTAGCTATCACACTTATTTTCAACTCAATTTTTTTTGTTGCAGGATTATCTGGAGCTAACTGAAAACCCAGACTCTATAAGGTAAGCCTGACCTACTGTGTGACATTAGTACTGTAGTGTATACCTACTTACATTTTTTTACAGTGTATAATGATAAAAAAGCAGTTGAGAATTAAAGCTTGCTTAAACTTGAAGTTCTCGAATGAAGTTACCTAATAAATTAGCTGCTAAGAAACTGAGAACCAATTATAAGTACCCACTTATGTCATTTTCAAATACCACCCATGTCAACAAACGTATTGAAATTACACAATCGAGGAACAAAGAGAATAGGGATCAGGGGGCACGGCAGTGCCCCCGCCAAGTCGAGCGCGAAGCAAACACTGCCGTACTATCCTTTACTGGAACCATTTCGCCGCATTTTCAGGCCCCTATTTGATTACAATTTCCGCCTAAAGATAATGGTCAAGAGAGTGAACACATAATGAGAAGGGATCCGTAGTCACACAGTTATTGAGTAAACATTTAAAATTGACTTTTATAAAAGTTGCCCTTACTGCCAAAATAGATTATGTTTTTTTATATTTTACATATAATAGACAATTTTCAATCAACAACTATAAAAGGCTTTGTTCTGAGTAGGACTGGCAGACAACCTACAGGCAACATGGCTGAACGGTGGTTATGCTAAGACATTATTTTTTAAAATTTTGCTCCTAAAGTAAAGTATCTTAAATAAGTGTTTTCAGTATTGTACCTATGAAAGTGCGTCATTTTTCAAGTTGAGATCATGAAAATCGGTAAATAGGCTGTTGCATGAAAATAAACGAATACGCTTTTCAGCAATTTTGGAATTTTTCAATAAGTTAATGACTAAATTTTAATTAATAATTATAACTTTTTTATAAATGACACCCCAATGGGGCAAAACAGAATATTATGAAGTACTTATAAAAAATATATGTACCTTACTTTTAAGTAATTTCTCAAAAAACAAAATTCACGCAGGCGAAATTGCGGAAAATTCTTTAGTTGGTACGAACCGCTCCTGTTTCGCTCCAAGTTGAGTGAGTGAGTGAAATCACTTTTTCCTTCTATTTTTGTACCCATAATATAAGATAAACATTGCGGAGGTTCTCTAAAGTATTTCAAAACAGAATCCTAAGGCAAGATAATCGAGCGAACATTCATTTCACTTGTTAAGAAGCTCCGGATATTACTGGAATCACGCCTCAAGGCTCCTCACGTGAAGCCTTTGGAGTGCTGGCTAATTCACTTATTCCTGTTTGCCTCGTCTGACCACACATTTGCCTTAATCTCAGCCTGTTACTGGAAATTGGAATCTTGGGAAAAAGGTTTGTAGGGATTTCGGATGAGATTTTGAGCACTTATGTGATTGGCCGATTCACGGTCTGCTCCGCTTCAGTGGAAACGTACCCTAAGTTACTTTACTTCAAAGGCAAACTCTATATTATATTCTTTCGCCAACCTTTAAATAATCCCTGTCTTTATGAAAATAAGTATTTATGAAAAGTCTAGCAAAAGTCTATCCTTAACCAATATAATATAAAATTCCTCTATAAATACGGCCTACCTATTCTTTTCTCGAACCTAGTGTTTCATTTTATTCCTCGCACACATCACGCGGAATTGTTAATTTAAAGAAAAATCATCAAAATAGGTGAAGCCATTTTCCAGGTTTTGCGATACTCAGTTTTTTTTCTCAAAGAAGATGCCAAAGAGCTGCTGAGACATTCTCGTAACGTTTTCACACACTCAGTGATGTGATACAAGAAAAAGAAAAAAATATTAACACTGAAAAATGAACTTTACACCTATTGGCTTACAGTGTAAAATTGAATGTATTTTATCATAGGAAATACAATGCTCAACTTTGACGCGCTCAAGTAATTTCGATCTCGGAACTATCGACCAATATGGCGTTTTGAACTACATTCAATTTTACGCTCTATGTCAATTGTAGTAAAATTAATTTTTCAGTGTTCGCAAAAAATGTTTTGAATTCAATATAGTCTGCTTATGTACGTAAATACCATCACCTTTTTAAACATATCACATCACGAAATGTAGCTGACACGTAATGTGAATAGCCCCCCTGAATGGAATACCTACGCAGCAAATTATCACCTTGGCGACTTGAGCCTTCCAATCCCGGCCATAATTTCGATAGACGTGTATAAAATAATAATTTGTATAAAAAACTATATAAAACCTTTTTTTTTCGCGCTGATTTCTGAAAAACTGAAATCCATGCAAGTCAGATCTGCGTGCGAAACTTAGGATAATACAGTGTGCACTCGATGTTCAAGTAACTGGTAATTGAATACAAAGCCAGCGGAAGTACTCGCGCCATTAGTGTATGCGCTGCAATGTTGAGCTTGGATAGATAGACGCTCGTAATGCCCTGGGAAACACGCGCTCCCAGCTTGCTTGCCGAGAACCGCGGGAATAGTGATGTATATGTACGTAAATATTGTGATATGTCGATAAAATAATATTCTAACATTATCAAAATCAAAAATTGTTTATTTTAAAAACCTTAAACTAGATGACAAAGTTTTTATCTGGAACTCTCTTATAAAGGCACTAAAGTTGCCCCTGTGTTAGAAAGTCCCGCTCTTCCGTTACAAAAAAATAACAGTAAAAAAACAAACAGACAGAGTTAAGATACATACATTAAAACATACATATAAAAAAAACTCTCGTTACTGCGTTTGCTATAAAAAAGTTGACAGAGTTTTTTGAATTTTGTTGTGTATCCTATAAATTTAAATACGAATCAAAATTTTTCGCTCGCAGCGGGATGAAAAATTTTGATTCGTATTTAAATTTATAGGAATTATTTCCTAAGTGTGTAAAACACAATTCAAAAAGATAATTTGTTGTGTATGTTCGGTGGGTCTAAGAATAGGACGTAAACTATTTTTCATACCTCTTAATGAGAAATAATTGATGTGGCAAAATAACGTTTTTCGGGTCAGCTACTGATTAATATTGGAAGCAGTGATTCAGATGTTTGAGTCTTAATCCGAAGAGCGGGAATGGATCCTGGACTTATTGGATTAGCTTATATTTCTGGCACCTAAATATCACTTATGGCGGTTCCCAATATTCAATCTATCCATGGTTTGCCTTACTAGAGATAGAAATTTTACATAACTTGTATGGAGCTTATGTCACATTGATATCTTTGGTAGGGCAAATGGAAAATGGATAGAATATTGGGAACCAGCATTAAATGGTGGTAAGGAAAACTTGAAACATGCATGCCTGAAAATTCCTCGTAATTTGCACTAGACCTGCGTGGTTGGTTGGCACAATTTCAGACACGCAAGTCCGACTTTTCGGAGAAGTGCATATTTTGTTATAACTATAGCAGTGTTATTATCTCGCTGCAGACTTGGTCATAAATCACTTGCTTAGAAAACATTGTGAACATGGACTAAACACGATAGGTGCGCTGGACTTGGTTCTACTTGTTCTTTTAGAAGGTTTATGCTCAGTATATTTTCATTGCCAAGTTGATTTTTTACCTCTTGTCTATTATAAACGTCAGGGATATTTCTATTGGTACTGTGGCTGTCATAATATGTTATTTAGCATTATTCAGTCACACAAAATAATTTCTTTAAAACGACCAAACGATATCGCGTATCCAGTCATATAGTACGAGCTTTTACTTTCACACGTTTCTTCTTCAATTGGCGATGAACGTGTAAAGTATCGATAAAAGTCACATCACTACAAACTAGCAGAGCTTTCGAACGCCTCCAGGATAGTCTTGCTCGTGTACGATGCATGTTCATCTCGAGTCACAGATCCTCGCAGTTCGCTAGTCGCCGACTCAGCTGAATAAATATTATGCGCATGTAAGCATATATTGAATTTTTGCTGACCATGCTTTCTATGAAATAACGAGAAAAGGGAGTATGGACCCTGTATACTCTTATCCTTTGATTTCGGTATTTGAAATGGGATTTTTCTTGTTTGCTCTATATACTCGTAGCTATAATATTTTTACTTTGAAACACATGCGAGCTGAATCCACGGACCAATTTATTTACTTTTATTTTTTGTTGACTGTATTTGACTAGATGACGTTTATTTACAGTAAATACTCTTAGATAGGTATTACCTTTAGGTGACCCTTTTAACATCATCATTTGCTTAATGTCTTCAGACAAGGGATAAGGGAGGATTTCACGAATTCAAGGAGAATGACCAAAGCTGGTATCAAATTTTCTCATGAACCAAAACCAAAATAGTCTAGGAAAATAAAATAGTGTTTTTTAAGAACCATAGGCACAAGGAATTTGTGTTTCATATCCGAAATTTAATTTTGCATAAAAAATACTACTTTTTTTTCGATGCACATTTCGTTTCATACTGATTTTACTAAGAAGTACAACTTGTTTGTGTGGCAAGTCAACAAACTTATACCCAAAAAAGTCTTCACTCAATCAATGACTCATTATCGCCAGCCCTTGCGGACGTATATAGACCTAAAGACATAATTAAGCTATTATGATTTAGGGCCGATTTTTCAATCGTCAGATAGACTATCTGAGGAATAAATTCGAAACATACCTATGCCATACAGACTCTGGCAAAACGTCATATTTATTCCTTATTCAACGTTTATCTGACGGTTGAAAAATCGGCTTTTATTCAAATAAGGTCTATTTCACTAGTGCGAAATAACTTTCGAAAAAGCAATCAGACAAGAGATCAAACTGGTACGAGGGTGGATGCGCCATCTTGTCATTATGACGGATGGGCCACATTCAAAATGGCCGAATTATCCTATTCCCAGTTCCCACCTTTGCTAATGGCTGCCATTTTAGTCGAGGAACTTGGAGATAGCCTTTTGTCTAATTGACGCGTGCGATACGATATATCGTTTAATATTTTCAACGGTAAGTGTAGATTTATGTACTAATATCTACTTGAATGCAATATTTCCTGATGGTAAGTTACGACCCAGCCGAAGATGTCGGATTATCATATCACTAGGTCTTTAACGGAGTAAACAAACCCATCACATGGACAGGGCGGACTGTGCGGAAAAATGTCACCAGTTTATCGGTGCCAAAAATGCTTGATTTGTCACCAACAGTTGGGCCATGCTGTAGTTCGCTCAGCAGCCACCTAGAGAATTTTGACAGATGGCGCTACTGTTTGCTTGTAAGAAAAAGATTTACGCAAATCGTTCGGATGCCCAGATCCTGAGGTATCTTATCAGTGTATTGCACTCATCACGTCACACTAATATTATAAAAGTGTATGTTTGTTACTTGTTTAAGCCAAAACTACTCAACCTTTAAAATAGAATAGATTATATCTGTGATTAACATATAAAATATGCTAATTTTTATCTAGAAAAAATTCCCGCGGGAATTGTTAAAAAAACTGAAGTTCAGGCGAGCAAAGTAGCGTACTTTTGCTAGTATACGCATAAATTGTATACAGTAACAGAAAATTAATTGATCAATCACGCCTTAACAAGCATCGATCCATCACTTAAATAATAAATGACCGGCGAATTTGTTGATTGAAAAATAATCGCTATCGCACCGCCCGCCGACGTAGCGATTATGTCGTTCAGTGTGAATCGACCATTAGCGAGTATTTGGATTTCAAATTAAGAACACCTGTTGAACCTGTATTTTCGGGAGGTCCCCGATAATTTGTTTATTTAATGTAAATTGCATCGCACACCCTACAGGTGTAAATGAAGTTCTTTATTTGAATTTCGTTTGAAATGGTTCTATTTTCTTGTTTCCTTTTTTCGTCGCTCAGGTAACATAATATAACTTATCTGTAACAGCGCGGGAAGGTTCTTTACATCTAATGAACAAAGAAATTTTTTTAGGTAGTCGTAGGTAAGATTTGATTTGTTTAAGTAGCTATGCAATGTGTATTAAAAATACAGGTATTTTTTCCATCCCTTACTTCCTATACTTATCGTCATTGTTTTGGAGATGGACGTCCGCTCTTGGACATAAGCTTGCTGAAATGACCGCCAAATTCCACGATTGTGTGCCACCTGAAGCCATTGACTCCCCCTGACAGTCTTGTTGTCGTCTTGGACATAAGCTTTCTAAAATGATCGTCAAATTCCACGATTGTGTGCCACCTGAAGCCATTGACTCCACGGTACTTGGTCGTGGCCTTGGTGTCCTCCACCTAATAGGTGGTCTGTCAATACTGCGCTTTCCGGTGCGTAGCCGCCGTCCCAAGACCTTAGGTCTCCAGCATCCATTGGTCTTATGAGCTAAGTATTCCACCCATTACCACTTCAACTTAGCGACAAGTTGAGCTATGTACTTAGCTTTGGTTCCTTTCCGTCACTGCACTCTAATAGTTCATTGTTATAAAAGGGTAGAAAGTATAGGTAATTGCAAACGAGCTGTCATTAACAAGCCCGAGCCGAAGGCGAAGGTTTTAAATGTCTGGAGTTTGTGACCCATTGCCACTTCAACTATGCGACACGTTGAACTATTTCGATCACTTTGGTTATATTACAGATCTCCTGGTTTCTCCTACTTTGCAACGAACATCAGACTTTATTCTCGCGTTAAAACTTCGCAAAAAAACTACCATTAACAAAAATGAATTTCACTTTATTTCTTTGGCTTACTTTCTTTGAATCACAGGCCGTCAATGCACTCAAAACGAATTTACAATTAAGTCCATTAAAAAGCACTGTCAGCTATGTACGATATACCAACGTTAATCCCTTTATAAAATAACGAAATAATTCATCGTTCCATCCTGCACCCAGCTAAAATAATTGAATGCCCTGATTCGAAAATTTTAATCTTTTAAATGCACTTAATGGTACACGGTATCAAATTTTCATTCTGTAAAGTGAAAAGTGGGATTATTGAAATCAACGAAGGGTTTGTTTTCAATTTTCATATTGATCGATGTCTGTCCCTTGATTCTGCAACAATACTTATAACAGAGGCTAACATCCATGCAGCTGATTGGTTAATGCTTACATCAATTACGCAGCCAAGGCGTAAATTGGCTGGTAATGGTTACCAGAGATGGTTGGCCGATGTACAATATTAAATTTTCGGAAATTACACCCCTGTATAGGAACCACCTTGCATATTTTATTTATTTATTTTATTAACTGTTGAAGTCGTCGACATGAGATTTGGAATATTTGTCGGTAACAACAGCCCAACGTCATTGCATTCATAAAAAACGGAAAATCATTTTTATTTTTATTTAAAACGGGGTGGTCGAAATTTCAAAATGAGATAACAATATTTATTTAAATGCTATATGGTAATGCTAGAGGTGCTTATTAGGAACAACTTACTTAAAACTATTTAAAAATTCTATACAAAAATAAAATAAAAACAATGTATCCTAACAAAGTCGATAATATCGTCTGTGTAATTTCCATGCAAATCGTATTACTAGCCGACTGCCGTTCGATGGAATGAGATCTTTAATGCGATTGTAGTGAGCGGGAATTGCTTTGCACATAGCAAGTTCCGTACCTAAGTGTTTGATGTTTACCTGTAATAGAAATGAACATTATTTATTATTGAAATTGTTACAATAAAACTTATCGCAAAAATAACAAAGCTCTTTATCCTGAATTTTGGTTTTATACATATCCCGTTGTAATGAGGCATCCTTATAAGATAGGCATATGGTGTCCCGGACTATTTTTTAGAACTTTTAAAGTTTATACATAATTTTTGCGTAACTAACTTTTGGCGGTGAAATACCGCCAATTTCTAACATTTTGGAAAAACTTTCTATCAAAAAAATTCTTCAAATCGTGTTTCTGCTCTGAGCAAATTTAGATTAAAGATACACGACGTTTAAAAAAAAATAATTGTTTTTATTATAGTTTTTAACCGGCAGGTCACTAAAAATCGCTTAAATAACGTTTAGCCCGTTATATGAAAGCCACATATTATTATCACTACATTTAATAGCCTACATAAATAATAAGTAGGTAATAATAAATTCAACCCTATTTCAAGGAAGAAGATCGATACATGCCTTCTGGTCATTACTATTACATAGGTCATGGTGAATATATTAAGAACAATTAGAAATGAACTGTATGCGTTAGTGATAAGATATAAATTGAAACGCATTCATTTATTAGATAGTGACACATGGGCTAGGGTTGCCAAACGTTTTAACATTTTTTCATTACACTCAAACGCTAGTGCAAAACATATTCCGTTTCTGATTTCTTTAAGGCTCGAAGGAATGGTTTTGCCAAATTCCAATTTTATTTGGGTTTTCGTAATTTATGTTTTTCGTACTATGATTTTTATATGAACGTGTAATGATAATACAGCCATACTCGCAATTAATTGCAAAATACCAATTAAATTACCAATTGGATTTCTCAGTTTGGGTTACTTAGTATCTAATGAAGGTTTGCCATTTCTCCCACTAGTTTCGCGAGTGTGTTGTCACGCGAGACTTGTCAAATGTTATATTTTTTTATAGAAATCCTTTCTTATTACCTTTGTGATATATAAATACTTGAGATACGTCAGCCACCAAAGAGTATATAAATCACAAAGAATATTTGACAGGTCTACACTCAATGTGGCGCTGCCCAAGCCTGTTACTGGGGATCTACTCAGATTTGCCCTCATTGCAATTAATTATTTTGAAAGTTTTATTCGTGCTATAAAATTAAATATAATAGCACTATGAAACTATTCAAATTTTCAACTATGCAAAATGATGAAGCGTTCAGGGAAGAAATTTATTACAAGTCGTGACCAAAATTCATAAGAAAATACTCGTCTATGTCCATAAGAATAAAAATAATACAACATTTTATGACAAACTCATTGAAAAACAGCAAATCGATAGGAATAAGGTTCCGTTGTATCCTTTTGGTACCCTAAAAAATGGTCACCCCAGTTAAATGCATCGCGTGGGAAGTTTCATGCAATATTACACAATACCGTCTGCGGCATAATATTGCAAAGCAGGAAATTGCTTAACACCGCGCGACGCAATGTGATGAGGCAAAAAATTACGTTAAACTACTAGATAGTATTTTTATAGTAAACAAGAATAAAATTGTAAGTAAATATCGTATTATTTTGTTTATTTTTCTGTTCACGAATCTATACAGAGAAATCCCGTCACACAGTCTAAGAAATGAAATGAAATCAAATCAAATCAAAAGTATAACCGTGAATAGGGACAGATGGGCTAGTAGCCAACAAGTAAAGCCTATATGAAATAATTAAATCATTTGGTATTTTTTATCCTACAAAAATCCAGAGTTGTCGCGGGATTTTATGAAAAGCAGCTCAATTATTTAGGTATATCGGTACAAGATGATAGTGTGAACTTTCTTTTGCCACATAAATTATTTATCTTTTACACAAAGAAATCATAAAATCGGTCAAGCCGATTCAAAGGAGCATTCTTACAAACACTGTGATACGAGAATTTTAATACGTACGATTTCTCACTTAGGGGTACGAAAAATTGTTTACATTCCATTTCAGAGCCCTACCGTATATATACAAAAAATTTCATAAAAATCGGTCAAGGCAAGAATTTTGTATAATATTAGAAGAGATATACTATACTTCCATAGAAGTAGATATATGAATTAGATGAGTCCGAGTTTCCCAATCTGCCATGATTGATGCCACGCTTTCTTAGGGGATTTATTGAATTTATTTTTGTCTTTCTCACTCTCACGGAGATTTAGTAGGTGCGACATGCAGCGTCGCGGAAGAATATAGCAGAAAAACGACGTTTTACCTAATTACTCAAAAACTAAGCCAGTTATCAAAAATCTGTTCTAAGCGTTTTAGGATATTATTATTACCGATACATTAAAACAAAAATTACAATTACATCCATTGTAGTTACCGATAAAACATAGAAAAACTGTGATTTTGGAGCAACTTTTGGGAGAACTTTCTATCGAAAAAATTTTATCCAATCGTGTTTCTGCTTCTAAGCGATTTTAGATTAAAGACCCAAAATACATGACGTGTAAATTTGAAAGTAATTGTCTTTATAGTTTTTGCATAAAACTTCATCCAAAATCACCTAAATACGGCTTGTAGGCCGTTAAAAAGAGGTGCTAGTAACCTGCTTAGAACCAAGAACAATTTACCAAGCATTTATATCAAGCAATCCCATTTAAACAATGAAATTGACAGATTTCTTTGTCCATTTCGAACAAAGTCGAAGTTTTAACGAAAGAAAGCCCTAGAATTTCACTTATTGAAAATTTCAATAGAGCATTTGTAATTACAGCCGGGGCATTAACTTTACAATGCCCTAGGACCAAGTCTAGGTCTTTGGCTATTGTTTGCTAAAATACCTAGGTCTTTTAGCTTTTAGCTACCGTGACTGGTTCATTTTACTTTACATAACGGGCGGTTCACATCTTTCCAGTATGTTTTCCTCTATTAATAGAGATAGAGATTACCGCTATAGGTAAGTATAAAAGTTATTGTCTACTTTGGTCAACTAGTCTCTCGCAGCAGTGGTCTTCTCTGTTGGGCCTTAGCCAAACAGGGGTACGGGCCTCGAGGCTTGGCCTCCTTACCCGGGTATAGGCGCGGGAAAGATCTCTTTCCCGGTAATGCTCTTTAAGCCTTTGTTGGCTAAGGCCTGCCGTCTTGGCTTCGGGCCTCGGGGTCTTGAAGGTTTACAGGGTCCATGTCCCCCTCACGTCGGTTCGGCTCGATGGTAAGCGCGGGGGAATCGGCGAATCCAGTAATGCTCGCCTCGTTTTCTTCGTCGCTGTCTTCGCCTGCAGGTTGCCGCGCTGGCGAGGGCGATCGTAAGAGCTCGCGAGGTAATGGACGTCCGTTTGGTGGTCTGATGGTTAGCGGTGCAATTCCGTGGAGGTGCGCGCACGGTCCGTAGTCTGCACGGGCGAACATTCGCCGTGCAAGTGTATGGACGTATTCCTCCACGGTGGGTGTTTTGGTGTCGCGATGAATAACGTCATTTCTGACGTACCTCGGAGCTCCTACAATAAGGCGAAGGCACTTGTTCTGCTGAACCTGTAGCCGGCGCCTTTGGTGATCCGAACAGAGGGCGTACCACGCAGGTGCCGCGTACGTCAAGCGGGAGCGGACATAGGCTCCGTAGATTCGGAGCTTGGTCTTCGGTGATAGTTTCGAGGTGAAGACTTGATACAGCATCGACGTGGCTGCCTTCGCATGGTCCACGGCATGATTTACCGTGGGTACCATATTCAGGTTTCGGTCGATGCGGCACCCCAAGTAGCATACCGAAGTCTGCCACTCTATGTCCTGGCCTCGAAGTTTAAGTTGACGTAGCGGCCTCCACATGCCGAACATAATGGCGGCCGTCTTCCCCACGTTGACGGACATCCTCCATTTATCAAGCCATTCTGGGAGTAGGTTCAGCAGACGTTGCATGCGGTTGACAGCGACAATTTGGTGATAGGACGATGTGAAATACGCACTGTCGTCAGCATAAAGCGACAACATTACGTCTTCCTCTCCCTCGCGTAGATGTCCGACGAGGGTGGGGATGTCGTCAGTATAGATGGCGTAAAGACATGGAGACAGACAACTGCCCTGTGGAACTCCAGCATGTATAGGGCGCGGCTGGGAGTCAGCACCCTCCACGGAGACGTAAAAAGATCGGTTTTCCAAAAACGATGCCACCAACCGCACAATCGCGGCAGGCAAGGTGGTGATGAGTAGCTTCGCCAGGAGGCCGGCATGCCACACTCGGTCAAAGGCCTTCTCAATATCGAGGAAGACCCCGACTGTGCAGTGCCCTTTATTCTTCTCTCTGGCGATGTGGTGTAGACCCCTTGTAAGCTGGAGCGTCGTGGAGTGGTTGCTGCGAAATCCGAACTGCTCGTCTCGCGGTTGGATGTGGGGGGCGAGTCTTCGCAGCAACAGACGCTCGAACAGCTTTGCAATGTGCGGCAGAAGGGTGATTGGTCGGTAACTTGCTGGTAGGCGTCGGTCTTTCCCTGGTTTAGGGATGGTAATAATCTTCCCCTGCTTCCACGTCTCCGGGAAGTGCCCAGTGCGGAGAATTCCGTTAACCCCGAAAGCGTCCCATCGCCGCCAGGCGGCGAATGTCACATTCGGCCCATAGCGTCCCATCGCCGCCTGGCGGCGAGTCAACGGTTAAAAATGGCGCGAATTCCGCCTCTTCGTATTTCCATAAACTGTGCTCACTGATCTATTGTTGACCTTTTTTATCTTGTTTTAAACTAAAGTCAATGAAGTGAGACAGCAAAATCGACCGTTGAAAGTGGACTTATTATTATTGGTCTATGGCAAATCCGGTCGTTTGAGAGGGCGTTTTTTTGTACTCCTTTGTACGACATTACAAAAACGACCAATGTGACGAAAAAATGTATGAAGACCTACGATATTTTTCTTGTTTCTTATTGCTAAATGTATAAGGTGTAAATTAAACAATATACTTTAGTTTAGAAATGGATATTTTTGAAAACATCAATAAAATAGTACCCAGAGTACCCTTCCCGTGTATTTAGGGTGTCAGCTTGGCTAAAATTCATTACTAATGAATGTTAAATTTACAGAAAATCGATTACTTAATCAAGTATTTGTTCAATTTTTGTTAAAATTTAGTAATCAATAGAAAACGAGTAATTAAATATATACTGCGCATGCGCCAACCCTAGACCCCGAAGCGTCCCATCGCCGCCAGGCGGCTCGACGCTCAAGGCCAAACACGATATAGCGCTTGGACGGTGTAAGGGTTAAATAGTCTCGTTAGTGCGACGAGAACTTTACGAGGCAGTTGCTGTAGTGCTGCGATCGGGATCCTGTCCGGGCCTGGCGCCTTTCTTTTGGGGAGTCGAGAGACTGCGGCCCTAAGTTCAGATGGTGATATGAAATCTGCTCCCCGTAATGGTGGGATTTGGGCTGAGAGAAAAGTTTCCACTTGCTGGTAGATCGCTGCGTGGTGTCTGGTCGTGACATCATCGGTAGCCGGCGGATTGGGGGTAAATTGTCCCTCCATATACTCCGCCATGATCTCCGCTCTATCCACGGCGGAGTATCTTCGCCTACCCTCACTATCCAGGAGGGGGTAGACGGGTGAGGTCGATCCGGTGAGTGTCTTGCACAGGTGGTATAAATTGGTTTCGGACTCTGACGCCGCGTCGATGGTACGCTCCCAATCTTCATCGTCGTAGGCTTCGAGTGCAAGCGTTAACTCCTGTGCAAGACGATTTAGGTCACGCTTGACCCTCGGACAGCGAGTGCGCGCCCAGAGCTTGCGTAGGGCACGCTTTTTCATTAGCTTGCCCCGGATTGAGCTCGGCAGCAGGTCCCGTCGGCCAGCATGAGGATGCGTGGTGGTGGCCTTGTCTTTGGCGTATTGAATAGCTGCCGTTATAGAGCAGGCAGTACGTTCCACATCCTCTGAAGTTGTAATTGGTCCTGCGAGCTCAATGTCCGACAGCGCGGCCGCGAACTTCTCCCAGTTGGTCTTGGTCCTGGCAGGGCGTGGTATAGTGAAGTCGCGCTGGAGGTTTAGCGTGACCAGTATGGGTAGGTGCTCGGTGTCAAGGTCGTAAAGAGCTTCGACACCAATTGGGTTTTCTATCCGGTGATGCAGCACAATGTCCAGGACGTCAGGCTGTTGACGGCGGTCTGTTGGTATATTGGTCGGCGCTCCTGGTCCCAATATACCGTAGTTGTGGCGCTCACTGTCCTCGAGCAGTTGCCTTCCGGCCGTGGTGTTAATACGCGAGCCCCAGGCCTGATGCTTGGCGTTCAAGTCTCCCACGACTAGTGTAGGGCCTTGCCACTCGAGGAGTAATTGGACATCCGTACTGCAGAATGTTGAGTTCGGCGGGCGGTAGGCAGCATAAATTTTGAGTTCGTTGTTTCCGGCGTGGACGCGTACTCCTTGTGTTCTAAGAGATGTGTACGGAGTGTGTTCTAGCTCTTCATGCACAAGGTCTCTTCGCACTAGGGCCGCCGTACCCCTATAGGCGATGCCCTTGGGAGAGACCTCGTCGCGCCTGTACACGTAGAAGTTCGGAATTTTGAGCTCCACATGTTCCGCGAGCTTCGTTTCACCCAGGAGGATGACGTGTACATCCTGCGACTGGGCAAGTTTTGTCAGCTCGCGGATATGTCCTCTAATGCCACCTGGGTTCCAATAGAGTATTCTTAGCAGGAAAGGTGACGCAACAGGACCGCCGTTCCTGCTGTGATTGCCGGTATGATGCCGTGGCCCTGCATGTATGCGGTGAAACAGGTCATCAGCGTCTATTCGCCGTATATATTCTATCCTATTGGGGTCGAAACTATGGGACCATGGGGACCGGGAGCAAAGAAAGTTTTTAAAGAAATTTCTTTACGCCTGGTCGATGCAACGCGTGACCAAAATGCTGGCCTCTACTTTGCCCAGCGAATTAGTATCGCGATACAACGAGGCAATGGGGCTAGCATTTTGGGAACAATTCCCTCTGACAGCGGTCTACTAGATTAATTTGTTTTAACATTTTTTTTTTTTTAGTTTAATTTGTAGTTTTTATTTTAGATAAGTATGTAGTTTTTAATTTAGATATAGTTTAATTTTATACCCAGTTTTAATTTTTAATTTAAGCTTATTTTTTAATTATTATGCTGATATTTTAAGTAGTTCATCATAAATTAATTATTACCTTATTTACTAAATTAATACCTTATTTACTAAATATAAATTACGTAAGTGGATACAGTAATTTAACACAAGCGTTTGAACTTTTTTACATACATTAAAACCTATTCTAAATAAATGCGTATTGTTTGTACATGTTTCATTGTTTATCTGCAAAGAAGAGGCGTCTCATAAAAGTCACTGATATCCTAATCATCGTTCGTTTGTTCTTTGAGATAGGTCAAGAGCACTCATAGTACTGAAGATTCAAAACATTGTGATTTGTGACGCTTTGATGAAGTTTAAATAGAAATAAAAACGAAATATGAGTGCAACCACGTTAAGTCACTATTTCCTAAAACTATTCCCAATATTAACTCGATAGCTTTAACAGTTACTGAAATAAACAATCACACAGACGGACGGAGAAAGTCTCACCATAAAAGTTCCATTTTTATCATTTTGGTTTGGAACCCTAAAAAGTAAAATAAAAGACCAGACAGAGGAACGATTTATTATATTATCAGTTCACACTTCACAGGCTAGTCATTCACCTCTTGTTTATCCGTTATCACTATCATTAACGTAAACATAATAATTCGAGACCCAACTAATAAATCATTTGTGACACGAATAATAATATTATTGTTACGATTATGTTAAACAACTGACTGCGATTAGTAATAAAAATAAATTAATTAGTAGTAAGACGTTATCATAGAGGTCCAAGAGGGAGTCCTTTTGGATAAAAAATACTTTGCCCAACTTGGCAAACCCGAGCCGTCGCTACACAATTTTTCACGCACGCTGCATCCGCACACCATACAAATTTCAAATTGACTACTAACACTATAAGAAAAGTTGCCGCACTCACGGAGCTGTCGTTGCTCGGTAGGGTCTATCTAGTCGGAGCGCGAGCGACGACCTATTATAAATCTATGGTAATTATATTGTGTCCATTATCCATGAAATGTTGTGAAGGATTCAAGGTGGATGGCAACATCCGGACGAGAAATTTAGAATTTTATTTAGTTTTTCGAAAATAGAAGGCTAATTATACCTCGTTAGATTACAATGAGGATTGCGATCATAACGTTTGTGCATCTACATGTTATTCGTAATAAAAACTGCATCGAGAACATCTGTCCGCAAAAATTCAAAATTTAAAATAAAATAAAATAATATAAAATAGCCCTCACCCCTACGACCCCCCTGACGACCCCTTGACGACCTCCCTGGCGCAGTGGCGACGCGCTCGGATTCGAGTGGGAGGTCGCGGGTTCGATTCCCGCCACGGGCCACTTTGGAATTTTATAATTTCTAAATTGGCTCAGGTCTGGTCTGGTGGGAGGCTTCGGCCGTGGCTAGTTACCACCCTACCAGCAAAGACGCACCGCCAAGCGATTTAGCGTTCCGGTGCGATGCTTTTAAAAACCGTTGGGGAAAATTTACTTATACACTTCCATGTTAGTATGATAACATCTTAGGCTGTATCATCACTTACCATCAGGTGAGATCGCAGTCAAGTACTAACTTGTATGGAATAAAAAAAAAAATAGCCCTCATGGCTGACATACCATAATTAAACTAAGATACAAACAGTTTACAGTTTACAATTATAAGAATCATGCACTTTGGACGCCGTTGTGGTCAGCGCGTCTCCGGACGCATAGGCCTCCTCCAGGTACTTCCATAATTTTCTATCCTACGCGATCCTCAGTCATTAGTGGCCCGGCAGTCCTCCTGATGTCATCGCATTCTTTGTCTTCCTTTATTGTGTTTTGAGCCGTCCCTTACTGCCTGTGATTAACCTAGTCCACTTTTTGGTTTTATCCATTAGCAAATATCCCGTCCATCGCCAGTTACGTTTCTTCGTCTGCAGAATCACATCTTAAATCTATGCTCTTTTTCCTATCCTTCCTTGTAAAACCCTAAAATGCTGCAAAAATTCAACATTTAGTTTTTCGCAAATGGTATGGCAATTTTACATCGTATAGGCTTGTGGCAATGAGTATTGTGAACACAATATTTTTTCTTAAAATCATTGCTTAAAATTTCTATTCACCTCATATCGGTTCCCGGAAGATCGTTTTCGGCAGTTTCCCAGATTTAGAGCTATTGGGAACCAAAAGGAAAATAAATGAGTATTATTGAGAAAAGTATTTATTAAAAACGTGTAGATGCATCTTTTATCTATTCATATTTAACATGCTCCTAATCATATTTACCAGCGACACGTTTAAATGCTCGTACCAAGTATTATATTATCTGTGCTCGTACATTCTAAAATGAAGTCCTATTCTAAAATAGAGCAAAGCGAGCTACAAACTAAACGTCGCTCGTGGATTTAAGATGCGGTTTTGAATTATACAGGCGGGAACCGAACACGGTACAATGTTTCTCACCTTCCTAACTAATGTTTACGTTATAAATAACCAAAGTAGTACATGATATTAGAAATTATTCATTGTCGAGTTCATAAAACTGAAAGATAGGATTAGAAATAAGGTTTCTACCTAATGTCTAATCAATCTGCGAGCGAGCAATCTGAATCAGCAACAAGATTAGAAACAAAAAAAATCCGATAGAAATTTATCCCAAATTTGCTCTAAAATTTCAATATTTTTTAACTAAAATGGATTATTATGATTTTCGAGCCGTAACGTATAATTTCCGACAACCCTTAGTTAGAAGTTTAAAAGGTACCTATGTTAGTTTTTTGGCAATTAAAAAAAAAAGTAAAACGTAGTTTTTCTATCATTTTCTCCCGCAATGCTGCCTGTCGCATACAACAAAGTATCCGTAAAAGCGAGTTGAACAAAAATAAAAACTGTCTTTGACCTTAATGACAGATCATATTAATCGGTATACCTACAACATCCAAAACATCATTATCAGTACCATATTGAGGTCCGCTACCACGTGCAAGCAAACATATCGTATTGCAGAAATGCAAACATTAATTTATCGTATATTTCACGGTAGCCTAGTCGAATTACATAATCAACTCAATGCATCGATATCGACTAACGTCATTAGAACGTCACTAGACATTCCAAGAACAGTAAAGTTAGATAAGCGCTATAATAAGGTTTTCTATTTTAATAATGTAGTTAAATAATGTCTGCTAATTCTCTGGCTAAGTCTGATGATGGTTTCTTCTAAATCTATGATAGCTGTGGATAAGGTATCTTCACTCCAAATTTCAGCTAAGTCGGTTCTGTCGTGTGATTGACTTAATTATAGTGCTTATAGGCTGGGAGGAATTTTCTTGAAGAAATTCTTTCCCGTCCTTAAACTTTTTAACTTGTTCATGACCTAGCTTGAATTTATAAGAGCTTATATTTAAAAGAGCAAAACCATGGAACAGTGTCAATATATCTGCACTAATTTTACACGCAAAGACCGAATGTCAAGAATAATCTGCAACATTGGGCGAAAAACTGTGGGATAAGGTATCCCACATAAAAAGAGTAATGATTGAATGAATGAAATTGTTTACTTGCAAAATATAGGAACAGATATGAATAAAAATATTGGATACTAATAGTGCAGTTTAAAAATATTCTTAGGGTCTTTTAACACTGTGCTAATACAAATACTCGTATTTTTCTTTTACATTTTGCCATCTAGTCACAGCATAAAACACCTACATCTAGATACTAATTACAACGACTTATTAGATAAACTATCTGGGGAATATATTTGAAACATATGCCATACAAAAGCTGTCAAAACTTCATATTTATTCTTCAGTTAACGTTTATCTGGCGATTGAAAAATCGGCCCATAAGGATATGTAATTAGGATATATGTAAGTCCATTGCAAGGAACTCAAAACTGACCTTTTACGAGTTAGCCATGTTTTGTAACAGTTACGTACTGCGACGTAATCGGTCGACGCTGGTTATCGTAGCCCGCGTGTCAGAGCAAGCGAACGTTCTTTCGCGCCGTTCGATATTTCGAAATTCGAATACGTAGAGTTCGAATTAGTACGCAGAGTCCACCTAAATACTTTGTCAAAAAAAATTACAATTTACGTCGGGCATGTGACATGTTTTTTTTTAAATTATAGTGAGGTGATTGTATGAAAACTTGACTGCTGCTTGTTTATATTGACCAGGATTTTGTTGGATTTTGCTTTATTACGATTTATTTGAAAGGTAAGCTGGCAATTTATGACTATTTTTAAGTTTTCTTAGAATCTCTACTGTATGTATTAAAAGTTGCTTTTTAAACAACTTTTAATATATGCAGTAGAGATTATAATATTATCTATGTAAGAGATAATAATATTATCTATGTTTCATATTCTAAAAATTCCTACATATATTTTTTTAATGTATGGCATGGAATCAAATCCTTATGACCTTATTATTACGAGTAATTTATTATACCTAGAGCACAACATATTTTATAGAAGTACGCAATGTAAAAGAGAAAAATCTAGACTGGGTGACCTATTATCGCCTAATAGAGATATATACCCTGGACATATACGCGAAAAATTATCAAAAATGCTTGTTTTTTCACCAACAGTAAGGCCACGCTGTAGTTCACTCAGCAGTCATCAATAGAATTTTTACAGAAGGCGCTACTGGCTTGTACGAAAAAAGTTTACGTAAATGGATCGGATGCCCCACTGCCCATATCCTGAGTTTTCTTATCAGTCATAAAAGTACTACATTGTAAGAGAAAAGAGACTGGATGACTTATTATCGCCAGCCCCAAACGTTTTACACCGAAAGCTGAAAATATTTTTCAGAAAGATTTTTTTACAGTATAATTTTTCTACATTATCAAATGTAGACAAGGAGTAAGGAAGGAGATAATATCATTTAATTCCCGCGAGATTAGCTAGTCGCTAATAAAAATTTAAAGCATTTTTTACTTTTTACTTTTTATTCTCAGTATTACAATGGTGCAGAAAAACCGCGTTTGCTGCAATATGATGCGGATTTGCATGCTGGATTGCCGCAGCCGCATGCATATTGCATACGTACCTATATACATATTGCATACTACATATATGCATATAGAAAATTGCGAAATGCCGTGATCGAGTCCAGTTAATGGCCTGTTCCAATTTTTCTGGAACGGAAACTAAGAATTTTGTGATTAATTTATTGATGTGGTTAGTATGTACTTTTTATGTTATAAAGTTATTATTTGAAGCATTAATAGATTTATGGTTAAAAAGCGTAATGACACAATCGTAGTATTGTAAATTCTGTGATAAGTACCACCTTCTGGTTACAAAGTTAGTAGTTACACTGTGGTCTGTGACACAAAAATATTATGTATTAAAATTTTGTCACAGTCTTAATCTATAACTATAAAAGGCTTTGTCCTGAGTGACTGACTGACAGACAAGCTACAGCCCAGACGGCTGAACGTAGTGACTTGAAAATTTCAGAGAAAATTCTTTGTGAACCCAAACCGCTCGCTAAGAAAGGATTTTTTGAAATTCAACCCCTAAGGGGGATAAATAAGGGATTTAGGTTTGTATGAAAGTCCTTCATTTTTCAAGTTAAATTCATGAAAATTGGTATATAGACTTCTGAATAAAAATAAGAGAACGGGTGTCCGAGGGATTTTGGAAATTTCACCCCTAACTCTCTAAAAAGGGGGTTGAAACTAGAAAACGCTTGGTCCCGGCTGGCTGGCTTTTGGACAAGCTACTGCCCAAACGGTTGAACGTAGAAACATGAAAAATTTCAGGGTATATTCTCTTAACACCCTAGATGTGTACTAAGAAAGGATTTTATGAATTTCTACCGCTAAGGGTGTTCAATAAGGAATTTTATTTTACTTATATGGAAATCCGTTAATTTTCAAGTTGTGTTCATTAAAATCGGTAAGTAGGCTTTTGGATAAAAATAACAAAGTTCCTCGATTTTTTAATTCCACCCCTACTTGTGAGACTACCTCCTAGGGGGGTGAAACGGGGGTCCAAAGATATTACGAAGAAATGCTCCTTCACGCCGCAGTTACTGATCGGAACTGGCTGAAATTTGAACAAGAATTATATTCTGGATTAATAAATAGACTACTTTCTATCCCACAAAAATCTATGGTTCCCGCGAAATTTGTAAAAAATTTGAAATACGCGCGGGGGAAATACTCCTTCACGTCGCAATTTCTGAATCGATTTGTCTGAAATTTGGGATAAAGGTAGATTATATCCCGGTTTAATACATAGGCTACTTTTTATCCCGAAAAAATCCATGACTTCCGCGGGATGTGTGAAAAACCAAAAATCCTGCGGGAGAAAAACTCCCTTATGCCACAACTACTGAAACGATTAGGCTAAAATTTGAATTAGAGGTCCATTATATAATGATCTAGCACTTAGGTTACTTTTTATCTCGGAAAATTACGCGGTTCTTGCGGGATATTTGAAAAATCGAATTCTACGCCAGATTAAAATCGTTCACGCCGTAAATACTGAACCGACTTGACTGAAATTTGGAAAGGACATAGATTATATCCTGGATTAATGAATAGGCTACTTTTTATCCCGAAAAAATCAATGGTTTCCGCGGAAAAATTCACGCGGGAGAAAAACTCTTTTACGCCGTAACTACTGAAGCGATTTGACAAAAATTTGGATCAAAGGTAAATTATGTAATGATTTAGAACTAAGGTTACTTTTCATCCCGGAAAAATCCATGGTTTAACGGGATTTTTGAAAAATCGATTTCCACGCAGGAGAAAAATCCTTTACGCTGCGATTACTGAACCGACTTGGCTGAATTTGGAATGGAGATTTGGAAATTTGGAATTACATCGTGCATTAATACATAGGCTACTTTTATCCCGGATATATCCATAGATTCCGAGAAATATGTGAAAACCCGTAATTTTCGCGGTAGAAATACCTTTATGCTGTAACTACAGAAATGATTTAGTAATATGGAGAGAAGATAGACGATATCCTGGATTATAATACAGCTTGTCTTTTATTCTGTAAAATCCGTGTTTACCGCAAAATTTGTGTAAAAACGAAGTTCACGCGAGGGAAGTACTACTCCTCCACGCCATAACTACTGAACCGATTTGGCTGGAAATTTAAGTGGTGAAAGATTGTTACTTGGATTAATACAAAGGCTACTTTTTGTCCCGGAATGATTGGCTGAATTTGGAATGGAGATAGACGATATCCTATAATTACCACATAAGCTTCTTTCTAGAAAGTAAGTATAAAGGCTAAGTTTGATAAGGAAATTTAGGTTTTTGAAAAATCTGAATCTCTGGGTTTGTGAAAAATCGAAATTACCGCGGGCAAAGCCGCGCGCAAAAGCTAGTGACTTATATATGGCTTAAAATTAGAACATAATTATTAGACAAACCATATAATAAAGGCGTGATCATATTTATTTCTCCTACATGAATGTGCGAATCTGAATTCAAATCTTCTCCTTTTTAGGTGAAGTCGTATCATTGAAAATAATAAATAAGATTACATACGGAATAAAACTAAGTACTTTACTAATAAACATGCATTTTAAATACATATCCCTTTAAAGTCGCAAAACGCATATATTTCACTGCAAATTAAAACGCAACGTCAGCCGTGAATCGCGAGCGAAATAAATTAACAACCAACCAGCGTTCCCACAGTTTAATAGCTCATTCCATTACGAAATTATTCTATTACAAAAAATCCGTGCAAAAGGGACTAAAGGGAGTGATAAAGTCGGTGCAATATCTCGCTGCTCCCGCGGTAATAAAATGTGGTAAGGCCACCTGTCGCACTTACGGGATTCGCGGTAGGCCGGGCATTGTCACATTTTATTGCATCGCGGACAGCGAGAAGCCTGTAAATTCACATTTGACCAGGGCGGTGTGCTTTGCCAATAGATATAGGTATATCCCGGACAGGGCGGACAGCGCGAAAAAATTTCGCCAGTTTATCGGTGCCAAAATGCTCCAATAGTAAGGCCACGCTGTAGCTCGCTCAGCAGCCACCTATAGAATTTTGACAGATGTCGCTACTGATGCCCATATCCTGAGGTTTCTTATCGGTGGCTTTGCCCTAACTTATTAAGTGTTTCCTCTCAACTTTATGTTCCTCTACTGGACACGGGGTTCCTCTCAGATTTTTTTATACACTACAAGTTAGTACTTGACTGCGATCTCACCTAAACTGATAGTAAGCGAGATGCAGCCAAAGACGTTATTGTATTAACTTGGGAGGAGTAAGTTGCCTATATCGCCGGAAGATTAAATCGCTTGGCGGTGTGTCTTTGCTGGTAGTCGTATGATATTGCAACGCAGAATTATGTGACGCAGTGCATACCTACATGCATGCATGGTGGCACTTGAAACGCATGGGCAATGGGCATATACATGCGTTTCAACTTTCAAGTGCCACCATGTCTCACCATTCTTTGTCGTAAATAAAAACTTCACGAAGTTTTCCTTCAACGCTAAGCAAGTTTAAACTTGTCTGATATCCGTAGGTACATCATCTCATCAATGGCGCCCTTTGTGGGCCCGGGCCAGTTGAAGAAGATTTCGCCACCTAGGTATACCTATCGCTAGCGCTCGTTTTCCAATTTCGTATGCCGATTCGTTTTGCGTCCTGCTCAACACCATCGAGCCATCGAAGCTTTGGCCGACCAACACTTCTGCGTCCATCTGGGTGTGACACCATGAGCTTTTTAGGTGGTCTGTATTCACCAATACGTTGCACGTGTCTAGCCCAATGAAATCTCGCGATCTTTATATGCTGGACTATGTTAGGTTCACCAAAGATATTATATAACTCATGTTGTACCGAATGCGCCACATCCCATTAACTTGCACTGCCCTGTACATCCTTCTTTCTTAGGACCTGATCCTTCTTTCAAAAACGAAAGGGGCCTCCTCGTCATTTTGAAGTCCAACACTCACTGCCGGTAAGAACAAGCCTTACAACTTACCCTCCTTGTAAAGAGTTGTTTTGACGCGTCTTGTATACAAGTAACCAATTATCGAGGTACAAGTAACCTCGATAATTTGCGACTACTGCTAAAAGTTTCAATATCCTCGTAGATAAACTGGCGACCTATCAGACGTGGAAAATAGGCGAATAAATCACAATATTAATGAATCCACGACCGCTCGCGGCGCGGCTCGTAATGGAATGAGCTATTAAACTCGAGAGCCCTTGTTGCCTTTTAATTTATTCTGCCTGATCCTTGACTACTTTTTGATGAAATAAACTAGATAACTATAGGATATGGAAGCAAAAACGTTGTTTGCACAAGGAAAATTTTTTATATAGAGTTACATGACATAAGTCATTATTAAATAAAAACACTTGTTCGAATATCAATAATTATAGAATGTCGTGAACTAAAAAGTTTCCACACTTCCCCTCAAACAACATCCATCATCAGATATCCTCACATCACACCACACCACACACACCCAAACTCAGATCGCGCACACATTTGGTAAATGCCACACGACCTAGTGGTTTTGTCAACACATCTGCTGGATTATCCTGCGTACACACATAGTCCAGACGTACAACATTTTTAGCAATGCAATCTCTAACATAGTGAGCCCTTATGTCTATATGTTTCGTCCTTCTATGCGCTACAGGATTGTATGCAAGTTTCATAGCACTTTGATTATCTACAAAAATGCAAATAGACCCAAGAGATTCACCTTTTATAAATTCATACAGCTGCCGCAAGTGAACTGCATCCTTGGTAGCCTCCGAAAGTGCAATATACTCGGCTTCTGTTGACGACAGTGCCACACAAGCTTGTTTCCGGCATTCCCAGTTAATCAATGAGTTTCCGCATTTAAAAATAAATCCAGAATAAGATTTCCTATCTTTGATGTTCCCTCCCCAGTCAGCATCTACGAATCCCGTGATGTCCTGCACCAGCGACTTGGGAAATATCAAACATAGATCCCTTGTACCCCTAAGATACCTCAAGATATGTTTAGCTGCTTTCCAATGGCGTTCCTCACAACAGGAATTATACTGCGCCAAGAAATTAACCGCAGCCGCAATATCCGGGCGTGTGTTACAGGCCAAATAGTTCAGCGACCCTATGAGCGCCTGATAACGACGATTGTCTTGGCAGGACAAGATCTTACCTCCTTCCCCTTCCGCCAAGGCTTTATAGAAATCCATTTCCATCGGAGTTTTCACTGGTTTGCAATCGCTCATACCATATTCATCCAAGATCTTCGAAATAAGTCTCTCTTGATTCAAATATATTCCGGTATCCGTCCTAGACAAAAGCATCCCCAAAACTTGTCTAGCTTCCCCTAAATCCTTCATCGTGAAATGCTTACGAAGATTGTCAAACAACACTTCCTTTTGCGCTCTGTCTTTGTAAAATAATAAAAAATCATCAACGTACAAAGCGATATAAAAATTATTATTTTTGTAAAGACAGCTATCAAAGTCACAGCGCTTGAAGTTCAAAGACAGTAACACTTCATTTACTTTTTCATTCCATGACCGAGAAGCTTGTTTGAGGCCGTATATCGCTTTTTCTAGTAAGCAAACTTTTTCCTTCGAGTCATTGTCTATGCAACCCTCCGGTTGTCGCATATAAACTTTTTCATGCAAATCACCGTTTAGAAAGGCGGTGTTTACATCGAAGTGACTAATGAACAAATCCTTTTCAACAGCCAACGATAGCAGCAGTCTAACTGTCGATCTTCTTACGACCGGTGAATAAGTTTCAAAGTAGTCGACCCCGTAGGACTGAGTGAAACCCTTCGCCACAAGTCGAGCCTTATAGGTCCTGTTACCATCTGCATCATATTTGTACTTGAAGATCCACTTGTTCCCCACGATCTTAGCTCCAGGTGGCTTGTCGACGAGCTTCCAGACCTTGTTCTCGTACATAGAGTCCATCTCTTTCTTCATGGCTTCCTTCCAGTTATCCTTGTCTTCCCGACTCAAGGCTTCCTTAACTGTCAAAGGCTCCTGCTCTCCAGTACAGCATGCAAGTCCATGAAGATTTCTGTCTCGGATTCTATTACGTAGAGGGTAACGATATTCAACCTCGTTTGACTCTCCTCTATCAACAGTCTGCTCTTCAACTTCAACATTTTCTACCACGACATTTTCTGCTCCGTTATCACCCGTTTCTCCTACTTCCACTTCCGCGTCTTCATACACCTCAGCTTCATCTGTAGAACTCAACCCTTGAGAAGCTTCTTCAGTCCCAGGTGACATACCTGACTGTCCTTCTACCCTTGTGGATTCCCAGATAACTTCAGCACCTTTGTCACCGCTGCAAACCAGCTGACTAGGATTCCCTGAAATCGCTGCTGTAGAGTCTTCCAAGAAAACTACATCCCTTGCTCTAACTGTAACGCGTGGATTACTAGGATTAATGAAACGGTATCCCTTGGTTTCTTCACAGTAACCAACAAAGATATGTTCTACCGCCTTAGGGCTCCATTTCTTCCGAGTTTCCTTTGGTACGTGCACAAACGCCTTCGATCCAAAAACTCTGAAATGATCAAATGACTGAGCCTTCCCTGTCCACAACTCCTCAGGAATCTTACCGTTGTTGCCACTGTGAGGAAGCCTGTTCTTGGTGTACACAGCAGTAGAACACGCATCCGCCCACAGTCTCCAACTAAGATTCTTCTCCGCCAACACAGTACGAGCCATCTCCACGATCGTACGATTTGCTCGCTCCACTACGCCGTTCTGCTCTGGAGTGTAGGGAACAGTCAATTGATGTTTAATCCCCTTTTGACGTAGAAACCCATCGAACTTATTGTTCACAAACTCTGTTCCATTGTCCGTGCGTATGCACTTCACTTTCAACCCGGTCTCAACCTCTACAGATGCTAGAAAAACTTTAAAATGATCCAAAACCTGATCTTTTGATTTAAGGAAAAATGCAAAAGTTTTACGTGTAAAGTCATCTAAAATTACTAGCATGTACCGAGATCCACCGTACGACGGTTCAGACATTGGACCACAGATATCTGCGTGAACCAGTTGCAGTCTCTCAATTGCCTTCTCAGCCTCACCAACTGGAAAAGGTAAACGATGTGCCTTCCCCTTAATACAAGCGACACAAGGCTCCATTACGCTCTTTCCAAAATCCACACCCGGAAGCTTACGTAAATCTCGCTCATTTACGTGTCCAAGCCGCCGGTGCCACAACATCAAAGGATTACCTGCTTTCACTGACGCCAACGCAGCCCCATCTACAACCGCCTGACAACCTTCAAGCTTGTAGATACCAGAGACTTCACTTGCGATAGCCAGAAGCTTTCCATTGAAATGGCCTGGAACCAAATGGTGAAATAGCTTGCACCCATCCCTGTCAAAAATTACCTTCCATCCTCTCTCTACTAACTGTGAAACTGATAACAGATTAACACGCAAACCAGGTACATACACGACATCCCTCACGGCAAGCATTCTACCTTTCATACTCACCATGATGTCACCCTTACCCGCGCATTCCATCTTATCATTATTCGCACATGTCACGTTACTCATACTGACATTCATAACCAAATCTTTAAACCAATGTTTCTGGAAAGACATATGTGAAGGTGCCCCGCTGTCGATGTACCACTCCGTCGGATTGAAGGAGTCCCCGGCACTTGATGAAGACAGGCTCACGACGTCTTTCATTTTGGAGGTCGAATCATCTGCTTTCCTTCCTTCAGCACAGTCCGGCTTCTTATGCCCAGGCTTTCCACATCTATAGCATTTCACTTTGGTCATATTCTTGTCTTTGTTCCCATTCCGTTTCCGACTCTTACTCACTGCCAATGCCGAGTCCGTTGAAGACGATGTACTGCAACCTTGACGTGAATCCTCCTGTAGTAACTTCTGTCGTACGTTCTCTGAAGTCAACTTCATCCCAGAGTGTTCCAGTGCCATACGCATAGGTCTGTACTCTTCAGGTAGTCCTCTCAGTAACACAACAGCTACAAGATCATCGTCAAATCCGGTGGCAATATCCTTAAGCTTTTGAGATAGAGACATAACTGCAGAAACATAATCATGCATCGACGAGTGTCTCTCTAGCTTCTCATCCAGCAATGCGTTCATGAGGGTAATCCTGCGATTGACACCTTTATCCTCAAACGCTTTCGCTAAGCTATCCCAAGCATCTTTGGCATACTTTGAATCCTGTACATACGCATAGAGTGAAGTATCCACATGCAGACAGATCAAAACCAGTGCATCTTGGTCCTTCTCGATGGCGGTGGAGTCTTTGGAATCCGGGTACTTTGATGTATACGTGAACAACTTTTCTCGTATCAGAATCATTTTAATTGCGAATTTCCACGTAGAGTAGTCATCTAGGCCGCAGAGGTTTTTTAATGGCGACTTTCGTGGATAGGGCCATAACCTTTTGATGAAATAAACTAGATAACTATAGGATATGGAAGCAAAAACGTTGTTTGCACAAGGAAAATTTTTTATATAGAGTTACATGACATAAGTCATTATTAAATAAAAACACTTGTTCGAATATCAATAATTATAGAATGTCGTGAACTAAAAAGTTTCCACACTACTTTTGCGTCCCAATTTTGAGATATCATTTTATGATTGATTATACAGCGCACCCGGTTAAATTGGCCGGTGTTTTAGAGAAATCCATCCGGTTTCTATGGAACTGTCATTAAAATATTGTTGTTTGTTTGTTTGTTTGTGCTTTGCTCTAGAGTCTAGAAGAACGTATTTTGATGATATTCCTAACGCTAATTCCGGAACAGATATTTGGATTTTTATAATTTCTAAAATGGCTCAAGTCGAGAGATTGAGCCAATTTTGAAGGCTGTTGTTGTTAAAAATAACCGATTTGACTCATTTAAAATACATCAGCTTGTATCCTTGATAAAATAATCCACAAATAAAAACCAAAATTCACGCGTTAGGTAAGCGTAAAGCACAAAATTTTTAGTAGTGAAAGGTTAGGAGTACGTAAACAACTAAGACTTCCTTTGAATGTCTCATAATTCTTCCTTTGGAATGTTTTTAACCGATTCCATTGAAATAAGAAGTCTTAAAACGTAACGTCGAAGTGAGCTCTCCATAAAACATCAAGCGCATAGAAATCAAAATGTTCTATTACCTTATCTAGTACCCCTAAATACACCGCTATACTTGTCAGAAAATTCGTGTTAGTGACTTGCAAACTTTATTCGCAATTAGAAGTAATTAGAGAGAAAATATTATTTGGGGAATTCGATGTGGTATTTGCTATTTGATTTTAGAACCTATTTCCATTGCAAGACGAAAGTAATTAATTAGTAGAAATAAGCAACCCACGAAAGCAAGTTGTCAAAGGTATTCAATTGCTATTGTAAGCGCTGTTTGACTCGAATCGAACCCAATCATAGTATTATTACAACCCCAATTAACTCAAAACAATGTGAAGTTTTGATTTAATATAGATTTGTATTGGACGTTTTGTATTTGATGAAACACCAGCTTGGGCACCTTATTTCAACCCTTAACTTATCTTAACTCCGATTGAAAAGGAGCTAAGCTAAATCACTAAGGGTAGGGTTATTGCCATAGAAGGAATAAAACCAAAAATCACTTTTCTTTTTTATCTAACTGCAAAACTATCTTCGTTTTTCTTTCCCGGTTAAATATTATTGAATTTATTATTTCAGATTTGTCTACTTCAGAGATGAAGTGGAAAAACGATATTTTTTAATAGAGCTAGGTGGGGATTTTTCTTATTTCGATATATCAACTTAATTATGGAATTTTCACCGCTAGAACTTTAACGAGGAAACCAGTGAAAAACTAATAATTTTTCTCCGATATCGATGTAATTTTAAATTAAACTCCGAAGCCTTTTGAATAATCACCAATTTGCGGCGTACCCAAACCGCCGCTGAACTTTCATGAGCTTTTAAGTAATTAACTTATTTAACTTCGGAAAATGCAGATATAAATTATAATATCGGTTAGAATACGTAGGTAATATAGATTTTTTATAATACTAGAATTAATGTTTTCTTTGTTACGCTCTATTATTCGGTGATAAAGTTGGTCCATATCACACCAAATCAAGAATACACAAGTAAACGCCCTTTCATATTAAACGTCATATTAATATGAAAGGGCGTTACTTGTGTATTCTTAAACTGTTTTTTTTATGCGTGATAGCTTTTAATTTTTACAAGTTAAGTTTGCGGTTTGGTGAGAAAAGTGATTCTTATGGTTTTACTTTTTCTATTGTAGTACGGAACCCTAGTCCTACTCGCGCTTGGTCGGTTTTATTTTATTAATAACTCACAATTTATCGCCAAAAATCCGCCATTTTGTTTTTTTTAACCCTATCTAAGGACTCTTGAATTTTTGAGACGAATTTAATTAAATTATCAAAATCCATCCTGCCGTTTGTAAGTGAGGTAATAAAGAAATTTAAAACCAAACAAATGAACGAACATATACAAGTAGATCGTCTAGTATCAAAATAAACGTAAAATAATGTAGTGGAGGGGCAATCATTTTCAAATTAGACGATCTCTGGAAAGGTAGGTACAAGATATGCGCGAAAAAAAAAATAATAATAACAATTCCTTGGCCGTCTTAGGAAGCGGGTAAAAATAATAAACCGATTTCATCTGGTCTACCCGGGCAAAGAATCCATGATCTCAAAGAAACCAGCATTCAAAGATGTTAACCAAGTAACCGTAACAGGACTGTTTCTATAAATCAATCACTCAATCCAAATATCCGTCTAATTAACGTAAACAAAGCGAATCGAATAGTCGAAGGCTTTACTGAACATTGTCGGAGGTATACAAACATTACTTGAACCGGTTCAATAGTCACTTTGAAGAGATTGAAGCTATTTATAAACGGAATTTATTGGAATTCAGGGATCCAAGAGATTCGTTAGGTAACCAAATTGGTATCATAAGGAAAATGTTCAAAATAAACGAATCCAAATATAATCAAAGGAAACGTACCTTATCATATTTAGTAGATATCTATTTCTATTTAAAATACTAAATTTCCTTTGATTTTTATTTGGTTTTCTTTGTCATTTTCCTCAATTTCCCTTATTCTTTTACGATGATTGATAACATTTGTATCAGTCCAAAAATTATACCAAAACTAATTTCTCAAAAACATAGACGTAAAATATTTGAATATATTTTTTATAGTTGGAATTTATTTTTCAAGACACTAAAATGGACTTCAGACGATAGCGGGTTCAACATTCAATATTGGGGCTCGGTATAAATATCAAGAATTATTTTCTATTATCCATTTAAAAAGTTTTGTTAGTCACTGTACAAAATCTGGTATTTTGCGAATCTGGTATTTTGCGAATCTGGTGTTTTGCGAATCTGGTATTTTGCGAATCTGGTATTTTGCGATTGAGCCCGTGTGTTTTTCATTTCTCCCTTCTGATTGGTCCATGCTCGTGTCTAACTTCTTTTGTTTTGGAGTTTATTTTCATATTACGCTCAGCGAAGAGAGATAAAAATGGCTTGAGAGATGACTTCGAAAGATATTAACGGAAATCGCTACCTAACGTTTGTCGATTGATGATACATTCAAGCTCCAGGTATATAGCGCTATTTCACTGCAAAAGGAAAAAATACAGGTTAATAAAAGCCCACATTTCGGCGAACAGGGGTAATGGCACTCGAAAAGCAATCTTGTAGGTCCAAAAGCTTCACTCTAACCTATTGGAGTGGCTCAATTTATAAGCGATAAGATGATTGAAGCTAATAAAATGTTATTTAGTGTGTAACAAATAAATTAAACGTCAGGTACGTTTAATTAATTTGTTAGTTAAATTTTCTAGTAAAGACATATCAGAAAAAAATGTTAGATAGGGGCTCATTTACACTGCTACTAGCCAAAACTATTCAGTAGTTTAAGAAAACCTACAAATAAATAAGCTACTCCTACTAGACCACACCAGACCTAGATCAATTATTATAAATGCTAAAATTAAAAAGATAAGCCCCATATCTGTCGTAACAGGAATCAAATCCGAAACGTTACGCGTTAATCCAATAGTGCTCCAGTCTAGCTGAGCTACATTAATAACTAAAAATTTAATAATTAAATAATTCATTATTCTGCTTAAACACAAATATTTAAAAAAAAAAAATAATTAAGTCAAGTTCCGACCGTACCAACGACGGAGGGAGTCATTACTGAAATGTACCCAAACGAGCTATCTGACATAATGTTATGAAAAAATACAGTAAAATGTATTTGTGTTAAATAGACCTGTCTCGAATCTTAGTGCGGCGCAACACATGCGTACCGGTGTTGAAAGTTCGGTTCAATACGCTCGAAATATTTTTTTATTTACCTGCCTATGTAGCATGCGCACGTAGAAATATGTCTCTCTACTTTTGCCGTTCTCTCTTCTCTGTCTATCAATATGGATCAGAAAGAAAAAGAGAGCAACAAAAGCAGACAGATATCTCTAAGCGCGCATCCTAGCCATGCTGGACACATCTACTCTACGCTGTACGTTCGGCGGCATTCGTACTTTTGCGTATTGAACCGGACTTTCAGCGCAGCGTTCCACAAGTATGGCGCCGCACTTATTGTGCTTATATGTAATCCCTCTATAACTGTGTAATCGCTTCAGCCTCTGATTCGCGGCACACATTTCCGGCCTGCGTACTTACTCCAATCGTTTTGGTTTCGGAGTGCGGATGTCATACATTACGAATTTCACCCTTATTCCTTTTATTCCGAAATTAATGTTTGTTGTGTACTCGCCAATTCCGTGCCGACCGAATTTATAGTTTGACATTCCAGAAGCTTCCATTAAGAGCCTCAATATTTTAACGGTTAAAAACTCGGCTGAAATGCGCAATGGAAAGTTACGACTTTAAACAGACTTTCATTTAGACGCAGTCTGGCTTTACTATACTATTTCCATTCGTTTATTTTCTATTTGACACATGAAACAGATATAGCAATAGCGAGGGACCAGAAAGAGACAGCTTTACCTTTATCTCTCTCTGGTCCCTCGCTATTGCTACATCTGTTTCATCTGATTTCATGTGTCAAGGAGAAAATAAACAAATGCACTGAAATTTCGCTATTCTGTCACGGTTTTTGTAACGATGCTTCAAATGTTAGAAGTGTTTCTTCAGTTGCATCTTTAAATTTTTTGATTGGTTGTTTGATTAACGGGCTAAAACAATTATTTAAAAGCGATTTTTAGTGACAAAATTGCTCCAAAATATATTTTTAATACATTTGCTCAAAAAGTTGACATTTCCATGTGTGTTAAGCGTGCGCAAAGTTATTCTTTTCCGCACTAGTGCTTTTGTGTTTTCCTCCTACGCGGCACCGAAGCGGGCGTACCAGAAGCGCATAAACACGAACACGGCATGCAAACACGGCCAACACGTAAAATCAATATTTTTTTTCGCAAATGTATTAAATATATTTTTTTTGATTTTATCGAAAACTACGATAGATTTTTATGTAGGTACGTATCATTTTTTGTGTCGGTAATAATAATGTCTAAAAACGCTCAGACAAAATTTTACATGAGACAAGTAGGTACCTACATAGCGCCAACCGCTCAGCGGGTTTATCAGGACCTCTGTAACACGACAGAAAGACAAATTTTTAAGTTAATAATGACGTAAGTATAAGGTGTTGCGATCTGTATTGAACTTTATTGTGTTGGCGCCAGAGTCGCTATTTACTAAAATCATGTTGCGGATTGAATCTTCTGAACTGTCATCGTGTAGCGGTCTTCGATAGCTGACGATAGATGGCGTAACCAGTACCTTAGCACACGCTGACGGAGCTTTCGACGAGCGTGCTATATATAGAAGTTCTGACGTCACTGCACGCTCGGATCACAAGCGGTCCCCAGGCATAACACCTGCCTGGAGGGGAATTTCCCTATTGCCCTAACAACCGGCAAAATCGTATTCTGTGGTATCACTTTACCCAAGAAAACGGTCGCGATGAGTCACAAAGTGCACACAGCCTGCTCTGATGCGAGTCAATGACCCGCTCGTGATTAGCGCGGCTCTAACTACAGACAAACATATGCGCAAACAATTAGAGCTCAGCACGCGGCGCTACCGCACAGAGCACTTACTGTATAGTGAGTATATAGAGATACCTACTGCTATTTGATTTAACAGCTGTAGTGTACACTGTACACTGTATAGTGGCCATACGGTGGGATCTTTCGGGAACTTTCGTTAGGAGCATAACTGGTACCAATTATGTTTTAGAGTCTCTAAATTTAGCACATCTACTCCTTTCACTGCAGTATGTTTTGAAATTGATAGAATTATAACTGAAGACTATACCATAGTGAAAGGGATACTCAATTTCTAGTCAGACTGCTCAATTTTTACTTCGAAAAGATTTAAATGATATAAATGATAATAACCATGGATGTATGGAACCCCGTATCAAGCTGAATCAAATTCAAACTTTATTTTTACACATTACGGTCCCCATATTGACTACTACAATAATTATTAGTTTTTTATTTAACATCCGGATTCCAAAATTATACGCATATAAACACTAAGTTGTACTTCTTAATAAAATCTGTATTTTTCATAAATCCCGAATGAACTATTGATTTTTCCAGGATAAAAAGTGCCGATGTTTATTCCATTCTTTACAATCTATCTCTATGCCAAACTTCAGTCAAATCAATAAAGTAGTTTTAGCGTGAAAGAGTAACAAACATCCATCAATGGTACAAATAAACTTAAGCCTTTTAGTACAAAGTGTGATTAATAGTAATGATGAGGAAATAAGGAATTAAGGATCCTAGAATTTTTTGTAAGTATAAACGGATCCGTCATTCATGGTTACCCTACGTCGTGTAAGATCTTGTGTTCATGTTATTATGCCTCAGACTAGAATACTGTAGAATATTTCTTGAAGTTATTTAAATCGTAGATCGTGCACGTCTTGAGTCTACGACTAATTTTGAGCCCGCCTTTATACCTTTCAGCTGTAGCTTTTACAGTTGTAGATTATTCAGAAATACGTGGACCTCTCTGGTGCAGTGGTGAGCGTTGTGGTTTTTAACTTTTTATAGTAGTAGGTTCGTCAGTATTGGTCACATTGATCAGGTAGGTGGCTTCGACCGTGTTTAGTTATTATAACATTTTATGACATTGGCACAATTGACGCACTTTGAAATTTAGGTGGGTTGTCCCAGGTTCGAAACCCGATACGGGCTTTTAGGAATTAAGAATTCTTTTTAGCTTGGGTCTGGTTTTGTGGGTAGCTTTGGCGTGGCTGGTACGTACCTCAAGCAATTTAGCGATGAGGTACTTTGTAGCAATCGTTGGGACTCTTTACCCCTTCTTAGTCAGTACAATGACATTTTCTGTATCGACACTTTCTATGGGTTGAAATTACAGTTCTAAACTAACGAATTACTTGTTTTTTTAATATGTAATTACTTAACAAAAAATATATCTACATCACTAATGTTAAACTAAATAAAAGAACAACAACTATCCAGTTCACTAAGCCAGAAACTTACAGAGAAAAGAGAAAATTTAATAATAAAGCAACCCCTGCAGAGCGTGACTTTCAAGACCCCTGCGTGCGAGCCAATATGGCGGTCAAGATGGCCGCCAAAACAGCAGTGGTGACAGCGTGGATGATTTTAAGAACGCTCTGCTACCAAATAAGTATTATTTATATGATCAACGTTTGCAATAAAAAAACAAAAGCCTCTGATCTATATATATAAAAGAGAGTTACCACTCACTCACTCACTCACTCACTCACTCACTCACTGACTAATCACGATATCTCAGGAAGTATAAAGCCTACAAACTTGAAATTTGAAAGGTAGGTTCTTTGTAATGGGTAGGTGTCAGCTAAGAAACGATTTTGAGAAACTACCCCTCTAAGGGGGTGAAATAGGGGTTGGAAGTTTATATGAAAGTCCCGTGTTTTTGAAGTTAGAGACGTGAAAATCGTCATTTAGGTTATCAGCTTCAGATATTAAAAATTTGTATAAGTCGTTTTGGAAAATTCCCCTTTGAGGGTGGTAAAATAGGGGATGAAAATTTTTATGTGAAAATTTTAATATTGTTACTGTTGACTTGAAATTTGAAAGGTAGGTTCTTTGTAATGGGTAGGTGTCAGCTAAGAAACGATTTTGAGAAACTACCCCTCTAAGGGGGTGAAATAGGGGTTGGAAGTTTATATGAAAGTCCCGTGTTTTTGAAGTTAGAGACGTGAAAATCGTCATTTAGGTTATTATCCCGGAAAAAGCGATGGTTCCCGCAGAAGTAGTGAAAAACCTAAATTCACGCGAGCGGAGCCGCGGGCAACAGCTAGTTTGAAATAAAGTTACTGAGCTAATTTTGCAAGCTAGTCTTTTTACACCAACGTAAGGTTACATTACGTTTTTGATTTTATCAGATTAGATCACAGTCAAGTTCAAAACAACTAAAATCAAATTTAAAATGGAAAAATTTACAGTGTCTATGACCTCCGATCACTATTGGAATAATAAATAATTTTGACAAAGCCATAATGAGTATGAAAATATGAACATTTATTTGTGTTTTCAATAAATGATTTACCTATTGTATTATACAGACAATGGAACCAAATTTGCACCTGTTCACATCTGATTCGAAATGTAAGCATAAAGTTTGTTGACCCATAGAATATTAATAATTATATTGATAATTATTGGAAATAAATGTTTTTTCTTCATTTTCTTTCTTTCTTTGTATAGGATCAGTGTAAAATAAGTACACTAACATCTGTGGCAACCTTCTGTAGCTACATCTGTAAAGTGTTCTCCTCTTTCTTTCTTTACTTTTTCTCCGCGTTATTTTTAGGCATTTCTTGAGATGGGTTCAAACCATCGAACTCGCGATACCGTTACCGTAACTGATACCTCACACTGTTACCGTAACCGATACTTTACGTAAAAAAAATCTGACTCTTAACTCTAAGATCAACATGTGGCCGCTGGCAAATCAATGACTGTTTTTAGGGTTCCTTTCCCAAATGGTAAAGCTATAAGAATTTGCCGTCCATCCATCCGTCTGTCACTAAGTTGCATCTGGGCAGTTTTGGTTGGAATTGGTGTTGATGGTACGGACCCCTCAATGCGCGTGGAAAGAAAAAAAACTTTATTTCGCAAGAAAATTATGCCACATGTAACATTACAATACACCTTACGTACTAAAACGATACCTGAAGATTCCCCCACTCGGGCAACAAAAACCAATAATTGCCTAAGTGAGGGAAGCACCTTACTACTATTATTATTTACTTTTCTGTTCCTACTTCCTACCAATGTAACATCCCACACATCTAAATATCTAAAAAGTTATACTCGTCACTACCTATAGACAAAATCTAGATCAGAGCTGAACTAAGCATAAGTAGTAAATCAAATCCATCGCTGACGTAACTTCAATCTAACTAATTGAGACCTAACCACTAAGGAGAATCGGTGCATAGAACAAAAAGAAAGTGAATGCCGAGAGTCCTGACCCTACCGCAATAAAAACTGCTTGAAACCATCCGGGCTAAAATTATAGTGTCGACGCACTAACAGGCACGACTAGTAAATACTCCAAAGGAATACCAACCCTAGTTAAACAATCTTTAAGTTTAATTTATAATAACGAAGCTGCCTCGTTAAAGTCCTTTTCCGATCAAACCAGGATGGCCATTCAACGCCGATGAATCCAAAAAATGTTCTAAATAAACCACAACCGACACGCAAATTTACACTCTTCGTTCCACTAAACAAAGTTCAAATTCAAATATAGGTTAAAGAATGCAAAAGTAGAAGTCCGTACAACCTGGATAATGCCCTTTATTGATCTCGTGAATTTTTCGAATTTCGACCCATTCATGATCGAGATATCGTTCAAATTCGCTCACTATTCTTGGCTTACACGCAATCGTAAGATCTTAAGCAGCACCAAAAGATGTATTGAAAATTCAACCTTATTCTGTTGACAGTAGGGTGTAAAATCTTTTGTTGTGGTTGCTGGAAATGTCATGCTGGTGTCATGACATTGCATTCCAGGCGATGCGAATGACTCCTCGATGACAACGGCCAGACAAGGGCAACCACAGAAAACAAAAGACACTAGAAGTAGCATGTGGGTGTTACCCGTGTCGCCACTAGTAGGGTAATTTACCTTACTTGCTCGACATGCACACTCAGTCGCTGTCAAAAATGCATACAATAAAGTGCTATAAAAAAAAAATATTAAAATGGCTCAATGCGCTGTATTAGTGTGTAAAAATCGTAGCAAGACCTATAATCGTTTACTTGGGGGGATAATTTACCATCGGTAACTTGAATTTTACTAGTTTTAAGTATAAATACGTGAAAAATTGTGTTAAATTTCTATAGGGCTTCAAGATATTTTAAAATGATCCTTAAAATAAGAACTTTATGGTTGATTTCACATTTACTAATAATTTTCTTCTAGAACGTTGTCATTCAACTTTCGCTACTCAGGCAGTACTGTATCATGTCGACTGTCAACATATCGATAAAATATTATCGACTTTTATTAAAACGTTCCGCGTATTGCCTCTGTTCAGTGCAATCTCAAGAGTTAAGAAATTCACCACTTCTGTTCGCATGCTTATCCATATTAGGAAAAAAATGGTTTTTCACTACGATAATAGGCTGTAAGAAGAAAATTAAGAATTAAAAACATTACTATTTCAGTTTCCCTAGGAAGCCATTTGTAAAAGAAAAATGGATCAAAGCTACTGGAAGGTTTAATTGGTTCCCTTCAAAAGCAAGTACAATCTGCTCCGATCATTTTTTGGAAGAGGATTTTATTGTTAAGAAAAGTGGTACCTAATAAATACATTAAAACTGGAGCAGAACCACGTAAAAAGTTTTTTAATTCATCGTGCACTGGTACGTCTATACACGTCACAAATTCAGTCATAACTAAGTAATTTACTCGCAAAAATATATAGAAAGTATGACATGACATGATAAGCCTTTAGACGTCCACTGCTGGAGCTAGGTGAAGGCTTTTCTAAACTCCACGTACGGGATATCTCTTGCCACTAGCAACTATCTTCAGATCGCAAGTTCTGTAGCCTGTCGTACGATGTGGTTCTTGTTGTGCCCTACGCGCTTTTTACTTCAAAGTAAACATAAGTACGTGTGGGGTATACGGCCCTCAGTTCTATGATAATTATAGCTTGGCCACTGCTATTTTAGCTAGCTCTTGGGCTATGTTAATCACTTTGATATGGTCACCGAGATTCTTTCTAAATACGATTACTCCTTTATATTTGCTTAATAAATCGATAATCATTATTACAACAGCTATTACTTCCTGTACTTAGGTTGAAGTCCCCAAAAATGAAACATCTAATGTACAGTCAGAACGCTAACAGGATGGAATTCATTAAATATTATATTATTAAATATTATTTATTCAATGAATATTATTTATTTTTTACCATAATGTGTTATTTTATGTGATTTATTATGACTAGACGGAAATTAATTAAAATGGATTTTTTTCTGTACATATTAATATAACATTGCTTTTTATTTCAACTTTATCGATAATTTTACGATTCACGGTCAAGATGCATCACTACACTTTGACAGTTATCAAATATTGAAGTTTGTTCTTTGCCATTCAAATTTTAATCTTAACGTCATATAAACAGAGTTTCTCAAAAAAATCTTTATAAAACGAATCTACTACTGCCGATGCGGGCAATAGCGGAACTAAACATATTTGAAGTAAATTTTTGCAATATAAATTATATAGCTGTGTTAATAAGGTTGACTTTAATGGAAATATATTTTGAAAATCACGTCATTTTTTTGACCAATCTAATGTGGAGGATTATGGTGTGCGTGACTTTTAAATATGTGAGTTTAGCGACACTGGTTTCCTAAGAAGATCGTCATCATGCTAACTCTATTAGCCAATATAAAGTCATTCCTTGCTCTGTGAGGGCAACACTTGCTCATGCTGGCATCGTCTACGTATTGGCGCGTTAGTATGCGTATCAACCCGCATTCATGTGTATAATAATGGTTGAGTGTGTCTGTGTATTTATACTATTAGCGGAATTTAGAAGCTTGAGTGGCTTGAGTCAGGATGGTAATTGGATTTTGTTTGCAAGTTGATATTATAGGATTTTATATTGAGAGCTATTAACTGAGAGTAGGTTGTACCTCCTTCACCTTTCTACCATAGGACTGCAAGACGCCGAGAGCGGTGGCATCGTTCGGCGAAACGTTTTTCCTCCACGTTTCTGATACGAACCGCTAAGGTGTGGAACGCCCTTCCAGCCTCCGTGTTTCCAGCCAAGTACAATCTAGGTGCCTTCAAGAGAAGAGTGAATAGACATTTTCTAGGCAAGCGCGCTCAGACTAGACCTCATCATTGCTTTCCATCAGGCATGATTGTCGTCAAGCGCAAGCCTTTCAATAAAAAAAAGGTTCTAAATCTAGATTTTAACCAATTTTGACACGACGGTCCAAAACAGGGCAAAACGATTACAAGGGCTTATTCAAGGGGCGGATTAACAGCAACGCATTTGCAGTTCCTCTGGTGCTGCAAAAGTCCATGGACGGCGGTGATCGCTTACCATCAGGTGACCCGCTCGCTCGTTTGCTCGCGATGACAGTCTGTGGCGATGACTATAAAAAAGGAGTGTAATCGATGTAGTCTGAGGTGTAACTAGGGTTCTAATGAGGTGAATTTTAGGGTTCATGTATATGTATGTATGTATGTATGTTGTAAAACACAAAAGCCTTTAATATGAAGTAAAGTTACTGAACTAAATTTGATACGGCGCAAGCCCCCACGCAATGTACCTACATTACGTTTTTGATTGCATTGGATTAGATCGCAGTCAAGTTCAAAACAACTAAAATTGTCTCTCTCGTTTTGAATTTGATGCGTACTGGTGTTTTGATTGGAACTGCTCTTGATAGTAAGAAACCCTCAAAGCGCGAGCCCGACTCGCACTTGACCAATTTTTAGTGTAATCCTTTAATCGTCTCGTTCGAAATAATACTTATTTAGAACAGAATATACCTACCTAATGCAGTCCAGTGAAGTGAAGTGATGTTGTATTCAATAATCATCTCGATTAGTATTCCAGAACTCGATTTCCGTCGATGGCTCGTTGAGAATTCACTCGCGGATGGAACAACGCCAGCTGCCTTGAGTCAGCTAGGTTAGCTCATAGCTACAACCAGTGGGAACAAGGGAATTCCAATTTAGTTATAGACTTCACTTGTTTCAACTGAGAAGAAAAACTGACGGAAAGAATGTCTAACTACGAGGTTTCGTAATCGCCTCACTCTCACTCATTACCCTCAGCATTTGCTGATTACCCTCAGCATTCGATGTTTCATAAATTGTGTACTGTTTACTTCCAAAATAATATGTATATGTTGTGTATGTTATGAAATGTCTTGTTGTGTGTATTGTGTATTGTAATTACCAACTAATTATGTCAACGGCTGGGGGCACGGAAAAACTCATTTGTTGCACTCATTGAGTTTATGTTTGCACCTTTTACACTTACTGGTGCGGCATGCAGCGTTGCGGAAGAATGGAACAGAAAAACGACGTTTTACCTAATTACTAGAAAATTAAACCAATATCAAAAATTCGTTCAGAGATTTTTGAATATTATTAATATCGACACATTAAATAAAAATTACAATCACATCCATTGTAGTTTCCGATAAAAGTTCGAACAATGAAGATTTTGCGGCATCTTTTGAGAGAACTTGTTGTCGATAAATTGCGATTTTAGATTATAGCCCCGAAAACGAATATAAAATTCAAATTTTAAAGTAATTATCTGTATAGTTTTTAAACTACAGGTCACATTAAAATCGCCTAAATCGCCGTCTACGTCGTTAATTCTCCTTACAAATATTTTAGTACTTCGTGAGTCAATGGAATGGACGAGTAGAATTTTTTTTACTCTAACCAATTTTTTACTTAAAAAACCAAAACCTGGGTGCGTGGATCCGACTGCCACCTGACCAGTAATTACACAATAATAAAACCGCCCTGTATTCTACGGTATTGGTTCAAAAGCCTTTACATAAACGCAGTATGGTGTAACGACAATACGTGTTCACACAACCATACACGTCGCTGTTGAATAGAATAGCAGGCGACACACAATCACGACAAGATCTCAGATTAGAGACATTAATATGCTAACAGCACGCTACAGCGAGCACTTTGTGAATAGACGTATACAAAGGACCCGGCCGACCGCTGGAAATAATGTCGCCAGTTTACTGGTGTCAAAAATGTTTGCTTTGACACCAACACCGTCAGTTGCAAGCCGTTCGCAGTATTGTGTATAGACCGCTGTCCACGTCAGAGATCACTCACTATACTTGTTATTAGTCCGCCACGCGAATTTCCACAGGGACGATTTCCGCCATGTTGTGGCGTATTAGCGGAAACTTTGACAAATGGCGCTACTTTTTTCTTGAATGAAGAAGGTTGACTTAAAATGATCAGCGGGGCTAGACGAAGTAACAGTCGTATGGCGTTAACGACAGTAGACAAAAATGTCCGGACAAACCACGTGACGAATGAAAACAAATGAAAGCAGAATCTACTTTATGCTTAGCGTTGTTCACTGTCGGCTGTCAATTGTCAGCGAAGTACGATAAAGTTATCTACAAGGTCTGCGAGAACGCCAGGGAGCGTTCAAATTGTCGTAGTCGAATTTCAAAAAAAGCGTGTTCCCCTCTATACGTTCACGTGGTTTTTCTACAGTCATTTGTTTTGTCCATACATTTTTATCTACTGTCGTCAACGTTAAACGACTGTTACTTTGTCTAGCCCCGCTGATGGGCTAATCCTCAGGTTCATATCGATGACTCGGTGTCAACGTTGGACGTTGGTAGATTACATGGGTGACCAATACGCCAATGGTTAGCCAGTAAGTTCGACGATGGTAGTTTGTAGAATGTAGAGTTCATATTAATAAGGTCTCCACTGTCAATCGCTGCCAAGATTTTCCATCAGTGAGGAACATTGATGCACAAGTGTGCGCGCAAACTGAGGTGCACTTTCTGTTTCCTCTCTCTCATAATCCGATAGGATGAGAGATCCGACATGCTTACTATCTTACTATCGAAATGGAATATTACCTCAACCATAGGATACCAGGAATAGGCAGAAGACAAAAATAGCAAATAAGAGTAAGAGTTAAAACTACCTCTGTACACAAGAAAAAATGATATTTTATTTCTTACATAAGGTCATGGTTACTATTGCTTGATGCTTGTATGGTACCTATACCTAAGGCATATGAGACTGATGGTAATTGAAGACTTTCTAGTACAAACCTTTTAGTGTCACTTGTAAATAACATGATTTTTATTCGCCTATTTATAAGAAAAAAACCGGCCAAGTGCGAGTCGGACTCGCGCACCGAGGGTTCCGTACTCAAGAAGTACTGAAGCAAAACAATCAGGCAAAAACCAATATGTTTATTTGACGACGAGTACTTAGAAGAACTTTCGTTTTAATTACCTTTGTTAATGAACCGCAAAACTAACTTTGTTTGTAGAGGTTTATTGTTAATATCAAAAAACTATGCTAGTTAGAGCATTGGCTATAGTTTTCCTGTAAAATATACGTAAATTCCTATTGACCATAATTATTTGAGATTTTTCGATTGGTAAACTCCGGAGATAAGGAGCGGAATGGTATTTTTTTAGACATTTTCCCCGATAAATCAAAAACTATCATGACTAAAAATAATTAAAAATCGGTTTTAGAATGTACAAAGTAAACCCTTTCATATGATACCCCACACAGTACAGTTATCTCACTTTTAAATTTCAACCCTCCGATTTTCCCCCCTTTTTAAATAAGAACAAAAATAATTTCAATTTTTTTTTTTTTCAGTGTCATTGGGCTATAATATACACAACTATTCCAAATGTCATATCGATAGCTCCGGTAGTTACTGAAATAATCGAGTGTGACGGACAGACAGACAGACGGACAGACAGACGGAGAAAGTCGCACCGTAAGGGTTCCATTTTACCATTTTGGTACGGAACCCTAAAAACGGCGATAAAAATAAAGGGTTTACAGAAATCCAAAAAAAATGATGTGGAATCACAAACCACTTAAAAACGATCGCCGGATACTGTCGTATATAAATAAAAACACGTAAATTGAATGTAAATAAACAGAACCGTTTATCCTCGGAATTGGAAGCGCGACAAGATTTATGATAATGACATCAAAATATTAAAAACATTACATTTTTGCAATGTCACACTGACCGGACTCAATGACCCGTGGCAATGACCTGTTATAGGTCATTTTTTGATTGCCTTTGCATTCGTGATGGAATTTGGACGCGTAGGTAGGTATCTATCTATATGATAAACTATCATCAAGTTTTGAAAATTAAGTTTCAAGATTCCAACAGATAGACAGAAAAACTCGCATTAATATGTTACGTTGCGATTTAGAGTTCCGGTGCGATGCTTTGTAATATGTACTAACCGTATTAAACCGTACCGTATAATAAATATATTCGGCTGCATATTTACGACCAGCGTTTACATCAACTACCACAGGATAATGACCATGGATAGATGGAATTACTACTAAGCTAATTAAAATCCAAACTTTATTTTTTACAATCTACAATTATTGTTTTTTAATTAACATCCGGATTTCAAAGTTAAAGGCAAATAAACAAGTGGAGCTTCTCAATAAAATATGTAAGAAAGGAAATTGTGTATTGAAAAGAAAGTGACTTTTGTATGCAAAATAATTTCCCGGATATGAAAAACAAATTCCTAGTGCCATTAAACACTATCTGGGGACACGGTAGTGTCCCCGCCAGACGAGTCAAGCGAAGCGCGAGGGCACTACCTATCTTTTCTCGAAGTGTTTCGCCGTATTTTTAAACCCTTATAACTTAGGCCAGAATTATTCCAGATAATCAAAATTCTCGGGAAATGATGTCGCCGGTGAAGTTATTAAACGTATAAAGTTTCAATATCACAGGTATTATACTTTAGATTTTATTGACATCTGAAAAACCCAGATTTCGTCACTGACTGACTGACTCACTGATGATCATCAAAATTCCTAGGTACTTCCTGAAGTCCTAGAAAGCTGAAATTTGGTATGTAAGCTAGAATTAGTACACAACCAACAAAAAAATTCCAAAAGTTGGAAATTTAACCCCCCAACCCCTTAAAATAGGGGATGGAAGTTTGTATGAAACTACGGCAAATATTGATGCTAGAGGTCTCAAAATTGATATAGGGACTCTTCGTAATAAACAATTAAATACGTGTTTCAGGATTTTTAGTAAATCACCCCACATCCATTAAATTAGGGGGTTGGAAGTTCGTATGGGGGGATGGAAGTTTGTATGAAACTACGGCAAATATTGATGCTAGAGGTCTCAAAATTGATATAGGAACTCTTTGAAAAAAACAATTAAATACGTGTTTCAGGATTTTTAGTAAATCACCCCACATCCATCAAATTAGGGGGTTGGAAGTTCGTATGGGGTTTCCCATACGTACCTATATAGGTGCAAACTTAATTTCATGCTAGTATACATCTGGAAAAACACGTAATTTTTTTTGGTAATTATAAGCGCGATTCAAGTGCCCAAGTGGCCAAGCGCCCAATTGCCCAGTGCCCCGTGCCCAATAATATCGCACGTTTCATGCATGTCATGTTCAACAAGCCGAGTTTCACTGCGTGTCGAGTGACCAGGATCCAGCGCTCAATGACAAGAACCCACATTGAGCCGAGTGCCCAGTGCCCAGCTTGAGCTGTCGAACGTGCCAAGCGTCAAATCTCTCTGATTTTGAAGAGCGTTATAGCGCATAAATACCTGCTCAGTGCCCAAACGGACGCGTCAAGCCCAAGTTACATACAGGCCCCGTCCAACGAGCCCAGCTCTCAGTTCCCAGTGCCCAGGGTGAGATGAGTGCCCAAGGCCCAGTGCCCAGTACCCACAGTTAGCCGTCGGGCATGCCAAGCGTAAATTATATGGATTTTAACAGCGCCCCAACGTCAGTGTGCCCAGTACCATAGTGCACGCGGCAAGCCCGAATTCCCGTACCGAGCTCCGCGTGTTCATTGCCCAGAGTCCAGTGCTCTGTGACCAAAATGAGTTGTTAAGCGTGTCAAGCGTCAAATTTGAATTTCAAGAGTGCCTCAGCGCCCAACGAAAATAAAGACTATAAATAAAACAATAGTTAAAAAATTAATAAACACACAAATCTCACCGATACCTTCCGTAGATTTTTAATGGATAACAAGTAGTCTGTGTTAGTTCAGGATATAATCAGTCTACATTTTAAATTTCAGCCAAATCAGTTCAGTGGTTGTGTTGTGATTGAGTAACAAACATCCAAACTTTAATTTGTATCTGACTTTGTGTTTTAATAGGTAAAATTTGAAGTTAGAAATTGAAATTTGGATCTATACATTACGTTTGATTATCATTTTATCTTGATAAATGTAAAATTAGTTTCACTTTCGGTAGGCCAAAACTACTAACTTTAAATCCACTATAAGTTTTTTAAATTTTCAGAATATACTTCTAAGCAAAGTACGTATCTACTCGTAATACTAACATATAGAGTGGGCTGTGAAAAGAGGCGCACCTGAAGTGCAAGAAATACACAAAAAAAAGAAAAATTAAGTTAATAAAAAACATTGTTTTCAAAAACTTACAAAAAGAAATGAAATCCCAACAAAAACATTTTCATGTAAACTGTTGCCAGACGAGCATATGGCTCACACTGTCAAAAAGTTATAAGATCTCACGTAGGGCAAGACTTTTGACTTTATACATCCTTAAATACAAGTTCTAACTTCACAAACTCAACACTTTAGTTACAATAATGTCTTCACCGTTTGGCTACCGTTACATTGGGCGTAAAATCAAAAACTTATTCACTTTTCAGTACTCTGTAAGTTCTGTTAAATCAAAATTTGAAATCAGGAAAATGATTTTTCACTTTTTCACTTTACGCCCATGTGACAGTAGCCAAACGGCCAAGACATTATTGTAACTAAAGTGTAGAGTTTGTGAAGTTAGAACTTGTATTTAAGGATGTATAAAGTCAAAAGTCTTGCCCTACGTGAGATCTTATAACTTTTTGACAGTGTGAGCCATATGCTCGTCTGGCAACAGTTTACATGAAAATGTTTTTGTTGGGATTTTATTTTCCTAGGATATTTTGTTGTTAGATCACGAAAAAACTTGATACCACCTTCGGTCATTCATCTTTTACCATCCTAATGACTGAAAAAACAGCAAATCGATTTATATATCTGTATTTGTACTCTTTTTGCACTAGTTAGCAACTAGCACAGTATGTTTACATGATACCATACCATCCTAGGTGGGTAACATGTGCAAAAATAATACATTAAACCCTTTCCATTTGTTTATTATTTCTTTGACACATGAAACAGATATAGCAATAGCGAGGGACCAGAATGAGACAACTTTACCTTTATCTCTCTCTGGTCTCTCGCTATTGCTATAACTGTTTCATGTGATTTCATGTGTCAAAGAGAAAATAAACGAATGGAAAGGGTATACATTCCTTAGTTAATAACCCAGTACGAGTTACTATCTAACGATACAGAATCAGCCCATCGGGAGACGATTTGACTGCTGTTACGAAAATCATTATATGTTCACATCAACTATCCTGTGAAATTGCAGTCAAGTATTAAATTTAAAAAAAAATGCACTGCAATTCCTAGCCTTGAGAATGTATCCATACAAATTGACCCATAAAACTCCTCCGATCCGAGCCACACGCGACTACTAATAAAAAAAACTCGTAACAGCGTCTGTGTTTATATCGAGTGGGCGCGGGCCGTTCCGAGAACAGCAGATGGACCGGAGCGATTCACGGTCGCGGGGTCAGCGACCTGCGCGTGAACTTCAGGTTTACATACCGATATGAACCTAAAGATGAACCCACCAGCGGGGCTAGACAAAGTAACACTCGTTTAGCGTTGACGACAGTAGATAAAAATGTATGGACAAATAATCATCAAAATCGATTTACCCAGTCAAAAGTTATGAGGTAGCAAACATAAAAAACGTACAGTTGAATTGAGAACCTCCACCGTTTTTGAAGTCGGTTGAAAAGTAATCCATAAGAATCACTTTTCTTACCCAACCGAAAACTTAACTTTGCTTTTTGAAAAAAAAACTAAATGTAGAAAACGTTCAAGCCAATTTTCGGGGGAAGTTTGCATGGGAGAAATGAGAAATTTCGGAGAATGCACGAAAAATTTTCACACAAACAAAAAGCATATTATGGCTAGAGGTGCAAAAATCTCCCTCCTCTCGTTTTATCCCTAAGTGGCGAAAAATAGGAAAAATCTTTTTTCAGCGTAACTTGATGCTTAATTTTTATAGTCCCATAAGGTACCTACCTACCTAATAAAATGTAGGTTAGGTTACTGTCCATTTCCTGATAAAAACCTGAACTAGTCTGGTATTTTAAATGCTAAAAAATGCTAATTGCTTTGATAATAAAAAGCCGATTGTTAATGAATGTTATCACCAACACTGCAATGCCGTCTCAATGTCATTGAATACGCCGGAACCCGCGTAAAATGCTAATTTGTGATTAGCCCACAGCTGACTCACAAAAGTTAGGCAAGTATAAATAAATAAATAAATCCTTTATTTTTCACCATCAAATTGTGTGTGTGTGTGTGTGGATGTGTGTGTGTGTGTGTGTGTCTGTGTGTGTGTACAAAGTAGAGATGATTGCATTTTTACGTAGCGTTATTTTTATTGTATGTATGTAATTTATGCCAGTGGTAGTAGGAAATATTTTGTTTCATCGAATGATTTTTGTAGCAAAAAGGATGTTACTTTCTTTTTACAGTATTAAGGGACAAGTGACTGACTGACTGGCTATCTGGTATATCTACGCACATGATAATAATGTTCTCCAGAACAATTTCGGCCACGGTTATTCGTGATTAAACTTTACTATAGTAGTGTTATTATCTCGCTGCAGACTCTGTCATAAATCATTCGAGTGTTTCGCTTTTGTTGTTCTGCAGTAATGCACAACTCAACAAAGAACAACAAAAGCTAAACACTCGAATGATTTATGAACGAGTCTGCAGCGAGATAATAACACTATTATAGGCCCATTTCTAACAGAAGAAAACAAATATTTGCCTTTATCCACCGATAAGAAACCTCAGGATATGGGCATCCGAACGCTTTACGTAACAACTAACAACAGTACAGTACATTAGCGCAATCTGTCAAAATTCTATAGGTGGCTGGGGCTGCTGAGCGAACTGCAGCGTGGCCTGTTGGAGGCAAAACAAGCATTTTTTGATGGCGTGAGTCGTGACCTGGAGGGAACGCGGTGAATTCGAAAGTAAATCCCGTACTCCTGCCAGCAAGTCCATTGGGAAGACAGACAGTTATTAATGTTTGTCTCCCCTGACGAAAGAGCATGCTTTAGGCATTTACTGACTAAAAAAATCAGGCTGGGCCAGGTATCTTTCGTGGTCAATCATCAGATCCTGAACACTTTCTATCTATCACCTATTTATTGAGCGAAGCATCCTGCAGATTTTATTGCATCGAGGGCAGCGAGATATTGCACCAGCTAGTAAACGATTTACCACAAAACACGAGTAACAAAAGCGACCTTCAGACCTAAAAAGCGATGTCAAACAAAACACGGAGCAAGAAAAAAGTCTTATCGGTGTCACATAATCAAAAATAGTCATTATCGCATGTAAAATAGATCGCAAATTCCCGTATCACGTAATGACGTTGTAATTAGCTGCGGCAGTCATAACTCACCGCGCTACGGTTACCTATTTCACCCAAGGTGAGTGGTGACGTAATTATTTTCATTCAATACCCCTAATTAGGTATGATCTAGAAAACTTGCGTACCTATCCTATCGTGATTTCTATATCTGGATACCGATAAAATGTAATATTAATTTATTCTACAGTTCTAAAGGTCACTTAGTTTTTCGTTAAAAGTGAAAGGAATCTGCATGCCTCATAATTATTTGCGCAACGAATACCTAAGAGTCAATAGTCGCCACGGGAATGCATGGAATCGAGTTTTCGCAACGAAATTGTACATAGCATAATGAACTTTATGTCAATTGTATAACATACAAATTGAATAAGAGCAAAAAAAAGGTCACGAGTCCTCCGGGGAATCCTCGCGCATTCTCGAAAATACCCCTAGCTACTGTTGGCGCCGTCTGTGGAATCCGCGGGAAGTCGTGCGAATGGGGAGCCGATTGGATCGGTCAGCAGTGCGGTGCCAAGCGTTTAGCGAAACAATTCGCTGGAATACTCGAGCATTCCAGCAAATACTCGCGCCATGAGGTGAAATTGACGCTTCCATTCCACTCCATTCCGTGGTGGTGTAAATTGATCCTAAGCCTTTTTCAGTGGTGGCTATCCGAAACCATACCGACTTATACTTTTTTCTGACGAAAATCTTGATTCACATTACTCAGTGTGTAAAAACTTTACGTGAATAGCTCCCCTGACCTCTTCATCTTTCACCTATTCTAGGGAATTCTTTTTTTTACTCTATACAAGTTAGTACTTGACTGCGACCTCACCTGATCATAAGTGATGATGCAGCCTAAGATGTTATCGTACTAACTTGTAAGGGTAAGTAAATGTATCCCAACGGTTTCTGCCAGCATCGCACCGGAACGCTAAATCGCTTGGCGCTGCGTCTTTGCTGGTAGGGTAACTAGCCACGGCCAAAGCCTCCCACCAGACCAGACCTAAGCCAATTTAGAAATTATAAAATTCCAAAGTGGCCCGTGGTGAATCCGCGACCTCCCACTCGAATTCCGAGCGCGCCGCCACTGCGCCAGGGAGATCGTCAATTCAAAACTGGAAATCAAAACGTCCTCATGATAATGATGAATAACTGCCTCCTTATAAATAACCTCGCCCCTCCACTACATATCTCCCCCCGACACGCGGCTGGTGCGCTTATCGCGAAATTACAACAGATATTTACGTCGGCGCATAAAGAAACAATTTACGCACTGGATCCCGTACGGAACATGTGATGAGCAATGGCGATTTGTTATACGGTTAGGAATTTTCAAGTTACAGGCGATAGCGGTTTTAAGAACATATTAATAGAGCTGTAATAAGCATACAACTTAAGTATCCTTGGATATTAAAATCATAAATAGTATAAAGTTGATTTAAAGCAAAATTAAAATTCTCGTGCTAATTTTTCTTACGAAATGGCACTACCGATTGTTATAAACTTTTCTGTGTATATTCAGTATGAGTCTGAGAGTAGGTCGTAAGCGAATTTTTCATATCCATATTGGCAAACAACATTTGCCGGCTCAGCTAGAGTAGTCCTATAGGTTTAAAAAAACCGGCCAAGTGCGAGTCGGACTCGCGCACCGAGGGTTCCGTACTCAAGAAGTACTGAAGCAAAACAATCAGGAATACTAATGTAGATGTAACACGACCAAAACTGTAACGACCAAAGATGTAAAACGGTAATTACCTTTGTTAATGAACCGCAAAACTAACTTTGTTTGTAGAGGTTTATTGTTAATATCAAAAAAAACTATGCTAGTTAGAGCATTGGCTATAGTTTTCCTGTAAAAAAGACGTAAATTCCTATTGACCATAATTATTTGAGATTTTTCGATTGGTAAACTCCGGAGATAAGGGGGGGGAACGGCATTTTTTTAGACATTTTCCCCGATAAATCAAAAACTATCATGATTAAAAATAATTAAAAATCGGTTTTAGAATGTACAAAGTAAACCCTTCCATATGATACCCCACACAGTACAGTTATCTCACTTTTAAATTTCAACCCTCCGATTTTCCCCCCTTTTTAAATAAGAACAAAAATAATTTCCATTTTTTTTTATTCCAGTGTCATTGGGCCACTAATATACACAACTAGTCCAAATTTCATATCGATAGCTCTGGTAGTTACTGAAATAATCGAGTGTGACGGACAGACAGACGGACAGACAGACGGACAGACAGACGGAGAAAGTCGCACCATACGTGTAGAACGGATGGGCCTCGCTCCGGCCCCGCCCCGGCCCGGACTCGGCCCGGTCTAATATAAATCATCCCTAAGGGTTCCATTTTACCATTTTGGTACGGAACCCTAAAAATCATCAACTGAAATACTTAATCTATAAAATCATTCTTATCAACAACAAGTGTGGTGGCAACAAGTACTAATGAATGACATTTAAATGAACTTTACGAGTATATATAGGTACTTAACAGCGCAATAGGAACTGGTTTTAACAATTCAGTAACGAACTTTATCTACGCTCATTGCTTAAAGTTCGAATTATGAAATCAAAATGTGTCAAATAATTACCTACTTTATTCACAGACTTCTATAATTATTAAAAAGTTATTCATAATAACATCGCTCTACTATGGAAATATTTAAAGAAAGTTGTATAAAATCTATAACGATACACGGCTCTGGACTCCTGTATTTGTATCTGGGGTAATATTTTTTATGTAATATTTTTAAGTGAATCCACAGACAACTTATAGTTGGTAGTCATTGCCGAGAGTATGGATGGGCTATGATTGACCATAGACAACAACACAATGTCTATGGGGTAATATTTTTTATGTAATATTTTTGTGAATCCACAGACAACTTATAGTTGGTAGTCATTGCCGAGAGTATGGATGGGCCATGATTGACCATAGACAACAACACAATGTCTATGGGGTAATATTTTTTAGGTAATATTTTTTTAAGTGAATCCACAGACAACGTATAGTTGGTAGTCATTGCCGAGAGTATGGATGGGCCATGATTGACCATAGACAACAACACAATGTCTAACGTTCCGCGTAACGTTCCACCTGGGCCTGTGATTATGATTACGATGACGATTACGATTACGATAACGATTATGATTACGATTACGATAACGATTACGATTATGACGTTATCTCGTAAATCTATCGTCCGTAAACCGACTTTACAGACAACCAATTTTTTTTGTTACTTAGTCAAAACTTTGCGCTGAAAAATGTCTAGCAGTGAAACCTACTAAAGAAAATTTCACTCCACCTGACATCTTAGTAGTTGCAATGATTTAGGACAAACGTTAGCAAGATTTTATGATTTGGGTAATAATATGAGCGTAGATAAAGTAGTGTATGAAACTCTACATAATTAGGTATTAAAACACTCATGTGATACTATTAAAAAACTCGCCTGCGGCTCGTTTTTTAAACTCACACTCGTGTTTTAATACCCCCCATTATGTAACCGTTACATAAACTACTATATTCACAGACATCTTTATTTCATTAAAAGCTTAAGTGCTTTTTAACTTTCGTTTCTGACTTGTTCCACCCAAAATAAAAGGAAGCTCAAGAAAAAAACGACGTTCTTTACCTTCGACAGGCTGTTAGGTGTGATGTGATGGAGTGGCATGACTGGCGAATTGCACCCTTCTTCTTTAGGACATGCCCCATTTGTTACGCAGTGGAGTTAATGAAGAGACTTCACTGTCTTCTTCATAGGTGTGATATGGAAAAATGTTAAGTAGTTCACTCTTTGATTTATAGTCGTTATACAATGAATGTTATTTTAATGAGTCACTTTTATCATCCTTTGATCCGTGGTCTGTGGGCTGATTCTGTATCGTTCAGTTTGTTAGTTAGCAACGCTCACTGGGTTATTAACTAAGAAAATGGAGACGAAAATCCTCTTTTTGTATTTTTTTACATAACTTAGCAACTAGCATGGTATGTTGACATTATATCAAACCAACCTACGTTGGTAACTTGTTTAAAAAAATGCAAATATAGGTTTTCTACCTCCGTTTTGATAGTTATCAACCCAGTGAGTGTTGCTAACTAACAAACTGAACGATATACAGAATCAGCCCACTGATGCTGTATCGTTCAGTTTGTAAGTAAGCAACCTTCACCGAATTGTTAACTATCAAAACGGTACCAAAAATTTAATTATTGTATTCAATAGACACAAGTTAGCAATTAGCATGGTATGGTGACATGAAGCCATACCATAGGTTGTACAAAGTGAATACAAAAAAAAAGATTCCGACGAATTGAGAACCTCCTCCTTTTTTTTGAAGTCGGTTAAAAAATAGATTTCGGTTGCCTTCGTTTTTATTAGTTAACAACTTAGTGATGGTTGGTAACAACAAACAAAAAAAAAAAAAAAAACAAACTGGTTAACATTATTTGATCTCTACCACAGTGTTAGGATAGAATATATCATTCAGGTTCAGCATTTGTTGCGTAATTAATGACGCAACATACAAACTTGCACATTTTTTATACATTTTTAACGATTACAATTACAATACTATCTTTGTTCGTATCTTCTTTATTTCCGACTTGATCTTGTAGAGATACTCTGAGTATTGCTCTATTCTAGCAAGACATTATGAAGACAGAGAGGAGAGAGAGAATGTGTTTACATATTTGCATGGAAACATTATCGAGGTAATAAGAGTGAATATTAAAGGCCCGTGTTATATGTTTGTTAGCCTCAACAATGCCTAAAAATACGAAATTGCCTCCAATTTCGTTATTTGCGTCAAACAAAAACTTCGTTGGACCTACGTCATAGAGGTATAACCTAAGTACAGTTTTTACGCCTAAATGACGCCTTTCCCTTGCCTAAAGACCTGACCTTTTGAGTGTACGAGCGATAGTGTTACAGTCATTAGAGTACATTACAGAGAAAAGGGAATTATGTGTTTAGAAATAACAAAGCTTTGTTATTCGTTGGTTTATATTATATTTGTTACATTTTCTTTTACGTAATCGTAAAAGAAGGTAAAAGGGTATCATTATTTTAGTCTGCGTAAAGCAGTAAGGAGTTAAGGATTGATAAATTGATAAAAGAAGCAGAAACATAAATAAAAGGTTTGCAAAGACAGCCTTCTCAATCAGACAATCAATCAATCAATCTGGGTGTCTTAAAGAGAAGAGTGAATAGGCATTTTCTAGGCAAGCGCGCTCCAACCTAAACCTCATCATTGCTTTCCATCAGGCATGATTGTCTTCAAGCGCAAGCCTATCTTCAATTAAAAAAAAATACAGTCTTCGATACATATTCTTCTTATATGTATAAAATTCTCGTGCCAGTGTTTGTAACCATCGAAAACGGCTTGACCGATTTTTATGAAATTTTTTGTCGACATCCGGTAGATCTGAAAATAGGTCGTAAGCTATTTTTCATACCCGTGTATGGCAAAACAACGTTTGCCCGGTCAGTTACTCTCCTAATAATATATAAAATTCTCATATCACAGCGTTGGTAACCAAACTTCTGCCAAACGGCTTGACCGATTTTTATGAATTTTTTTGTCTACATTCGGTAGGCCTGAGAATAGGTCGTAAGCGATTTTCCATGCCTCTATATGGCAAAACAACGTTTGCGTTGCCGTGTCAGCTATTATTACATTAATATCATTTCGCAATAAACAGGGTCTGTTGCCATTACAAAACTGAATCATGGTTTATTCACAACCACCGATACGCAACCGATTTGCGTATTATTTACCGACATGTTGACATAACTGTGAAATGCTGTCTAACCCAAGTGTAAAGCTGACTGTCAATTAGGATAACTAGACGCAGATCTAGAATCTGTCGGTTCGATTGTGTGGTAATGTGGCGAGTTCATATTAGTACTAATAAGGGCTGGAGTTAGGTTACTTCTAAGTTCTCTTGAACGATATATTTGCATGTACAGTCGCGGAATGAAAAGGTTCGCCACCTTATGTAGTGTTACACACTACATTTTCGCCAAATCGTGTCTATGGCAAGCCCGCACAAGTAGGCGAGGCTAGCAACACTCAGGCAGTCGGGCGAAAATTCTCGAGACGCGCTCATGCGCTCCGGAGTTTTTCTTTTAATCTTTTTGTTCACGATGACGTGAACGGCCTTCAGCCCCCCGGCCGAAGCCGGAAGGTCCTTTTTCCTTTCGAGGTTCGCTTCGCGACCGCGTTTTAACGCCCCAGGAACCGATTCCCTGGGGAAATACTTAAAATGTTCGCTTGAAAATGCGCCAACGTGGCGCGACCGACGCCGCCATGCGCCGGCGAAAAATCGTCTTGTGACGGTCACGTAACGCGATCCGATATTCTAGCCTAAGTAAAGAGACTAATGTTATATCGAGTCAGTGCTCGAAAGTGTCGTGTGCGCGAATAAAGTGCTAAAGTGGACCTTCTTCAAAAAAACGAGTCTCCAACCCGACCACAAAGCATCGCCATCTTTGACCGCGCCGAGTGTCGAGCTGCTATCCCTTGGGCGCGCCGCAGAATGCCCACACCCTCGACAGGCGAGTTGCTGGCAGCTGACATCACATCGGTGGGACCTAGCACGCGGTACCATCCCAGCGTAGCTGGCCCGCCGGCGCGCCGCCTCCTCAAGCCCTACAGCACGGCGTAAACGGACTTGACTCACAGAGAGCACAGGGAAGTGATTTCCCCTTTTTACGCCCTTCAGGCGATACCCTTGCCCCTTTGAAGCAAACATGAACTTTTGGAAAAGATTCGATCGCGCTTGACCTAGTACTTAAGCTCGTAACTAATTAAGTAAACCTCTTGTAAAAAAACTAACCAGTTTCAATGATCTTAAATATAATTATGTACTTTGTACTTTGCTGTTTGTCGTTTAATTTAATGCCTATCCTTGATGATCACGAAGCGTGAGGGACCCTGAGTGATCTCGCCGAACGGCCCTTGACTCAAAGGTTCATACGCTCTGAATTGACTCAGTGTCTGGTCGTCCAATAGGGTTTCGCATCCAACCAACCATAACCCAACTTTTACACAACACCATACCATACTATCATTACACTTAGTGTCGATTTTCCCTTGCACTAGTCTGCAAGAGTCCATAATGTCAACATACTAAAACAATCGACTAGTGCAAACGAATCACTTTGAAAATTTACGAACCTTTTCATTCCGCGACTGTACACAACACTGTAAATACTATTGTATACAATGATGTGATGTTGTGTAAACAACGCAGTTTCAGGGTTCCGTAGTAAAACAAGTGTTGTGGCGCCAAGTCTGTGATTTGGCACTGTGATTGTGTTTGACCACGTCTACAGTCGAGAAAACAATCTTTTTCTTGTAAAGTAGGTAGAGATGATATTTATCCATAGTGTAAATATCATTAGATTAAATAAGATCATTTTAAAAATATTTGAAGTACATAGTAGGTAAATCGCTATAAACTTGACCCTCCTGAGTCCTGATGGTCTGCGGGACGCGGGGCGGGAGCCGCTCAACCAATCAGCTAGTCTGTCACGGTCCACTGACAGCGCTGACGTACCATTATAGCCAATCGCATCACCCGCCCCGCGTCCCGCAGACCATCAGAAGGGCCAAGTTTATAGCGGTTGTGCCCTTAGGTCTAAATACGACTTACTTACTTTAACTTACTTATTTTGCTTCTGATGAGATTGGCCTCTTTTATCATAAAATCTACTTTACAAACATTATAATTTTTTACAATAATATGTTGTAGTTACTATAAAATGTTGTAGTTGCTATAAATTATACGTATCATAAATTATCGTACACGGCGGGATATGAACCCCCCCCAGTTATCGCGGCTGTGTGCTCTACCACTGAGCTACAGGAGCCCATCTCCCGAGACGATAAATTCATTATTTATCCTCTGCAGGTCTTAACTTTCTTTAGGGTTGTTAGTACCTACTACTGAAAAAAAATTGTTTCTTCTGATTTACCAACAAAAACAAACCATTAAGAATCTCATTGATAAAAAGCTTGGCATCCGTCGCGAAAAGTCCTCAATGGCAGTTGCGACGGACGGACAGATTTGAGTCGATGCCAAGTATTCGTTTACTACGAATTGTCAACCGCACTGTGGTTTTTATTTATGTTTATTTATACTCTCGGCATAGCACCCTACGGGCCTACATACGGACGTTACGATCTGACAATAATTTATACCTTTTATTCCTATTCTTCTGAACACCAAACCCTGGTTACCATCTAGCACCAAAATACTCGTCAAGATGGATCAAACAAGTCCAAACTTGATGGGGTCGAGTTGTGTTATTACCGAGTTTTAAGTACCTATGGCCACCTTCTGATCAACTTCTAATCATGATAATTTTGCATTGTCATCCGATTTACACATGCATTCAAAATTTTAGCTCAATCGGTAGCGGGGAAGTGGATCAAATTTACTTGCAAGATTTGATTACAGACAAACATCGGGATAGGTGAAACGAAATAAAAGCTTGTAAATTAAATAGACCATAATTGTTTATGACTGAAAGGAACGACCAACTGAAATTAAAGGCCTAGGCGCACTCTGTTTTTTTAGTAACCGAAAGGTTAAAACTATAAATTTTATACAATTATTTTCAATTAAAACATAGGTATGTATTTTGGGTTATATTATCATTTTTTAATTTTTATTAGAAACGTTAACCGTTTGTGTTGGAAATAAAAATGGTCAAATACGACAAATGCAAATGCTAGGTTATACTTATATATTCACCATACCTGGCAGCGCGTAACAAACTCATGGCTTCAGATTCAGTAGAAATTACCATATTACATCCAATACACTACATTTTTTTACTATAAAAAATGTATGTTTTTAGTGGCCAAAATTATGCCTATAATTTGTCCCCCCAATTTGTGTCCCTCAGTTTCAATGGTATTTGTCATCGTTTATTTATAGTGCAAACTGTTGTTTGTCAACAACTTAGCTATATTCTGTTTTTTTTTCAGGATCACTTTATTATCCATCTGTGACTGTGCGTGACATTAAAGCTTGAATAGTACGGAACCCAGAGTACCGCGATTTGAACTCTCAAGTTTGACGGATTTTGTCCTTTTCACCCAAAACGGGACCCTATTACTGAGACTTCGTCGTCCGTCCGTCCTTCTGTCACTAGGCTGTATCTCTTGAACTGTGATAGTTACACACTTGAAATTTACACAGATGTAAATCATTTGTCGCTATACCAACAAATAAAAAAAAAATTGAACAGATATAATCAAGATTAAAGGGTCTCCCATACAACAAAGTGTGATTTTATTGCTTGTTTTTTGTCGATGATCCAGAAGTCTCAATATTACCCTACTTGTATAGTAATAGTAGCAGGGTAGGTATATTGTGGCTTCTGTATCATCATTTAGCTACGTTATATATGGTATGGAACCCTTTGTGTGCGAGTCCTATTCGCTTGGCCGATTATTAAGGATGTCACATCGATGCCGTCACCTCTTATTTCGAATGTAATTAGGTTACGAATAATTATTAAAATTATGACCATCACCAGCCCTAACACGTTAAACTGTTTACAAGAACAATAGCCAATAATAATTAACCCGGTAAGGTAGGCGCTGTTAACCCGGTCGTTTCCGCTTATGTACAGTTAGGGCAAAAAGGGATAAAAATATTGGTTATGAAGATTTTATGTGGGTGGAGACTGGAGAGGTTACAATAATGTCTTTTATGTTTTAATTTAAAATTTAATTACGAAAAAGCTATAATCGCGAAGCATGAACTAATTATAATTCATAGACACTGATAAGAAAACTCAGGATATGGGTATCGGAACGATTTACGTCAACCTTTTTCGCGCAAGCGAACAGTAACGCCATTTGCCAAATTTCTATAGGTGGCCGCTGAGCAATCTATACACTTACTATTGGTGGCAAAACAAGCATTTTTGGCACCAATAATCTGGCGACATTTTTTCGCGCCGTCCGCCCTGTCCAGGGTATATATGTCTATTATCGTATGTTTACGGCAATGAGTTTGGCGTGATAAAAACTTTGATCAAAATACTCATTTACTTCACATTGTTTCCCGATAGTTGCAGAAAATAATGTTTCGGGAATCAGTCATGGGGTGAATGGAAATTTATTAGCAAAGTTTTTATTAAAAACATGAAGATGAATAAACGTTTTGCTCGCAAAACTGTCATAAGGCTTTGTACAAATAATTACTATTAATTACTAAGTGCGAAAAACTAAATAAAATTTAAATTTCGCGACCCACTTGTGCCGATCTTCCAAAATATAAATAGTTCAAATTTACACTCTGCACTGTGTTACCCTTACCACCTTTTAGTTGCAACAATGACTCAACTCTTTTCTAAGCGCCAGTAGATAGCAATTGGAGTATATCAATGTTCTTCATAAGATTCTATTAAAATCACGAATAATAATAATAACAAATTAACGTTCAATTCAAAAGTTTCCATCCATATGTTGTTAGCACTGAGTATGTTAATAACAATTTTTCCTTAATAACTACTAAGTTAGTAAATAACATGTAGCCAATTTCAAGATAATTTTATTGAGAACACATAAACAACATGTATTTTTCCTTGACCAATAACTCATTCATCGTTGTAATAACGTCGAAGTAACTCTCGTATTTAAAGAATAACCGTAATTTATGCTCTGTGTAGTTGCGAGTAGGTAGTCTGCATAAAGATGTCATCGCCGGTATATAGGCCAACAATGTTTGTTAATACAGTGTTTGTGAGCCACTCTTAACTGTAAAGGGTACTTCATACTGAAAAAACGATGCGAGAAAATCAAACGCTGCTAGGTTGGCGCACGCTTGGTTTCGAGTAGGAGGTCGCGGGATCTATTAAAGTCATGGACCACTTTAGGATTTTATAAATTGAAATTGGCTGACGTCTGATTGGGTAGCAGGCCCGTAAAGACGCACCGCTAAGTTATTAAGCGTTCTGGTGCGATGCTGTTTACAACCTGTTCGGGGTGCCTAACGCTACCGAGTTAAGTGAACTCTTCGCCATTATACCTGTAACAAACACTCCATGCTCACTAAGTAATAAAATGCCGAAACAGAACCGTTGTCCGGCTGCAGCAGGCCTGCTGTAAAGCCCGTAAGAGCGACAGAGATCGCAATAAGCGGTGTGTGTAAAAAAGGGGATTTTTTAATTGCCTCACGCGCGGCGACTGTTTGTAACAGGTGTACCTATACTTACTATAGTATTAAGGATTATTTACATGAATCAAATCCTTGGGAGTGAATGAACTGCTGTATTATAATTACTAGCTCAAGTAGTTTTTTAAGAGCTTTTGTGAAGTGGTGATAACCGAAAACAAAACCCGGCTGAGTTTGTTGTGGGCTTCTTCTCAGTGCAGGGCGCGTTGGAACCCTCGTAAACTTACATGTGTTGACGTTTTACAAGTGCCTTGTAAGTTAGGCCTATGTGAAATAAATATATTTTGACTTTTGACTTTTATAGATTGTTCAATCCACAAAGACGCGCACCTCTCCTTTACAACGTAGTTACGAATCTTATAAAACATCCTAACTCTTTAGTTAGGTTACGCTATAACTTATAGGAGTTGGTAGTCGTATGATATTATATACGAGGAAAGAAGCGAGTGTAAAACGTTGTTCTCATTTACAAACCTCGCGAACGCCTTTAGAAATAAACGCCGCGCTCAGTACACTCCAGTCTGGTAGCGCACTAAGTCGCAAAGGGGTTTGAGTCATATCAGGCGACCTAATTACTTACAATTACCTCCTCATACCACCGCGTTTCAATTACACGGTGCACCTAATGCGAATTATATTTAATTTCAAAGCTTTACTTTAACAGGTCACGGCTCTTTCAGTTATTTACAAGTACATAATATGAATAAGTGAAACAATTTTTATTCATTTACTCGCCTCATAATCTAAACTTCTAATATATAAAATTCTCTCGCTTTTCTTTGCTACCAAACTCCTCCGAAACGGCTGGACCGATCGTTATGAAACTTTCAGTGTGTATTTTCTGGGTCTGGGAGCAGGTTGTTATCTATTTTTTATGTCCCTAAGTGAGAAAAAAATTATATGTTTGCCATATTTTGTTTGTCGTTTGCCGGGTCAGCTAGTATAAATAAATAAAATGCTCGTGTCACAGAGTTTGAAATTAAACTCCTCAGAATCGGCTTGACAGATTTTTATGAAATTTCTTGTCTACATTAATTTGTGGTAACTCTGAGAGTAGGTCGTTAGTTTCTTATCCGTACCCTATGCTATGGCAAAACAACGTTTGCCGCGCCAGCTAGTCTAATGTATAAAGTTCTCGTGTCACAGTGTTTCTAACCAAAGTCCTCCAAAACGGCTCGACCGATTTTTATGTAATTTCTTGTCTACATTCGGCAGCTCTGAGAATAGGTTGTGAGGAATTTATCATATCTTTATATGGGAAAATAAAGTTTGTCACGTCAGCTATGATTATAATAGAATAAAAACCTGCAATAATTTCTAGACTTCGTACCACAAAAACATAAATGCTTTATTTTCTGTTTAGTATTTGCTGATACAGCAAATCATTAAGTCAATTTTTTTCTGCCTAGAACACCGATAAAAACACAGACCAAGGAATAACTTTATATTGACTAATACCCTTAAAGTATGGTAAAGAAATACATGGTTATCGGTTATGGCTATTTCCGCAAAATTAGTTCACCGTAGCTATTTTTTATGATAAACGATGTCGTAACTAGCCGCACCTCATTTGCCGACCCGTGGACGTTTTCATTTTATCATATTTTAAGACTTTCCCGTACATTGTACATCCAATTACGTGATAATAAATTGGACGGAGCGGCAAAGACGGGAGGAAAACTTCGTTAGCTCGCACCGTTCGCACAACCGCATATTAATATCAACGTACATTGACTCTTCTATCGCTCAACATAAACGACAAATTGGCTTGATGAGTTTCGAACGCGTTACCGCCTGTACTATGAGAGGGAAATGTTAAAGAATTTTACATGCAATAATGGTGGGAGCGAATTCAATTTCGTTACATGCCTTATTGAATAATGTAGCTGCTAATTTATGGGAATTTATGTGAAGCTACATATAGGTATTACATCACTCGTGCTGAATATGGTTTAACGTGATCTGTGCGGGTGTCTTTCATATATTAGGAACGGTACTGGGCAAAAACTAATAGGTAACCCTACTTTAATATAAGTACTTAAGAGGGGGCTGAAAGCAAGCAAAACTTGTCATGCGCAAAACATCGTTCTGGTACAAAAGAGCATGGCGTATTAAGCAAAATAAGAATGTAATACACGCCATTTATAGTTTACTGTAATAACTTTTAAAATCTATATATATAAAAGAATGAGGCATTTTGGTGATTTTGGTTGTTCCAAGGATTCCGCCAAAACTATAGGTCGTAGAGATCTGAAATTTGGTACCTAGGTAGATATTAGGTCATGAATTCGTACTAAGACGGGGATTCCAGAAATTCAAATTTTAAGGGGTAAAAACCGTTGGTATTTTGGATTTCCCCATACAAAAGTGAAATTTGTTTTGTTGTTCCAGGAATTCCCGAAAAGCTACAAGTCGTAGGGATCTGAAATTTGGTACCTAGGTAGATATTAGGTCATGAATTCGTACTAAGACGGGGATTCCAGAAATTCAAATTTTAAGGGGTAAAAACCGTTGGTTTTTTGGATTTCCCCATACAAAAGTGAAATTTTTTTCGTTGTTCCAGGAATTCCCGAAAAGCTACAAGTCGTAGAGATCTGAAATTTGGTACCTAGGTAGATATGAGGTCATGAATTCGTACTAAGACGGGGATTCCAGAAATTCAAATTTTAAGGGGTAAAAACCGTTGGTTTTTTGGATTTCCCCATACAAAAGTGAAATTTTTTTCGTTGTTCCAGGAATTCCCGAAAAGCTACAAGTCGTAGGGATCTGAAATTTGGTAACTAGGTAGATATTAGGTCATGAATTCGAACTAAGACGGGGATTCCAGAAATTCAAATTTTAAGGGGTAAAAACCGTTGGTTTTATGGATTTCCCCATACAAAAGTGAAATTTTTTTCGTTGTTCCAGGAATTCCAGAAAAGCTACAAGTCGCAGAGATCTGAAATTAAGTACCTAGGTTGATATTAGGTCATGAATTCGTACTAAGACGGGGTTTCCAAAAATTCAAATTTTAAGTAAAAACCGTTGGTTTTTTGGATTTCCCCATACAAAAGTGAAATTTTTTTCGTTGTTCCAGGAATTCCCGAAAAGCTACAAGTCGTAGGGATCTGAAATTTGGTAACTAGGTAGATATTAGGTCATGAATTCGTACTAAGACGGGGATTCCAGAAATTCAAATTTTAAGGGGTAAAAACCGTTGGTTTTATGGATTTCTCCATACAAAAGTGTAATTTTTTTTCGTTGTTCCAGGAATTCCCGAAAAGATACAAGTCGTAGAGATCTGAAATTTGGTACCTAGGTTGGAATAATATCATGAATTCGTATTCAAAAAGGGATTTTCGAGATCCAAATTTTGAGGAGGAAAAATTTTGAACTTTTTGGCCCATTTTGAACTTTTTTGTTACTGGGCCGATTGCTTTGAAAATCGACTTTTGATTATGGCAGCAAGCATAGAGAAGGAATTTGTTGCCAAAATTAAAAAAAGTGGCCGCCATTTTGAACTTTTTTGTTACTGGGCCGATTGCTTTGAAAATCGATATTTGACTATGGCAGCAAGCATAGAGAAGGAATTTGTGGTCAAAATTTAAAAAAGTGGTCGCCATTTTGAACTTTTTTGTTACTGGGCCGATTGCTTTGAAAATCGATATATGACTATGGCAGCAAGCATAGAGACGGAATTTGTGGTCAAAATTTAAAAAAGTGGCCGCCATTTTGAACTTTTTTGTTACTGGGCCGATTGCTTTGAAAATCGATATTTGACTATGGCAGTAAGCATAGAGAAGGAATTTGTGGTCAAAATTTAAAAAAGTGGCCGCCATTTTGAATTTTTTTGTTACTGGGCCGATTGCTTTGAAAATCGATATTTGACTATGGCAGCAAGCATAGAGAAGGAATTTCTAGTCAAAATTTAAAAAAGTGGCCGCCATTTTGAACTTTTTTGTTACTGGGCAGATTGCTTTGAAAATCGATATTTGACTAAGGCAGCAAGCATAGAGAAGGAATTTGTGATCAAAATTTAAAAAAGCGGCCGCCATTTTGAACTTTTTTGTTACTGGGCCGATTGCTTTGAAAATCGATATTTGACTATGGCAGCAAGCATAGAAAAGGAATTTGTGGTCAAAATTTAAAAAAGTGGCCGCCATTTTGAACTTTTTTGTTACCGGGCCGATTGCTTTAAAAATCGATATTTGACTATGGCAGCAAGCATAGAGAAGGAATTTGTGGTCAAAATTTAAAAAAAGTGGCCGCCATTTTGAACTTTTTTGTTACTGGGCCGATTGCTTTGAAAATCGATATTTGACTATGGCAGCAAGCATAGAGAAGGAATTTGTGATCAAAATTTAAAAAAGTGGCCGCCATTTTGAACTTTTTTGTTACTGGGCCGATTGCTTTAAAAATCGATATTTGACTATGGCAGCAAGCATAGAGAAGGAAATTGTGGTCAAAATTTAAAAAAGTGGCCGCCATTTTGAACTTTTTTGTTACCGGGCCGATTGCTTTGAAAATCGATATATGACTATGGCAGCAAGCATAGAGACGGAATTTGTGGTCAAAATTTAAAAAAGTGGCCGCCATTTTGAACTTTTTTGTTACTGGGCCGATTGCTTTGAAAATCGATATTTGACTATGGCAGCAAGCATAGAGAAGGAATTTGTGGTCAAAATTTAAAAAAGTGGCCGCCATTTTGAACTTTTTTGTTACCGGGCCGATTGCTTTGAAAATCGATATTTGACTATGGCAGCAAGCATAGAGAAGGAATTTGTAGTCAATATTTAAAAAATTGGTCGCCATTTTGAACTTTTTTGTTACTGGGCCGATTGCTTTAAAAATCGATATTTGACAATGGCAGCAAGCATAGAGAAGGAATTTGTGGTAAAAATTTAAAAAAGTGGCCGCCATTTTGAACTTTTTTGTTACTGGGCCGATTGCTTTGAAAATCGATATTTGACTATGGCAGCAAGCATAGAGACGGAAATTGTGGTCAAAATTTAAAAAAGTGGCCGCCATTTTGAACTTTTTTGTTACTGGGATTGCTTTAAAAATCGATATCTGACTATCGCAGCAAGCATAGAGAAGGAATTTGTGCTCAAAATAAAAAAATGGCCGCCATTTTGAACTTTTTTATTACTGGGCCGATTGCATTGAAAATCGACGTCTGACTATGGCAGCAAGCATAGAGAAGGAATTTGTAGTTGAAATTAAAAAATGATGAACTTTTGGCCGCCATTTTGAACTTTTTTGTTACTGGGCCGATTGCTTTGAAAATCGACGTCTGACTATCGCAGCAAGCATAAAAAAGGAATTTGTGGTCAAAATAAAAAAATGGCCGCCATTTTGAACTTTTTTTTACTTGGCCGATTGCTTGGGTACCTTTTTACACTTTGGGTATGGAACCCTAAAAATGGCCACAATATTGAGCTTTTATGTGACGATCGACGACGATTTTTTCAAAATCAATATATAACTATAACCAGCAAGCATAAGGAAATATTTAGTGATCAAAATTAAATTAAATGGCATAACAATGAATTAAACAACAACAACAACAATAACAATGAATTAATACAAGAACTTTGGAAACGCCTGAGGGAGTAAAGCAGAAGTTCAACGTGAGCGAAGCCGCGGGCGTTTGCTAGTATATAATACGTGTGTTTTATTTCAGGTAGTTGAGATTTGATACTAGTGTAAAAATCAAATCTTAAACTGACATCTTCAGTTAATCATTTTTCAATCATTTTCTTTCGAAATTCAAAATGTCTATAATGCTCTATAACGTTTAAATTGGCTCAGGTGTAGAGGATTCGGCCTTAGCTAGTTACTACCCTGCCGGCAAAACGTAGGTACGGCCAAGCGATTAGGCCTTCCAATTCGATGCCGTGTAGCAGCATTAGGTGTTGCTAATCGCGGTGGGATTGCAGTCAAGTCCTAATTTGTAGTGGGTAAAAAAACAAACTCAAACTGAATATGTGAACTGAACAGCTATGTAGATATTTTTTTTATTCTATACAAGTTACTACTTGACTGCGATCTCACCTGATGGTAAGGGATGATGCAGCCTAAGTTGTTATCGTACTAACTTGGAATGGTAATGAATTTACCCCTACGGTACAAGCAGCGCACCGGAACGCTAAATCGCTTGGCGGTGCGTCTTTGCTGGTAGGGCGGTAACTAGCCCGACCAAAGCGTACCAGACCAGACCTGAGCCAATTTAGAAATTATAAAATTCCAAAGTGGCCCGTGGCGGGAATCGAACCCGCGACCTCCCACTCGAATCCGAGCGCGCCGGAATTGCGCCAGGGAGGTCGTGGACTGCAATCAATAATAATAATCATTAGACTAGACCACAGAAATAGTAATATACTCACTCAATCAAACCGCTACATTAAACTTCCCAACCCAACACTACAAGTCGACCTTAGCCGAAAATAGTAAAGAAAACATTAGAAAATCAACTATTCCAAGCCATTACGAATCTCGCCTCGTGTACACCGAAATAGCCATCGGAAATATTCCGTCAATGATTGTGTGTAAACTATAAACGGTTTACTAGTTGCCTTTACGAAAGGTTTATACGATCACAATAATAATTAGCCTCAAAGTAAACGAAAGGTTGTGTTTACGGGTACTATAGGTAACTGACTGATATACTAATATCGATATACATAAATATAATCTATGGAAATACACCCAGGCACTAGAAAACATTCATGCTCTTCACACGAACATTTTTCTGTTGTGGGAATCGAACCCACGACCTCCGACACAGACGGCAGGATCGCTACCTTTGCGCCATTCATTCGGTCGTCAAATAATTGCATGTTCATAATTTAAACATATATACAAAACTGGCGAATGTCGCCAGTTTATTGGTGCCAAAAATGTTTGTTTTGACCATAAACTTTCCTAAGACTTGGTAAGTTGGCAGTGGTTTCCATGGTGCTGCAAAAATGTCCATGGGTAGCAATGACCACTTAACATAAGGTGGCATTCGTGTTCGTTTTCTAACGAGACCCTATTTAAAAATAATGAAATGCCAAATCGGCCCGTACCGTGCATCAAACCTTCCGTGTAAACACCACTGTCTAACCACTGTGCTTAGGGTAGTATACAACTCGATAAAATTTCTGACCTACGAACGTGTCTCTCCTAAATAAAGGTTGTCCATTCAAATAAGGTCACCGACATGAATGTAATGAGGGTTCCGCGTAATTTAATTACAATGTCCAACAATAGCAGTCGCCCACCGCATACAAATATTAGTCGTGACGCACGCGTGTCGTTGCCGTGTAAGTAAGTAGCTCACGATTATTCTTACTCATATATTAATATTTTATGAGACAGTGATGGTATCGAACCTAAAAAAACTTTGAAGTAAGCGACTATGTTTCTACTTGCTTTTATTATTTGACATAATATTATGTTCTTCAGACCGTTTTCAGCCATAATGGAAGATAAGCAAGTGTGGTGCACAAACACAGGTTTCTCACACTCTCTATTCCCTTACTCTCTTAGTCAGATGAGACGGCACCTCGAGACGATCGGAGAGAAATCAGGCGCAGGACCGACGTCTCAACGTGCTATTTAAGGTAGGGGGTGAATATAGTTCTCAATATAATATTTGCTGGCCCAATTTTGGGCAAAGGTACCAAGGTCTTTTACAAAGAATGTTCTGGCCATAGCTCTCTTCTGCCCTCTGACCCAAGTGATAAATAGCGTTACCTAGTGACGTATAGAAATGGAACAAAATACCAGGGACAGGGCGGATGGAGCGAGAAAATATCACAAGTTTATCGGTGCCAAAAATGCTCTTTTTGTCACCAGCAGTAAGGCCACGCTGTAATTCGTTCAGCAGCCACCTACAGAATTTTGACAGATATGAATTTTTGTACGAAACACGCACAAGCAAACAGTGTCTCCATCTCTCAAAATTCTATAGGTGGCTGCTTAATGAACTACATGGGGGTTGCTGAAGTCAAACAAACACACGGCGAAATTTTTTCCTGCGGTTCGCGTTTAGTGTACCTACCTATATGGGTATTTCAATTGATATTTTATGATTATAATAATGTAAAACGCAATAGCATAGTATCCGACGTATTTGTAAACTCCAACACACGTGGCGCAAAATGCTTCGAACAGTTCTAAGATCATGAAGCGGGCAAAAAGCGAAACTTTACAAACGCATCAATCATCGTGTGCAGATGTTCGCAGACTTACGCTGCTATAACAGGAGTGGGTGCAGCTGTGTTAGTCTGCAAAAATACTTAGGTATAGCATCGAGGAAGTCACATCTTGGTCATTTCGAAGACGCACCGCCTAGATTTAGCGTTCCGGCGCGATGCTGTCTAGAAACTGTTAGTTGTGAGTTACTTGCCACTTCCAAGTTGATACGACCTTTGGCTGCATCATCACTTACCGTCAGGCGAGATCGCAGTCAAGTTGAAATAGTAAACGATAAAAAAATAATAGGTACCTGTAAATATTGAAAAGAAGCAGGCGTTATTTTGCGGAAATCCTTAATTACTGCGAATTGACTTTAAGATTTCGCATTGTGATGTCAACATCTCCTGAGGATGTCCCGTTGTCAGGACGAAATGTACGTAGATGAAAGTGTTGGAAAATTGTGTTTGGTGTTTCATGTGGACAGTTTACCTGCATATTGTACAATACAGAATCTTTTGAAGTAGCGGATTATGGCAAAACAAATTAATCTTTCCTACTATACATGTAAGGTAGGTCTATGTAAAATAAAGAACTTCGAATTGATATCTATCCCGCAAGCTTATGTATACCTAAAAATGCTTTTTATACAATTTAGAACAGTTGGATGGTGTATATATTTTGTAAATAATTATAATTTATTATTTTTAAATCATCATGTATCAATCACAACTTACATGCTATTGTATCAATTAGCATGTAAGTTTATTGTATACTAGCGACCCGCCCCGGCTTCGCACGGGTGCAATGCTGATACTAAATTAAATACACTACAGAAAAACTATGAACGTTGTATATAAAAACATAGCGGCCCGCTCCGACTTTGCACGGGCATAAAATATATATGCCTATGTCACTCAATGAAAACATGATTAAAATCGATCCAGTATTTTTGATTCATTCATTACTGCCCTTGGCCTGCACGCATTAAATTTGGAGTAAAACAATTCCTCTTTCCCTATACTTACTATGAAGATTTCCTGCTATCTTTGGAATATCTAAATTCATACAATTTTTATTACATTACACATTTTTACTTATTTACTTTTTACATTTTTACCTAGGTATTTATTTTATTTTTACAACAATTAATATATTACAGGATGTCTTTATACACAACGTTCACAGCTTTCTTGTCATTAGACAATACAAACATGTTTTCATGCCTCCCCGCACTGCCCCGTCCGACCGGTACCGCCCGCCGCAAACGCAAATTTTATATTTGTAATATCTCCGAAAATATTTGTTTAATTTACATGCTGTAAGGAACCATATTGATCTATATTAATTGTACTTAATTTGATAAGGATTAATGCCGTATTGCTTAAAATAGCTTCGTAAATAAGCCATTTTTTCACGTAAAAAGTAAACAATAAAAATGGTTAATGTGGGTTATCCCTAAATATAAACATATGCCATCGCGGACTTTTTTGTAGACCATTTTATGGTGTACAATACTGTAGTACATTAATTTGATCTAACTCGTAGGGTTTAGGCAGCGTTTTTGCTAAATTGCTAAATAAGCCCAAAAAAATAGGTTAATTTACGACATCACGTTAGAAACCTCTAAAATTAGCAATGTTGCCTTAGTATATGATGCATGTATTATACATATAAACCTTCCTCTTGAATCACTCTATCTATTGGAAAAAACCGCATCAAAATCCGTTGCGTAGTTTTAAAGATTTAAGCGCACATAGGGATATAGGGACAGAAAAGGCGACTTTGTTTTATACTATGTAGTGATAACTTGCACCACCATCCACTTTCCTACTTCCTACTTAATCGGTGTCTGAGGTTGTCTGGACGAGATCGCTAGTTAGCGATAAGTCCGCTTCATTGTTACCTGTATCTTTTTCTATTTCTACTTTAATTTATGTTAATTGTTTCTTGGGTGCACAAAAAAAGTATATACATACATACATGTATGTTAAGTTTAGATTTACTTTTAGAATATACGAATAATATCATTAAGAACAGTTCTCGTATTTAAAGAAACATAATATAAACGTTCTCTGAAAGGGTCAATGCATAAATAACAGAGAAAATAAACATTCGACAGATAAGCACAAAAGGTGGGCCGCAAAGCCGCTCCTCAATTTACCCCGGGCGAGATACAAATTTCTTTAAACGGCTCAAAGTAAGCCAAAAGTAACAAAAGGTAACAAAAACTCTGCAATCCGCATCTCGCCAGCAATTCTTTATATCACCTTTTCTCGACCTTTTTTCTCGAACATCAAAGATTGAGGGCTCTAGGTAGGGTGCCATTGTTTCTGGAATAGCTGAGACAGTCCTTATTTTATTCTTGAAACCTTCGTGCGAGCAGCCGTCGACTAACTGCTACTGTACGTGTACATTACTGGCCGCCGCCGCCCTTGCGGAATCCCGCGCAATCCACTTTTTTCCAGGATAAATCGTAGCCTATGTTCTACAAGGATAAAGTAGCTTTCTAATTGACTAAAAGAATTTTATAATTATTGATGCAATAGTTCAAAGGCAGGGAAGAGACATACAAACTAAAAAAACAAATATTGAATTATTGGGTAACAGCTATGCAATCTTGCGATATTGGATACTTTTTTTTTTTGGGAAACAAGGGAGTCGTCCGTCCATCCGATGTCCACCAGATGGACTGAAGATATTAAGAGAGTCACGGGGTGTCGGTGGATACTTAAGTAACGCAGGAAGTAACCGTGTAGGTTGGATGTTATTGCAAGAGGCCTTTGTCCAGCAATGGACGTCCGTCGGCTAAAACACACTGTTAATCTTTCATCACAGTACCTAGCAGTTTTAAATAACCACTTTAAATATGAACAAGCTATTAGTTGTGGTCTGAACGTGAACTTCACTCAACATTTACATAAACCATCAGATCACACTGAATATTGAAAACCAGTTGACCGCAAACGCACTGGGGTAGTTTATCCGTCATGATTCACATCTCTGGTCACCCTACGCACAATAGAACATTTATATGAGATAGAGAAGCCTTTTAGTGCCATCTGTAATATTTAGATGCTCGCCGGGTCTTGTTGAATTTCGATTGAATCGCAAAGTTTTCCGATATCTATATTATTTTAGTCTATCTTACATCACATCCCTAGTACATAACCTATGTAAAATTCTCGTGTCGCAGTGTTGTAACCGAATTGTAGGTACCAACGTATAGAATATATGTAGGTCTAAGAATAGGACGTAAACTATTTTTCTTACCCCAAAGTAAATTATATGGCGTTTGCCGGGTAAGGTACTTATAAATATATGGCGTTTGCCGGGTAAGCTAGCAGGTATTTCAATCCACGACGACGCGCCCCACTCTGTCAAACTTCATGAGAATCGAATAAAACATAAGCGGTTTTGACAGAGTGGGGCGCGTCTTCGTGGATTGAAATATCTATAAACATATTATTTGGGACGAAACGTGAGTCGAAGAAATTGTTGGAAGAATTGTGTGTGGTGTTTCATGTAGGTGGTGTTCCTGCATATTGTACCATGCAGATTCTTTTCAAGTAGCGGATTATAGCAAAACAAATTAATCTGTTCTGCTTATATTTTATTTCTATTTCTGTATTCCATTATGATTACAATGTTCATTGATTCACATCAACGTTACGTACACTGTAATCTTTTAGCGATATAATGAATATTAACGATCGCTCCGTTGTTTCAGGTATACAGCGGTTATTTCCGTGGTCTGTGGGTTATACGCATTGGAGTCGAGAGAGAATTTAATATTACACCGCGGGCACAAAAGAAACGTCGCTGAAACAATGCCCGGTAAAAATCGTATGAAAATTTGTATGAAATAATGCATGTAATATACGAGAATTATGATAATAAGGAAAAACCTGCACCTATCAGTTTAAATTTTCAATTATAAAATTTATTACCTTTTGTTACGGCGTTTGAGTAATGGTAATAGGGGTTGAGCACTATCCCTTACACACAATTTTGCATCAAATCAAAGATATTGAACAAGGTCCAGTGTACACCTACAACTTACCTTACTTTCTGTGAACGGCTGGCGATGCTTCAGTTTTTAGCTCCAGGCGATGGTAGTTTATATCGTCGAGTCGCACTGTCACCTTTTCGATTGGTATATCAAGATCGTGCACAAAATGGTTTTAACGTTGTAATGAATTATGATTTTCTTGGGGAAGGCGTTGAACGATCACCTTCTGACCCGCACCCAAGTTGTCGTTGTACTGGTGTGAATATAGTTTGATGAACACACGCGGCAACTTCATGTATGTTACCGGCGTAGTCTAGATTTTCGAGACCGTAGGCGCCATCTCTTGACAAATAAGATAAGCCATAGGCTACGGTCCTTTCCTTGTTCAATTTATTTCTTTAATTTAACAAAGAAAAAGTGAAAAAGGGACAGTGCTCATTATCCGGTACGGAACATGCCGCTCACCTTAAAAGAACGTCAAGTTCTTTTAACACGATAATATGAAAATAATTTATGAACTTGTGATATCAAAGGCAATATAATAACATAATAAGAAAAAATAGCACATCTAAAGTGGGAATAAAAAAAAGTAATAATATGAGAAAAGTCTAAGATAGATTACTACTAAAATAAATAAGTATTAAGTATAGTACAGTTTTTCTAATTATTCTATAGGCAAAGGGCAAAGCTTGACCACTGCTCTTTTAACAAAACTGTTTCCAAGTTTTAAAGTAACTACTCGAGTTACGCCATCCAAACCCGGATATAGAGCGTGAACTCGCGCTAAACGCCACTGCAGTGGTGGAAGATTATTGTCACATACGACGACAACACTGCCTTCACGAATGGGAGGACCGTCATGATGGAACCATTTATTTCGCTGTTGAATTTCATGTAAGTATTCTCGGCTCCAACGTTGCCAAAAATGTTGAATGGCTTGTTGAATCCAACGCCATTTAGTAAGTTTATCAGTTGATATATCTACAAGTGAATTATCTGGAATCGCTGTAAGAGGTCCCCCGATTAAGAAATGGGCCGGTGTTAAGGGAAGTGGATCTGACGGATCGGCACTTAGTACGCAAAGCGGGCGTGAATTTAGTACAGCTTCTATTTGACAAAGCAGGGTATGCATTTCGTCATAAGTTAAAGTTCGTGTCCCTACAACGCGATGCAAGTGTTGTTTAAAACTCTTGACACCAGCTTCAAATAAGCCACCAAAATGGGATGAATAAGGAGGTTGGAAATGCCATGTTATCCCTTGTTGAAGTGTTTTCTGATGCAGCTCGTTTTGTACAGAATCGGAACGTAAATAATCATAGAGATCTTTTAAATAATTGTTACATCCTACGAAATTTTTTCCACAATCGCTATACAAGTCCGTGCAAATTCCCCGCCGTGATGTAAAGTTACGCAATGCAACGAGAAATGCCTCACTTGTTAAATCGGAAACGAGTTCCAAATGTACGGCCTTGACAGACATGCAAACGAATACTGCTACATAACTTTTAATGATTTTAGCATTTCGTACTTTATTTGCACGTACATAAAATGGGCCGGCGTAATCTACGGCCGTTTTAAGAAACGGACGTTCAGGACGGACTCTTGCTGTTGGTAATGTGCCCATAGGGGGTTGAATGCGTGAAGGGCGCGCACGAAAGCATTGAATACATTGATGAATTCGTTTACGAATAATATCACGACTGGATAAAATCCAGTAATTTTCATATAAAAAATACTGCACAGTTTGGGGACCAGCATGTAAAAGAATACGATGGGCATGATCAATTAATAAATAAGTAAATTCGTGTTTTTTCGGTAGAATCAATTGATGTTTAGAGTTATACGGGAGCAAAGATTTATGTAATCTCCCTCCAACGCGTAGACATTGATTATCGTCCAAGAATGGATTTAAGCGCTTCAAATTATTAGCCGGAGACTGACCCTTGGAAATGCTTATCATATCCTCTTTAAAAAAAGTATTTTGTACAATTTTTACTAAGCGAATTACAGCTGAGTTATATTCCGAAACTGTAACATGGTTCGGGAAAGAGGATTTGTTTTTCTTGCATTTATTGTAAAATCTAAACACGAGAGCCACCACACGCACAAGTTTTCCCAAAGATGAAAATCGGGAAAACAGGTCAAAATTATCTGAAGGCTTAGAGATTGTGTGGGAGGTTAATGGTAACTTACGTTTTTCTTCATTAGTGTTTTTGAGTTCTTTAGTTATAGGCCAGCATGACTCATCCCTTGACAGCCAAGGGGGACCCAAAAACCACATCTTATGTGTTATAAATGTGTTAGGTAACATGCCACGTGATGCGCAGTCAGCTGGGTTATCGGCGGAAGGCACATGACGCCAACAACTGGCTGGAACTTGACTTAATATTTCACTTGTCCGATTCGAAACAAAGGTCTTCCACTCATGTGGTGACGAGCGTAGCCACGCTAGCACAATAGCGGAATCTGTCCAAGCATAAACATTTTGAAAGTTAACAAGATTGCCAAACAAATTAACAATCTTGCTGATAAGTTTTGATAAGAGAAGTGCTGCCATTAGCTCAAGACTATTATTAATATTGTCAAGCGTGGTTTGAGAGAAGCTACTCGAGTTTTGGCAAGCAGTAAAAATGTTTGAACTTCACCGATATTATCAACAACTCGTAAATATAGAGATGCGGCGTATGCAATTTCTGAGGCATCCGAAAACCCATGCAGTTGTATCAAATCGGTATTGGGAAAAATGTATCGTGGTATAGACACTTTTGATAAGTTTGGTAACTGATCAAGGAAATCTAACCAAGAATTGACTATATCGACAGGTAAATTATCGTCCCACCCTACACCTGCAAGCCAAAGCCGTTGAATCAAATATTTAGCATATAACGAAATGGGAGATAGCCACCCCATCGGGTCATAAATTCTTGCAATTTGGGAAAGAATACTTCTTTTGGTGCAGCGTCGGGACAGTGGCTTTACACTAAAAATGAAAACATCTGCTACCGGGTCCCATTTAAGTCCTAAAACCTTTGTGGTCATATCGTTTTCAATATTAGCTATTGAAACAGCTTCTTGCCGCTCACCATGAGAACAAGAGGGCATTGCACTAACAAGTTCCGCTGTATTACTGCGCCATTTACGCAAAAGAAATCCGGCAGATTGACAAAGTCGAATTAATTCATCCTGTAATACTAAAGCCTTTTCGACATTCCTTTACCAGATACAACATCATCAACAAATACGTCACTACCTAATACTTCGCATCCTTTGGGAAATTGGCTAACTTCATCGTGAGCAAGCTGCTTCATTGTACGTAATGCCAGATAGGGTGATGAACTAACACCGAACGTGACGGTACGTAGTCTATATTCTTTTATCGGTTGCTGAGGATCAAATCGCCATAAAATTCTCTGAAAATCGCGGTCTGCTTCACGGACTAAAATATAGCGATACATTTGTTTAATATCGGCCGTGAATGCGACTTTGTGTAGACGAAATTTTAAAAGAACATCTATTATATCTGGGTGTAGCTTGGGACCCGTTAGTAAAATATCATTCAATGCCAGACCATTACTAGTTTTCGTTCCCGCATCAAAAACGACCCTAGTTCGTGTCGTTGTGGAATCTTTTACGACGCAAAAATGAGGTATATAGTAGACACCCCCCGATGAAGGAGTGTCCTCAACTAGTTCCATATGATTTGAATCTAAGTATTCTTGTAAACAAGCGTGATAGGCAAGTTTTAATTCTGGATTACGCTCCAAGCGATATTCTAATTTGTGAAACCTCGAAAGAGCGATATCACGCGATTCACCAAGAGGTGATGCATTTGGCTTGAAAGGCAAGGCAACTACATATTGCCCCGACTTGTCGCGAGTATAGGTTTTATTGAAATAATCTTCACAATACGCTTCCTCTGCTGTCAGGGATCGTTGATCAGAGAATGATTCTAGCTCCCAGAATCGTTGTAAATGGTTATCACATTCAAAAGTACTTAGACAGGCGTGGGTATTCTCGGGTGAGGAGCTAACGCGGGAACGTGGTGAGATTGTGTTGCATGAAATTTTGCCTAATAATAAATATCCGAATATACTGTTCATAGCTATCGGTGTACCCGGTGCGCCTGAGATAGTATTATTTAAAAGAATTTCGGATAATATATCAGCCCCTAAAATCATTCCCACCGGTTGAGGAGTGTGAAAGTTAGGGTCTGCTAATGTGATATTTTTAATATGTGCCCACTCAGATTGAGGTAGGGGCACACTTGGCATTTGTGATATGAGCTTAGGTAATATCATAGCCTCGATAGGTACTATCGGATGTTTTTTATTTATAGGAGTGATGTTGAATGAAACTATTCCTCGGGGGAATACCGATTGTTCATCTCCGATACCGTATACGGGTACACTTATGTGCCGTCGCAATAATCCTAAACGTTTAACACAAGCCTCCGTCGCGAAACTTCCCTGGCTGCCGGTATCGATCATACAACGAACTGTCCCTCGATCTGTATCATCGACGCGTACGTTGACGAGTGCCGTAGATAACAATACCGTAGAAAAAGGACCACGCGATGTAGGTGAACTTGCGTTGAAACTGCTTGTATTTGTTACGATCTGCTCCGGTGTTACCGGCCTCGAAGGCGGGGAGTCGGTATCCGTTCGAGGAGTGGAAATGACGTGGTCTTCCTCGTCATGAACTACAGTATTGACGGCTAAAGCCGTAGGTTTCGGCTGCGATAAACAAATCAGGCTATTATGGCGCGAAAAACAAAATTTACATACAAAATTCGATTTACAAGATTTTATGTCTGAATGTAAATTAGAGAAACAATTATTACAAATTCGATTATTTTGCACAAGTGTACACCGTTCTTTAGGCGTTAAGTTTAAAAATTTGGTACATTTTGATAAGTGATGAAAACCATCACAACAAATACAGACCTTATTACTTTGTCTATAAGGTTGAGAATCTTGTGCAGTCTCGTTGACGTCAGCCACATACGAAGTTCGCTCACTACGAGTGTTATCGAACGCGGGCCCGCCGCCGGACCGGTTAGGCGCGACGCGCGTTGTATTCATGGAACTACCTGCGTTATCGGGAAACTTCAACTGGCCTGTAATCTCACAGGCTGCCAATTCACGTTCGAGAAATTCAATTAGATAAGAAATAGTTGGTATTACAGTTGAACTCGAAAGTGATAATTCGAAACGTTTACGTACGGAAGTTGGAATTTTACGCAAGATTATGTTAAGCAAAATAAAACTCCAATGCTTTACGGGAAATTCCATTGCTTCCAAAGCTTTTATGTTTTCAGAATAAATATTAAGTAGATTCCGCAAACACGAGGTTTTTTCAGTGCAAGGTTTTAAGTCTAAAACTTTGTCGATGTGTTTTGACGCAATTACTCTTTTGTTATCATAACGTGAGATTAAAGTTTGTAAAGCAATAGAATAATTATCTTCCGTTATAGGTATAGATTTTATTAGATTATATGGTTCATCTTTAAGAGTGAGCAACAAATACCTAAACTTCTCCACATCCGTGTAGGCAATGTTGTCGTGAATCATAGAAGTAAATAAATCGTAATACGCCCGAAATTCAGTTAATTGACCTGAAAAACTAGGAAGCGGCAAGCGCGGCAGTTTTTGATTCGTACTATTCTGTAAACAAATGGATTGACGTTGGAGTTGGAATGCACTCGAACGTCTTTCTTCGGTATCTAACTTTTTAAGTTTGTTCGAGTGCATTAAAATTGAAAAATAAATATCATTGAATTCATTTCTAATTGCTATTTGTTCGTCTTTATCAAAACATTTGGCTTTAATTAATGCCTTTTCTATTTTAGATTGTATTTTTGTAAATTTACGATGCTGAGCGGTTAAGTCTGGTAAACGCGCACGAAACTGCTCCTCATCGGAAATAAGTTCTAATGTCCGCTTTAATTCGGATATAAGAATGTCTCGTTCGTAAATATCAAACGTCGCTGCGTCGGTCATTTTGCGAAACAAAGATAACCTACCGCGGACGGTTGTCACGAACTGACACGTAATATATGCCTACTACGTTGTTTTGAGCGGTTCAAAATCTATTCGGCTCGAAGACCAAAATATGTTACGGCGTTTGAGTAATGGTAATAGGGGTTGAGCACTATCCCTTACACACAATTTTGCATCAAATCAAAGATATTGAACAAGGTCCAGTGTACACCTACAACTTACCTTACTTTCTGTGAACGGCTGGCGATGCTTCAGTTTTTAGCTCCAGGCGATGGTAGTTTATATCGTCGAGTCGCACTGTCACCTTTTCGATTGGTATATCAAGATCGTGCACAAAATGGTTTTAACGTTGTAATGAATTATGATTTTCTTGGGGAAGGCGTTGAACGATCACCTTCTGACCCGCACCCAAGTTGTCGTTGTACTGGTGTGAATATAGTTTGATGAACACACGCGGCAACTTCATGTATGTTACCGGCGTAGTCTAGATTTTCGAGACCGTAGGCGCCATCTCTTGACAAATAAGATAAGCCATAGGCTACGGTCCTTTCCTTGTTCAATTTATTTCTTTAATTTCATAAAGAAAAAGTGAAAAAGGGACAGTGCTCATTATCCGGTACGGAACACCTTTTTTATTATATACTCGTACTACAAGTTACGACTTACTTGACTGCGATTTCACCTGATGGTAAGTGACGACGTATCCGAAGAGTTTATGATAACTTGGAAAGGGGTAAGCAACCCTTGATTTCTACACAGCTTCGTACCGGAAGGCTAAATCGTTTGCCGGTAGGGTGCAGGTTAGCTGCCTACAGGCGCAGGCTGCAGTTACTAGCCTGGGCCGAAGCTCCTATATGGTGATTCTAAAACACGGATCGACCGGTTGTGATGAAATTTTTTGTGAGTATTTGAGTGGCTTTAGTGATTGATGGTAAGAATTAGGAAATCGTAGGACAACGTCTATTGTGTCAGTCAGTAACAGCGTCGCATACAAGCCGCAACCATAAAACGTATACACCGGCATATTTCCTGTAGTTTTCATATATTTCTTATGGACTCGTTGCATGTGGCGTCACCAGTGACTGCACGCTGCTAATCGCCACTGCTCGCTGCTTGTGGCCCGCACAAAACACTATTCACAAAATTTGCGCAATTTAACCTTCTTCGTCAGAGTCAATTTCAAGGAACATGAGGACGTGGTATCCAGAACATTTTGAGCAAACTTTTTCAAGCGAGAATGTAGTGGAAGCGTCTGTAAAAATTTTCCACTAACACCCGACAATATGACGGAAACCGTCTCCATGGAAATGTATGTACAGACTATTGATAAGGTGTGTCTCTGTGGCGGGAACAGCGGTTTATAGACATCACTGCTGTAGGCTTACTACAGACGCTGTCTATGTCAAAATGTCAAAACAAACATCTTTGGCACCGGTAAACTGGTGACATTTTTCCTCGAGGTGCGCCGCATTGTTTGGGGTCTACTGTCAGAGTACATAATGATACTGCTCAGTTTAAAAAATGGCTACCATCAGCCACAAGATGGTTGTCTCGTGCTTCAGCTACTTTTGTGGCCGCGCCTAGCTTCTTGTGGACACTTTTGTGGCCGTGGAATGTGGCTCAAGTCCGGCGACGGTTACACACATAACCTTTGCGCTTTTGAGTATTTATTATGTGGTCAGTAGCTATTCGTTTTGCGATCCTCATACATAATTATCGGAGGCCAGGCCCCTGGAGTCAGTTCTTAATTGAGGGATGGCTTTTGTTTACGCTTGCACGTAATAATATGCTGTCCCGAGCCGTCCCAGCGCTGTTAAAGTGCTCATTAATGTACTCATTGCTTTTATTTTCGCAGAGAAATGACATTGCCTTCGTGTTTTTGTCGTGTAATTTTATTGTAACTAGGTACTAATGGTCGCTATTAATTATTGTAGTTGATAACAATCCTTAATAATTTAAGCTCATTATTTATTAAAGAACACACGCAATATGAAACAAGAACATGAATAATTTTTTAATAATTTGAATGACAGATTTACCTACATTGTTTGTCTTCAGCTTTTGTTTCCAGAGTGTCTAGGATGTACGAGTACTAGAGATTTTGTCTACTTTTGTAGATCTCTTTTCTCTTTCTAATCCATATAGATAGACAGAGAAAAGGCTGGTCAATTCATGATCATGATGAAGTGCTCCTTCCTAAATCTGTTGTCAGTTAAAAAAAGTCGATACAAACTAACAAATCAATCAATCAATCGACTGTTTGTTCGTTCATGTTCTAAAATTCTATTGTTTGTTTATTCGTTTATTGATCTGTCGAGATTTATTCGTTGTTCCAAAAAAAGCTCGCAGCTAAAAATTATTACGTTTTGAAAAAAACTCAATGCGTTTGGCGCAATAAGAATAAAAAAAAACGAACTTCATACGCACTCAATTTCCTTCTTCTTAGGTGAGTACTATAAAAGTTCAACTATATTGTTCGTCAGTCAAATGCTAAAACTCGGTAGCGGCACCGCAACAAACACACGCTAACAACTTCTCCACACTCCATCTTGCGGAATTGTTCCGCGATTTCGTTCACAGAACTTCGTTCGTCAGTTCGTCATAAAATAAAGTTGGACGTTGCGGGGAAGTTCTAATAAGTCGTATAGGCTTTTGAAAGTAGATTGCATTCGGAACTTACGTTCCATTCCATTGTAGCTGGCTCATGGCTCTCACCTTGAATTCACGTTTTAGGGTTCCGTACCCAAAGGATAAAACGGGACCCTATTACTAAGACTTCTCTGTCCGTTCGTCCGTCCGTCTGTCACCAACCTGTATCTCTTGAACCGTGACAGTTACGTTACACACTTGAAATTTTCACAGATGGTATAGTAACTATTTCCTTTAACGCTATTGCAACAAATACTAAAAAAAAAAATAGAATAAAATAAATATTACCCTTTAATATTCCCCAAAAACGTGATTTGATTTGATCCCATCCATCGTGATGTGATCTCATACAAAAACGTGATTTTTTTGTTCTCTTTTGGTCGTTAATCCAGTAGACCCAATATTCCCTACTCTTCTTGTACAGTAGATGGTATAGTAGTAGTAGAAGTAAATGGGTCTTCTGGCATCATCAACTCGCTTCGTTATATTGAAAATGGTACGGAACCTTTCGTACGCGTGTCCGACTCGCACTTGACCAATTATTTACATTACAAGTTAGAATTTCACTGTGATTTCACTTGATGGTAAGTGATTTAATGATGATGCAGATTGCAGAAGAAGATAAAATATAAATCAACTCACGTGTCGGAAGGTAAGGTAGTACGTCTTTAAATACATTTTCGTAACTAAATTCGAAAAGGCCAGTAACTGTAACCTATTCCCATGTTAATACCAACGACCTTCCAAATAACCGTGTTTAACCTGTATTCATACATTTTGAAGCAGCTAGGCAAGTCAAGGTTAACGTATAGCGGCGCCAGCTCCCCTGAGACTTGCAGAGCCTCTAATAAACGCAGCTGATGACGTCACAGGGTTGAATTAGATTGTGAACAACCACACGAATTAATACATTAGGTATTTATAAGTCCTAAGTTTTTTCAAGAAAATTGGAAAACTAAATTTTACAAAAATTACTAGCTGACCCGGCAAACGTTGTTGTGCTATTAGGGATATTTAAAAGAAATACCTTTCGATCTACTGTCAGACCTACCGAACATACACAGAAAATTTCATAACAATCGGTCGAGCCGTTTCGGAGGAGTTTGGTAACAATAAAAAAAAATTAAAAACACGACTGCCCTTTTTAAACGAACTAAAAAGTAAAAAAACAAGTTATATTAGTTGATATGCATATATTGACCAAGTGAAAAGTGCTGCAATGCTTTCCAGCCCATCGATTTAAGACAGATAAATTCATATGGCAGTCGGGGGGCCGTTCTGTGGAACACCTTTTAATCATTACACTCCTTTTTTGGGCAGTCGTGTAAAATTGGCACGAGAATTTTATATACTCGTATTAGGGTATATCAGTAGAGTTGTACAAGTTATTGGATCGATTTGAATATCGATGGACGAAAACTTACCGATAACGCTATCGAGTATTTCGAATTATCTTTAAGTAATTAGCCTGTATACCCAATAAGTAAAAGTTTTCCGATACATAGCAATGATCATAAAATAGTTGGATCAAGTTAGCTTGGAATAACAGGGATATAATATTATCTGTCTCCTTACAAAATATCATAAAAATCTTGTAATTTAAGTTAAGCGTACCTATGTGAAAAATAAAGATTTCTTTTTCAATAGTTCTAAATCAAGTTCAAAAATATAGTTTTCTTTTGAGTTATTAATAACTAAATAGTGTTGCCCAAAATCAGTCTTGGTCTTGCAGTCTTGGTCTTGTTCTTGCGTTTTTGCAAGAACAAGACCAAGACCAAGACTGCCTAATTTAAGCAAGACCAAGAACAAGACTGGCAGTGCAAGATTTGAGCAAGAACAAGACTAAGCCTGCGAGACTCTTGCGTCTTGCAGTTAACGTGAAATCGCACCCTCTGCCCGCGAAATTCAAATTTTATTTTGTTTTTCGCAATTATTTAACTAATCCAACGAAGTAGGCTTATGGAATTCATTTTGCGAAAATAAGAGCATCATCTTCACAGTTTTATATAAAAATGTTTAGGTACTTGAAAGTGTCCAGTTTAGGAATGTAGTTCGATTGTCGACCAATTTGCAAAATTTCAAACTCGGCATTCGAACTACGAGTACATACCTACCTAAACTGGACGCTTTCTAGTAAAGATTTTTATATAAACCTATGAAGATGATATTGCTATTTTCGCAAAATGAATGCCAAAGCCTAATTCATTGTACTAGTTAAATATTGGCGAAAAACAGAATAAAATTTGAATTTCGCGGGCCGACCTCCGTTTTTTTTACACACTACAAGTAAGTACTTGACTGTGATCTCACCTGATGGTAAATGACGATGCAGCCGGCTCAGGTCTGGTCTAGTGCGAGGCTTCGGCCGTGGCTACTTACCACCCTACCAGCAAAGACGCACCGCCAAGCGATTTAGCGTTCCGGCGCGATGCTGTGTAGAATCCTTTAGGATTTGCTTACCCCGTCCAAGTTAGTACGATAACATCTTCGGCTGCATCGTCACTTATCATTAGGTGAGATCGCAGTCAAGTACCTACTAACTTGTAGTGATTAAAAAAAGCTATGTTAATTCAAACTCAAAATGTATACTTACTCAAAATGTTACATTGTTCTCACATCTAAATTACCGTTTAATAAATAGCAATAGGCTAACAGGTAATTGCGAGACTTGCGAGACTCTTGCTGCAAGACCAAGACCAAGACCAAGACTGGGGGTGCAAGAACAAGACCGAGACCAAGACCAGATGTACTGGCGCAAGACCAAGACCAAGACTGGCTGAGTCTCGTCTTGTTCTTGCATTTGGGCAACACTATAACTAAATGAACAAGGTCAGCGTCAATAAAATATTGTGAGATTGTATTATTTTATTTTACTCTGTTACGTTTTATTTTACTCTGTTTGATGTCAGTTGTTTAAAGGTATTATTTTTTTAATCTTGTAAACATTGGATAGAAGCAGATGTTTTAACGATGTCGTATAAAAGTCCTCTGTGGCACAGTTGGTAGTGCACTCTGATTCGAGCGAGAGGTCCTAGGTTTGATAGTTGATACCTCCCGCTCGACACGGGCCACATAAGACGACTTTTGGAATTATTTCTTTCTCACTCTCATCAATACCTTGGTGGGTGCGACATGCAGCGTCGCGGAAGAATATACCTAACAGAAAAACGACGTTTTACCGAATTACTAAAAAACTAAGACAGTTATCAAAAATCTGTTTCAGAGCGTTTTTGAATATTATTATTACCGAGACATTTAAAACATAAATTACCATTACATCCATTGTAGTTTCCGATTATAATTAGAAAAACTGAGATTTTGGAGCAACTTTTCGGAGAAATTTCTATCGAGAAAATTTTATCCAATCGTGTTTCTGCTTCACAGCGATTTAAGATTTTAGACCCAAAATACGTGACGTTTAAATAAGGAAGTAATTGTCTTTATCGTATTTAAACTGCACACTAAAAATTGTTTATAATTAAATTAATAATATAATTTCTAAATACTGGTCTGGTGCTAAAACCAAAGCTAACAAAGACACTGGCGCCCTTATTCTGTATCTCAGTGATAATCACTGTTGTCTATGGTTCGCTATACACTGCTGCTTTATTAAGTGGAACGAAAATTTGTGGAACTTTGTGGAAAACCTTCAATGGATAAAAAAATAAATGTCATTGGAGGCCACTGAGTGATCATCACTGAGATACACAATGAGGGTCCCAGGACATCCTCAGGAGATGTTAACTTCACAATGCGAGATTGTATATAGATACTGGTAGTTGTACTATATTGATGCTAGTGAGTTTACTCACAAATTACAAGAATCATTATCGTTAAGTTGGTGCAACTAGCTATCCATCACTGTCTCAATTTGTTAAGTCACTTACTTGTTCACGCAACTTGTCAGCGTCTGTGGCGATCCCATAACTTACGTCTGTAACTAACGTATAGTCCACGAGCGCCTGGCCAATTTAGAAGGGGTGTTCGCTAAGATAGTTTCCACCCAGATTAAATGAAAATGAAAATGAAAATGAAAGAAAATATTTATTTTCACATAAGCCTAAATAACAGGCTCTTATGAAAAATGAAAACTCTACCGCCAGGTTCGGAAAGCAGGTTTGCACCGAGAAGAACTAGCAAGAAACTCGGCACTTGCTCTTTTCAAATGGTACCCACTGTAATTATTTTTAAAACCCATGTACATTTTACTTAGCCTACTACTAAGATGATTAGATAAAAAATTTCGCTTGGTGTGGTAAAAGTTACCTGTTGTATTAAAATTTGATAAGATATTATGTATTTAAAAGACAGGGACACACATTACGGATCGGCTCCGACAACGAAACGATGACGAAATGAGATAAAAAAGACGTAGGTATCCGCTAAGAAAGGATTTTTGAAAAATAAAGTTCTAAGGGGGTAAAATAGAGATCACTTCAGCGAAGTTGCAATACAAATTACATTAAAATATTCTATAAAGTATACATATTTAAAAAAAACTACTAAAGAGATTATGAACATAAAAAAACCCATGATCTCCACCACGAAATTCACAGGGTGTTTCAAGTAATTATCTTTAAGGTAGAAAAATGTAATACATAGTAGGTAGCTTTCCAGTTTTATCGAACACCTCCTCAAAATTTCACGCTACCTCTTGGTCTACGTGAACAACTAAGTTATCTGAGATGAGATAATTGCAAGCATTAACCCCCTTAACGTACATTTTACAAGAATAACGACGTTAATAGCACCTTACGGAACTAATTTTGTTGACATTACAATTTACGCGGCTGAGTGAAAATGTAAATCGGAAATATCATTAGCCGTGGGTAAATACTACACGAAGGCGTTGTTATTCATGTAGGGTTACCATTACTCCTTAATTACCTGGAATTTCGGACATAAACGCAAACGATTTTGGGCTATTCGTTACAGAGTAGGAGGTCACAGGTTCGATTCCTGTCACGGATGACTTATGAATTCTATAATTTCTAAATTTACTCAGGTCTGGTCTGGTGGGACGCTTCCGCCTTCCATCGTGACCATTTACTACACTACCAGAAAAGACGCACCGCCATCTGCAGCTGCATCATTACTTACACCATCAGGTAATATCAGGGTTCCCAGAATAAAGCATATATCACTTACTGCCTTCGAGACTTTTTTTTCTAGTGAAAGCTTCTTTAAATGTTGTTAAAGCTTTACGCGCTATAAAGATTATCGATAAAATAGGTAAGCGTTGAGTCCACATTCCACACGGCAATATAGTCTGATAAGTAAGTCAGTTTATTTGGGTAAATTAAAAGGTATAGTTGAAAAGTGGTATAGAGCAACACTGTAAAATAATTATCGATGGATTGAATAATTTTGATACTTGGCACAAAAAATTTACTTGCTAATTTTTCTTAATAAAACACTCAAAAAATAAAAAAGTAAAAGTATCAAACAAGGTTATCAAACAAGTATAATGTTGCCAGATTGCGATTTTTCAATTTCCTCAAAATTATCAAAGTATTCTGACTTATTTAACAGACTATAATAATAATGATTACATACAGGTACTTTAGTTAAGTTTAGTGATAGATTTGACAGATCGTTAACGTCTAGTCTAGAGCGAACACATAAATCTCGTTAATTGAAATGTAATATGAGACGAGATTACTCAAAGTTTTAATGTTCCCATCAATATAACAAAGTTTTATTAGCAGTAAATCCCGCTGAACTGTCAATTTATCGCGTTGAAAAGACAAATGCGGTAGTAAAATCACAACATATTCTATTACTTGTAATAATATCATATTTCATAATAATACCCATAATAGATTATAACTTTCTTGATTATAATAAAGCAAGACAGAAATATTTAATGATAACGTCATCAAATCCTTATGTAACATTCAAGCCCAAACGAAAATAGCAAAAAACGACATTTAGCAGGTTTAAAAAAAAGGTAATGTTTGACCACTGTTATATTTTAGAAGTACTACAAAAGAGACTGGCAAGATTTACTCCGGAAACTGTTTTCGTTCCTACAAAATGTATAACTTTAAATAAATATAATAAAAATAGGGTTTAATTTATTTAAAGTTAGCTATGCATTTTTTAGGAACGAAAACAGTATAATAATAATAGGATTTAATTACAGGGCGACTTAGTCCATTGTGGGACCAAGCCCATTAAATAAAGATTATAAATAAAAAAAAATAAGGTTTAATCAAAATATTAATTTTGTTTTTTATTTCACATAATCAACAAAACCATATAATTATCCCAAATAATATGATGATTCTTAAGCGCATGTACAAAATGGCCTTGAAAAAAATTCAGATGGTATTGTGACATTTGGTTTTATCTTACGAATATAAGGCTATACCTAAATTAAATGCTTTCATATTTTTTTCCTGTGCTTACATTTAAATTCATACAATTTGAGTGGGACAAACCGCCTTGAAACTGGCCACCTCCTTTCATGAAGACTAATTCAGTGTTGATGAAATAATCGTCTGTGACGGATGGACGGACGGACTGTACGGTTCACGTTAATATACCCTGGACAGGGCATGAAAAAATGTCGGCAGTTTCCCGGTGCCAAAAATGCTTATTTTGTCACCAACAGTAAGGCCACGATGTAGTTCGCTCACTAGCCACCTATAGAATTTTAATAGAGGTGCTACTTGCTTGTACGAAAAAGGTTTACGTAAATCGTTCGGATGCCAATATCCTGAGGGGCTAGTACCGGTTTTTGTACGTATTTCGAGTCGACTCGCATCGCACAAACGAATCGAAAATTTTTTCATACATTTACAGCCAGCGCCATTTATTGACAGCTGCATGTTAGCGATTGTTTAAAGATTGCGTTGGCTGTAAATGTATGGAGGAATTCGATTCGTTTGTGCGATGCGAGTCGACTCGAAATACGTACAAAAACCTGTAGTTAGCCCTTTTAGGTTTCATATTGGTGTTCACGTTAAGAGGATTTATTGAATTTATTTTTATCTTTCTCACTCTCACGGAGATTTGGTAGGTGCGACATGCAGCGTCGCGGAAGAATATAACAGAAAAATGACCTTTTACCTAATTTCTCAAAAACTAAGCCAGTTATCAAAAATCTGTTTCTAAACGTTTTTGGATATTATTATTACCGACACATTAAAACAAAAATTACAATTACATCCAATGTAGTTTCCGATAAAAAACAGAAAAACTGAGATCTTGGAGCAACTTTTGGGAGAACTTTCTATCGAGAAAATTTTATCCAATTGTGTTTCTTTCTGCTCTTAGCGATTTTAGATTAAAGACCCAAAATACATGACGTGTTAATTTGAAAGTAATTTTCTTTATAGTTTTTGCATAAAACTTCATTCAAAATCGCTTAAATACGGCTTCTACACCGTTAAACATATGACGCAGTCTCATTAGTTATTTCGTGTTACGTTAAGTTATTTCACGTAGCACTATTAGAATCAAAGCATATTTCCGCTGTAACGCGAAATATCAACAAAGCTGTTGTGATAACATTCGGTAGCGTTTACTCGTCGCGAATGAGCCCAGATTCTCGTAATGCTGAGTACTTACGGCATTAGGTAAACGGAGCCGCGCAAACCGCTTTATCTCGGATAAAGATGGCGTCAAATATTTATTTTCCACTCCAAGCATTATTCCCTAGGCCGCTGTTTCTCAAACTCCCAACTAACTAACACTTTATACTTAGTTTGTTATATAAATATTATACACAAAGTGTGTATAGAACAATAATTGTGGACGAGTGTTTGTGCAAACACTTGTGCACAATTATCTCTATTTCCTCTCTTTCATAATTCAATGGGGAGATACGACATGACCGGATAAAGATCAGACGCTGAGCCGACGGCTTAATGAGTAAAATTAGAGAATAGGTGAGGGAAGGAGTAAAGGAATAGGATAAAGAATAATCTCATGGGATTTGTTATAGGTACATACGGACTAATGCTCATTTTTAACGACAGCCCCTATAGCTTAAGGAAAGCCTAAACCCTTAGCTGACAGCTTTGGATGAGTGTTTTCACTTACCAAAACTGTCACCTAAGGGCTTAGGTTTTCCTTAAAATTTAGTGGTTGTCGGTGAAAACGGGCACAAGACGTGAGGAAAAACATGAAATTTTGATTATTATGTACACATTTCATTTCTTCTCGGAATATAAAGTATCTCTCTCTGGAGTTCGCGCATCACACTTTGAGAAACGCCCGACAATAAATTTCTAGATTCAATCTCTCACTACTTCGTTTCACTGGACGTTTGCGTCAGAGAAAGTGGTGCTCCGCAGTAAAACAGATTTCTTTATGTCTTTGTGAAATTTATTGAACGATTTTCCACTATTTCACGGCTGGGTTTGCCTTTGTGAGCGGGCGCTAATGCACGAAACATACGATGAAGGTACTAGCAAGCACCTCTTGTTACTAGACTTTCTCTCAGTTACACGCTTATTTCGGTATCATATTTTATTAGTAGCGAGCAACAACTGGAGTTGGAACAAAACAAATTAATAGTAAAAAATTAAATAAAACAAAAGCTTTTATTTAAATGCTCTAAAAAGAATATCTCAGCAAACCCTTTCATTTGACACCCATATAGTGGGTGTGCATTAAAAATAACTGGTCCGAGATCTTGTGTGTTCCGCCATATTGGATTTAGAATGACGTCACACAACTAATCATGCATTGTGATCCAAACTAAACGTGTATACAAATTTTCACTTCAATCAATTGAAAATATTATCTGCTAAAATCAAGTTGCAAGATTCCACCCGCGAAACTGAAGTGGAAATGGGCGGGCAACATAGCTCGTAGAACCGACGGATGTTTGGGACCCAGAGTGCTGGATTAGCGACCTTGGACGGGAAAGCGCAGTGTTGGCAGACCTGTGACCAGCAGATTGAAAATCATTGTCAGGTAGTGGACGTCTATCACCTATAATGAAAGAGTGGACGATATGTAAAGTAAAGTTTGAGTCTCTAAATAAATAAACAAGAATATTACGATGCTGTATCTATTTTTTTCTATCACTTGACGGCCTACAAGCCGTATTTAGGTGATTTTGAGTGAAGTTTTATGCAAAAACTATGAAGACAATTACTTTCAAATTTGCACGTCATGTATTTTGGGTCTTTAATCTAAAATCGTTAAGAAGCAGAAACACGATTGGATAAAATTTTCTCGATAGAAAGTTCTCCCAAAAGTTGCCCTAAAATCTCAGTTTTTCTATATTTTATCGGAAACTGCAATGATGTAATTGTAATTTTTGTTTTAATGTATCGGTAATAATAATATCCTAAAACGCTTAGAACAGATTTTTGATAACTGGCTTAGTTTTTGAGTAATTAGGTAAAACGTCGTTTTTCTGCTATATTCTTCCGCGACGCTGCATGTCGCACCTACCAAATCTCCGTGAGAGTGAGAAAGACAAAACTAAATTCAATAAAACCCCTTAATGTACGGACCTCGCACGGGAAAGCGCAGTGTTAGCAGACCTCCGACGGCCGACCGGTTGGACTGAAGATATTAAAAGAGTCGCGGGAAGGCGCTGGATACAAATGGCGCAGGACCGTGCGGGCTGGAAAGCATTGCAGGAGGCCTTTGTCCAGCAGTGGACGTCCGTCGGCTGAAACGAACGAACGAATGCTACGTAATGATGGTAGGAATCTTCTTGCCGAGTTCGTTCGGTTAGATACCATCGCAGTGTCTGTTATTTCTACCGTGAAGCTGAAATAATGTATTGCAAGTAATGTATTGCTGTGTTTCGGTTTGGAGGGCACTGTACGTCGACGTGCTTACTGGGCAAAATTAGACTTTACAGCTGATGTTGCAAGACGATGAGCGCAGTGCAGTGCGTCGTATGATATTGCAATGCAAAATTATGGGACGCACTGCATCTAACATGGGCATGCGTATCACTTAATTTGAACGTCTTGCTCGTCTTGATATTCACTATAGTAGGTATACAAAAAAATCCATCGTACTTCTATGGTGCTTGATATGGTTTTCGAACCTATTTTACATTACCTATCAAAATTTCCATATCTACGCGTTCTGACATAATTCAGTAATGTTATCCGCATAAAAAATAGAACTGTTTACATGCATAAAAATCGTATAGCGTGACGATTGCATGTTTAACAATGTAAAACGAACTCTATGATTATCACGTTAGAACCGAATTTGCTCCGTTCTAAAATCCAGGCTACTTTCTCCACAACAAAGTAGTGCCAATGTCAGGTATTTTCTTCGTATTTACGTCACACAATCTGTTATAAGCGTTACACAATCGTTTGCACGTGGATTCGATACTTGAATCGATTACTTTTAGTTTCGTATACCACTTTTATCGTCTTCTGTTACGCATAATCGATTTCAGATTCGCAAAACGCAATTATAGGCTGTTTTACATTTATTTTATGTTAGAAATCGAAATTAATGTTACAATTTGATATTGATAACTTAGTTACTTTTCAGTTAATTAACAACGCTAGGAAAATTTTATTGCGATACATTTTTCCAGAGGCTTTAAAGTTTAGGTACGGCTTTTTGTAAATCGCATCATTAGGTGAAAGTTTTTATAAAACAGACAAGCAAATACGGCGTCATATATTATTGTAATGTTGTAAAGATATTTCAATCCACGATGACGCGCCGCACTCTGTCAAACTTCATGCTAATCAAATGAAACATAAGCAATTTTGACAGAGTGGGGCGCGTCTTCGTGGATTGAAATATTTAATCAGACGGAGTCGCAGTCTGCAATTTTCTAGGGGGTCACAATAATAAAGTATGTCGAATATATAATACTTGTAATACATATGACCACTGCATTGGGGAAAAGGAAAATCAGGTGATAATATTTGGGTCGATTTTTAGATTTTTCTGTTTGCAGTTTACGATTTTAGGGGGAGGTCATGCCCCTGTGCCCGGTTCTAAAATTTCTAAAATTACCTATTAACAAAGTGGTTGTGACTTTTAATTAATTTACATCCTTATATGGTTGATGTCTAGCGAATTCGAGCGTTTTTTTCAAAGTTTCTGATACGTAGGTACCGCTAAGGTGTGGGAACACCCTTCCAGCTTCTGTGTTCCCAGCCAAGTACAACCTGGGTGCCTTCAAGAGAAGAGTGAAGAGGCATTTTCTATAGGCAAGCGCACTCCATCCTAGACCTCATAATTTCTGTCCATCAGACATGATCGTAGTCGAACGCAAGCCTATCAGTAGTAAAAGAAAACATAAAAGATATTTTATTTGAAAAGTTATGTCCCATACAATTTCAAGGTTAATAAATTTGAAAGTGGGTCACCAAGCCGTTTATGGCTATTCCCCATAGACAAGGCAATGGCGTAAAAACACCTAAAATATAATGACAGACCTTTATGTCACGCGAAGGTACGTTGATGGTGTTGTTTTCACTTTTATGGCTTTCATATTGCATGTAATTTAAATATCGTAATTTCAGTTCTTTGTCCGATGTATGATGGCTCAGATAATTAGGTACTAACCATCACTTCTAGCCATATATAATCACCCATGCGTTTTAAAATTGCTTTTGCATCGCTTTCTTACGAAATTAAAAACAAGTAAATAATTAAAAATTAAAAATCACGACTGCCCTGTGGTAAGAGGACTTTTTCCAAAAAAATATAGCCTGTGTTACTCGGAATGATGTAAGAATTCTAGCGATACCCCACATGTCCAAATCCGTTAGGCGTTCAGAAGTTATGGTGGAATGAACAAACTCACATACATACATACATATATGAACCCTAAAAATGTATAAGAATGCGTGCAGTTACGTGAAAAATTAAATGATCATTTTCTTATTACATTTTTGAATTTTGTTCCATTTGTATCGCTTTAGCGTATTGCAAAATGCCAAATGCCTAGAGGGCTTATAGTCAACTTTTTAAGTACACAACTGCATGACAACGTAAAGGCTTACACCCAATACACAATTGACATAACAAAGACACGAAGATTTACGAAACAAGGATTCAATCCTTGTTCCCGATAAGCACTGTTAGTTGGAACACCCTTCTGGCTTCCGTCTTTCCCGCCACCAATTTAGGGTGACTTCAAATCTAGAGTGAAAAGGCATCGCTCTACCTTAGACTGTACCATCACTTCTCATCTGGTGATTACAGTTAAGCGCTAGCTTAAATTGTGATATAGTTAAAAAAACCGGCCAAGTGCGAGTCGGACTCGCTCACCGAGGGTTCCGTACTCAAGAAGTACTGAAGCAAAACATTAATGAACCGCAAAACTAACTTTGTTTGTAGAGGTTTATTGTTAATATCAAAAAAACTATGCTAGTTAGAGCATTGGCTATAGTTTTCCTGTAAAATATACGTAAATACCTATTGACCATAATTATTTGAGATTTTTCGATTGGTAAACTCCGGAGATAAGGGGGGGGGAACGGTATTTTTTTAGACATTTTCCCCGATAAATCAAAAACTATCATGACTAAAAATAATTAAAAATCGGTTTTAGAAAGTACAAAGTAAACTCTTTCATATGATATCCCACACAGTACAGTTATCTCACTTTTAAATTTCAACCCTCCGATTTTCCCCCCTTTTTAAATAAGAACAAAAATAATTTCCATTTTTTTTTATTCCAGTGTCATTGGGCCACTAATATACACAACTATTCCAAATTTCATATCGATAGCTTTGGTAGTTCCTGAAATAATCGAGTGTGACGGACAGACAGACGGACAGACAGACGGAGAAAGTCGCACCATAAGGGTTCCATTTTACCATTTTGGTACGGAACCCTAAAAATGATATTAAAAACACGGTTAAATTAAAATCGGTTCAAAAGTTGCATCCTCTGTCAGGGAATAAAATCGACATAACTTTCTTTTCTATCCCCTAACCATGAAGGAGGGGGGAGGGGGGTGGGGTGCAAGTATTAAGTCTATGTATAGTAAATCGGGTATGCAATCTAATGCCTCTTTCTCATGCCCTTTGAAAGCGTGGATCGCAAGAAGTTAGGTCTATTGTCGTAAGAAACAGTTCGACTGAAGTTAAAAGGGAACTAATAAAAACGATAGTCGCGTCCCTTACGTGATTTTCTTACAAAAGGGCGACTTTAGTAAACTACTGTAGCTGTCAGAGAGTTCGGATGTTTGTGGTGTTTTGGGAATTGAGCCTATATTGGGCATAAATTCTAGTTCACTACATGCCAGTACTTGACTAAAGTCCGGTCGCGGAGCACGAAGAATTTCGTACATTTACCTGTTACTATCTGTCTCTGTCACTCCCGCGTCAAAATAATGCGGTCACGCTTGGTTGAGTTAGTTCTACAAAATTTAATATTTTTAGATGTAGATTTTTTTAACTATATAGGATAGCGCTTGACGGTGATCACGCCTGATGGAAAGTGATGATACAGTCTAAGGTGGAACGCGTTTGCCTAGGAGATGCTTATTCACTCTTGATTTGAAGGCGCCCGGGTTGTAAGTGGCAGGAAAGAGTGCCTGGGAGAGATCTTTTAAGCAGACTTTTCTAATAAAACTTATCCATGTTTAACTGATTTGGAATAGGTACATGCCACATTTAGTTTTATCTAAACCTTTTATGGTGGGCGGGCGGGTAATTGTGAATGTTATCATAAGTACCTAGTCAACACTATACTTCAGTAATTATGGTTAAGCGAATTGTAATTGATTGGTAGGCCTGTGGATGTGGTTCAGTAAGCCTATATCATAAATAATTCACCGCATTATTTTGGATAAAATATTTAATTAAATGTGCTTAAATAATGTTCTGATTGAGTTGGCTTTACGGAGTTGAGTGCAAACAATAATTAAAACTAAATAAATAGATAATAATTATTATAATTCTACTAATCATTATGAGACCGTCAAAAACTGTACATATGAAAATACAAGTGACTGACTGACAGTACTGATCTAGCAGGGATCTATCAGAAGCTTCTATTTTATTTGAAACGTAAAATAGAAGCTTCTGATCACACTGTTCTAATGAGTTCCTAGTAAAGACACAGGCTATAAGTCACAGACCAAACCTTTTGTTTTTCTCTTTGCGCTCTCGTGCGAATAGGCGTCATCACAGATTAAATAATCCGTGACCACAGACTGAAGATTTTAGACGACAAGACGCGAATACACTTTACTCAATCCGTTTTCTATAACCATTTATAATCTGTTTTAAATTGTGAATGAAAAGAATTAATATACCTACATAAAGTATCCCACACACTTAACTATCTGAGTGTAAACTAGGCTTCAGGGTCAACTTATACTCAAGTATATCTAGAAGTGTATTATTAGGATTTTCACTTTATTGGGGAAAGTTTTGGGTAGAGTCGAATGTGTACGAATTCTGGTAATTTACGAAGGAATCATGCTAAGGCTCATAAGTTTTCTCATTTGGCATATGCCTAGTACGTAAACGATAGGAATGATTTCATATTCTTTACGATTTTTGACAAAGTATTCTTCCTTAACAAACACAAAATGTTCTCGTAAATTCTGTCTGTTATTACTCTTACAATATTGGACTCGAAATATCAGATGTACGATGATGTGTTATAGTAGTGTCATTATCTCGCTGCAGACTCGGTCATAAATCACCCGAGTGTTTCGCTTTTGTATTTCACTGCTGAGCTTCACTGCTGCTTTTCTATTTTAGTGAACAACAAAAGCGAAACACTCGAATGATTTATGGCCGAGTCTGCAGCGAGATAATAACACTACTATAGAACGGGTAACAATTTACCAGAGAGCGCACTTTATACTCAAAGAGGCAGTTTTATGCAGTCGTACAGACAAACAAAAGAGAAAGACTACCCATTATACAAGATTCCATTCTCCATCCATATCTAAACCGACAAGAGCTATCTAAACTCTTAAAATCTAGAAAATGAAGAATCCAGTAAGCAGAAGTGCAGATCTTGGCTTAGGTTTCATAATAATATCTAAACCGACAAAAACTATGTAACCTTTTAAAACCTAGAAAATGAAGAATCCAGTAACAAGTAGTTCAGATCTCGGCATTAGGTTGAAGACTCTATAAACGTGACATACTTAGTACCTAATTCGAAATTGGAATTCGTAATAAGTTTACAATTTCGGTGATTCTCCTGAATAGTTTCCGATTATATAGATAGGTTACAAATTACAAACATTACGGTCGTTAGATAACTCTTCATTCCGGAGACCAATTACGTCCAAGTTTCGAATTGGAATTCAATTATGTTCCAATTTTGAATCAAGATAACGTAATCATCTGCCAATCAGCATTGAGGGCTTACGTGTAGTAGCGTTATGCTTTGGGATCACGCAGTCATGTATGTACTTGTAATTTACTACGTATTGTGTAGTACATAACTAATGGAGCGTTTGTGTATTGCCTATTTGAAATGATATTACATTCGATAGGTATAATATAGTACACGAGTGAACATAGATTCCAATGGTTATGATAATTACTAACGTTCAGGTTATTTAGAGCTGGAGAATTAATATTTAGTATTTTTCGATATATCCATATGTATATGTAAAACGGAAAATGATGAAAAGGTGAATTATAAATTTAATCAGGAAATGTGGTTTTATAAAATCACTATGCAAGTGAATCTTTTATCGGTTTTTGGGCATTTAGTGAATAATAAAAACACGTCTAGATTAAAGTAAGTAGTTATAAAAGCGCAAACTCTTGACGCATTAGTTTATTAGTTGTGACAGTAAAAGCTTTTAAGACAAAAGTTAAAATTCATATTGGCACTACAAAATTACCATGGACATGACACCCGGTCCCGGTCCGGCTGTAATGCTACATTGAACATTCTTGGGACGATACGAAAAGTTTCAATTAAAAAAATTAAATTCTAAATGTTTATTCATCTTTCATGTAGCTCTGCGAATAGCAATGATATATGTGAGAATAATTGTTGGAGATTGGTTACAGAAGAAGACAAAGTGCTTGTAGGTGCTTAGTCTTTTTATGAAGTGGAAAAACGACTCAGAAAGCGCCTGCGTTGAAAGAAAAATATGTGCGGTTTAAATTAATGTATTGCGAAACGAATATTGAGAAATGCCCTATAATTTAAGATACCTATTAAATATTGAATTAGGAGCTAAAAACATAATAGTAGAAAAATGAACCAAAAATATTAAAGGAAACAACCTCCTGATACAATAAATACCACTGACAAATACTGTAAAATATTGGAAAAATATATTACTTGATACAACATTTTAGTGATTTATTCCCTCTAAAATATTATAGACCGAACTTTGAAATGGCACACTGCCAGATTCGAAAGCGCAACCATTAAAGCGGGTGCTCGCTATCAATTATTATCAGTTAAAATAGATCGTTAGAATTCGTTTCGTGTGGACTCAGCATTATGCTCTAAACCGCTCGCACAATTAGAAATCACGTACCGGATCGCAAAAACAATTGACCGGCCAAAAAATGGCAAAAACGCGACGAAATGTTCATCAAGCAACACTTGAAGAGAAGATTTAGATTCTATCTACTGATAAAATTGATCGAGCTTGTAATTATAATGCATATCGACGTACTATCTGGCGCAATTGGCACGAAGTAGTTTTTAGGTAATAGGTTCCGGGTTCAATTCCTGGTATGGGTTCGTTTGAAAATTTCTAAATTCTGGTTCAGACTGGTCTAATGAGATGCTTTGGCCGCAGCTGCTTACCATCAAAGATAACGGCAATGCTTCTGCAGATGTATTTTCACTTACAGTCACTTAAATTTTGGTATAATACACCAAAAAATATTTATTTGCCACTGTTTCGCAACTATGTAGCCTAGAACATTGGTCACCTCATTTACACAACAACAGCGGTTTAGGTCTTAAAATACGGTTTAACTCTAACCTATTGGTACATAAAAACCAATTAGGTATTTGGTAGGTCTTTGTGAAATATAAAGATTTTCTTTTTGATTTCATTTAAGAAAACACTTGAAAAACAAAAGAATTGACTACTAATGCACATGCAAAGAGCTTAAATCTCACAATGTTTATGCTCGATGGAGAGACACCTAAACATTTGCTTAATTCTTTGCAACAAACCGTGGTGTCTCAATAAAAAACTACGAACATACAGCAAAATTCCGTGCTTCTATGGCTCACCGCATTTTTGGTGTGTATTGTCATTATTTTTTCACTCAGAAGATTTCTTAGACCCTATGGTCAACAATTTTGGCAAACATTACGGATGATAACCTCCCCCACGTGGAAACGACTCCTCGGTTTTCACAAAATGTTATTGACATGAGTTTTTGCGAGTGAGCTTTTGTCCTCTAATGGGGCCTTATCCGCTGTTCCTATTGTAATTTTTTGTACCATTTTAAAGTGAAAAATTTACGGCCTTTATGGACATGACTGTAGATCTGTTGTTTTCTATTTTCTATGAAAAGCTTTAAAATACATGTTAATATAACGTAATTATAATTAATTAAAGAGCCGTTTTATTTATAAAAGTTTCCTGTCACCTTTTTAAATATTGTACAATGATGAAAGAGGTCACTAAACAAACTATTATGATAATATTTCAATTTCAATCCACGACGACACGCCCCACTCTGTCAAAATCGCTTATGTTTTTTTCGATTCGTACGGAGTTTGACATAATTTTAGTATTTATTAGTATATTAATTAATTAATTAATATAATAATTTGAGTTATTTAAACAGAGTTGAGTTAAACATAATTTGAGTTATAATACTAACTCTTCTTTTATTGGTCTTCCTAGCTACCTTCCTAGTATTATTAGTTCAGCCTCGTTCCAGCTTCGAATACCGAAGTCTCAAAGCGACGAATAAGCATAGAAGCGAAGACAGCAACGTCTAAACATCATTCAATTCCAGGAACAGATAAAGTGACCAATCATATTTCAAACAACACACAATCAGGCACAAAGCACCGAGCCACGTGTTTACCCAAAAAAGGCATTGACTCTCATATCTTTGATCATCTCGGTTCAAGGATCAAGACTGTTTATTTCCACGCGCACTTATACGAGTTAAAAATGCTAAACGAATTCGAATCTTATTTCCTAAGTCACAGAGGCGTTTTAAAGTTTTCCGCAATACGCCATTGAAGTCCGGAAATGTTTTAAAATTTTCACGCCGGTCGTTCACCCACGCCTTTTGTATGGAATCTGATAATAATCGTTACTTACGTAAACTTATTTTTTTTGTTTCGATACCTAAAAATTTTTTTACGCCATTTGTAAGTTAACAAAAAAATCAAGGTCTTTCAAATTTAGGTATAAACGTAGGCAAGTTTATCGGATACGGAGCGAAGTGGGAGCGAAATATAAAAAGTCCAACACTGATATCTAATAATTGAGGACCTCCATTTTTGAAGCCGAAGTACTAATAAGTAATAATAAATAAATATATACGGGACATTTTACACGTCGCACTCTAGCCCCAAAGTAAGCGATATAGCTTGTGTTATGGGTGCTAGATGACTGATAAATATACATACATACTAATATACATGAATTTAATATATTGGAAAACACCCAGACACTGGAAAACATTCATGCTCAAACATTTACCAGTTGTGGGAATCGAACCCACGACCTCCGGCCAGACGGCAGGTTCGCTACCACTACGCCATTCGGTCGTCAAATATCCAGTTGGAGATGATACGAACCATATATTTTTCAATTACCAGAGTTTTTTTTTGTTTGCTGGTGTGTGGACTTCTTCAGGTAGTAGTTCTTGCGAAGTCCATCAGGGAAAGTACCACAGCGGTGTCAGTTATTCTACCATGATCACCGATAAGAAATCTGAGGATATGGCATCCGAACGATTTACGGAAACCCAAACTACATCGTTGCCTTACTGCTGGTGACAAAACTAGAATTTTTGGCACCGGTTTGGTCCAGCCTATATGTTGATTGCCGTGAAGCAGTAATTTATTATTACGTTTCGGTTTGAAGGGCACTTTAGCTGACGTGATTACTGAGGAAATGAGACCTTAGAATTATAACGGATGTTTCAGGGTGCTAAGCGCAGTGCAGTGCGTATTGCAATGTCATGGGACGCGCTGCACATAACATGGACAGCCGTTGAATGTCTTGCTTGCCTTATCATTCTTTTGTATATAAAAAATACCTATATATTTGTGGAAGAATTTTTAAAATTAAATCAGTGTCTGATTTCAGAAACAGCAAATTAGAAACAAGGTCACATTGCCTTGTAAAGGCATTAAAACTAATCGTCGGTAAAGGTAAGGATTATCGAATAATTTAACGGGAAACCAAATCATCCGTAACAGCGTACTTCCGAAACTCCGGTAATCTAACGGAGCAAATTAAATTCAACGGAGCACAAGTTTTGGAACTCTTTATCTGTCGAAACAAACGCAAGTTAAATTAACTGCCGTACACAAAGGCACGGGCAATAAATTTTCAGTTGCCTCGGTTTTAGATAAGACTCGAGTCTTAACGCAAGTTTGTGTTCCAGTTAGCCCGGAGTTTAGGCGACGGTACTTATTACTTAGAAATGAGAACTTACAAATTTATAAATTAAATTCATTCTTCTTTTGGACGTACAAAGCTGAAATTTTGCATGAAAGTTCGCCGCGTGACTTTCTTTTTTTCACTAATCTCATGTGTTAATTCAGGATATACTATATAAAAAAAATTGGTTGTCTGTAAAGTCGGTTTACTGAAGATAGCTGAACGTGACAACGTCACGATTGTGCTTCTTTGTCGCTCGTTCCGCGCCCTCGCTTGTGCACTTCAAGCCTTACATGGAACACCTCAGAGCGAGGTAACGCCGCATGAGTCATGTTTTTTCGTGCATACAGCCGGCTCTATCGAATTATAAGACGTTGTCACGTCAATAATTTATCTTCATTATCAGCCAAATCGGTTTAGTAGTTGCGGCGTGAAAGAGTTATCTCCATACAAACTTTGGAGCCCAATTTCACATCTTTAGGGGGAAAACTTTGAAAAAAAAAAATTGTTTATAATGCACCCCTTGACCTCATAAGGAACCTGTGGTGCCAATTTTGGAGTTTCTAGATTAGACCCAGCGGTTTGGGCTGTGCGTTGGTATGTCAGTCACCGATCAGTCAGTCAGTTTCCTTTTTGTATTATATTCAGTTAAGAAAATAATCCTCGAAACTCCCGAAGGATTACCCGAATTATGACGGGAGGGTCATCTCGAGTTAATTTCAAAATTGAAACGCGCATTCATCAAATTACAAGAGTATAAAACGAGACAGTCAAAATAAAGCAGACGGCACTCCTCCAGTGTTCCTCGTCTCGCATCCGCCACTAAAAACCGGAGTGTCTCAGCTCGTAAAGCATTCGACATAAAACTGCACTCTGTGAATGAATACAGTTTACTTGTGCCTCATAGACAAGCACCCATCTCTGCATCAGTCATTTTTAAACATCTCTAAAACGCTCAGGGTTATCAATTTGATCCGCAACTATTCTGTCTTCTTAAATTAATAAAAACCGGCCAAGTGCGAGTCAGACTCGCGCACCGAGGGTTCCGTACTCAAGAAGTACTGAAGCAAAATAAGCTTAGGTAGTTATAGCTAGGTACTTTAAAGATTCGTTCGTACTAATGTAGATGTAACACGACCAAAACTGTAACGACCAAAGATGTAAAACGGTAATAATTACCTTTGTTAATGAACCGCAAAACTAACTTTGTTTGTAGAGGTTTATTGTTAATATCAAAAAAACTATGCTAGTTAGAGCATTGGCTATAGTTTTCCTGTAAAATATACGTAAATTCCTATTGACCATAATTATTTGAGATTTTTCGATTGGTAAAATCCGGAGATAAGGGGGGGGGGGGGGGGGAACGGTATTTTTTTAGACATTTTCCCCGATAAATCAAAAACTATCATGACTAAAAATAATTAAAAATCGGTTTTAGAATGTACAAAGTAAACCCTTTCATATGATACCCCACACAGTACAGTTATCTCACTTTTAAATTTCAACCCTCCGATTTTCCCCCCTTTTTAAATAAGAACAAAAATAATTTCCATTTTTTTTTATTCCAGTTTCATTGGGCCACTAATATACACAACTATTCCAAATTTCATATCGATAGCTCCGGTAGTTACTGAAATAATCGAGTGTGACGGACACACGGACAGACAGACGGAGAAAGTCGCATCTTAAGGGTTCCATTTTACCATTTTGGTACGGAACCCTAAAAATGAATTAGTTCACTGACTCACTGTCAAACTACTCTACAGATCTACAACAAACTTTTGGTCTGCATGCTGATGTAGCTGCTGAAATTATTGTCGGTTCCTTTCATGACGTAGACGATGAAAAAGGAAGAGTTTTTTGAAATTCCCAGAGGATCCCCCAGTGATTCACGACGAACCCGCTGGCTGGAGTACGGAATTCATTTTTGTATTCACTGCTTCCACAAGGTCACGACCCACCTCTAGCGATCTTGCTACTGCTAAATCCATCAAAAAAGAGCGTTTGGGTTCCGAAATAAGAGATACCACCTCCGTTGTATGGTACGGACGACCCCTAAAGTCCAAACAAACAAGTTGCAAACGGGCAACTCATGGGGGATGGAAGCAATTTGGCTGGCGTGGTGCGTCTCCATGCTACAGACAGTTTTTTAGGATTCAAAATATAAAAAAAAACGCACTTTATGGCTTTGTCTCAGGCGCTTTCTTTTATCTTGAGGATCAGCCTGTGCAGCTCTTATCTGCTCCCAGTAGTACGTTGACTATCTCCGATTGTGCATACCGCTGTCTAGATATTATCTCCTTCAAGTGCGGTTGCCACAAGGAAGTCTGAGAAGCACGTCCTTTGCAGGGGTATGCTTGAGGGGCTTATGTACCGTTGTAGCAGTCAGCTTCGTGAATATACCAAGTCAGGACATCGACCACCGATAAGGAACCTGAACATATAGCCATCAGAACATTTTCCACAAAGCCGTCTGTCAAAAATTTCCACTAACACACCACAATATGGCGGAAACCGTTTCCATGGAAACGTGCGCTATTAACAAGGTAGTGAACTGTTGCGGGGACCGCGGTCCTATGGACCATGCATGTCGGCTACTACTGAAGCTGTCGGTGTCAAAACAAACGTCTTTGGCACCGGCAAACTGGTGAAACTTTTTCTCGCGGTCCGCCGCGTCCAGGGTAGGTATCGACACATGTCTATTGGAGGGCTATTGCATCGACACTTTATGTTAACCGGAGTTCCCCCTCCTCACTGCAAAGTCTGTCTCTGGGGTTACAAATTATCTGCACATCTACATTTTAATAACGTTCAGTAACTTATAACGTAATTTCTACAATGTTGTCTATATTCTGCAGTTTACGACGGGCGTCAGTCACTTTATGAGCTGTGACAGTCCAGGTTTTACTGCCGTCGAGTCGTCAGCTCATGCGAGGAAGTGAGTAATGAAACACCGTATGGCATTTTGGCTGACTGTATATCCGAAACTTAAATTGTTAGTTAGTGATGTGACATTAAATATTTTCATTTTGCGATTTCTACTACTTTGAGCCTAGTTCCTCCTGTAGATTCTTTTGATTCGCATTTTTTTAACCATAAGTTAGCACTTGAATGCGATCTCACCTAATAGTTACTGATGAAGTAGTTGAAGATTTTATGGGTAACTTGGAAGAGGGTTTGAAATGACTACCTATCCCTTTTACAGCAATTTAGAGTGTCTAAAAATCTGGTCTGATTCAGGTCATGATTACCTAATTACCATACCCAGCAAAGCCTAACCTCATGCTTAGGATTTAGCGTTCCAGTTACTGATAGGAAACCTCAGGACATGGGCATCCGAACGATTTACGTAAACCTTTTTCGTACAAGCAAAGAGTAGCGCCTGTCTCTGTCAAAATTCTATAGTGGCTGCTGAGTGAACTACAGCGTGGCCTCACTGTTGGTGGCAAAACAAGCATTTTTGGCACTGATAAACTGGCTATTGTTTTTGCGCCGTTCGCACTTTCCAGGGTACATGTCTATTGTTCCGGTTCAATGTTGTTTACCATCTAAGTAACCAATAGTTTAATTACATCTTACCTATTTACAAGGAATGGAAAAGTATCTCAATGTATGTATGTTATATATAAAATACATTCTATATAATATGAAATTCCGCTTGACCGGAGCCTTATAAAGTTTCCCGTCTCCACAATGGAGAGGTGAGTCGCACTCAAATTGGCCGATTCATATCCTGAATGCTGAAATCAGCACACAAACCCGTTTATATACGACAATATTAATATTGTACTGTATTCAATTTACCTTGCTTCAGGAAGGACGAATTTATTTGAGAAACAATGTATTATTTACTTTAAAGGAGACAACAGCTATAATTTTGAAGCACAATGAATTGAAAAATAGTGTTTATTAACATAGTAATTTACACAGAAAAATAAGGTCAAAAGGATATAACGGTGTCAATTTCAACTACTAAGTTAATTAATATTCTGGAGCAAAATGAATAGAATTATCACAAATACAATTTAGGACAAAGAAAAAAATGATTTTGTAGTATGTAAGCTCAAAATGACTGTAATACATTGTCAGTTCGAGCTACCGTGATTACAAAAACATAGAACATAACGATACAAAGAACATAACACGAAGTTCCAAACCAAAATTCCTCAAGGTATCATTAAACAAAACCCCAAGACTTAGACAAAGCGCGTCAAAAGCTCTTTCTTGATCCGAAACACAAAAACATTTCGGTCACGCACACCACTTTATCTGAGTGTGTTCTAGTTTTATTACAGTCGTAAACTTTTATCACGTACCCCCATGTGATGGAGCACAAATGGAGGGTAGTTGCTAAGTGGTAATGTTTAACGTTTTTGTATATTGGATGCTAATAACGTCCTGAATACATTATACTTGGTTCAGAGGTTTTTTCTCGGACCTCTACGTTTGATTTTAGTGTTTCGATTATTTTGAAATTTCAAAGTTTTTTGTTTTAATAAAGAATGATGAGACGAGCAAGACGTTCACCTGATGTTAAGTGATACGCATGCCCATGATAGATACAGTGCGTCCCATAATTTTGCAATGCAATATCATGAGACATACTGCACTCATGATCTTGAGACATCAGTTGTTAGGTCTCATTTTGCTCAGTAATTAACGTCGGCGTACAGTGGCCTTAAATCGAAACACAGTAACAATGTTTCGCGGTAGAATTAACAGACACCGCGGTGGTACCTACCCGGACGAACTCTGCAATAAAATCGTCCTAGCCAGTAATGTTATATGCGTTAATGCAAATTAAATTAGTGGTAGAACTAGTAGTGTTCGTCCTGGTAGGTATCACCGCACCCTCAGACCGTACCACTGCAGTGTCAGTCATGCACCATGAAAATGTAATATATTACTGTGAAGGCTATTATAGCCGACGAGATTAATGGGCAAATGAGACCTAAGAACTGATGACGTAGGGTGATGAGCACAGAGTAGTGCGTCGAATGATATTGCAATCTTCTCATTATTAAACGTAAGGTACCAAAAGTAAGGTACCAAAGGAATTATATCATTTGCCAAGGAGCGAAGAAAATCATCATGAGGTAAGCTACACAAGCCTTCGAGTTTGGGCAATTCAAAAATGGAACACCCATTTTTAATTCGGAGAATTTATCAAATATTTAACATTGTTTAAAAGTGAAATTGTCCCGAGTCTCCAGTTAAACTGGATCTAAGCAAGGCGCACTTATCTCAACGGCGGATTAGCTTAATCTTTGCAAAGACGTCCGGAGACTCGTTTCCAATTCACGAGATATTAATTTTCAAAATTCAAATTTCTCTTGTATGAAGTTGTACTAAGTACTTATTTAAGACCTTAGAAAGAGGGGTGAAAGCCTTATTTGTTGGAATGTAAATCAAGATATTAAAATAACGTTCGTAAGAGATGCATGAATAAATGAATAAAGAGAACTGAACGTATAAAAATCCAAAATTTTGTCGGTCAGAAGTTAACTAACAACTTCAGTTCTTCATCCTCCAACTCCGTTCAAAGTAGTATGAAAAAGCCCATACATTCATAAATTGTAATACCTACCACACATAAAAATTCAATATTATTATGTATCTGCACGAACAGGGCTATTGATTGAAATTGAAAGTGTTCAGAAACGCAGCCTTAAAAGAACCTCTTGCTACTCCAAGTTATAGAAGTCAGCGGGATCATGACTATTTTTTATTATTTCTCAATGATTCATAATTGACTTACTCTTGACCACAATCATGACAAAGTTCTAGTACAGTTTAAAGAACTGTGGTTCTATATAGGTGTAAGTTAGTTATACAACAAAATCGGTTGTACTTTTTTTTGCTAAAATTGAACCCTTATGGTCAGGACTTTCTCCATCCGTCCGTTCGTCAATCACATTCGATTATTTCTTACGCATTACACCGGGATAAATATATAATTACTTTATTTTGTGCATAGAGAAACAACGGCAGGCTATTAGGGATAAGAAATACATGTGACTAGATGTTACGATGCTATCAAGTAATATTTAAAGCTATATAATGTTAAGTTGTTCGGGGATTGCAATCGCCTGACTGTAATCTCAACCGAAGTGACAATACAGCCGAAGATGTTATAATCCTAACTTGGAAGAGTTTAGTAAAGGTAAACCCCAACCTTTGCTACTTAGCAGCATAGAAACGCTAAATTGCGTGACGGTGCTTTTTTGCCGCAGCCGAAGCCTTCCAACAAACCAGATCTCAGCCAATTTAGAAATTCAAACTAGCCTAGCCTAGCCTAGCACGCTGCCAAGACGTATGATCGTTGCTAATGTCAAAAAGCTCGCATCTTATGTTCTGGGCCACAAATCAAAGTGCACGGAGGTTTGAAAAGCGTGATAGGACACGTCGCCGCCTATCGCGTCCCCGAATTACGTTCAAGATGCGTTCAAGCGTTTTGTTTGCACCGCCACTCCGCTCGCACTTACCGCCCCGCCGTTTTGATGATAACAAGCTTTTCATACCCGTATTTATTATCTTAAAATTTGATTTAGATTTTAGATGTTAAAGCGGTTTCGACCCTTTTCACTCGGGCTTTTTTAATGTTTTCTTATTGAAAATAGCCTTATAAACTTTAGATATTAAACTATTCGTCTATTAAGGTGGTATGAGTACAGCCAATTAAAACGAAAATTGATACTATTTTGTCAAGATCTACAAGTTTGTTTAACTACATGTGATTTAGAACTATAGAGACTCTAAAGAAAGCCATGGGACGTATTGCCTATCGAGATATTTCCCTACGGTTAATAGTCTCACCTGGTGGCAAAAGAAGTGGCCATTTTTTGCACACCGAATCAGCCTATCTGTTCAGTGCAGAAATGCAGCCAGTTGGTTTACAAATGTCAAATAATATCGAATATTCGATTAGCCAGTAGTCCCAATTCTGTTACGCAAAATTACTAGATTAAACTAATTTGTCACGTTTAAAAATAGTGGTATCCTTATCCATGGGAAGCATTTTAAAAGGGACAGCACTATTTTAAGCTCGTCAAATTTGTAACTTATTTTAGAAATTTTGCCCTACAGTATACAAATGTTGCGGTGCAATAAAGTAAATCAAGGTTCAGTACCTTTTAGGTAGACATTCAATAATGAACATGGTGGAATTATAAAAGTTCACCGTTTTAAAATTGGAACCCTGAAAATGCGAATAGCATAAATAAAAAATATTAAAGAGAAAGAAAAGTGAATTTATTGTAATTAATTCACTTTAGAAGAAAAAAATCCAATCCGAAAAATGTCTCGCCATTTTTCTAAGTAACGGGTCGCTTTGTTTTGAGGGCCCTTGGAGAGGGCTAAAAAGGCTTTTGAGATCGAACTCGAAGATCCGTGAATTGGTCCCCGTTTAATTAAACGTTTAGAGGGAAACGCGAGATTTTTTGGGATTTTCTTAATGATTTCGCTAACAGATCGCGTCGGTGGGAAAACTTTCGGAATTACGTGGTACGGCCGGACCGATGAATCGATTCGACGTCGAAGGGTGTTCGTTTACTCATTTTGAACTTTTAATAACAGTAGGGTTAGTACAGGTTTTTGTACTTTCGAGTCGAGTTATTTGAATAAACGGATTTCTCCATACATTCTACAGCCATCGTCCCAAGTGAAAACATTGTGAACTAAGCTTTCGGGCGCTAGTTGTAGATGTATGGAGAAATTCGTTCCGCTCACTCGAATCGAGTCGACTCGAAACTTGTAAAAAAACCAGTACTAAACCTACAGTTCCTCAGAGAAATGGCCGTAACGTCAGTCTCGTCGTAATCATGACTGAAATTGGGTTTGGGTGCCTATAAATCGACATAAAGCAGTGACAGTCAATTGGTTGGAACCTCTGTCCCTCAACAGGACTTGGAGAGTTCGAATCCCTCTGAATGCTGTGCAATTTAGGCAACTTTATATCACTTTCCTAGCGGTCATGAAACATAATGAGGAAACCTGCATGCCAGAGTATTCACGATAATGTACTGAAAGGTTAGAGAAGATTGCCAAATCGTACTTCTTGTTCTAAGAGGAGACCCGTACCCTGCAGTAAAAACTAAGAAAAGTAGGTAACTTTTGCCATACTGACGAACTGACTAACTGCTTTGATCGACACACAGTTAATTGTATTGATCCAATCGGCAGCGTCCAAGCGTCATGTCGATTGGACGAACATAGAAAGGTTGGTGCATGACCGGCAATTCATATTATAAATTTTTTGTTTAGAAAACAAGAAATAAGACTTTAAAATCACTAGGCCGTAAGCGGCAGACAAACAGACCAAGTGATCCAATAAGGAATCTGGATTTTTATTTTATTTTGTAGCATTGATCCATGAAAAAGATAATAAAGTAATCTATTCGGTGCTGCTTTTAATATTAAGCATCATAATTTTGGGACCTTATCTTAAATTTAATTTCGGCTTTTACAAGCATAGCGGCTAGCGAATTAGTATGCATGAGAGGGAATGGGACAAATTAACCATAAAGAGCGCGTAGTAAGTGGCTACAAAAGAAAATAAAGCCGTTTCTGTATAATGAAAGGATGGTTTAGGACATACGATACACATTCTTATAAAACCTAAGGTTGGTAACCTCCCTGGAGCCTGCTGTGGAGCGATAGATACGAAAAGATAGGCTTGCGCTTGACGACAATGATGCCTGATGGAAAGCAATGATGAGGTCTATACGAGATGGGTTGGAGCGCGCTTACCTAGAAATTTCCTATTCACTTTTCTCTTGAAGGCACCCAGATTGTACTTAGGTGGGAACACGGAAGTTGGAAGGGCGTTCCACACCTTAGCGGTTCGTATCAAATACGTCGAAGAAAGAAGTTTAGTGCGTGTTTGTTGGATGTCAACTACACTTTAAAAATTAAATATTACTATTCCACAGGAGTAAGGTACCCGCTATTATCATAAAATGAAACATCACAAAATCTACGTACCTTATGTGTTATGTTTCGGTTACGAAGGACCCTTTTAGCCCTATCAGAAAGGATGCAAGTTATGGAAATGGTTAAAAAGGATGTGTTATTTCTGGCAATTTCCACGCGTCCTTTCATTGTTAGCTTTAAACCCACTCTAGGGACATTTATAGCAAAGTTATATGAAAGCTTTTACACTATACAATCTATCTGAATAAAAAAAAAAAGAAAGAATGTCCTTCATAATGCAGAAACGGCAGGATTTCCATAAATTTGCACAAAATCTCCGAAAATGCAGGCACGAGTCAGCTAGTTCAATATAATAACATCCACAAAAAAGCTAATTAAATTCACAGAAAGCTGATTTAAATACAAAAATTGAACCGAACTGCGAACTGAAAAGGAAAACAATAAATCTGAAAGACAAAGAAAAGACGACAAAAGGAAAAATCCGACCTTCCAATAACGAACGGCTGAACTTTTAATGGAACGAAAAACTATTAACAATAGACAAGTTTGAGAGAAAATTCAAAGACAGGCAACCTTATCGATCGATCACCTTTAATCTAGAAAAAAAACAAAGACGTTCAGAAAAGTTATCGCTTAGTTTGAGAAAGAAATGAAATCAACTTTCAAAACTTTGGATTTGTTTTTGACAGACTTGATCGGATATTATATAACTTGTGAAATATTAATTCTAAAGATTTAAACGCATGACGTGAAGATATCTCAATCATTTCTTACATAGAGAGGCCAACTGGCAACACAGCCCGTGGGTCGCTGTATTAACTCTATTTTTACCAGGTATTTTCTTCAGGCATGAAGGGGTTTTCAAGGTATTTACTTTCTCCTATTACCTAGAAATTGGTTCCCAGATTGTAGAAATATACAAATGTAAACCAGGCAAAATAAGATTTAAGAACAACCTTAGCCATCGCTTACTATGTACAGTAGCGGAATGAAAAGGTTCGTCAATCGTCAAAAGTGATTCGTTTGCACTAGTCGATTGTCTTAGTATGTTGACATTATGGACTCTTGCAGTATTAGTGTAAGGGAAAATCGACACTAAGGTGACGAACCTTTTCATTCCTCGACTGTACTTATCTAAATGGATCATTCAATTTTTGAATTTCATTCCATATAGGTAAGCAATTTTCAACCGACTTCAAAAAAGGAGGGGGTTTTCAATCCGACTGTATTTGCTACATCTGAAGTTTCGACTGGGTGAACCAATTTTGATGATTCTTTTTTTATATTTGAAAACTGGGGCTTCCCGTGTTTCAATTTGGTCCAGATCTGATAATAGGGCCCATGAGTAAACCATTATACCTTTATTACCTAAGTCTTAAAATGTATTTTCTTGAAGTATATGCTGGATAAATGGAAGAATAACTCAATATCACGCAAACCGATTTAAAGGATTTTTTACTACACCTCAAGGGTAGTTTGGTGAGAATTGAAGTCGTTTGTTTTTTGTTAAAATTTGGTATTATTTTAATTTTAAACCACCTAAATGACCCCGCAATCGCTAGTTTTTGATTACAAATTAGGCATTATATTTGAGCGTCGACGGATCGTACAAAATCCCAACCCAATTTGGATTAACATCATAATAATTTACAGGTGCCTATCCAGCTATCGATTATAACGGCGATTTGCATTTTATTCGGTGCACGTAATTTGTACTAATAAGATAATGGTGCCGCGTAATGCCTCCAATAAATTTTAGTGCACCGAAATCGCTTTGGGCTGGGATATCTGGGAATTTAGTTGTTTTGGGTGCTATTTAGTCTGATTAATTGCTCTCTAATGTTGTTTCTATAGGCTTTTGTTCACTTAAATGGCGAAAGATAGCTTCACTCTACAAATCGGCTAATGTTGGGTCGTTTGTTTCTACAGGTATTTTATAATTTACAAATCTCCATTGGCTAGACGTTTTTGTCAAAACGGATTAATTCAATGTACATTTTTCTAATTTGTAGAATTCTAATGCCATAATGTTGTGTTGTGTGTGCCATAAGTGACTGAGTGACTGAAACCACTGGACCGATCGGACTTAGCCATTGAATTTTTAAATACTATTCCTATGCGTCGACTGGTTTCAAATTAAACTAACTAAATCAAAATCGGTTCATTCATTTGGGATATACTATGCCACAGACACTTATAAAACCATTCAGTAAAGGCGTGCTACCCGCAATACGGTACTGATAAATAATTCATACAATTAATACTTTGCGGAAATACAAAGTTCCTTGATTTATACATTTCGGTGAACCTGAACCGTTAATTATGTTGTTCAGTTATTTGTTTAGCACTTTACAACTTAATATTAAACCGTTAATTTCAAATGTTGCGGAACCATTTCATTTGTTAACCATAAACTTTTCGTAAGCTTATTATTAAGGCGGATTACTTAGATCGTTAATAGCAAATTTTATTTACATAATATTATTGTATTACATGTTGTTTATGGTTTATGGTAATAATAATCGCGTAGGTACATAATAGTGCCACATAATATACCATGAATGTAAGGAACGTAGGTAGCGGAATAGGTATGTAGTTAGGAATTCTTTATCATCCACCTATCTACATGTTTTTTTTTTAATATAACTAAAAATATTTTTTTTTGGTACGACAACGTTTTTTGATAGAAAAACTGAATATTCAACGGACTAAAACTAGATATTCGAACCCTCGTGATCTGCAGTCGAACATTCTCGCCACTAGACCGCAGAGGAACCTAACATTCAACATCTAGAAATTAAGTTATCGGACATCCCCGGACAGATTTCATCCCTGCCTTCATCCCATCGCCATCAATCCTCCCTTCAGGTTAAACCGTTCTAAGCTCTCGGGTATTAAGGCTTCAGTTCCTTCATTAGAGAGATCTGAGGCCTGAGGTCGCCGACCTGTCCCAACAACAGTCCTAATGACCTCTGACCTAGGCAGCAACCAGATCAGTTCAGTAATTAAACGGATTACTGAATTACCGCAGACGTTTCGCTGAAATAGAGGAGATAGTATCTCCTCTATTTCAGCATTATTTTGGCATGTAACATTTCACGTTAAAGATATTAAGTACTTGACAGTGAACGCTGCTTGGGCTGACGAACGGTAATACTCAGTCCATATACATATTATGTATAAATATGATTAATATGTTTTTTCATAAAACGGCCAAACCACTTATTTTGAAAGAGGTTTAGAGTTTGAGTGTGTGTTGAGTTAAAAGCGAGGATCTTCATGAGATCTCATTGCTATTTGAGAGTGAGAGCCCTATTGTCTTGTTTTGGCAACTTATTTTATTTTTGACAGTCGTAAGATTACACATTTTTCTTCAGCATACATTCTTCTTATACTTACATCAAATTGCTATAGCAAGACAATACAAAACTTCCAAAAAACCGCATAACATATATTTCTGTCAAATTTTCAAACGTACATTATGAATTTTTATTTACTGTAAAAATAACCGCATAAATCCAACATTCACTCGTAATTACTTACCCATTAACAATTTTGAAAGTGTTCCTATCTGTCACAAACATAACGTTTAAATATCTATGTACAAACGGATTACTCGACATAATAGGCAGGTCCCTCACTAAATTAATATTGCACTTTATATACAGGCTGTCCCAATGTTTGCCGACCAATTTATATTTTGATCCGTGGAGATTATTTTAGTGAATTCATATTAAAATAACTATTTAATGTTAATCAATGTTCCGGCACAGTATTTACTATTTAGATTATAGTTTGAGTATGCCCTCATATTTAATTTATGATAGTATGTATTTATTAAACCAAGTTATATAGGTAATCCTAGGCTTTGCTCGAATGAATTTCGATTTTTAGAAATCTCAATATGCTCGTAAGCTGAAAGCTAGCAAAACTTATCATGCGCAAAACATCGTTCTGGTACAAAAGAGCATGGCGTATTACGCGAAATAAGAATGTAATACATTATAGTTTATAGTTTACTGTTACATTTATAGTTTACTGTAATAACTTTTAAAATACATAACTTAGAAAGAAAACGATAATGTACGTACTTCGTAATATTTATTGGAATTATAATCCTAAACCTAGGCTCTCTAGTACGTATAACATTGTTAATAAATTGATTATGTTTTCACTAATACAGTTTCTCGAAAAATGATGTTATATTCGTGTGTTTTATTTCAGGTAGTTGAGACTTGATTTACTACTGTAAAAATCAAATCTTGAACTGACGTCCTCGTTAATACCCCCTCTTATAGATGTGTGACATAATAATATTATGGTACCGCGGGCTTTTTAGGGTTAGATAGTACGGAACCCTCGGTGCGCGAGTCCGACTCGCACTTGGCCGGTTTTCTTAGATAATTTTAGGAATATTCTTTAAAGAAGAATAATTCCGTCAATAATAGAAATGTACCCCCTGAACGAGCGGATAGCGCGAAAAAATATCGCCAGTTTATCGGTGCCAAAAATGCTTGTTTTGCCACCAACAGTAAGTTCACCACCACGCTGTAGTTCCCTCAGCAGCCACCTATAGAATTTTGACAGATGGTGGCGGTGGTGGTGGTTTGCTTGTATGAAAAAGGTTTACCTTAAATCGTTCGGGTGCCCATATCCTGAGGTTATTAACCGTTTATAAAAATGTCTTGCATAATGGTGAGGAAAAAAACCTGTTGCGCTCTCTGTCATTCTCGCGAGCTTAACGGCAGGTCTGCCGTGTAAAAGGTGCCATTTATTTTTTTCCATTTTATTGCATCGTGTGCAGCGAGATACTGCGCCGACTATAACACTCAATATTAACCCAATAATCGTTTTCTAGACACAATGCATTTGTACCTTAAAACTAGCTCATGCAACATAATATTCACTTACCAGTATCGCAGGCGACTTTATTGATAACCCATTATAGTTTTTATGCGTCTTTATATAAAACGCAAAATGGTATACCCACTTGAGCTGTTAGAGCAAATTGAATGAACGTCATTCCCGCAGGTATTCCACTTGGCGGCGTTTTCTTAGAAATATTCTTTAGAAATATTGAGAAGGTTTCGTATTTTTGTAAAATGGAAATAGTGCCCTTTCAGGCGACGGTATTGAAATATTACGAGGACATTTTTATTGATAAGTAAGTACTGAACAAATAATTTTATTGGAATTAAGCTCTTTCAAGTTACTAAAGGTCAACTTAGTTAGTGCCATTTCCTTGTACAAGTTTATGGTGGTTTACACGCTTTTCACGCAGACTAGTTCGATTTCCGCTAATAAAAGGTCTAAAAATACCGTCTGAATGAAACTGAAATACCAATAAGTACTGGAGAAACACTATGCCACGGACAGCCAGTAACTAGTGGAAAATCAGAAAGTAGTGGAATGCCAGTAAGTAGTGAAAAACCAGCAAGTGGTGGATAGTCGGCAAGCAGCGGAAAACCTGTATGGAAAATCAGAGAGTGGTGGAATGCCAGTAAGTAGTGAAAAACCAGCAAGTGTTGGAAAGCCAGCAAGTAGTGGAAAACCAGTAAGCAATAAAAAACCAGGAAGTAGTGGAAAGCTACTAAGCAGTGGAAAACCAGTAAGCAGTGGAAAACCAGCAAGTAGTGGAAAGCTACTAAATAGTGTAAAACCAGTAAGCAGTGGAAAACCAGCAATTAGTGGAAGGCCAGTAAGCAGTGGAAAACCAGTAAGCAGTGGAAAACCATCAAGTAGTGGAAAGCCAATAAGTTGTGGAAAGCCAGTAAGTAATGAAACGCCAGTAAGTACTGGAAAACCAGCAAGTGGCGGAAAGCCAGCAAGCAGTAGAAAACCAGTAAGTATTGGACAACCAATAAGTGGCGGAAAGCCAGCAAGCAGTGGAAAACCAGTAATTAATGGACGCACATCCTGAAATGACGTCAAATTGGTAGGCTACAGGCTAATGAAGAAAGATTATGATAGCAGTCTGAAGCCGGAAGTATAACCCGTCAGGTGGGAAATGATAGTTAGGATTATACCTTGGCCGGTCGCCAGAACGCGTCTGAATACGAAACGAGTTGAGATCTCGAATGTAAGTTTCGGAGGTCAAATGTCATGTCGACTTTTAATACGCGAGCATTTTTGAACTTACAGAGATAATATTATTCTCTCAAACAATTTTGAAGACGTGGACTCTGGAGCATTGGCGCGCGTTTGGATTCCAGTGGAAGGTCACGGGTTCGATTCCTACAGCAGGCCTCTTTAGAATCTTATAATTTCTAAATAATTGGGCACGGTCTGATCTCATGGAAGGCTTCCGCCGTGGTGGCACAGCAAAGACGTAACGCCAAGCGATTTATCGTAAATCCAGAGCGATGCTGTGTAGAAACCTTTAGGGGTGTGTTAATTTACCCCTTACTAAGTTAGTATGATAACTTACCATCCATCAATACAACTGGGCATCCAAATGATTTACGTAAAACTTTTCGTACAAGCAAACAGTAACGCCATCTGTCAAAATTCTACAGATGGCTGCTGTGCGAACTAAAGCGTGACCTTACTGTTGGTGACAAAAAAGCATTTTTGGTACTAATAAACTGGCCACATTTTTATCACCCTGTCCGGGATATATATCTATTCCTCTTACATAATATTCGAATAGGTGTTCATTTTCTCGGCCTTTAAATTCAATCGGTCGAACTATCAGAGTCGATAAGTGCGGGCCACACAGGTGTGTGGTACATGATAGGGAATAACACTTTCTGGCAAACCGCCAGTAGTTACACGCTGAATACAGATTGGACTGCTCATATAGGAATGTGCTCCCAACCTGGTCTGTACCACTCTGACACGAAAGACATTTGATTTTAAGCTATTGCATAGCTACTATCGCGGGCCTTGAGTGTGGAAACCGAATCCAGAAATACCGTAACGAAAATAACCTAACACTTCTATGAATAGCAGAACTTTTAATGACTTTTTGAAATATCACGCTTGTCTCTTTAGTTCAGCAACTCGTCACAACAAATAAGTTGATAAAAACAGCTATGCAATAGCTTTACCGCAGCAGTCTCCGAATGCCACACGTCTTTTTTTTTTGTTCAACACAGGTTTGCGCTTGACCACAATCTCACCTGATGGAAAGTGACGATGTCGTCGAAGATGGAACGCGCTTACCTAGAAGATGCCTATTCACCCTTTTTAGGGTTCCGTAGCCGAATGGCAAAAAACGGAACCCTTATAAATTCGTCATGTCTGTCTGTCCGTCTGTCCGTCTGTCCGTCCGTATGTCACAGCCGCACTTTTTTCCGAAACTATAAGAGCTATACTGTTGAAACTTGGTAAGTAGATGTATTCTGTGAACCGCATTAAGGTTTTCACACAAAATTTTAAAAAAAGTAATAAATTTTGGGGGTGCTCCATACTTAGAACTGAAACTCAAAAATTTTATTTTTCATCAAACCCATATGTGTGGGGTATCTATGGATAGGTCTTCAAAAATGATACTAAGGTTTCTAATATCATTTTTTTCTAAAATGAATAGCTTGCGCGAGAGACACTTCCAAAGTGGTAAAATGTGTGTCCCCCCCCCCTGTAACTTCTAAAATAAGATTTACGTAATTACGTAAGCACGTATTTAACTCGCGGTGAAGTTGTTTAATGTTGAATAAGTTGGTTATGCGGTTCAAGAAAAGTGGTTTTTATGGTTTTATTCCTCCGGTAGTAGTAGGTACAACCCTCAGTGCGCGAGTCCGACTCGCACTTGTCCGGTTATTTTAAAGGTACACAGGTCGCAAGATGCGGGAAACACAGATTTCAGGAGAGCTTTCCAAACCCTAGCCATGCGTACTAAAAATGAAGAAGCGAACCGCTTTGTGCGTACCTACTGGTGGTATAGCCACGACATAGGGATGAAAGCCCGCCCGGTGTCTTGCAGTGCGTTGGAAAAATGGTAACGTGGCTTAGAAAAAATTATTACTGTTATAAGCTAGAAGTTTTTAAAGTGCCACTTTTATTGTATCGTCCCGAGCATGTTGAATGTTGCATTACAGCCGAACCGCGGTCGAGTGTCATTTCAATGGCTTAGTAATTTTATAGTGTCATCTCTAAATGTGGTATTTGAATGTTAATTATTTGTGTCACAACTAATAAACTATTGCTTCAAGAGATGGTATGTTCCTACTTAATAAAAGTTTCACTTGCATAGTGATTTCATTAAACCACATTTCCCGTTTTTGGATTCCATGGCACCATAATTTTTATGATGGTAATTTGCAGTCGCAAATGGTTTTGATGACCCCCCTGGCGCAGTGGCTCGGCTCAAATTCGAGGCGGAGGTCGCGAGTTTGAGTCCCGCCACGAACCTCTACACATTTTCAATTGGCTCAGGTCTGATTTGGTGGGATTTTACATGGTTTTATTTAGTTTCACCTGTCCCGATATTTATTTATTTGTTTTTCTGTAATCAAATCTTGCAAGTAAGTAAAATTTGATCCACTTACCGGTTCCGATTGAGCTGAAATTTTGCATGGACGTCGCAAAATAATTACGACATGAGCAAAAATTATGTACGATGGAATTGTTCTCCTTTTAAAGTTCTAAAAAAGTAAAAAGTAAAAGTGTCCCTCTGGACACATCAAAGTTCGGGAACAACTGACCTCAGAGCCAAGTAGTCATCAACAGCCTATCAGGTCGTACGTCACGGCGGAACTTGGGAACTAATTAAGAGCTACTCGAAGTTTAGTGCGCGCTAGCCCCTGCAATGTTCAATGTAGTTGGAAATTCGTGTCAAGTGCATCAAATTACATGTATGGTACTCGTGGTTATGGTTATGTCTACTCCAAGTTGTCTTCAATTATATCACGAGTATAATGCCTGAAAGCTATGTACTATGAAATTTACATAGACATACCTTTCCAAGTTTCCATCTACTGTCCGTTAGGTACTATTAACGTTGGGGTTTTGAAGAAAATAAATACAAGATCTTGATCTTTCACGTTCATGATTTAATGAAGGTTGAATTCGACGTTACGTCTAAATAATTCAAAAATATTCCAAAAGAAGAAGTATGAGCTTTATTAGTGATAATCGATCCAGTTTATTATAAGTTTCTTTCTCGTCCTTATTATCTATCAACGAAGTAAGAATAAGTAATGAAAATATTTGAGAGAGATTAAAATTTCACGTACATTTCTTAGTAGGTACGTACTGCAACTAACAGTAAGGCAAAAGTTTTTATTATTATGTATGCAAGTAAATACTAGTAACTAATAAGGACAGCTCCAAAAACGTAATACCTGACTTACTTTATTCTAAATAATTGTAATTTTGTAAATGACGTGTGATATAAGAAAGTACTATCATAAGTTATGCTTGCTAAAAGTACACAATTGTAACTATGTTGAATAAAATAATTTATTTTTATTTTGCGTGAAGAGACCATTAGAAATCCTTGCCTTGTAAGTCAAATTAATTTTCAACACCGTTTATGCTAAGCAAGCCACCCTACGCCCGAACCACTGTAAGCGGTCACAGAATTCCACAAACCTACCTCATAGGCCTTTTGGGAATCCTTCATGAATTCGAATATCACCAAATCCCAATTAGCATGTCTTAATTATCCATTCATTCACCGATATAAACCTAGGGATACGCCCAACTGAAGATTTTACCATAAACTTTCTTCATGCAAGAAACAAGTAAATAATTAAAAAAAAATAAAAAATACGACTGCCCAGTGGTAAAACTTTGTAGTAATTACTTAGTTTACTTTTTTTGGAAAAAGTAGTTTACTTTAAAAAAATAAAAAAATGTAGCCTATTTTACTCGGAATTATGTAAAATCCTAACGATAGCCAATATGTCCAAATCTCTTCGGTCGTTCAAAAGTTATCGTGGAATAAAGAAACTCACATACATACATAAACCCTACAAACATTACACTCCTTTTTTTAGCCAGTCTTGTAAAAAGTACCGCTATCTGACCATATTCCCGTTGATAGTTTGATACGGCACAATATATGGAAAAAAACACTGTCCCTAAAGAAACGCGCGTGCGGACTAATAACATAGTGAAGTGATCTGTGGCGTGAATCCATAAATGATACTGTAGTCGGCTTACTACTGACGACGTTGGTGTCAAAGCAAACTTTTGTTGACACCAGTAAACTGGCGACATTTTTTCGCCCGCGGGTCCTGAGTATATGTCTATGTTCTAACTTCTATCCATACATTTGAATAATAATCCTCGCTCCGTCCATTACATAGCTGGCATCGGTAATAGGTGATTAATTAAGGAAAGTTGTTGACTGAGCATCCATCTATGTATCGTACTTGTAATACATTATACATGTATAATGTATATGCCCGGGTTGCGACCGCTAATGGTACATTGTTGCGACGGACACAACACTGATTTACGTAATCCTTTACAGGGTTGGCACGATGGATTAATTAATGTAATCGTAATCATTAATGACTAGGTGATTCCGCCGAATTCTTAATTTTTCCTAATCTACATTATAAAGGGATTTTTTGTGCAATATTTCAACTTTCTGGGTCCTGATGAATCAGTAATTAAATGCGTGAAATAATGAGTCGGGTTTTTTTTTCTTTTTGTTTAGGTACATATTTTGGTTCCGATTGAATTGATTGCTGATTTTTTGATGTTGATTGATAGCTTGTTGTTGAGACGAGTGACATGAGAACACTAAAGAGGACGCAAAAAAATTAATGCTTGACTTCCTACTGCGCAGTCTTTGCAAAACATTCACGCAGATAAACGATAATTATACTAAATAAATTATAACTACCCATTGATTAGGTAATTTTTCCTATCTTCAATCGCTATTGAAGATTTCGTATATACCTACTGCCAGCATTTTTCAGTTATTTAAAAAAAAACAATCGCAGAAAGTCCATGCGCTTTTTGTCAAATCAAAGTCAAATCCAGCGTCTAAGTTTTAAACCGGTAGAAATTCCGTCATAATATTTGTCAAAACCACTTACATAATTTCATAATTTTGGCATTAACCACACACTTAATGATTATGATTGGTAGCAACCCTAAACTGACGGAATCATTAATTGAACCGTGGTCATCCTAATGCGGTTTCAGGATTTGCAGCGATTAAGCTCTCAATTGATAACAAATTAATTATTAATCGGAATGCCATTACGATTGTAAAATTACAATTGGAGGCGGATTAAATATTATTGAGAGAAAGTACCGATATTAATAATATCTTATCAACTTATCGTGTATATACAATATACATTAATAATTATTATAATCAACTCAACAAGCTCAATTGATTTATAAAGCCTACTTCAACTTAGGTAGGTACGAGTATTTATAATTTATATCTTCTCTAATATATAAAATTCTCGTGTCACAGTAACGGAAACCCCTCCGAAAAGACTTGTCCGATTTTTATGAAATTTATTCTCTAGATTCGATAGGTGTGAGAATAGGTCGTATGCAATTTTTAATACCCCTAAAATATAGCAAAACAAAGTGCGGTCAACTAGTATTCACTGGATTGCTGGACTTTTAACACCCCTCAGGAAACCAGGACTCGAGAATAAATACTCGTAGTAGCATACGTCCTTTGCTATAAGATAGCAGTATTTAATTAACACTTAGAGGACTCTCAGGCATGAAAGTTTCCTTAAGATTTAAGTAACGAAATAAGGGGAAATATTACTTATATATTTCAATGTAAGGGCTGTAATATGTAAGCCCCGGGGTTCACCAAACCAGGGAGCCGAAATCATATCCACTATACTGACTGCAAAAACTATTTTAACTAAACATTTAAACTCTCATTATGAAGTTAGCAGTTAGTTATCAACTCTGAGACTAATTAAGCCGTGCTCAGAGCTTCGATGTGCATTTCACTCGAGTTGAAAACGAATTAGCTTGTGTGTACAGTTCTAATTATTCGACGCGAGAACTAAGTATTTATTGATCCTGTGTAGTTTGAAAAGGTTGCTCATCAAATTAGTTGTCTTTGGTTTTAATAGTTTTTTCATATTAACAACATTAAGTTTGTTCATTTTAATTTTTCTGTACTAGCACCATAGTCTTCTAATATATAAAATTCTCTCGATTTTCTTTGTAGCCAAACTCCTCCGAGACGGCTGGACCGATCGTTGTGAAATTTTCAGGGTATGATCTCTGGGTCCGGGAGCGGGTTGTTATCTATATTTGATATCCCTAAACGGCAAAACGAAGTTTGCCCGGTCAGCTAGTAGTATTATATAGTCGACAAGTTTCAACCCCCTTTTTAGAGAGTTAGGGGTAAAATTTCCAAAATCCCTGGGACACACATTCTCTTATTTTTATCCGGAAGTCTATATATCAATTTTCAAGAATCTCACTTGAAAAATGAGGGACTTCCATACAAACCTTAATCCCATATTTAACCCCCTTTAGGGGTAGAATTTCAAAAAATCCTTTCTTAGCACGCGGTTTGGGTTCACAAAGAATACTCTCTGAAAATTTCAAGTTCCTACGTTTAGCCGTTTGGGCTGTAGCTTGCCTGTCAGTCAGTCACTCAGGACAAAGCCTTTTAAAGTTATAGATAGTAGTAAAGAACCCTCGAGGCTGACGCGCACTTGACCGGTTTAAATAAAATATTCATTTTGACCTCATCCTCCCCTTTTAAAGTCTTTGTTGAATCCTAAATAAATGAAAATATAGACCAAATATAGACCAAAATATATTATTATTTCCAAAACTTTTATGTTTGTGTTTATGTACAATTACAAATGTTTGTTTTGACACTATTGTCAAGATAAACTGGCGATATTTTTGCGTGCGGTCTGTCGGGTCCGGTGTATACGTCTATTTATGCCAAACTAATATTCTTTTAGAAGATTTACCGCCCCCGCCACACCTACACGTTAATCAAGGTTTTTTGTACAACGTTATTGAAAATTGCGTAATGCTCCGGTCACGTGTCTAATTACGAGCCCTGTTTCTGATCGAATGTCAGACTACTGAACACGGCCCTAATTAGCGATACTTTGTACACGACTAATAATAACGTATACTGGGATCTACAAAACTTCTCCTTCTATTTACTTTTACCCAGTTAATTAGGATTGCTTACATGGCTATACGATGTGTAAATGCTATAAACACAACGTATTATGAAATTAGTAGAGAGAGATAAGTTAATTATTTTGCGCAACACAGAAATGAATAAAGGACTCAGTGATAAACACAGACTTGAGTCAGACATTGGCTAGTGAAACACATTTACTTTATCTTCTGTTTTGAAAAAAAAAGGAATATCTCACCTGCCGAAAAGGGACAGCAATACATTGTTCAATTAAACCATTGATTAAACATAAAAGGATCAGCATTTAGTGACGTCACTCATGTATTTTAAGTCTCCGCCCTGAAGCATCATTTATAATTTGTAAAAACTGTAAAATGGCGCTAATGTAAGCGACAACACCATGTGCTGTCAGTAGTACTGAAATGTTACGGGCGATAACGCCATATTTGAAAAATTTTTGGCTTCAACATATACGTCACATATTTCTCGTCCTCTTAGCGTAGCGTACTTCGTCATTTAAATCTCCCGTTTAATTGAACATTGCTGTCTTGCAATGTTAGATCTAATTCTAGATGCCCGAAATACTCCAGCTTTTTTGTTACGGTATTAACCACTTCCAGACTTATCCCCACTGTCTGTAGCAGGGTGGTATCCCGAACGCGGTCTGTCCAAGAAACTTCTAGAAAACTTCCAACTTTTTGATCATAGAATTTGCCTGCATCCATGCTTCTTCACTTGCTTCCTTGCGCACCGATAAAACATGGCTCCGACTCTGAGCTAAGTAAATTCGAAAGGAAAGTTTTTAAAAGTACAAATAAATAAAATTTCTATGGTAAACTTCATAATATTATTAAGTTTAAACAAAAGCAACCAGCAGTGCTTGATGCAAAATCGCTCCAAGCAATCACCAACGGTCCTAGGAGTTCTAAAACTAACTTGCAGAGTAATTAGATCTATAGGTAAGTGAAGAACTAAGTGGGTATTTGTTAGTCGATGCACTTAGAGTTAATTTTCACCTGTGCTGAAGTGTGCTGTTCTCTCAACTTGCTCAAGTTCCGTACACCAGTTGTTCTGAAGTCCTACACAAGTAGTTTTGAAGTTCTTTACTCAGTTGATATGTTGACAATGACTGATTAGATTTGTTGTAAACGTTGTTGAAATGAAATAGGTAGAAACTAATAAACGAGTAATTTGTAGTTTACACTATTCGTATTAATGAGAGATGGGCAAAATGAGAAACTTTTCACGTGAAAATTTTTAAATAAAAAAGTTATTAAAATTTTTAGTCACTGTATTTGGGACAATTTTGAGGTTAGGTGAATAAAGTGTAAATACAAAAGTTGTCGATCTTTTTATTATTATTACCTACAACTTTGCCATTGAACTGTTTTCCATAGGAAATTTGTAGTTTTACCGAAAATCGAGATAAACCATTTTTCAACTTTAAACCGCTGCCTCCCTTCCACTACCCGATCTCCGATCGCCAGTAATTTATTTTTTCTTTAATTTTTGTTATATTCTATTCCATTTGCAGTGGGTTTCATCCTGCTACAATTTTATTTTACGTTTTACCATTTCTACCCCGGTGTATAATTATGTGTGATTCCCACTCTAATTATGCAGATTATGCCAAAACTTAAATTATTATCGACCAAGTTCGGTTACGTCTGACCGCAAACTTGAGTAGTCATAGTTTAAGTCAGCCTATCACTTCCCACGTAGCAAACTTGGTAACTAATTAAGTGCTACTCAGAACTTTAATGCATGTTGGTAATTGGTTAGAGTTAGGAATTTGTACGGCATATATTAGGTATACGGTGTGTATCTGTAACTCACGTAAATCTTCTTGAGCTCTGTTAGAGTGGTATGCCATGGTAACTACCTATTTACTAATAGCAATTGTATTCTTTTAGGGCTGATTTTTCTATCGCCAGATAAACTATCTGAGGAATAAATTTGAGACATATGCACAAAATCTGTCAAAACGTCCTATTTATTCCTTAGTTAACAAGGTAATAACTAATAAGTGTGAAATTTTTAATGTTTGTATTTTTGTAGTAAAACAGCTTTTGGTGGTTTGGAATTTTGGTAGTTTTGGTTAAATAATGCGGTGGTCATAAGGCGCCGTTGTGAACTCAGTTGCACTTTATTGTGTTGTCGCTAGAGTCGCTTTTCATTTAAATAATTTTGCGGAAGAAATCCTTTGAATCGTACGGCACTATTGATAGTATTCAGTGCTAATACCCAGGATTAACATAAATATCACAGGCTAGTTTTTATCTCATGTAATATTCTCGTTGCCAAAATGATTTTAAAAAAACCAAATCCATGTGGTATGTCCACATGGATTTGGTTTTTTTTAAATCCCTAGACACCTAGGTATTAAAATCTAAAAAAAAAACCATAGATTTATCCCCAAGGTGTGAAAGAGGGATGAAAGAAAGTTTCCACGTAATTTTTTTATTATTTATTTATATATTTATTGTATTACGTAACCAGGATATTTGTTCTTCAAGTGGCTGAACATATCCCTAATTGCCACTGAGCCGGCTAGTAAATGAATTTAATTCAAGAAGGACACAGTTAAAAACTGTTCAGCGACATCAACACGGATTATATAATGAAGAATCGTCGTTGCGGGGCTAACAAATGGCCGGTCGTGTGGGGCGAAATTGCTCTGAGGCGCACTCCGGAACAGGAGCCATTGTCCGTTAATAATGAAACTTCCATTCTCCACTCGGAGTTGCCAGCGCGTCTCGTTCGCTCGTAATTACGCCGCATTTACTTCCAAAGCGCACTGCTCTAACTCCGAGATCACATTTGACCCATTCATCTTCTTACTCAGCTGCCTCTCCGAGTGACAAATTTTTGACGTGAATTAATAGACGTATTTTTTTTTTGGACTCGACGGACTGCGCGAAACAATGTCGCAACTTTACTGGCGTCAATAAAATGGAAAATTCTTTCCAAAAAACGAACTTCAAATGCCACTACAAAAAGTGAAATAATTTTTTCATCACTCATACACGGAAAGTAGGTCTGAAGTTGCCTGAGAAGCGGGTTGAAAGTAATACTTTGCAGCCCTAGGGAGAATCGTTTTCAACTGACAGCTGTCAAATAATTAAAAAAAACTAGTTGTCACATATTTATTGAAGTTCAAATGAAACACGACATACCCGAGTGCATCCATAGACAAGAAGAAAGATAGACTTTATTCATAAAGTAAAGACAACTGATTCATAGACATTCATACACAATCATACACAATACTTGACTATTAAAAAGCTAAATGCATAGCCCGCCGGCTAGGCCAAAGAAAAAAAAAGGCGGGAAAGTGGCAAGCGGCAATCCGATCTTCATTTGTTTTTCGAGTTGTAGAGTTTTGTTTAGGCTTCTGTTTAACAGTGATTTTTATTGACACAGTTATTCAATTTTCTTTAGCTAATTTCCATTTTTATTTTGACTTTCCTTATATTCGTAATGAAAAGCACAGTGTTTACCTCGGGATAAAGACTTATTTAGTCCCTCGAACTATAGGCCCCCTCGCTACGCTCGGGCGCCAAACCCCGTCTCGGGACTAAATAAGTTACTTTCATCCCTAGGGTAACAATGTACTATTAATGTACACCAATTCGAAGTCAGGCAATGTTTCGTTCAATCACTTATAGTCCTTCGTATTGTTGATAATTTTGTCGTTTCTTCACACATCAAGTTGTATGGTACGTGAATTGAAAAATTCGGTTGAAAATGGTTGTTCGCAGTATTATCTACGCCACAGATCATTATACTTTCGGGACGAATTCTGCCATGTTGCGGCGTATTAGCGGAAATTTTGTCAAATAGCACTTATTTCTGTTATGAAGAAGGTTGACGTAAAACGTTCTGATGGGCTCATCTCATCCTCATGCGTGAATTAGTCTTTTGTGCTTTGATGGAGGCAATTCAAAAACTTAATGATAAGGAAATTTAAAGATTATAGGTGGGTGATGCTGAATCCACGTTTTCCATGGTTTGTTCGTTTCAGCAGTCGGGCGTCCACTATATAGTCAACTTATGTAGGTAAGTACACACTAGGGTCCAAGCGGCGGAGGATAGATCCAGTAAGCTGATTCGATAAGTTGAATAGCAACGAGTGCAGTAAGCTGCATCTTACGACCCTCGGCCGTTGAGCGTAACGACCAGTAAAATTGGGTCGCCATTGTTGGCTCAAGGCTGGCGCCAATAAAGCTAAGATTGATAATTTGGACCTTTGCGGAAATTCCGGGGCATTTATTTGATGGCTGCTTTAGTATGGGATGAGATTGAAATTTAAAACTGTTTTTTATTATTCTTTTTAGGGTTCCGTAGCCAAATGGCAAAAAACGGAACCCTTATAAATTCGTCATGTCTGTCTGTCCGTCTGTCCGTCTGTCCGTCTGTCCATCCGTATGTCACAGCCACTTTTTTCCGAAACTATAAGAGCTATACTGTTGAAACTTGGTAAGTAGATGTATTCTGTGAACCGCATTAAGGTTTTCACACAAAATTTTAAAAAAAGTAATAAATTTTGGGGGTGCCCTATACTTAGAACTGAAACTCAAAAATTTTTTTTTCATCAAACCCATATGTGTGGGGTATCTATGGATAGGTCTTCAAAAATGATATTAAGGTTTCTAATATCATTTTTTTCTAAAATGAATAGCTTGCGCGAGAGACACTTCCAAAGTGGTAAAATGTGTGTCCCCCCCCCTGTAACTTCTAAAATAAGAGTATGATAAAACTAAAAAAATACATGATGTACATTACCATGCAAACTTCTACCGAAAATTGGTTTGAACGAGATCTAATAAATAGTTTTTTGATATTTACAATAAAACCTCTAAAAACAAAGTTAGTTTTGCGGTTCGATAAGAAAAGTGGTTTTTATGGTTTTATTCCTCCGGTTGTAGTACGGAACCCTCAGTGCGCGAGTCCGACTCGCACTTGACAGGTTATTTACTTAGCGTGCTGTCTCCTTCCGAAAGTTGGTTATTATGGCACATTCGATTTTAATCAAACAGCCGCTGTAAACAAGGCACGAGTCTAGTCTTCCCGAACCATTGTTTTTAAGACAGTCAGTCCATCTTTGTTTTTTAGTCTAGGGCCACGTATATTTTTCTAGCCACTTTGCTTAGTGAATTGTTGAAAGTTAACTGCAGGAAGTAGGTATATTTTTCTCTTACTATTTTTTTTCGAAAATTAATAAAACAATTCATGTCCGAGCTATATGTCTATTGCTACACTGGAATGTAAGAATTTCAAGAACATTATGAAAAGTTATGGAAAAACGATGGGTATCTTAACCACTAAGCAAGACCTTATTCGACCAAACGTGGAAGGAGTAAATAACCCGATACCTCGAAAAGCTCAAGCTCTCGGCGGTAGAGTGGTGATCAAAACCTCACACCAAACCACATGTAAGCTAAATTATGCCATACTCTGCACTGGCTCTAGCCTGAAATCAAAGGTGAGAATTCAGCTTGCGAGTAAGTCCAAGCAAGCGTGCGCTAAATGTGCCTATAAGAAAGCTCCAAAATTTCTATAACTGTGCATTATACAACTCCAAAATCATCGAACCTCCGATCCACTGAGGAAACAGAGATGCGTAAGGAAAACATACGAGTATTCACCGCTTTCGTAATCGTGAACAAAATACTGCCCGTTGATTCGCAGAATCTTTTGCTCACATTTTTCCAGCCAATCAGGTGACAGAATTACGATGACTACGTTTTTCTTACACCTCCCTAGCCGATTACGATGAAACGTAATCGTTAACAATATACAATAATTAATGGACAGGGTAGCATTACTGGACCATTGGGCTTAACTACCTACTGTTGTATAACAAACGCTCGCTCGGTTTTAGCCTCGACGACACAAAAGCTCTCTAAGATGCAGCTTATTGCATCCGCCGCCTCCGTTCAAACTTATGGAATTAGGGAATATTGTTTCCCCGAGTAATTCCCGGCGTTGAGCCGCCGGCTCCTAGATTGAGAGATGAAAAATGACGACCTCGCAATTGTACGACGATAAATAATATTGAATTTTGTGGAGACGCCGTTTTATTGCGTTTGGAAGAAGATAAAGTTTCTGAGATAATTACGTTAGCCACGTTTTGCTGGACATTTACCGTCAACAACATCTTGTAGCATTAGCGAGGCAAGATAACGGCTGGGGCAAACGGGGTTCATGGCCGTTTGGCTAGGTATGTTGGTAGAATGAAACAAAAATAAGTTTCCTTCCTAAAGAAGGCTTCTATACGCTAGTTAATTAGTATTCTTCTCAGCAACTCCCTTCACACCTAATATCATGGGAGTCCACATAAATAACTAGTCTGCTTATATCTTAGACATACCTACTTATAATCTTAGATATACGTTATCGTGGACTCAGGATAGCTGACCCTGTCATAATCCAGGACAAAACCTAGGAAGAAGAATACGATCAACTCCTTGGCATGGTACCTGTAAAACTGTGTGGGGTTCCACACTCATCCAGTTTTTCATTTGCTCTTAATCGAAAACGAAACTTATATTACATGGGCGGAGCTTGCGAGTTTTAAATAAACATATTAACCATGAGTGCCTATGCGGATGCTGGATTTGCCTATACCATCCGATACAAGTTAAAGGAGTTTAGAGATTATAAAAATCTCAGTGCATAAAATTACACCTAAATCTCCTTAGCTCCTGCGGTTGAGGTCAAGATGCGAGGTTTACCGCCAGTCATAACCAAACGCCCACAAAACAAGATAACATTACTAACTCTGGAAGCGTATTACACTTTATTCACATGGCAACCACCTTAGCCCTTACTCGAGGACTTGAAGATCTTATTATCGCTACTAAAGGATTAGACATGTGCTGCGGCATCCTACTTCCCGCTAGGATACAATCTAATTCTCACTCTTAGCATGTGTAAGGCAAATTATGAATTGGTTATTGAAGCCACAATGTTCACACTTTAAAAACTTCCCCAGCATGATTTTAACATCTTAAGTTTATAAAGAAATCAAATGCAAATCTAGCGATTTATGTAATGCTGTTTGACTCAAAGCGTAGCGTAGCACAATATTCATGTTAAAAGAGTAATAATTATTAGGATGTATCCTAATTCCCATTAGGATAAAATCTAATTCTTACCCTTTACCCTACACCCTGAATTCGTTATTGACACCACAATGTTCGAGTGCACCTCAAACGTTTAGCAATATCACGGAACGATATCCAAATCGCTAAACTCCCCAATTTGCACTCCACACACTTCGCGAGCTTATCCCGCACGCTTTCTGAATCTTTAATTTTATTGAATTCCGATCGATTCCAGTTGTATAGAGCACTCGCTGGTAGCTAGTGTTGCCAGATCCGTATCCTGAATATCGGGACTTAAGATAAAGAAAGTAGTTATAGACCAGTGGTTTAAGCGTCAGCTTCCTAATCGATGACCAAAGGTTCGAATCCCAAGGATGCACCTTTGGTTTTCCAGAGCTATTATGGCAACTATATAAAAATCATTTGCATTGCGGTAAAGGAAATCTGTAATATGCCTGCCACAGTTCGCCATCATGGTGGCCATGGCCAAACTTATAATTCTGAAAAGAAGCCCGTGCCCATTAATTGAACTTAAGAATGACTAGATGAAGAAAGCGGATAGAAAAAACATGAGCTTCCGTATAGAAGTTGACCCAGTTAAAAAGAAATAACTAATGACCAAAGACTTGCAGAGTTTGAATCACTAGATAATTAATTAATCCAAATATACCTAGTTAGTTTTAATTTCAATTACTTATTAATAGTTATAAATCGTAGGCTTTAGGTGAGAGCTTGTACGACGGGTCCTGAAAAGTCTGAAAAAACGGAACATCCTGAAAAAACCTGGCATCTGGCAACACTACATGTAGCAGATGTTTGGGAACGACTTGGGTATCTTTATCCCTTCTTTTCGCTATTTTGCCAATTCAGTGTATTGTATCGACCTTTGAGTGATATTTATGGGTCGGTGAATCATGTTTGTATGTTGATTTCGCCCACACAATGCTGAATATAGAGTTGTAGGTTTACGCGCTGAATTGATTTCGCTTGGAACTTTCGAAATACATGCTCGTAATTGTTATTTGTTAAATTGTTTATTTTGTTTGTACTCTTATTTTATCATTCGTGCGAATTATTTATAAAATACCTGAAGCAGAGCCAGAAAGTAATGGAGAAACTACTTCCACAAATGTTTCTCCTTCTCCTGTATATTAACATGAAGAAGTCCCTCAGTGCTCGATTAATGAGGGCTTTTCCAAAGCTGACCTCGAAACTTCGTTTCGAAATGGCACAGGTCGATGCCGAATTTAAAGGCGAAAGTATATGTTTGTTACGAAAATACCAGATCGATTTGGTTGAAGATCATGAATACTATGAATACTGCTTGGGCATCCACTAAATTATAGATGCATTGAATTTTCTTAAAACCCACATTCTAAAGAACGAAGTGAACAGTGAGTGACACAAGACATTAATTTGAATTAAGAAATTACGAGATTGAGCGGAAAGAAAATACCCTAAGCCAAAAATCTTGAGAATCCAATTAAATTAAATATGAATATAAGAATTCCAACATCGACAATAGCGCTAAAATCCGCTTTAGTAGCGGCTATTAAGTTAATTCATTATCACATCAGCGTCTCGTTACCTGCGCGTTTCATGCGAGAATTCATTTCCGTTCAGAAATAGCTCGCTGATTGCGCTCGTATTCTGTCATTTTCAGGGATGGCTCAGACCGCAGACAAATGCAGATTGTGGTATAGGCTGTTTCGGAATTATCTCTATGAATTTCAACAATACCTAACGGCGTAAACGGTTTTTTTAAGCTATTTTAGTGATTTTCAGTTTAAAAGCTATAAAGACAATTAGGTGCTTTCAAATTTAAACGTCATGTATTTTAGGTCTTTAATCTGCGAAGCAGAAACACGATTGCACAAAATTTTCTCGATAGAAAGTTGCTCCAAAATCTCAGTTTTCCCGGTTTTTATCGGAATATTGTTTTAATGTGTCGGTAATAACAATATCCAAAAACGCTGAGAAACCGATTTTCGATAACTGGCTTAGTTTTTGAGTAATTAGGTAAAATGTCGTTTTTCTCTTATATTCTTCCGCGACGCTGCATGTCGCACCTACCAACATATCCGTGAGAGTGACAAAGACAAAAATAAATTCAATAAACCCCCTTAACTCCACTCAACTATCTGACAATTTTGAAAACTTTTGACAATTTTGAAAAGAATTTAATCTTTGTGTCAAACCGGAAATCTGCCGGTCTGCATCAAAAGTACCGTTAATTCAATAAGTTTTTGAGCAGTGCACCGATCCCTTTGTCGTTTGGTTAAAGTCAAATATTTCATTCACGATACACTTGGTTTCATATTTGCATGTGTATACGTAAAGAAATCTTTACGGACGTTAAAAATTTATTGTGTTTTCCTTTTTCCAGGTAAAAATCAATGCTAAGGAGGTTTTAGGCGTAACTGCATAACTGCACTTCTTTTGGCGTAAGTACCAGCTATACCTAATTATGAAACATTAATTATTAACATTGCACTAACTTACATTAACGTAACGTGATGGTTCCAATTTAGTCTCGTGTCACAACAACGTGACAAGATGCCCCAGTGTCGGAGCGAAATATATGCAGAAAGAATGTTTAGGTACTTCGCGATACAGATTCATCCAAAATTGTGAAATATACCTAAAATTTTCTTTTTTGTTCAAGACTTCTAAATTCTAATTCATTATCTTTCTAGTTCATAATAATATCCCTATTATAATATGTTTAGAACATAATTTTAGCACTATTACATTCTGAACTAGAAATTAATTCGTTCTACAACGAACGATATCACAAGTGTTATGATTATGAACGACAAACCGATCGATAAAATCACTAGTGCTAACCTGAATAGCTTTTTATCGCAAAACGGGTTACCTACAACCATGTAACTCTGTAAACCGCTTTTAAAGAGACCACTATTCGATTACACAACCTTTCACTTTTCATAACCTACTTAGTGCCTTAGCCATATGCCCATCCGCTAAACCACTTGAAAGATGTTTTTACCAACTTCCCTTTACACCTCATCAACGTTTAAACCTAAAACTGAAACCATATCGCATATGACATAGAGTTCAAAATTTAAACTATCTAGATATGCACCTGCAAAATATATGGCACATACGACGTCATCGTAGTAAGGTGTCGCCCTAATAATATAGGAGGAAGGTTCATTTTAGACGTAATAGGAATAAATTACGTCTCTGCGAAGTGATTTTAACTCTACGTGGCTGTTAATAAAGTCAGTTTTAGGTTAATTCTCAATATTGCACCTCTGCACTGCTTCTTAGGACGTTGACTTTCGCTTTATTGGTACTAAAGGTGAGGAGCCTATTGGTACGGTAAGCCACAGATCGGTGTTTAAATTTAGATTTTGTAATCTTAGCTATGAGTAGTTGATAATACCACGTCACGTATTGCTTTAGAGCGTAATTACTCGTATGTTAGAAATAAGAAGTACCTACAAATATGCATAGATTTACACTTTAGAATTAGACGAAGTAATTTACTCCTACATATTATCCTGTTTTGACTGTTACATATTACCTACTTACTCATGCTTAAATGTTGCTGTAAGTGACATAGTCGTACTTATTCGTTATTCGGTATTTTTTATACAATAAATTTAATTAAAAAAGCTCGACTTATTATTATGTCAGGTTCATATTCTGCGCAACAAATCAGCCTAGCTTTTTAGCACGGAAATGCAACCTTGGCACCACTTCATAAGGTTTAGCGTATCTTCTTCAATAAAAAAAAATGAAAAAATACACAAGGCAGCACTTGCGGGTAAAAATTGTAGTTGCATTTTTTGTATTCTAATTCATTCTAACTTAGAAGCTAAAACTAATTAAAAAAACACTCCTTAATTACTAAATTAACAGGATGACAAAAAATTTGTTCGTTGCTTTATCGATGCTTACCTACTTAACAAAAGTTCATGCTAGACAAGCGATTTAGTTTTCCGTTGTCTGCCAGTCAGTGGATGTTAGTTGTATTAAGAACGTGTAATTAGTCTTTACTTGTGTAAATAAACTGATGGGTTAGTACGAATTTCGAATCGACTCGCATCGCACAAACGAATCGAATTCCTCCATACATTTACAGCCTGTGTGGTCTTCACCGTAGGAAACGAGTCCCCACGGGGGTACGGGCCTCGAGGCATGCCTCCTTACCCGGGCGTTGTGTCGCGGGGGACCCTTGATCCCCCGGTATAGTTCTTTTAGCTCCGGTAAGGGGCTAAGGCTTCGCCTTCCGGGCTTGAGGCCCGTTGGTGTGGAAGAGCTGGTTGCCCTGTTGCTGTTGCTGGCTGGATGATGGATCCGATTGTGTAAATTACTGTGATTACAGCCAGCACTTTCTAAGGACAGTCGCTGACATGCATCTGTGAATAGATGGCGCTGGCTGTAAATGTATAGAGGAATTCGATTCGTTTGTGCGATGCGAGTCGACTCGAAATTCATACACAAACCTCTACTAACCCACGGAGAAGTACCATACTCAGCGTAAACCTAAGCCAGTTTCTCACGAGCATTGCACAACTATCCGCTGAGCATATGGCGACTTGCGTCATTCGCCCACCGATTATATTATACTCTCAGAGCAAGAGCAAACTTACAAGTAATTTTTCGCGCAAAAATATTCATTGTCTTCTTTTTGCTCGACTGCCTATGAAGGATAATGTTTTTTCGCACGTATCTTGTATTTGTTAGTTTGTAAATAAATATTACCTCGTATCTATCAAAAGGCTGAATGGATTTTAAGAGTTAAGATATCTTTAGATTCGTCTCATTAACCCAAGTGTTCTTAGATAGGTTTTTTATTAACAAAATGGCGGATTTAATTCGTAAAAAACTTATTGAGTGAAGTAGCAAAATAAAGGCAATAAAAAGGAGATAGCAAAAAAAATATATAAGTCGCATGCTAAACTGTAATTATAATAATTTCTTATAACTTTAGAAGTTTAATTTTTTGCTGCCAGAATTTTTTTAAATTAAACTTGTTAAAAATCAAAATGTTTATTGTTTCACATAGGGCTAACTTATAGGCCATTAAAATATAAAATAATTATATAAAATGTCAGACTCTATCACTACGTTAAGCAATCTTTTTGCACCAATTCTAAAGGGCAAGAATTTCGGCACTTCGTCTTTTTTGGTAAAATTTGGTTTTTAATGGTACACTAGAATATTCTAGCGTTTTGTAGGAGACGTACATTTTTTGTATTTCGATTGAGAGCGATGCGCTAGCAGTTTCAGAAATCACAGAGATAACTCATTTGGCTAAAGCTATAGAAACCATTTAAACAATTTATTGACTGGCTCCCAGATTACTTCGCTTTGTACAACTTATTAAGGGGATTTTACTTGTCTTTAGTTGCCCAATGAACTTACGAAAGCATTCGATAGACTACAATGATGCATTATTAAATCTTAAGTAACCGAGTATGCAAGAGTTGTAATCTGCTCACAGTTTTGAGAATCTTCATAAATTTTTTTAACTAATTAGGCTAGCGCTTGACTGTGATCACACCTGATGGAAAATGACGATACAGTCTAAGGTGAAACGCGCTTGCCTATGAGATGCCTATTCACTGTTGATTTGAAGGCGCTTGCGTTGTAAGTGGCAGAAAAGACAGTGCCTGGGAGGGTATTCCAGGCCTTTGCAGTGCGTATCAGGAACGAGGAATCAAACCGCTTCGTACGCGTCTTTGGTACGTCGACTATGTAAGGGTGGAAGCCTTTTCGATGTCTGGGCATAATATACTAGATAGACAAACGTGACACAAGGGGGATCTTTCCGATGGGGAAGTCATCTTGCCGTACCGCCAATTTCATGTAACACATCTGCTCATAGTCTACGGACTGATTGCAAGATTTCCACAAAAAAAATTGGTTGTCTGTAAAGTCGGTATATGGACGATAGATTTACGTGATAACGTCATAATTGGCCTCTCCATCGTTTGTTTTATCGTGCCTCGTGCCTGCACGCACAGGCTCAGGTGGAACGTTACGCGGAACGTTCCTATTTTTCATGTGTGTTGCTGGTGTTCATCAATTTATAAAACGTTATCACGTCAAAAATATTTAACAGAAGGAGTAGTGTAACCTTACGTGACAAGTCGAGTTAAACCGGTGAGTGCTCCAGTGAAGGACTCGTTGAGCTAATGCCGCTCTTAGGGTTTTATCTTGCGGTAGCAGACGGACCAGACTAGAGTGCTTACGGGTAGGACAAGTAATTACCCTTTAACCTTTACCTTTCCGAGTAGCACGCAAAGACAGTAGGGAGTGTAAGTTAGGGAGTGAAAAAGAGGCAATCGAAGGAACCAATTAGAGCAAATACCTATTTCTATATAGCTATCTGCTATTTCGCTACCGTTGGTCTAGTGTACGTAATTAACCTAAATTAAGGGTGGATTGCACCAAAATTCTAGTTAAAGTTACTGTTAAGGTTAACTATAACGAGAATCTTAACAAGCGTTATTCACATCGTCGAATTGCGTTGCACCATCATAAAATTCGCTAACGTTAAAGTTATTCGGGTTACTAGTGAAATGAGGCATTTATGTCCCTCAAGATGCGTGGGCAGTATCTTAAAGACAAAAAAATATGAAAAACTAAAACCTAACAACAAAACATAAGTGACAGATCACAGACATAAAAACATAAATATTTATAGTATTTGACAATAACTTTAACGTTTGACCACCCATTAGGCGCTGGTTATGGTTAATGTCAAAAATGACGTCATTTTAACCATAGTCAGATGGTGCAACTCATTTTGTTAATTTGACGAACGATTTGACGTTAACGTTTCATATTTAACGATAACGTGGGATGGTGCAATCCACCCTTAGTCATGTCATTTTTGTATATCTTAAAACAAAATGAAATTTCCTTTCTTTTTTCTTTTCTGTTTCTATTGGTGATCATCTTCAACTGTAGATCACGATAAGGGTTCAAACCCTGGGTTGGGCCAAAATAAAGTATTGGGTTTTCCTACCTTGAATCCCCGGCTTCGGCCGGGGCTAGTTAGTTACCACGGTACTGCCCAACAAGCAAAGATGCACCGCTAAGAGATTTAGGGTTCATGCGAGATGCTGTGAAGAAACCATTACTGGTTATTTACTTCTTCCAGTTAGTACGACAACATCTTCGGCTGCCTTCACTTTCCCTCAAAACTTTGTAACGTACAAAAAACATTATATCATGTATTTTGACGGCAGTGTGCGATAAACTCAATCGATGCAAGGCGGTAACCCCACGTCTTTTAAAACGCCAAGACACAACGTTAAAAGCAACCATCATCTCCGTGCTAGCACTTTAGCACTTTTCGTGTTAAAATCTACTTACCGGGAGCTTTTACTTAAACTGTATTGTACTGTAGTCTGTACCTATATTTTTCTTTCGTACTTACAGTGGGTTTAGAATTTAGATTCACGACTTGTCTCTAACACTTAACTTTTCACCTTTACCGCAGCTTTTAGAAATCTAAACGTTGTAAAAACTAACGGGGATTGTAGATTTTTGATAGAATAGGAGGGACATACAGGCGCGCCTTTCAGATGGTTTTGGCAGCGGCCAGGCTGCTGACAATGATGGGACCTGCTGCAGAGGTGGCTGGTCGAGAACTGGCGGGAGCGCGGTGAATACGATAGTGAATCCCGTACTCCTGCTAGCAGGTTCGTCGAAGGAATAGACAGTTTTTAGTGGGTGCAAGCCCCACATAACCCCTTCGTTTCCCCTGTCGGAGGAGTATGCGTTAGGCATTTTCTGTCTATAAGAAAAAAAGTTTTCCCAGAAATGCCTATTCACTTTTCTCTTGAATGAACCCAGATTATACTTGTCTGGGGAGACACAAAAAACCCGTGTTCTTTTTTTAAATATGGCTATTAATAAAACTCCAGTAGGCTAAGTTAATATCGTAAGTAGTGATGATTATAATGGTGAAAACAAACGAGATAGAGTGATAGTCGCACTAAGTGTATAAGACTATCTACAAAACCAAACCAGTAAAGTTATATAAAAACCTCAAAAAGTACTTGATTAAAAGATTTGAAGCGTAACGTGGAAAATACGAGGAAAAAACACCCAAACGGTGTTCACGACCCCACCAAGGTCGGAACGCGCTTAGTTGGCTTATGGTTATTGACCTTGGGGAGTAATGAGGCTGACGGACAATCTCCACAGCGACTAGCCAAGGACACATGACCTTCCTGGCTCAGTCAGGGCGCTGTTGAAACTAAGCAAGATGACTCGTAAGTCGTAACTCAGTAATAGGCATATACACACAGGACCTGGCGATCCACGCGAAAAAATGTCGCCTGTTTACAGGTGTCTAATTAGTTTATTTTGACACCAACGGCGTCAACAGTGATTGTTTATGGACCGCGCCACACCACAGATCACTATACTTGTTATTTTGTATTTGTATTAGCGAACAGATGGCGCTACTTTTTTCTTGTATGAAGAAGGTTTACGTAAAAGTTCAGATCTGAGCTCATATAACTGGAATAAATCCTCATATCGGTGGTGAAATGGCAAATAAAAAACTGTGAGGTTTTGACTGCCTCGTTGGTCTAGTGGTGATCATGTTTGACTGCTCGTGCACGAGGTCCGGGGTTCGATTCCCGGGTCAGGCCAATAAAATTTAGTATTAGGTTTTTCTATCAGGAAATTCTTAGCACCTACTAGCCAATAGACATAATATTCCCTAGTCACGGCGGACGGCGCCTAAAAAACGTCGCCAGTTTATCGGTGCCAAAAATGCTTGTTTTGCCACCAACAGTAAGGCCACGCTGTAGTTCGCTCAGCAGCCACCTATAGAAATGTTAACAGATGGCGCTACTGTTTGCTTTTACGAAAAAGGTTTACGTAAATCGTTCGGATGCCCATTGTCCATATCCTGAGTTTTCTTATCAGTGTACTAGCCGAAGCTTGGAAATTTGCGCTGTTTCACCCCCGTGCCTCAGAGAGCACGTAAAGCGATCGGTCTTGAGCCTCTCCAGCCCATGGAAATATGGAAGAATAAAGAGTGCATCTGCCCCTGCGCCTGAGGAAACTGAGAGTCTCGAGGACATTATCTTGATATGAGCCTAACTGCCACACTGCCATGTTATATACCGTGGCACTTCTTTTTTCACGTCACAGATAAATCGGTGGCAATGTGCAAGCCCAACACGTTGGTGCCAAACGCCAATGTCAACGCACGTTAAATCGCGTGTTAGCAATTTCGGTCGCTCACCCCGTCTGGTGCCTTATTAATTACCCCATTATTTTCCAAGGTCAATAGCCAGCGGTCCGACACTCGCGAGGTCGTGGCCAGTGACTGGTTGTTTACCCGACTGCAAAAAGTTATCATGCTTTAGCAACCTATGTAACTATACCTATAGATATTTCAATCCACGATGACGCGCCCGACTCTGTCAAACTCCACACTAAACGAATGAAACATAAGCGATTTTGATTGAGTGGGGCGCGTTTTCGTAGATTGAAATATCTATACCTATATAGTGGATAGTACCTTTAGGTAAGTGTTTGACCTACCTATACAGTGAATATGACCAATAGCTTAGTGTCTGAGATTGCTGAGCAATGAAAGTATTTAAACCTTGCACTTGGGGATTAAAAAAAAAATAACAGGTAGGTATCGTGGAGATATAGACGTTATACGTAAAAAGAAAGCCAAAAGACGGCTTCTTTCCCGTCCCCAAAAAATCGAATTGAAATCGAAATTAGCATCAAATTTAGTAATAGAATTATTTATGAAAATTAATGTAATGATTGTATACTAATTAGTAATACAGTCGTTGTGACTTGCTGTGCAGTGAGTTATGACTTGATTTAAACTGAAAATTCTATAAAAAGTTATGCCGACTTTCCACCTTATTAATTCTAAATAAGGGGGGGTCAAAAGAAACTAGAAATGGTTCGTGTAAATATTCTTCAGACTTTGATTTGAACATCAAAGATTTTGGTTGGCATTCAAATTCGAAGGCACTCTTTCTTTTAAGAAAAAAGTTAACAATGCATTCCCGTATCTTATATGGAACCGACATTGCATTGTAAGTACGAACAATTCTAATTTGCCGTCAAAACATATACAAACTGGGATATAAATGCCACCCTGTCTGAACTCGTTAAGAATTTATTACAGTCGATTTAAGCGAACCGAGAATCAGTTTTCACTAAATTTGAATAATTAGGTTTCTTTAGCTCTAACTCGATTTTAACGAGACGGTACCATTTTCGATTGCAATTATTCGATTGTTTCGTTCAAAAAGCAGCTCATTCAAATGAGGAGACAATATAATACTTTTGTCCAGGATCAAACAAAACATACCTGTCATAAAAGAACAGGCCCACAGGGTCTATCATAATAAAAATATGGTCATTGAATTTCGACGATACCTATCTTATACGTCACATAAATTCTTAGTTCTCTATTTTGCAAAACTTATAAATATTAGTTTCTACTTTAACAACTTAATCACAGATCATTGCACGTTGAGCAATAATTTTTTGTACAGGTTTACTGATATCGGTGGCTTTTATTTGGTGATGTTCATTTAGGAAAAGGATATGTCCCTAATTTTCTTTAGCAACTAAACTGTACAACGACCTAAACTTTTTAAATAATTTATTGATAAAAAAAGCATTCTAAGAGTTAGAACGTTTTTTGGAAACAGTGATTTTTCATAACAGTCTATCCAACGTACGCGCTTGAAGGGGATCATTACATATTAAGTTACATTTACTCTGACCCAGTGGTCTAGTACTTTTTGCGTTTCAAAAAAATGCATTATTTGTCTCCATTTCAAGAAGTATTTTGGCTCACCACAATTCAATTTAGACGTTTTTGTGTTCACAAAGGCATGATTCGGAGGTATTCACAGCTGCGATTAGAGTTAATGCACTGGTAATGGCTGACTTTTTGCCTTGCAACAATTTTTATGTGTAAACATCTGTATCGGATTCCGTTTTCGGGCGTTGAACGAAGTTATGACGCGCACAATGTCATGGCCGGTGGAAAATATTATGTTCTTATTAATATCTTACCTTTGTTTTACTTTTCGAGCATTTTGTTTTACTTTACGTAATGTAATATTACCTATTTTGGCGCAGTCGCGGCGCGCTCGGATTCGAGTGGGAGGTCGCGGGTTCGATTCCCTCCTTGGAATTTTATAATTTCTAAATTGGCTCAGGTCTGGTCTGGTGGGAGGGTTCGGCCGTGGTTAGTTACCACCCTACCAGCAAAGACGCACCGCCAAGCGATTTAGCGTTCCGGTGCGACGCTTGTAGAAACCGTTGGGGTTTTATTTACCCTTCCAAGTTAGTACGATAACATCTTAGGCTGCATCATCACTTACCATCAGGTGAGATCGCAGTTAAGTACCAATTTGTATAAAGTAAAAAAACAACTTGTATATTTGTTCCATTTTTTCGTTTGAAGTAACGAACTCTAAAAATAATGATTTACATTTTTAATAATCTTTACAAGATCTGTGTAGGTCGTCCCTTACCTAATACCCTTATTTTACGAATATCACAAATAGCAAAAACAAGACAAAGTAATTTTAATTTTACGAAAGGTTAAGGGTTAATTGGAACATTTTAATTATTAAAAGTAGGCGCTATATAAACACTAACTAATTAAACAAAAGGAATAAACCGAGGGCCCAAACCCTTAACAGCGAAATCACTTCATTCTATACAGCCTTATTATACATCATTCTAAATTAGGGTTGCCAATAGTTGTGTTACATGAAAAACACTTTTTTCAGATCGGAAATAATAATCATGTAGTACCTACAGTGTTTGTGATATTTATCATTTTATTTTAGTTATTAGGCAACTAAAACAAGTTATAAAATATGTTACAAACAATTAAGTTTTTAAAAAATACTAAGTTTTAATTCTAATTATAACTCTAATATAATCGCACATAAAAAATACAAGTTTTGAAAAAATAAGCAAACATGCGTGACGCTAAAAACAACGCAAAGAAAACACTAAAGAAAAAAAGAAATAAAAATTAATTCGTAAGTACTTAATTCTATTGTTTGTTAAACACCTTTTAGAAGCAAGGAAAAGAATATGTTACTAAAATAATAAAAGAAAATCATGGAAAACATGATTCTACATTTTTTAAATTAAATATCATTATAATTTTTAACCTAGGTAACTAAGGTTACTAAACATCGAATAGTGAACTTTTCTGAGCGCCCGTAGTCCCCGGGTTTAGTTGCCATCCCTATTGTACGCAGTCTTACATCACTGTAGGTATAGATGTAGGAACATGTACATATTGCTAGGGGCGGATTAGCACGTAGCGACGTAGGCGTTTTACGAACATTGAATTTTCGGCGACAAAGCTGTGATTTCTGCTTCATGTGTTCGCTAAACGGGGAACGTTGTATGCTTTTGGTACCTAAGTGTTTGCCACTATCGCCTCTAAATATGCTTTTGGAGTTCCGTACCTCAACTGAGAATAACAGAACCCCTAAATAGGTACCTATATATTACGATTTTTGACGTGATAACGTTTAATAAATTGATGAACACCAGCATTCTGCAACGCACATGAAAAATAGTAACGTTCCGCGTAACGTTCCACCTGAGCCTGTGCGTGCAAGCGAGAGCGCGCAACAAGCGATAGAGAGGCACGATAAAACAAACGATAGAGAGGCCAATTATGACGTTATCACGTAAATCTATCGTCCGTAAATCGACTTTACAGACAACCAATTTTTTTTTTATATTCTATACAAGTAAGTAGGTACATGACTGCGATCTCACCTGATGGTAAGTGATGATACAGTCTAAGATGTTATCGTACTAACTTGGAAGAGTAAGTAAATTTACCCCAGTTACTACACAGCATCGCACCGGAACGCTAAATCGCTTGGCGGTGCGTCTTTGCTGGTAGGGTGGTAAATAGCCACGGCCGAAGCCTCCCACCAGACCAGATCTGAGCCAATTTAGAAATTATAAAATCCTAAAGTGGACCGTGGCGGGGATCGAACCCGCGACCTCCCACTCGAATCCGAGCGCGCCGCCACTGCGCCAGGGTGGTCGTATGATCACTCTGTTGTCCGTCTGTTACTTTTCTACAGAACGGAAGGTACTAAATTTATAAATATGTACATACGATAAGCGCTACTTTACCATTGAAGTGTAAAAATTCTTCATCCAATCCAAAATGCACAACCTATATTATAATGTGTGTAAGCTTAACAAAAATTGCAACAACCTAGTTTTTCTCAGGGCCGACTCACAGGTTATCTCAAATTACATTTCGTAGTAGTTTAAAAGCACAATAAATGTACTTACAGTAAAATGGTTATGCTTATTTTATTTTTTCATACTGGAAAAATAATTATTTCTATTTATTATGTTTACAGTGTGATTCGCTATCAAGTAGGTACACTGTATGTACCCTTCAATATTATTTCAACGTTTCTTTACACGTTGTATAGTGAAATAATAAAACTAAATCATAAAACCTCCGTATAATAATTAAATTAGGATTGGATCGCTGGACTGGAATGCGCTAATGAGAACGCGCTATAACAACTACACAATAAACAATAGCTCACAAGTTACAACGGGTAACGCCATTGTTTTTGCGCGCTCCGAAAATAGGTATCACTTGGACTATCTAACCTACGTCCAAGAGGTTTCACCGTCGACGCCATAAGTAATTACATCTGCCACGAAACAATGAATAAGTTGTCAGTATACGTTGCGTGACCCGTAATGGCGATTCTATGGTATATTGCAAAACGATTTCTAGGTTAGATAGAAAGAAAGATCGAGATATAAATAATTTGCTTCATCATCATCATCTCAGCCTGCGGACGTCCACTGTTGAACATAGGCCTTCCCAAGCGCGCGCCACCACACCCTGTCCTCCGCCTTCCTTATCCAGCCGCTTCCCGCCACCCGCTTTTATATCGTCGGTCCAGCGGGCTGGAGGTCGCCCCACACTACGCTTACTCCAGGACTTTCCTGCTCCAACGGCCATCGCCCCTGCGACAAGCATGACCTGCCCATTGCCATTTCAGCTTGCTAATGGTTTTGGCTATGTCGGTGACTTTGGTTCTCCTGCGGATCATTTAACGGAAATAATTTGCTTCACAACAAATAATTTCTTCTGAAACAAAAAAGAAACATTTTAGTACATCTTTTATATTGGGACGTTACATCAAAAAGCGCTAATGTGACTACACAGTATACACACAAAATAAAATACGAATACCTACTGTGGGCAAACCTATTGTTTTTGTGCTCTCCGAGAGCTATCACTATCGATGCCATAGTTACATCTGCTCAGAAACAATATCCAAACAATAGAAATAAGATGTTTGTATAGGTACTTTGCGTACCCGTAATGGCGGTTCAATGGTACATTGCAAAAATGATTTCTAGTTTAGATATTAATAAATAAAGAAAGGTCGAAATAATTTATTTTAAACTAATTCAATATTTAAGTAAATTCTTTATAGGTATTGGGTTGAAATTCGCTAATATGAGTACGCAGTATACACACAATATACTTACAACGTGTAAAGCCATTGTTTTTGTACTATAAAGAGAGCTATTACTGTCAACGCCATAATTACATCTGCTACGAAACAAGGAATACTTGCGTGACCAGTTAGCAATCCGCAGGTTTCTTGAAAGAACAATTCTTACAACAAATAAAGATAAAGATAAAGTATAGTTATTTTTTTTTATATTGAGACGTTAGAATGAAATGCGCCATTAATTTTGTGTGTTTACAAAATAGGTATCATCTTTGACGCCATCATTACATCTGCTATAAACAATGAATTCGTAATATCAGCATGTACCTGTGAAAAGCGTGGCGTGATTTTAAATTATTTCAAAATTACCTAGCTGAATTAGCTCCGGCTACAAGTTTCTATTTTCTTTGTCTTTGAGGTTTTATATGTACGTGAAAACGCCTGAAATAACTGGTAAAGGAATATTTGTTCACGCTAAAAGTTATGCCTCAGAGCGCCCACCTTCATATTTTGTTATTTATTTCACTCGTCTTCGCCTCCTCTCGACAATGGAGATGGCAAAAACTATTTATAAGCAAGTGACAAACATTTTACTTCCCCAAGTTACAAGCGAATAGCGTTGCAGTCTGCATCAGTGGAATTCTATACATTGCAACTGGCTTGCAACAATTGCCTACACAAGCAGTAGTTACAATTTTTATACAAAAAATATCTGAAGCTTTAAGTATACGCGAAATTTGCTCACTCGCTTCTGCCTCGGCCAGATGTTATTTATGCCGAAAAAATATTCTTCCTTGTCTCGCATCTACATCTACACAATCATCTCTTCGCAAAATTTCAGCTTTTTACTAACAAAGTTTTGGACTGGGCAATGATGAGCCAGTGAGTAAATGAGTTAGTGAACCTTTCCATGTATGTGGAGCCCCGAATTTTTTTTTTATTTATTCTTTATTTGCTTGATTGGACTCTACTACTCCAGGAAGACGCGCCCCACTCCGACACAATCGCTTTATGTGTCATACGATTCTGCAGGAGTAAGCGGGATAGCGGGATAACAGCATTTGTTTTAAATGGTTGGGACAGAGTTTGGCGCGTCTTCTTGGATTGAACTACCTAGACACGACGCACTGTATTTTTTTGGGATTTGACTTAGCAAGCGCAGCCTTAAAAAACTAGAAATATAGTTTTCTTGGACCACACGCAAAAGGACGAGAGAAAAATAAGTCCCCGGGCGTACTTCGAGGGCGTTATCTCTACCCGGACTTACCCGGGGCATTTTTACCTCTTTTGATTTGTGGCGCCATGGGACCAAGTTGCCATGGGGAAAATGATTAAGGCGAGGCATCGGGCATAAAGCGGGGAAAACAGTTTTTTTGAACGAATAATTTAGGTGTTTAATCGTCATTCCCGATCTTACAAAAAATACACAATACACATGAAGATATCATCTAAAGAATGTGCTAATTTGTAAACCGATAGGATTTACTTTACTCGATCATATAAAATCTTGAAATTGACTAAAATAAAATTTTTAAACGAATGATTTCTTAAGAAAATTTCTAAATATGCACATAATTTTTATATAGAAATATTTGTCTTGAAGTACTACAGAGAACCTGCTAAATTTTGGTGTTCAGTTGAAGTCCTGTATCCAGCAAATTCAAATTTATCCCAGAACTGGAATAATAACCAGCGTTTTCAGGACATGCCGCGCCGCCCGCTACCCCGCCAGTATCAATTCGGCGCTTGCCAACGTCGGGTGTGTGTCGGTTTTGTGCGCGAGTCAAAGGACCTCGCTAACCCTCGCGAGGCGACGCGATTGCATTTCTGTACACTCTCGCGTGACGCGTCGATCGGCTTCTCGCGCGAGGGCATTCGCATAGAGTATATTGAGTATATGGCATTCGGTAAAACATGGCGAGAAAACTCGCGGAGAATGTACTTCCCCATAAAATACTTTGATTATATATATATATATATTTTTTTGTTGTATTAATTTACCAAATGACAGTTAAAACGTCATTTTACTGAATCTAATTAAAAGTCGTAGTATAAATATATAATAAATAAAGTATCGATATAAAAATAAACATATCCCACCAAAAACATTTTCATGTAAAATGTTGCCAAGACGAGAGCATATGGCTCACACTGTCGAAAAGTTATCAAATTTCTTATATATTTAATTTCTTCTAAATCTATACAATACTATCTAACATACAAGCTCTAACTTCATAAACGCTACACTTTAGTTACAATAATGTCTTGGCCGTTTCGCTACCGTCACATGGGCGTACAGTAAAAAATTTATCCCACCTACAACATGTTCCTGATTTCGAATTTTGATTTTACAGGTGCTGCTACTTCGTGTCTAATGTTGAAAATCATTAAAGTACTATGGCCGCCATTTTGAACTTTTTGTTACTGGGCCGATTGCTTTCAAAATCGACACCTAACCATGGCAGTAAGCGTAGAGAAGGAATTTGTGGTCAAAATTTAAAAAAGGTGGCCGCCTTTTTGAACTTTTTTGTTACTAGGCCGATTACTTTAAAAATCGACATCTGACCTTGGCAGCAAGCATAGAGAAGGAATTTGTGGTCAAAATTTAAAAAAGTGGACGCCATTTTGAACTTTTCTGTTACTGGGCTGATTACTGTGAAAATCGATATCTGACTATAACAGCAAGCATAAAGATGAAATTCGTGGTCAAAATTTATAAATGTGGCCGCCATTTTGAACTTTTTTGTTACAGGGCCGATTACTTTGAAAATCGATATCTGACCTTGGCAGCAAGCATAGAGAAGGAATTTGTGGTCAAGATTTCAAAAAGTGGCCGCCATTTTGAACTTTCCTGTTACTAGGCCGATTACTTTAAAAATCGACATCTGACCTTGGCAGCAAGCATAGAGAAGAAATTTGTGGTCAAAATTTAAAAAAGTGGCCGCCATTTTGAACTTTTCTGTTACTGGGCTGATTACTTTGAAAATCGATATCTGACTATGACAGCAAGCATAAAGATGAAATTTGTGGTCAAAATTTATAAATGTGGCCGCCATTTTGAACTTTTTTGTTACAGGGCCGATTACTTTGAAAATCGATATCTGACTATGGCAGCAAGCATAGAGAAGAAATTTGTGGTCAAAATTTAAAAAAGTGGCCGCCATTTTTAACTTTTCTGTTACTGGTTAATTACTTTAAAAATCGACATCTGACCTTGGCAGCAAGCATAGAGAAGAGATTTGTGGTCAAAATTTAAAAATGTGGCCGCCATTTTGAACTTTTTTGTTACTGGGCCGATTGCTTTTAAAATTGACTTCTGACCTTGGCAGCAAGCATAGAGAAGAAATTTGTGGTCAAAATTTAAAAAAGTGGCCGCCATTTTGAACTTTTCTGTTACTGGTTAATTACTTTAAAAATCGACATCTGACCTTGGCAGCAAGCATAGAGAAGAGATTTGTGGTCAAAATTTAACAAAGTGGCCGCCATTTTGAACTTTTTTGTTACTGGGCTTTCATTATCTAGAATAATAATCAAAATTTTCGGGAAATGATGTCGACAATCGAATTCTGGCCTAAGTTATAAGGGTTTGAAAATACGGCGAAACACTTCGAGTAAAGGTAGGCTTGCGCTTCGCTTGGCACGTCTTGGCGGAGTCACTACCGTGTCCCCAGATTTGAGATTAGTATGAGATAAATTACGGTCTGGGGGTCTGGTCTATTTACGTCACGTGTCGGCTACACTTCGTGATGTGAAATGTTTAAAAAGCTGATGGCATTTACGTATATAAGCAGACGATATTACTGTACATACTGTAGAATATGATGATGAGCTACCTCGAATATCCTCGAATATAAAAAGAAACCCGTCAAGGGGCGACGAATAGTGGAAATAAATTATCTTATGTTCCAATTGCAGGACAAATTCCACCGTTGCTATTTATTTGACTGCTGTTCTGAAATATTTTATTCTATGCCGCAGCGCTAACATCGGGACGCGCGTAACGAGAGTCGTTGCGTCTTACCTACGAAGTGTGAGACGCGCGGGGGGCACCCCACACCTCACCTCCTAAAATCTTGCTTCGCATGGGAAAGCCTCGCCTTAATAATAATCGCAAAACTTTTTCGACCTGGCAAGCGATGCTTTTTGCTGTTAGGGGAAATTAATTTTTGTGTTGCGTGCGAATGATAGTAAATGTGGGGTAATATTTTTTGTGTTAAGTGAATTTTTCTTTTTGGTGTTTTCATCAAAAGTTGTAAATGGTTAGTCATTAAAATGATGGTGATTGACTAGCTTTAATGTTTCCGCGTTTTAATTTCTGAGTCTATGTTATTTCAAAAGGTATTACCAGTTTAGCTTTTGAACAGTCAAAAAACATCTGTCATAAGGCGATTCTAGTAAATAAAATTGTACATCGCTTAAACAGCGCAGATCACCATAGCAACGAAATCATCAAAGCCAATCATGTGCCTTCGCTTCACGTGCGATGCAAACAATAACCAATCAGCGTCTACGCGTCTCGACCGATGCAAGCATTACCCAATCAGCAGCTGTATCCACATGACTTACCTATTCCATTTCTCAGATTACTGATTATGGAACAAAAAATGCATGCCATTCTCCGAAGACCAATAATTACCATAACCCTTCGGAAATTAGTTCCATTTTCCGTTTTCAGAAAAGATCAGAAATTATGAGTAGCGTTCCAGTAGGTACGATGTTGCGGGAAAACTTATAAAATCTCAACGTTAAAAACTTTTAGATAAACGGACTTCTAACTAGTTACTAGAACGTGTTCAATTACACGGACGGACCTCTAGGGAAATTCGTGGAAAACTAGAGTTGATGTTTTGAAATGTTTGAAGACTCAGCATCTTTATTAAAACCTGATTGAGCTTCCCACTTCAGTTTTTTTTATACCTTTACTATAAAGTTCCGCGGCTACGCCCGCGTGAATTTCGATTTTTTACGAATTCCGGATTTTTCCCTAAAAGAAGCCTATACGTTCATCCAATTTACAAGCTGTGTATAGTAGTTTTTGCGACCCAGAGTTTAATATTTCGTCGACTACAATCACCTTAAAGAGAATCCAAGTAATACTTTCCTTTACCACTAATTATTGCTTCACGATAGAATATGTGATTATATCCATGTTGTTACTTACCAGTAACTTACCATCCCTATAATATCGATGCTTTCAAATCAAAGATGAATTGTTATTATCTAGCCAAGTGCAAACTGCATTTCATCAGATGTGATTACTCTGAAGCAGTTAGTATTTATAAAAAAAAGTCTTTTTTTATTAAAAAAAAATTATACTTTTATACTATTTTTTTATTATGCATAAATAGACGATAATCAAGCCTGATAGAAAGCAACGAAGAGGCCTATGTAAAGGAATATTACTTTTGCTATAAAAAGCTAGAAAATATACCTAAACAAAAAGCTCGTGAAAAAATACCTTTACTAGGTATTACCTAAATCTGATAATTTTTTGAACCGGGGAATTAAACCGATAGTCGCCCGGGAGTTCCGAATAATTGGACACGTCCCGGCGGTTAGTTGCGAGTTCAAATTAGTACGCGAGAAATAGAAAAAATCAAGCACAACTGCTCTGTAAAGTTTTTAGAAAGAAGCACTTATGTAAATCAGTGCGCGGTGTCTTTTAGGTATGTAAAAGTTAGTTCTAAAGAAATAAGGAAAATAATTAGGAAATTTAGCAATGAAAAAGCACCTGGCTATGATAAGATTAGGGTGCAAGACATAAAGTTAGTTGCAAATCGGTTGAGCCCAGTACTGGCAAATTTTGTCAATTTGTGTATTCAAAAAGGGTTATATCCAGATGAGTTAAAAAAGGCTATCATACGACCTATTTATAAAGGTGGTAGCCATCTTGAATACGCAAACTACAGGCCGATAGCCATTTTGTCCATAATCAATAAAATAGTGGAGAAAGTGGTCGTTGGTCAGGTCTCGCAATTTTTAGAAAAATACGGTATATTAACAGACGCGCAGCACGGGTTTAGGAAAGGTCGGAGTACTGTGACAGCCCTCACTCAGTTTTCAGATGAAATTAATAGCTATTTAGATAGTGGGAAACAAGTGATAGCCCTGTTTATTGATTACAAGAAGGCGTTTGATACTTTGGACAAGGGGGTGTTACTATTAGCCATGCAAGAGTGTGGCATTGCAGGCCCGACAAATGAGTGGTTCCGTAATTACCTGTCGGACAGAACCGTACGCACTTCCGTAGATGGGACAACGGGTGATGAGTGGAATGTTACCTCAGGGGTGCCGACTGGCTCAATATACGGTCCAGTGGGTTACCTGATGCTGGTTAACAGTGTAGTTAATGTTGTCGAGAGGTGTCGAGTATATATGTATGCTGACGACATGTGCCTGTTGTTCGCGTCGAAGAACGTGAGTGAGGCGCGCGAAAATATTCAATCAGATTTTGAAAACATAACGAAATGGGCGCATGACAATGGCATCATTATTAATATGGAAAAAACAAAATGCATGCATATATACTCGCCCTACAATAAACGGGCTAACTTGGTTCAATATAGGGATATTGGTATTGCTGGTCATACTTACGATTGCTTGCATAGAAATAAGATCTCATGTATGTGTCAAAATCTTCAGTATGTAGATAATTATAAATACCTGGGGTTGCACGTTGATAGACATTTCAATTGGAAATCTCACATAGGGGTAGTGTGCAACAAACTGCGGTCGGTACTAGGAATGTTTTTTCATCTTGATCGTGTGCTAAGTAAACGAAATAAACTAGTAGTATACTACGCGTTAGCAGACTCAGTGATCAGTTACGGTCTCAGTGTGTATGGTAGGACATTCAATACCTATTTGAATGAAATTAAAAAATTACAAATTAGACTATTAAAGCATGTTATAGGAAAAAAAGAAAAGAAAAAGTATGAAGGAAATTATGAAAGCATATTTAAAGACCTTAAGATATTACCAATACACAGCAAGGTTGTCTACCAAATAGCTAAAGAGAATTATGTATCAAATAACTACAAAATATTTATTAAACTAAGGGATAACGTCCGAAGTAATAGAAAGACAAGATTTATGGTGCCAAAAGTATGTAACTATTATGGTAAAAGGTTAACCAGCTACAAAGTACCCGAAATTTATAATAAGATAGATTGGCTCAGAACAGAGAGTAAGGTCAGCCCAGGGGTTCTCAAGAAGAAGCTGAAAGAGCATCTGCTTGAGAACTCAAGCTGAGATATAATTATTTAAAGAATATATTTTATACATAAAATTTTATGTATAAAATATATTTTATGTTTATTTGTACATAATTTTTTTTTTTTTTTTTTTGTTAAAATTTGTATTAAGTAGTTTATGTAGTATTTTTAGTATTAATTAGTTGTATTCATAGTATTGTAGTTTAATTAGGATAATTAGACGCACTAGAACTAAATGTAAAGAGCGCCTCCTCGCCAATAAACTAATCATAGTTTGGCGAGATTTTGTAATTTTGACTTGTGCATGTATTTTCTTTGATTTAAATAAATTTAAAAAAAAAAAAAAATGACCGGCAGTTAGGCGGGCGGCACGTCGCTTACAAACGACACCGGTAAACATACTTTGAATAGTTCTTTACTTTGTCTGTAGCTCGCAGCGCGTTAATGTTTGGACATGGTCTAGACTAGTTTTAGTTCTCTTCCTGTGTTATATTCGTAATATAATGATAATCTAAAAGGTTTCTTTTCATTGTAGATAATCTTGCGCTTGACGACAATCATGCCTGATGGAAAGCAATGATAAGGTCTAAGTTGGAGCGCGCTTGCCTAGAAAACGCCTATTCACTCTTCTCTTAAAGGCATCCAGATTGTATTTGGCTGGGAACACGGAGACTGGAAGGGCGTTCCCAAACTTTAGCAGTTCGTATCAGGAACTTGGAAGGAATACATTTCGCGGGAGTTTGTTGGATTTTAACCACATAAGAATGCCATCGCTCTCGACGTCTTGCGGTCCTACGATAGAAAGCTAAAGGAGGCAAAAAGTTATGTATTTCCCGAGCAAACTGACCGAAGTACCTACATCCTGTAAAAAACCGCTGAACTGGCAACATTGCGTCAGTGTTGTAAGCTGAGCAATAGACAACTATGTGATGGTCAAATCACATAGTTGTCTATTGCTCAGCTTCGTATCGGCGACGTAATTACTGTGCAAAATGAGACGTACCTAACAACTGATATTGCAAAGCAAAATTATGGGACGCAATGCATCTGAGATGGGCATGCGTATGTATTATGTATCACTTAACATCAGGTGAACGTCTTGCTCGTCTAATTATTGTTCATAATGGAAAAAACCGTGTAAGTATACCTTGAAACAAAATCGCTTTAGAAAGTTTTATGGTCTGGAGTTTTTAGGATTTAAGTCTGTGCTGAAGTTGGTTGGCTTATTTCAATTATGAGTTAAATTTTTGCCTATTTTTTGAGATTTTTAAGAGATATACCACGGGTAATACGTTATAGCAATAAGGCTGCCTTTGCGTACTTACTCGTATCTAATCTTTGTTTTCTTCGGTAGGTAAAGTCTTTAGCGGAAATTTCGTCCAGTGGTATTGACCAGATAACGAAACTCGTGTATCACATCCATCTGTATAATCTGTGAACCTTGAGCACAGTATCCGCTTAGACACCGTCAGCCGCGGGTTCGTTGACCCCGGACATGGTCATGCCTATTTACCGTCTGATATTTCGTAATTATTCATATTAATTAAATCGTACCAATTTGCCATAGCCTATTGTTGTGTGAGGTCATTCGGACCTACCAGCTATCAATCAGTCATACACCTTGATCCTAAAAAAAACATGTAGGTAGGTAAGCGTAGTTCTACCTACTTCACAAAACTTCACACTTTGAATCAATCTTTAGTTACGTAATAAACAAATACATTGGCATATACTTAATATGCTATCTACAGTTTACAAGGACTAATGTTTAGTTTCATTTATCTTTTCCCATATTATGTGGAGTCGGCATAACATGTCTCCTTCCATTCATCTCCATTCATCACATTTCTGATACGAACTGCTTAGGAGTGGAACGCCTTCCAACCTCCGTGTTTCCAGCCAAGTACAATCTGGGTGCCTTCAAGAGAAGAGTGAATAGGCATTTTCTAGGCAAGCGCGCTCCAACCTAAACTTCATCATTTCTTTCCATCAGGCATGATTGTCGTCCAGCGCAAGCCTATCTCCAATAAAAAAAAATCTGCTGTTACTACACTTTGGACAATCCTCAACTTTTACACACATATTCTATTTCGCGCAATCCATCAATCTCTTCTTTGGTCTTCCTCTACTTACACTTATGTTATTACTTCACTCAAGTTACGGAAGAAAACTTAACAGACCGACTGATCTATTTTCCGAATAGAAAACTATTTCAACCATATCACGTATCCTGATCACTTATTTCAATACATTTTTTCGTGCCGCATTTTCTAATAAAAATTCGAAGAGGATATAAAATTGTGCGTTGCGTTAGTGAAGCGTGGATGCCTTTATCCCATTTACTATTAATATTATAAGTGTGAATCTTTTTGAGCTTGTATGCTCATAATTTGTAAGCTTAGAAGTTCGTTACTCTACCACGCCGCAACTATAGTATAACCGATTTGTCTGAAATTTGGGATGTGGAGAGCTTTGAATCTATGGTACTAATGTCTATAAAGACTGTGAAACCAAAATTCCCTCGCGATTTGTGAAAAACCGAAATTCACGTAGGTGGAGAATCGGACAGAAAATAGTTTGAATAGAGAAAAAACCTATCAATCTTCGAAATACGAGAAATCTGCGGCCAAAACTCATGAAGAAGATGATATTATTAAAGCAGATTGCGCAAAACGGCACGGATGTCTTTTACTGCCGCTAGAGGTCGCTTCATTAGTTTTTATTGTTACAACTCCGCCCACCTAATTATGAACTTTCGGGTACTTACTGACGGTAATGGGGGTTGAAGGTTATTCTTTTATATTACTTACACCTGACAGTGTTTACATGAGGGATGATTTTCACAAAGTAGTATACACCTATATATAATTTGTGTTAAGGAGTCAAAGAGATTTGTTATTTTGGGGCGTTATTTGGAATACAGAGTGAAGCAAAGGACTACTGGTGGTAGGACTCTTCTCGCGGAGTTGGTCCAGGTAGGTACCACTCACTGACCTCTATTATATTAGTAAAAAAAGAAAGAAAGAAAAAACATTTATTTCCAGTAATTATGCCACAATATGTAACAAAACATAAATTACTTACGTACTAAAACGATGCCTGAAGCTTCCCTCACTAGGGCAACAAAAACCAATAATTGCCCAATAGATGAAAGCACCAGACACCGCCTGTCACATGTGGCAGAACCTAGAAAACCTCACCTAGTACGCTGGACCTCAGACTATCAACTCAAAAATGAAGACACTTGATTTTGGCGCTGATTTTTGCATAACCTGGCGTGAACGTCCATGGAACTAAAATAAAATGACATTCAAAACGAGGTTCGCTAGCAACAAATGTTAATTTAGTACCATGGACCTTCGAGAGGAGCGCTTCAAATAGGCACAAAAAATGAACTGTCAATTGTATAAAATGTTTGATCCAGCGGACTAATAGAGATCAGTGTTACCACCGCAGTGTCTCTTAATTCTACCGTGAACGCTTACGCCGCCGTGATGAAATGAGACCTAACAACTGAAATCGGAAGATGAGCGCAGTGCAGTGCGTCGTGTGATATTGCAATGCAAAATTATGGGACGCACTGCATCTGACATGGGCATGGGTATCACTTAACATCAGATGAACGTCTTGCTCGTCTCATTATTAAAAAAAAAACCGTAATTCACGCGGGTAGATCCGCAGGCAACAACTGGTATAATAATAAAACGAAATAACACGCTGACATAATGTCCCTGTATTACGTTAAAACAAACACATAACGCCATGTTAATTTCCATAAGGCAACATACATTACCGCTCTGATAAGCAGTATCCAAGCGTACCGCGTAACTAATGAACCATTAGACGGCGTATTTCAGCAGCGTCACGGAACTAATCCGTCGTATCACTGCCGAACGTGACTAGGGGGACAAAGGGATTGATAACAGAGTGATATCTAGTTTTCACTGTCTGTTTGGCTCGAGTAGTCTTGATTTGTTCCATGGAACATCATCATTTTATCTTGTTTTGTTCCATGGAACAAAAGAGACATATTATAGAGTTATTTTGTTTAATGAAAATGGGAACTGTCGAACTAACCTTTCGCTCGATTATAAATTAAAATTCTAGTAGTCTAGTTTCGATCGTTTACTTTCTAATGCGAAGTGTTATGGGTTTGAATCCCAGGCAAGCACTTTTGAATTTTCTGAGCTGCAGCCTGCATCTACATAATATTATCATTAAAAACTGTGGGGAGATGGCAAGGAGATGCCAAAATATGGAAGAGTGCAGAAATTTTTCGAAAGTTTGTTTTGTATTTAAATCAATGCCAATCAATCAATCTTTATTTGCCGATTCGGGTCAAATTTTTTACATTAATACCTACGCTAGATAATTAAATTATTAATATTATTATATATTCGGTGACAAAAGGTATAGTATCTATTAGTACATAAAAATTCAGTCTTAAATCATGCAATCAACCATGTAATCCGACTAAATAATTACAGAGTATAATCTTCAATCTATCTGTTTATTAGTTATCTAGTTTAGCAATAGTAGCTTCAGATAATGCTGTAGTGGCTGTAAAATGTTTTATGAGTTTGTCTAGACGCTATACAGTATGTCTAGTTGACTGCTTGACTAACTTGTTTGAAAATCCTCATGAATACGATTATATTTTAAGTCTCAACTGATTACGTTCGCTGCTCGTAAAATACCATTACGAGGTTATTCCACTAGGATTTTTTACAGCTCGACAATTTGGAATGGTCTTTTTAGTGCCCCATACCAAAATGGTAAAAATGGAACATGAGACTGGCGACTATGGTGAGATTTACTCCGTCCGTCTTTCTGTTTGACACCCTCGATTATTTCAGTAAATTTAAAAGCTATAGTCATGAGAATTTTAATAGGTAGGTATGTACCTATTAGTAGCCCAACGTCATTGAAATCAAAACAGTAAAAATTGTATTTATTTTCATTTAAAAAGGGGGGAAATCTGGTTGATAAAATTTCATAGTGAGATTGTGTGGGATATCATTTGAAAGGGCTTTACTTGTACATTCTTAATCGGATTTTTATAATATTTAATGCCTGATAATTTTTATCAAACATAACTTACAAAATACTGAGAAGAAAATTACTGAAATCTTATATACATAGCAAAAAATATGTACCAGCCTCTTAACCGATTATCGATTGTCGTCGTTTCGTCGCCCGAGCACTTGGTAGTAAATTTTAATCGTCGCACCCTATCTTAATCGATTCAGTACCCGATTTAATATCTAAAAACGATTCGCGATCCATTACCTAAACGATTATGGGAATTCTTCGGGTAGTTAGCTTTCAAACGACGTTCGAAGGGATGTCGCAGTGAGAGGAAAAAAATTAACGAGCTTTTTCGTAGTTTATCTACTTTCTATAATTTTCGGCAATAATTTTGTTATTTTATTCTTGTGGAGTTGAATCAAACTGCATAGTCAATGTACATCAATACATACGCAAATATATTAGGTAACTGGCACTTAAGTTGACCCAAAATAGCTTCCGTCTGTGGAGGTACAGCGGCTATTTTGGGTGAATCTCCTCGCGGCACCCTTATACCGCACCTAATTTGCCACCCTTATATGTCTCATGCGCAGGGTACAACTTATACGTCTGCATCTATACCTACTGAACTTGTGAATGATAGCCGATTGTTTCATACCTCTTCTCTTCTCATTCTGTATGGTACAAAATGCAGGAACACTGCCCACATGAAACACCACACACAATTTTCCAACACTTTCTTCGACGCACGTTTCATCCCGACACCGGGACATCCTCAGGAGATGTTGACTTCACAATGCGAGTCTTTCTTTAACAAGAAAGTGCAAATTAATCTGTACTGCGCTTAAGTTTCATTCGATTTGTATGTAGCTTGACAGAGTGGGGTGCGTCATCGTGGATTGAATTATAAGTTGGCTATGTAGTTATGCACTAAGCAAATGGCAAACCGGACTAGCATCCCGGAGCAAGTTACCCGCGGGAAATAACACTGATATTATTAGTAAACACACGTTTTCAATCCCCAAGTACTGTAGCTCCGCAAGGTCGGGGAAGCTTACAGTGTAGGGTAACTGTGCTTACACTGATGAATTTTTTTACTTGATAACGTCTGTAGACGAGATCTTCTTCTTCTTCTTATTTCCTGGGACTTTTCCGCGAGTAAGCGATATTTCGCCCGTTGTGCGTGAAGTCGTTGATGCGGGTCCTCGCCGGATCACTCCAGCCAGCCGAGCTCACTCCAGAATCCGAAGAGGCCTTCCAGGTCGCACAGGATATCTTGGAGTGTTGCTGAGGATCCCAAGTAGGTCTCGCGTTGGTCCGACACTCCAGTGCATCTTATTAGCACGTGTGCCGGTGTTTAAATAGACGTAGACAAGATATTATAGAAATGTAACTCCGCCTTAACTGTAGTTTCGTTATAATAAATAGCACAAAATTCAATTGAGTTAAAATAATACATTGGTAGTTAAGACGATATACGGAATTTATTTTTGTCCTTCTCATTCTTGGGAATACATTGGTGGTTACGACATGCCAACATTACAGACAACCATTTTTTATGAGTTAGTCAAGACTGTGATCTCATCTGATGTTATCCTATTGTCTTGGGAGAGAAAATTTCGCACAAAGGTTTCCGGTATGATGTAGACAAGGAATAAGGAAGGCTTTTTTAATTTCCAAGACCCAGACAGAACAATAATGGACGAGCTAGTTATGTATTCGTACCTGTATATATATCTTCTTTTTCGTAATATATAAAATACTCGTACACCGTAATAACTCCTCCGAAACACCTCAACCGATTGGTATGAAATTTTATGTGTCTGTTATATGTAAGCTATTTTTATATCCCTAATGCCACAACAACGTTTACCCCGTCAGCTAGTCTCTTCTCTTATCTAATAAATAAAATTCTCTCGATTTTCTTTGTAACCAAACTCCTCCGAGACGGCTGGACCTATCGTTATGAAATTTTCAGGGTGTCATCTCTGGGTCCGGGAGCGGGTTGTTATCTATATTTGATGTCCCTAAACGGCAAAACAACGTTTGCCGGGTGAGCTAGTGTATTATTTAAAATAAGACAAACTGGAAAAAATTACTCTTTCAAACAATACCCAAATCACTTCCAGTGTGCTTATAAAATTTGAAGAGTTCCCTCGATTTCTCCAGGATCCCATCGTCAGATCCTGACTTGATGACTATTGGACCATCTGTGAACTATATATATACCCTTTCAAACAAATAAAGAATTTTCAAAATTGGTCCACGGATCTTCGAGTAATCGGGGAACATACATAAAAAAAAAGATTCCGTCGAATTGAGAATCTCCTCCTTTTTTTGAAGTCGGTTAAAAACTGTCCTAAAGCGTTCCGCAAAGTGTCCGTACACGATGCCCTAGAGGCAAGTACTTGTGTCATGACGCTAAACTTTGCATTGTACTTTCTGTGTCGCCAGCTATTTACTCGATTCGGCTTTCAAATGGAAAATTTGTATATTTTCAAGCATTCTTCTGCGACTGCACCTTACAGTGCGGCTAAGAGCTTTAACTTTATATCCAAACCTCTATCTATAACCAAAGTTCACTACTATTGTCATAAATTAAACGCCGCATTAAATAGGTATATTTTATTATCAGTTTTATAAACACGTTTTTCAATTTTTAGTTGTCAGTTCATGACCACAGAGTATCTATAACACTTATAGAGTATAGACTTAAAAAGTAAAGGATTATAGATATTATATACAATAACTATCTATTACTTACTATCGCATAACCTAAGTTTATTAAAATACTAGCTGATCCGGAAAAGGTTGTTTGGCTCCCTAATGGCGTTAGGGATATAAAAATATCTTCCCTGTACCCCTAATGTTAAAACAACGTTTGTTGGGTCAGCTAGTCCTCTTCTCACAATAAAATTCTCTCGCCAATTTTTTTTTTTTTTAAATTATTTTATTATATTAGTTACAATAAAACTTATCACTAGCTTACTATACAAGTCTTGCCCGCGTGGAATTGTGGCAAAAATACTGGCTGCATTTCCAATTTTTGTTGCCAAACTCCTCCGAAATAGCTCGACCGATTGTTATAATATTTTCTGTGTATTTCCCAGCATACACTTTGGATCTCTGTTTCACGATTTTACTATTTAGAAAGGATTTTTTAATCTTACCCCAGTTTTGACAAATGCTTTCTTGTTGCACCCTTATTACCTTTTATGTATAATGTTCTAATATACTTACGTATTTATATATTTATGCTAGTTATCTCAGACGTAGTTAATTAGAACCAAGTCGTATAGTTAACCGTAGCCAACATAAACTTGCGCCAATATCACGACTATAAGCTACAGGGGTCCAAACCTGCGACCTTTTAGGACTATAATCCGCCCTTTAAGGCCCTATATCAAGGCTTACACTAAGGATCAGTTATTCATAGTGGAACTTTTGGTGATTATGCTTACGAGTTTGTATTCAATATTAAACGGAGCTGTGTTAATAAATTTGACTCTCTGACTAGGGTTGTCGAATTATTAATTTTTTCTACGTGACGTGTTTAAAAAGAGAGGAGTTTTAGTTTTCTAATTTTGCGGGGTGTCTGATGGATAAATGTAAAAAAACTCATTTGATTGTTATCTAGCTTACTATGATACATAAACCTTGAATCAGTTACAGAATAAGATAATAATAGATAGAGAGATGCGAGTTTAAATAACTCCGAGTGCGAAATTTTTATTCATATACTAGCTGACCAGGCAAACGTTGTTTTGCCATTAGGAATATAAAAAATAGCTTGCGACTCAGACTTACCGAATACATATACACAGAAAATTTCATAACAATCGGTCGAGCCGTTTCAGAGGAGTTTGGTAACAAAAATTGGCACGAGAATTTTATAAACATATCAGAAATTCTCAGTTTATAAGAATACAATCATTCTCCGGGTAACATTTTCCCGGACGGTTTGAAAACACGGAAAGGATTATGGATAAGGAAGGAAACATCGGGTTACAACAATGACACCGACTACAAATTGGTACCACAAATACTCTAAAAAGCGTTCGAATTTATTATTGAGAAAATAGCCTGTAGCGGGAAGACTTGTATTAGCTTTGCAAATAACCCAAAGCAATTGTCAGAATTTAGCAAGAAAAATTAATTTCTTTTGCAATCTGTGTAGTATACAATCTCGGATGGTGAAGTTGTAACTACCCTATACCTACCTACGTTCATGAAAAAGAACCGCTCTTGACTCTTGATACGTAAGAACAATACAAACATATAGCTTGGCAAACTGTCTGAGTAATGAGGGTGATAACCCGAAGCAATACAAAGATAAATAATCGAACTTAGAAAAAGTCATAATTTGACTACTTGTTCGTGTATAGGAGCAGAGCGTGTTCGTGTATTGGAAAATTCTAATGACCTATGGAAATGGGCTTAATCGATAAGGTAAACGAAGTATTATCGCATGGCAATATTCATTCAATGATGTAGAGATACATGGTTTTCACCATATGCGTGCAGTCGATCAAGATCGCCGCACGACATATATGAGGGGACGCGGGTCGCCGAGAGCGCCTGTGTCCCGAGATGGTATGAGCGAAAGACATAAAGACTTCTGATGGCTAGTGCGTCATGTTGGTGGTCATGACGAATCTTATGAATAATAAATATAAATATGAATATGAATATTAGCAGAGTCTAGTAAGACCCTTCTGAGATGGCTAACACAGCGAATGCCCGTACTATGGTACTATGGGAAGACGTCCTAAGTGGCGCATATTGTCTGTATGACGTCGAGTGTATTTGATGCGTCGCAGCTGGCTGTTGCACTATAAGTTAATACGGTAGGCTGCGCCTTCAGGCCTCGATGTTTGCAGAATGTCTCTTGGTCTCTAGTATGCGTAACACCACGCTTAAGGTGCTGATCTCTTATCCTCACCGGGATAAGAATATAACACATATCTGGGGCGGTACAACCGTTAGGGGCGCTCTTGTAAGAGAGTGCCCCACCTTATCACATAGGTGTAACCTCCACCTTAATGAGGCTCTTTATCTCATATCCTTACGGGGATGTGAACATAGGTGAAAACCGCCACCTTAATGCGGCCGGACTTACATCTCTTATGAGAGATGAGGGGGGAGAGCTCACCCTTCGGGGCGCCTATGGGGCGGGGCGGATGCGGGAGCTCACCATCCTGGGCGAGTGCGGGGCCTTGGATCATCTTTTTCATAAAGATGCCACTATCGAACGCTTACCGAACGCAGTGCTTGGAGTATGGAGGCTTATAATAGTTGAAGTACGCCGGGCTGCTAGTATACATAATAACCTTATTATGAAGCAAGAACCTGTAAGGATCAGACATTGCGTCTGGTCCTATTTTTATCACTTAATAAATTATGGTATTGGTTTGGCAGTAGCCGGGTCCAGGACCTATTTTTATCACTTAATAAATTATGATGACTTTGGGACTAGTGGACTCATGACTTCTGACTCTCTAAAAGGATTTGGGATACTACTATGAACACAACGTATAAAAGGGTCCTACCATTAGATAATCACGTGCCAACCTGAGAAAGATCAATATCTAGGTGTGAATTAAGGAAGTATAGGGTATTTTATAAGTAGGACCTAGTTGAAACAGTTACAAAGTCAACATCTCCTGAGGATGTCAGGGTCTCGGTGTCGAGACGAAATGTGCGTCGGGACAAAACTGTACCTACGTGATATTTAAATTTGAAAGTAATATGTCTTTATAGTTTTTAACCTCTAAAATTATGAAGAAATTATAACGATACTATTATTTTTTTCTTGCAGTCACTAAAATCGCTTGAATGACGATGATGATGAAGCGATATTTTCGCCAACCCTACAGTAATAGGGTTTGCCAAATATTAATACATAATAACTACTAAACTCGAAGGGATCCTGTAAGACCGCGTTGACTTTGTCCCGCTGTTTGTAATTTAGATTCTGATTTAAACCCTAATAAGCCTCAGTGTCTTTGAGTAAATAAATGTTTATTCTAATACCAATAAATAATCTTCCTAATCTTTTTTTTAATATGAAAAATTCTCGTGTTTGTGTGTTACCAAACTCCTCCGAAACGGCTCGACCGATTGTTTTGAAATTTTCTGTTCGGTAGTCCTGAGAGTAGATCGTTAGCTAATTTTTTTATAGTTTTAACAGCAAAACAACGTTTGCCGGGTCAGCTAGTGTACATATAAAATTGTCGTGTCATTGAGTTTGTAACTAACGAAACGTTTGGACTCCTCCGAAACGGCTTGACCGATTTTTTGTCTATACATTCGGTAGGTCGTAAGCTTTTTGTCAAATCCCTAAAAATCACACAATGGCACAACAATGTCTGTCCGGGCCGCTAGTAATGCTATATAAAATGTAATATATGATAGCTATGCTATAGCTTTGAAAGAAATATTTTGAGACGAATATCATTTTGCTTTATAAATATTTTTCGGTCGCGGAAACCATGGATTTTTCGGCATAAAAAGAGCCTATGAGTTAATCCAGTATGATAAATTAATCTCCTAATATTTTTATTACCAATCGGTTCAGTAGTTGCAGCGTGAATGAGTATTTCTCCATTATACACTTCGGACCCCAGTTTCACGAATGAAATGAAAGTTTATTCATAAAATCATACATACATTCACTTATTTAAGTCTTTAGTGCGTCCACAACTAGAATACGCTGTCTGTATTTGGGATCCATACTACGAAAAATATGTAAAAAGCATTGAAAAAGTTCAAAAAAAATTTTTACGCTGCATTCATTACAAGTGTACGCGAAACCGGTTGCCTTATGACCAACTTCTTGAAAAATATAACCTACTCGACTTAAAATCCAGGCGTAAGCAACTAGAAGCCATGTTCTTATACGATCTGTGTCATAATAAGTACGATTGCACTGATTTAACCCGCAAGCTCTGCTATCGTGTGCCATTTAGAACAGCTATTCGTAGCTGTCGAACACACCAACTCTTCGCTACCACGAAATGCCGCACGAATGCAGGCAAGCGGTCGCCTCTGCTTAGGATGACGCAGACGTACAATGAACACTTTGGCAATATAGACATCTTTGCAACTCGAGTGGGTGGTTTCAAGAGGTCGGTCATAGGCAACCTCAAATTAAAAATAGATACTTCTTTATATTAATTAATTTTGCATTGCCCTCACCATGTGCATACGTTTCAGATTATCTGAGGACGACGTTGTGGGTCATGCGCTGATTAGTTTGTAATTAGAGTTAGGTTTATATTTAAGTCAATTTTGTAGTGCATGATTGTTTGTTTGTCCCTTAATTTAAATAAATAAATAAATAAATAAATAAATCTAAATTCTGGATTTGTTCTAAACCTGACGCCTCGCCCCTAGCTTAAGCATCGTCTATTTTAATAATAATATGATCATATGCGGCAATTGGGTAACTTAGAACGCGTTATGAGGTCGTGCTGCTAAAAGTTTTGCTATAAACACTAACCTTTGGGGAAGTTTGTGTGAAATACGAAAGCGTTGGTGAGATTTTTAGGGAAACGTGCGCAAAAAGTGTTTCTATTAACAAAGCTTACATGTGAATCTATTAATATACTTACGTGTTTTTTTTATTGATAGGCTTGCGCTTGACCACAATCATGTCTGATGGACGGAAATGATGAGGTCTAGGATAGAGCGCGCTTGCCTAGAAAATGCCTATATATTCTTCTTTTGAAGGCACCCAGATTATACTCGGAACACGGAAGCTGGAAGGGTGTTTTACACCTTAGCGGTTCGTATCAGAAACGTGGAAGAAAAACGTTTCGTTCGATTACGCTGGACATCAACCACTTAAGGATGCTACTTCTCTCAGCGGCTATATTTAATAAAACTGCAAGAAAACCTGCATCAGCTGTTTATCAAAAAATCTACGTCATGCGTGCGCCACTAAAATACCAACGGCCAAGGTCCATTAATAGGGTCAAACGAGCGAAAGTGTTAATCGAGGTCGCGAGAGAGCGAAACTGTCGCAAGGTCGAGGCGATTGCCACGGAATCGAATCCGTTACCTCTTCCGCGGCGTCGCTTTACTAATGTTATTCAATCGATGCACTCATGTAATTAAAGGTCGCTACTTGTAATATAGTGAGTAGCGAATAAGTAAGCCCCGCGACCCGTCGAAGGGGTAATAATGAAACCGGCAATGTGTCAGAAGAGATAGAAATTTTTACTAATTACTAAAGAACTAAGCCAGTTATCAAAAATCCATTTGTGAGCGTTTTTGGATGTTATTAAAACAAAACATTAAAACAAAAATTACAATGACATTCATTGTAGTTTCTGATGAAAATTAGAAAAATGAAGATTTTGGAACAAATTTGGGAGAACTTTGAATCGAGAAAATTTCATCCAATCGTATTTCTACTTCACAGTAATTTTAGATTACAGACCCATAATATATGATGTTTAGATTTGAAAGTGATTTTTTAATTTTTATACTTTAAAGTTTTTTAAAACTGCAGGTCACTAAACATCACCTAAACACGTCGTCTACGCCGTTAATGTTATTAGCTCTTTTACGACCTTAATTGCACTTTATTAAACAATAATGACCTCCGAACCGATCAGGCCACTGCATCTCAAGCATGCCTAGATTTTCTACATGCACGGGACATTTATAATTATAGTGCATGCGTGTGCGAAAACACAGATGGACTCCCTATTCTCTCTCTCTCTCATAATCCGATGGAACGATAACTCTGACACGGTCAGAGAGAGATCAGGCGCAGGACCTACGGTTAAACGTGCCCTTCGACTTCCGAGGCACGATGGTGAAATACCACCAATTTCATACTTTTTTATTTCAAATATCGTTTTTCATACTAGTTAGGTAACTATACGAAAGTTAATTTCGCATGTCGCAGACCTCCTCGTTAGCTCGCGACTACTAAAAACAAATAAGTGATTCGTAACATTTGAAATACCAGATGGACTATCATTATCTATGACATACCTAGAGATAGATTTAAAAGTACTATTATTGTCTTTTTGTACCGTAGAACGTTTCAACCAAGTACGTGGATGCTAGGTGTGGCTTTATATGGTATTGGAATCCAACATGACCTTATTTGGTAGAGCATGATAATGAACTTGACACATTTGACCACGGCCACAAATTGACGTGACATGATGTAGATGTGATCGATATGTAAATATTATGATTATATTATCACAATATTTAAGTTCAGCATGAATTATGGATATGCTTAGCGGTGTTATTTTTCTCGGGAAATGATGAGTGGAGTGTCGAGTTAGCACAAACTTAATAAGTTGTAAGTTGACGATTAAGTTTAACATTTTATTTTTACTGTTGTTATAGCATAGATTATTATGGTAGCTACTAACGTAACAGATTAATTATTGCTCCCCAAAAATCGTCAAAATACCTACTCGCGGGTCGCGTGTTCAATTCCCGCGACGGGCCACTTTGGAATTTATAATTTCTAAATTGACTCAGGTCTGGTCTGGTAGAGGCTTTGGAAGTTGCTAGTTACCACCCTACAAGCAAAGACGCACCGCCAAGCGATTTAGCGTTCCGGTGCGATGCTTGTAGAAACCGTTGGGCTAAATTTACTTACCCTTCTAAGTTAGTACGATAACATATTAGGCTGCATCAGCACTTACCATCAGGTGATATCGCAGTCAAGTACTTACTTGTAGAGAATAAAAAAAATCAAGTTTGTTTTCCAAACTTGATATTATAATGGCGAAAAAATTTGTATGTTTGTTACTCTTTCATGCCGCATCTACTAAACCGATTAGGCTGAAATTGGGAATGAAGATTATACCTACCCTACTTTTTATCCCGGAAAAGTCCTTGGTTTCCACGGGATTTGTGAAAACCCGAATTTCGCGTGGGCGAAAACAACAAAGTGCAAAAAACCATGGAAATCGGAATTTAATCTGATCATTCTTCCATACATTTAATAAATATGAAGAGTCACAATTTAATTGCAATTACAAGTAGATCCGAGTCTTGTCTTCCATTTGTAAAGTTAATGAACGCTTTGTTGAAATATTACAACAATCTTAATAAATGTTTCTTGTTTAACCTGAAATAAATGTTCGCCAAGAATAAGGGGACTTACAAACCTGGCGTTTGCTACTCGTTTCATGTATTGTTTAAACATTTAAAGGAACAATTTATAAAAGTTTTCACACATTTACACTAGCTGCCAGTGTTTAATATTTTCATTTAAAAAGTCGCAAAAGGAATTAAAACATTTTTCTTCCGTTGTTCATATTTTATTGAAGCTATTATTGAAAAAGAGTTCAATTAACAGTGTCGATATTACATTTTCATAAAACAATCCATACATAAAACATTTTTTAAAGATACCCACGTAGTAATTTTTAGAAAATACAGATAATTAAATTAATCCTTTACAAACTCCTCAAAATACAGCTTGTGAAAGACTGAAAATTGTTTTTGCTTATTACATATTATTTTTACAATTTCTAGCGGACAATGTTTATTAATTAATATGGATGCTAACTCCCAACTTTAAAATAGATGTAAGCTTATAACAAAATTTAAAATTAGTCTCAGAGTCTACGACAATATAGACGAACGTTTCTTTGTACACAAGACACTGCACAATAGTGCTAAAGCCTCCTTTTTAAACGGCACAAAGACGTAGCCTTCAAGAATATTATTTATTCAAGTCAGCAGATGTCTGGTTTTTCGCCCCCAGCTAATTATTTCTCGGCCGACATTTTTGCCTCGTCGTCACGGCCTTATTATTTCTTCGGTAAACGAATATTCGTGTGCAGTGCGTAGCGGCCCTTACTTAATTAAGTTATTAAATAAGTTAATATTTCGTAATACACAGAATATTTTCGTTTATCGCTACGGACGCTTTATTAATAGTCTGTTCCTATTTAAGAATATAAATGAAAAAGACATTTCTTTTAATAACAATAATGTAATTATTCGCTACATAGTACCTACAAAAGATTTTTATTAAAAACGCAGATGATTAATATTGCAAATTCAACTCAAATAATACTTAGACAAATAATACTATTTAGCTTTATAATGTAGACAAAGTTCAATAAACAAGAGTTCATATCTAGTTTAGGTTTTTATCACGAGTAATTGGACCCCCCCTGGCTACTTAGTCAGGAGTTTTACATGGTAGAATTTTTCGAAACTAACCCACCGAAGCAGCTACTTTTATATTAAAAAAAAAAACTTTATTTCACTTTTCAATAACACTTGACATTTTTGCACAGCCATTTCAAAAATCCGCGGAGCCGCCGAAAATCCGTAAAAACTACAATAAAAAAATGAACAAAATCCCCAAAACAAAGCCGACACTTGGCTGCTCCGTCATAATCAATCAAGCCGGCTGATTGTCGGCAGTCTATTGTTTTTGTCCCTCTCTGTTGGAGGCCCGGCGAGATAGTTCCATTCAAAGATGCTTTTTGTGGAGATTTTTCATACACGAAAATTGCAAAAATTGCAACGAACGTGGAACAGTGTACAACAAATACCTTTATGAAATTAAATTAAATGATTTATTTACTGAATAAAAATACAACAAACACCTAATGATTTATTTGGTGGATAATAATTTAATTATAAAAATTTTGGTTCTCTAAATGATAAAAGTCCTTACATATTCGACTGACAGTTCAGTATGCAAATATTAAACATGCTAACATTCATAAAACTTCATGTTAGTATGCTGATTAGTTCCTACATAGTTCAAGAGATATCTACCTATTTGTTAAATAATTAATTTACTGAAAACGTAACCGTAACTAACCTAACCTAACCTAAGTCCTAACCCTATGATCTATAACTATAAAAGGCTTTGTCCTGAGTGACTGACTGACAGACAAGCTACAGCCCAAACGGCTGAACGTAGTGACTTGAAAATTTCAGGTGATTTGAAGATTCTTTGTGAACCCAAACCGCTCGCTAAGAAAGGATTTTTTGAAATTCTACCCCTAAAGGGGTTAAATAAGGGATTTAGGTTTGTATGAAAGTCCTTCATTTTTCAAGTTAGATTCATGAAAATTGGTATATAGACTTCTGAATAAAAATAAGAGAATGGGTGTCCGAGGGATTTTGGAAATTTCACCCCTAACTCTCTAAAAAGGGGGTTGAAACTAGAAAACGCTTGGTCCCGGCTGGCTGGCTTTTGGACAAGCTACTGCCCAAACGGTTGAACGTAGAAACATGAAATTTTCAGGGAATATTCTCTTAACACCCTAGATGTGTACTAAGAAAGGATTTTATGAAATTCGACCGCTAAGGGTGTTAAATAAGGAATTTTATTTTACATATATGGGAATCCGTCAATTTTCAAGTTATGTTTATTAAAATCGGTAAATAGGATTTTGGATAAAAATAACAAAGTTCCTCGATTTTTTAATTCCACCCCTACTAACGAGACTACCTCCTAGGGGGGTGAAACGGGGGTCCAAAGATATTATGAAGAAATGCTCCTTCACGCCGCAGTTACTGATCGGAACTAGCTGAAATTTGAACAATAGTTAAATTATATTCTGGATTAATAAAAAGTCTACTTCTTATCCCACAAAAATCTATGGTTCCCGCGAAATTTGTAAAAAATAGAAATACGCGCGGGGGAAATACTCCTTCACGTCCCAATTTCTGAATCGATTTGTCTGAAATTTGGGATAGAGGTAGATTGTATCCCGGTTTAATACATAGGCTACTTTTGATCCCGAAAAAATCCGTGATTTCCGTGGGATGTGTGAAAAACCAAAGTTCCTGCGGGAGAAAAACTCCCTTACGCCACAACTACTGAAACGATTAGGCTAAAATTTGAATTAGAGATACATTATATAATGATCTAGCACTTTGGTTACTTTTTATCTCGGAAAATTACATGGTTTTTGCGGGATATTTGAAAAATCGAATTCCACCCGAGAGAAAAATCGTTCACGCCGCAATTACTGAACCGACTTGGCTGTAATTTGGAATAAAAGTAGATTATATCCCGGATTAATATATAGGCTAATTTTTATCTCGAAAAAATTCGTGGTTTCCGCGGGGTGTGTGAAAAACCAAAATTCCTGCGGAAGAAAAACTCCCTTACGCCGCAACTACTGAAACGATCAGGCTAAAATTTGGATAAGAGGCAGATTAAATAATGATCTAGCACTTAGGTTACTTTTTATCTCGGAAAATTACATGTTATTTGCGGGATATTTGAAAAAACGAATTCCACGCGAGAGAAAAATCGTTCACGCCGCAATTACTGAACCGACTTGGCTGTAATTTCGAATAGCGGTAGAATATATCCCGGATTAACATATAGGCTAATTTTTATCCCGAAAAAATCCATGATTTTCGCGGGATGTGTGAAAAACGAAATTCATGCGGAAGAAATTATCCTTCATTCCGCAAATACAGAACCGTTTTTGTAGATATTTTGGAATGGAGCTAGCTTATATCCTGGATGAACACGAAGGTTACTTTTTGTCTCGGAAAATTCATGTTCACCGCGGAGTTTGTGAAAAGTCGAATTTTACGCTGGAAAATACTCCTTCACACAATATATAGTTACATTCTTAAAACATAAATTAAAAATACCCAATTTTCCAAAGCAATCGATACCGTCAGCTGCTTTCTTGAAAGTAGGTATAAAGGTTAAGGTTGATAAGGAAATTCAGGTTTATGAAAAATCTGAATCTCTAGGTTTGTGAAAAATCGAAATTAACGCGGGCGAAGCCGCGCGCAAAAGCTAGTACTCTATAAACCTTACAAATACACTTTGTCGAGTCAACATAGCCCCGAATCCTGAAATATTACGTCGTATCCTTTTTTACACATATACAACTTACAAGTTAGTACTTTACTGCAATATAACTAAATATTAAGTGACGATGCAGCGGAGATGTTATCGTACTACCTCTGACAGTTGCTACACAGCATCGCACTGGAACGCTAAATCACCTGACGATGCTTATTTGCTGATAATTAAGTGATAGTCTTTCTTTGTTATAAAAAAAAATTTGATTTTCAAGGTTCTGGGACAATTGCCTGTCTCAAAATAAACATAACAACTAATTATTATTTAACTTATCGATTCGGACAGTTTTGGTATAATATTTAATTATTATAGAGAGACCCGCCCCGCCGAGCCGTTTGTGTGCAAATAATTCCCAACTCAAACATTGGCACAATTGATTAGATAACTTCCCAAATACAATGAGGATTTATTGGAACAAAAACGATTGTCGGTCGGTATCTAATCTGAAAATAAACTTGTATAAATCTTAGTCGAGTGGTTTTCGTGTAATTTCAATTTTTTTACCTAATTTAATATATTGAGGAATCTTGTGGAAATGGAAAACATGCGACAGAGATATTCAAATTCTGATTGGTCGAAATTGTTAATATGGGGTTTGTCATCATGTCATTTCCAATCACAGCCCCTAGATTGCGTAAGAAAAACGTATTCATCGTTATCGTAATCGTATACAAGTTCTGCCCGCTTTTTGGTTCTCCGATTTACATCAACCAATCTGACCAGGTTATTATAATGAATTTTCCTGCCCCGCATACGTTGTTTTGCCATGAAAATTATTCCTCACTTACTTAGGGATATGAAAAACAGTAGTATCGGAGGAGTTTTGTTACAAACACTGACATGAGAATTTAAGATATTAATATGATTTCTAACAATTTAGTAAAATAAAAATAAAACTAGATTTATACCTGCAGAATAGTTTTCACTCTTGCACATCCTCGTGTAGTAACTATCAGAAGTTGTAACAAGTTGCAACTGCTCGCATTTCCACCTAACTGTGGAACAATGCGCGATAGTTAACCTTTAGTTACTGTGTTTTAGTTGTTAGTCTGTACACAAGTTATTAGGTACTAGACTAATCTAATTGCAATCCAGCTCAATTTGTAGAGTGCTCTTTGTATAAGGGGCTTTTTAAATGCCAACCCCCCAGTCACTGATAAAAAAACTAAGGATTTATGTAAACCTTTTCGTAAAAGCAAACAGTAGCGCGATTAGTCTAAATTCTATAAGTGCCTGCTGAGCGAACTACAGCGTGGCCTTATAGTGCCAAAACAAGCATTTTTGGCACCAACAAACTGTCGACATTTTTTTTGTGCTGTCCACCCTGTCCATTAACAATATTAGTAGAGTAAAAAAGAGTATGGCCGCAAAATCTCTCGTTGTATCTATGAGGTATCGGGCGATAACCAGCATCGCGCTGGAACACTAAATCGCTTGGAAGTCAATCTTTGGTAGTAGCTTAATATATATTCGGAGCTAGTAGGGCACTACCGCCCTAGTAGAGGGTAGTACTTACCAATTTAGAAATTATTAAATTCTAAAGTAACCCGTCTTGCACTTGGCTGTTTTTTTTTTTAATAAAGGAGTCTGCAAGAACTATATCAAGTCTCGGACACTGCAAACTTAGTATTCCCGTAGAAAAATGTCAGGTATCTCAGTATTTACGTGATACAAACAGCGCAGAGCGGCGTCTGACACTTTAAGAGATATCTCGCCAAGAAAATTGAAGCGAAGGAAATAAGCGTATTTCTTTTCATTAGCGTTTCCCTCTGTACTGTGTACAGCTGCAATGACAGATCGTCCTATTATAGGGTGACCATGAGGTTTTACTAATTTTATTATTTCGGTATGACAAAGTTTCTTTTCGGACGGGGCTGCAGGGGATGCAAGGGGTTAGGCGAAAGAAAAGTGACTTTTGTGGCACGAAAATCCCGTCACGAAGAATATCTACGAAAATCTAGCGATTGGTAAAACACATGAAAATATAAAATGGAGTTTTGCTTCAGGTGTTATTCCAATATTTGTTTGTACCCTGCGTCCCACGACATATTTGTACTTTTTCCAATACTCTGTATGTGAAGGCACATAACTGTGTGTCAAGCAAATCTTTTTTGTTACGTCAGCCAATTGGTTTCACAATTACATTCGGTTTGCGCTGAACAATCCATCAAACGATTTTTCACCCACGCATTTAATGTAGGTGTTTTGTATAGCAAACGATTTATATCATGCAACAAATCACGTGACTGAAAGACGGAGAAATTTCGGCACGTGTGTCCAGAGAATTCAAAAAATACTGGAGCTAGTAGAATTCGCTCTTTGCCATTCATATAATTAAATTCAAGAATTATCATTTTTATAATTATTTACACTAATATTTGCAGTATCACAAAATCCAACATAAGTAATACCATTATGCTACTCATGTGTTTAGGGTATCTACCAAATAATATTTAGGTATTCTTTGGCTTAGGACATAATAAATAAAAGCTACAATCTCATTTTTCCACGTCGCCTGGTCACTCTACGGCCTTTTGCGAAAAGTATTTTCTTTATATTTTTTGCTCATTTGCGAATAACTTTGGCTTGGCTTTTTCTTATTACATTTTTGCTGCAATCGTGTTTGCTATCTTGTTAGGCGATAGTTTCAAGAACGAGTAAGTATAGTATATTTTTTTTTTAAATGAGGTAAATTTTTAAAATCAGTAAAATCAAATTTACTTTACGTTTCTGCAATGTCGAAGTCATAAACAAAATAATTTTTCGCTTTTGCAACGTATACAGCTCAAATCCGACGTTCGTAGTAAGCTTTTCAAAAGTCTAAACAAGGTTTTTTTTAACCGGATGTATCTCGAGAAATATGTGCTGCTATCTTAAGTTAATCCAAAAAGTGTGGCGAAAAATCCTCTCTACAGTCAATAATCCGGCGTTAGCAACTAGTTCGGACTGGTTCTAACCGGATTTTTCCAGTTGCGAGCACGAAAACATGGCGGATTTTTTGCTGGTCCGCCTCTGTTTGTGTCGCCAAAGCACTTTGAGAGATTTATTGAACTTTTTTCTGGAAATCCAAGAATTTTCTTTTCACTCTGTCTCTTTTTTTCCATATTATTAAAGTTTTCTGTGAATTGATTTAGGATCGACTCGTGTTTCCGTTGAAGCGTCTTGAAAGTTGAAAGGGATAATGTCAAGGCCGGAGTGAAAAGTTTGTACAACTTTCCTTTATATGTTTATGTTTTCGATTAATATTTCGTTTGATTTGAAGCTTTTACCAATCGTAAACTAATCTAATGAATAAGTTTTTTTTTCTTAATGATACAAAGTATTATTTCAAATTGAAACTATCGTTAAGAGTGGTGACGAAGTGTTCCAATCTACTATAGTAGTGTTATTATCTCGCCGCAGACTCGGTCATAAATCATCGGAGTGTTTCGCTTTTGTATTTCACTGCTGAGCTTCACAGCTGCTTTTGTATTTTAGTGAACAACAAAAGCGAAACACTCGAATGATTTATGGCCGAGTCTGCAGCGAGATAATAACACTACTATAATTATTTTTAAGTGACTACCTAGTTTATTATGGGCTCATCTCAGTACAGGGTGACAGTTAATATATTTATCACAATATATCATTAGGAACTACATTAGTTGTATTAGTTCCTATAAATTCCAACCCAAAAACAAAAAATTTAAACCAACATAACATAAAATTATGAATAAATGAAATACAGATATCCGTATTTTTTATAATTAAGCTTGCATATAATTTTATTAATAACACATGAGTATATAGTAATATTCGTAGTATAAACCTAATCACTCAACGTATAAAGATCTCTAGAATGAGAAAACTAAAGGGTGCACGAAAAAAAAGATTTGTTACCTTTTCTGTTAAAGAAAAAAAAGTAAAAACTACATTGACATGGGCTCCGCACGTTAAAAAGCCTTTGATCTGTAGTCTAGTTCACAGAAGACTGTTCCACGTACAATCTGAATTTGCGACAAAGCGTTTCTGCTGGCCGTACTTGAGGGAGCACTTTGTTGGAACGATTGTGCCAGATGTTTTGTCGCTTACAATTTGCGCAAAGCCTCTTATATCGCATTTCAGTGAGAAATTTACGGGTTTCGAACCCACCACTGATAGGATTTCCTTATTTTCATTACATATAGCTTTAGGGCTTGACTACAGTTGCGACACCTCCTATTGTCCTTAGACTAAGACAAAAATTGTCTTAGTCTAACGACAATAGGAAACGTACAACAGACAACGCATGGCCTGTTCTCCATTTTACTGCTCCAAGGGTAGTGACTGTTTAAGTATAGTGTAGTATCATCGGTTTTTTGTTTTGTTGGCCATAAGTAAGTAGCCCACGCCAGCTGTTTTCCCTGACTTTAGAATGCATATTTCAAGTTTGAGAAAGTTATAAACATAATAAATGACTTACTTAAATAACTTGAACTCTAGTCACTCCAGAACTCCGAATATAAGACGGAAGAAGTTCTAACCACTATAAGTAATCAAGGTAAGTATTCAAAATAACATCGTTTAAAAAATCTGCTAACTATACCTATATCTCCGGTTTCCACGTAACTTTATTTTCAAGAAATTCAGTGCATAATTTTGACGAATTCTCCCGATTATATTGGTAAAGTTATTCATATAAATACTTACACAATAAGAATTTGATCTTTACCAAGAAATCGTAACCGTTTTCTTTTGCTGACTGTACCGGTTATTGTCAAACGATTGTATCGGATGTTTTCCTTCGGGGCGCTGTACAAAGGAATTAAGTTGAACTTCTTTTGTAGACCCGCCCGCGTCGGAAACACTTTAAACGAAGTGTGCAAACTGACTTGTTTGAATTCTGCTGACATTTTACTTCTTTGAACGTCAATCTTCTTTACAGTGATGTACGAAGTTGAACTACTTTCGTTCATCTACATAAATCACAAGAAAAGTCGTATTCATTCCTTCATTCATTGGTCTTGAAATAAAGTCACAGTACATTCTCACACACTCTCTCACACACACACACACACACACACACACACACACACACACACACACACACACATACACACATACACACACACACAGAAACACACACACATAAATTTCACAGCATGCATTTGCAATAATATTTTGTAACTTATTACAATAATTGTTTGTCACTTGAGACATTGTATGGGGAGGGCGATGATCACTGTAACACAGTTTATACTTCTGCAGGATCATCGTTCCCATTTGTTTCTGTATCGTTTCCTAAGATTCAAATAAAGCAAATTTTTATTATTATTATTTATTCACCCTCTGATTCATTGTCACTCTGCCCAAACTTGCAGTAGACCTTTAAGAAAGCTGAAACTGAGAACGTCAATTTCTTTATTTCTTTATGTTATATCAAAAAGTAGGTACCTATAGATATTTCAATCCACAAAGACGCGCCCCACTCTGACAAAATCGCTTATGTTTCATTCGATTCTTATGGAGTTTGACAAAGTGGGTCGCGTCATCGTGGATTTAAATATGTTATGCATTTAATAAAATGTTATGCATTTAATCGGAGTGTGTTTGTGTTAATTAGAGTAGGTATCTAGATCATTCTAAATTACTCACAAATGAAAGAAAACAGTAACAATAAAGATACTAAATTGCTGCGAATTAACATTGCTGCAAAAAATTCCGTTACCACATGAAACATGCTAAAAATCGTAAAATTTTATCATACCCAAATTTCACCTGAAAAATTAAATAACATTTTCATAAAATCAAACCCATACATATTCAACGTACGCCCATTCAGATTTCGCCGTGCACAAAATAATAGGCTATATATTTTTATTCGAATATTTTAATAACAGAATTGAAAATGGACTAACGAATTCAGTGAAAATATTATCGTGAGTATTTAGATTTAGGTCGCACTGGCGATTTACTTTTGTGTTAAAATGCATAGTCGCAATAAATAAATTCGTACCTATTTAAATATGTACATTTTAAATACATATCACGATGAAGTCACACCATCAGAATTCCATTTTTACCAGACGAAGGTGAATAATGAAGATGGTGGTGGTAAAAGGTGTTTTCATCTCATCCGCTCGGAAAAGGGATTTTTAATGCCCAATGGAAAATGCTATTATATTCCCTATAGGGCCGAAAAGCATTTTCATTTCTCCCTAGGGCGAGAAAGTAGGACCCGAATAAATTAATTCCGACCACCACAATCTTGGGTTGAATCATAGATTGATTTGTGATAGTGTCGGTATAGTGTTTTACTTGAAACACTGAGTTTGGAGCCCGATTCGAAGAGACTTACATGGAGTTACATCGCGCATCGTCCGGGAAAAAAGTCGTCAGCGGAAGGTGTCACGACCCTCAATAATGCGGAATACGATAAAAAGAGATAGGGTAAATTGAACCAAAATTCTAGTTAAAGTTACTGTTAAGGTTAACTATAACGAGAATCTTAACAAGCGTTATTCACATCGTCGAATTGCGTTGCACCATCATAAAATTCGCTAACGTTAAAGTTATTCGGGTTACAAGTGAAATGAGGCATTTATGTCTCTAAAGATGCGTGAGCAGTATCTTAAAGACAAAAAAATATGAAAAACTAAAACCTAACAACAAAACATAAGTGACAGATCACAGACATAAAAACATAAATATGTTTTATGGCGCTGGTTATGGTTAATGTCAAAAACGACGTCAATTTAACCATAGTCAGATGGTGCAACTCATTTTGTTAATTTGACGAACGATTTGACGTTAACGTTTCATATTTAACGATCAAGTGGGATGGTGAAATCCACCCATAGTATTTTATGAGTCAAGCCCGTTTATTTGATGATTTTGAGATGTGAAACAAATACCTATGTAATGCGCCATCTTGTGGTAGCGGCCATCTTGGGATGATTTGCATCAAACTTCAAAAAACACTCCCGACACAAAACAAAATCAAATACGGTTCATTCGTTCAGGAGCTACAATGCCATACACAAATACACACCGACACGTCAAACTTGGCTTCAGGTATAACAGTTAGATGACAAGACAAAAAGTTGATAATGTATAATGCTGTTTAAACAATAAATTAATTTAGCAGGTGTTTAAAATGTACCGGTTTGCCGCAAAATGTTCCCTGGGGCGATGAAACTAAATCACGGTTCGTATAATATCATAATTGAATTGACTAAACTACATTATTTCGTCATGTTAATGGCTACAAGCTATATTACTGAACAATCTAAATCCGAATGTATTTTCATTTGCTGCATATCATAATAAATGAGGATGTGTGATAGATAAGTTTTCTCTCTCTTCAAGTTCGTACTTGACTGCGGTGTCAGCCCAAGATTTTATCGTACTAATTTGGAAGGAATAAGTAAACTCAGCACCTAACCTAACGGTTCATACAGAGCATCGCGACAGAACGCTAAATCACAAGGACAAACTAGGTTTTTCCACGATGGTAACTTTCGGCGTATAGGTAGCTATAATAACACCATCTAAGTACATCAGTTACCTTCAGTAAATAACCTACCCCCAAGAGTACACTTTAATAACACAAAATTACTCCAAAACGTGTCAAGATATAAATGGCGGCAGTTTCTCACGGCTGACGTAATATGCACCGTTGCAGGCTCGCTGCGAGGCTCGTATTAATATCACTCCACCTAATATTATCTACTAATATTGTAGCAGCACCCGCGCAACTAATTAACTGGCAACACAGACAGTGTTAGACTGGAAGCGTTTTGTTTGTTACAGGTGCCGGCAAACTTCTTGAGTATGACGTAGCAATGACGTAGTAGTGGCAAGTTATCGCACGCGACTCTCCGCCGACGCGCCCCGCACTTACCACCAAAAGGATCTTAAATTCGCTTGTGCGCAATCAAGGTCATGTACCCAAGAAGTTTGCCGTACTGACTGTACTTACAGGTTTTAAGTTTTAACCCACGTTGGAAAGCTGCACGGTATATGCGTTTAAGTTGAGAGGGCATTTGTTTGTTTCTTTGTTTGATTGTCTATGTGTTACGGATTGCGTGTGCGAGTTTCGTTACGGAACGATGATGATTGTTGATTAAGTCCTGTGAGTCTGTCCTTAGATTGTATAAGAAAAAACATACATCGTGATTGTAATCGTAAACAAATTCTGCCACCTGATTGTCCGGAAAAAAGCAGTTTATTTGGCGAATCAGCTGTTAAAAATCAATCACAATGTACGCAATGGTACCAGTTCTGTTGTGCAAAATCTCTAAAATAATTTGATGCGTCTAAAAATAACACTATCCTTTTCGAAATGGATCCCATAGAAACTGATAGCACTATTTTTAAACTCGACAAATTAGCTTAGTGTAGAGATTTTGCACAACGGAATTATGTAAGCCAATGCTACCAATTGGTCAAAGATAATTATTAATACTAAAAATTACTGTATGCCAAGCGGTTGCATATTTTGATGTCGTCCGTGTTCTCAAAGGACATCAAACGATGCCGACCGTGCGCATGTACTTATAACGAAAAATTCTAAACAAATACATAAAACTAAAAATTATTAGCGAATTGACTACATCAACTATATCTATCGCATCCAGTTGATTATTATCTTTGAAGCGATAAATTTAGTATGCAGCATCAAATATAAGGCGCCGCTTGGGACGTATATGGGTAATTGATTTTGTGATGCCTCCTCCAGCCACCTAGTTCAGGTATTTTCACTACGGCTTCCGTGTGTTTGTGTTACGTATTGTATATCAACTTGATTATTACTGCGTAATGAAACTTACCTATATGCCTCATTGTTTTCCATAATGTTCTAGAGTTAGATACAGTGCAGATACAAAAGAGGAAGTAGCTAGATTCATAGATGGATGGATTCATCTTTATTGCACACCAGAGAATAAAAAGAAATAATAAAAACACAAACGAACTTTTGAGTACAATTTGGCGTACCTACATTACCTAAATGTTGCCCCTCTTTTCATGGTTTTGGGCAATTTTCATGATTTTACATCCTTTTCATGATTTTGATGACCCGACTGGCGCAGTGGCACACGCTCGGATTTGAGTTGGAGGTCGTGGGTTCGATTCCCGCCACGTGCAACTATAGAACTTAACAATTCCTAAATTGGTTTAAGCAGCCATTGCAGCCCGATAAATGGAATGTAAATGGAATGAAATTAAATAAAATTCATAGAATGCGTGGAAGATAATCAATTTGGTGAGAACGTAAAAACTGTCACTTAGGTGTTCTTAAAATTTAGCGATTATTTGTGAAAACGAGCATCACAGTTGAAGGTCTCGCTTAGTCCATTTCAGCATACTCATTAAAACACTAACACGCGAAACGTGTACGAAACAAAATCGCATATATTCTGAAAGCTACCTTTTAACTAACTCGTTTAATCCAAGTTAAACTGGAGCAGCGCGATTTCATGAAACACTAAAACATAACGGAGTCTGTCAGTTTTGTTTAAAGTTTGGCAACGTTTCAGCGCCGCGTCCGCGCGGGCAGCTCAGGGATTACGTGGGGGTTACATGAACCCCCACGTAACCCCCACGTCAGTCTGGTGATGCAATCAATGCGAGTTTGCTAGTCAAACTATTTTTCTTTTCATAAACGAACCTACCCATGATGGAATATGCCCTTTTGTTTTCCATTGACAACATTCTGTGACCGAAATTGAAACTAAGTTTAGGTTTCGGCCAAAAATCGAGTTTTGAGACTTTTGATCGAGCACTAATCATAGGAATTGTAAACGAATCTAGACACGCGGCAGCGTGTCAAGACAAGTTCAAAAGAAAAAGAACTGGCTAGCCAGCGCCGAGTGTAATATTACACGAACCACTTGGTGCCACTTTTGACCCTTCTATAACTCAAAACCTCTTTAACGTAAACACATAAAACTACGTGTGTTTAATTATATCCATAAGGACATATAGAAGCCCAAATTTCATGAAGCTAGCTCAAACGGTTATAAAGATATGAAGGTCAAAAAGTCGTTAAAATTCATACTGACTGACATATAGTACAAAAACCTAACGTACTTCCAGATGACCTAGAAGGATGAAATTTGGAATCCAGCTCGGTGACTGTGTGTAAGCGTAGGAAAAAATCAAAAAATAAAGAAAAGTCAAAAAATAAGGGATGTTCCCATACAAACTGAAATATAGTACCTAAATCTAACCTATACTTCCAGACGACCTAGAAAGATGAAATTTAAAATCCAGCTTGGTTATTGTGTGTAAGCGTAGGAAAAAATCAGAAAATTAAAAAAAGTCAAAAAATAAGGGGTGTCCCCATACAAACTAACATATAGTACAAAAACCTAACCTACTTCCAGATGATCTAGAAGGATGAAATTTGGAATCCAGCTCGGTTGCTATGTTTAAACGTAGGAAAAAATCATAAAATAAAAAAAGTCAAAAAATAAGGGGTGTCCCCATACAAACTGACATATAGTACCTAAACCTAACTTACTTCCAGACGACCTAGAACGATGAAATTTGAAATCCAGCTTGATTATTGTGTGTAAACGTAGGAAAAAATCAGAAAATAAACAAGTTCAAAAGAAAAAGAACTGGCTAGCCAGCGCCGAGTGTAATATTACACGAACCACTTGGTGCCACTTTTGACCCTTCTATAACTCAAAACCTCTTTAACGTAAACACATAAAACTACGTGTGTTTAATTATATCCATAAGGACATATAGAAGCCCAAATTTCATGAAGCTAGCTCAAACGGTTATAAAGATATGAAGGTCAAAAAGTCGTTAAAATTCATACTGACTGACATATAGTACAAAAACCTAACGTACTTCCAGATGACCTAGAAGGATGAAATTTGGAATCCAGCTCGGTGACTGTGTGTAAGCGTAGGAAAAAATCAAAAAATAAAGAAAAGTCAAAAAATAAGGGATGTTCCCATACAAACTGAAATATAGTACCTAAATCTAACCTATACTTCCAGACGACCTAGAAAGATGAAATTTAAAATCCAGCTTGGTTATTGTGTGTAAGCGTAGGAAAAAATCAGAAAATTAAAAAAAGTCAAAAAATAAGGGGTGTCCCCATACAAACTAACATATAGTACAAAAACCTAACCTACTTCCAGATGATCTAGAAGGATGAAATTTGGAATCCAGCTCGGTTGCTATGTTTAAACGTAGGAAAAAATCATAAAATAAAAAAAGTCAAAAAATAAGGGGTGTCCCCATACAAACTGACATATAGTACCTAAACCTAACTTACTTCCAGACGACCTAGAACGATGAAATTTGAAATCCAGCTTGATTATTGTGTGTAAACGTAGGAAAAAATCAGAAAATAAAAAAAAGTCAAAAAATAAGGGGTGTCCCCATACAAACTAACATATAGTACAAAAACCTAACCTACTTCTAGATGACCTAGAAGGATGAAATTTGGAATCCAGCTCGGTAACTGTGTATAAGCGTAGGAAAAAATCAGAAAATAAAGAAAAGTCAAAAAATAAGGGGTGTTCCCATACAAACTGAAATATAGTACCTAAATCTAACCTATACTTCCAGATGACCTAGAAAGATGAAATTTGAAATCCAGCTTGGTTATTGTGTGTAAACGTAGGAAAAAATCAGAAAATTAAAAAAAGTCAAAAAATAAGGGGTGTCCCCATACAAACTAACATATAGTACAAAAACCTAACCTACTTCCAGATGACCTAGAAGGATGAAATTTGGAATCCAGCTCGGTAACTGTGTGTAAACGTAGGAAAAAATCAAAAAATAAAGAAAAGTCAAAAAATAAGGGGTGTTCCATACAAACTGAAATATAGTACCTAAATCTAACCTATACTTCCAGATGACCTAGAAAGATGAAGTTTGAAATCCAGCTTGGTTATTGTGTGTAAGCGTAGGAAAAAATCAGAAAATAAAAAAAAGTCAAAAATAAGGGGTGTCCCCATACAAACTAACATATAGTACAAAAACCTAACCTACTTCCAGATGACCTAGAAGGATGAAATTTGGAATCCAGCTCGGTAACTGTGTATAAGCGTAGGAAAAAATCTGAAAATAAAAAAAATTAAAAAATAAGGGGTGTCCCCATACAAACTGACATATAGTACCTACCTAAACCTAACCTACTTCCAGATGATCTAGAAGGATGAAATTTGGAATCCAGCTCGTTTATTGTGTGTAAACGTAGGAAAAAATCAAAAATTAAAAAAAAGTCAAAAAATAAGGGGTGTCCCCTATACAAACTGACATATAGTACCTAAACCTAACCTACTTCCAGATGACCTAGAAGGATGAAATTTGGAATCCAGCACGTTAATTGTGTGTAAACGTAGGAAAAAATCAAAAAATAAACAAAAGTCAAAAAATAAGGGGTGTCCCCATACAAACTGACATATAGTACCTAAACCTAACCTACTTCCAGATGACCTAGAAGGATGAAATTTAGAATCCAGCTCGTTAGTTGTTAATGTTAGTAAAGGGCTAGTGAACGGCTCTATTGGAGTCATAGAGAAAATAAACTGGGATGTCGATAGAAACAATAGTGCACGTAGAAATATTATCAAATTTAATAATTTAACTTATGAACTAGAACGTGTCAAGACTAAGTTTCAGATATCAAATAATGTATATGTTCACCGGGAACAGTTCCCTATTTGCTTGGCTTACGCTACTACCATCCACAAATCACAAGGACTTAGTCTGGACAGCGCTCTTCTGGACATAGGCACTTCGATATTTAGCAGAGGACAGGCCTACGTTGCGCTCTCCAGGGTTAAAACCCTAGACGGAGTACACCTTATTAATCTAGACCCTAGTCAAATTAAGGCACAAGATAGTTCTATAATAGAATATAACCGCCTGAGATCCCTATATCGCCCGGACTTAGCTAATTTAAGCATAAACAGGAAGCTTACTAAAAAGGTAGCAGATAATGAATGGGCAATGCGCACTATTATCTCTAACATTCAAGAGAGTGTAAAAAATAGTATAAAAAGAAAATCACGCAGCGGAAACGCAAGAAAAAGCTTTAAACTCAATACCTGCCTAGTTTTCTTTACAAAAAGTAATGATATCCCACCAAAAACATAAATGTAAAAAAAGGAGAGCCAAGTTCAATACAAAAATTATGCTTGGCTGTCGGCTTCGCCGCAAAAAGAATGGAGATCAAAATGAGTGCCAAGTTCTATGTAAAATCGAAATTTGTATTTATAGGAACAAAAAAACAATATGAACAATTATTAAACTCTATTTCTTTGCTTTATTGGATACCTATAACAATTGCTGTTATTCAAAAATGTGAGATCTTAAAATAGGTTAGATTTGACTTGGCAAGTTTTTATCGGAATTAAAATGTATAACTTTATAAAATGACTGATGTAAACTGGCCAAGTCAAATCTAACCTATTTTAAGATCTCACATTTTTGAATAACAGCAATTGTTATAGGTATCCAATAAAGCAAAGAAATAGAGTTTAATAATTGTTCATATTGTTTTTTTGTTCCTATAAATACAAATTTCGATTTTACATAGAACTTGGCACTCATTTTGATCTCCATTCTTTTTGCGGCGAAGCCGACAGCCAAGCATAATTTTTGTATTGAACTTGGCTCTCCTTTTTTTACATTTATGTTTTTGGTGGGATTGTATTTTCTACTCTATTCATCATTTTCTACCCTATTCTATCCTGTTCTATCCTATACTATTCTATTATCTCCTATTCTATCCTCTTCTGTCCTAACATTCTCAGAGGTGTGTGAAGCCGGCCAACCCGCCTTTTGATCATTGGATAGACGTGGTATACCCCCGTTGTACCCTGTAAGGTCCACTTGCGTGAATGAAGACTTGAAGATTCAACGTCCCTCATTGGACAATTTTGACAATTTACTCACTACTCCTCACTTGGGCAATTATTGGTTTTTGTTGCCCGAGTGGGGAAATCTTCAGGCATCGTTTTAGTACGTAAGGAGTATTGTTTTGTTATATGTGGCATAATTTTCTTGCGAAAGAAAGTTTTCTTTCTTTCTTTCTTTACTTTGGGTTAGCGTGTAAACTCTGAGTTAACACACTAACCCGGGTTGGTGCAAGTGGGCCTAAGAGGCGCAAAAACGGGTTAAAACGATAATAAAATCATAGAGTAATGCCGAATGAGGTTATTAATACTAACATTATGTTATACACTGTAGCTACAGTAGCTAAATTTACCTCACTAGTGAGTTTTTGCTCGGACTGACGCTACTGCTGATACGCGAGTTGAACTTTGTGTACTGATGGAGCTAGTTTACTCATCAGCGTTTTAGTACCCAACTTTATTAGAGCATCGTTGAAAAGTTTTTACTGACGCTTTTATGTACTAAAATCCCTGCATCTAGTGTAACAGGTTTGAATTTTTAAGCGTCCTGACACTAAATGTCACTCTTTGCCACGGCGGCGAGGTAACAACGTAGGTATGTTGTAATTTTTATCATTATTACACTAGTGCTATAAAGGCAATTTGTAAGGCCTGGTTTCCACCAAAGCGAAGCGGAACTGAGCTGTGTTTGAGTAACGAATCAGATTCCGTCATTTCGACATCTCTTCTCCCCTATGTAAAAATGACGAAATCTGATTGGTTACTCAAAAACAGCTCCGCTCCGCTTTGGTGGAAACCGGGCCTCAATGTGGGTGCGTTGGTGCTTTCTTCACGCCGAATCTACTGAACCGATTTGGCTGAAACTTGGAATGGCGATAGATATACCTACCGTGGACACATGGTCTACTTTGCGTCCTGAATTTCTTAAGCATAAACCTGAAATTTACGCGAGTCGAGCCGCGGGCACTAGGCGTTTTGTTTTGTTGGTTTGAAACAATGAAAAAAAAAATTGGTTGTCTGTAAAGTCGGTTTACGGACGATAGTTTACGTGATAACGTCATAATCATTATTTTATGTTTGTATGATTATGATTGAAAAAAAATCATAGTCATAATCATTATTTTATGTAATTTTTATCGTGCCTCTCTATCGCTTGGTGGAACGTTACGCGGAACGGTACTATTTTTCATGAGTGCTGCTGGTGTTCATCAATTTATTAAACGTTATCACGTCAAAATCATAGGTTTATTCCCAAACTATATAGGCGTCCCGTTTCTTGGAAGCTTTAATGAATTTAAGTTCTGAAACTGTGAAACTCCTGTTTTTGAAGTCGGTTTATAAAATATGTGAGTGAACGACAGAGATTGCGTTTCCCGGGATTCGCGATAGCTGACAATAGCTCAACTTTGTTCACTATCTCAAAGCGCCGCGTTTTATGATTTTAATTCATTCGTACATAGTTTCAAATAGAGCTACTCTGACGAGACATGCATTTTGTGAAGTCCTGCATAGTTGCATAGATTGCTCTGTGAACGAAAGGAATTTTTGAATTTAAATACGACCACTCTGAACTTCTGATAGGACTTTACTGAATTGTCGCTGTGCATGGGGCAATAAAAAGGGTAATCAGATCGTTGCGATCGGGCTTTCAGGCCTGCTGAGCAAAAAAGCTCCATCCTGCTTTTCCACTTTATTGTACCGCGGGCAGCGACTGTTCGCTACAGGGATAGTTACTGGGTTTAACGGTTAAAGTAATTACGTTTAGATTTTCAAAATACTATTATATTGTTAATATCAAGATTTCTGAAAGTTATCTATGAACAAACTTGTAGATAACATTTAGGTACTACAAAAATATGCGATCGCTTATATTACGTGTAAAAACTTACTATTATGAATGTTAAAGTAACTTTGTCTTTCTGTTTGAATGCTAAATTTTTACGCCGGAACCACTGAATACATTTTAATTGATTCCTGGAAAACTGGTCTCCTTTTTGTTTGGCCTAGAATGGTGGACAAAAATTCTCAAATGTTTCCTACACATACAATATCAGAATAAAACGAATCACCTTTCACTCTATTCAATAAGTACTCTTTTATATAATTGTTAGGCTTGCGCTTGACTACAAGTCTGATGGACAGAAACGATGAGGTACTTGGCTGGGAACACGGAAGCTGGAAGGGTGTTCGTTCCACACAATAAAGAAAGAAAGAAAGTATTTATTTCGTAGTATGCCACACACCACACAACGTACACACTTATGTACTAGATCTATGCCTGAAGCTTCCCCCACCTGGGCAATTGAAACCAATAATTAATATAATAGCGGTTCGTATCAGAAACGTAGAAGAAAAACTCTACGCTCTATAAAGCCATAAAAAGAAAGACATAAAAGCTGCAATAGTACCTGAGTAAAACAACAAAAAACACACTAAATCATTCGCATTGGTAAATCTTCGGTGTTAGTAGGTACATTCGAGAAAACAATTCTCTTCGTGTCGGTACGTTATCGTCCGTTTCCGAACCGATACACCGCTCCATATATTAGCTGGAATATTATTTTCACATCGCCTGTACTTACCTGTATTAATGTTGCCAGTTTATTCTTTTATTTCTTTGTTACAAGAATAAGGTGAGGTAGAGAAAAGGACTAAACTAAAAGATTGAAAGTTAAACCGGCTTCAAAATAAACTTAACCGTTGTAACATTGAAAACTACTGAACCGATTATGGTGTAATTGGACTTGTTTGAATTATATATTGGCTCATTTAAAAAGAATGATCGCAATCTAATTGTAATTTAAGCGAAATTCGCAAACTGTCAGTTTCATAAACAGAAATTCTGGTGAGTCTATAAGAATACAATCTACTCGTATCGTATATATACTCGAAGTGGTTTTAAGAGGGTTTATGCGTTTACGCGTGAATCGCGTGTTGCTCCATACAAAAAAAGAATTCCGTTCCCCTGACGCAATTTTGCGCGGAAAATGGTATTACAAAAAAAAAATTATAGTAAAATAAATATACAACTTATTAAAATAGTAAATAACCAGTGACATTGAATATGAATTGAATTAAATTACTATAATTCAGAAATAACAAAATATCTTGGATTTTATCCTAAAATAATACGTTTAATTTATCGAAAAATGCTAAAAATGGCACTTTTCGGTTTATGGCTTTTGAATGAAAATCTAAGAAAATCGTGTTTTTTTTGAGAAATTTTTTAGTAAATGTTATTAATTTTCTAAATATGTCATTGTTATAAGTTTGTGTTATGAAACATGGCAAATATCTTGAATCAAAATAGAGCTTCCACCGCTAAGTGAGTAATTAGCCTTTACCTTAAACTTTCTAATGAGAAAGTTATACACATATTTTCAAATATTTTTGAGACAAAAACTAGATTATGAAATGCCAAATAATATGATGGCAATTATCTAATCAATAATTGAACACATGACACTCTTATGTTACGTCGAAAATTGTCAATTTTGACTCAAGCATAATAGTAACGCATGAACAGTCTTAAATAAAAATAATACATCTTGATCTTCATTTTCACAAGTTTTTATACCAAACTCACTTTTAGTTAACCATTGTAATTTTAAAAACATTCCAAAGGAAGCAGTATAAACCTAAGGTCTAAGTTGTTTCTGAACTATCTCAGTTCTCTTACTATGTGAGTTTCCTTATTGCATTATAGCAGGTGGAAAAAAAAAATACTAAAAAGTTGAAAGATGTATTATATATAAATTCATACCCAAATGTTGATGTAATCACAAAAAAAGCTAGTTTGATATGTACACGATATAAAGTAAAAATTCATACATATTCGCACGTACACCAAAAGATACAAAAAATACACTTCAAAGGTTTCCATAAACTCTTTGAAACGCGAGGTGTAAATTTTAAAAAAGACAACCATGCGTGTACGCTTTGTGCGATAAAATAACATAAAAGTACGTACTAGGGGTATGCACAAAGGTAGGTACAACAAATAACACGTCCAGAAGTGGACATAATATTAGTAAGCATAAAAAATGCCAAGCAAAACACCAATAAAATTTAATTTACTTTTCGTAAAAGAACGGAGGGTTTTTGTATTATATTCTTAAACACGTAAATCAAATTCTTAACATCATATCTTTACCAAATTCGTTTAGAGACCAATTACTTTTTTGGTATTTGATTTGCAAGTTTAAATTTTTGTTGTTTGCAAAGTAGGTCTGAAGTTCGGATTTTTCTTTGCGATCGAAAAATATACAAAGATACAAAGATATGTGGTGAGAGGTGTACTCAATGTGAATAAAAAACCAAATATGCTGGTTTATTTTCCTAACTTAAGAATTTTTTGTTAAATAACTTTATAATTATTTCAGACCCCGTGGTCATATACTTTCGCAGCGCAGAAATGCATATCGCGTCTCTCGATCAGAAATTTCAGCTAGTAGATCTTTTTGAGTACACACAGTTTGATTAAAGAGAGGTTGCAGTGTGTTTTTAACGAAAATTCGGACATTCGAGGCCTAAATAATAGCGTGGGCTTTTCATTTACATACGATAGGACTGTTTTTTTTTTTCTAAAAAGACTGTCTACCTTTTTATTATTCAATGTTATTGCATGACGAAAGTCCAACCGCTATCGTAGACCTTCGTAGCAACAGCGCTACGAGATTAATAGTCGATGTTAAAATGCTGTAAACGCAATGTTTACTTGCTGATTTGTCCTTAAAAGATACATCAACAAGCGAATTTTGTTTTTTTTTATACTAACAGAAGTCTCCCTATATTAGACCAAACCTAGACAAAAGAGAGTAGTAAGTGGCTTGCCCCGTGGCCTGAGGGAAATTGAAACCTCAATATCGTCAAAAATATACGTGTGGATATATTTGAAGACCTCTATTTTTTGAGTCTAGTAAACAATATATTTGTTTACTTTTGTCTATCTTTTTTCTCTGTTTATCTACATAAATTAGAAAGAGGAAGGAGATCGACAAATTCAACTCTACGCGTACACGGGAAAAGAAGAGTGACACAGGCGTACTCGTTCACTTTTTATTCCGATCCAACAAAATTTTCCAATAGGTATATAAAAAAAATTGGTTGTCTGTAAAGTCGGTTTACTGACGATAGTTGAACGTGACAACTCTCGCTTGCACTTCAAGCCTTACATGGAACGCCTATTAGCGAGGTAACGGCAAATGAGTCATGTTTTTTTGTGCGTGCAGCTGGCTCTATCGAATTATAAAACGTTGTCACGTCAATATCAAGCAGAAACAAGTCTAGTTTTAAAATTTTTTGGGCTATTTTTAAAGGCAATGTAATTTTAATGGCACCTGAAAAAATCTTTGATTCTAAAATAAAACAGGCGTTAATTAACGTAGGAGAAACGCGACAGTAACGTGCATTGTTCGAAGTCTAGACACTTACCCTGTTACAAATAAACGCAAAATAGAGTTGAAATATTTATTTGAATTTAGAATGTTAACTTATTGATGACAGAAAAGGACAAATAGAGTATGTATATCTAGCTATTCCACCGCTATTTCAACTTTATTCGTTAGGTGGTTAGTCTTGTTTTAAAGTAAATAATAAATAATTAATGTACAGTATACATAGTATCGAAGGCTTCAAAGTATGTATAAAGTCAAACACCACATGGTTGTAGAGTACACTCCACACTCTACCCGACGGAGCTACGGTGGAGATATTAATTGGAATACTTGTAAAACTGTCTCTCCGAGGTATTTCTCGCCTCCGTTACCTATACACCTCTATTACTCAGCGTATAGCCTTCTGTAAATACTAAAAACCATATTACCGATAGATTCGCCTCGACCTATAACAACGGGTCTATAAGTATTTTGTGGTTGCAGAATTATAACTTTATCGGCTTTTTGCCGTGCTCAAAAGGGCGTTAACCCGATCCACTGTTTTTTTTCCTTTATAACACGTATGCCTGTGTAAACATACATACACACACTTTTGTACACACACACACACAATATGAGATCTTAAGATTAAAATCAAAATGTTGAGACGGATGTGTGGTGTGACAGGAATGGAAAAGATAAGGTACGAGTATATTCTAAGGGGAAGTTTGATAGTTATGCCTGTGACAGTAAAGATGAGGAGTAATAGGTAAAGATAAGGTGTAGGAGGAGTAGGTAAAGATGAGAAGTAAAGAAGGTAAGTTTGATAGTTGCACCTGTGACAGAAAAGATGAAAAGTAAAAGGCTACCGCACTACGGACATGTAATGATACGGAGGGATGAAAATCATGTTACAAGAATTATAAGATGTGCATAAAAGACTAAAGAGCGATGGATTGCGTGAAATAGGATTGCACGATGACAGATGATAGGAATGAAAGGAAGAACACGTGCTTTGCCGACTCCACACATAATATGGAAAAAGGGCTGAGATGGAAAAAAAGAGAGTCATATCAATTCCTAGGACAATCATTAAAAAACAAAAATTGAATTTTCATTCACCCATCAAACACAAAAGAATATTTGGTTACATTTTAAATTAAACTCCTTTATGAATTTTTTAAATAAACGCTTTTCCAGATTCCGCGTCGGATAATCCGATCCAATATGGCGCTGCGGAAATAGTGCTTCGACTGCCCTGAATGTATGACGTCACATCCGTCACTGTTATTTCATACGAAATAAATCCCATCCGTGCGTGACGGATGACGTTTGATGGAGGGTTCCGTAGATAACGCATAGCTAAAAAATATTGTATTTTACGTTATTTTTTAAAATTTCAAGTGCCAACCTATTACAATGATTCCATATAGATACAGACTTGTCTAGTGTCGTGTATTGTCTATTGACAGACATACGGATGAACTGTGAGGCGTAGTAGAAGCAGCTAGGCAATTGTGTAAGAAAGACGTATTCACCTTGATCGTGCACTTAAAAAAATCTGCCACTTGATTGGCTAGTAAATATGTAAACAACAGATTCGGCCAATTAACGAGCAGAATTTGTTTACGATTACCTATAACGATGAATAGGTTTTTCTTAAACAATTTCCTCAAGGTCTAAGCAGGTTCCGTCGCTGCTGCCGACCCTCCTGGGAAGGACATGCCGAAGCCTTACGAGACATCTGAAATATTCCTCTCAAAGTACGTTCCCGCCCACTTTGGTAATTTTATCGAGGTTGTATTCTTCAATGGGACACGTGACTTTTCTTCTCTTTTCCTTATTTAACCAGAGGGATGCGCGTAGAAACAACAACTTTTCACCACGCTTAGTTATTCAAACGATTCTTCCAAGGAACACTGAACCAAGCGCTACTCGTCCCACCAATCGTATTCAGAAGGCAGCAGTAGCACTTAGGCACTCGTTCCCGGTACGCACTGCAAAGGTCTGGCCACTGTCTTTCACACCACCTACAAACCTGGGCGCCTTCAAATCAAAAGTGAATAGGCATTTCCTAGGCAAGCGCGCTCCACTTTATACTGTATCATCACTTTCCATCAGATGTGACTCGGCCCACCCCCCTCGTTTCTACGGGGTAGCGTTCTAGTAGGGTCTTGTCTCCTACAAGAAACCCTAAATTAGTTTACCTGTTAGCTACTGTACCTGGGGCTATTTTCACCTCATGGCGCAACAGAGACAAAAAAATACTCATAAAGTTTACGGGGCAAAATAGACCCCGTATCGCAGCGTAAGCAGTTTATTGTCGGGTCTAACCCCGTACCAGGGGAAAGTTGCCAAAAAGCTGAATCGCAGCGAACGTGTTAAAATCTGAAGCAAAAATTAGAACGTAAAAAGTGTATTTGTTGCCCGTACAGAACCCTGAGAAAATAAACGAGATAAAATGTATCGTGAAATGAGACACTTGTTTCATTTATAAACTCCGCGTTTACCTACTGGGGCGGCGAATTAAATAAAATTGTTTTGCAGAATGTACCTATTCTACGTATCTTTATGTAGTTGGTTATTACTGTCTCTGTTTATTTAAGGAAGAGACCTTTCCGGGAATTTAACTATAATATTATATATTACGTATATTTTAAAATAGAATGGAGTACAAAGGAACACTCAATATTCTATCTATAATAGGAAAATTACGTAAAAGTTCTATGCCTGTAGAACACAGATATACCGTCTGTGATAAAATTAAAGACGATATCTATTATTTCCTTCGGAATGATTTTATACGAACTATTGATGAGACAAGCAACACACCTGATGTTAAGTAATACGCTTGCACAATCCAAAAATAAACTTTTGGATAGTAATTCTTTCAAAAACGAATGCAACTCTTGAATAAATATTATTTTCCATCTCCATCTTTATTTTGTTTTGTTTCCGTTGTTAACAAAAAAATATATGTCAACGTTTGATTATAATAATTTCTTTTCAGCGTAGAATTTTTGTGAACGTTTCAGCCGCTTTTCAAAACACGCTACATAAAATCCACTTATTTTTATAATCACCTATTTATTTAACGCCAAGTGAAAGAAACTGCGAGCTATTAAAAATATACGAGTCGGGAAAGCGAAGCGCGATTCGTTAGTAGCAATTTGTGTTTAAAATTGCTTCCTATTGAAGTCCAGTCTTATTTGGAGGCGACCTCGTTCCGGGACTCATTAAGTCGCCTCGTTTCATTTTTAACGTAAGTGAAAGAAATTAGTTGATATCTCTGAGATGTCCTGTATATTTTATACTTTCGCTTTAGCAGGAGAACCTCCACCATGTCCTGTGGGAGCGCTCCTTATACGAGGACCTCCGGTGCTTGCTGCTGGATGGGATCGTTCGCGAAGTTTCTGGCCCAGGTTATTATCAGGATCTCGTGGGTTCGGCGGCCAACTTCGGAAAGCTACGGGAGTTCGCGCACGCGTGGCATAAGAGACGAAGCGGCTTGGAGTGACACAGAGAATTTATGCTGCGGACAGCGACGGCGCGAGGCGAGTCCGTATTTTGTATCGTCCTGCCCCAGAATGGGGAGAGTAAACCCATAGGGACAAGGAGCGAGAGGAAACAACTTGTAGGGAGTCAAGAAGGCGCCCCGGGAACACGCCAAGAGCAAGTAACGAACGGGCGCCCTCCCGCGTTTCGGCTCCCATAACCGCGTGGTTGATTGGGCTCTGGGTGGTGGAGCGTTGTCCCTACGCTTTAGCAGGTAACACTCTTCTTGCAGTGTCCATCCGGGTAGACACCAAACGTTGGCAGTTAGGCTAGAGTTAAGCTGAGGATTTCCCGGTGTCGGGACGAAATGTACATCGAAGAAAGTGTTGGAAAGTTGTGTGTGGTGTATCATGTGGGCAGTGTTCATGCATATTGTACCATACAGAATCTTTTCAAGTAGCGGATTATAGCAAAACAATCTGTCCTGCTAATAGATTTCCGCAAAATAACGCCTGCTTCTGTTACTTTGTCTAGCCCGCAGATTATAGATATTTTCATTTTCTATTTTCATTGTCATGTTCATGTATTTATCTCATGAAGTTATTTATCTTCTTTTCTTCTTAGCTTTTGTTTTTTGGCGCGGAAATATTCATATAACATAGTAAACTCAGTAAATTATCCTCAAACTCGACAAAATCAGTAAACATGACTTATAAACGCTCCGGGATAAAAATTAGCCTATGTTTTAATCCAGGGTATATTCCAATAAAAAAATGGAGATCATTCTAAATTCCACCCAAATCGGTTCAGTAGTTGCGGCGTGAAGGAGTAACAAACATACACACATTAACTTTCGCCTTTATAATATTAGTATTTATTGATTACTGAATATCATTTCACAAAATAACCGTTTAGAAACTTGGTTTGTAAATTCATTGCCCTCGTTTGAAATGCAAGTGGGAAGAGTTCAGAACTTTGACCGTTTTATCGTATTTTTATAGGTTCCAACGTTTCCCCACTTCGCTTCAGTTTTAAATTGATCAAGTTTTAATAGGGGATATTAATCGTGGGAACGAAAGGTTGATATTTAAGTCGAGGATGAAATGGGTTTTATCACCGAGTTGTACACTCTGCTTTTCACTTTGATTGCGACGAAATTATTTCCGGTAAAATTATTTATTTGTAACAAAAAAATTCCGAGGCAAAAGAAAAATGAGTTTTGCTCATTTGCTTGCTCATGTATGGGTTTTCTGAATAAAAAAAAAGATTCGATCGAGTTTCGACTTTTAAGCAAACCATCCTATCGCAAAGGGCAGAACAGCGCGACCGAGTCAATAAGCCTACTCTTCCAATATTTTATTTCGTCAGTTTTCTGAGCTAACTCCGGATATGGAAGAAGATTTAAAAACGTACTATGATAAAAAACGCTACAATAATATCGTTAACAGAGACGCTTAGCGATATTATCACTTAGCGATACGATTAATAGCTGGCCATTAAATCTCGATCAGCTGCAAACTGCCGGGTGGGGGCGAGCTGGAGGCAATGGGATGAAACGCTGGAAACATATTAAAATACGATAAAACGGAAAACTTCGGAATCTGCAGCTGAAATAGTCTAATAGAATTAAATTCATTGACCAACTTTCTGAATAGGGTTAACAGCAGGAAAAGCTTCGAATATAAACGTTTAATATACAAAAGTCGAAAAGCAACTAACTGCAGTAGAGAGAACTAGATTAACTAGACTAGACTAATAGTTGTCGCTAGGCATTCGGATAAAATCAAAAATCCGGATTAACGAATGTATGAAAAAATCGGGTTCTTTGATATGTCGCCACCTAAGTTATTTAACTTTAAAAGCAGACGTTATTTTGCGGAAATCCATAATTAGCAGGACAGATTAAATTGTTTTGCTATAATTCTCTACTTGAAAGGAAACTGTATGGTCTAGCATGCCGGAACACCAACACATAATACACAATTCTTCCAACACATTCTTCGACGCACGTTTTGTCCCGACACCGGGACATCTTCAGGTGATGTTGACTTCACAACGCGAAATCGTAGAGTCTACGATTACGCATAACGACGACACGATACGACTATGATTATATTGCTTGACTAGTTGATCGTTTTTGTAGAAACCAAACAAAAGCGTCTACTAAAAGATTATTTTCTTCATCACTTTCCGATGTTTGCATCTCATACTCACTATCTATCCGGATTCGTTTGCTAGTCCGGAAAATCGCGAATCCGTAGGACTGAGGGTGGGATGATCGGGTTTCTACCGTAGTATAAAATTATACCGTATGCAAACTTTCGCGTTAGATACACGCAAGTTTGCATACAGTATAATTTTAGAAAGAAGCCGTCGTTACTTTGCGAAAATCCTATTTTCGCGTAATTACCTTTACGTCTAAATGTTATTAATAAAAGTTTTGCTCACAAATCTTTACTTACTCTAAATCTGAGTAGTTGCATCATAATTATCGTTCGGGAACCAAAATGAGGTGAATGGAGATTTAAGAGAAATGTGTTTTTGAAAAACATTTTTTGTTTGCAGCCACAAGCTTACAATGTGTAGTTAGTCTACTGCTAGCGAAAAACTTAACCTGAACGAACTGAAACTTAGAAATCAATGTTAAAAACTCGATCGGGCGTTTTAAAGAGCCGTTCAAGAAAATAACGTCGATAACCTATATAAAAACACTTCCAAACTCTGCCTGCTCTTGAAACGGATTAATGAATTCATTGGCCAAGTTTGAGCTTCAGCCAAGTTTATTTATTTATTTTTTGTTCCCATATTTCTTTCATTTTATTATTCTTCTTTCACCACTTATTTGATTACGGCTGCTAATCATAGACTAACAAAGTAAAGAAAGGGCGTTCATACACATAGATGCATTCTTATTTTTGCTAGCAAACATTTTAAGGAAATGTAGATTTTTCTCACCGAAATGAACGTGAAAGTCCTGCCTAAGGACCTAATAATACGAATCGAAAATTTCATCGCAGGGGTCAGAGCACCCAGCCAGTATTTAAGTTTATAGGAAATGAACCTGATGTACGGCCATACTTTTTAAGTAAACCTTTTCCAACATATAAACAAACAGTAGCCGTAGAATTGCGCCACCTGTCAAAATTCTACAGGTGGCTGTTGAGGGAACTACAAGTCCTTACTGCTGGCGTCAAAACAAATATTTTTACACCAGTAAACTGGCGACATTTATTAGTCCCTGAGAAAAGAAAGCAGAGAGGCAAGGCCCGTGTTTTGATATTCTACATTTTATATAAACACTAGCTTTTGCCCGCGGCTCCGCCCGCGTTAAATTCGATTTTTTACTAATCCCGAAAAAAAATTGAATTTCCTTTTCAATGACCTTTACACCTACTTTCAGGAAAGATTGTCAAAGTAACCTACCTATAGCTGTAGCTATAGATTACTGTTGAAAATTAGGGTTTTTTAAATATCCCATGGGAACTACGGATTTTCCGGGATAAAAAGTAGTAGTAGTATGTTTTAAACCAGGTTATAAGCTATCTATCGGTTCAGTAGTTGCGGCGTGAAGGAGTAACAAACATACACACTTACACACAAACTTTCGCCTTTATAATATTAGTGTGAAGTGTGAAGTGTGATATTGAACCATATTTAGTGTCGTAGTCCCGATTTTCAAGGGAGATTTCAATCAAGACCTAGTTCTGTCTAGAACAAAGCAAAATCTATCCATTTTGCATCGCAGCTGGTCGTGCGATATACTCGTAAATAAGTAAAGGATATGACTCCTTTGAAGCGCCTTGATGCAAAGTGGCTTAAGTTAGAGACGTATAGAGGTTTGCCCAGTTGCAAATCCTTTACAGACATGAGACGTTGTCAGCACTTGTAAATCTATTGCATTTAAATTTAATTTCAAGAAAGAGCTTGTGTTTTGCACAAGGGTGGTATAAATTGCGGATTATATTGAATCCGCAAGCGCAGACCAATCCTTTATCTGGTGAACTGGATTTACTTGTCAGCGGTTGAAAGGATCTATGAAAGTATTCACTGAAGGTTTTATAAAGACAGAAGATTCAAAATAGGGACAGGGGAATTGTAAATAGCTTAGTTAAGACAAGAAGACATTCCTGACACCTAAAAAATTTGATATTTCACATTCACGGAGCATTTAGCAGCTGTGACTTTTCGGAGTTTATGTTCGTAGAAATTAATTATTTATTTATTTGGCAGCGAAGTAAACCATTCTCAGGGAACCTGCATGCCTGAGAGTCCGCCATTGTTTTAAAGGGTTGTGCTATATTGCACCCACACATCAAAAACAAGATATATAGAAATGGTATGCAGAGGCGACCTTATCGCTGTAATAAATCTCATACAGGCAACGATGGTTATAGTAAAATAAAAGGAAAAAGTAGGATAGGAGTCAATAATAGAAATTAATAACATGAAAAAAAACATTAATGGGAATAATACAACCTATACACTATACAATCACAGTTCACGACAGACAGTTCTAACGGGCATGTTAGCCTAGTTAATTTTCAAGTAACCCGCTCTTAAACAAAAGATTAACAAATAAAGTTAACCAATTTACTATGCAGAATATCTTATTTAAAACTCTTGTTCAGAATTCAGAATTTTGAAGCGTAATTATAAAGTTTAAAAGAAAACCGCGTTAAGTTCGCAAGTTCGCCCCCTCTTGTAAATTAAACCACATCCCGTGTAATCTCTCGCTCGGTTAGTTTCTTGCGGTCGCGGTGAAGTTTACTCTTCTTGAGAAGAACCATGTACGGTCAGGGTAAAAAGTGCATATAGAATTGGCAAACCCACAGATATTTCAACCCACGAAGACAAAACCCCACTCTGTCAAAATCGCATGTGTTTCACTCTGCACCCCACTCTGTCAAACTCCATGGGAACGAATGTTCCCATGGAGTTTGACAGAGCGGGGCGCGTCATCGTAGATTGAAATATCTATACATAGTGTAATATTACGCAGAAAAGTTTTGTAGGACTTATTCATACAAAAAATATAAGTAGGTATACTAAGAAATACTAATACATGACGTTTTTCCTTTTTTCAGGTAAGCGGAAAATATTTATTTCTAAGGCGGTAAGTTTGTTTTAAATAAATACGTCATTGGGTCCAGTTTAATTAGATATTTCAATATTTAAGCCAGAACTATTCGATACTTGGTCAAAACTTACTTACTGAGCACTGTCTGTGAGAAAATTCGGCTACGCTTTCCTAATGCTGACCATTATTTCACTTTAGGCCGTTGGTAGTCAATATCAAATACCACAAAAACCACAGATTAAAAACCATCCCCTTTTTACTAGGTGTCAGAAAATTCCCAACGCATACGGCATACCCCTCTAATCCTCTATCAAAAAAACTTATTAGGGGTTAACGGGGCTTGCACCCACTAAAACTCTCTGTTTCTACTACGGACCCGCTGGTGGGAGTACGGGATTCACTATCGTATTTACCGCGCTACCGGCATAAAACAAGAATGTAGCTTCATTCTTGTATTTTTCCACTCCTATAGGCTCAGTAGGTAATAATTAATAATAATTACTAATATTTTTCATAGGAATAATACATAATTATTAATATAAAACCACAAAACAAGATATAAGTAGCATATTATATACGCAGTATTTAAACTTCCACATTATATTTTACAAAGTGCACAGTAAATTGAAACTAAATCCTATTAACATATGATACAAAATGCATTGTGCCTCTTCAATAAATATCATCTATCTACGACGCACGGTTTAACTTTGAACTTGAACCGTATCCTCTTTTATGCGACTGTGGCTTAGTATGGATATGTCTCGCACACTTTATGTTTCTCACTATCAATCAAGAATGGGAGGCCCGTAAATATTTTATTTTAATACATTTGCTCAAAAAGTAGACATTTCCATGTGTCTTTTGCGTGCGGAAAGTTATTCTTTTCCGCTCTAGTGCTTTTTTGTTTTCCTCCTGCGTGGCACCGGAGTGCGGCACTGGAGCACTCACCACTGCACGTAAACACGGAGCAGGCAAACACTAAAACCATTATTTTGTTTTGCAAATGTCTTAAAAAAACGTCGTTCAATGCACGTGCAGAATTATCATTTCCAATTTTCCACTCGTCTTGAAAGTGGTCAACAAACCGAGACTCAGATTCGTTCGTCCGTTTCAGCCGACGGACGTCCACTGCTGGACACAGGCCTCCTGCAATGCTTTCCAGCACGGTCTTGCGCCATTTGTATCCAGCGCCTTATAGACTTAAACTTACTTAGACTTAAAGAAATTATATTCTTTCTGCACTTATATTGAAATTTACTATGTGCTATGCTATTGTATATTCCGCTTATCTAGCACGTATGTATTGTTATAGTGGCAACAGACAAACAGTAAAAACTTCAACAGTCTAACAGGATTTGTAGGGAAGGTCGTGGGTTGCAAATTCCCGCCACGGGCCTTTTACAATTTTATAATTTCTAAAGTGGTTCAGGCTGGTCTAGTGGAAGTCTTCTGCCGTGGCCAGTTACTACCCTACTAGTAAGGACGCACCGCACCGCCAGCAATTTAGAGTTATGGTAAGATCCAATGAAAAAATAGAAACTTTTAATGGTGAGTTTACGTACCCCTTCCAAGTTAGTACGATACTATCATCTTTGGCTGCATTATCACTTACCATCAGGAGAGATCGCAGTCAAGTACTAACTTAAAGCGTAAACAAGTAAATAATAAATTAAAAATTAAAAAACACTACTGCCCTGTGGTAAAACAACTTTTTCCAAAAAAAATAGCCTACGTTACTCTGAGTGATGTAAGGATTCTAACGATACCCCATCATATGCCCAAATCTTTTCAGTCGTTCAGTAGTAATAGTGGAATATAGAAGCTCCCATACATCACACTATCACACTTCACACTTCACACTATCACACTTCACACTATCACACTATCACACTTCACACTATAATATATAATATTATAATATAATATTATAAAGGCGATAATATAATATAATATAATATTAAAATATAATATTATAAAGGCGAAAGTGTGTGTGTGTATGTTTGTTACTCCTTCACGCCGCAACTACTGAACCGATTTGGCTGAAATTTGAAACATAGATAGCTTAGCATCTGGGCTAACAGTTCCCTGAAGATCACGTTAACAAACCTCATAAAATATTTTGGACTGATCGAAAGCCCAAATGGTGCTCGCAAAAACTCGAACTGCCCATGATGGGTAACAAAAGATGTGTAAGTATGGTATAGATTAATTCTTCACTTATTTTTAAGTGGAAGAATCCATTCTTGAGGTCAAACACACTAAAAACTTTTGATTCCGCTAACCTGTCAATAAGATCATCAATAATCGGTAATGGATATTCATCTTTAATTATTTTCTTGTTGAGCTGTCTATAATCCACACATACACCGGTAGTGCCATCTTTCTTCTTCCCCGGATTAAAACATAGGCTACTTTTTATCCCGGGAAAATCCATAGTTCCCATGGGATATTTAAAAAACCCTAATTTTCAACAGTAATCTATAGCTACAGCTATAGGTAGATTACTTTGACAATATTTCCTGAAAGTAGGTGTAAAGGTCATTGAAAAGGAAATTCAAATTTTTCTCAGGATTAGTAAAAAATCAAAATTTAACGCGGGCGGAGCCGCGGGCAAAAGCAAGTAGTGAAATATAGAAGCTCCCATACATACATACATACATAAACCCCAAAACCATTACCCCTTTTTTAGTGCGGTCGTGTAAAAAAAAACTTTAATCAGATACGGAATATCCACTCTCAACTTACAATTCTAACGACGTGCGAGAACCCGACCGTATCGCCCCAAACGCGAGCAGTCGCACGGAACACTGTAACCCGTAATTTTGACATTCCCCACCACTTCCCCACATTCTGCGGAACCCCACTTTTATGACTCCCCGCATTCATAATTCAGACCCCCTCAGGCGCGTTCGTCGCGATGTGGTGTGCAAGCAGGAGGTCGCAGGTTCGATTCCCGGCGAGAGCCAATTTAGGATTTCAACATAGACCCGGCCAACCGCGTGCAATCCTTCTACTGGCATTAAAATATTTATTTATAGCCCATGACAAATGCTTAATTAGTTCGTAGGACAGATATTCTACTTTTGCTAATAGTGGCTTTTTGAAAAATTGTCTCATTTCAAGTCTGTCTTTTACGACGGTTTGCGTGCCGGCAAACTCAATGTATCAATAAAGATTCCGAATTGAGAACCTCCTCCATTTTTTGAAGTCGGTTAAAAAGCGATTTAATGCTTTGGACACCAGTGCGATCCTGTGTAGTATGAAGCAAACACATCATATTTCTCAAATGAGTACGGAATATATTTTTAAATGCATGGGATGATAAATTCCAGTCCTTATACCTCAAATACAAAGAACTGTTTAGACCAGAGATCTTAGGGGAGACCTATTTCAGATTCATTCGTTCATTCATTTATTAATTCACCCATCTAAAAGCCTTATGGAAACCTATAGAGATAGGAAAGAAGGATGAAGGAAGGCAAGAAAATGAAAGAGATATAGGTCATATAGGTAGCACCACCAAAGAGAACCGCTTAGAGGTTTAACTTCTCAAAGTAAATGCAAAGTAAAGTTCACAAAGTTCAAAAATAAATACGCACACAGAGGCAAAAAAGAATCAGTGCATTTCCTGCAATGTCTCTTTTGTACGGCGGCGTCATTTCACTATAACGATAAGCGCTTGAAATGATTAATAAACAACCACATAGCGACTAGCGGCAGTATTATGGAAGCATTCAACGGCCGCACATTTACATTCATGCACCTACAAAGCTAAACTTTGACGTACAACAATATCACTTATCTGCCGCACAGTTGAGCTTAATTTCCTGTGAACAGTTTTTCAGTTGAGCGCGGCTGTACACGTATAATACTTCGATGCACTTGCTTCGATATTCGGCCGTCCGGAACGCCCAGCTGTTAGTTTTGTTTTTGAATTTCGAATTCGAAGTTTTCATATTTTGTTTTTTTTTTTACCGAAATCGGAACGTTTAAAATTGGTATGACATCCGTAGTGCCATCCATGAGCGTAGTGCGTTTTTTTTTGCTATGTTATGACCGGTTATAGTCAGGAAGTCAGGATGTTCCGTTTAAAAATTCCGTTTCAATATTACGGTTTACGGATGCAACGGAAAAACTGTGGCGTTCGGAAAATATTTATTTTGCATTTTTAACTAAGTTCAGTTTAATTAATAATCTAGTATATAATTAATCAGATACAGTTAATTAGTTAGCCATATCCATTATTCATCATCTTTTCTAATCTCTGTAATTATCTAATATATTAAATTCTCGTGTTTACAGTGTTTGTAACAAAACTCCTCCGAAAGAGCATGACCGATTTTTATAATGGTTTATATGTTATATTCGGTAGGTCTGAGAGCAGGACGCAAACTATTTTTTATTCCCCCCTAAGGGAGAAATAATTTATTTGGCAAAACAACTTTTGCTGCGTCAGCTTTATATTAAGTAAAGACTTTTAATATAAAAAAATATCAAAAGACTTTTAATATAAAAAATCCTCAGATCTTATTTATTTACAGACGCACAACTATCCAAAACCTTACCGGGTTTAGGAAGCTTAAATACCACAGACATAACAAACTGTCTGTGTTATTATAATATCGAGTTTTTTTTTAATGCAGACAAGAGATAAGAAAGGATTGGCGGAATTAAAGACGAAATTCAAAAAAATGCTGGTCAGCAACCAAAAATATATGAGAGATCTTAGAAGAAGGCAGAACTATACTTAGTAGTGTTATTATCTCGCTGCAGACTCGGTCATAAACCATTCGAGTGTTTCGCTTTCGTTGTTCTTTGTTGAGTTGTGCAAAAGGCTCACCTCAATGAGTGATGCGAAACACTCGAATGATTTATGACCGAGTCTGCAGCGAGATAACAACACTACTATAATTCTTTCTTTTGTTCTATCTTTAGTAATACAATACGAAACTAAAAGCCACGTATCTGATGTCACTATAGCTTACGCTAGTGACATTTAATAGTCGTAACTGTCACTTATGTAAACGTCACAGATACAAAGATGGCGGCAAATACTTATATGAGACTTATATTTTTATGCGGGCACAGATAATAGATGCTTTGTTTAGTCGCGGACGTTGAATGGGGCGGTAATGGCTCGCTTAGGGGTGAAACACACAGCGAGCAAATAGGGGGTGAAGCGGGGTAAATACATATTTTTATAGATAATTGATAAAATGAATGAAATATGTAAATGAATCGGGACCTACGGTAAGGGCCATGACCTCCTAGGTCAACCGAAATTTCTATGGAAATAAATATGTTTAAAGTATCTCTGGCATAATAAGGATTATCAGGACTTCAAAACCATACCTTGAACGAAAAAATACATTATATAAAACGCTAAATTTTTGTTTGAACTTACTTCTAAGGAATGATAAAGAATAAAGACTAGGGCTACAGCTTGTCTCATTAATATACTCAAACTTAGATAAGGCATAACACAAAATAAAATTGTTACTAAAAATATTTAATTTTCCAAGTTAAGTAATTTAAGATTACAAATTCACAAGATACGATAAATAGAAAAAATATTCCACTAAACTTCTGCCCCTAAACATACTCGATTCGCCTTCAGTGTAACTCTGCTTTATAAACGGATCAGGCTAGTGATGGGGTGCTATAGATATTATAATCGATTATCGATTTTATGTCGCCTCAATATCGTGTACACGGATTTAATTAAAATCAGCCGGGAATTTGGAAGTGTTAGTAGGTTTAATAGATTGTTAGACAGGAAATTGACTCTGAGGTTATCTAATATAGGGAAGTGATGTTGTTATACACAGTGATGTACCTAATAAGGATGCCTTTGTGCGTTAAAAACTAATTTATAAATAATGTTTGAGCTCCTTAATTCTTTCGTTAGTATAATAACCTTATCTGGATCCAGACCATATTCATAACGCAGAAGGAAATAATAGAGGATTTCCAAAAGGTCCGTGGGAGCAGTAGTAGGTACGTACAACTAAAGTCCAACGGATAGTGATCGAACCTAAGACGCTACGGATTAACTCCACCTTTTTACTACCGGGCAATTGAGACAGTATTATCAATGAGTCGGAATCCAAATCGCTATCAAACTTTATAATAATATTATAATGTTATAATAGTTTGTCAACAGGATAGTTTTCCAGCGCAGGAAAATATTATACAACAAATCTTTTCCGTGCTGAAATACGTCCGGAATGTTCGCAGTTTCATCACAACTTCAATACAACTTTATCCTCTAAGATATCTCTATTGCATTGGAAATTGGAATCTAGTTATAATTAGTCTTCCCGTTCAAGATATTTTTCTTAAGAATAGTTGGATTCGATATCGAGAATCCTTTGAAATTCAATTTACGGTTAGCTAAAGGTTATTTCAATTTGGAATTTTAAAACGAATTGGATTTGCTGATTCTCTGTTAGAATAATACAACGTTGAACATGTTAAATCTTAGGTGTTAAGGAAGAAGTATTAAGGGGATTTATTGAATTTATTTTTGTCTTTCTCACTCTCACGGAGATTTGGTAGCAGCGTCGCGGAAGAATATAGCAGATAAACAACGTTTTACCTAATTACTCAAAAACTAAGCCAGTTATCAAAAATCTGTTCTAAGCGTTTTAGAATATTATTATTACCGATACATTAAAACAAAAATTACAAGTATATCCATTGTAGTTTCCAATAAAATATAGAAAAACTGAGATTTCGGAGCAACTTTTGGGAGAACTTTCTATCGAGAAAATTTTATCCAATCGTGTTTCTGCTTCTAAGCGATTTTAGATTAAAGACCCAAAATACATGACGTGCAAATTTGAAAGTAATTGTCTTCATAGTTTTTGCATAAAACTTCATTCAAAATCACCTAAATACGGCTTGTAGTGTAGGCCGTTAACTTAGTTGTAAAGATTTACGCCGCGTTTTTTGGGGTTCAGGATTCGATTCTTTAACACGCCATCACTGACTTTGGAGCTTTGTGGATTTGTGGCAACTAAATGAGTATCACAAAGGAAAACCTTTATGCTTGAGAGTTTACAACTGCACACGTATTCTGGAACTCGGTGCCTGTCAAAGAATGATTGATAGCCACTGGCATATTTTTTTTCATTGAAGGTTTGACATGAAATAAAAATACCATTTTCGTAACAAACCTTCAATGGATAAAAAATAATATCTGGGTGACCGAGCTTTGCTCGGTTGCCAATAGATGGCAGCAGGGTTCATTTTTTTTTGGTAAATTCGACTTTTTCTAAAAGTGAATCCTAGCTAGTTCGATTTATCGCCCCCAAAACCCCCTGTGTACTAAATTTCATGAAAATCGTTCGAGCCGTTTCCGAGATTCAGATTATATAGAAATATATATATATACAAGAATTGCTCGTTTAAAGGTATAGGATATGACTTTACTGACAGGCGAGTAAAGCTGACCAACCCGCTCTTAGGTAGTTTCAAAGATATTCTAAAGATACGTTACGTTCATACTAAGTGACGTTCAGTTCTGTTGCGCGCTGACACACGCCAGACACGCCAGACACGCGACTCCGTTACTCGCAGACTGAACGAAAATTACACTGATTAGGGTAATTTGTCGGCAACAAATACCGCGCGTATGCGCGATATCTACTTTTTTATATAGAATATCTTTGGATAGTTTAGTATGGCCAAATCTTGTATCATTCTAAGACTCTTACCTAACCTAACGTACCTAACGTAATGTGAGTTACCTAACGTAGACATTATATTAGCAGCTGATATTAAACTATATTTCGGATTTCAATGCTTCTTAAGTTTTAACTTTTAAGTTTTATGTAATCAAGACTAAAGAGATTTCAGCTATATTTATAACCTTAAGGGTCTGGTTTCACCATCATTTGATAAGTGTGATGGCTTATTCAGAAGTTTTGCCTTTGTCACTTGACATAAAGTAACATGACAAAACTTACGTTTGGGTTATCGGACACTTATCGATGGAGAAACCGGCTCCTAAAAAATATCATTTTAAATCTTAAAAACGTTCGATACAACAAAAACTATTTTTTTATCGATAAACTGAGAAAAACTATTTGAGACAACACTAGCTGTCACTTAGCAGCGAAACAAACAAAGTAAGATCGACAGATGTTACGCGCGTATAAACAGAACCGTTATGTGTTAATAATGTACAAAAAAACAATGAGCTTCTGTTAGGAAATAGTCTACCACTGATATTGAATAATAGCGTCAAACTAAAAGTGGAATAAAAGCATAAGAGGACAAAACTATATCATTTTACATCATCATCAAGTCTTTTAGTTTTTTTTTATAACTGATAGGCTTGCGCTTGACTACAATCAAGTCTGATGAACAGAAATGATGGCTTAGGATGGAGCGCGCTTGCCTAGAAAATGCCTATTCACTCTTCTCTTGAAGGCACCCAGATTGTATTTGGCTGGGAACACGGAAGCTAGAAGGGTGTTCTACACCTTAGCGGTTCGTATCAGACGCGTAGAAGAAAGAACGTTGTGCACCTACTTACATGCTTTTTAGGGTTCCCTACCCAAAGGATAAAATGGAATATTATTGCTAAGACTTTACTTCAATATTATCGAGAAGATTGGTCTTGATAGTACGAAACCCTCGGTGCGCAAGCCCGACTCGCGCTTGACCAATTGATTCTTAAACTTTACATATTAGTCTTACTCGCTCTTGGCTGTTTTTTTTATTACCATGATATTGTGTTATGTACAACTTTTAGCATATTATCAATAGCATTCATAGTTACTGAAATAATCATCTGTGGACAGAGATGAAATGTCACCATAAAGGTTTCAATTTGATCATTTTGATACGGAACCCTAAAAAAAGGTAGGTATAGAGCACTCTCAAACATGCAGGTTTTTTCATAAAGTCCGTCACTAAGCAAGTAATATTAGGTGAATAAACCTACTCAATGTTCGTAGCTCCAAAAAATATTATTATTATCCTTGGGATTCGAACTTTGGATCAATGCTACGAAGCGAATGTTTGAACCACTGGGCTATCATTACTTACTGAAAATAATTGGGCAAATTGTTTCCACTAAAAGCTTTAAAACACGCCAACATCTGATCTGATATTTAAATAATAATATGGTAATCGGAAAATTTTGATTACCATTTAAATTTATTGTTATAAAATCAACCTTTATCCAGTATCGAATTAATTAATGCAAATTGATTATCTCTTTAATTCAATAATCACTTAATTTCAATTTGATATGACATGGGACAATTATATTGTTTCTTTTTTACTTATCAAGCACTTTAACTCGATTGCTGGAAAGATATACCACTGATTTTTGACGACCTAGTAGGGTAGACCGGGGCTAAATGTACAAGTTAGTAATACTGCTACGTTTTTTACTCCCATTTATTTTTATTGCAATTGAATAGGTAATATTTTTAACAATATGGCTTCGTTGTTCATAAACTACAAGGATTCTGAAAAAGATCCAAATACCAGTGGGTAGCGTATAGTCTTTTCAAACGTAATAACTAACGAACATGATAAGTTTCCTAAATATCAAAGATTTTGAAAGGCAATACAAGTGGTTCTTTAAGCTCTTTTTTAGAGACAGACAATGCCTAACGCATACCCCTCCGTCAAGGGAAACGGAAGGGTTATGTGAGGCTTGCACCCACTAAAATCTGTCTGTTTCCACGACGGACCCGCTGGCGGAAGTACGGGATTCACTGTTGTATTCTCCGCGCTTCCGCCAGGTCTCCTGCGAGAGGGATGCGCTGCCTGATTTTCCCTCTCGCGCTCCACCGCCTCTTACGCTAACATCACCTACTCGCAAAAGGTGGTGACGGCATTCCACGCTGTCTCGCTCTGAACCATCCTAACCTAACCTAACCTAACCTAAGCTGACCGATGTTTGGGAGCGAGAGGCCACCGGTTCTTTAAGCTCTGCGATAAAACGATGGATCTTTTTACCCCCGAACGTAGTAGTACTCGTAGATATTTTACTTATGTGGTTTGTACATGATGGTTATTGGTTATGATTTCGTTCACTGAAAACCATAATTATCAGTAGGTTTTCCACAATATTCGAACTCAACGATACCATTTTTTAAATTAAAGCCCGTCGCTACGTACAGCGCGTCGCGACGGATTTATTACTATCCTCATTTCATTTGGGATGGAAATGAATCCATATGCAAATCTGCGCAGTCTTTATTTACTGAGCATCGCGCTCCATAGAATGTGGTTAAATAAGAAGTCATTTAGTTCGTTCGTTAAAAGCATTAATATAAAATACCAGCTTTTGCCCGCCGCTCCGCTGTATTAAAAGGTTTTTCACCGATCCTATGGACTCTGGAATATTTGGGATTTTTAAGGGGATTTATTGAATTTATTTTTATCTTTCTCTCTCTCACGGAGATTTGGTAAGTGCGACATGCAGCGTCGCGGAAGAATATAGCAGAAAAACGACGTTTTACCTAATTACTCAAAAACTAAGCCAGTTATCAAAAATCTGTTCTAAGCGTTTTAGGATATTATTATTACCGATACATTAAAACAAATATTACAATTACATCCATTGTAGTTTCCGATAAAACATAGAAAAACTGAGATTTTGGAGCAACTTTTGGGAGAACTTTCTATCGAGAAAATTTTATCCAATCGTGTTTCTGCTTCTAAGCGATTTTAGATTAAAGACCCAAAATACATGACGTGTAAATTTGAAAGTAATTGTCTTTATAGTTTTTGCATAAAACTTCATTCAAAATCACCTAAATACGGCTTGTAGGCCGTTAAATATGAGTTTTTTTTTTATAAATATATACGGGACATTTTACACATCGCAATCTAGCCCCAAAGTAAGCGATAGCTTGTGTTATGGGTACTAGATGACTGATTAATATACATACATACTAATATACATAAATATAGTATATTGAAAAACACCCAGACACTGGAAAACATTCATGCTCATCACACAAACATTTACCAGTAGTGGGAATCGAACCCACGACCTCTGGCGCAGACGGCAGGTTCGCTACCACTACGCCATTCGGTCGTCATGAGTGATCGAAAGGTTTCTATGACGACCGTACAAAAGTGATATGGCTGAGGGAATTGAGCCAATTTAGGAATTACGAGTATGTTCGTTCGTTCGTTTCAGCCGTCGATCGTCCACTGCTGGACAAAGGCCTCCTGCAATCATTTCCAAGAGACACAGTTCTGCGCTACTTGCATCTAGCGACTCCTGCGACTCTGTTGGTGACTCCAATTCGTTCGTCGAACAGTGCAGCGGAGCTAGACCAAGTAACAGTCGTTTGGCGTTAACGCTATCGACAAAAATGTATGGGACAAACCACGTGACTGTAGAAAAACCACGAGAGAATGATACTAAACACGCTGTGTTTGATATCGACTACGACAACTTGAACGCTCCCTGGCGTTCTTGCAGACCTTGTAGATAACTTTAGCGTACTTCGCTTGACAATTGACAGCCGACAGTATCAAACACAGCGTTTAGTATCATTCTCTCGTGGTTTTTCTACAGTCACGTGGTTTGTCCCATACATTTTTGTCGACTAGCATTAACGTCAAACGACTGTTATCTACTTTGTCTAGCCCCGCAGGTTGCCAGTATGCCAGTTGCATGATATACGGATCCGAGACATTGCCATTTACTATGGGCTTCATTAAAAGGCTCAGCGGGCGATGGAGAGAGCTATGCTTGGCATTATGTAGGTGCATTATAATGTCGTTTTCGGTGCCGTAACGATGACGTGCAGTGAACAAACGGCCAAACTCTCAATGCTTTCGTTAAAGTACAGTCTGGTTTCCATACCCAATCAATGCCAGTCGTCTGTTTGGAATGGTCGATTCGGCGGTTATCACAGACCGTCTGTCTGTCCACTTGTGCCGTGGGGTTTTCGCTTTAGGATATTTCGCCGAGAACTAAGTAATCTAAGTATTGATGACAAATACTTTGATAGACGATGGGGTAATCCAAAAATATAATACTAACTGACCGGGCAAACGTTGTTTTGCCATTAGGGATATAAAAATATGTTACGGCCTATTCTCAGACCTACCGAATGTGCACAAAAAATTTCATAACAATCGGTCGAGTCGTTTCGGAGGATACGAACACTGTTGCACGAAAATTATTTAAATATTTAAAAATCGGTTTTAGAATGTACAAAGTAAACCCTTTCATATGACACCCCACACAGTACAGTTATCTCACTTTTAAATTTCAACCCTCCGATTTTCCCCCCTTTTTAAATAAGAACAGAAATAATTTCCATTTTTTTTTATTCCAGTGTCATTGGTATATACACAACTATTCCAAATTTCATATCGATAGCTCTGGTAGTTACTGAAATAATCGAGTGTGACGGACAGACAGACGGACAGACAGACGGAGAAAGTCGCACCATAAGGGTTCCATTTTACCATTTTGGTACGGAACCCTAAAAAGGGTACCTAATATTGGAATTTGGCGTGCTGCCCTTTACATTGTAAGTAGATTTTTATAACTTCTTAGGAATTTTCTACGTCTACAAATCTGAAAGAATTAGTAAAAATTAAACAGATCTGTAATAAGTTAAACCTAACTGTACATAAAGAATGGTTAAGGAGTGCATTAAGTTAAGATACTAACGTTGTAAACCTAATTAATGCTCAAGAATTCATTTAAATTACGAAGCATTAACATATGTACGAGTAAGTTACAAACAAATTACACATCTTCAATCAAACCATCGCTTTCAATAGAAAAAGGGAATGAAACTATACATTCCTTACGTTCTGTTTGACGGTAGGGTAACCATAAGTTAGGGTTAGAGCAGTAAAGACGAGTCAGTGTTTAAAGACGACACGGTTATTCGATCAATTGGATAATTTTCAACTCGCACCATAACTCGTATCAAAGCTTTAATGGAAATGCAAACTATACCTACTCCTGATCGCTTGGATACTAGAACTAAATGGCTTAAAAAATATAAGTAGGTACGATTAGGCCTGCTAGATTTATTTGACATTGCCATATTCAATTCGGCGCAACTGTCCCCAAATCCAAATTCAATTAAATGCGGGGACAACTTGGGAACAAGGCGAGGGGACAGACGGAATGCACTCGTCAAAAGATAGTTCGGAAACAATTTTACATTAGTAGAATTCCTGGTCGCCCCAATCATCTGTATATAATCGACGCATACCGATCCCCGTATTAACATAATCGAGCCTGTTACTATAAAAGATCTTAATTTAGTTTCCAACACCATTTGTTACCACATTCCTATCGAGCCTTTAAGTTTCGTGGAACATCCATCTTAGTTACACGCTTAAACGCTATTTAAAAAATTTATAACCAACTTCATAAAATGTGGGGATTGTAACTTCAATAGTTCCTGGTGACAATATTTACTTATACATGTAGCAAGCTGTCGCTGCCAGTAGGGCAATAAAATGGGGAAAACAGGACAACGTTGTACCCACAGGCCTGCCGTCAAGCCCGTAAGTTCCGTAACGCAGACAGTTTCCTCATTTTATTGCCCCACGGGCAGCAGCTTCATAAGTATAGGAAATATCAGGATTCTAATTCTGAAGAAGCACTTTTGGCTTTTCTGAGCTATGTATCTTAGGAAACTCATCGTGAGGAAAGCTGCATGCCTGTGAATTATTCACCAAAATTTTCTAAACCCGCGTTTGGTCAGCTATGAGCAAACCTCTGTTATCCTGAGAAAGATTCGTGCAGTGGAATTCAAAAATAGATTAAAAGAAAGAATTTAAAACAATGAATTACAACAAATATGAAACAATGAAATATTCATGTATTTCATATTTTGTATGCATTAATTGTGTTAATTTTTGCCCTAATCTTTCTTACTCCCTATCCATGCGCACTAAACCAAATGCTATCTCAATCTGAAGCCGTGCTGGAAGAAAATCCATTTGGATTAAGCGCTGCTATTGTACCGTGATTTACTGTGTGCAATAAAAATTAAATAAATAAATAATAATGAATCTATATCATGACGTATAAAGTCGTTTTCAGATCGTCTCTATAATATCTAGGAGCAAAGAAAAGGTTCACCACAAGATGCTGAGTGTTTAAACCTCTAATACCACACACTGCTATAGCGTTTAACCTTAGTTTCGAGTAGCGCATGAATAAAACAAACCATTCAACCAAAGATGTGCGCACATAAATAACGTAAACGCAGCCCTCTGGGACCCACAGACTGGATTTACAGCCTACCCAGTAACTAACTGTCAGATATACAGCCGTAGCTAATATCTACAAACTTACAAATACATAGCTGTTAAGTAAATAAGTAATTATGCCCACTGCTTTAATATAAACAGAAAATTCCGTAACTCCGTTTGTGAAAAAAACATATCAATTTGTCAGGGGAAATTAATGTCGGCTTGCACACACTAAAACACAGAATATCAGCTTTAAACTAGGTATGCTAAAACTGTCGGTTTCCACGCGATCCCAGCTGCCGGGAGTACGGGATTCACTGTCGTATTCAAGGCGCAGACATGACATGTTATAGAACTAACTCAGAAGGGATAACTTATAAGTAACCCCTATAGGTTTCTACACAACATCTCTCCTTTGGTTTTGTGCTAACTAGTCACGGCCGAAGCGACCAGACTAGACCTGAGCCAATTTAGAAATTTAAAAATTCCAAAGAGGCCAGCGGCGGGAATCAAACCCGCTATCTGAGGGATGGATGTGACTTCTCTATCGCAGATGGCACGCATCTGCCATATCAGAGAAGTCATATCCCATCAAAGGGATATGTATTCCCTTACCACAATACTCATTACCCAGGCCGTACAAAACATCAATACTATCCAGTGACCATCCCGACTGTCCCGCCAAATCGATTGCCGCTGTCAAGGCTCCAATTTCACCCTCAAAAGAGGAATAATTATCCTGCAAATTGCATAAATGATTGCTGATCAATTATAGACCCTGTTTACATGAGAGTTAATGCAAATTTTGATTGGAGGTCTCCACGCCTTGGATGTCTAGTGGGAATGGAATGAGGGTACGTTAGCAATAGGTTTGTTTTGGCTATTGAGTACTGATACTGTCCCATAGACACTAGAGAGTCTACGGAACCAATGCTTCGATAGTAGAACAGCTGAACAAGTGACAAATCACAAAATAATTGTAAGGACATCTTTGTTTAGATGAAGGTTTTTTATACTTACAAGAAGCAATGAAGAAAAATTGCTCCTTCGTATGAAGTTCGCGTAGGTATACATACACACACATACCTACTTCACACACATTTCTACAATATAAATTTTAAATGTATTAATTTAAAAAATAACAATTAATTAATACTAATGTCGACTATTATGGATTACTATATTTAATATGGATTAAATTTGTACATAGTATGGTAATAATAACAATTAATTAATAATGAATGAACATCATCAATCATCATTAAATTAATAAGTCTAAAAAGCTTTGTCCTGAGTGACTGACTGACAGACAAGCTACAGCCAAAACGGCTGAACTTAGGAACTTGTCACGGAAGATTCTTTATGCACCATTTTTCTGCCAAGAAAATATTTTTTTAAATTGTCTCCCTAATATAAGAGGCTTAAATAAGGGATTAAGATTTATATGAATTTTCAAATGAGGTTCATGAAAATTGATGTATAAACTTCCGGATAAAAATAAAAGAAGAAAAACAAGGGTGTTCCAGAGATTTTGGAAATTCCATCCCCAAGAACCTATCTAAAAATCGGGTTGACAGTATAAAACGCGTTGTCCCAAGTGACTGATACAAAGAAGTTACAGCCCAAACGGCTGAACGTAGAAACTTACAATTTTCAGTATAGGTACCTATCCACCCTAGATGTTGTAGTAAGAAAAGATTTATGAAGATTTCGAAATTCATGAGATTGAAGCCGCGGGCATAAACTAGTAGAAGTACCTCTAGGAACAGTCTACTAAAACAATAAAAATATAATTTGTTTCTTAAACAACTAAACTTAAATACGCCATGGTAAAGTGGAAGTTGCTAGAAAGTTAAATTAAAAACACAAGTTCCGAGGGGTGGGATCTATTTTTAATTTTACGAAGCCCAAATCACTGTTGTTGCTTCCGAAGAGATTTCACAAAAACGTTACTTGCCTTAAGGTTCATTGCAATGGTCTGCCTGCCAATTTCAAATTTTATTTGCCTTTTTAACCGACTTCAAGAAAAGAGGGTCTTAATTCGTCGGAATTATTTTTTCTTAATTTGTAAGCTTATTGAATTATGGCAGTAACATAATTGCGAAACAGTATATTTGCTTGAAAAGCCAGTTTAGGTTTAAATTTGCCTGAAAAACGACCATGTTATGAATTACGCATGTCAATATTTGAACAAGTTATTTATAAGTTGCCTATTTACGTTTTAATTTTTAACACCAATATGTGAAGCTGACTACCAATTCGATAAACCAAATACAATTTGAATTTGTCAAGCAAGCAAGTTTAGATCACCTTCAAAGTATTAAGATGATGTGGTACGGAAGATTACAATATTATTAGTAACCATTGCATATGACTATTTTATACTTACCAATTATTAAAAGAAAAATCAAGTTACTTATTAGTTTTTTAGCTTGTTCTTTGTTTGACTTTTACCTTACTGGGGGTCGCTACACAACCTTGGCACTCAGTACCAGCTGGATTTTTTACTTCCGTGCATCAAAGACACAGATTACCCCCTATCAAAGAGCACGTTGAGCTTTTGCCGTTTGATGATTATATGTAGGCTAATTTAAAGACTAAAGTGTTGTATAAATCCCACGCACCTATAAGCAAGCTGAACATTATTTACATCGAATCCTTTGTCCTTTATGTAAGCAGCCACTAACTAGGTAATGCAAATGGCCGCTGCCTGGTGCACTGCACAATCATTTTAGATTGTTCATCAAAGTTAGCGCATTGAATCATGAAGCTATTTCAAACTACACCGAGCCACATGTATACCTCTACCGCTTTACCCCATAGCTATGCACCTGGGCCCCAAGTCTGCTATGACAATTTTATCTCGATTGTACAATAATTACACAATTATTACCGATTTTAGCGATTTTGGTAGTCTGCTAGGTCGATCGTTTATCAATTGCGTAAAAATTACACGACTGACCTACAATTTACAATCAATGGAACTTTTGCTAGTCTGTTACATAATGACATCTCAATTGTCGATTATTTTCGTAGTCTGCTAATATTTTGACAGTTCGAAATGACAATCGAGCTGCAATTTTAGATAATCGAACAGTAATAGCTAAATCAGTGACTTTCGGTCATTGCATGTGGATTATTAGTGATTTTTTTTCTAATCTAATGATGATTAGAGCAAGGTGGAACATTCTCCAGCTTGCTAACGCGGTTGACATTCAACGAAATAAGCGGTTGGAGTACAGAAAACGTCGTCGAACCCGCGCTCTAATGAGGAACAGCATAGAGGGACCCATTTAAGGATATTTCCGTGGCTGAATTTATAAAAACATTTCGCCTCGGAAAAGAAACTGTTAGGGGACTCACACCGTTCGTTCCCAGACGATGTCGAAGAGACGGAATATCGCCGGAGATGAAGGTAAACTCTTGCTGTATTACCTACTAATCATGAATAATTCATGATGATGGTTAGACCGTGCCTAATGCCATCATTTCTGTTGCAGATTCTGATAGCGTTAGCATTCTACGCATAAGGATCCTACCAAACGTTGGTTGGGCAGAGTGCCCTCCACAATGTCTCACAGAAGACTGTTTAGAGACCTGTGAAGCAAGAAACAGAGGCACTCAACCGAATATACGATAACTATGTGAAATGGCCCAACCGACTTCATGGCCGGAATGCTATAAAAGCCAAGTGAGAAATGTTATTATGTATCCTGATTTTAGGTTGCAGGCTATGAAAGTACTTTATCAATAAAAATGTTTTTACAGGTTCAATCAAAAATTTGGTATACCAAGTCTTGGGTTGCATAGATGGCACACATGTAGCAATAATTAAGCCAAACTGCCATGAAGAGCGTTTCAACAAGAAAGAAAGGGAAACAGAAAGGGATTCCATTCTCTGAATGTTATGATCGTATGTTTATTATTTTAATTAATCTTTCATTTAGGTAACATGATATACCAAGCTACCGAATAATATTTTACTAATTCTGTTCAATTTTCAGATATGCGACTCTGACCTAAATATTCTATGTGTTGATGCCAGCAACCCAGGGTCCGCTCACGACTCCAGTGTGTGGCAGAATCACCCACTCTGTCAGCACTTGACAGAGCATACAGAACATGGTTTTTTATTAGGTATTACTGTTAACTATTGAAAGTGATTTCATACTTATGGACTGGATATCCAAATATTTACTATGATATGTTATCTGGATTTTCAGGTGACAGTGGCTATCCACTCAGGAGGACAATGATGAACCCTATCTTAAATACCTCAGAGGGGACACCGCAGCACTTCTATTATTTGAGGCATGTGACTGTACCTTCCTTTTCCTGAAACATTACTTTTGAAAATAAAGTAAAAGTATGATTTATTTATGTGTTAAAATCTACATACATACTATTTGCTTTTTGGCATATAAATAGAGATATTCTATCGAACAACTAAGCTGACCTCAAAAATGTACAAACATAGTAACAAAAAGACTCAAATACAACTCAACACTAGGCCAAGCATTGAAATGTAGTGGTTTATTTAAATTTTAATTATTTTTGCGATTTTAGGATGAACACAATTTGAGGACCGAGTTTGAAGATGTTATAGATGGGAATCTATCACAACGTCATCGAGGGAATCAGGCTTTGCTTGATGGTAGAGCACTGCAGCAGGCTCTCGTCAACAGGCTGAAGGAAAACAATAGAAGCATAAATAATTAACAAATAAATATGTAAAATATCCACAGAAAAAGTGTGATTTTCACTAATTATGTATAATAATCACTATCCAGTACTATATTATTAGGTGATCATTATCAACTAGTAGATCTATAGTATAGCTATCACACAAAATAGTAGTTGACAACTAGTATTTTGTGTTATAGCTATACTAGATAGTTTGATTGATTGATTATTTTGTGTGGTAGCTATACTATAGATCTAGTACATAGATGCAACCATATTCCTAGGTATAATGTAAAGATGCAAAACTTTGATGGGCCCTCATATTGTGTATTTGTCAAACAGACTTAGTTCTGCTGCATACATGGTGAAAAAACACACGGCATCTGACCAAAATTTAAACTTTAGCTAGGACAGTCAGTTTTTAGATATAATCATTTAAAATTGCTTACCCTTTGTATTTCAAAAGAATAATAATTATAATTTTAAATTAAAAACTTGTATACTTGGCAAACGTTGTTTTGCCATTAGGGATAAGTATAAAAAATTGATAAATTGAGGATTTAAGCTATACTATCTTTTAAGTTGCATCAAACTGCACACAGCATGCAAATTTGAATAAAAATCGGTTTGGTAGTTAAGGAGTCAATCAACGTGACACTTGTATATGATATAGGACACAAGTTAGTTGTAGTGTCACACCATTTGGGTAAGGAACAGAAGTCCATTGTGGAGTTGAGTATACGCTTCTACAATATGATCTCTGTCTGTTTTGGACTTACCTTTATACAGGTTTAAAATCGCTGCCAAAAAACATCTAATAAATCAGGGTTAGGTACTTTACTATTGAGAAATTTTTCAAAGACAATTCTTGGAATGATATTCCCATCTCCTCACGAGATATCTTAACAATTATGTAATAATTTTTCATATTATGTAAGAAAAATTGTATATAATGACATTTTTGAAAAGAGTAAGTGCAGTTTCTTGCCAGTTCTTCTCGGTGAAAACCTGCTTTCTGAACCTGGCGGTAGTCTTTTGACTTTTCATAAGAGCTTATTGAACTGAAAATGAAAATCTTTATTTTTCACATAGGCCTAAATAGGCCTATGTGAAAAATAAAGATTTTCATTTTCAGTTCTTGATTTTGCTACTAAGTAATTTTATTAAGTTCTTAAAATATGCACCTGTACTATAAACATTGTATTTATGTAAAATATTGTTATACTCGTATATAAGACTAATTGATAAAGAAAAATAAACGATTTATTTAATTAATTATTTATTTATTATGTTGATTGAATCATACATAAATGTACTATTATAATATTATGTACTCAGAATACAGAAAAATGTTTATCGTTGTTGTTGTTGTTGTTGTTTTCGTTTATGGCTTTTGTTTGTGCCAAAGCAGCACTGAGCACTTCGCCAATGTCACGTGGGATGGAATAGCCACGGGGATTTGATTGAAATATTTAAATGTTTCGAGCTTCAAAGTTCCAATAGCCAGGGTTACGATGTTAGACGTTAGTATACCTAAAACAACACAGCACACAAATTTTATTGATAAATATCTACGGATAAATATATAGGTAATATATATATTTACAGTTTAATTTTGTTAGAATAAATATATTTACGTACAAATTTTACATAAGGGCTAAAAACTAACATAAGGAAAAGTTCAACATTTATGGGACGGGGGATATCAGGAGGAAGGACATCGTAGAGTTTATGAAGACGTTTAGGACAGGAGAATAGGATGTGTGTGACCGATCCCTCTTCTAGTCCACATTCACATATAGAGTGGTCTCGTATTCTTAATTGATTGAGGTGGACTGTAGTACAGGCGTGGCCAATTCTTAAACGGCATATGGTAGATGTCACCCAGCGACCTGAACCTCTGAATAAGAAGAACCATGGGCGAAATGGGATATCCGGTTGAATAGATACATAAAACTTGCCTTTAATTAGACTCATTCCACATCGCGTTCCAAGAGTCATTGAGGTGGGATTTCACGAGGGAGCGTATATCCTGGGAAAGGTTCTTAAAATGTTCTGAAGTACCCATTTCAGTAGCAAGTTTCGCACACCTATCCGCAGTCTCATTACCATTTATACCAGTGTGTCCTGGGATCCAAGCTAACGTGACAGATAAGCCTTTTTGTTCACAAGAATTGAGGACTTCTCTAATTTGAAAAATGACGAAAATAAGAGCTTTATTATGGAACGGGTTTGACTTAAGAGCTTGAAGGCAACTTAAGGAGTCAGTCAGTATGATACTTTGTCTAATGTTATGGACTTCAATAAAAAAACGGACAGCTTCTAATATAGCAATGGACTCCCCAGTATAAACTGAGGATTCCGGGGGACATTTAAACTGTAAAGATATGTTAAATTTAGGAATCCAACAGGCAGCACCAACACAGTCATTTACAGAAAGTTTAGACGCATCTGTATATACTGCCAGGCAATCGGAGAAATTCTCATCCAAGATTTGTTTGAGACGTTGTTGAGCTGAGTTGAGCAGAGTGGCGCACTCAGCCCAACGCAGATTCCCCTCCATCCGCCCTTCCATGGATCGGCTTCTTTGCCCCAGCGCCAACTGAGGATGACTTTCCATGAAGTCAATTAACGCTGATATTTGCTCTTTAGCACCATTATAACCTGAACACAACTATAATAAATAAAGCAATCAAATTTCAATGACATAAACAAGAGAAGATGTCAAATGTCAATTTCACTGCTAAGTACAGATGAAATATATTTTATTTGACGCTTATTTGACGTTGGTTGTGCCAACTCGTCATAAGTTGGACGTATAATTTTATTTCGGGAAACGCATTTTATGCTAATGGCAATACGGATTACGACCCAACTATAATTCAATAAGTTTCAATTGAGATCCAATTTTATGTTTAGTGGACTAGGTTATTTCGGAACTATTAAAATTGCATTACAGTTAAATCGTAGCTTATGTTAAATTAGCAGACTTGGGGCCCTGATATTGTTACCGACCACAGCGCCCCCTAGTCGTCTGGACGTCTAGCCGTCTGGCGTTACCCCATGTACCTCTACTAACGTAGGGTTGCATTGCATTCGAACTTTAAAATAAAGTCGTGTCCCAAATGGATGCAAACAAATTCAATAGATCCGACTTCACTCCATCAGACTCTTTTGAGGTCTTCAAATTGTATGTCTCGTATAGATGTTGTAACTACCGAGTGCTTTTTCGGTTTAATAAGATTTCTTTATGACGTCTGACTCTGAACAAGAATGATCGTCAAAAAATGGTTAATTTTATCAGACGCAGCAATAGACACATAACCTGGAACGGGCGGAAAAATGTCACCAGTTTATCGGTGCCAAAAATGCTTGTATCAACAGTAAGGCCACGCTGTAGTTCGCTCAGCAGCCGCCAATAGAATATTTACAGATGGCGCTACTGTTTGTACGTCGTTATGACGTGATTGAGATAATAAACACAAACGTACAAAAAATATATTAATTTTATTAGGAAAAGAATTTTTGGTTTTACAGGACATATCACACATCGCAATCAAGCCCCAAAGTAAGCGATAGCTTGTGTTATGGGTACTAGATAACTGATAAATATACAATGCATATTGATTAACATAAATATAATGTATTGAAAACATCCAGCCACTGGAAAACATTCATGCTCAACTGAAACTGTTACGTTTTACAAATAGATGGCGCTAGTTCTGCCTGAAGACCTGATAATACGAATCAAGAATTTCACCGCAGGGGGATATGGCTCGTATAGCTCAGCGGTCAGAGCACCCAGAAGCGAAAGCTGGGGGGACGTGGGTTCAAATCTCGCTGCGTGTGAAAAATTTTGATTCGTATTTAAAATAGGATTCATGCTCAGCTCATCACACAAACATTTTCCAGTTCAGACCTCCGATGCAGACGCAGTATCGCTACCGCTACGTGATTCGGTCGTCGAGAGTCAAGAGTTAGGGGTTTGATTTCGGCTTTTTCTTCCTTATTCCAAGGTTTAAAAAATAATATGCCTATTGACAACCCTACCTACCGAAACCCATGAGTTTAAAGTTCAAACTGAACTTTAAATCCATGCACTAAGGACTAGAACCAACAAAAGTTTTCGGAAAATTCGCAATATTTGTGCTCTACCGCCTCTCTATGGGCAAATTTAACCCCTTACGTGGCGTCGCCTACATTTTCAACCTTACTGCCTTGGTATAAGGAAGTTGTGGAACTTGTAGATTTTTACTAGAGCTAGTTGTAACACGTGACTTCACTTGAATTTCGGAGTACTTGGAGGTGGTATTTAAAACGCTCCGATCTTTGGTACTATTCGATATAACACTCTGTAACAAAAACGCGATGGGTCCTGAAAGAGGCATACAAAATGTGTGTTCCCTCCAGATGTCATCATTCACCGTTACGCAATTTAATTGAGTTTCCACAAACCCACAAAACTGCGAAAAGTAAAAAGTGCGTGTCCGGATACGAACCCGCGACCTTCTATTAGAATGCCGAAATAGTCGTATACACAGGACTCGGCGGACCGTGCAAAAAATGTCGCCAGTTCACCGGTGTCAAAAATGTTCGTTTGACACCAACAGCGTCAGTTGTCAGCCGACCGCAGTATTGCCTATGGACCGCGGTTCACGCCATAGATCACTACTATTGGTACTAGTTATTCCGAAGTCCACGATTTTCCACAAGTAGACGATTTCCGCCATGTTGCGGGCGTTGCGGCGTATTAGTGGAAATTTTGATGGCGCTATTTTTTCTCGTATGAAGAAGGTTGACGTAAAATAACCCGAAGGGCTTATCCTGAGGTTCATATCGTGGAAGCAGATGAGAGTTTGTGCCAGATCATCAATACATAAGATTTTAGGTACCTACCTATAGGATTTTCATGATTAGATATGTACGTAATAAATTAAAGTGTTAGCATAAAACACACAAGTCAATACAAAGTTTATTGCCACCCGAATACATTAACATACAATTACCATATTTTCGAAGATATTATTACACTTTTAAAAGTGTTTTCCATAAAATTATTATTATAAAATATATGTAACTATAATCGTTTCAGATGATCTGACGTATTTATACCCGCCCGTGGCAATGACCGGCTGACGCCTGGTTCACGGTCGTTTACGAAGAGCCGACGCGCAATAGTCTCATAATGTATTTCGTCTTTTTCCAATTTTCCACAGATACAATATTGTATATTCAATTTTTCCTTCGCCGACTGCACAGACTCCATTCACCCTGTATTCGAAAATAAATAAACCGTTGTTGACTTGGGGCGCAGGGTGCACGCATACAGCCACAGATTCATCAACGCACACACTCTCAGGTCGGGGCGCGAAGAGAGGGCGCTGCGCTCGCTCAGTCTCGCGCCGACCGCCGTTGAGGATGGACATTTTGTCGCTTGTTGTAATGCGATCGGAAAAATAAACTAGTTTTGCTTTGGAACTACCGGCTGTTCTATGCGTTGTGGACAAAAACTGTTGTGAGCGTGCTTTTTTTTTCACGGTGCGTATATAAAACCGCTCGGATACCCGGGAAACTGCGTGTTTACATCTTCGCTTGCATGGCGGAAAGCTACGCTCCCTGTTTCCTGTCGTAGGGCCGGCTTCGGACGCAGTGTAAAGGCGGCACATTTAATAAAATATCGTTTCTATTTTCAGATTAAACCGTTCTGTATGATCGGGAGCCGTTGACTTTTGTGAGAACAAAGGCTTAGTTTTAAGGTGAACGTACGTTGGAACCCGAACGCAAGGTATGTTAACAATGTTTGAACATTTGTTTGATACGTTCAAACGCCTCTGCGCTGTGGTGTGAACGCGTGACTAATCGTGATTTTGTACAGATTTTCGGTTTCCGCGACGTTTAAACAGTTTGAAGGTGTTCGAAATGACGGTTTTATCCTATTGTAGGTCAGCGACCTCGTTCCGTCAACTAGTGAGTCGAGGTTAGGATTTTTTTATGCAATCCGCAATGCTTGTTGCTCTTACGTAAGTAGTGTGTAATTAATAGAGGCGTTAAAGCGTGTAAAACCTCCGAATAGGCGTTATGAATAATAATCATATAAATTCGGTACTCGTAATAACCTTTGTTTAGCCTCTAAACATGTTGTTACCTGGGCTTTGCTATAGAATTGGACCCGTTTCGCATTTTTGCCACTTAACTTATATTTTCACGAAAGTTTTTTATGTAATACACTTCACATTATTGTCTTCTTTGATAAATCACTTTAATTTTCGAGACTTAATGAGAAAAATTAATTTCTGAATTTTTATAATTAAATACGTAAAAACGTAAGATCACCTATGACAACTACATAAAATGACGTTTCATTTGTCAAAAAGTTGTCAAAGGTGCGATTTGACACCTGACTACACAATATTAATAGTGTTTTTTCTTAGCATATTTTTCTTACCATAGAACCGAACATGTCATAAAATCGAACTGCCTAACCCCGACACCATGCAGTCTTGTTTGTCTTACCCCTAGAGTGTTTTTTTTAAGCCGGAGGCGCGGAGGGAGTGCAGCCCCCGCCCGCCGTAGCACAGCACAGGCACCCGGGCGAGCCGGAGCGGCCGAGGCTGGTCGCCGAAGGCGACCAGCATGCCGAGGCTGCGGAGGTGAGCGTGGGTGCCTGTGCTTTGCTACGCTAGGGCGAAGGGGCTGCTCTTCCCGCAGCGCCGGAGACGTCACGGTTCGGAATTGGTCCCCATTTTGGGTGAGGCTTTAAATAGAGTGGGAGGGCACCCGAGTGGTTATTTTCTTTTATGACCACCCAGAAATAGTCGACCTGTGTTTTAAGAGGATTAAAGATTATTCAAGGCGACCAATTTCAAATCGGACTCTTCCTCCAACCTTCCTCCCCCCTCCCCCCCTCGCACCCCCCCCCCCCCCCCGCTATGGGTCAGGTGCAACTTACCGACTCCTCCTCCAACCTCCCTCCCCCCTCCCCCCTCCCACTACCCCCAGTTACGATTCAGGTGCTAAAGATCACCTTACAAGGGGTGAAAATTTTTTAATTTCAAAAAATTATTTCTCGAAAACTATTAGGCCTCGTAAAATTTGGCTTGGGGGGGGTTGACCCCCCACCCCCCCCCCACCCCCTCCCCCCCCTCCCACCCCCCCCGCTACGGGTCCAACACTATAGACCACCCTGGCGCATTTACCTACGAAGTATAAACTCATTACCATATTTTTTTCCAAATAAACACAACTCTAGTGCCCATTCTAACTTCAAAACGTAATCCTTTCTAAAACACATTATAGGTACACTAGATACTAACTTACTTAAATCATTATCGTTTATTTCTGATCTGAATTCATAAAGCAACACAGACGAGTCATTACGAAATTACTGCATGCAATCATGTCAAAAGACAAAGCCTTAAATATTGTGTAATCCATAGACAATTTACTTTCATAGAGCATTAACCGTCGCCCGTGGTCCTACCCACCTTAGCCTATGTCGAAATCAGTTGACATTAGACAGCTGAGCTATCAAAATAACTTCAAACTTTTAGTAATTTGAAGTTTGATCGCGTCTTCGTGACAATTTTCATTATGGAATGACAGTTAATTTAGAATTTTTGGGGTGTACGTACGTATTTTATGTATGTTTGTTACAACTGCGACTTGTTTGAACATAAGAATATGCACTGCTTTACTAAGTATTTTTATCCCGGAAAAATCTCGAGTTGCCACGGATTTGCGAAGTCTGGATATAAGATGGAGCTTTAACCTTGGAGAATTTTTCTGAACTGTCCAATTCTTGATTATGTAAACGTTAAAATCCAATCAAAATATCACTTTTTTTCCCTATTCTGAAAATTCTTGGAATTAAAATACCTATAAACGTGAAATCTCTCAACTTTTCCTAAGGTTTAGTACTTTCCTACTAAATACTAAACATTGCGGATGCCAAATAATCGTGAAACGTCAATAATACCTAATAACGGAAAATTTTGAAATCGGAATTCCAGTAATTTCCAATCTAAATTTTTTACCTACCTTATAGTTATATGTAAAGGATCAAACAGTCAGGGTCATTAACCGTACTGTTTATCCTTATTCTAGGTATGTATGTACCTAACTATAGTTATTTATAGATAAATCTTTTGTTTATGTTTGTCTGCCTTTCCGATAAATAGGAAGTGGGTTATTTACTAAATTACCTACCTACGACTATTTTTTTAGGGGCTATAGAATCCACTATCGTGATTTGAACTGATTTCTTATATTTTATTGTTATCTCTAACTTTCAATGACTAGGTAGGTTGGTAGGTATATTTCTTATACCTACTAAACTAAACGTTGAAATGAAATATAAGGAAAGAGAGGAGAAGAGAAGAGATGAGATGTGATAGGACAAGACGCGATGGGATAAGATGAGAAAGATACGATAAGATGAGATGAGATGAGAAATGTGTGTTGTGAAGCATTTCATTTCATATAATTAGTAAAAAATGTCCTAATTTCTGAACCCGTGAGAATTTCCATATAGGTACATATTTTATCCCTTGTCAGCAGAAAATTTCAGCTTTCTAGGACTAAAAATTTCCGACGGCCTAAGCAGTAATGAATGAAGAAGTAAGGTTTTTTGTAGATTTAGATAAAGGTCTTGATTTGTTGGTAGGTAAGTAGAAGGTACCTTAGTCCAAGGCACTCATGGGTGAATTTAAAGGTTAATTAGTTTTAATTTGAATTAAACAAATCGTGATAGAATTAGATAGTAACAATCAACAAGATTATGAAAGCTCCAGTTATTACACACTGGTTGCCTAGGTTACGCTTATGCAATCTATTACTAATGTAATGTAATCGGCTCTATTGTTTTCGTTGTGCTAATGCTTGCACCTTTCTTTGTTCGTTTTTCGTGTCACAGATATCTTAAAACGTGTTTTTTCTCCTTTAGAGCACAACCAGGGTATCAAAGATAGGTGGGGGGTGCTCGACCAAATGTCATTTGAAACGTCATCCAATTGGCAGTGAGCTGAAAAAAAATTCATAATGGCGGATTCAAAATGGCCGCCATTCGAGTTTCGTCGATATCTCGGAAAGTATAAAAGATGGAAGAGTGGTTTCTTGACAAGAGATGATCAGAATAAGGAGGTCTATTGGATGGATTGAAAAAAAATTCAAAATGGCGGAATTTATTTTTAATTCAAAATGTATGGCGAATATTGAAGAGACTAAAAGTTGGAAGGCAAAAAGGGGGGAAGACAGCACGCGGGCCACATGTGGCCCGCGCCTCCACGCGTCTTACTAGTTAATATATATATAGCTGCTTGTGCTGATTCACTGACTGACTGATTGATCACCTCTCCTGAACAATTTTGTATGAAAATTTTTTTATCACTATGCGTTTCGTATACAAGAAAAAATTCATTCAGAGGAAAAATATGGAGAGAGCTGATGATTGAGGAATTCGGAGACGGGTGAAGAGCACAGCAAAGGGTATTGCAGATAGGTGGGGGGTGCTCGACCAAATGTCATTCGAAACGTCATCTAATTGGCAATGAGCTGAAAAAAATTTCAAAATGGCGGATTCAAAATGGCGGCCAAAAGAATTTCGCCGATATCTCGGAAAGTATAAAAGATGGAAGAACGGTTTCGTGACAAGAGTTGATCAGGATCCGAAGGTCTATACGATGGATAGAAAAAAATTTCAAAATGGCGCACTATACTATTTTTCATAGAAAATGTATGGGGAATTTTGAAGGGATTTTTTATGGGCGGGAACACAGCACGCGGGCCACATGTGGCCCGCGCCTCCACGCAACCTACTAGTCTAATCTATAATTGAACACATAACTATTTTATGTTCCTTCGGAAATCGTAAATTTTGACTCAAGCATAATACTAACGCATGAAGCGCCTTAACATTACTGGCATTAGATAAGAAATATTTTTGTAGGATGGATCATGGGCCATTGAACATTATGCTAAAATTCAGTCTAGAAAAGATGGGTTTCCACTTTCCAATTCTATCTAACTACTTGTGTCGAAACAAAAAATTCAAAGTCTTCTTCAATACGTAAACTGTCAACACACCAACGTTACGAATCCATTCGATACCGAAAAAAGGGCAAAAACCTATTTAATGTAGGTAGGTACATAATTCTTACTCCGTTCGCTCTTTCATTCATTCATTCACTGACACTCGGCCTTCCTTTGATCGCGGCAAATTCTATCAAATTCGGTACGGATTTGTTTTTTTCCATTCGGTCCGTGATAGGGTTGTCAACACTTGTCACTAAAAAGTGAATGAAGCTAGTTTTAAGGTCTGAGAAGGAATAAACAAGAATATACCTCATCCTTGCGTAAACTGCCTGTCTACAGAGGTTATGCCATTATTTTAAAGCGTAATTGAAACAAACATATTACACAAAAACTAAATATAACTAAACCAATTTGTAGGTAATCCTAATCATGTACCTACACTAGATTATTAGTTGAAAATGCATGCATTTTTTTGTGAATTATTCGCTCTATACTTAACATTTAATAAGTTAGCAAACAGTTTGTACGTCTTTGTAAGTGTAAACTTTATTAGTGATCGAAGATGAAAAACTTGTAATCTCAAATACCCTACTAACATGTCCATTGAAGAAATTAATAAATACAATATGTTACCTGTTGTCAACCCTAGTTCGTATAGGTATGTAATATGTACTCTGTGGACGTGCTTTAATGGCTGGAGTGAGGATTATGTTGACATTTTTAAAAGGCTTAATGGAATATCAGAATATGTATTTTAAATAACAACTAGTTGGGTGACCGAGCTTTGCTCGGTAGTATTACAGCTACTTACCAATAGATGACAGCAGGAGTTACTGTAATAGTTTTACTTTATCGCCAATAGATGTCAGGTATAGATTTATATATTTTTTTGGTAAATACGACATTTTCTAAATATGAATCCTAGCTAGATCAATTTACCGCCCCCAAAACCCCTTGTATACTAAATTTCATGAAAATCGTTCGAGCCGTTTCCGAGATTCAGATTATATAGAAATATATATATATATACAAGAATTGCTCGTTTAAAGGTATAGGATTAATATCTGGGTGACCGAGCTGTGCTCGGTTGCCAATAGATGGCAGCAGGGTTCATTTTTTTTTTTGGTAAATTCGACATTTTCTAAAAGTGAATCCTAGCTAGATCGATTTATCGCCCCCAAAACCCCCTGTATACTAAATTTCATGAAAATCGTCCGAGCCGTTTCCGAGATTCAGATTATATAGAAATATATATATATACAAGAATTGCTCGTTTAAAGGTATAGGATTATTGAGTGAGGTAGGAATGTACGTGGACAAGAATTGATATTTTAAAGTTGGCTACAGTCCTCTCGGAAGGTCGTGTGTTTGATTAGATTTTTTTTAATTCTATACAAGTTAGTACCTACTTGACTGCGATAACATCTGATGGTAAGTGATGATGCAGTCTAAGATGTTATCGTACTAACTTGGAAGGGTAAGTGAATTTACCCCCACAATGGTTTCTACACAGCATCGCACCGGAACGCTAAATCGCTTCGCGGTGCGTCTTTGCTGGTGGGGTGGTAACTAGCCACGGCCAAAGCCTCCCACCCACCAGACAAGACCTGAGCCAATTTGTAAAATCCCAAAGTGACCCGTGGCGGGAATCGAACCCGCGACCTCCCACTCGAATCCCAGCGCGCCGCTACTGCGCCAGGGAGGTCGTCAAAGTTTCTGAGCAGAGCTAATAATTTTTGTAAAACATTACTTATTTCAATATGCCGGTAGTTATAAACGTTCGGAAAACTTAGGCACATTTAAGTAAAGAGAAGAAACATGGCTTGACCCAACAGTGGGATTATCTGGGGACACGGTAGTGTCCCCGCCAGACGAGTCAAGCGAAGCGCGAGGGCACTACCTATCTTTTCTCGAAGTGTTTCGCCGTATTTTTGAACCCTTATAACTTAGGCCAGAATTATTCCAGATAATCAAAATTCTCGGGAAACGATGTCGTCGGTGAACTTATTAAACGTATAAAGTTTCAATATCACAGGTCTTATACTTTAGATTTTATTGACATCTGAAAAACCCAGATTTCGTCACTGACTCACTGATGATCATCAAAATTCCTAGGTACTTCCGGAAGTCCTAGAAAGCTGAAATTTGGTATGTAAGCTAGAATTAGTACACAACCAACCAAAAAATTTTAAAAGTTGGAAATTTAACCCCCCAACCCCTTAAAATAGGGGATGAAAGTTTGTATGAAAATACGGCAAATATTGATGCTAGAGGTCTCAAAATTGATATAGGGACTCTTTGTAATAAACAATTAAATACGTGTTTCAGGATTTTTAGTAAATCACCCCACATCCATCAAATTAGGGGGTTGGAAGTTCGTATGGGGGGATGGAAGTATGTATGAAACTACGGCAAATATTGATGCTAGAGGTCTCAAAATTTATATAGGGACTCTTTGTAATAAACAATTAAATACGTGTTTCAGGATTTTTAGTAAATCATCCCACATCCATCAAATTAGGGGGTTGGAAGTTCGTATGGGGGGATGGATGTATGTATGAAACTACGGCAAATATTGATGCTAGAGGTCTCAAAATTGATATAGGGACTCTTTGTAATAAACAATTAAATACGTGTTTCAGGATTTTTAGTAAATCACCCCACATCCATCAAATTAAGGGGTTGGAAGTTCGTATGGGGGGATGGAAGTATGTATGAAACTACGGCAAATATTGATGCTAGAGGTCTCAAGATGGATATAGGGACTCTTTGTAATAAAAAATTAAATACGTGTTTCAGGATTTTAAGTAAATCACCCCACATCCATCAAATTAGGGGGTTGGAAGTTCATATGGGGTTTCCTATACGTACATAGGTACAAACTTAATTTCATGTTAGATATCTGCTAGTAAACATCTGGAAAAACACGTAATTATTTTTTGGTAATTATAAGCGCGATTCCAGTGCCCAAGTGGCCAAGCGCCCATGTGCCCAGTGCCCCGTGCCCAGTAATATCGCACGTTTCAAGCCCAAGTTCCATGCATGTCATGTTTAACAAGCCGAGTCTCACTGCATGTCGAGTGACCAGGATTCAGCGCTCAATGACAAGAACCCACATTGAGCCGAGTGCCCAGTGCCCAGCGTGAGCTGTCGAACGTGCCAAGCGTCAAATCTCTCTGATTTTGAAGAGCGTTATAGCGCTTAAATACCTGCTCAGTGCCCAAACGGACGCGTCAAGCCCAAGTTACATACAGGCCCCGTCCAACGAGCCCAGCTCTCAGTTCCCAGTGCCCAGGGTGAGATAAGTGCCCAAGGCCCAGTGCCCAGTACCCACAGTTAGCCGTCGGGCATGCCAAGCGTCAATTATATGGATTTTAACAGCGCCCCAACGTCAATGTGCCCAGTACCATAGTGCACGCGGCAACCCCGAATTACCGTACCGAGCTCCGCGTGTTCATTGCCCAGAGTCCAGTGCTCTGTGACCAAAATGAGTTGTCAAGCATGTCAAGCGTCAAATTTGAATTTCAAGAGCGCCTCAGCGCCCAACGAAAATAAAGACTATAAATAAAACAATAGTTAAAAAACACACAAATTCCACCGATACCTCCGTAGATTTTTAATGGATAAAAAGTAGTCTGTGTTAGTCCAGGATATAATCAGTCTACATTTTAAATTTCAGCCAAATCAGTTTCAGTCAGTGGTTGTGTTGTGATTGAGTAACAAACATCCAATCTTTCAATTGATAGACAGACTTTTCAGATAGACTTTGTGTTTTAATAGGTAAAATTTGAAGTTAGAAATTTAAATTTGGATCTATACGTTACGTTTAATTATCATTTTATCTTGATAAATGTAAAATTAGTTTCACTTTCGGTAGGCCAAAACTACTAACTTTAAATCCACTATAAGTTTTTAAAATTTTCAGAATGTACTTCTAAGCAAAGTACGTATCTATCTACTCGTAATACAAACATATTAGAGAGTGGGCTGTGAAAAGAGGCGCACCTGAAGTGCAAGAAATACACAAAAAAAAAACAAAAATTAAGTAAATAAAGAATAATGTTTTAAACAACTTACAAAAAGAAATGAAATCCCAACAAAAACATTTTCATGTAAAATGTTGCCAGACGAGCATATGGCTCCCACTGTCAAAAAGTTATCAGATCTCATGTAGGGCAAGACTTCTGACTTTATACACCCTAAAATACAAGCTCTAACTTCACAAACTCTACACTGTAGTTACAATAATGTCTTGGTCGTTTGGCTACCGTTACATTGGGCGTAAAATCAAAAATTTATTCACTTTTCAGTACTCTGTAAGTTCTGTAAAATCAAAATTTGAAATCAGGAAAATGTTCTTGGTGGGATAAATTTTTCACTTTACGCCCATGTGACGGTAGCGAAACGGCCAAGACATTATTGTAACTACAGTGTAGAGTTTGTGAAGTTAGAGCTTGTATTTTAGGGTGTATAAAGTCAGAAGTCTTGCCCTACATGAGATCTGATAACTTTTTGACAGTGGGAGCCATATGCTCGTCTGGCAACATTTTACATGAAAATGTTTTTGTTGGGATACATTTTACCCCTATATTTCTTGTTCCCTTTTCTACGTAGGTTTCTATGTTCCAAATGCTGCTAAAGACACAAGGAATTTTCCTAAGGTATGTTTTGGGGATATCGGCCACGAAGTTGAAAAAATTTTTAGTGTTTCATAAATAGTAGGCTAATCAGTAGGCTTAAAGTAATAAGTTTTGCGAACATAACGTTTATGTTTCATGTTTTTAATAAAAACTTTGGAAAACCTTTTGGCAACTATTGGTTGCCGATCATTTCCTTCAGTTTCCCAGATTTGGAGATTTTGGGAAGAGTATTTTTTTTATGAAAAACATGTAGATAATAGATATGCCTAAATATTAAGCATACATAACCCATTGCCTAAGCCTACGATGCATAATTTAGTCTACTATTTGCGAATAACTAAATAAATTTAAAATTTTGCGCAATCTAAATTAACCTATGTTATCTACTTACGAGAGATAGAAATTTCACATTATTTGTATGGAGTTCCGATAGGGCAAATCTGTATATAATAGGTTATTAATTTCGGGCCGTAAATGTGTAGGTATTTCTTGCGCTAGTTTTTGTTCATAGTTACATAGTAACTAAGTACCTAGATAGACAAAGAGATTCATATCTACAAACACAGTTGTTGGAAAGTATTCAGCGGGAATGCAAACAAAAACATAATGAATTATTATGTGCTCATTGGAATTTTTGAGGTCGTCGCTATGTCAAAGTTACATTGACCTTTTTTGTTAATCACGACATTTCAATCGTAACAATTACTGTTGAAATGATTATAATTATTAATTATTTATTTATAATTAATAATAGCTGAAGCCCGCGGCTCCATATGAAATTCATCTTTTCTTCAATTCCTCGGGAACCAAAGTTTTTTATGGGATAAGTAGTCTTTGACTATTCTATACCTATATGTTTATTTGTGGACATAGAACATAATATAGTTCGTTACTACGAAGGCTCATAAAAATCTTGTCGACCCCCTTTTCTCTATCTATCCATACAACAAAATCTTCTCGTTACTTACGTTCAATTTAGCCAAGCCAAGCCAAGCTCCAGTCAAGCCAAGTAGTTACGGCGTGAAAGAATAACAAACATACACACATACAAACTTTTAGTACGATTATAGATATTTCAATCCACGAAGACACGCCCCACTCTGTCAAAATCTCTTATGTTTCATTCGATTCGTATGGAGTTCGACAGATTGGAGCGCGTCATCGTGACGTACCTATATAGTAGGTTTATCTTTTTTATCTAATAAACACATCTATTCTAATATACAAAATTCTTTCGATTTTCTTTGTTACCAAACTCCTCCGAGACGGCTGGACCGATCGTTATGAAATTTTCAGGTTATATGATCTCTGGGTCCGGGAGCGGGTATATTTTATGTCCCTAAGTGAGAAAAAAAAATTATATGGCAAAACAACGTTTGCCGGCCGTCAGCTAATCTAATATTCTTTCGATTTTCTTTGTTACCAAACTCCTCCGAGACGGCTTGACCGATCGTTATGAAACTTTCACTCAGTGTATGATCTCTGGGTCTGGGAGCAGGTTGTTATCTATTTTTATGTCCCTAAGTGAGAAAAATGTATATGGCAAAACAACGTTTGCCGAGTCAGCTAGTTTTTATATAAGTGTAGCTACATCGGCATTAAATTAGAAGTAGTAAGTAGGTGGGTAGTAAATACCTAAGTAAGTAGGTTGTGCTATAGGATAGGTCCCATTTAACTGGGTCTACTTTTTACGAGCAAGGCGGAAACGGAAGACGCGTTATCTAAGTAGACCTCGAAGCCTGGCGTTATAAATGTTATAATCGAGCCGGTACATTAAATAAGTCGTTATAATATTATATACCTACTTAGTACATAGATATTTATGTATTTAGTGCTTACACTCGGCGCCTACTCTTTCAACATAATGTAATACCTATGTTAGTGTTGCAAGTAATTTATGTAATCAAGTAGGTAGGTGGAGCGTTACTTTTTCGAAGTTATGTCTTACAAGTTATAGTTCTGTGCGTTTGAGAAAAACGTCACTTGTTTTAAAGTAAAAGGGAAACATCCTGAGGGAACCTGCAATCCAAGATTAGCTATTAACGGCATAAACGGCTATTCAAGCGATTTTTAGTGACCTGCAGTTTTAAAAACCATAAAGACAATAATGCTTTAAAAAAACACATTTTGGGTCTTTAATCTAAATTCGCTCTGAAGCAGAAACACGATTGGATAAAGTTTTCTCTATAGAAAGTTCTCCCAAAAGTTTCAAAATGTCAACTTTTCTATTTTTATCGAAAACTACATGGGATGTAATTGTAATTTTAGTTTTAATGTTTTGGTTATAATAATATCCAAAATCGCTCAGAACGGATTTTTAGAAACTGGCTTAGTTTTTTAGTAATTTGGTAAAACGTCTTTTTTCTGTTATACATCTTCTGTCCGCAAGAAGAAGAGAAGGACAAAAATATTCAAATCAGTGTGTCCTCTTAACTTCTATTATGCTAGTTATAATAACTAAAGCTTAAATTAATATCATAAGCCAGTTTCAATATTAAAACCCACTTGTAAAACCCACGGGTTTTAGGTATTAACATATTGAGCAAGGTCAGGAACACTGGACAGTTGGCAATACGCCCGATTCCGGATCCGAAATCCGCGTGCTCCATTACGCTCACACATTGTGTACTTTATTCCATTAGCTGCAAAGTTTGTTTTGCAATGGCAAAAGTTATCTTAACTCCTATCCCAGTACTTTGTGACACGCAAAGAGTTTTGGATCTTATTTTGTTAAAGTTAAAGTTACTTTTTCAGTAGGCGGTAATGACAGACGGGATCGGGATGGAAGTTGTCAAGTTGTTCCTAGTGGGATTTACCTGTCTTGATTAATTATTTATTGAAAGAATACATAGGCAGGATAGGACTTCCAAGCGTAAACGAAAATCAATCATATTTATGGTATTCTCTAGAGTTTAGATGGTGCTCTTGAAACTTATCTATTTTTTGTAAAAAAAATTGGCTAAAATTGGTAAAGTCGGTTTACGGACGATAGATTTACGTGATAACGTCATAATAATTGGCCTCTCTATAGTTTGTTTTATCGTGCCTCTCTATCGCTTGTTGCGCGCTCTCGCTTGCACGCACAGGTTCAGGTGGAACGTTACGCGGAACGTTACTATTTTTCATGTGCGTTGCTGGTGTTCATCAATTTATTAAACGTTATCACGTCAAAAGGATTTTTTTAACGTAGATAGGCTTGCGCTTGGCAACAACCATGTCTGATGGTAAGCAATGACGAGGTATTATACGTTGGGTTTGCCTAAAAATGCTCATTCACTCTTCTCTTGAAGACATCCAGATTGTACTTACCTTGATTGTACAAGATATGGAGTTCCTGGGCACACTCACTAAAGTATATGCTGTCAAAACTACTAAACCGTCATTACAAGTCAAGTAAAAGATGACTGACTGACTGATTGACAAATCAAGGCACACCTCAAAAATAATCTGGGTACAGTACGCGCGGCGAAAGTTTGGCTTTGACCGTTATTGCGCAGAAATCAGAAATTGGGTATCAACCAATCAGAGAAATCAGAAATTGGGTATCAACCAATCAGAATTTGGGTACCCATGCGCAGTAATCCCCTCCACCCGAAGGTCAAAGCCAAACTCTCGCCGCGCGTACTGTAAACAAAATTATATATGACGAAAATTTTGTGAACATTTAACTCTTAAGGAGGTAAAATAGGAGATCATGCAATCAAGTCTTCTTATGTGAAATGCTTATGACACAACCTTTTAAAGGATACCTCAATCTGAACTTTAAAGCCCTGCTCATGGGTGGCTTAAACCCTTAAAAATAAAGACCCTGTTAAATAAAATAGTTGATGAATCCGAAGTAGGCAGTAGGTACCTAGGTAGTAGGCTAATCAAAGTATAATTGACAGTTGTCAACTTGTTAGTAATTAGGTCCAGGCTGTGTGTAAAAACGCCGAGGATGTGGTTTAACCGCCACAGGGGAATATTGTGGGTGGTTGGGTAGTGGCGTGAAATTACAGGTTACCATAATGTGGCGTAATTATCGTAGGTAGGTATAGAAAAGCGTGGGTGAAACTTACGACTGTTTGCTATTGGGTAGGTACTTAACACAACTAAAAGGAACATAAGGTGGCTTGTTTTTTTTTTCTTTAACCGAATGACCTAGCGGTAGCGAACCTGCCGTCTGCGTCGGTGGTCGCGGGTTCGAATCCCACTACTGGTAAATGTTTGTGTGATGAGCAATGAGCATGCATGTTTTTCAGTGTCTGGGTGTTTTTCAATATATTATTTTTATGTACATTAATATGTATGTATATTTATCACTAATCTAGTACCCATAACACGAGCTATCGCCTACTTTGGGGCTAGATTGCGATGTGTGTAAAGTCCTGATATTTATTTATTTTAAACTAATATAATATAATGTCTGACAGTAATCACAACTGATGGAAAGTGATGACATTCTAATTGAGAGTGCGTTTAAAGACACCCAAATTAGGGAAAGACAGAGGCCGGAAGGGTTTTCAAGACCCTTGCGTGACAGGAACGAGGAATCAACAGCTTTGTACGTGTATTTAGCACGTCAACTACGGTACGGGTAGTTACGGGTGTACCTAAGCCTCAGCGATGCCTTGCAGTTGCTTCAAGCCGATTAGACGATTGAATGAATGGTCTAAAGCTTAAGGAAAGGCAGTTCCTTGAAAAAAAAAACTAGCATTTTCGTCCAAAGTTCTTTCATGTCAGTTCTTTGCTGGAACACCAAGCTATTCGAGAACCCTCCTTCAATTATTCCCTTGGAACGGAACTATGGTTATTGTGGTGTTATTTGAAAAAAATGGCATGTGCGTGAAGCGTAACATCATAATATCATGAAAGCTATCAACTGTTAAGGAATGGGCGACATGGGAAACGATTCTATTGTGGCATTTCCTTTTTAACCCTTTACTTTTCCATCATGAATGATTACTTGGACTGTTTTGAAGAGGTAGATAGTTACTCCACCATTTTTATTACCACCATTTAGGTATTTATTGTACCTAAGTAGTGTACCCAAAACATGATCCAATTTTTTTCTTCCGATAAAAAGAAATTGTCTAAAAGCCTCTCAGAATATATTTCTAGAGTTGTAACTAGTATTGGTCAATAGATATTGGTAAATTAAATAAGAGTGTCGTATTTTATTCTATTACAATTTAAAAATTTCTTTTGTTTTGCCTTTTCGATTTTTGTCTTATCTTTATTTAACTTTTACTATTACGTATTATGTATCCCTTATCTTTCATTGCAGTGCGACATTGAATATCTGGTATAATGGCACCTTAGAAAATCATTCTTTTTTACGGTTCAAAAAGCTCAAAAAGCTAAAGCTCCTTACTTCGTTATCCGTCTGTTGTCATGGTCAATTTAATCCATGGCCATTAAGGGCCTCGGATGACCAAAGGAGCCCCAAGTCGAGTGGTATTACTTGCTAAAGGCATTTTACGGGTATTTTTACCTTTTCAAACGAGCCTCGAGTTTGACGTCAAGCTAAGAAAACGATGGTCCGTTTAACTTACATCCATTACCTCCAGTTTCTGAAAGGCTTTTACTACAAGTAGTTTAATCATTTCTGCAAAGATAAAACCACTTTGTTTATTAAAAAGAAAAAAATGTTACATAGCGAAGACCATTTGAGTTGTCAGGGAAATAATTTACATTGGACTGACGACAAATCGATGGCGTTGTCATATCAGTGTAACAAAATACGTACCTATTCATCGAAATCGTTTACAAATTCTGGCCGCTTATTGGTTCCCTGATTTGCGTCAGCCAATCGGGAGGCAGAGTTTGTTAACGATTACGATAGATAACAATAACGTTTTCCTTACGCAATTAGACCCCAGATGGAAATGATTAGGTTGCCTCCTAAATTCTACATATCTAAACTTATTTAATTTCTTCTACATATAATGCTACTCGGACGATATATTTTCTCATCTAAGAAATAGTAGTTTTGGTTGAAGAAGTCGGTAAAAATTTCGGGTCGTTAAAAATCATCCTTTATAACCAAAGAGCATACATATAGGCCCCATTGAAGTCGTTGCCATTATAACAATCGAAAGGGACAATGCAAATTGGTTTTGAAAGCGTATTTCTCATGCTAACCTAATTGGTAGTCTTGCGTTCTTTGTGCCGAGATCGAACTGCGTAACGCACACACTGCGAAGCGTAAAATAGGTAATATTACTTTACATACATGTACCTACTCATGTCTCATATAGTCCCGGAGTCAAGACTGCCCCCTATGCAGTAACTCAGTGATCGTTAGTTAAAAACTAAATGGGTTAAAAACTTTTTATTAACTTTTTCGTGATTTGTGACGAAATAAGGCATGGTGAGCTTATGACAGTAAAATTGCGGGGGGTTTAATTTAGAACCAAGCTATCATCGTACTAATGAAATAGATAGGGTATTCATTGCAACCGTAAAGGGTAGCCATAGACGGCCCATTCTATCGTCCAATCGGCTTGGTGCTGCCGATTGATCCGATAGAACTGACCGCGTCTGGGCGAGAATTGGTATGACAGTTATAATTTTTTTACCAATCCACGCCTACATGCGGTCAGTGGGCTGATTCTGTATCGTTCAGTTTGTTAGTTAGCATTCCTCACTGGTTTGATAACTAAGAAAACGAAGGCAGAAAGCCTATTCTTGTATTCTTTGTGCACAAGTTAGCAACTAGCATGGTATGTTGACACGAAACCATAACTTGTGCAAAAAGAATGCAAAAATAGGATTTTTGCCTCCGTTTTGTTAGTTAACAACCCAGTGGTGGTTGCTAACTATAACACACTGAATTCTACAGAATCAGCCTACAGTTCTATCCTTTCCGTAGCGTCATGCAGATCGGACGATAAAATGGATGGTCTATGGCTACCCTTAGACTCTACGACTGTGAACTTCGCCAATAGTCTAGTTTGCCGTGCTTACTCTTACTGCCTAACAAATAAACGTGAAATAGCGATGGAATAGTTATACTCTGTTTTGTCCTTCTCTGTCAACAGCAATTTGGAAGTTAATTGAACGAGACAAAACACTGTATAACAATTCCACCTTTATTCCACGTTTACTTGTTAGACTTTACGGTGAGCTTTGACTACGTGCGCCAATAGTCTAGTTTCATAGTCGCCTCGCCTCCTCAGCCTATAGCTATATACAATTAATTTCAAGGCTTTTAATTATTCCTAGTTCCTTTACCCGTATCAGTTGTAACAACGGCCTCAACTGACGCCGCATTCTTAGCTATGCCCCGTTTAAACTCATTTAGTACTCGCCTGAGTCACAAGTCACAAGGCGAGTGCAGTGGAATTAGTCACACTTCAGCTCTTTGTGCGTGACGTCGACGATTCGTCATGACTCATGACGTTAACCTTTACTCTGGACGCCTTTTAAGATGCCATGTTGAAGTTGTTTTATGTTTAAAACGGATCGCGCCTGCTGGACAAACGAGAACTGTTTTAAGATGTCCAATTTAATTAAATCAGTTTCCAACTGAACTTAGTTCTGCCCTTTACGATTACGCATTTAATTCACAAATGCTTTAATTTTTTTCAGACCAGTGACAAAAAAAGTGTGCAAGAATTAAAAAAAAAACTTCATGTTTAAGTCGCCTTCATACTGTCTCAACATTGACTATTAAGACCCACAGTATATTATACAAAACTATGAAAATTCCAACCGCGCTAAACTAATCTAATAAACGCTCAATATTATTAAATGGGGAATATAAACTGGAAATAGTAGTTTATGTAACGGTTACATAATGGGGGGTATTAAAATACGAGTGTGAGTTTAAAAAACGAGCCGCAGGCGAGTTTTTTAATAGTATCACACGAGTGTTTTAATACCTAATTATGTAGAGTTTCATACACTACTTTATCTACGCTCATATTATTATCATAAATCCAAATAATAAAATCTTGCTAACTTTTGTCGTAAATCATTGCAACTACTAAGATGTCAGGTGGAGTGAAATTTTCTTTGTGGGCCCGGGCCTGCTCCAAAAGATTCCTCCATCGGTCTCTCATGTCTGTGGATTCACTTAAAAAATATTACATAAAAAATATTACCCCAGACAATTGTAACCGTTAACCGTTGTATAGCCGATAGCGGTACTGTAATCAATTCCTTCAAAACCCCAGATACAGGAATCCAGAGCCGTGTATCGTAATGGATATTAAACAACTTTCTTTAAATATTTCCATAGTAGAGCGATGTTATAATGAATAACTTTTTAATAATTATAGAAGTCTGTGAATAAAGTAGGTAATTATTTGACACATTTCGATTTCATAATTCGAACTTTAAGCAATGAGCGTAGATAAAAGAAGATAATGATGTAGATACCTTACTAACTCGTACCACTAAATTAGACAAAGAAATTTTTATATTGTGTTAAAGGTCGATTGTCTGCAGGGTTGGCAACCTTCCGACCTTGCGGTATAAAATAGTTCGCGGGACGAAGCTTGCTAATGCGACGAAGATAGCTAGAAGAAATTAAATAATGTTGGATTTTTCGCTCCATTAACAATTACTTAGGACTATAGGAAATTTTAGACAATGTATCGGATTGACACTTTCCATCGATAAAAATCACGAGACTTCTAGCATCACTACAGCAGCACAGGGTTTGATGATGGAGCTTGAAGATGGCCATGATAGGAACTCAGTAAATAAACGTTATAAACGCATCCAGGTTGGGCTTGTTTGATTCGTCTTGACGAGTACTTTGGTGCTAAATGGTAACCAGGGTCTGGTGCTGAGTTTATACGGATAAAACTTATAATAGCTTGTGTTTAAAAATATTTTTCAACCGACTTCAAAAAAGGGGGAGGTTCTCAATTCGACTGCATGTTTTTTTTTATGTTCGTTACCTCATAACTTTTGACTGGGTGAATCGATTTTGATGATTCTTTTTTTATTAGAAAGCTGACGTTCCCCTTATAGTCTTTAATTTCAATTTCAGTCCAGTTTTGATAATGGTATCCATGAGAAAACCATATAGGTAAGTCTAATATTTTTTAATTGGAAAGGATGTATTCAACAGTAGTTTGATGAGAGTTGAAGTCGGTTTTTTGTTAATTAATTAACGTATTATTAAATGATTACTACTACAAGTAATAATCGATACGCAGTAGGTAAATTTTTATCCCTGGAATTCAGGAATTGTCGGAGACGCGGTCAACAGCTAGTACACAAAGTATAGATATACTAGGACCGTTGGGAATCAAATCATTTAACCGAATACCAGCGGAATGAGTAACCAGATCGCTGATGACTGATAAAACCAGATGCCACAACAGCTGTTCCGTCGGTAGTTGGGTGCGGGAACTACTCAGATTACTAATTGTTTAAGCTATTGGTTACTTACTGCTTATTACTTCTGTGTAGTGAATATTTAAATAGTGTCAACTCACATAATATCTACTATGTTAGTAAACCCAGCTCTTTTAAGAAAACTCAGGATATGGGCATCCGAAATATTTGCGTAAACCTTTGTGTACAAGCAAACAGTAGCGCCATCTGTCAAAATTCTACAGGTGGCTGCTGAGCGAACTACGTTTCAAGTGGCAAAATAAGCATTTTTGGCACCGATTAACCGGCGACATTTTTTCGCGCCGTCATAACACCTGGACAGGTCTTCCAGGTTTTATGTCTATTGCTTGAAATGATTCTGCTCTCCTAGATTTTATAATAAACATAATATAAATATTATTCTGTTAACGTCTCAAGACAGTAAATGGACAACAAATGTAATATGCAGGACATGACGGCAAAAAAACATGGAAAATATATGAATGACCTTTAGTAAAAGGGCAAACGAAACTTCAAAAGGTCGCGAGATCGCACAAGATTAGATACATTCATACTGAACTCATATCCAGACAGTGAAACAAGATGGTTTGATGTACATATTATATTATTTAGTTATTGGTTTTTGGGGTTCAGCCAAAAAATATTCATAGTGAAACAGTCATAATTTCCAGTCCATAATCCAGTCAGTAATGGCCAGTTTTTTTTTAAATACTATATAGGCTAGCGCTTGACTGTGATCACACCTGATGGAAAGTGATGATACAGTCTAAGGTGGAACGCGCTTGCCTAGAAGATGCCTATTCACTCTTGATTTGAAGGCACCCGGGTTGTAAGTGGCAGGAAAGACACTGCCTGGGAGTTTGTCTTTATCGTCCATTTTGATTCGAGTTTATTTATTAATTTAGGTAGGTACACGCATGAAATGATCATAGGTCAGGAGTTTTCTCAAGTGTGAACCGCTGGTTAGAGTGAATTTCCTTGGGAGTGATAGTGATCTGCTGTAATCATACTAGCTTAATTAGAAGAGCTATTGTGAAATGGTGATAACACATAACAAAACCCTGCCAAGTTTGTTATGGGCTTCTTCCATTCTTCTCAGTGCAGAGCGCGTTTGAAACCTCGTAAACTTAGTTTTAAGTCGACTTGTAGTTGCTATACATTACAAATATCATATTGACCTTATACAAGAGCCTGTACGTTAGGCCTATGTGAAAATATACATAATTTGAATTTAAAAACTAAGTATTTCTTTTTGGCCTGAAATTATTTTTGGCTTAAAAAATGGGGGATAGAATTTTAAGGAAACATATCTTTGTAATGGTTGAATATATTGGTACGTTGTATAGTTATGGAGCTATCAAAATAAACACCGGTGGTAAGAGACCCTCTGCGTGCGAGACGGCTCACACTTGGCCACATATTATTTTTATTTTCCCCGTATGTGCGTGCGATGCCAAAAACGTTTTTTCTCTTGGCATGGATACTAAATGGATACATTGCTAAGATAAACACGTTATTTACGGAGTGCGGATCTTTATACAAATTACGTCAAAAACTCCAAAACTATCTCACTACATTATTATCAAGGCGAAAGTCGGTTTGTTTGTCTGTATTTGTTTGTGGTTTAGCAAGTGTGTAATTTAACATTGTTTTGCCATTAGGGATATAAAATTGCACTATAGTCACTGCAAGCAAATGTAGGTACTAGTTACTGTAAAAATTCCCTAATCCCTTCCGAAGTACGTGTAAAATTTGAAGAGTTCCCTCAATTTCTATAAACACTGGGACCATTTGGGAAGTGTACCCTTTTAAACAAAAAAAGAATTTTCCAAATCGGTTGAGGCGTCTTCGAGTAGGTAATCGGGGAACATACATAGAAAAAAAAGATTCTCACAAATTGTAAGCCTCCTCCTTTTTTTGAAGTCGGTTAAAAATACTTATAGGTATCTATGTATGTATGTGGATATCAATGGCTAGGTCAGATTGATATTAAAGACACATACACTAAAGTTAATAAACCGAAAGGTGCCATGTAATTTACAAGTTTTTATTTAGTTTCACGTGTCCCGATGTTTGTTTGTTTGTCTGTAATCAACTCTTGCAAGCTGGTCAACTTCCCGATTGAGTTGTAATTTTGCATACATTTGTAAATCTGATGACAATGCAAAATCATTATGACATGTATAGATATTTTTCAATCCACGATGACGCGCCCCACTCTGTCAAACTCCGTACGAATGAAATAAAACATGAGCGATTTTGCCAGTGGGGCGCGTCTTCGTGGATTGAAGTATCTATATGCTACATGTCATAATAATTTTGCATTGCCATCATCAGTTCAGCTATATGATGTAGCAGATCTGATGATGGTACCTACTGGGAGATGGCCATAGGAACTCGGTAGTTAAACCCCATCGAGTTTGGGCTCGTTTGATACGTCTTGACGAGTATTTTGGTGCTAGATGGTAACCAGGGTCTGGTGCTGAGAAGAATCCTGCTAAACATATAAAATCTTGTTTTTAAAAATATTTTAAATGATTACTTGTTATTTAATCCACTCTCCAGTACGCAGAGTAACAGATAAGCAATAAATGAACGCGATTGCAGTATTATTGAGGAGGAAGTTTCATATCATCAAGGTTGCCACTCGGTACTCGTTCTCGCCGGTGAAGGTGGTTCGCATGCTTGTGAAATGTTTCTCGTTGCGGGTTGCGTTTCGACGAATGCACTAAGGTTGTCAGTGCCACCCGTATCTGAAATATATTTTATTGTTTTATACTAGAGCAATATACAATAATATACTCTGGACAGGGCCGACGGCGTTGAAAATTGCAGCCAGTTTATCGGTGCCAAGAATGCTTGTTTTGCCACCAACAGTTTGTTTGTACGAAAAAGGTTTACGCAAATCGTACGGATGCCCTTATCCTGAGGTTTTCTTATCGGTGACTAGAGCAAACTATGTGTTAGTTTTTGCCTGCGGTTCCGCCCGCTTGTAATTCGGTTTTTCATCATGTGTTGTTTCAATCTACATATGTGCATTCCAAATTTTAAGCCAAATCGGTTCAATAGTTAAGGCGTGTATGAGTAACAAGCACACACAGTCACAGACTTACTAGATTTTGCCTTTATATTCGCGGCACGGCCCTGCCTCTCCTGTCAAAACGAGAGTGTTTTGCCATAGACAATAACGTTGATGAACAGTTTTCACACACCTTTAAGATTTTTGAGAACATTGCGAAGTTCTTTCTAATGTTATGCTGGTTTCCACACATTTCTTTCCTTCATTGCTAAGCAAGTGATACGAGTAAAAATTAAAATATTATGTAAATGAAAAGTACTAGATATAGTACATATTTTATTTATTACGCTGTACGTAGGGTGAACGCTCCAAAAGTCGGCACTTTAAGGGACTTGTCACATTAGAAAATTCGTAAATGCGTCATTCTAAGCAATTAAAATACGTTGTTTTTTTTTCTAATACTTTATACTTTTGACTGTGCAAGCCAATTTTAAAAACCGAACTTATTTATGAAGAAGTATTTTTTTTTAATCATTTAAAAAAAAAGTACTAATTTGCCTAAGCTCGGCACTCATGTTCGTAAGTGCGGCTTTTGTGTTCGCAAAGTCGGCCCTCTCGTTTTTCAATAGCGTCTGAAGGAAAACATGCAACACAGCCTGACTTTGCTTGCAGAATAAATGATTTTCTTTAAAAATTATTAATATGATTAAACTTAGCTAATGTATAAACGGATACTAAGTACTATTATAGTCTCCATGCACGTAATAACATAGTCTAAAAAATAAAAACAGTGTAAAAAGTTAAACAGTTTTAATTATGTTTATATAAAAAGCGATAAGTAGGAAATCAAATTATTGTCACATAAAAAATAACAGTTAGGAACACTTTGAAAATACTCTCCGAAAAACATAAATTATACGAATTAATAACAATTGAGTATACGAACTTTATCTTATGTAAATATAAATTATTACCTATCTACAGAACAATTATTATTTGCTACAAACAATCAGACAGTTTTCCTTATAAATAATACCAAGTTATACTAAGGGGGCCGACCTTAGGAATAACCCAAATCCTTAAGTCGGCATCCCCTGCCGACTTAAGGTACTCCATACTACTGATTTTCCTAAGTCCGGCACCCCTGTTTTTTCTTCAAATGTGCAAAAAAATCGCCTAAAATAATTAAAAAACAATGTAATATATTACGTAGAATCAATAACATTGCAACAACAAGTGCTAAGTACTATAATGTGTAATTTATTCCTTCCCAACTGACGCTCGGAATTTAGCAATTTTGTAAGCGATTCCGCGACTTACGAACTCTCGCTCGTTCAAACGGCAACTGGCGAAAAGCAGTGCAGCCCAGTGTTCCCATATTTGAAACTTTATTACCCATCGGTGCAAACTTTTAAAAAAAAAATACCCATTATGCCTAAGTGGCAACAAAACACTATTATCGACAGAAATAGAACGCAGTGCCGACCTTTGGGGGGGGGGGCCGAGCTTAGGAGCGTTCACCCTATTCAGCGTATAACATAGTGGCAAGTGACAACCCTATGCCTTACAATTTACATTGTTGGCAAGTTACTTGAAAGTCTACTTCTACGTATTATAGTGTAACTCTTGCAAATCTTTATCTGCAAAATGTTATGTTATATGATTATATCTACTTGTACCAATACTACTAGCCGGCCGGGCGAACGTTATTTTGCCATTTAGGGGATATGAAACCTATACGAAGATTACGACCTATTCTCAGACCTATGGAGTGTAGAGAAAAAATTCGTGAAAATAGGTCGAGCCGTTTCGGAGGAGTTTGGTACCAAACACGAAAGAGACACGAGAATTTTATAATTTAGGCTACTAATCACGTATCCACTTTCTAATAGAAAAAAAATTGGCATCTGGGGTGCGATTGTAGGAATGAGAAATATTGGTATTGTTGTTCCCTTAATTTAGACACAGCCATTGAGTTAACATCAATGACAATCAACAATGTAAACAAAACGTAAACATGTAAATAGATTATACCTTAAGTTGCTCTACAAATATCCCTGGAGTGAAGTTCCTCTAAAAATATCTCTGGAGTGCTCTGGAAATTCTCTAACTCAGTGCTCATCACTATAATATGAAAGTTACTGGGTTCATTTGACATTCATTGCTGTATCACTGTGCGAAGCAAAAGTTACTTTTCACAGCAGAACTTCGTTGGATGAAAAATTTCGATATAGCTGAATTACAGAGTAAAAAATCAAGACTCGTTCACAAATCAATCGAGAATCAAAACATAGATGTTAAATAAAGGTTTTTTTATTCCTGGGCGTGTAAGTAGCGAGTAGAAGCGTGCTACTGTTTTAGGGTTTCTTGCTCGAAAGGTAAAAACAGAAACTAAAACTATTTATTTGTTGAGTAAACATCCCCTGCATGATTCGGTGTCGGGGCGAAAAAAGTGTAGTGAAAAAGTTTTTGTGGCGATTTATGTTATGTGAGTTTTCATACAGATTTATCCTAATCCGATAGCTGTTGCCCGCAACTCCGCCCGCGTGAATTTCGGTTTATCGCTAATGTCTATGAAACGATGAATTTTTCTGAGATAAAAAGTAGCCTATGTGTTAATCCGGGTTATTAAGCTATCTATGTTCCAATTTTCAGCCAAATCGGTTCAGTAGTTGCAGCGTGAAAGAGCATTATAGATCCATTGATCCATCCATACTTACAAACTTTCGCGTTTATAATATAAAGTAGGATATTGCCGAATATAACAAAAATAATGGAATCATGGATTAAGATTAGGTATGTCAGACAACATCAGAGATACGACAGCTTCATTCCAATATTAACGTTCACTTTTATTTGTTTACAGGTAAGACTGCAGACGTGATTTTAAGAAGTTAATATTAACACCCAGGGATCAGGTAAATGCATGTTACTTTTACACTCAAATCTCTATGAATGATATTCTCCATCCTAGAGTAAGTGATAAAGGAAACTTCTGCGCAAAAAAATAATCTAGGACCAAGGATTTGGGCTGGGCGAAATAACAGGTAGGTTTTATTTTAGTTAGGTTTGCGCTTGACGATAATCATGCCCGATGGAAAGCAATAATGAGGTCGAGGTTGGAGCGTGCTTGCCTAGAATGTGCTTATTCACTCTTCTCTTGAAGGCACCCAGATTGTACTTGGCTGGGAACACGGAGGCTGGGAGGGCGTTCCACACCTCATGCCCGATGGAAAGCAATGATGAGGTCTAGGTTGGAGCGTGCTTGCCTAGAATGTGCTTATTCACTCTTCTCTTGAAGGCACCCAGATTGTACTTGGCTGGGAACACGGAGGCTGGAAGGGCGTTCCACACCTCATGCCCGATGGAAAGCAATGATGAGGTCTAGGTTGGAGCGTGCTTGCCTAAAAAGTGCTTATTCACTCTTCTCTTGAAAGCACCCAGATTGTACCTACTTGGCTGGAAATATGGAGGCTGGAAGGGCGTTCCACACCTTAGCGTTTCGTATCAGAAAAATGGAAGAAAGACGTTTCGTGCGAGGTATCGAGTCTTGTTTTTTCTTTTTATTTAGTTATAATAAATATGGATTTTTAAGAATGTCTCCGAGGGCAGCCGTTATAATAGTATCTAGTACTATAGATGCGCGCTTCGACAGCATTTGGTGGAATTTTGTCGATCTCTTTTGCATTTCTAATCCATAGCTTGAGATGAGAGATAGAATTTTTCAATATTTCCTCTTGGCACGCGTGACGGTTGATGTTCAGTGTGCGCAATAAGACGCACCTACAGTACATACGTCAGGTAATGTTCCGCGTAGCAAGTAGCGTAGGTACCGGCGCGCCGGAGTTGATGACCGAGAGCGAAGGCCGCGCAATCGGTCAGACAACAAATGTCAGGGCCGCGCGCGGCGGGCGACAGGAAAAACTGCGTCACAGATGAAAAAAACATGACTCAGACGCGACGCGCCGCCCGGCCAATTAGATGCCTGCTGCCATCTTTTGACCGCGCCGCGAACGATAGTAGGGCTGCCAATGACTTGCTTACCAGGGGGCTTAAGGGGATTTATTGAATTTATTTTTGTCTTTCTCACTCTCACGGAGATTTGGTAAGTGCGACATGCAGCGTCGCGGAAGAATATAGCAGAAAAACGACGTTTTACCTAATTACTCAAAAAATAAGCCAGTTATCAAAAATCTGTTCTAAGCGTTTTAGGATATTATTATTACCGATACATTAAAAGAAAAATTACAATTACATCCATTGTAGTTTCCGATAAAACATAGAAAAACTGAGATTTTGGAGCAACTTTTGGGAGAACTTTCTATCGAGAAAATTTTATCCAATCGTGTTTCTGCTTCTAAGCGATTTTAGATTAAAGACCCAAAATACATGACGTGTAAATTTGAAAGTAATTGTGGTCGATTCTGTTGTACAAAATCTCTAAACTAAACCAATTTAAAATAGTGCCATCCTTTTCCATCGGGAGCAGTTTGAAAGGGACAGCGCTATTTTAATTTAGTTTAGTTTAGAGATTTTGCACAACAGAATCGACCACATTGTCTTTATAGTTTTTGCATAAAACTTCATTCAAAATCACCTAAATACGGCTTGTAAGCCGTTCACCGAGGGCGTACAGTGCCCCCGCGACACATCGTCCGGGTAAGGAGGTTTGCCTCGAGGCCCGTACCCCCCGGAGGGAAATCACACCCGCCGGAGAAGACCACGCTGCTGCTGACTTTCTTTCACGTTTAGTCTGGCCAGTTTTAGGTCTAAAGCTACAAGTTGCATAAAAGTACATATTATGGTCGTTCCACCCAAATTTAGTCTACATTGTGTTGGATGAGATAGAGTTACGCGATAGAAAGAGAGGCAAAGAACAATTTACACAATTACAGGTAATAAGCGTTGTTGCGACCTGAATTGCAATTTATTGCGTCTAACATAGAGTCGCTATTTACGCGGAGTGAATCGTTTACTACTTGTATTCTGAACTGACAGTGGCCTATTACGCTTCAAGGTTTTAGCGCTTACTCTTTTATGGTTGGTCTTTTCGAATTTACTTATTTTGATTAGGTTTGTAGTACAAACCAAAATCAAAATTATAAGGTAGGTAAATTGTGTAATTTATCATTTTGTAGACTTTCTTAAATGCTTAGTACTTGCTTGTTAACTTTTTATTCGTTATCTCAAAGTTTAAAATTAAACAGAGAACAGTGCTAACCAATGCTCAGTGGTTTCGTAAGCCTAAAACGATGAACTTTTATCCAGTCTTTTAAAATTCGTTAAATGTAACTGTTCGCCAATGAATCTCAGGAAATTGGAAACCCTGGTAGCAGAGCATAACTCTAACTAAAGGTTGCACTCTTTTCTACTGAGTGAATGGAACAAGTTTTAAATATGCACCTTGCCTTGATTACCATAATTCTTATAGGATGACAGATGGTCGCCAACCCTATTTTCGAGTCTAGATTTACCAGGTGGCAACAGAATAAACGACTTGCGCGCCCAGGACAACTGGCAACCTTGCGAAAGAGAATGGCAATGACATTGGCTCCGATTATACGCGGAAAACGGAAGTCACTCTGGAGCACTTCACCTAATCTATTGGACGATTTAAAGGCTCCCCCACACAGGCGCGTTATTATCGGTCGATAATATCTCAAGCGTTATTGCGATATTGCGTCCCGATTCCTTGCACACAGCTGCGTTTTTATCGTGCGATAATAACGCGCAGACGGACGCAGCGTCTCGCGTTATTATCGGTCGTTATTATCGCAGCAGTGTGTAACTACTTGATCATCCTAATACAAAATGTACTGAAAACAGATATCGTTATGCTGATAACAAAACTACGTAAAACTCCTCATATTGTTTTATTGAAATTGCAAAATATTGGGAAATTCTGCAGCTTACCTCTATTTTTACTTTCTACCGTATAATTTACACAATAATTTCAATACCTACTTACCTAATTTATGACCAACACTTGTCGAAATAATTTATCACATTATTACAAACAAACAGTATGGTAACATTTTTATAAGTGCGTGACGTAACACAATGAAAACTTTCCGACTCCATTTATTTGTCATGGAAAATTTACCGGTATACGTACTTGTTTATATTTTCTGTAAACAGATTGGTAAGTAACAATTAATTTTGTTCTATCCCCCGGAAAACCCCTTCCCTAAACAGACGGGGGGGATCATGGGATGGTCGCCTCCCCGGTAGGTACCTATTGTGATATTTCAAAATCGTAAAATCCGATATAATAACTCTCGTTTACGAGAGTCAAAATCGTATTTCTAATAATAAAACGTCTCAATTTGGGAGGGCAATGTTTTATCGCGGGCTGTAAAGATGCGTTATTAAAACATTTTTATTCGCTGTTCGTGTATCATTCCGGGCCACGGACCGATGGGCTCGGGTGATTGTAGCTCGAATTGTTTACATTTTTCAACCGACTTCAAATAAAATGGAAAATTCTTTCCAAAAAATCAACTTCAAATGCCACTACAAAGAGTGAAATAATTTTTAATGTACCTACACCAATTCGAAGTCGGGCAGTGTTTCGTTCAATTACTAATAATCCTTCGTATTGTTGATAATTTTGTCGTTTCTTTGGTTTTTTGGAAAGAATTTTCCATTTTACTTATTATTTTTTTTTTTTTTTTTAGTAGAAAACAACTAATGCGTAACGCATTAGAAAAAATGCCCAAATCGCTTGAAGTATGCTTCTAAACTCTGAAGAGTTCCCTCAATTTCCCCGAGATCCCATCATCAGATCCTGACTCGATGACTATGGGACCATCTGTGAACTATCACGCATCTTCGAGTAATCGGGGAACATAGGTACATGAAAAAAAAATCCGACGAATTGAGAACCTCCTGCTTTTTTTTGAAGGCGGTTAAAAAGGTTCTCAACTCGACTGTATGTTTTTTATGTTTGTTAAATCATAACTTTTGACTGGGTGTATCGATTTTGATGATTCTTTTTTTATTATAAAGCTGACGCTTACCGTGTCGTCCTATTTCAATTTCGTCCCGTTCTAATAATAATAACCATGAGAAAACCATATGTCTTAAATGTTTAATTGAAAGGATGTATTTAACAGTAGCTTGATGAGAGTTGAAGTCGGTTTTTTTGTTAATCAATTAACGTATATTATTTTTGGGTTTCGTTATTTCATACTACAGTACAGTCAAACCTGGATAAGTGAGAGCTCAAGGGACCGACATGACATCTCTTTGATATTTTATAGAGGTTTCTCACTAACTCGAGTTTCAGAGCAAAATGACGGGACTTAGCAAATACTCCACTACTAGAGTTTTGTCACCTGAAAACTGGGCCAGGCATAACATAACCACTTTTCATCACTGATTTTGATAGATACGCAACGTAACCCCTAACGACTTAATCTCATTCCATTGAAATATGCCTGTGGTGTGCGTGTGCCCATAAGTGGGACAATTCACGGTAGGTATTCTAAGCCAATGATGTATATTTCATAATATGTACCACAACTCTCAATAGCATAAACCTGCGCAGCACAACTGCGCAGTTCGTTTGACAGTGTGGCACCGGCATAACACTCCGTTTTGGGGACAAACGGGATTTTTTTTCCAATTTCTTGCGACTTGGGGACGAGGGAACAGATGGGAAGAACATGTTCGTACGTTGACAGTGAAATTCCAACGTTTTTCGACTTACGGTTAAGAGTAGAGAGCAACCACAGAGCAACGATGTACAATGTCCTGCCCGTATTCATAGAAACGTGACGCGTAGTGATATACTCGTAATAATGAGAATAATAAAAAAAAAAATTGACGTTATCTAACCGTCCCCGTCGCCGACGCGTCGTCTCGTTGTAGAGCGTTTTTATACGCATTATAAAATCCACGGTTTATGAAATACACAGTTCTGAAACGGTTATTTATATTATCAACATTGGGCATAGACATCTGCTTTAGCCTGCATGGAGATGGAAAGGACGCCAATACACGTACGGCTCAAATGCAAGGGTACACCCAACGACGCGAAGTTCATCTTGGCTTCCCAACTACGCTCAATTAAGCTTCTTTGGCTGCTTGACAGCTTCTTTGGCTGCTGGAGGCAGCTGGGTTGGCTCGAATGATCCAGCTGAGAGCCGTATCAGGGCCCCCACGTACAAGGAAAGGAGATCATATCCCAAGCGTGGCCGAAGTTCCAGGATGAAGAAAGATTCTTTCTTTCTTCTTTCCTCCTGCGCCTTTTCCTGCTCAGGCTGGTATTATTGCCTCAATGCTGAGAACAATACCCATATGTTAGAAGACACTTAAAACGATTCGGTAGTGACAAATGCTGTGATGACATGAAATCAGTATAACACACATGGTTTTTTCTGACAAGTCTACGTTTTTTTCATTTGGGTTTTGGTGTAAAAACTTTATGACATGCAGTAGAAAGCCCCCATTTCTACTGCATCTCACGATGTTCTTTATTTTCAGGCTTAAAGTATACCCATAAAGCTTGTCTGCGATTTGAAACGAACACTAGTCTACCTCCCTGGAATTTCACTGCCTTTACCAAACTGTTTGGTTGCTAGGTTATGTTATAAATTAATTCTATTTTTTGTCCATCGCTCGTCTGGTATACCCCATTGTGTGGAGCCACAGTGGAGGCATATATTGTTAGAACTATAATAAAGACTTTTTTATGTTAATAAAATTGAATTGGTCTGTAATATTTAATGGTTGTGTACCTACCATGATTCAAGCATAAAATGATTTAGTGAACAAAAAATGTTTAATACCCATGTATATAGCGTCGTTTTACACGTGACTCTGTTGCAAGAGCTTTAGAATATTTAAAGATTCGGAACATTGCTCTTTATTCGAAGTAGAGACTTTTTTTGTGAAATTGGCCCAATTTCTTGTAATCATTTTTTATTAGGCATCTGTGAATGCAAAACAAAATTCCCCAAAAAGCTCCCAATAAGCGATTAAGGAAGTTGCCCTTCTAGCGATTCGGTTTTGTAGTCTCATTTAGTGAAAATAGTACTATCTCTTTCACGAAAAACCCTGTTGAAAGGGATAACACTTCCTCTAAAGACAAAGTGTTTATATCCCTTTAAGCTGGCACCGCTGTTCATGTGTTTATTATCATTGAAAGACGCGATTTTTCAGAAACTCACCCTGTATCATCTTTATTATATATCCGTAACATGGTATGTTCTTTGTCAGTCATGTGGAAATTTTAGGACTAGAAAAACATATTGTAACCAAGACTCATTTCCCATCAGTATCATTATTCACCTTCTATTGTCTTGCGAGTTCTTAAACTGAATGCGATGCAGTCCATAGATACAGCAGGTGTGTCAATGACCCCAAGGCCCGAGTCCCGAGGAAACACTGATGTTTATGAAATGTCGGGGCCGTGTTTGTTTTCCACTGTGAATTATATGACCATGGTGTTACTATTCTAATATCATCGCCGCATCAAACAGATTTAAACCTTATTTATAGCTCGATAAGATGTAAAATTGTTTATGGCTCCGAGAAAAACTTCGATAAGATATTCATAGATGCTCACGGGATAATTCGAGGGCGGGAAGGAGATGGATGTTGATTGTATAGGTTGTCCCTTTCGCACTCTACCTGCTGTTTTTACGTAGGCTGCCTACCTGAGCATCCCTTAAGGGTGAAATCAGGTTTACGGATTATCGAGGTTACAAGTGGGACTACTTATTCGATTTGTTTTTTTTTGTTTCGTTTTCTCCAGTGGTTGTCTGGTAAAATGGTACTTGAGATTCCAGAAGTTTCTATTGTGTATTGTTATTAAAATCAAGAAGCAACAGTTAGAAATTTAATTTACCTTAGCGAACGTCATGTTATGTATCTATCCTATATATTTTCTAAAATAGAGGCCAAGCCGTGAGCGCCCTCTATTCATTGTAGTTAGGTATACGAGCTCCCAAATGTAATTAAGCTGTAAAAAATGTATAAAATGGTAATAAGTAACGTTCTAAATAAACAGCTTTTTCCTCGTATTTCGCAATTAGATTACTTTTCCTCAATCTGTAGAACGTATAAGTAACTTAAAAGGCTTCCGATTTTTGACTGCGATGTCCCAAGTCAGCCGGTGCGGTTAAATCGACCCGGGCATCCGGATTCCGGTCGAACGATTACGTAGGTATTAACAAGAACATTATGGCGTAATAACAAGTTTAATTCATGAATTGCCTAGATAGATGGCGCTGTCTTCAGTAAGCTTGCGCTAACGAGAACGTCAAGAAGTTAATACTACTAACGAGTGCCGTACAGTGTACACTCATCATACCAAATCTCTACACGTGATTGCATGCGTGTCCATTCAGTGGGGTTAGTACAGGTTTATGTACGAATTTCGAGTCGACTCGCATCGCACAAACGAATCGAATTCCTCCATACATTTACAGCCAACGCCATCTATGGACAGTCACTGACATGCGGCTGTCAATAGATGGCGCTGGCTGTAAATGTATTTCTGTTGACTAGTAAGAGTAAGTTTCCATCCAGATTTTCGTAGACTTTCGTCGTGAGTCGTGACAGAATTTTCGTCGCGCAAAAAAAAATATTTTCTTTCGCCTAGACTGCGCGATACCGTCCGAAAAGAGACTTGGTTTCAAAAAGAAATTGTAAAAAGTTTAAAATTGAAGCCTATAACATGGCTGACATTCCGCGACCACCCGATTTTCGAATGGTTTTTTGAATTTACTCGATCATTCCAATAACAAAAGGAGGAGAAAAGTCCTGAAGGAATAAGTAGGTATAGCTAGGTGCTTAACACCTGTCCAATTCTGAGAAGACATTGGATACACACAATTCGACGGAAGCGACGTGTGTTTGCGCATACACGTGTCAGCTCGTTGTCTTTAATGAGAAGTGAATCAGATGCCGTGAGGATTATTTGTTGTTTCACTTCTCTGAAGACAGCCATGGGTGTACAGAACCATACAAAATAACTTTGAACTGTTACAAAACGTTACGCATTCAGCTTAAAAAATTGGTTGCCTGTAAAGTCGGTTTACTGACGATAGTTGAACGTGACAACGTCTTCTTGTCACTCGTTCCGCGCTCGCGAGGTAACGCCGGTAACGCCGCATGAGCGAGGTAACGCCGGATGAGTCATGTTTTTTCGTGCGTGCAACCGGCTCTATCGATTTATAAGACGTCACGTCAAAAAAATTGGTTGTCTGTAAAGTCGGCTTACTGACGATAGTTGAACGTGACAACTCTCGCTTGCACTGCAAGCCTTACATGAACGCCTCAGAGCGAGGTAACGCGAGCGAGGTAACGCCGGTAACGCCGGATGAGTCATGTTTTTTCGTGCGTGCAACCGGCTCTATCGAATTATAAGACGTTGTCACGTTAAAAATTGTGAGTTGTGACGATTGACAAAATCTTGTTTTAATACCTGAGGGCTGAGGCTGAACCGGCAAACGTTGTTTTGACAAATAAAATATGGCTTTCGACTTAATCCCAGACCTACCAAACATACACAGAACATTTCATAACAATCGGTCGAGCCGTTTCGGAGGAATTTGGTAACAAAATGGCCACGAGAATTTTACATATCTATTAGAAAGATGGTTCTCAAAAAATCGTAAAAGATGTGTTAATTTTTTTCGAAATCTCGTAATATCCTAATACTGACATAATGAGACATCAGCGCTTGATTTTCTAGGTACTCTTACAAATTGTGATTTAAAAAAATACGAGCCCGTATCTAACTGGTAAGTCACTACTTTCAATTACCCAATGTATTCCCGTTTTCATTCGTGTTTAAACGCATGTTGTCAGTAAATATCGCGACGTTAAATCATCCTCTGTGTTTCAGTCACATCGGTGCTTGATTTGATCCCCTTCGTATAGCAGAAACTCATTTTCTCGAACGGCGCCCCTTTCCGAGGAATTTCGATAGCTATCTAAAAATTAATTCTCTCGCGTCCCCCCTTTCAGTGCTCAATAATGTCTCATATAATCACCTCTCCGAGTCTTCACCAATCGTGAGATTTTTCCATCGCATTCGATATTTGACAATCTTTCAGGCGCAAAAATTCTGCAATAAAGAAGAGGGGATCTCGCCTTAATTCTGACAAGTCAGTTAATATTTCGTCTTTTTGTCTGGTCTGGTGGTCTATTTTATCTGGTGGTTACAATGTTTGACTGCGGACCGAGGTTCTGGGATAGGACTAATAATAAGTATTTTTTATGATATCAAAACTTTTGTAAGTAATAGACCCTTAGCCTGGAGTTACGAAATCTCCGCTATTTTATTTTACTGTTTCTAAAATGCGAGAAGTTTAAAAAAGTTTTGTAACTACCAACAAAAAAGTTAGTGATTCCAGTCATAATATACTTACAGAAATCTCATTAGGTACATTAACCAAGACATTTTATGGACCTTTGCTGGTAAAATTTTTGGACCAAAACTGTATTGAAAATCATATTATTTCGGGATCTCTTTTGCGCTAAATTACTACATTCGACGGTCGCACCAAATAAGTAGTCTTAACGTTACACCAAGCCCGCATACTCAGCCGGGCTCCAAAGTAAATTAAGTATAGTCCCCAGGATATAATATTTTCCCGCATCCAGTTTTTTATCCCCTCGTTACACGGGAACCAAACTGGATCACTAATAGGCCATTGTTCTCTTATATTGTTCGTTATTTTTTATGCCGCTTTTCTATGACAAAACGTGCTTGAATCAAAAAAGGCGCAAGAATAGTTTGATGTTAATGAGCGTGTTTTTGTTATAGTTGTAAAACTGTTTTAAAACTTCATCCGTGTTAAAAAGTTCTCATTTTATAATGTTGACATGCTAAGTACTTACTTGTTCGCAACAAAAGTATTCATAGGTTTATTAAACGATTGTTTCCCTGTTACTTTATACACCCACTTCTTGTCTTGAATCAAAGTTGATCGAAGTCCTGGCGTTTGATTGCATGTTTGTTTTTAAAAAAATGTCAAAAAAGATTTTTAGTGCACTATTTATTGTGAAACCCATCACTTCCAGCTACTAAAAACGAGCTTGTTTAACAAGAGCCTTAGGCGTATGTGAAATAAAGATATTTTGACTTTGACTTTTGACGATGTTATTTCTTTTAAAAAAGTCATTTCTTGTTTTTGTTTTCTTACCTCTTAACGGACGAAAAAATTTCGGATTTATAACAATTTTTTTTAATGAATATATTCGTTAAGTATACATATTTTGTAGGTTTTAGTCTGTGCTTTACAAAACGGTATTGTTGTAAAGTTCAGATTTGTAAAAGACGGTTAAACAAGGGACCACGTGTAAACACTTGAGATGGCGGATGTCCGCTCTTGGGTAGGTGGTCTGTGGTTATGACGAAAGGTCGACGACATTCAACTTTGTGGCGATAAATATAATTCTGTGAAATGGTAATCCTATATTGGAATAAGATTTTAAGTTTGTGAGTTTGTGATTTATTTTATACTTACTATACACATCCATTATCTCAGGTTTTTTTCATTTTTTAAACTAGTACTTTAAGTTAGTAGTATAGGATCGCAACGTTTTAAAATGGTCTTGATCAATGTTGCAGCCAATTCGAATGCTATTGCTAACGTATGGAAGAGGTGTTTAGGAAAAGGGTCATTTTGAGAAATCGGACTTTATTTTTGGGGGGACATAATATCGGAAGTTTCCGTGTTTCCGTAAGCTTTGTAAAGGTTGCCAAAGCGGCGGCGGTGCTGTGCGGTTTTTGACACCAGTGTTTTGTTGACTGCAGACTGTAGTACCCGGTTCTGTCCTAACCACAGAGCAAGGAATGACTTTTGTCCTAACTCTCAAAATGCTGATTTCATTATGTTTCCCTACCATTGGCGAATTCCTGGACCCCGACCTCCTGTTACAAATAAACGATGAATACCTATTCTCTGTTTTGCCTTTTTCTCTGGAATGTCAAGTTATTGATGGCAAAGACGAACAAAACAAAGACTTTAGTTACTGCAGTGGACTATTGTGGACCATAAAATATGGGCTAAAAGTAGTAGGTATAGCGACAACCCTCCACCACCCATGGCCCAATCATCCTCGCGGTTATGGCGGCTGAAACGCGGAAGGGCGCCCGTTCGGTACTTGCTCTTGGCGTGTTCCCGGGGCGCCTTCTTGATTCCCTACAATTTGTTTCCTCTCGCTCCTTGTCCCTATGAACTCACTCTCCCCATTCCGGGGCAGGATGATACAAAATACGGACTCGCTGCGCCGTCGCTGTCCACAGCATAAATTCTCTGTGTCACTCCAAGCCGCTTCGCCTCTTATGCCACGTGTGCGCGAACTCCCGTAGCTTTCCGAAGTTGGCCGCCGAACCCACGAGATCCAGATAATAATAAATTAGTAGGTACTAAGATGTAATAAAAAATTCATGCCCACATAATTGTCTTATTAACGGCCCACGCGTCTCGATAAAATTGAAACGCATCACGGAGTCCCAACCCCGGGAAACGTATACATATAACGACTTCACTTAGCCCGCAGGCCGAAGCGGAAGCCCCCATAAAATGTGTGTGCAACCGCCAACCGAACTCTGTCTGGGGCTCGTACAATTTGTTTAAACAACTAAAATAGCGCGGACGTTTCCGCTCCGGCGATTTCCGACATTGAGTACCTTGCTAACAGTGGAAAACACGAGTTAATGCCTCTCTGAGAGATAAGTTATATAAGGCAAGTTATACACGTCATCTGAATCGTGTGCTAAGCGTATTAACTACAAGCTCTTTACAAGATTTGATTTAGCGTCACCTGTTCAGATGTTTGTGTATAATCAAATCTTGCAAGGTTAAATGTGATCCATTTCCTATTTACCAATTTAGCTGATGCATGCTTGTGTAAATGATATGACAATTTAAAATCATTATAACTTGGAACTGATTTCATGATGGAACCGAAAGGTGGCCTTTGGAAGTCGGTATAAAACCATGCAGCGCTATCTAGTTTGGGCTCGTTTGATACGTCTTGACGAGTTCTTTGGTGCTAGATGATAACCAGGGTCCGGTGCTGACATGAAAACTGATGAAACGTATAAAAGCTTGTTTTTAAAAATATTTATCAATCTTAGCTTGTTATTAAAAAGTGATTTCTTTTGAAAATAAATCGGTCGTGTCAAAAGTGGACTTCCACTCCTGATACTCGTGTACTCAACTAGAGGGACTGCTCGGATTATGGACGTCTTTATAGGAGTTCATTATGACGGAACGTTTCGTTTACGGCCAATTCAATTTTCTTTTTGACGGATGTACAGAAGATAGTCTCTTTTTTTGTAGGTTATTGGATTTTTATGTGGTTAGGGTTTTTTCTACTGTGATAGTTTTACGGATGACTTTTTACTTTACGTTGAGATGACGCGTAAAAATATTTTTCTTGAGTCTATCATGACGCACAATTGTTCAAACTTTTTAAGAGCACATGATTATCACCACATTGATATTAAAAAGGCTAATGTTTGTATGCATGTGTGTGAGTGTGTGTGTGTGGGTGTGTGTGTTTGTGTATTGATTACATTAAAATAAGAAATACATCAGACAAAACCAATTCTCTAAGCAGAGAGGATTTTAAGTAAAATAAAAAGAAGATAAAATATTGTAGTCCTACAAGATTGAAAGGTTATTTCAATTTAAGCTCATGCATAAATATCAAAACCCTATTAACCCGCCAGGATTTCCATACACCGCTTAATTCAAATCTTAAACACCGATTTAAATTCAAGGGTTAATTTAAATCACAATACTAAGACGTGTGATGGGTTTAGGGCTGCCAACGTCTAGTCGTATATCTTGTAGCTACAATAACACTTTACAACTTTTTTTCAACTTTTATGTGTTTTTGGCATATTTCGCCTCGATAAACAAATAAATAATTCTGTATTTCCCAAATTGTTTGTACATAACGAGATAATAAATGCCCTTACACAGTCCTTATGGACTCAATGGACTGTCACTGAGAGTTACAGCTTATGTCTTATTTTTTATATCGAGAAAAATAAATTACATTAACAGACAACCCGCATTGGCACCAATATCCTTCGATGAGGGTGTTAGCTGTAAATGGATCCCATCCCGGATATTAAAGTGATCTGTGCTCAAAACTGTGCAATGTTAGTCGGATGTTATTTACTTGTTTATAATTTTAGAGTATTTCTTATTAGGACTTACTCGTAGTTATAGCTTGGGAATAGCTTTACAAAAATAATCAGAATAATTTTGATATCATGCTCGGACAAATAGTCAAATATTTTTTTTATCGGCGCTTAAATATTTTTAATCGGTTCGACAACCCTAGTTACATGACATGCGTGTGACTGACGTACGGGTTCTTAACGACCCGTCGCGTCGACCGCCGAAGAGGGTTAACTCGTGAATTGGTTAACGAAAAATGTATTTAGTTTAAACCCTATGTCTGAGATTTCTGGTGGGAGGCTTCGGCCGTGGCTAGTTACCACCCTACCAGCAAAGACGCACCGCCAAGCGATTTAGCGTTCCGGTGTGATGCTTGTAGAAACCGTTGGGGTAAATTTACTTAGCCTTCCAAGTTAGTACGATAACATCTTAGGCTGCATTATCACTTAGGTACCATCAGGTGAGATTGCAGTCTAGTACTAACTTGTATAGAGTTAAAAAAAAATCTAAACAGGGTCATATAAAAATACCAAATCGCTCTTGGCCTGTAGTTGTTTACATTGAAAGTAACAACTTTTGGTCTACGACTTTTTTTTTACTTCATATTTTGAGAAATATCAAATATTGAATATTTTACAGAGATACTCTACTTGTTCCTACTCTGTAATCTAATAGGCAAGTGACAACGACACGGCGCGCGGACTTGCAGCGCGAAACTGCAACTGTGTAATGTCACTACAGAAATATTTTTTTTTGTATGAAATAAATTAATACTGAATTTTGAAAAGTCATAGAACATAAGTTGTTAGTGTTAATATAAATAACTACAGGTCGAGAGCGTTTTGGTATTTTTATATGACCCTGTATAGATTTTTTTTAATCTCAGACGTAGTGTTTAAAGTTAATCCATTTTTAGGGTTCCGTAGCCGAATGGCAAAAAACGGAACCCTTATAGATTCGTCATGTCTGTCTGTCCGTCTGTCCGTCTGTCCGTCCGTATGTCACAGCCACTTTTTTCCGAAACTATAAGAGTTATACTGTTGAAACTTGGTAAGTAGATGTATTCTGTGAACCGCATTAAGGTTTTCACACAAAATTAAAAAAAAGTAATAAATTTTGGGGGTGCCCCATACTTAGAACTGAAACTCAAAAATTTTTTTTTTCATCAAACCCATATGTGTGGGGTATCTATGGATAGCTCTTCAAAAATGATACTAAGGTTTCGAATATCATTTTTTTCTAAAATGAATAGCTTGTGCGAGAGACACTTCCAAAGTGGTAAAATGTGTGTCCCCCCCCCCCCCTGTAACTTCTAAAATAAGAGTATGATAAAACTAAAAAAAATACATGATGTACATTACCATGCAAACTTCCACCGAAAATTGGTTTGAACGAGATCTAATAAGTAGTTTTTTGATATTTACAATAAAACCTCTAAAAACAAAGTTAGTTTTGCGGTTCGATAAGAAAAGTGGTTTTTATGGTTTTACTAGCGACCCGCCCCGGCTTCGCACGGGTGCAATGCTGATACTAAATTAAATACACTACAGAAAAACTATGAACGTTGTATATAATTGAAGTCGGTTAAAAACATAGTGGCCCGCTCTGACTTTGCACGGGCATAAAATATATATGCCTATGTCACTCAATGAAAACATGATTAAAATCGATCCCGTATTTTTGATTCATTCATTACTGCCCTTGACCTGCACGCATTAAATTTGGAGTAAAACAATTCCTCTTTCCCTATACTTACTATGAAGATTTCCTGCTATCTTTGGAATATCTAAATTCATACAATTTTTATTACATTACACATTTTTACTTATTTACTTTTTACATTTTTACCTAGGTATTTATTTTATTTTTACAACAATTACAGGATGTCTTTGTACACAACGTTCACAGGTTAATACAAACATGTTTTCTCTCGAGGTTACTCTTGAAAGAGCGACATACAGTTGGCCATGTGAAAAACAGTCAACGCTCAAATCTAAGCCTGCAACGTCCGTCCGACCGGTACCGCCCGCCGCAAACGCAAATTTTAAATTTGTAATATCTCCGAAAATATTTGTTTAATTTACATGCTGTAAGGAACCATATTGATCTATATTAATTGCACACTGTATTTAAGGTACTTAATTCGATAAGGATTAATGCCGTATTGCTTAAAATAGCTTCGTAAATAAGCCATTTTTTCACGTAAAAAGTAAACAATAAAAATGGTTAATGTGGTTTATCCCTAAAATATAAACATATACCATCGCGGACTTTTTTGTAGACCTTTTTATGGTGTACAATACTGTAGTACATTAATTTGATCTAACTCGTAGGGTTTAGGCAGCGTTTTTGCTAAATTGCTAAATAAGCCCAAAAAATAGGTTAATTTACGACATCACGTTAGAAACCTCTAAAATTAGCAATGTTGCCTTAGTATATGATGCATGTATTATACATATAAACCTTCCTCTTGAATCACTCTATCTATTGGAAAAAACCGCATCAAAATCCGTTGCGTAGTTTTAAAGATTTAAGCGCACATAGGGATATAGGGACAGAAAAGGCGACTTTGTTTTATACTATGTAGTGATTCCTCCGGTTGTAGTACGGAACCCTCCGTGCGCGAGTCCGACTCGCACTTGACAGGTTATTCGTTATCCAATGCACGAGTTAACCCTCTTCGGCGGTCGACGGGTCGTGAGGAACCCAGTATTTTTTATATAACCCTGTATAGAGGCTTCGACCTTGGGCAATGATTGCGGAGCTAAGACAAAGGGAATGAGATAAAATTCAAATAAGGCGGAGTAATGAACGACTGGATAGATTTACATTGAGCTTAGCGAGGCGACACTACGACTTGGCTTTTCTAAAAGATTTGTATGGATTTTTTTTCTTAGACTATGTTATTCTGTAGCTGCAGTTTTTAGGGTTCCGTACCCAAAGGGTAAGAACGGGACCTCATTACTAAAGACGTCCTGACAGACGGACAGACGGCGAAGTCTTTAGTAATATGTATCTCTTGAACCGTGATAATTTCATACTTTAAATTTTCGCAGATGATTTCCGTTCCCTCTGTTACAACAAATACTAAAAAAAAAGATTTCGACGAATTGAGAACCTCCTAATTTTTTTTGAAGTCGGTTGAAAAATAGAATAAAAAAGACGTGTGGCACTCGGAGACTGCCGCGGTAAGCTATTGCATAGCTGTTTTTATCAACTTATACAATTATAATTCAAAAAGTCATTAATAGTTCTGCTATTCATCGATAGATGGCAAAACTAAAAAGTGTTATTTTCGTTACGGAATATCTGGATTCGGTCTCCACGCTCAAAGCCCGCGATAGTAGCTATGCAATAGCTTAATAAAGATTAAAGGGGGCTCCCATGCATACAACAAACGTGATTTTAGTTCGTTTTTGGCCGATGATCCAAAATACCTACTTGTATAGTACCTTCTTGTATAGTACCTTCTTGTATAGTAGTAGGGTATAATTGAGCCTTCTGGCGTCTGCACTACTCGCTACGTTATAAATAAAAAATTAAACACAATTTCCTGCTTCATTAAACAAATAACATTAGTCAGAGGGTAGTATGGTGGTGGGTAGTGGGTACCGGGTAGTGGCGGGGAGAGGCTTTCAGAAGAGTGGTCGGAATGTAGGTATTGCTCCATTACCATACCTCTTAAAGCTCTTAGCAATTAATTAATGATGTAGGGATGTGCGTTCGCTCGGGAGTCGGGATCACGCGAATGGTTTCACTCCATTTTCAAAATAGGGATGTCTGACAAGTAGGTATATTGTATAGTTTGAATTTTTTTTTTGTTTTCATATTTAAACAAAATTTAGCAAGCTTACTTGAGTATGGGTCTCCTCATATAATGGTCGACCGTACCGACTCCTCCTAAGTGCGGATTAGCAAACTTTACACACCTATCGTCAGCTATCGTGAATTTCACTCGACAACAGCACTCGAAACTGTTTGACAAAATTAAAATCTACTTATTATATTTATAGTACCTAAAGGCAATAAAAACAAAAATCCCGACTTATACATTCATTGACTCGTCATCGCCCAGCCTAAACCCTTTGTTCTAGAAAACTGATGCACATTAGTTTTACTTTATGATGTAGACAAGGAATAAGGAAGAGTTTTTCTAAATTTCCACTGCATAAGCGAAGTACGGGAGGGTCAAGCTAGTACCTGATAAATATTATAAATGCACGTCGAGTGAAAAGAATCACTGGTTATAAAAATTCTACTGTTAGATCGTTAAGGCAAGTGACAACCTTATTTGCGCCTTGCCGCATCCTTTTGCCATAGTTACCTACCTACAATCTACATATACCTACGGTCTATACACATTACACATAAGATATCTCATTCCATTTTCAAACGCGGCACGCTTTTTGCTGCCCAGAACCAGCATAATTTACCCACAAAATACTGAACTCCGAATAATAGGGATGGGGAAAACAATGGGCCGACGACACTTATCGATATGTTTGACGGATCGGGGCTTAATTTTAGCATAACAAAGCGGGCCCCAACTATTGTTTGGGACCAGACGCTATTTAAATATTCCACCGGGACCGGGTCTGGTGTTTTTTTCTTTTTTCCTGTTTTTGTACGAAATCTGGCGACGACCCTGACGTGCGGTGAACGCTAATGGGATGCTTAACCTAAGTTCTAATGCAGATGCATTTATTTTATTTTATTTAATAGGAAAACTTACAATAGATTAATGCCCGGGATACACGAGGCTAGTTTTTCAAGCTAGGATAGCAAGCTAGTGTCAGTAAGCTAGCAAGCAAGTACTTCTGGCTTCGTGTAAACAAAACTAGCTTCATTTCTAAGCTAGCAAGCTAGTAAGCTAGTTGACAAGCCAGGACAGTTTTTAATAGGATGGAGTTCTATTTTTTAGGCTAGTAGCGCCCCCCACCACTGATTTTACTATCCTGGCTTGTGTACTAGCTTCATGTGGCCGGCGAAGCTAGTTTTCAATTGACTCGTAAGCAGTAACTACGCGTTTTGTTACTAATACCGGACGAAAGAAAATCTAGTGTGATATCCAGTTTTACTTTTGCTGGTAGCGCCTGTCTCATAATTGTATCCATTCGTTGTATTTTTTGTGTCACAAGATTCAACAAAATATCAAACAAATCAGGCGTCATTCGCAAAATACTCTTATATTCGCCTAAATCTTCGTTGCGAAATTCTTCCAACAGTAAAGCAGATGATCCACGTTCATCTCTTCTTAAAATCCACGGTCTTGTCCATACCCGTTTTTGTAATTCATCTTCTAGTTCGTCTAGTGCGAATTGGCACAGTTTTTGAAGTAACTGTTTCAGTCGAATAGTCTTTTTTTTTCGCCTGCAGTTCATTTTGGACGTGTGGTCACCTCAGTCACAGCAATAATACTAGCTTAAAATATTATAGCCTCATGTAAACAGAACTCGCATGTTGCAAGCCAGGTCAGTTAGCCAAGACAGTTTAAAAGAGAACTAGCTTGCTATCCTAGCTTGAAAAACTAGCCTCGTGTATCCCGGGCATAACAGAGAACATACAAATAGAGCCAATTACAAGTTTTCACAAATAAAACGTAACGTTTTCTAAGAAGATTCGATCTTTTCGATCAGTAACGAAAAGATTTTAATACTTTTCTGTTGATTTGCTTATAATTTTTTATTGATTTCATTCACCTTACTAAACGTAATTACGCGTTGTTTAAATTGATTAGTAATTTGATCCCTCATCTATCAAGTCGTGTAATTAAATTTTTTACGTAGGTATACTGAAGGCCTGTACCTAAGGCAATAGACGGTATGGACGGTATTTTCCTATCATCTGAATTGCCGCCCACTATGGAAACGAAAATATTCATGTAAGTAATAAGTACTTATTCACGTTAAAAAATAATAAGAAATACCGAATCTGGGCAAATATCATAGGTTTTATTATTACGCTTTTGTCTGAAACACTGAACTCCGCTGAATTGTTTAGAGAAAGAGACCTTTGCGATTTACCTTTATGTTACATGATTTATGTGATAACTCGATAAGTTTGTCAAAACAAACTCCCTGAACAATGGAGTGAGTCGCAAAGAGCGCAGGTGCTATTGACGTCGATACACGTTATTGTATAAATTATTGAGAATACGTACAATATTTTGTTTTCCAACTACTCACTTACACGGGTAATATGAGTTGGGTGTGGGTAAGTACTTTATCGATAAATTGTATTTATTGAATGCATTCTACATCCCTGTTTAGATAAGTACTTCAGTACTATACTAGGATATTGTAGTAATCAAACGCCTGCTGATTCAATACTGCTTTATTCTATAATCTTTTTATAACTACCCACATTAGAATGACAAATATACCACATCTCCCTTCTTATAAAATCTAAATTTTTAGAATAATGTTACAAATAGGTACACATTTAAGAATAAAGTTAAATTTATCATTTTATATAATGCTAACCACTTAACACTTTACCTTTCCACACAAATAAAAGAAAGTTAAATAATCTAGACAAACTCTAAATCTTTTTGGAATCTATAATTTTATTTTTGGCCATAATATAAGCCTTTCTTTTTAACATAATATCTGGCTCCGAAAGGTCTTGGTCATCGCCAGAGCCGTCGGTGTTGGACGTTGGTGGTTTAACATTGTCGTCACCAGCGGCGCTAGGTATCTGGGAGTCCTGCGGCTTCTCCGCACGAGCTATGAGGTGCCGGCGCGTGCGGCGACACAAGCGACCACTATCATCCCTTCGAAGTAGGAGCGCGGCTCCGGCGCGCGGGCCACTACAGAGACAGGTTTACGAGTTGTGCCATCAGCAAGAATAACTTTTTCACCTGATGCTAAGTCCCTAAGCGGGGTGGCATGCCTGTCGAATCGCTGTTTCATTTCCTTTTGACGTTTTAATACGCATTCATAATTAGCATTGTTATCTACCTTTTCTCGCAATAACTTATGATTAATCGGCAATTTTGTATTGAGCCGCCGACCCATAAGAATCTGTGCCGGTGAATCTAATCCATCTCGCGACGTTGTTCTATAGTTAAGCAAACTAATGTAAAAGTCCTGCCCTGAATCAACACATTTTTTTAGCATTCGTTTTACAGTTTGCACCGTACGTTCGCTTTTCCCATTCGACTGCGGATAATGGGGCGACGACGTCACGTGACGCACTTGCCATTCGGACATGAAGTCTTTGAATTCACGCGAACTATAAACCGTGGAATTGTCACTGACCAGCTCTAAAGGAACACCGTGGCGGGCATAATTTTCCCTTAAAAATTTTATCACTGACACGCTGTTTAGATTTTTTAACATACCTACTTCTACGTAACCCGAAAAATAATCTACTAAAATAATATAATATTTCTTTTTATATTCAAATATATCTGAACCTAACTTTTGCCACGGAATATTCGGAACGAAGTGTTGTTGCAGCGGCTGAGCACGCGGGCTCGGCGCGTGCAAGGCGCATGCCTCGCAATCGCGCACCGCGCTCTCCACGTCGCGGGACATGCCGGGCCAAAGCATGACGTCACGTGCTCGCTGCTTGCAGCGATCTATACCTAGGTGTCCTTCGTGCACTCTGTCTAACATTAACTTCCGTAAAGTTCGCGGTATATACAACACATCTCCGTTAAAAATTAGACCATCTACGTACTGCAATGTACTTCTATGCTGCCACAATAGCCTAAGGCTCTCATTAACGTTTTTCTTATGTTTCGGCCAGCCATTTATGATGTACGAGATTAAATCTTTACTTTCAGCATCATTGGCGATATGCTTTTTTACCAAATCTAATTTTTCGTCACTGAACCGAGTGTTTTCGATTAAGAAACACGTTTGCGAACTTATATGATCACTCATTACTTCCGGCAACGCGGCTCTAGACAAGGTATCCGCTATATACATGTATTTACCGGGTGTATAAACTACTTTCAGGTCGTACCCCTGCAACCGCAGCATCATTCTCTGTAAGCGAATAGGCACCGACGCGAGTGGTTTTTTACATAAGGCTTCAAGGGGCTTATGGTCTGTTTGGACTATTATATCGCTCCTTCCAAACAGATATTGCCTAAATCGCTCCACGGCGAATACAATAGCCAACATCTCTTTTTCTATCTGAGCGTAGCGAACCTGGGCCTCCGTCAACGTGAGGCTAATAAAGTCAACGTCAGGCTGGCCTGCACGTCTGCAGGCTCCTTCGCGACTCTCGATGCCTTGAGGAACACGTGGAACTGCTTGCGCCACGTGCGCCACGCGTCAGCTCGCGCTGCCGGGCCGCCTTCTACTACCAACTCTGTCGGGGGACGCGCGTGTTCCATACCGCGATTCATGTACACCAATGCACATATACTTTTAATGTGAATCTAGCAACTTATAAATAAATTCACTTTTCCACTTTTTACTTATATTTGAAAATCCCACCGCTGTCACCATGTAGTAATCAAACGCCTGCTGATTCAATACTGCTTTATTCTATAATCTTTTTATAACTACCCACATTAGAATGACAAATATACCACAGATATACTAGGTATACAGTATATACTAGGATAGTGGTGTATTTATTACTTTCGGGGAAATGTTTCCAAGGTTGAGTAAATCGAAATTTACGTTCATCGATGTGCATTGTGATTTGTGTTATATCGTCGATTAAGGGCCGATTTTTCAATCGCCAGATAAACGTTAACTAAGGAATAAATATGACGTTTTGACAGATTTTGTATGGCATGATATGTTTCTAATTTATTCCTCAGATAGTCTATCTGGCGATTGAAAAATCGCCCCTTAAGTAATTTTTAAATAACAATTTACAGAGTAGTATGACATGCATTGTTTCTATATTTCGCGGACTTATTGTAGCTTCTATCTGTTGAGCTGAATTGGTTCAGGTCTGGTCTGGTAGGAGGCTTCGGTCGTGGCTAGTTACCACCGTACCAGCAAAGCGAGCAAGATTTAGCGTTCCGGCGTAATGCTGTGTAGAATAGCAGATGTGAGTTTACTTACATTACATCAGGTGAGGTCGCAGTCAAGTATTTACTTGTAGTTTTTTTTTACTCTATGCAAGTTAGTACTTGACTGCGATCTCAGCTGATGGTAAGTGATGATGCAGCCTAAGATGTTATCGTTCTAACTTGGAGGGGTAAGTTAAATTACCCCAACGGTTTCTACAAGCATCGCACCGGAACGCTAAATCGCTTGGCGGTGCGTCTTTGCTGGTAGGGTGGTAACTATACCATGGCCGAAGCCTCCCACCAGACAAAGTTGAAAGAAGTACCTAAAGCAAAACCATGTTACCATGGTCGCTACATCTCGCTGCCCACGATGCAATAAAATTTAGAAACAGGACGACGAAATACGTCTACGACGACGTACAAGTATAGTATGGATTGCAACCCCGAACTTCACACCTTTTGGCGCTTTTGCTCTCACTATAATATTCTGACCTTATATTTCCATCATTACCGTCAGAGCAGGCGAACTACCTTACACTATGAATATTCCCAATAATTTATATTCGAGTTACACCTCCCCACTCCCCCCCTCTCCGTCCCTTAAGGGGAGTTCTCGCAGAGTGATTAATCATTTCTCTAATAATAATACTTCAGCTGTATTTTAATGGCCGAAACGCCAACTTTGGTTACATACAATGCTAGTTAATGTTCATTTTATCATACTTGATATTGAATTACTGACTTACTGACTGGATACATCAAGTAAATGGAGCAGGTATTATTTCGTTAACAGGATTTTTATTTCGAACCTCATTTTTGACTTATAAATCTTTTATTACGAGTTTGGTTTGATTATATATGCATTAAAGGTTAAATTAAAACCGGCTAACTGTGAGTCTGTGGGAATGGTTATGAACTTAACGTATTTATTAAAAGAAAACCCAAATATGATCATATTCGGATATCTCAAAAACGACGATTTTTCGCACAATCTTTCATTCCCTATTTCACGCCCTTAAGGGTCGAATTCCAAGAAATGTGAAACTTTTGAGTCCTTTGACACCAGCACTGCTAGCGTGGCAGGGGATGTATAGACGTGTTCTCACGATTTTATCCTCTGACAGTGAAGAAAATTACTGCTAAAGAATTGCTAAAAGGAGAGTTTATCGCCGTTTGGCATTTCACGTGGACAAATATCCCCCGGGACTAATCAAAATTTTGACGTTCATGATATTTGTACTCGGGTAAGCTTTATTTAGGTTTTGTCAAAAACATAAATGACTTGACACGTGACATATTGTTGCATGTGAATTTTATGCCTGGCATAACAATAATATATGTATGTGTATCCAAGGGATATTTTTCTCTAACAGTACAAGGGGAAGGGGATAAAATTTTGTCCTTTCCTTGTGGAGAAAATAGTCCCCTGCCCATGCTGCAGGTCAAAATTTTGAACTTTTAGGTCGATAAGTACGTTTAATATGCCAGTCAGTCATGAACTCACGGGTTTCATTGGAGATTTTAACACCATTTTACTACGTTATTGCTATTCACCCCCACTACAGTCTAAAGGGTAATTAATCATTCCGCTAATAATAATTAATTAATACTTCGCCCGTAATAATGGCCGCCGGTGTGCCAAGCTAGAAAGCGATCAGATAAATTATTTTGTCATTAGGATGAGTATTACTATTTTCGGTGTTCTTTATTCTTCTGGCTCGGTAACATTTAGAAGCGCGGAATGTTCGTCGAAAGTTGTTGGGTTCAAATTCAGACGCAAAATAATTGTTGCTAAACTACAAATAAAAGCAACAACTACAATTAAAAAACTACAATTAAACGGCTATTTAAGCATTTTTAGTGACCAGTTTAAAAACTATTAAGGCAATTAAGTACTTTTATATTTAAACGATATATTTTGGATCTTTAAATTCTTAAGATAAAATCTTCCCGAAATAAAGTTCTCCCAAAAGTTGCTCCAATTCTCCATTTTTGTAATTTTTATCATATACTACAATGGATCTACACCCTGGACCCTATAATATATTTTAACGGTAGTAATTAAGTTCTAAAAACGCTCGGATCGACATTTTGGCTTAGTTTAACTAGTTTTCAGTAATTAGGTAAAACGTCGTTATTCTGTATTATTTTCCCATAATGCCTTTTCGCAGCCACTGACGTACCTATGCGTAAGAGCGAGGAGGGCGAAAGAACAAAAACGTCTTAAACCTTAAAAGTAGGTGCTTTTGTAATCTAGGTTATGCATACATTAAGAAAGTCCAAAACTAATCATTACTTGACGATAAGTAAAGACGCACCGTCAAGCGATTTAGCGTTCCGGTGCGATGCTTGTAGAAACCGTTGGGGTAAATTTACTTACCCTTACAAGTTAGTACGGCTGCATCAGGTGAGATCCTTACCATCAGGTGAGACTTACCATCAGGTGAGATCGCAGTCAAGTACTAACTTGTATAGAGTAAAAAAAAATAACGCAGCCAATACCTTGCCAGCATCGAACAAAAAGAACAACATTTAAGGTCAAAGTAAATCGGTGTAGGAAGTAGATGTTTATCTTGCTCGAAGTACTCGTAATGTCTTTATCTAATCTCTCCTTTAAAATTTAGGTTTACAAGTATTGCCTTTTAGATTTATAGATAGCCGGCCGGCTCTTTGTATGGCATGTGTTATCTTGTAGATAAAGTTTGATGACCTCTCGTGTACATTGATTTACTTATTACTTACTAACTCGACGTGTAGAAGTGCGGGTTCCATTCCATGTATGCAAAATCCATTCCATGTTTTCAAAATCTTTTCAAACTTCATTGCCATTTACTTTGCGTTTTCAAGTTCAGGGGGCAACTCACGTAACGTTTTGGGCTTTTCACACACTTGTGTGATGTGATTCAAGAAATAAAATAAAACTCTACGACTATTGAAGAAAGAAGAAGAAGAAGAAGAAGAAGAAAGAAACTTTATTCTGAAAATGCCACACGTAACATAACAATACGCCTTACGTACTAAAACGATGCCTGAAGCTTCCCTCACTCGGGCAACAAAAACCAATAATTGCCCAAGTGACGGAAGCACCAGACACCGCCTGTCACATGTGGCACATCCCGGAAAAAGTGTTTAATTTTAGAGTGTAAAATTGAATGTACCTACTTCAACATTAGATACGATAATTCAACCTTATCGTGCAAAGTAAATTTAATTACACTATTATCGCCCATGTTGCGTTTTGAACTACGTTCAATTTTGCTCTCTATGTCGATAGTCGTAAAATCATTATTTCAGTGTTCGAAAAAAAATTTTGGTTTCAATATCGTCTGCTTTTATATTATAGGTACGTAGGTACATGACCTTTTTTAAACAGTTCACACACACACGAAATGTAGCATACCTGAGCTGCCATTCTTACACCTTTATCTTTGTTTAGAAGCATCCTACTCGTCTATAAATTGTGTTTTTTTACTGTACACAAGTTAGTACTTGACTGCGATCTCACCTGATGGTAAGTGATGATGTAACCTAAGATGTTATCGTACTGACTTGAAAGGGTAAGTAAATTTACCCCAAAGGTTTCTGCAAGCATCGCACCGGAACGCTAAATCGCTTGGCGGTGCGTCTTTGCTGGTAGGGTGGTAACAAGCAACGGCCGAAGCCTCCCATCAGACCAGACCTGAGCCAATCTAGGAATTATAAAATTCGAAAGTGACCCGTGGCGGGAATCGAACCCGCGACCTCCCACTCGACTCCGAGCGCGCGCCACTGTGCTAGGGAGGTCGTCGTGTTGTTTTATTTACCCAATCCGTCCGCATCTTTATGGTAATCTACATACATATATCGAATTTCTACCTTTGACAGCTTTGACAATGGCTGCATTAGTCTTGGTTACCACAGGTTACTTACATAGTCGTATGGTAAAAAAATATTATCTGCATACATATTATGTATTATATTTCCATAAATATGTAGATTCTTACCCTGTTAAAGGGGTCGCTGTCATAAGGGTTGTGATTCTTGAGTATCAACAAACGCGTCTTCAGCTCCAAAACCGATGTACCTTAAATGTGCGGTAAACATTTGCTCTCGGTTATCGGATACACATTTTCGTTGTCTTTGGAGAAAATCTCGTGTTTTCTATATTGTCTACAAAAGTTGTTTTACTTGTATCCCAGTTGAAAATGATTTAGTTTTTTTTTGTAAATGAACTTCAGTCTTAGTCATATGACGATCGTGTCGACCTCTTATGACGTAATTCTACGAACCAAAATTCAAAATACTATGTACATCTGGATCTGATATCTAATTCCCATAATTTGGTGTCATGATATAAAATGAGCGGTTGATAGGATTCTATGACGATCGTAGACAAAAGATACGGCTAAGCCCGTTGATGTTGTTTTGAATTTAAAATTTACAAGTAGAAAGATTGTAAAAGATAACAAAGAAGGCGCTTCAAAGAGAAACAGTTTACACTACATTTAATTGTGGCGAAGGATTTTCCCCGGGCATTTCCTCCCCAATGCAAACACCGCAAACAATGCTATAAATCTAAATAAAAATATGCCCGAAAGTATTTTATTCCCACCGCGATAATCTTCCAACGCCCTACGCTACGTCGTAAGCCGCGGCTGTTTCACTTCGAATTTCTTATTGCTGTTCGAGCTGTAATAAAGATGCTTTGTTTTCGTAATCATAATATATGAATAATAAGTTTACCTTGTCGCAACTCGCGAAGCTTTGCCTGAAAAGAAATGTCAACTGCTTCAGAAATAAAAAGGGAACTGAAAATATGGGAAATTCGTGTACTGCTATATGCGTTGTTATCTACTCGTATATTTGTGCTATGTGTTAATCCAGGGTTTAATCTATCTCCATTCCAAATTTCTGGTGATGACAGTTGGTCAGTTGTGGTGATGATGACAATCTGTGAACATACATATTAAATTGGAAAAAGTGACTTACTGATTGGACGGATCGGGCTGAAATTTTGCATACAGAATACAAATAGTGACGAAGGTTTCCACTAAAGAAAGGATGTTTGGAAATTGACGCCTCGGGGGTTAGGGGGTAAAAAAGAGGTTACTCGAGCCAAGCCAATTTCATAATAATCTTTCTAATATATAAAATTCTTATGTCAGCGTTTGTACGAACGTATAGCGTTTATATTAAAGCGGCTTGACTGATTTTTATGACATTTTAGTCTACATACAGGCCTAGGCCTAGATTAGCACGTAAACTATTTTTCATACCCCTAAAAGTGAAATAATTTATATGGGAAAACAAAGTTTGCAGGATCAGCTAGTATAACTTTAAAAGAAGAGAATACACAAAAAAATTGAATAATATAAGCAATTTCTCAGTGTGAAAATGGGTTTGGGCATAGTCAACAAAAAGGCCAAGCGTTTATTTGTAGGCTTTACGTACTCTAGAAAACATTATGAAGAATTCTCAGACAATATATCTCTATGTTTATTGTTGTTATTTTGACTGCAAAAAGTCATCAGTGCACGTTATAAGGTTTGAAAACGGATGTTTGAAATAAAGGGCGGAAAGTACGGTTACCGAAGGAAAAGGTAACACCTATTTCATCTAGAAAATTCCTACACACAGCCAAAACACTAGTCCATATATGAATTCCGTTAAATTTATTGTCGGCCGTGTGTGGTCGGGGCCTCAGCGAATCCTCGGTAATGTTCTCGACGGAAATGAGGGATTACACGCGGCTTAGCAGCTCTGTGTGTTTAGGGCCTTACTGTTATGCTGTGTTAATCCCCCCTTTACTAGGTTTAGTGGGGGGCGACGTGATAAATCGGCTTTTTAGTGAGTTTGGGGTCTTTAGTCGAGCTCGAAAGTTCGCTGCAGGTCCTACCCCTAATTTATGTACTTACCTTCGTTGTTGAGTAGTCCATTAATCGCTGTCGATTGCTTCACAGGATCAAGGAGACGCTAAACCGTTTGCCGTCTTTCACAACAACAAGGACTACCGCCAGGTCTTACCTAGAAATATTGAATTCCCAAACCGGTCCATATCCGCTTGTATAACTACGCGCAAATAGACATATACCCTGGACAGGGCGTACAGCGCGAAAAATGCCGCCAGTTTATCGGTGCCAAAAACGCTTGTTTTGCCACCAACAGTAAGGCCACGCTGTAGTTTGCTCAGCAGCCACCTAAAGAATTTTGGCAGATGGCGCTACTGTTTGCTTGTACGAAAAAGAATTACGTAAATCGTTGGATGCCCATATCCTGAGTTTTGTTATCAGTGTTCGCGCACCAAACAATCGAGATCGCCGCAAAATGAAGTCTAGGTAAAGGGAATTCTAGGTCGGTTAGATTAGGTACGATACGAACGTTTAGCCCAATCTGGGAATTAAAACCTAGAGCTCGTTATTACGATTTAAGACCTTTAAACGTACATCAAGTTCCGCAATAAACATTAGAGTGGAATTGAAAATAAAAATTAAGAGCATTCCCTGCGTCCCCTGGTCACGCCAGATTTATAGGGCGCACTTAGACATCGATATCGATAATTATAAGATAACGAAGGTTCTGAATCGAGGGGCTGATTCGGTTTGAACAGTTTCGCTACCACTGGTGAAATGACGATAGCAGTGCAGTGCGTCGTTGATAAGAAATGTTGGAACGCATTGCATCTCTTCACTTAGCGTCATATGAACGTCTTGCTCGTCTACTCATTCTATTTACCAAAATTAAAAAAAAATATATAATTAATATTCGTACCAATTTTTAGCATGCTAAACACTGAAATTTCGGTACGAATATCTTTTGTTCCAAATAAGTCGTCATAATTAGTTAATATTCCCCCCAAGCGAGCTTCGCCGTCGTTTCTCATTGTTTGTTCTTTGTTTTCAGGTACCTTCATAGCGCTTGATTGCTGTTTGCTGTGCCAATCGGAGGTAAATACAATACCGGCTTTCGACTAACCTACCCTGCGACCTTAAGCGACCTCTGACGCGGCTGAATTTACTGATTGGTGTGTGAACGAGGCTGGTTGGTACTCTTTATCGGATTTTATATATTTAAAGGGTATAGGGTCCCAGTCATGAAGCCTAATACTTCTTGCAGTACCTAACAATAATTTAAAATCAAGTAGTTTCTCGACTGAAGGCTCGGTATGTCTGCTGACAAGGCGATAGTGCTGTCTACAACCTAGTTACAGCAGCAGTTGTTTTCATAACTGTCGATAAGCGGGAGTTACTCGTATAATCCATTATGGGTCCTGGCCTCCTCCACAATATTCCTCCACTTGTTACGGCCCTACTCCTTACAACTTCTACACTACCTAAGCATTTGGTTTATTTAGCCATTCTCTTTAGATCTTCTTCCACACTATCTGCCTATTTGGTGCATTTACCCATTCTTCTTAGATCTAATTCAACACTATCTGCCCGTTTGGTGCATTTACCCATTCTTCTTCCCCGGTATCTACCCATTTGGTGCATTTACCTGTTTTCCTTAGATCTTCTTCCACACTATCTGCCCGATATTCTTAATCATTCATCAGAGTCGTCGTGTTAAAAGCGGTCCCGTCCGATATTTTCTTCTTCTGTGTCGGAATTCATCAGTTGATTTTTGTCTTGACGAATGGCTAACCTTACAATAAACCCTACATTTATCCGTGCTTGGGACTTTCTATGTTGTGGTCAAGACATCTACTCTTAGGAACGGTCGTACTTCACCAGAGCATATACAGCGGTGATAACTAGTCGTACTTAATTAGCCCTTTTCTTTCCACAATCACTTTAGAAAATGAACAGGACCTTTTATTCGTGATTATATTTACTTCTTTACAAATCAAGGGATGAACTTTGTGATTTAACTATGTCATTCCATTGCATTTATTTGATTTATAAAGCGAGTGTTTCTAGGAGGAGAATGGATTGTAGTCTTGTTGTAATTCCTAGTTCATATCTACATTCTACATCCTATTTATTTCATTCACGGCGCAGGTTAGTCACATATCGTGCCAAGGTTCCACGACTTCCGCGTACGTTTCTCTGAATATGTGATACTATGATTAATGAGATGTTTAATGAACTCATACATATAATGGCTTCATTACTATTTACCTACATTTATATATACAATTATCATCATAATCACCATCTTCATCGATGTATTAATGTTCCTTATAAAAGGACTAAATAACACAAATGTGAACACTCAGACTTCTCAGATATGAAGGTTCCTTAAAGAGTATATAAATTGAATGAATATATAAATATCGGAATTCAAAACCATTTGATTTTTTATCATGTTAGCTGGTTAGGCCAACGAGGAACACTCCTCATTTATCTGGGCTTCGAAACGGCTACGTTGTGGTCAAGACTTCTAGGAGCATTTGTAAGTTAAAGGAAAGTGCTCAGGAACATATTTGGACCTGTCCGCGAATCTGATGGAACATACTGGCAGCGCTTGAACCACGAGCTTGATGCTCTTATAGGACGTGAGACCATCGTCAGGTTTTGTACGTCACAACACTTCAGATGGGGCCACTTGAAACGAATGCCGGATTCTAGGGCCTTGAAAACCATGGCCAAGTGGACTCCACCAAAAAAGACTAGCAAAAAAGACCAAAAGGCAGACCAATAAACCGTTGGGCTAATTGCGTGGTTAAGACTTAAGACCTAAAGAGAGTGGGTAAATACTCCAACTGGCGCAGGGAGTCGAAAGCTCGCGACGAGTGGACGAATATTGTGGAGGAGGCCAGGGTCCACAAGGGGTTGCAGCGCCACAGGAATCAGGATAGATAGATACAGATAGTATCTGTAAGTACGTAGGTATTATACTATAATATCTTGTTGCTGTTATTCGATATATTATGTACATGTCTCTTTTACATTAGATCGCCCAAGTTCGTCACACGATTAACGAGAATGCATGCGTAATAATATAATTATAACAGCCACATCGCGCGTCGTATTCTAGCTATTCTGTGTCATATACTATGATACTAGGAACTCTTCCTTTGCACATCCACTGTGTCCAGGTATTAGTTACCTCTTGCCATAACATACCTAAATCCATACTTTATAGTAAGTAACTCTGTTTCGTCAGTTTACCTTTTCACGCCTAAACCACTCAACCAATCTTGATGAAATTTGGTGCATAGATAGACATGGAGCTTGGGAAGGGACATAGGCTACTTTTTATCCCGAAAAATAAACAATTCCGTGGGATTTCAACATAGCAACATTTTCAATCAAATTTCCTCGAAAGTGGGTGGGGAAAAAGAGAGCGGGAAAAACACGATTCCCGCGGGATTTGTAAAACCAAAATTGACGCAAGCGGAGCCGCGTTCAACAGCTAGTAACGTATACCTATATTGGTGAAAGAAAGGCGACCTTAACCCGGAAAGCACAATGTTAGCAGTCCATCAGGTGGACCGACGACATCAAGGAGTCTGTAGCCTTGCTTTAGGCGATTCTATCACCTATCTTAAACTGTTTACAGACGTTATGTGAACAAAATGATGATAATGACGAAAAAGGAGCTCAAAAATCATTTCCAACTCCCAATTCACACACAAAAGCGAGTAACACGTAAATAAATTCCCCACATATACCCATTTTTCCATTACAAATATGAGTTTTAGAAGCTTTCGGTCGCAACGCGGCCTCCCACACGGATTCGACCATGATTTTTTCATGCCCCCGTCCTTTCTTTGACGCCATGTTAAATTCCTGCGAGATACAATCTAATTCCTACCCTGTCACGTCGGAATAGGGTTCAAAGTTAACCAGGGGGTAGCCGAAACCGACTGAAATTGGTGCGTTTGGACCCTACCACCTCGTGATAAAGCCGATAGAAAGACATTCTTGTAACACTGTCGCAGATAAAAGGAAGAAAATAGATCACGTTTTCCACACACTCCATGCAGATAACGTGGTCTATTTTCGTTGATTTCGTCGATGCATTATTATAATTTGTTTTATACTAGCGAACGCCCGCGGCACCGCCTGCGTGAAATTTGGTTTTTTCACAACATCCGTGGGAACTATAGATTTTTCCGGTACAAAAAGTAGCCTATGTTTTAGTCCAGGTAGTTAAGTGTGATCATTCAACGTCTTTGTCACCATTAAACAACTTGCCAAATGGAGACCATTTAATTCATCATACAGGTACAACATCTTGATATTCTTGTTAATGTACTTATTTTTAATCGAATATCGAATACTCAAAATAATTGTAACACACCTATTAAAAACGTTATTTCATAGAATATTCCAAAAGATCTAGTACAAGCTACAATCACCATACAGGTTTTAGTTGCCTCGGCACTATTTCATAATTTCGAATTTCCGAAATCGGCTCGACCGATTGTAATACAATTTTCTGTTTATTCGGTATAAGTGAAAGCAGGTCGTGAGCTATTTTTTTAATAAATCCCTAATGGCAAAACAACGTTCGCTGGGTCAGCTAGTAATACATGATACTATCTATTTTCTCTCATTGGTCTGCGACCATTTTATGAATAGAGCCTGATTCGGGGTCCGGGATGGCGGTACATTTTTTAACCTGTCAGAAGTACAAACCTGTCTGGTTATTAATCAAGCCGGGCTCCCATTGTCTCTGTTTATGTTTTAGAACGGGCCTGTCATTGCGTGTGTACTGCGGCGGGTTAATTTTTGTTGTGTGGGGGATTTTTGTCATTTTTAACCCGTCGCGTCGCCTTCCCCTTCGCATTTCAACGGTACAAATATGGTTTGGTCATGACACGTGACGTGTTTAATGGTATTCGGCGAAGGGTTTTCAGTATATCTTTAGACATTAGCAAGAACAAACATCCATCCTACCTAAAGCACGGAATACAGTAATACTACCTAATTTCATCGCAGTGGGACAAGACTCGTATGGCCAAGCGGTAAGGCACCTGGGCGCGAAATCCAGGAGACGCGGGTTCGAGCCCCGCTGCGAGACGAAATTTTGATTCGTAAAAATTTATAGGAATTATAATCCTAAAGTGTGTGAACACTAATCAAGGAAAATAATTAGTAACAAGTGGAAAATTAAAAAATTTTAAAACACCCACGACTTTTGCAGACTTGTAATTGAAAAAGGATTAAATAATTTTTTTGAAACTCCCCGACTAAAGGAAAGTAAGAACTAAGAACCTATCAGTATAATTACAAATCCAAGAAAATCCGCCGGAGCTGCTGTGTTTTGCCTATGACGGTGTTGATGGTGCTCTTTACCAGTTGATGACTAATTCAATTTCTTGATACTTCTCATATACCGGCAGTTTATCAATACTTACTAATTACATAAAATTGATATTGGAAACGAAAATAGCAATGGCAGCTCTGTTTTATAGTTTTTTGATTAATATATTAATGTAATTTAAATTATATTATTATTATTAAAAATGAAAATTAATCTTCAAACTAGCCATTAGCTCCTCTAGCAGCGTTTGAAGGCATCATCCCTTCCAAGTCATAAAGAAACGTTTATTGTGGCGCCTCCTGCTGTTCAATCACAAGAACAATTATCTACGAACCATTGCCAATGACTCACTAATATTTTATACAAAACTGTATCCAAATCGGTTCAGTCGTTTTTGTAATAATTGAGAACATTCGTTTGCATTGTAAATGTTTTTTATGGCGCCCCCTGGTGATCGATGTTCGTAACAACTATCAAAGTACCATCGCCAATGAATACCAAACATTATACAGGAAACTGCATTTTAATCGGTCAAGCCGTTTTTGAGATAAATGGGAACATTCGTTTGCAATATAAATGTATTTTATGGCGCCCCCTGGTGATCGATTTTCGTAACAACTATCTAAGAACCATTGCCGCTGGACACCAAACATTATACAGAAAACTGCATCTAAATCGGTCAAGCCGTTTTTGAAATAAATGGGAACATCAATGTGCACAAACAAACAAACAAACACACAAACAAACAAACAAACAAACAAACAAAAATATTTTTGCATTATTGGTTTTTGTGAACAATTTAACATACAAACAAACATAAAATCTTTTTAATAGAGTAATGTACAAACGGTCTCTCACCTTAAACGCATATACCCGTACTCCGTTCCGTCGTGGGTAAAAATACGGCAATGTGTCATCTCTTGTTCGAAGCTTGCTCCATTTGCAATAATGGGCCTTCGGAAAAGTTGATTGAAGTTGCAATACTTCACACTAGATGGCGCTAGTCTGCCAAAAAGACCTCAATATTACGAATCTGAATTTCATCGCAGTGGGACAAGACTCGTATGGCCAAGCGGTAAGGCACCTGGGCGCGAAATCCAGGAGACGCGGGTTCGAGCCCCGCTGCGAGACGAAATTTTGATTCGTAAAAATTTATAGGTAGTACCTAACGGTACGGAAGGTTCACTCCGCAAGATTATTTAAATAAATAGCGACCCTAGCGCTGACACAAAAAGTGCAATTCAGTTCGCAACAGCCTGGCACCGCCTCAGCTATGCATCTAAAGTTGTGCTCTCTTTCTATCGCGTATAACTTTATCTCTTTCGACGTACTAAGGCTGCCTCGTAATCGGGCGCACGCAGCGCGTGAAATAAACCATACAAGAACTAACGCGTGCAACCTAGCCGGCGCGCGGCAGCCGTCTGAAATCGTTCCTTGTTGACGGCTACTTTTAGCGGTGTTAATCAGTGACAAGGGAGCATGGCCTGCCTAAAGGTAGTATTAAATACGTTTAGTTAAAGCTAATGTGTACTTGCATACCTACATTTTATCATGTAATAATGAACAATGATGAGATGAGCAAGATGATCCTAGAGATCGAAAGAAATTCAAAAACTGAATTAAGAATGCGTGGGTCACGTGACCAATTTGGTGATCATTTTCATATATTTTGGTATTTCGTTACATTTCTATCTTATTTAGCGCCGTAACGTTTCTGCCACTCTCCCAAGGGTGCGATCCATCAAACAATTAGCAAATAAAGTCGATTAATTACGAAGTTGTTCGCTAACAATCCTTTCAACATCGGATTACGCCCGTCGGACCTCCTCAGAGGGCGATGCTCCAAACCGCGAGTATTTTCGCGGAATTCATTATGCCAAATAACCATATCCGTCCATTCATTCATCCGGTCTTCATGCAAATGCCCGTTTTGGGCTGGCTCTTGATTTTAATACATGAGTACCTACCCGCCTAAGTCATTGCTTAAATAATTACATGATTTTTAAAAAGGGTTAGTCGGCATAGCACTTATTCGCAGAATGACTTATGTACCTACTCATAAAGATCTCTACATTGAATGGCACAATCGGTCCTTAATTTACTTGGGGCGGATTTTTCAATCGCCAGATAAAGTATCTGAGGAATAAATTTGAAACATATGCCATACAAAATCTGTTAAAACGTCATATTTATTCCTTAGTTAACGTTTTTCTGGCGATTGAAAAATCTGCTTTAAATGACATTTAGAAACGCCATTTAACTACATCGAATTAAAAGTCAGAGTATCGAATAGACGTAAGTACAGTCACGGAATGAAAAGGTTCGTCACCTTAGTGACGGTTTTCGCTTGTACTAGAGTCCATTACGCCAAGAATAACGTATATGTAACATAGTTTCAAAAAGTAATACATATGTGGTCGCGATACGTTGAACGAATCAATTTGAAAATCGACGAACCTTTTCATTCCGTGACTGTACTTATATCAATCAATATGTCAATCCCGCAGCTTCCCCAACCCCCATACTTCTAAGGTATTCCAATAAACCTATCTTTGATCTCTTGTTACTCGACCGAAATTAAAATGGGGGGAGGAATATAAAAATACTCCCCATTTCCTCAAATAAATCTTATAGTGACACGGTTAGGTTAATTTCGTTGCTTCATAGCCTCATAAATCTAAACGTCTCGACTCCAGTCGCCACTAAACGTGCTCAGGTTTCTTAAGCAACTTGTTAAGACACTTGTATAGTGTATACGACTTAAAGTAATTTTTTACCCAAAAATATAAGTACTCTTATCGTCTTACGTATTTAGGGGTATGATTTAAAATAGACGCGATCTTTTTAATTTTTATTCGAATTTATTTTGATGAATAGGAATACTAATTGAGTGTTCGCTTTTATAATATGACCCCGTCAGTTTTAAACTTAGCTTTGCATAGAGTTAAATAATCTCAGTCCTTAATAGAAAATACAAAAATGAGCAAAAGAAATTGTGTGTTATTCACTTAGATGTCTTTACACATCTGTGAAAATTTCAACAGTTCAACTATCGTGGTTCATGAGAGGACGGACAGTGGAGTCATAGAAATAGGAACCCATTTTACCTACCGTTTTTGTACGTACGTCCATTGGTATTTTTCTGCAGTATTTTGGGTAGGTATAACATTAAAAATGTTTCAAATTGAAAATGAAAATCTTTATTGTTCACATAAGTAGGCCTAAATAGGTAGGTAGGCTCCTTTGAAAATTCAAAACTCTACCGCCAGGTTCGGAAAGCAGGTTTGTTTAAGAATTACTTTGTATAATCATATTTATTGTGTACTTGCTATTCACGTAACGTTTTCACACACTCGGTGATGTGAAGCAAGAAATAAAACAAACTGCACGATTGTCAATAATGTTGCGTTTTGAACTACATTCAACTTTACGCTCTATGTCAATACTTGTAAAATTATTTTTCTGTGTTCGCAAAAAGTGTTATGATTTCAATATCGTCTGCTTATACACGTAAATTTCGTGATCGTTTTTAACATTTCACTTCACGAAATGTAGCTGAGGCGTTACGTGATAAGTTTCCTATTCCTAAATTAGGCGTCAGCAGTATCGAACTCGGGAGCACCTTATGTAACTCATCCCTCGTCACCGTGTCACAGACGTCATCAAGGAGGTTAAATAACGTAATATCTCCGATGTTACGCAATAAATTACCATCCAACCATTGTACGCGGCCACCCCGCCGTGAAATGAGCCTTTCCCGTCGGTATCTTGAATTACCGGGACAAAATTAACCGGATGCGCCGTGTCACTCATTAAAACGCATTACCTTACCCGCGTATGCAATGCTGCGTTTCAAGTTCACATTGTGAGCAAGGTGACTGATAAACGAACATTGTAGTGTCTCTATAAACACGACAGCTTTTGCCCGCAGCTTTGCCATATTTTTTAAAATTTATTTATCTAATACTAGCTGATCCGGCAAACGTTGTTTTGCCATATAATTTTTTTTCTCACTTAGCGACATGCTATTCGATTTTTTTAAGTTTTGTCTACATTCGGTAGGTCGTAAGTAATTTCTCATGCCCCTGAATGGCAAAACAAAAACGTCGGGTCAGCTTTTTGATATATGAAGGTATATTATATTAAAATAAGAAATTGACACGAGAATTTTATATTATTAGAGATTGAAACGGACAACTGAGCAATGGTTTAAGCGCAAGTATAATTTGAAATAACCAAGACGAGCCTCGTTTATGCTATTAATCATTAATAACTACGTCTTTGTTCCAGATATAGAATTGATACAAACCAATTCGGAAACAGATCAAGATGTTTGTTATGAAGTACAGTATGACTTACTGACATATTTGACCCATTTAACACCCTTCCGTTTACACGATCATAATAACCGACAATTTCGTGCACAGGCGTGTGTGAAGCCTAACTGCATTGCTTGCTTAATATTGTAAACTCAGCACTTTGTTATAAATTTTAATATTGTAAATAGCGGAAACACACATATGTCTGTCTGTTTATTATTTCACCACGTGAGACTATGAATCAAAGTTGCCGCCGGATTATGAATGTGAGGAAACAAAGAGTTCTTTGAGTTTTATGTGTGAGTCTTTGACATTTGCAATCTCGGATTTGTCACGAATTTTGCGCTTACTTCGCTCATCGTAGCGTTATTTGATGCTGAAAATTCATTTTAAATCTATAAAATCCAAAATATTTTTATTACACATACGCCTAACGGGCATCACAAATATCGTATCGACCTTTCATTAGTTAGTACTTATGAAAGGTCGATACGATATTAATTGTGATCTATATATATAAAAGAATGAGGTATTTTGGTTGTTCCACGGATTCCGCCAAAACTATAGGTCGTAGAGATCTGAAATTTGGTACTTAGGTAGATATTAGGTCATGAATTCGTACTAAGACGGGGATTCCAGAAATTCCATGTTTAAGGGGTAAAAATCATACATTTAAGGGTATTTCCCATACAAAAGTAAAATTTTTTCGTTGTTCCAGGAATTCCCGAAAAACTAAAAGTCGTAGAGATCTCAAATTTGGTACCTAGGAAGATATTAGGTCATGAATTCGTACTAAGACGGGGATTCCAGAAATTCCATGTTTAAGGGGTAGAAATAGTACATTAAAGGGATTTCTCCATACAAAATTGTAATTTTTTTCGTTGTTCCAGGCATTCCAGAAAAACTAAAAGTCGTAGAGATCTGAAATTTGGTATCTAGGTAGATATTAGGTCATGAATTCGTACTAAGACGGGGATTCCAGAAATTCCATGTTTAAGGGGTAGAAATAGTACATTAAAGGGATTTCTCCATACAAAATTGTAATTTTTTTTGTTGTTCCAGGAATTCCCGAAAAACTACAAGTCGTAGAGATCTAAAATTTGGTACCTACATTGACATTAGGTCATGAATTCGTACTAAGACGGGGATTCCAGAAATTCAAATTGGAAAGGATAAAAATCCTACTTTTAAGGGATTTTCCCATACAAAAGTGTAATTTTTGCGTTGTTCCAGGGATTCCAGCGAAATTAAGTCGTAGAGATTTGAAATTTGGTACCTAGGTTGGTATTAGGTATATCATGAATTCGTATTAAATTTTGAATTTTTTGGCCGCCATTTTGAACTTTTTTGTTACTGGGCCGATTGCTTTGAAAATCGATATTTGACTATGGCAGCAAGCATAGAGAAGGAATTTGTGGTCAAAATTTAAAAAAGTGGCCGCCATTTTGAACTTTTTTGTTACTGGGCCGATTGATTTGAAAATCGATATTTGACTATGGCAGCAAGCATTGAGAAGGAATATGTGGTCAAAATTTAAAAAAGTGTCCGCCATTTTGAAATTTTTTTTTACTGGGTCGATTGCTTTGAAAATGGACATCTGATTATTTCACCAAGCATCGAGAAGGAATTTGTAGTCAAAATTTAACAAATTGGCCGCCATTTTGAACTTTTTTGTTACTGGGCCGATTGCTTTGAAAATCGATATTTGACTATGGCAGCAAGCATAGAGAAGGAATTTGTGGTCAAAATTAAAAAATGATGAACTTTTTGGCCGCCATTTTGAACTTTTTAGTTACTGGGCCGATTGCTTTGAAAATCAATATTTGACTATGGCAGCAAGCATAGAGAAGGAATTTGTGGTCAAAATTTAAAAAAGTGGCCGCCATTTTGAACTTTTTTGTTACTGGGCCGATTGCTTTGAAAATCGATATTTGACTATGGCAGCAAGCATAGAGAAGGAATTTGTGGTCAAAATTTAAAAAAGTGGCCGCCATTTTGAACTTTTTTGTTACTGGGCCGATTGCTTTGAAAATCGATATTTTACAGTGGCAGCAAGCATAGAGAAAGAGTTTGTGGTCAAAATTTAAAAAGTAGGCTGCCATTTTGAACTTTTTTGTTACTGGGCCGATTGCTTTGAAAATCGATATTTGACTATGGCAGCAAGCATAGAGAAGGAATTTGTGGTCAAAATTTAAAAAAGTGGCCGCCATTTTGAACTTTTTTGTTACTGGGCAGATTGCTTTGAAAATCGATATTTGACTATGGCAGCAAGCATAGAGAAGGAATTTGTGGTCAAAATTTAAAAAAGTGGCCGCCATTTTGAACTTTTTTGTTACTGGGCCGATTGCTTTGAAAATCGATATTTGACTATGGCAGCAAGCATAGAGAAGGAATTTGTGGTCAAAATTTAAAAAAGTGGCCGCCTTTTTGAACTTTTTTGTTACCGGGCCGATTGCTTTGAAAATCGATATTTGACTATGGCAGCAAGCATAGAGAAGGAATTTGTGGTCAAAATTTAAAAAAAGTGGCCGCCATTTTGAACTTTTTTGTTACTGGGCCGATTGCTTTGAAAATCGATATTTGACTATGGCAGCAAGCATAGAGAAGGAATTTGTGGTCAAAATTTAAAAAAGTGTCCGCCATTTTGAAATTTTTTGTTACTGGGTCGATTGCTTTGAAAATCGACATCTGATTATTTCACCAAGCATCGAGAAGGAATTTGTAGTCAAAATTTAACAAATTGGCCGCCATTTTGAACTTTTTTGTTACTGGGCCGATTGCTTTGAAAATCGATATTTGACAATGGCAGCAAGCATAGAGAAAGAATTTATAGTCAACATTTTAAAAAGTGGCCGCCATTTTGAACTTTTTTAGTTACTGGGCCGATTGTTTTCAAAATTGATATCTGATTATCGCAGCGAGCATAGAAAAGGAATTTTTGGTAAAAATTTAAAAGAATTGGCCACAATTTTGTACTTATATGTCTTACCATGGTAGCAAGCAACCACGGCCGGATGGACGAACGGACGGTGGAGTCTTAGTAAGAGCTTTTACCCTTTGGGTACGGAACCCTAAAAATGGCCACCATATTTAACTTTTTTGTGACGATCGAATTTTTCAAAATCAATGTGACTATTACCAGGAAGCAAGAGAAAATTTTGTGGGCAAAATGGTGTGTAATGCAGGAATTTTGGAAATTAAACCACCATAGTAAAGCATAGCTCAGAAGTTAACGTGAGCGAAGCCGCGGGCGTTTGCTAGTATATTATAATTATGTAAAAGTTGATAAATATAAAAAGTTGATTAATTATGTAAAAGTTGATAGTCGAATGAAAACTAAGTTTGCGAGTTTGTTTGTTAACAAGAACTTTTGTGAAGCAATGCGAAATTTTCTGCAATTTCATAATTAATAATTAATTATTGAAGTGTACTGGGGTATTTATATTATCACTGTAATATATTAATACAGTCTGAGGTAATATACTAAGGCGAAAGTTTGTATTGGTTGGTATGTGACTATTTCTCTTCACGCCGCCCGGAGCTATTGAACCGATTTAGCCGAAAATTGGAAAAAGATAAATTATACCTTGCATTAAGTCACAAGCTACTGTTTGTTTATCCATGAAAAATCTATTTTTGCGGAATTGAATAAAAACTCAAAATTTCACGCTTGCGGAGGCGCGGGCAAAAGGTGGTAATTTTTCTAAAACTTACGTGAAATTAACCGTCAATCTATAAATAATCTTCAGCAATTGTGTACAAGTAGTTACAGAAAAGTACAATATATAAAAATGCATAATCGGAAAACATATGGTATGAAAAAGAAATGCGTCAGACGCTTCACTTTGCCAATAAAACTTGACCCCTGAACAGAAGGCCATCCTTTATCCTTTGTTGTGATATAAGGAACTTTGCCGGGTCTATCTGGACTGGTTCTTAGAACCAGTTTTAAAGTTTACTGGCCATCCCGTGACTTTTACCACCCCATTTTAAAACGACTAATTTAAAGAAAAACCCGTTCATAAAAATTAAGTTTTGTAGTGTGATCAATTTCTTTAAGCAATTTTTAAGCTGAGAATGACATTATTTTTCAAATGTGATTTATTACAAAGTATATATATATACCTTGAAAATTGCTAAAATTTCACGTGCTTTATTTCTGACGATATATTCGTGTACTTATACTCAGACAAAATTATTATATACTCAAGTCCCAGACATGTTTGTCGTGACAAAGTTTTATGGAATTTTACTGAGTATAGTTAAACTTAAAACCTCTCAATCGATTGAAGATCGTTTATTGCTTGTGGCGTATTAAAATGGGACTAGTTGAGTGACCGAGCTTTGCTCGGTAGTATTACAGCTACTTACCAATAGATGGCAGCAGGAGTTTATTGTAATAGTTTTACTCTAGCGCCAATAGATGTCAGGTATAGATTTATATATTTTTTTTGTAAATACGACATTTTCTAAAAATGAATCCTAGCTAGATCAATTTATCGCCCCCAAAACCCCTTGTATACTAAATTTTATGAAAATCGTTCGAGCCGTATCCGAGATTCAGATTATATTGAAATATATATATTTATATATATACAAGAATTGCTCGTTTAAAGGTATAGGATTTCAGGAATCTGTGCAAGTACATTCTTACGTCTGTGGGACCAGCCTTGTAGGTAGGTATGTATAGCTGTTATTTTATATTGATTTTGAAAGGGTCTTCGCTCGCCGGTGGTACAGTCACCCCGAGGAAAGGTCTCGTGGTCAGTGACCATGAACGAGAATAGCTCGTAGGTACCTGCGCCGGCGCAGCCTGGCCTGGCGCTGACGTCACGCGTAGGATGCCACGTTCGACATTTGAATACTGAGTGTGTGACTATGCCGCTTGCTTAGATAATAGAGTCGATTTTATATAAACTCCTATGATCCTATATCCATGATGGTCCTAACCAAGAAATACGGACTTTAACCCCATAACAAATAAACGTGGGATAGAGGTGGAATAGTTATACTCTCTTTTGTCTCTTTCCCTCGAATGATAAATGATTGATGACAGAGAAGGATGAAGCAGAGTATAACTATTCCACCTCTATTCCACGTTTATTTGTAATGGCGACACCATATAGTCATATGGCATTTTGCAATACGCTAAAAAGGTAGAAATGGAACGGAATTGTGTATAAAATAATGTATGAAAGTGATCACCAATTTTGTCACATGAATCCGCGCATTCTTATTTACATTTTTAGGGTTCCGTACCAAAATGGTAAAATAGAACCCTTATGGTGCGACTTTCTCCGTCTGTCTGTCCGTCTGTCTGTCTGTCTGTCCGTCACACTCGATCATTTCAGTAACTACCAGAGCTATCGATATGAAATTTGGAATAGTTGTGTATATTAGTGGCCCAATGACACTGGAATTAAAAAAAATGGAAATTATTTTTGTTCTTATTTAAAAAGGGGGGAAAATCGGAGGGTTGAAATTTAAAAGTGAGATAACTTTACTGTGTGGGGTATCATATGAAAGGGTTTACTTTGTACATTCTAAAACCGATTTTGAATTATTTTGAGTCATGACAGTTTTTGATTTATCGGGGAAAATGTCTAAAAAAATACCGTTCCCCCCCTTATCTCCAGAGTTTACCAATTGAAAAATCTCAAATAATTATGGTCAATAGGAATTTACGTATATTTTACAGGAAAACTATAGCCAATGCTCTAACTAGCATAGTTTTTTTGATATTAACAATAAACCTCTACAAAAAAAGTTAGTTTTGTGGCTCATTAACAAAGGTAATTATTACCGTTTTACATCTTTGGTCGTTACAGTTTTGGTCGTGTTACATCTATATTAGTACGAACGAATCTTAAAAGTACCTAGCTATAACTACCTAAGCTTATTTTGCTTCAGTACTTCTTGAGTACGGAACCCTCGGTGCGCGAGTCCGACTCGCACTTGGCCGGTTTTTTTTTGAATCTCGTTCGAAAGCGATGCAATAGCAATGTTACAAAAAACATTAAATGGCCTAGAGCTGCTGATCGCTATGTGCATTGTGCAAGCCTAAAGTATCCGAAATTAATCGAAAAGCTTACAAACTAATTGGCCAATGATTGTTAATATTAGTTTAACAGGTACCTAAGATATTAGTCACCGGATATGATATCTTCTTTTTTTTTGCTAACATCGTTCACCTGCATGTTTGCCACCCTAGGGTTAAACTTCCTAAAATCCTTCCTTATCAAATCTATAATAGCTATCTGTCTCCATATTTGGGCGATAGATCAGTCAGTCAGTCACATGATTATTTGAGTTATTTGAATAAATTTATTTTTCTTTCTTTCTTCTTTCTATGATAATATTTACCTATATCTGGTTCTTGTACTATGAAGTTTTGCTCTGGATATTTTCTCCTTGAGCTGTATACCAATAGTTCCGACTCTTTTTCTTGTGCTTTAGCTTCAAGTTAGGAGTATCTACAGGTTTTATTTGGCACGACTGCCTTCAGTTCGTACTACCGGAGTACTACTTATTAGTCAGGAGTCCCGAAAAGAATTTTCTTTTCCGTCATACCCTGCGTCGGTCGGTTGTACTTGTAACTTATGGTGCATCGCTGATTTTCGAAATTTCCTGGTGATAAAAATGATAGGATTTTATCGCACAGTCCGATATTCTGCAGTGAACCAGTAAATCAAATGACAGTTATCTACAGTGATGTCTCAGAATGACAGGCGCAGTGCAAAGCCTTCCATGACATTGCCATGCAAAGTCCTGGGGCTCACTGCATGATGTGACAGGGGTGTGACTATTACTGGAACGTAGTGTAGCTCGTCTCGCATCATTTGCTTTATTAAAACAAACTCACGACCTTCATTAAAATTACAAAGCAAACACCCGCATGAGGGAGGTCTTCAAAATTTTATTAGGTGTTCGGGTCTTTATGGTCTACTTAATGCATTATACCAACAACGCCCCTTTTAAAATGGGTTAGACCTCCCAGAATGACGAAGCATTATAACCTTAGACATTCAAAGACAAACCTTACTCATTGGGTATTATGCAGGTAGCTGTTAGCCTTGATACCAATGACCTCTGCATAGCGCAACAGAAACGCAGACGGCGAGCAAAAAGCCGGGCCGAATTTCCAAGAAAATCGTCCCAAAATCACATGTGATCCGAAATTCCTAAGGAAATCGAAATGCCTTAAATCATAGCTGCATCGTTATCCAAGCATAAAGCTTCTCGCCATTCCAATTTGGATTATACATAAGTTTTGATAGAGTTGTTTTTTGTTTGAACTGGGTCAGCAGCTAAGAATGGTACTTGATGTCTTGCTACAACGATCGAATTCGAACCTTAGCCGCTGTGGATTAGATAGGGTTTCGATTGAAAAGGTTTCGAAGCCAAGAATGGTAGCCGTGGAACTGGTTCGAAGCCGAGACCTGTTCCGACCCGTTTCGCTTTTGTCTTATTTTGTTTCGCGGAGGCACTGACCACCACAACAAAGGTTCTATGGACGTGTTTGTTTTTTTTTATATCACGGTGCAATGCCTTCGAGGCGTTCTGCCTCAAACTTATATCGTTGGTTTTCTCGTTTTATAGGTTACTTGAGGATAGATGTACAGGATTGAATATTGTTTCAAGTCTGGCTTCAAAAAGGTTTTGTAATTTTTTTATCAGTCAATTGGTCATAGTGCCTACTGTAATCCCAGTAGGTGGTACCTCAGTACATATTTAGAGAAGAAATAAACTATTGATAAAACAAAGTAAATCAATTATTGGGTTGAAGCAGTTGTTATTTAGCGGAAGTCTTTTTTACTTTATCATTGCGTACCTTTCGCTCTAATACAACAACATCAACAAGATATATTGATTCGTCAAAGTATTTTGAAGATACCATGTCAAGCCAAAACATCGTTATGATTTCCCGGTATCAGAGCAAAATGTACGTAGAGTAAATAACGTGATGATGTACTTGTAGAATAGCGACACGTCATTGTCGAGTTATAGTTTGATTTTTGTTATGCGTATAGAATCAATAGTTCCATATTCCGTATAGTTTTAGCCAGAGAGACCATGTGCTGCAATTTTTTCCTTTTCCCTCTCCTTGCCTTGTCTCCATCATTACGGAAGCCTCTATGCAGTGCTGTGCAGTTTCAGGTTTATAAGTCTATCTTTTCACAGTCGGGGTTTTCCTTTTTACATCCAATCATATTTTGAGTGCTTGCTTATTTAATACCATCAATATCAAATGTAGAGGGAGAGTAATTATGGGGGCGGTCTCTTAATTTAATAACATTAGTTTTTAGTGTTAATAAAATTGGTAAATTTTTTACTAGCTTTACTTAATAAGACTACAACCATGTCTACTCTGCAGAGGTCTTGTTTACCTAAAATTTGGACCATGCTTTATTCGGTTAACCATCTTTACATCTTATCTTTGGCCGGATCGTATTAGTCGTTGACCCGCGTTGCGCTTGACATTGAGATCGGTTGGAGTTGGACCCAAATCACCTCGGAGTTCGGACCTCGTTTATTTGTGTCTGTCTATTTGTTTGCATATACCTACAGCTGGTTGGAGCTTTGATGGAAATAAGGAGATATAGATCCTTTCCGTAATAATTTATCCTTGACGTCATTTACTGAACAGCGGGGCTAGAAGAAGTAACAGATGTTTAGCGTTCACGACAGTAGATAAAAATGTATGGACAAACCACGTGACGAATGAAAACAAATGAAAGCAGAATCTACTTTATGCTTAGCGTTGTTCACTGTCGGCTGTCAATTGTCACGCGAAGTACGCTAAAGTTATCTAAAAGGTCTGCGAGAACGCCAGGGAGCGTTCAAATTGTCGTAGTCGATTTTCAAAAAAAAGTGTTTTCCTCTATTCGGTCACGTGGTTTTTCTACAGTCACTTGTTTAGTCCATACATTTTTATCTATACTGTCGTGCACGCTAAACGACTGTTACTTTGTCTAGCCCCGCAGGATGTCACTGAAGATTGAAGAAATATTTTTTTATTCCATCTTCTAATTTTTTTTTGTTTTGGTAATTTCACTAAGTGATTCGCACTTCGTACGACGCAAGTAATGGGATTTAAAATTTAACCCATGCGTTGCAAATGGGTTACAATATTGGCAAAGGTGTCATTTTCAATGATTTGTTGGCAAAAATATGTTTAGGTTATATAAATAACGCGGTAAATATACTCGTATTTATAATTACAATCGTAAAATTGCTGTGATTTACTGAATATTATAACTGGCATAAATAATACAAAAATTAATAGGTTTTATTAATATTATAGGTACCTAATTACTTACATAGATACGCTCATCACAATGTACAACCAAAAAAATAGTTTAGTGAGATGAATGGTGATTTAATAAATTATTTATATCGACTTCAAACTTAAGTCGAGGTTTCCAATGCGCTCGGCACTGAGAAGATCCTACATAATATTCAATCGGGATTTAAAAATCTAATTCCAATTTACATCCAATCCTTGGTAATACTAGCCAGCCAGGGTAAATGAATCCCCATTAGTTTATATTTTAAACAGCAACTACGATGGTTCAGACAAACATGTTATTTTATTACTATGCACGCATTTAGAATGTTAACCCACGATCTCAAAAGGAACACTAACGCAAGTTCAAGATTAACCACATAAGGGTTAATACTCACTGTGCGTCTTATAGTGCGATTATACTTATAACAAGAGAGTCAGGTCTGGTCTGGTAGGAGGCTTTGGCCGTGGCTAGTTACCACCCTATACTAGCAAAGACGCACCGCCAAGCGATTTAGCGTTCCGGTGCGATGCTTGTAGAAACAGTTGGGGTAAATTTACTTACCCTTCCAAGTTAGTACGATAACATCTTAGTCTGCATCATCAGGTGAGATCGCAGTCAAGAACTAACTTGTATTGAATAGTAAAAAAAAAGCTACATGTTGCTGACATTTTTAATTTGAATAAGAAACGGTTCATTCGTTTGAAGTCTAATATATACCACACAGGTACCAGTAGGTATGAAGGTATGAATGACATCTCTGTCGCAAACGGAGGGTTAAAATTATTTAAAATGAAAATTATTGGATTACTTCAAACTTTCTGCAATTTGCCTCGACTATTAGAACAATAACCGTTAAGTGCAAAGCTTAAATATTTTTTGATATTTTTTCATCTTCTTGATATGAGTATTATAATTAAATTATTATTATAATACTCATATCAAGCTAATAAAATAATAATATAATTATTATTTTATTAGCTACGGATGTGTACAAACCATGCCTAAAGACCAAAAAGGTCTTCAAAAACATCTCGAACGTTTATTTATCTATTAATGGAACCGACCAAGTGTTCATCCCAACATGTTGTGTTAACGTGTATTTCTGTGCCGGCCGTGTGTCCGACCACGTGGGGTTATTTACGAACCAGAGCTCTTTTTATTTCACACAAGAATAGCCCCTAAAGTTGTGCAGTAATAAGGGCGATACTCCTGTAATGACTTCGGATGTTTCTGGATGAGTGGGAAGCTGTACATGTAATATGGCTTTGATTTTTTGCGTCGCAAGTTCGTATTTTTTTTAGTGCTGTTTATTTTTGGTGTATTTCAGGACAGAGACTTGTGTTGTTGTGAGGCGAATGTGTGTGGATATATGTATTTTTATGCATCTGACTGTAACGGTATTTGTTTTTACTAGGAAAAGGTTTTAATAATTGTTTTCTTTTTCTATTGCAGGTAAGCTTCAAATTACCAAAGTAAGAGCGACTAATGAAAAATGTGAGTTTACTACTCATTACCTAATACGTGGTTAAGGTGCCATTGATAATAATAAGTATTTATCAATCGATTTAATAGAAAGCTAAGCTTATGAGAAAATTAGTGGAAAGCTTAAGAAATTTTCTTCTTCTCTCTTCTCTTCAAAATCTTTGTACATTTCATCCAAGCCTGATAGTTTAAATCAGTCTAAACTTCGAGTTACTAGATACCACTAATAGCTGCATTGGATTACATACTCATCCCAACAAACTACCAACCAGTAGAATTGGTTAAAACCTTGTAAATTGTAGTATAACTACACCGTTGTTCAGCGATCATACAGATCGGAAACTGTCTGGAACGAAATTGTCTTTACTGCTGTAGGTTTTTAGACTAATAATCTGTACATGTTTTTGGTAATTCAAAAATGATCTGAGTTTCGAATACGTCTCGGTCTCAATTTTTCTGACTAATAGTATCGTAATTTCAAAATTACGTGAATGTGACAGTCTTTAATTCAAAACTATAAGTGTCTCTACGCCGTTTAGTGACAAATTATAGACGACCGAATGGCGTAGCGGTAGCAAACCTGCCGTCTGCGTCGGAGGTCGTGGGTTCGATTCCCACTACTGGTAAATGTTTGTGTGATGAGGATGAATGTTTTCCAGTGTCTGGGTGTTTTTCAATATATTATATTTATTATGTATATCTATCAGTTATCCAGTACCCATAACACAAGCTATCGCTTACTTCGGGGCTATATTGCGATGTGTGTAATGTCCTGAAAAAAAAAATGTCCTTATAGAATCGCTGAACTGTATGTTGGCTAAACCGTGTTTATAGTAAGTACCTACTTCATGAAGAGAAAATTATCTGGGTCTTGGCTCGGTGCCGAAACTAGGAACTTTTAACTTCTTGCCCCCGATGATACTAATTCAGTTTGATAAACAACTTTCGGGGAAGTTCGAACAAAGTCGCGGTATCGTGTAGTGTATCTTGTTGATATACTCAAATCATGCGGGAAACTCAGGAAATAGATTAAATTAAATGTAAACACTAGAAACAGTTCGTAGATACCTAGTTTGAATTATGTTCTTCCATGATGTCGAAGTTGGCACGGGTCAAATGGGTCATCAGTCATCACCGTTTCTATCCGTTGCAAATTGCAATATTGAAAAAAAAAATAGTCTTCCAAAAATTCGTCTATGCAACCTCTATGCAAAGCAATCTGGACTAGTTATAATGGCTTTAGAGACTGTCGGTGCTTGCTTACTGATTCTAAAACTCACACTCAGAGATCCTGTGTTTTTAACAATAAGGTTAATGAGTAGTAGCTTAAAGAACCTTATTGTTTTTTACTGCCGACTATTGAACACTGGTCTCTTCTCAAAAGCAGATAGATTATAGCTATAGCTTGCCACGCTAGCCAAGACAGATTAAAATATAAACATAATCTAGTCGAGAGCAAAAATTGTAAAAAAAATAAATAAAAAAGGTAACTTTATTTATCCAAACGTAATGACTCTAACGACGACGACGTCGTAAAATTAAAATTTGTACCAAGAGGCAAGACGGCTCTGAAGTTAGCTAGTAATAAATTAACAGTTAACCGGGGCGGCTCAAATATTTACCCAATCCCGGGGAAACAGATGGTGCCAGTCAAAATTTTTGATGAAAAAATTTAGAAACGTCGCCGTGTTTATTTTAAGCCCTCCCTTGTCCTTGGTCTTGTAATGAACGCCCTCGTGAGGAGCTAGCGGATGCTTGTGACTTATATCTGTGAGAAAGATACATTTTTTGTAACTAGAACATGATATAACTAAGCTTGTACAGAACATGTTCAGAAATCTTTGCATCATCTCCTAAAATACTACTTTGAACATCGATAAGGAATCTGAGGATATATAGTCATGTGATTTATCTGATAACTAAACTCAAACTAGAAAGCTTGCATTCGTGGAAAAAAGCTTCAAAAACATATGCTTCAGTTCTCTTAGAATGCAGCAGGAAAAAAGGAAAATTTTAGTGTCATATAAGTATGATAGATACTTACTCACTTAACAGAAATAGCAAATGTAACAGCTGTTTTCGAAAGGTCGTTTTCAGGACTATTCTCCAAGTGTGATGTTCGTGATGTTACACATCACAACTTACATTAAATTCATCCATTAATCACCATAATATTCTTCTGTGTGATTCTGACAAAATACTTACGAAATTACATTTTGGGCACTGATTGGTTAATGCTTGCATCGGTCAAGTCGCATAGGAAGTGATTGATTAATGTTTGCATCGGTTGTGCAGCCAAGGCACCGATTGGCTGGTGATGGTTGTGTTGCTATGGTTACCGGCGATGTTTGGGCGATGTACAGTTTTATTTGCGAGAATCATCAGGTGTATTTTCTGTCACAAGTCTCAATCCTACGATGGCTTATGACATCTGGAGTCTTGACACATTAGAATTTAAAGATATTGATGTAATTTAAATTAAAGACCATTATGGAGGGTAGCCGTAAATTGTAGGTTTTCATGAATTCCGACCTTGCACGACTTTCCGAGTTACATCACGTCTACAGATGTCGATTCTATACATGATCTTAAATTCGGTAACGAAACCTTGAACAGTTACATGAAAGTCAAACGGGAAAGTTTGTTCTCTTATCCCTTTTAGCGTCCAATGTGGAGGTATGTATGCGGATAGATAAACTCATTCCTACTCCCGAGGGTCGGCAATTCCACAAGACGTGCTTCTGAAAAATTGCGTATTGCATTGCGTTTGACCCCTGTAACTGCTTCGTTTTTCCTCACTAACCATGTAAATGTGTGTTTTATGCTAGGCAGGGCTTAGTAAGTTCCGTAGGGTGCAGTGGCGAAGGGTGAAAATCTGAAAAAGGGAACCCGGAAACGTACTTACCTAAAAGAATATCAGCTGTTCCCCGCCTATTAAAGACCCACCTTCATAATATACTGAAAGAAAGCACTCGTATTTTGGAATTGAGTAACATGTTTTTTGTTTTCAAAACTCAATTTAGAAAAGTTACTAGATCGTTTCGTAACAAGAAATCTGTTAGACAACAATCTATGTGAATTAATGCCATTTCTGGTGTTGATTTATCAATCTGAAACCAAATTATCGTGAACTTACACTTATAAGTTATTAATCACTAGCCCCAATTCAATATATCAAAATAAAACACCACACAAAACTTTAAAAATCAAACACACATGGACGCTTCACAAAAACAATTAATGTATTAACAACAACAAACAACCATAACCCTTCAAAATACAAAATAGTACTATGTATCTGTTAAAACAGTACAAATAATACACTTTTGAATTTGGAGGTATAATAAAGGGAACACGGACGCCACCGGCTTATTGCGCCAAATTCGTCTGACCTGTCAGAGTTGCAAATTCGTATTCGCTACTGGGCCAGATTAAATTGGTGGCTCCTTGTTGGTCACCCGTAGAGCGAGACAGAGCTATACACTAGAGACGGAAATGAAAGAGATAAATACTAAGCAAAAAGCTATCTGCGAAAGCCGATATTTTGCGGCTTGTACCAAGTATTAATGCTTATAACTAACAAAAAAATAATTTAGCATGAGTGACGAGTGTCTCGAACCTTTGGCCTACATTTATGTCACTAGTGGTGCGCTACGCTATATGCCAATTTTTTAAAGGGAAGCCGATAGGAATCGTGTTATATTGACTCTTCGCCGCTGGTAGGGTGTATAATTCTGACCACCAAACTTTGTTTATTCGGTAAATAATAAGACAGAAGGAAAATGACACTTTCCTTAGTTATATAATTATTTATGTCTTTAGTAGTACTAACAGGCGGTGATTTTTCACAAGTATCATGAAAACTCCACGTTTCTACTCATATCATAACTTCTTATATAACTTATGAAGCATAGTCTTCTAAAACCATTATTTATGTTTATGTATACTACTCCTGTGAGAGATATATAAATAGTACATAGACAACTAACATCTGTAGTTCTAATAGGTGACACAATTTACTACTCCTTTGGAACATTGTTCAAAAAATAAATTGGTAGTTATAATATGTAACGCCAGTTTAGACTTTGAATAAAATAAGTTTATGAAAATAAATAGTACATACGTTTATCAAATGACACATACAAGGGTTCCTGAACAATCATTATCAAAAGTGAGTAAATGTAAAAAATAAAAACAAATCAGCGTTTTGTCTTATTAAGTTTAACAGTGAGGCTCCCATTTTCAAATTTCATTAGATATCGCGAAATACAACCTCCGGTTCAACTTGAGGGATTACCGTAAATGAATTATTAACGAGGACCATTCACATAAAACCTTGTCTTTTTATCCCGCTCCCCCCACCCCCTCTTCGAGGCTTTAACGGTGTTGCGGAGCCACCATCGTCGTGTTGAAGATTAAATATTTAGACGTGGAAAGGAAGTTTCTGTATTTTACACGGTGACGTGAATTTCAACGGTGGAAACATAAAAAATGTTTTATTGTTGACGCTTCTGTCAACACTTGAATTGGTTCTGCTCACCACATTTAAATTTTGTTTCGTTTTAATTTGTAAGCTTATTATGGTTAAAATTTCAGGAATCACCTTCAAATATTTGTAAATAATTTGCTTAAAAGTTTTCACTTAATGAATTTTTTACAAGAATCGAGTAATTTTGACTAACTCACTAACATCAAACCCGATATCCGAAGGATCCCGTATGTACGTATCTATAAAAACGACAAAACATCACGTTTGCTTTATGTTGCAGCTCCCGCAACAGAAATACATCATCTGTGAAAATTTTAAATGTCTAACTATCGTGGTTTTATAGATATAGACAGACGGACAGACCCCCGACGAAGTCTAAGTATAATAGGGCCCCGTTTATACCCTTTGGGGAGGGCAGGCGCTGCTTGGTTAGTTGTTGCATATTTCACCATATACAATAATTTTCATACAGCGGATTATAGCAAGATAATTTAATCTGTTTAGCTAATTACGGATTCCCCGGTTGGCAAAGCAACGCCTGCTTCTATTCAATCAATATCTATCTCCATTCCCAAAATTTCGAACTTCATGTCCATTCTGACTTTAAACCGACGCCGTTCAATCTTGGAGCAGTTCAGGGGTCTGATTGCGTAAGAAAAGCGTATTCATCACTATCGTAATCGTTAGTGAATTCTGCACCCAGATTGGCTGACGTAAATCAGGGAACCAATCAGCGGGTAGAATTTGTAAACGAATACAGTTTTCTTACATAATGTATGGGCAGGTCGTTTCCAGCAAAGAAAACAAACAAATTCACGTCACTACACCAAAAACAACACCGCGGCGTCTAATTTCCCCAACCTCCCCCTGTCAAGGGAAAATTACCACATCAAGTTATACTTGACCCTTTATTTTCATAATGAATACCGCTAATCCCCAGCCTACTCTATCGTGGTGCCATCTGTTGAATTCTTTGTTCGAATTCCTTGCCCTCAAACATTAGAAACTCAACCTTATGTGGTAAGTAATAAGTGTAGTTTCAGAGTGTGTGCGTGCTAATGAATGAATTGTCTCACGGAGGGTGCCCGTATCGTCATGTCCTCACAAGTGCTCACAAGTTCTGAACTCGCCCGTATGAGAGCGGCGTATTTAGGTGGATGACGAGCTATTTCAAGCTTTGTCAGTTGGTGCATGTGATAACTCTGTACCTACTATATCTACTGTGTCGTGTACCTGCCTACCTTACATTCCAAAATTAAACTGAAATAATTTGTGTGTGAATATATCTTACATCGTTGGTGTAATGATCCAAAAAAAAAACCGGCCAAGTGCGAGTCGCACTCGCGCACCGAGGGTTCCGTACTCAAGAAGTATTGAAGCAAAATAAGCTTAGGTAGTTATAGCTAGGTACTTTTAAGATTCGCTCGTACTAATGTAGATGTAACACGACCAAAACTGTAACGACCAAAGATGTAAAACGGTAATAATTACCTTTGTTAATGAACCGCAAAACTAACTTTGTTTGTAGAGGTTTATTGTTAATATCAAAAAAACTATGCTAGTTAGAGCATTGGCTATAGTTTTCCTGTAAAATATACGTAAATTCCTATTGACCATAATTATTTTCGATTGGTAAACTCCGGAGATAAGGGGGGGAAAGGTATTTTTTTAGACATTTTCCCAGATAAATCAAAAACTATCATGACTAAAAATAATTAAAAATCGGTTTTAGAATGTACAAAGTAAACCCTTTCATATGATACCCCACACAGTACAGTTATCTCACTTTTAAATTTCAACGCTCCGATTTTCCCCCCTTTTTAAATAAGAACAAAAATAATTTCCATTTTTTTTATTCCAGTGTCATTGGGCCACTAATATACACAACTATTCCAAATTTCATATCGATAGCTCCGGTAGTTACTGAAATAATCGAGTGTGACGGACAGACAGACAGACGGACAGACAGACGGAGAAAGTCGCACCATAAGGGTTCCATTTTACCATTTTGGTACGGAACCCTAAAAAGATCCCGGCAAATTGTTAACCTCCTCCTTTTTTTTTGAAGTCGGTTACAAAGACGCCTTTGTCTTTAATACCAGTAGCGACCGAATGGCTATGCTGAGGACTTGAAATGCGAATCAAAATTGTTAAATAATACTCAAATGCACATTTTTAGGATTCTGTAACTCAAAAGGAAATAACGGAACCCTTCTAGGATCACTTTGTTGTTCGTCTGTCTGTCTCAACACTTTATTTTAGTAACTATCAAATCTATCTGATCTATGAATTTTAAAATTCTATTTTTTTTAATTTACATTATAACCTTTTACCGACTTCGACAACCCTGTATTTATGGATAGAATATTATTACCGACTATTAACCGCATCAAAATAAATAAAGATCAAAAGATAAAATCGTCGTCCATATTTACAATGCATGCACTAACTTTATATAGAGGTGCTTTTATTAATTACAGATTTGAATTTAGATTGCCCGATTAATGTACGTGCACCTCTGAATAGGCTCTAATACCGAATTAAATGCAGGATTACTGACGGTTTATACCCGGCGACACGGTAAACGAAATGTGTTTATTAAAATCATTTATGTACTTCGAAACAAGGGTAGAACATTACACGTACTGGCAGACTTGTCTATTTCAAGTACATATTATAACAATAATGTCTCTCCCCCATTATTATAATAACAATGATGGCCATATGGTGTGACATGGTTGACAAAGTATCAGACGATTCCATATGCGATATTTACACAATTTAAGCAAGTGAAAAATAAATTGACCCTGGACTGGGCGGAAGGTGCGAAAAAATGTCGCCAGTTTATCGGTGCCAATAATACCAACGTAGTAAGACCACGCTGTAGTTCGCTCAGCAGCCACCTATGGAATTTTGACAGATGGCGCTACTGTTTGCTTTTACGAAAAAGGTTTACGTAAATTTTCCGTTAGTTTTCTTATCGGACGGAAAATACCTACTTGACTTTTAATGCAATGACTGCCTACAAAATTAAAATTTTATTTAGTTTTCTCGTAATTTGCAAGCTAAGGGTACATCGTAACTGTAAGCTCTCTTTCCACTCCACAGGTTTAAGATATAAAAGTGTTTCCTTGAAAGTGTTCAGTTTATGAAATTAGTAGATACAAGTATCGACAGATTTTTTTATGTTACTCGCGCCAAACTCGATACGTGGACTAATTTCATAAAATGTGAAGATTCCCGCTATTCCCGCAATTTCACGTTGATAAAATTAGTTTACAAATTGAGAAAAACCAAATGATATTAAAATTTGTCACAAAGAGGCGTATACATCTACGTCCTACACTCTCTGTTTTCTTTACTGTGCGATAATATTTTTTAATCCCAATACATTCCAGGCCGAATCGCGAATTCAGGTCAGTCACATTCAGTTTTCTTTGATGAATTTGTAAAAGCTAACGCTGACGTTGTATAGCTTAAAAAAATACTATAATTTGCTTCAATATTGTCCATTTTTGTCCTCGATTGGGAATGTCTTATCGTTGACGTCTCGTCGGGTATAAACATCGCTGTAACACTCACCCATTCGATATTTCGTTGTCTAACCCACGACAGCTTAATCGCCCCGTTGATTGGATGTAACGCGAGAAGTTATAATATTAATACCCAAGAAAATATAATTAATGCGGTAGACGCTTCTGATATAAATTACTTACTATTTATAAATTTATTGATACATAGTATCTAACGCTAGCCCGCGATTTCGTTCGCATGGATTTTTCTGAAAGTTCCTATATGAGGGGTTTTTTTATTAAGTCCGTGAGAATCATAAAACATACAGATTAAATTCTAGACATAGATATTTTTAACAAAACTCCTCCGAAACGGCTTGGCCGATTTGTGGCACTTTTTGTGTACATATTCGGTTGGTCTGAGAATAGAGCGTAAACTATTTTTCATAAAAATAAGTCCTCATTTAAAAATAATTTATATGTCAAAACATTGTCATTTATGGAAATTGGTTGTCAAATGAAAAAGCACGAAAACCCTAGATTTATAAAAGGCGTCGCTCGCGCTCCGACTAGATAGAGCCATACCTAACAACGACAGCTCCGTGAGTGCGGCAACTTTTTCTTGTAGTGTGAGTGTGTCAATTTGAAATTTGTATGGCGCGCGGATGCTAGTGTGCGTGAAAAATTGTGTATAGCGACGGCTCGGGTATGCAAACTTTGACAGAGTATTTATTGCCGCACCTTTGATGTTGCGTGCCTTTGACCTCTACGACCAAATCTTTTAAATTTTATCGTATTGAAGTTAATAGAAGACATTAAAAAGATCGTTAGTCTATTCCAGCTTCCAACGACTGAGACCAAATCAATACATACGTAATACAGGCTTAATACATTGTTAAACATTCCTCTTCCATAATTTCCCACAATAGGGAGAAAAGACAATCCTTTTCCGCAACAATAGGACTCGTTTTAATATCTTATTACGCGTCATTACTCATTCCCCAACATCAAATATTCAATTCTTATCACTCGAACACATACATACGTTTCCCTCACTCAGTACATTCTCAATTTCCTTTCTTCCAACTTTGGAGGCCCTTTTAAAAGCTGCGCTAAAGTGATACAGAGTAAATCTACCACAGAGCTTATATTGGTATTTTAAGTGTCATTTATTTTGACACTACATGCAAACGAAATGTATTGTTTCCATTAATAGATTACTTTTTGTAGAAAACCTTTAATTGGATAGATTACCTTTAAATTCCAAGAATCGGATAACCAAAATCGGATACGAAGGCAAAAATGCCCAATTAAAATGCTTTAAGAATAAGTAAATTGATAAGTTAGGAAGCTAGAAGAATACCTATTGATAGAAAACCAATTATGATCTTCCTGTTTTAATTTAATCCTATTTATTTCCCTTACTTTGAACTTATAAAATAACCCAAGTGATGTCCTGTGCTTAATGCCATTGCCACAGGAATACTTTTGTATGAAGTTTATCAACAATAATCATTCAGCTATTTCTTAGTTAATAACTTTATTGCAAACGGAGCAGCCGCGTTCACACTGATTTACTTAAATTTCGGGGAAATTATTACTTTACACGAGTGTTAGAAGGCCTAAAAATAAAACGCTCAATCAAAGTAATTGTAATTTTTATGTACTTTTTTGTGTGCAAGAATTCATTAAAAAGCTTGCGCCGTTTTGCAGACAATTTGGAAAGTATGACAAAATTAGATGCTTTTTGGGATTTTTTTTTCTGAAAGAGGGTTTGACAAAATTAACTTTCTTGTCAATAACGATTGTTCATTAAACCCTTATTTTCCGTTACATATTTTTTCTGTAAGGATTCGATGATCAGTTATTTAAACAATTTGACTTAAACATCATAAAAAAGAGCCAGTTTGCCATCTCTTCAAGCCTTAAAATAAAATTAAAAAAAAAAATACACATGACACAACTATAATAAAGGAAGCCTCTGTCACTTTGGTAATTACACTGTCTGATCGATCGCCCTTCGTCCCAATCTTTGTAATTCTCTCGGAGTTTCGACTAAAGCTCAAAGTACTAGTCGAGTCGACTTCCCAAATTGGCTACCATGATCACCCATCTATGAATATCAACGGAACAAAGATATCTCGTTAGTTTAAGCGAAAAGTTTAGCCCATTATCCCTACACTACTTTATACTTTACACAGCGATAATAGAGTTTAAAATTGCCCGGATAGTTCACGCGAAGTTATCTCAGCGTATTGCAAATAGGGGTATAAGTTAAATTATTTAATAGTAAAGAAGATTGCTCAAAGTCGACGCTTTTCTTTGAAGTCGGCTCTATCTATGTACGGGAATATCCAGACTAATAATGTAAACGCGAAGTTTTTTTTTGTTTGCACGTTCGTTACTCAACTAAACATTTTCGACGACCTCCCTGGCGTAGTGGCGGCGAGGTCGGATTCGAGCCGGAGGTCGCGGGTTCGATCTTCATTTTGGAATTTTATAATTTCTAAATTGGCTCAGGTCTGTTCTAGTGGGAGGCTTCGGCCGTGGCTAGTTACCACCCTACCAGCAAAGACGCACCGCCAAGCGATTTAGCGTTCCGTGCGATGCTTGTAGAAACTGTTGGGGTAAATTTACTTACCCTTCCAAGTTAATACCATAACATTTTAGGTTGCATCATCACTTACCATCAGGTGAGATCGCAGTCCAGTACTAACTTGTATAGAGTAAAAAAAAATATTTTTTCTTCATAAATTATAGTCCGAAATTGTACCGAAACATGTATTTTAAAAATATTTTAATGTATGAAAATTTTACTTTTGTTCTCGTAATTGCATGACAATAACAAGTAAGACGAAAACATTAATTAATTTTACTATGATTTTAGCGTAATTGATTTTCCACTCCATTATTGCCTCTTAAATTTTGAATATAATTGGTGGAATTACAAATCTGTCGTGTTCCAATTAAAATTAATGAGAACATGGTAGCGTGGGAGCGGGTATCCCTTCAATTAAATATCCACATCCTAGTGGAGTATCGAATATCAATGGGGATTGATCTTCCCTTATTTGTTTAGGGTAAAACCGACCGTCAGCATAGAAATTATGATTGTTTAGGGTTAAATTTCAAAGCATAAATTAGTTTTTCCGGTTTCTTCGCTAACCTAAATATAATTTTTCTTGTCATTGTCTAGCCCTTCTTTCTAATGATGTATTCTAGAAATACACAAGTGTCTGGTATGTAAGTTTTTCCGACATAATTTATTATTTAACATGTAGGTATAGGCCAGGAACACACTAGTGGCATTTCATAGTGTTTCAAAATGTTGGTTATTAGTAATTAATTATTGTCCTTGTAAAAAAACTGATATTGCGTCGTTTGATCACTATCATTTCCCCCGCAAGTATGTTTACGTACCTATATAACTTCGCAATACGTTATGGGAATTCATTTATATGTGTGTGACTCATACATATCAATATATTATGGTCGTTTATTTGGGTTTCGTACCCAAAGAGTAAAAACGGGACCCAATTACTAAGACTTTGTCACCAGGCTGTATGATCTCTTGAACCATGATAGTATAGACTTGAAATTTTCACAAATGATGTATTTCTGTTGCCTCTATAATAACAATTAATGATTATTTAGTAATATAAAACAGTTAGTATATTTAGTATTTAAAAATAAATAGTTCATTTAAATTAAAACAATATTAAGGTCCCATACAACAAACGTGATTTTTTTTGCTCGTATTTGAATTTGGTGGGCAGGGGTGTTCAGTTTACTGAGAAATGGTGTTGATAGTATGGAACCCTCTGTACGCGAGACCGACTCGCACTTGACCAATTATTCATTCACGAAGACGCGCCCCACTCTGTCAAAATCGCTTTTGTTTCATTCGATTCGCATGGAGTTTGACAGAGTATGATCGTCATTTCAAGTCATCGTGGTTTGATCAGATGCGTTGTTTTCGCATGTATGTGTGCGTGAAGTACATACTTTACGCTCACAGCCGGACGATACGGTCGCTTTACGCTTATCTCTCCGTGTTTCCCCTCTTTCCTCGCCCCTCACCGCTCCTTCTCATGCCTCACTCCTCACTCCTCAGCGTCAGTAGCAATCGAGCGTTCGACGAGATAGCACGTATTCGTCATGTCTGGGTCTGAATCAGAAGAGGTACTGACGTTACCAGAGCCAGATTTAACAAGAGTGCTCTCTGTTAAGGTAATCATTTTTATTTATCATTTTCTGCGTGATATTAACGTACTGTATTGATATTATGTAAGCTTATCAGATATTATTCTTGCTCGTTGAATCGCCATTTTGGTCACGTCATAAATAGGTCCCTGTTGTCTTTCGCGGTATTTGCTTTATTCTGGCAATTTTTGCTTTTTTAACCGACTTCAAAAAAAGGAGGAGGTTCTCAATTCATCGGAATCTTTTTTTTTTACATTACAGATTACAATGAATCATATAAACAGAGTAGCAAGTTTTAAATTAAACATCGCTTTTTGTGGATGTATCGCTGTTGTTTTTCTTTATACATTGCATGCCTATAATATTCGTAGGTTTTCGAACTGTGATATGGCAAATTACCTATTTTTCAAATATCTATGACGGTCTTTTATGCGATTGCATTGCACTGAGGTATAAAATGATATTTTCTTTGTCGTAGGAGCGAGAAATCATCGCGCGATTGTATTTCTTCCTAAATGCGGAGTACGAATACTTGAGATCGCTCAACCCGAACGGTGACTTGACACCACTCGTGGACGTCCAGAAACGCACCGCCGAAGCCTGTGGCGTCGCTGTCGCTCAGGTCATGGAGTGTGTAGATGAGTTCGAGATAAAATTCCAAGGCAAACCAATATACAATCCACTGACCTCGTCCAAATGCAGGAAATAGGGTACCAAACATTTAACATAGAAAACCTGATACGAAAAGAATGGTCTCTGATGATAAATTATTATGACGCTGTTTTTTTTATTGTAAAATAAATGTTAAATAAGCAACAATTATGTTTTTTATTTAAAAAGTAAAAAAAAACTCTAGTACGCGAATGACGAATTCTAGAACGCGATAGCGCGTCAGCATTTTTTAAGAGTTTTACAAAAAGTAGCCGAATGCCAAAAATTGTCACACTTATACTCGGTATGTTATAACTTGTACAAGTGCAATTTACATTATTCACCATTATGCAACCTAAGTATTGGCGCGTTGTCGTTGAAGTATACAGGCAAGCAAAGTTAGATGTCATTATTTTGTTAACAATAAGATTTTGTTGGAATATAGCAAAAATACTAGTCTATGATACAACAATATGTTATCTGTGATCTGCGATGATACAATGTTACAGTTGTCTAAGGCTACAGTTCATGCTTCATTACTTCAGTCATTCAGCATTCTAATACATTCTTCTCATTCATTCACTGTACAATATATTATTTCTTTATTAAATGTGACAGTCGTACAGTGCAGACGTGTTTTCTTTTCCCTTGCGAGCTCATACACCAACAGATTTATGTATTTTCTTTGTCTAAAGACGTTTTTCTCCATTATTATACCCTGTCCACGGTATATTATTTCTACTGAAGTCTTACATATTTTTGCTATATACAGCAAAACAAAATATATGCAAGAAAGTCCAGAATTAATTTGTATTATAGGCATAACCCAAATAATCACTTTTCATGTTGGCCTTCGCCAGCCTAATGTAATTAACCCTTACCGTTTTGTTCGCTAACCTTAGCGATTTCTGCGTAATAATATAATTTCCGTCGCGTTTTTTCCTCATCTCTGCTATGTTGATATTTTTTGTATGATTTGTAAGAACATGATTGTAAGAGCTTTTCTGCTATAAAGAAAAAGGTAGTTTCGTTTATACGTAAATGTTTATTTAATAAAAGATTTAGCGATTTATCAAGGCTTTAGCAGAATTCCTACATGAAGGAAAGAGCCCTTTTGTGCATGGAAAAAGAGTGCAAAAAGCTAAACTTAGCAAACTATACTTAATCGATCAAGTTATTTCATAAACATAAGTAGAATAACTAAAAAAAAATTTTTATTACTTATCCGAATAAAACTTTAATTAAAATAAGTACTTGACTACGACTAGAGCTAGACTATTAGGATTTTGACTGATTTAAAATCACGATGCATTTTATTTTTGATTGGACAGCCGTTGAGCTATATAAGCGCCAGCAAGACCAATTTTTGGGATACTATATTGATGAATTTTTTAGTATCATTATTATATTAGGCGATTGAAAATTCGGCCCTTATTCCTACAAAAATTTAACATTCAACCTATGTTTATAATTTAACATCGATCCCTATAAAAACATTAGTGACCTTTTAAAATTCGGGTTAGGGGATATTAATTAAATTAATTACCCAACAGGCATGGACCTTACCCGTCCCATAGTAATTAACCGCAACCCATTGGTAAATTTGATTTATTTACCTTTGCTATTTTTGATTTATTTTGCCTTGTTTACACCTTAAATGGAATAATACCTATTTAAAATAGCTTGTTAACTTCTAGGTATGTATCATAAAATAAGAAGAAGATACGTGACTCATTCATTCATTCACTCACTCACTGACTCATTATCGCAAAACCTAAACCCTTAGATCTAGAAATCAAAACTATTGCAAAGGTTCAGATGGTAATTAATAGATATTCTTTATAAAAATTGATCGTCCCTATAAAAACATTAGTGACCTTTTAAAATTCGGGTTAGGGGATATTAATTAAATTAATTACCCAACAGGCATGGACCTTACCCGTCCCATAGTAATTAAACCGCGACCCATTGGTACGCGTACCTCTGCGATTTTCGCTTTGAGCATTAGAGTCAGGTCGGGTCCTACACGACATACGTAATGAGAAAATTGTGTAATTAATTTTTGATTTGTTATGCCCGGTTTTCAATTTAGGGACACCTTTAATGGGATTATATATTGTATAGCCGATTTTAGTTTTATGTGTGTCAACTTTTAGAATACAATTTTTGGTTTACCTATTTTAAAGACATAAAATTTTTTGGTTATTAGATATTGTTTAATAATTTATTGTATTTGTCATTCATTCATAATATCGTGGTATTATCGTTATTAACAACCCTTTATGGTCCTGTACAGGTATATAGGGTTTATGAGGTCACGGGTTCGATTTCTGCCACCAAAGAAGCACTAAAGTAGTTCCAGCGCGATGCTGTGTAGAAACCGTTAGAGGTTACTTACTCTTTCCAAGTTAGTTACGATAACATCTTCGTCTGCACCGTCACTTACCATCAGGTGAGATTTTAGTCTTTTATACAACTAACTTGTAGTGTATAAAATACTGAAAAATTCTAATGAAGGCATAACCGTTGGTTAATATTGAAATTCCTTAATTAAGTCGTGCAAATGTTTAAAGGTGCCCCGATGTGCCGTCAGGTGGTCGCAAATAGAATAGCACCCTCGTCAACGTTCGATGTGGAGGACACGTGGAGACTTAGCTGAGTGATAGAGTGGCTTAGATACCGAAATATTGATTACACGCTTCACTAGAAACACTCGAAAATCATCGTAATAGCTCTTGATGAGCATAAAATTCATTTCTTACTACATGATTATGTGAACTTTATGATTATTTATTTGACTTATTCGTTTTGTTGGTATTCAGATCACTGATAGATGCTAGGTGTAATTTTTCTCTCTTAACATTCTACTTGATTATGTGTACCTATTTGACTAATAGATTTACTCGTTTGACTTGTATTCTGATAGATGCCAGGCATTATTTTTTTGGTAGCATTCAATTGTGGCTGATGCTGTGGCTGATGAAATCGACATCACTTCGCCACACCTGCGCGAATTTTGTACGTCCATCTTGAATAACTCCATCCTGCTTTATTCGAACCCGTAACCTGCCTACAGGCTTGAATGTGCACTTGATTTTTTGAGGAAAACTAACCAAAAATTACCTATGACTTAGCATACAACACAAAAAATAAGCATTAAACACTCGAGATAAGAAACCATTTAGAAGCTTCAGTGTGCTTCAGTCGCTTTATCATATTATCTTAGTTTCCTTAGACCATAACTCCGTCTTCGCATACTAATGTTTGTTTTGTATTCCACAATCGGGTAACCTAATGCGTTATGCGTTTCATTACGAAAGCATTTAGAGGCTCTGTATACTATTGATTAATTAATTCCTATAGAGTCAAACGTTTTAATCCACCTGAGAAGGCGTTTAACCTGTGGTTTATTGAAATCTACCATTGACAGCAGCTTTCACAGTTGCACCAATCAGTCTCATTTTTTCCTTCCCCATTTACATTGCGACACCGATATTCACAAATTACCATTTGGCATCTTCATCCGCTTAATCGCGTCTATCACGAAAGTGAACTTTACAATATCTCAGTCTTCATATACCGATGTTTGTTTAGTATTCCACAATCAGGTGAGGTTCATTGTGAACGGTTTGTTTGATATTAATTATCAAAGCAGACGTTCTCAATTCGAATATCTTAAGACGTATTAACCTGAGGTTAACCATTTCAATGGAACCCTAATCTATGATTTATGAGTTGAATAGGCTTTCTTATTGTATCACTAGCTGACACGGCGAACGTTGTTTTGCCATTAGAGATATAAAAATAGCCTTCACTTGACCTCCCTGGCGCAGTGGCGGCGGATTCGAGTGGGAGGTCGCGGGTTCTATTCCCGCCACGGGCCACTTTGGAATTTTATAATTAAATTTCTAAATTGGCTCAGGTCTGGTCTGGTGGGAGGCTTATTGCCGTCGCTAGTTACGTTCACCCTACCAGCAAAGACGCACTGCCAAGCGATTTAGCGTTCCGGTGCGATGCTTGTAGAAACCGTTGGGGTAAATTTACTTACTCTTCCAAGTTAGTACGCTAACATCTTAAGCTGCATCATCACTTACCATCATGTGAGATAGCAGTCAACTTGTATAGAGTAAAAAAATGGAACAACACAGAGAATCTCATATTTCATCAAACAAAAACAAAATCCTTTACCTTTAAACTAGGACCAGGCGACGTAGCAACTGTATCTTGTGGGTACTAAAGCTTAGCAAATCCATAAATTAGGTTGTTAACAATTTATGTTGCTTTAGGTAATAAGAACGTATTTTGCTCCAAAAATATTATGATACCCTGCAAGCTGTACTTAGTCTTAATAAAAGTGAGTACTCGACTATAAACTCACCTTATAACAAGTGTCGATGCAGCCGAAGATATTATCGTAATAACCTGGAAGCGGTAAATAACCCCTAACGGATACAACACAGCATCACACCAGATTATTGAATTTTCACGTCTTTGCCTGTAAGCAGGCCAGTCTCACTTATCACGTGGCCGTCCCGGCTACAAGTACGGGTCCGGACCTCGATATATCAGATGGTTGCCGCTCGCGGGACGAGTTGCACGCGCTAGTTCTGTACGGTCTATTTTACGCGCCGTCTGACTACGGCAGCCCTAGTACGTCGTAAGAGATAAAGTTAGGCGATAGAAAGAGACCACAACTTTGCGTTTGTTGCGTGTCGATTTTGAGGGCGGGGCCAGGCGCTATTGCGAACTGAATTGCACTTTTTGTAGGTATCAGCGCTAGAGTCACTATTTCTTTAAATAATCGTGCAGTGTGAACCTTCTGGTACTATTTAGTGTTCTGTGCTGTAAGGTAGAAGCCACCCGCGTCCGAAATATTCCATCAAACATGACTTGAGCCAAACATGAAATTACAAAGAACTTAGAAGTTGTGAAATTTTAAATTGTCCCATTCAGGGAACCGAACCCCAGTCCCGAGTGGTAAAAGCTTCTTAAATATATGGATGGATACTTTAGTGAGTAATACTAATTGTACAAGTGTATGGAAGTATGAAACTGCATCCAACTGTAATTATTATCTATTGATTATTTATTGATGTATTAAGTAATTAGTTACATGTATTTATTTTGATTGGATTAGTAATCTTACTACTGATCTGTTATTAATTATTTATTAAATACCATAGAGTAAACAAATGCAAAGATGTGCACGATCTGTTTTACCTAAGCTTTTCCTAAATATTCCCGTATTTCTTTGATCTCTTATTTCAAGAGATCAAAGAAATACGGGAATATTTACGTACACTGAGAAAAATTTCCTCTGCCGCACTACGTAAAATAAGGACAAAAATCGACCACAATGACGTGTGTAACCCGCTCCATTACGCGTACGTAGTCAGTCGTACGTAGTCGGCATACTGACGCTCATCATGGAGCGGGTTACGTATTTACTCGTGGTCGATTTTTGTACGTACGTACGTAACCCGACATCCGGCTACGTATACGTAGTGCGCAAGTCGCACTGAATACTCCCGAAACTACGACTGCAACACCCGTATGCTATTGTTGCGGGCACAGTAGAACCCGGTGAACCATACGTGTGTACCACGGCGCCTTACGTACGATACTGTAGCGGGCACAGTAAATAATGGTGAGAAAAGGTTCAAAGCCATGAAAACATGGTGCATCCAACCATAGGTTTTGTCACAAGAGTACCATAATAGCTCGGGTCGAGTAAACCATGGTGTGATCTATGTATGTAGATATGTTGCACAGGTACTTTATGGGCTCGGGTCTATTGACAGCATGGTGCTTCCTACGTATATAGATATGTAGCAACAGTACTACATATATACAAACGTAGGAAACACCATTTTGTACTAGATCCGAGTCATTATGGTACTTCAGCTGCATATCTACATACGTAGGAAACACCATGTTGTACTAGATCCGAGTCATTATGGTACTTGAGTTACTTATCTACATACATAGGAAGCACCATGTTGCACTAGATCTCACCCATTATGGTACTTGAGCTACACATCTACGTACGTAGGAAGCACCATGTTGTACTAGATCTCACCCATTATGGTACTTGAGCTACTTATCTACATACGTAGGAAGCACCATGCTGTACTAGATCCGAGTCATTATGGTACTTGAGCTGCATATGTACTTACGTAGGAAGCACCATGCTGTACAAGATCCCAGCCATTATAGTACTTGAGCTACTTATCTACATACGTAGGAAACACCGTGTTGTACTAGATCCGAGTCACTCGAACCACTGAGCCAATCGTACATTATGTGTAACGGTGAAAAATTTGTATCGTATGCACCATTTGTATGTGGGTTCGAATCCTGGTTGGGTTATTGATTTTTTCCTTTTTTTTAATTTATTATATTGTTTTATTTTTGTTTTTTTTCTTTGCTTCGTCAGTTAAAAACTTCTTTTATAACAAGCAATGTGTGTATTTTGTTCGGGTCAGCATCTGTAATTTTTGTAAGTTTTTTTTTCAGTGTATGCTTCCGTAATCGGAATGCGTGTGAAATGATGTGTAATTATGTGGCAACATGACTAGTTTAGTGTTCCGAAGGATGACCAATCCGATTACTTAAATTAAGTATACAGTGGCCAGGTATGTCCGGAAGGATAGTCAATAAGTACGTAAAATGACCCAGGATACGTATAGCTGATGAAGTAGGCGGAGACATTATTAATTAGCCAGTGTGCGTACGTAATGTATCGGCATATCCCCGACCCTGCTTGTACGTATGTACGTAACCGGGTACATTATTTAATGAGACGGAGTCAGTACGATGATTTGGCAAGCAAGCCTGGCTGGTTACTATTATAAATGTTAAGAATGCGCCACAGTAATTTAATGATGTGGCTGACGTCGTAAAAATGCTATGTACCGAACACAGTCTGTAAGTAAGCCGATTTCGTCTAATGTCCGAGGATACGTAAATGATTATGTAGGCGGAGACATTATTAACTATCCAGTGTCCGTAAAATGTTTCGGCATATCCCCGACCCTGTTCGTACATTATGTACGTAACCGGGTACATTCTTTAATGAGACGGAGTCAGTACGATGATTTGGCAACTATTTACTGTTACTAGTAGGCCGCGTGGGGGCGCGGGCCACATGTGGCCCGCGTGCTGTCTTCCCGTCCATAAAAAATCCCTTCAAAATTCCCCATACATTTTGTATGGCAAAAAAAAAAAATTTCGCCATTTTGAATTTTTTTTCTATCCATCCAATAGACCTTTGGGTCCTGATCACATCATGTCAAGAAACCACTCTTCCATCTTTTATACTTTCCGAGATATTGACGAATTTCGAATGGCGGCCATTTTGAATCCGCCATTTTGAAATTTTTTTTAGCTCACTGCCAATTGGATGACGTTTCAAATGACATTTGGTCGAGCACCCCCCACCTATCTGAGATACCCTTGCCTGTGCTCTTCACCCGTCTTCGAAATCCTCAATCATCAGCTCTCTCCATATTTTTGTTCTTAATGATTTTTTCCCTTCTATAAGAAATGGTCATTGAAAAACAAATTTTTCATACAAAATTGTTCAGGAGAGGTGATCAATGAGTCAGTGAGTGAATCAGCACAAAGAGCTATATATTATACTAGTAGGGCGCGTGGGTGCGCGGGCCACATGTGGCCCGCGTGCCATCTTCCCCCCTATTTGCCGTCCAACTTTTAACCCCTTCAACATTCGCCATACATTTTCTATGGAAAAATAAATTCCGCCATTTTGAATTTTTTTTTCTATCCATCGAATAGACCATCGGGTCCTGATTAATTCTTGTCAAGAAACCGTTCTTCCATCTTTTATACTTACCGAGATATCGACGAAATTCGAATGGCGGCCATTTTGAATCCGCCATTTTGAAATTTTTTTCAGCTCACTGGCAATTGGATGACGTTTCGAATGACATTTGGTCGAGCACCCCCCGCCTATCTTCGATACCCTGGCCGTGCTATTCACCCGTCTTCGAAATCCTCAATCATCAGCTCTCTCCGTATTTTTCCTCCGAATTAATTTTTGCCTTATACACGAAACGGTCATTGAAAAAAAAATTTTTCATACAAAATTGTTCAGGAGAGGTGATCAATCAGTGAGTCAGTGAATCAGCACGAGTAGCTATATATATAGTAACTAGCTGACCCGGCCACGTGTTGCTGTGGCTAAAGTATTTGTTATATTAATAAATTAAAATTGCGACTATAATTTGAGATTTAAACTATCCTATCTCTCAAGTTGGATCGAACTGCACATGGTGTGCGAATTTTATTATAATCGGTTCAGTAGTTTAGGAGTCCATCGCGGACAAACATCGTGACACGAGATTTATATATATTAAGATTTACTGTTATAAAGAGCCTAGATACTGAAATAATGCGGCTGTATAACTTCGTACGTATAGCGCATACATATTTCATGTTACGGGTTAAATAAATTACGTAGCCTGCTCTGTTAATACATAAGCGGGATCATTAAACCGGATACGAAAATGTTACCAGTGCGGGCACAGTAATTTCTTGACGCGCTATACGTATTAAGGATCCAGCCTCATTACAAGTAACTCGTTGACATTGTCTTTACAGAGCATTATGCTGCATACTTACCTAACATGGTGTCGTTCCATTAAAAGGATGGCTCTTATAATTTACGTGTGAAAAGCACGTGATACGTATCTGGCTGCCAGATCATTACAAATTTGCCCATCGGAAGTAGCCCGTTTTTCTCAGTGTACGTTCGCCTCTATATGTTTATGTAATCTATGTTCAATACAATATTTATTATTAAACCCCTGCATTTGACATGCGATGTAAATGTAGTAGGTATACGTATGAGCCACGTTTCAATTTCAATTAGCCACACAATAGTATCGAAAGCGAAACAATTAATACATCTAATCTAGACAATAGCTTAGGTCGAGAGCGTACCTATATCATTACCTAGAATCTAGATAGACTATCTATTGTTGGGGCAAGTCATTAGTCTCAATACTACAGCTTGACCCGTAAGAGAAATCTCGTTCCTGTATTTTAAAATGGGACTCTGTATACGAGCATATTTGTTCGTCTATCCATGCACTTCGAAATGTAAACGACAATTTTCAAAAATATATCAATAATAGCTGACCCGGCGAACGTTGTTTTGCCATATACATTTTTATTCTCACTTCGGGACATAAAAAATAGATAACAACCTGCTCTCAAACCCAGAGAATATACACTGAAAAGGAAAAAGCCCACCTTCCATAGACACCTTGGCCCTGAGGCCCACTCTTAAACCTGTGTGAGGCTGATTGTTTGTGGGTTGAGCAAGGCATCGGATACGGCATTGGTTTAAAAAGAGTAATGTATAAAACCAGGGTATTCGAAGCTAGCCACCACTATACCCAAGTTCGTGCTGGGGAGACCCCATGAGAAACGGGTGCGAGATCCATATTCAAGCTGTGATTGTTAGGGTTAAAAGAGTCGTCCGAGTCCTTTTTAAGCGTAAATGTTGAATTTTAAACATTAGATTGCCTGTTTAAAAAGAGCTCATTCGCGCTTGAGCCGATGGACGTCCAAAGCAGGACAAAGGGATCTCCAAACTGCTCGGTTTTGCGCCGTTTTAATCTACTGGCTCCCCCTAACTCTGTTATTGCCACCAGCTGTCCATCAGATGGAGGGTTAAGACCTCGTTACCCGATACAGGAACTTCTTCCAATCACCATGAGTCTCCTACCTTCATGGGTCGTACGAAATATAGCCGCCTCGCATTGCCATTTTAGCCTTTTAATTATGGTTCCGTACCCAAAGGGAAAACGAGGCCTTATTACTAAGACTTCGCCGTCCGTCTCTCCGTCAGCTACCAGGCTGTATCTCTTGAACCATGAGAGTTAGACGGTTGAAATTTGGTCGATTTTATATAGACGCGCGTGCTTGACTGTATATCATGCCTCGTGGAAAGCAATAGGTACAATACGTGATACACTATATTATTATAATCTACATATTTAACTAAACTCTCACACCCGGCCCACAATAAATATATATAAAAGCCAAAGACATACAATAAACTTACTTAAATACGCGAAATTTAAATAAACATAGATAAACGTTACACACATGCATATATGTGCCGGGCGGAGGAATACACCCCGGCAGGGGAGACCAAACGGCCGGGGGTCAGGGCGACAGGCTAAGAAACCGACGGACTATCCTAGCCGAGTCGAGCACCACCGCCTCCTGCATCTTGGCCGCAAGTGAATTGCCACGGAAACCCAGCCGCCGCAGATGGTAAGCGAGGCTGACTGGTATTAAACCATTGGCAGATATCACGATCTGGAATGGTTTCAGTTGTTATTATTATTATCTGTTACTTAGGCATGCTATGTAAATAATTGTAAATTACGAATTTTCGGACGTAGCAACATAGCAACGGCGTGACCCTGAATCTGCGTAAGGTGTTCGCAAATAGACGGTGACCCTCGTCAACGGTCAATGTGGTTATTGTGTTTGCCTCACCCCGGGCGCGGCGCTGCTTGACCGCCCGCGGTCTATTGAGTGTGGCCGATTTTATCCAAAACGAGGGTATGTTTGTGTTTCAGTTAGGTCACAGAACACTAAATAGTACCAGAAGCTCCAATCCGCACGATTATTTAAAGAAATAGCGACTCTTGCGCTGACACAAAAAGTGCAATTCAGTTCGCAATAGCGCCTGGCCCCGCCCTCAAAATCGACACGCAACAAACGCAATGTTGTGGTCTCTTTCTATCGCCTAACTTTATCTCTTGCGACGTACTAGGGCTGCCGTAGTCAGACGGCGCGCAAAGTAGACCGTACAGAACTAGCGCGTACAACTCGGCCCGCGAGCGACAACCATCTGAAATATTGAGGTCCGGACCCGTACTTGTAGCCGGGACGGCCACGTGATAACTGGCCTGGTTAGGTACGTTCTTACCAATATTATTGGACACAATCCAAAATAACATGGTATAATTGATACGAGTATCTACCCTAGACAGCTAGCCAGTTTACCGGTGGCAAAAATACTTGTTTTTTCACCAACAGTAAGGCCACGCTGTACTTTGCTCAGCGGCCATCTTAATTTGAAGTCTACGTTACTGTTTGATTGTACGAAAAAGGTTTACGTAAATCGTTCGGATGCCCATATCCTGAGGTTTCTTATCGGTGCATGATATACATTGTATTCAGTAGTAACTTTAGTTTAATTCGTCGTTGATACCTGGGAGTTACGTCTGATGAATGTTTGCCGGTTGATAGAGAATGCGACCGCGCGATCAGTGAGTCGATCGGCGGTGAAGTGTCGGCGACCAGTGAGTCGGTCGGCGAAGACTGGGAGTCTGGTGAGGAATGAGGTTTGCGGTTGCTTCTTTGATATTGTAGCGGTTGAATGCAGTTGCTGATGGTTAAGGTTGCGATTGTGTTGCGGTCCTTGCGGTAGCGGTCGTTGTGAATTCGGTGTTCTTGTTGCGTGTTCCTCTGTTGATGTGCGCCCTCTAGTGGTGAATTGTGATATCACGTCGGGCGGCACCACTTTGCCGGTGTTGGTGGCAATAGGGAAATTTCCCTCCAGGCAGGTGTTATGCCTGGGGTTCGCTTGTGATCTAAGCGTGTGACGTCAGAACTTCTATATATAGCACGCTCGTCGAAAGCTCCGTCAGCGTGTGCTAGGGTACTGCAGCGCTATTCACGTTACACGTTTTTATAATTTCACCTACAAAACTCAGGTGAATTTTTTTTTTGGCATTCACGTTACTTGGTGTTCATTTATCGAAGCGATAAATTTCACGTGGCACTCCAAATGAAGCTTCACAATGCAATTTGACATCGCGGAGCTAAAAAAGTGACATTTGCGGCATTCTGATCGGACTTTAGTGACGTTTTTGACGTTTCACTTCAACTTTGTTTTTCATTTCTATTTGTCATTTATTCAAGCTACTCAAGAGGTGTCGAATTGTTCACAATTTGTATGTGATTTAATGATTTTAACTTTAAAAAAGTGATTTCGTGGTAAATAGTGCAAAACTTATTGTGTGTGGTAGGTTCTTCTCAGTGCAGGGTGCGTTGCAACCCTATTTACTTATCTAGTTAGCCGATATGTAATGTTAGCACTAAAATAATATATTGTATTAATAATGATCTTAGTAGCCCAAAAATCACGACATTTCTGTGTTTTTAAGGTAAAACTAAGATTTTGTTCATTAATTAATGCATTTTATATTTCAGAAACGTCATGGCTCGTTTTTTTTAATGAATATGGCTCTGGAAGAAGCCTCTAAAGAGGACATAGTGGAGAGAAAGTGCCAAGCACGAAAAATAAGAAAATATACAATTTTACAATTATTGTACAGAGAGTACATTAACAATTATCGACTCAGCGAAGAGATGTAAGAAAATCCTGAGGAAGAGATTCAGCCTCTTCTCAAATGTCGTCGTCGGAGGGACGGAATAACAAACATAGTAAAAGTACGTACCTACCTGTCACATTATTTTATTATTCGGTACCATCTCGAAGAATTAGTAAATGCTGGCGAATCTGTATATTTTTTAGGTAAGTCTCCTACACCTAGTTCATCATCAAAATTAGGTAGGTACTCAGGTCTACAGTTTAGAGCTGTTAAAATATCAAACTTCTAGCACAGATAATATAATACTATACTAGTACTTCTAGTATTCTCTAATAGGTAGTCTATTTATCATTTATGCAGCAAAAATGTACCTACACTTAGGTACATAAAAAATGTACCTACACTTAGGTACATAAATTGACACTTGTGTTGAAATGGATAGGTTACTTTTACAAAACACATTTTGTAGGTTTCTGTTTGTTGACTTAGAACTATGATATTTGGCTATGAATGCTATACGAAGTTATAGGTACTTACTAGGGAACGAGTCTGACTTGCATTAATTGTCTGTTTTTAGCTGTATAAATCAGATCTAATTTTGATTATTTATCATTTCAGGGGACTCAGGATATGCTCAGAGGCCATATATAATGGTCCCTGTACTCAATCCTGAACCTGGATCACCTGAGGAGTACTATTACAAGTTACATGCTTCAGCAAGAAACACAGTGGAACGGGCAATTGGGTATTAAAAGCCAGATTCCAGTGCCGGTTAGGGCACCGAGCACTGCACTATGACCACATCATGGTTGTAAAAATTGTGATAGCATGTTGTGTGCTCCACAATATTTGTAATCGTGTGGGACCCTGCCCGAATCGAATATTAGAGCTCGAGGCTCAGTTCCGCACTACAGTGAGAGGGCCCAGCTCAAACGTCAACAATGAGCCTACTGACTTTCCCCGGCCTTAAAAAGGTTAATCTATGGCATGCACGTCCATAATACCTACCTTAATTTGGACTTGCTGCGCTTTTTAGGACATGGTTGGAGCGCACTTGCCTAGAAAATGCTTATTCACTCTTCTCTTCTAGGCACCGGACCTTAACTTGGACTTGCTGCGCTTTCTAGCACATGATTGGAGCGTACTTGCCTAGAACATGCTTATTCACTCTTCTCTTATAGGCAGCGGAATTAAACATGGCTGGAAATGCTCAGCACAGTCTTGTCTGGATGACCAAAGATACCCAGTGTCGCAAAAGCCAGCGAGTCGGACCAGTTTTTGGTTTTAGGTACTATTAAGTAAACTTACTTAAATAATAATCTTGGTTAATAAATAAAAGAATTGTAAATATGCACATACATGGTTTTATTGAACTATTTTTATAAATAATTGTGTATTTTTGGAAGGTCTGAGAATAGCAGGTAAACTTTTTTTCATACCTACATCTAAGTGAGAAATAATTAATATGCCAAAACAAGGTTTGCCGGGTCAGAAAACGAAATGAATTGTTTATAGAGATCTATCTCTATTCCAAATTTCGGTCAAAATCAGTTCCAGCATGTTCTCAGGGTGTCCACGGACCTGGAAGGTCAGGGAAAGTCAGGGAAGCTATTGTGGGTCAGGGAAAGTCAGGGAAATGACTTCTCTACCTGGAAAAGTCAGGGAAAACCAGGACTTTTTGATGATTGATCTTTAAAATTAATGTAAAAGTCTAAAAATGTATAGAATAAATAAAAATAATATTATCTTAACAGTCATCAGTACTTATTATATACATATTTATACTACGGTTATATATTATGGTTATAGTGTGGCAATCTACCTGTGTTGAAAATTGTCACCTTGATAGTTGGACACCTTGGGAAGCTAATAACCTCTAGTTAGAGAGTAGTATATTCCTTGCTAATAACATAAATCTCTGAGTGTTTGTGAAGACTTAATTTTTGTCTCTTACAATCATTCGCAAGAGAAACATTTTTACTTTGAAAAATTACAGCTAAAAAGGTCAGGGAAAATTTTAGAAATGGTCAGGGAAAAGTCAGGGAAATGTTTTGACGATTTAGAGTGGACACCCTGGTTCTTAATAAATGAAACAAATTGGACAAACAAAACAAAATGTTACAGTTTTTAAACACACTGACTTCCAAACTAGGCAGAAACCCGTCTCTTGGGAGTCAGTAAGAAATATTAAGTATGATAGTTAAGATAGATAATGAAATGAAGTTTTTAATTTATAGAGATCTATCTCTATTCCAAATTTTAGTCAAAATCAGTTCCAGGCATTTCTTCATGCTGGAACTTCCAGCATGAAGAAATTATAAATGGGAGATGTTAAGTATGATATTAACTGTGACAAATTGGAGAGGACCACAAGGCAAAAGAAAAGCAGGAAGGCCAAAGAAAAGATGGTCAGATGACATCTTATCTTATTTATGGCCTTTGGTACTGCGGTTTAGTGGTCCGCAGTTATTCCACCAGTGTCGAAGTTAACTTGGAGACAACAGCGTGAAAACTGTTCGGTTCTTGAGTTTCTTGAGACTTCTCCCTTGTTAGACCTAGACCATCCACCAGGACAACACAAATATAATCTTATTTTATATATATAAAGATAGTTAGAAGAGTAGGCAGTTAGTAAGTATAAATTATTGTTATACAGTTGTATGAAGATGTGTCGCGGAAGCGCAGCGTGCCCCCGGTGTCGTTCTTCTAGCCCCGGTAAGGGGCTAAGGCCTCGCCGTCCTGGCTTATGGCCTTTGGGTCTTGAGTGGCTGGTGGCCCCGCGCGGTCAGAAGTAATTTCGCTGTCCTGCGCGGGGATGTCGGGGTCCAGTTGTATGAACCTCGCGTCGTCATCATCGTCTCCATCGCCATCTACGTGCAAATGCGCGGGGGACGGAGGCCGCAGGAGCTCGCGAGACAGCGGATGCCCGTTTGGTGGTCGATCGATGTGAGGTGCGATCCCATGGAGGTGCGCGCACGGCCCGTACAGGCGTTGCGCTAAGGTACGGAAGAACTCCTCCACGGTGGGCGTCCTTGTGTCCAAGGAACATACTACTCTCTTTATTATACCTCTTTATTCAATTTAATCTAAGTTTGTATGTACCTACTAGGTATTTGTTTGTTTTGTAGAACTGTCAAATGTCAAGTGTCAAATTAATGATGAATTAAGTAATAGTCAAAATCTTATTTTTTTTTTAAAACATGACTCTGGATTCTAGCTATTTTATACCATAGTCAAGACAAACAGCCAAAATTGTGTGTATTTTTCGGTATTATAAGCATAAAAATGTGATCTCACTCTAAATTAGTAGTAAAACAGCCGATGGGGTCATTTACTATAACTTTATTCGAATATTTTAAAAACACGAATTAAAATATTATACCGGTTTTTACTGTAGATAGTTACCGATTAAATAATTGACCATAGTCATCACTATTCGTTCCATAGACACGGAATTTCTTTTCACTATCTTTTCACCTCGCATCACTTAGGCGTCACAAATTGATGTGAATGCCTATCGAATGTGATACGACTGACCGCATGATGTGATGTGGTGATCGAAGCGGAAATGAAATGGATTGCTGTGTATTATGTGAATCGCATGGCTGGTTACGCCATCTATCGTCAGCTATCGAAGACCGCTACAAATGTAACGCTAACTAAGGAGCTACGCCAAGGCGCTAACTAAGGAGCGCTTAGCATGTGCCAGGATGTGACGTCACTTACCGGCAGCACACGTATTCCTCAAACGGAATTCTAAATATAAACCCCATAATGCCGGCTCCACACACTCCATTTTGACGACGCGCGACGCTATCCATAGACTAAACCATTGCTATGTACTTACATGATTACATGCTGTTTAGAATTTAATAAATAATAACCAGGATTTGAGGTCCGTACTTATTACTTACCTATTCCGTCTTTTATGGCGTACCTACATCAGTTTTAGGGTTCCGTACCCAAATGGTAAAAAACGGGACTGTTAGTAGGACTATATAAGTCATACCGCCGATAAGTCATCACCATCTGACATTACGCAAGTAAATCTCGTACTCTCGTTCTCAGCACCACTCCCACTATCTAGTACTCGTCAAGACGAATCAAACGAGCCCAAACACGATGCGGTTATGTAGCTTAATCACTGAGTTCCTATGGCCATCTTCCAGACTCATCATCAGACCTAAATTTCCATCTAAGACCAAAGTACTCATCAAGACAAGATGGGGTTGTGATGGGGGTGAGTGAACCTTCCGGTTTCATCATCAGATCAGCTCCATGCATAATAATTTTGTATTGTCATGCGATTTAGACATTCATGAAAAGTTTAAGCTCAATCGGTTACCGGGACGTGGATCAAATTTAACTAGCAAGATTTGAATACAGACAAACAAACAAATAAATAAACATCGGGACAGTTAAAACTAAATAAAAGCTTGTGAAAATGTTTTTTTTACAACTCTATCTGAGCTTGTGTGATTGTTAATTGCGTATAGGCCGTAGCTACAAAATATAGGCAAAAATGTCCCCTACGTTTTGGTCTGACGTGAAAATATTTCACCGGCACAATGTAGAATGCCAAAGTGTCTACGAGGCTCTCTTAATGAAAATTCCGATACAAAAGTGACATCGGTAAATTATCCCAAAAGGCAAATTAAGGACGCATAGGCCGGGCGACGCCTCTCGTCGCGACGTTGAGGCATCCGAGACCAGATTTATTAACAATTTTAATCAAGTTGACAGCCTAATTAAGTTGTTTTGACGTCAGTGTGAATTCTATTAAAACGCTGCTTGAATACTTACTTGAATTTGCCCTTTCTTCTTGGCTAATGACCTCCCGAATTAGGTAACAGTCCTTTTATGTTATTTATACGTATACAATATACATTTAGACCAATTAGGTTATTTAACTACAATTTGCTTCGCTATGTTGCTTGTTATGACTTTGGTTAAAGCCTATCCTTTTGCTGACTGAGAACTGATTATATTTATCATTTTACCTGGTCCCCATGGTAAAGTAAAGAGAGGCAAACCTCAAGAGCATTGGACTAATGAAATTACTGGTATAAATTGGAGTGTAGCTTTAAATAGAAAAATGTGGAAGAAGGCCTGTACTCGTAGAAAGGTCCTTAGTAAAAGGCAACAAATGCTAAATACTTAAACAAAAATTATTGAGGAATAAAGACACCTTAAATAAACATATAAATATCGCCGACCAATCACAAACCAGCCTGTTTTCCCCACTTCCGTGGTAGGAATATACTTGCTCATGACTTGACAGATGATACTTTGAGATGATGTCTTTGATACGCTGATAAATAACACAAAAAGTGGACGTAGGCTGCAATTTATGAGATATCTGACGAAAAAGGTTGAACAATAAACCTATGTAGAAGGTAAGAATCGTGATGTTACTCAAGACCAAGCACTAAAGCGTTTGGCGAAAGGAAGGTTAAACGATCGCATTCTGATAGTTCATTACCGCCCACAAGGTCTGTTCTAATTTGGTCGGCCGCAAGAACACTTGTGCACTGCGTCCGATCCGAATCCGAGAACGTAATTCCTCGGTTAGCGTTACCTGGTATGCAAAATGCATTAAGGGGATTTATTGAATTTATTTTAGTCTTTCTCACTCTCACGAATACGCTGGTAGGTGCGACATGCAGCGTCGCGGAAGAATATAACAGAAAAACGACCTTTTACCTAATTACTCAAAAACTAACAGCCTGGCCACGGGAAATTCGCCGATGCGAATATTCGCGCGGTGCGAACGGCGAAGCGTCTAGCGACTGAAATAAACGCATAGCAATGTACTAATCAAGCCACGCGCAACGGCGACCGGCGAAGCGACCGGCGAAATGTACCGAGCGAACCGCGCCGGCGACTTGCGGCGCGGCGGGCGAACGAAACAAAGGCATGAATAAGTACGGCGCGAGCCACGGAGTTGAGCGGTAGTCGCGGCGAGTAGTGAAGTGAACAAACGAGTTTAGTTGTTTTCGCCGCGAAAAATGAACGCCGAGACTTTTATTGCTGAAATACTAGCTAGACCAGCTATTTGGAAGTCTGGCCATCCACAGCACAAGTTTAAACATGTAGTGAAGAGTATGTAGGAAGAATATTCATAAGTATATAATCAAGGGTTTCAATACTCATTCTGGTATACTCAACAAATTTTTCTGGATATATTCTGTATTTCTCATACTTCTTGTGGAACTCTTCATCTATACTCCGATTCTTATTCAAATCATGTATTTCACAATCTCTTCCAAATATTAGGTCTTGAAATATTGAGATTGCTGTCGGACTTCCTTACTGGTCGCGGCGGCGAACGTGACTGTCCGTGGCCTGCAAACGGCGCCGCGCGAATGGTCGCCTCGCCACACGCTTCGACGTTCGCACCGCCGATCCCCGTGGCCAGGCCGTTAGGCAATTATCAAAAATCGGTTTCTAAGCAATTTGGATATTGTTATTACCGACATATTAAAACAAAAATTACAATTACATCTATTGTAGTTTCCGATAAAATATAGGAAAACTGAGATTTTGGAGCAACTTTTGGGAGAACTTTCTATCGAGAAAACTTAATCCAATCGTTTTTCTGCTTCACAGTGATTTTGAATTAAAGATCCAGAATACATGACGTTTAAATTTTAAGGTAATTTTTTAAACTGCAGGTCACTCTAGTTTTTTAAACTGCAGGTCACTAAAAATTGTTAAAAGCGACCGTTTACGCCGTTAATATTTCTCGGATTGGAACCGCGCGCAGTGCACCATCGCTGTAACACTCAGCAATTTCGCAAACGGTCAGAAATTAATCATTCACCCTTCGTGGATATATTGTTATGTGTAATTAATGGCCGCATTTGTATAACTGTTCTCGCGTAAAACGCCGTTTTGTTCGGCTGTTGATAATAATAGAAGGATCACCGTATTAATTTCGGTAAAGACCGGGTTGAATGCTTGGTGAATTTCAATTTTATCCCAAGCTAATGAGCAGCTTGGATCGGGTGAGTTGTTTTTTGGAACTAAAGTGGTAACGTACGGTCAACTTCAAAAATCCATACGTAGGTTAAAAGCCAAATCGTTGTGCAAATGCCCGCATATTACCCACCATAACAGATGTCAAGAATAGACTGCTTGATTTGGATAATCAGGAGTATTATCCATTATATCTCATGTAATCTTGGATTTGCAATTATACTGATAGGTTCATAGTTCTTACTTTAATTTTGTCGGGGAGTTTAAAAAAATATTTAATCCTTTCCAATTACAAGTCTACAAAGGTCGTGGATATTTAAATTTTTTTTAATTTTCCACTTGTTATTTAAATCATAATGTTTGTTACTTGGTTCATCCTTTTAAATACTGGGCCTGCAATGCGATAACAGATGATCGCGGTTCTGTAAGTTATACTTGTATTTGCATTTATCAACCTAGAAAATGAAATTAATTGAATGATCCCTCGAGATTTATTAAAATAAAGTTCACGCGGCCGAGTCGATAACAGAAGCAAGTAATTATAAATAAATATATATCTGGATATTAAACACACATTACACATAGCAATCTAGCCCCAAAGTAAGCGTTAGCTTGTGTTATGGGTACTAGATAACTGATAAATATATATACATACTAATTTACATAAATAAAATGTGTGTGTGTGTAAGTGTGTATGTTTGTTACTCCTTCACGCCACAACTACTGAACCGATTTGGCTGAAATTTCGAACAAACATAGCTTATAACCCGAATTAAAACATAGGCTACTTTTAATCCCGGGAAAATCCATAGTTCCCATGGGACATTTAACCAGACACTGGAAAACATTCATGCTCATCACGCAAACATTTACCAGTAGTGGGAAACGAACCCACGCCCTGCGACGCAGTCGGCAGGTTCGCTACCGCTACGCCATTCGGTCGTCAATAATGTAAGATGATGTATTACAGAAATGAATAGGAAGTCTTGGAATGAGTCATGACTTTTTTTATCATATTTATTTATCATTCTGGTCCCGTCGTAAAGCGTTCCTCATTTTTGACGGGCCGAAGCGTTACTACCTGGGCTTTTTTCGGAGCCCAAGGTCAAAATACGCGGTTTTGTATGATGTATTGTAGGTTTCACGTAAAGAGAGCGCTGCAAATTACGTTCATGTACGTGTATTGGTTGGTAACAATGACTTACATAAGATTATACATGATTTTAGTTTGAGCATAATCAATTTCCAGTGAAGCTCGGTTCATTTAATTTTTTATCAATTATTACTCGCAGTGTAATGAATAGTTTGTTCACCATATATACCCAATATGTACTCCTTTAATCACGCTACATAATATAACACATGACAAGTTCCCTAGAAAAAAATTCGTGTCTGATTATTATCGATGGCCTTAAAAATTGATCGAAATATACTTGTGCAGTAGTTGTTTGGTTAAACAATATTTGTCTTCTTCTTTCGAAAGTTAAATTCCTCATTACAGATACTGTCCAGCCATTCAACGTTGAACATCGTTGTATATAAGTCTAAGTTTCATTAACGGCCTTTTTAAGATTGGCTAGTGTCGAATTTAAATTACAAATTGTTTAGTTCAATTTTTTTAGGGCCTGTGCAGAGAGTCAGTGCTCCTTCGACGTGACACGACGTATACCCGCATAAAGGATCCAACCGTCTCCAAGCCCCGCTGTGACATAAAAAATAATTAAGTTTAAAGGTTATAATTTCTGTAACCGTTGATTTTTATTAAAAAAAGATCGAATCGATATGGAAAGGCTTTTTGTTGGTCCGTTAAGATATTGTTGATCCGCTCACAAAGTTACAATGAATGTTTATAATTGAGTACTCATTTAGAAATATTCAGAAATGTTTTTTTTATTGTTACATTGTGAATGCGGGACTGGTATGACCGAAAATGATTATTTATTTTTTGACTCTTAAGTATTCAATGAGTTATGATTCAAAACTTTCTTCTCAGTGCAGGGCGCGTTTGAACCCTCGTAAACTTAGTTTTAAGTCGACTTGTAGTTATCACCATAGCGACAAAATGCTAGAGAAAATGCTAAAATAGGTATCCTAGTGTTATAGAAGCTCACTTTCTATCACATAATATTGATGTTACTTTTCGATTATATCGAATATATTTATAATATAATGGAATTCATTTACTCTTTTGCTTACAGCGATACTTTTATATATCTGGATCTTTTTTCAAAACAAGTTGTGTAACTGATGAATGAAAAAACCATCTGAGTGCGGTATTCCAGAGGTTTACATTTAAAAGAACTTTTACATTGAAAAGAAAAAAAAATATTCATATATTTTCCAGCGGCGAGCTTTCACTGAACTAGAAAATTGTAAAGGTTTGAATGAACAAATGAAAATGCAATTAATAGAACTTCGCTACTAAAAGTAATATTACACCATGTATAAGGTATACGTAGTGTTATGTAAAAGTTGAAGTTGTAACATATGTAACACAGCGTATCGGTATTGACTATAACTGGTATAACTTTGGAATACCAATAACAATTTTGAAGGTAAAAGAAATTTATACGACATATGCGTTATACCATATAGATCCGCTATAACTATAAGTGATATTGCTTTGGAATACTAATAACAGTTTTAAAGTAAGTTATTAACTGGTTAAATGTTACTTCAGTAGTTGACACTTAAAGCATAATTTAATCGGAAAAGTTGAGATATCGAAATGTTTATATTAGAGTGCCTCCAATTTATCTGAACTATTCTAGGTTGTAGTCTAGAGCCGTTTTATTCTTCATCTATTCATTTCTTTGATACCGAACCTAGAGAAATGTGAATGGCTGCCTTCGTCTTACCTTAGTCTAAGTCGACCTGCCGCGCTGCCGTCCAAATAAATTTATAAATATATTAGGGTACTAGCAAACGCCCGCGGCTTCGCTCACGTTGAACTTCTGCTTTACTCCCTCAGGCGTTTCCAAAATTCTTGTATTAACTATTGTTATGCCATTTAATTTAATTTTGATCACTAATTATTTCCTTATGCTTGCTGGTTATAGTTATATATTGATTTTGAAAAAATCGATCGTCACATAAAAGCTCAATATTGTGGCCATTTTTAGGGTTCCATACCCAAAGTGTAAAAAGGTACCCAAGCAATCGGCCAAGTAAAAAAAGTTCAAAATTGCGGCCATTTTTTTATTTTGACCACAAATTCCTTCTTTATGCTTGCTGCGATAGTCAGACGTCGATTTTCAAAGCAATCGGCCCAGTAACAAAAAAGTTCAAAATGGCGGCCAAAAGTTCATCATTTTTTAATTTCAACTACAAATTCCTTCTCTGTGCTTGCTGCCATAGTCAGACGTCGATTTTCAATGCAATCGGCCCAGTAATAAAAAAGTTCAAAATGGCGGCCATTTTTTATTTTGAGCACAAATTCCTTCTCTATGCTTGCTGCGATAGTCAAATTTTGACCACAAATTCCTTCTCTATGCTTGCTGCCATAGTCAAATATCGATTTTTAAAGCAATCGGCCCAGTAACAAAAAAATTTCAAAATGGCGGCCAATTTTTTAAATTTTGACTACAAATTCCTTCTCGATGCTTGGTGAAATAATCAGATGTCGATTTTCAAAGCAATCGACCCAGTAACAAAATATTTCAAAATGGCGGACACTTTTTAAAATTTTGACCACAAATTCCTTCTCTATGCTTGCTGCCATAGTCAAATATCGATTTTCAAAGCAATCGGCCCAGTAACAAAAAAGTTCAAAATGGCGGCCACTTTTTTTAAATTTTGACCACAAATTCCTTCTCTATGCTTGCTGCCATAGTCAAATATCGATTTTCAAAGCAATCGGCCCGGTAACAAAAAAGTTCAAAATGGCGGCCACTTTTTTAAATTTTGACCACAAATTCCTTCTCTATGCTTGCTGCCATAGTCAAATATCGATTTTCAAAGCAATCTGCCCAGTAACAAAAAAGTTCAAAATGGCGGCCACTTTTTTAAATTTTGACCACAAATTCCTTCTCTATGCTTGCTGCCATAGTCAAATATCGATTTTCAAAGCAATCGGCCCAGTAACAAAAAAGTTCAAAATGGCGGCCACTTTTTTAAATTTTACCACAAATTCCGTCTCTATGCTTGCTGCCATAGTCAAATATCGATTTTCAAAGCAATCGGCCCAGTAACAAAAAAGTTCAAAAAGGCGGCCACTTTTTTAAACTTTGACCACAAATTCCTTCTCTATGCTTGCTGCCATAATCAAATATTGATTTTCAAAGCAATCGGCCCAGTAACTAAAAAGTTCAAAATGGCGGCCACTTTTTTAAATATTGACCACAAATTCCTTCTTTAAGCTTGCTGCCATAGTCAAATATCGATTTTCAAAGCAATCGGCCCAGTAACAAAAAAGTTCAAAATGGCGGCCATTTTTTATTTTGAGCACAAATTCCTTCTCTATGCTTGCTGCGATAGTCAAATTTTGACCACAAATTCCTTCTCTATGCTTGCTGCCATAGTCAAATATCGATTTTTAAAGCAATCGGCCCAGTAACAAAAAAGTTCAAAATGGCGGCCAATTTTTTAAATTTTGACTACAAATTCCTTCTCGATGCTTGGTGAAATAATCAGATGTCGATTTTCAAAGCAATCGACCCAGTAACAAAATATTTCAAAATGGCGGACACTTTTTAAAATTTTGACCACAAATTCCTTCTCTATGCTTGCTGCCATAGTCAAATATCGATTTTCAAAGCAATCGGCCCAGTAACAAAAAAGTTCAAAATGGCGGCCACTTTTTTTAAATTTTGACCACAAATTCCTTCTCTATGCTTGCTGCCATAGTCAAATATCGATTTTCAAAGCAATCGGCCCGGTAACAAAAAAGTTCAAAATGGCGGCCACTTTTTTAAATTTTGACCACAAATTCCTTCTCTATGCTTGCTGCCATAGTCAAATATCGATTTTCAAAGCAATCTGCCCAGTAACAAAAAAGTTCAAAATGGCGGCCACTTTTTTAAATTTTGACCACAAATTCCTTCTCTATGCTTGCTGCCATAGTCAAATATCGATTTTCAAAGCAATCGGCCCAGTAACAAAAAAGTTCAAAATGGCGGCCACTTTTTTAAATTTTACCACAAATTCCGTCTCTATGCTTGCTGCCATAGTCAAATATCGATTTTCAAAGCAATCGGCCCAGTAACGAAAAAGTTCAAAAAGGCGGCCAGTTTTTTAAATTTTGACCACAAATTCCTTCTCTATGCTTGCTGCCATAATCAAATATTGATTTTCAAAGCAATCGGCCCAGTAACTAAAAAGTTCAAAATGGCGGCCACTTTTTTAAATATTGACCACAAATTCCTTCTTTAAGCTTGCTGCCATAGTCAAATATCGATTTTCAAAGCAATCGGCCCAGTAACAAAAAAGATCAAAATGGCGGCCTATTTTTTAAATTTTGACCACAAATTCCGTCTCTATGCTTGCTGCCATAGTCAAATATCGATTTTCAAAGCAATCGGCCCAGTAACAAAAAAGTTCAAAATGGCGGCCAAAAAATTCAAAATTTTTCCTCCTCAAAATTTGAATCTCGAAAATCTCTTTCTGAATACGAATTCATGATATACCTAATACCAACCTAGGTACCAAATTTCAGATCTCTACTACTTTTAATTTCGCTGGAATCCCTGGAACAACGCAAAAATTACACTTTTGTATGGGAAAATCCCTTAAAAGTAGGATTTTTATCCCTTCCAATTTGAATTTCTGGAATCCCCGTCTTAGTACGAATTCATGACCTAATGTCAATGTAGGTACCAATTTTCAGATCTCTACGACTTGTAGTTTTTCGGGAATTCCTGGAACAACAAAAAAAATTACAATTTTGTATGGAGAAATCCCTTAAATGTACTATTTCTACCCCTTAAACATGGAATTTCTGGAATCCCCGTCTTAGTACGAATTCATGACCTAGATACCAAATTTCAGATCTCTACGACTTTTAGTTTTTCTGGAATGCCTGGAACAACGAAAAAAATTACAATTTTGTATGGAGAAATCCCTTTAATGTACTATTTCTACCCCTTAAACATGGAATTTCTGGAATCCCCGTCTTAGTACGAATTCATGACCTAATATCTTCCTAGGTGCCAAATTTGAGATCTCTACGACTTTTAGTTTTTCGGGAATTCCTGGAACAACTAAAAAATTTTACTTTTGTATGGGCAATACCCTTAAATGTATGATTTTTACCCCTTAAACATGGAATTTCTGGAATCCCCGTCTTAGTACGAATTCATGACCTAATATCTACCTAGATACCAAATTTCAGATCTCTACGACTTTTAGTTTTTCTGGAATGCCTGGAACAACGAAAAAATTTTACTTTTGTATGGGAAATACCCTTAAATGTATGATTTTTACCCCTTAAACATGGAATTTCTGGAATCCCCGTCTTAGTACGAATTCATGACCTAATATCTACCTAAGTACCAAATTTCAGATCTCTACGACCTATAGTTTTGGCGGAATCCGTGGAACAACCAAAATACCTCATTCTTTTATATATATAGATTACACGCATCGCAATCTAGCCCCAAAGTAAGCGATAGCTTGTATTATGGGTACTAGATAACTGATAAATATACATACGTATTAGATATTCGTGTCGTGGATTGCCAGCCATCCAGGTGAAATGGGTGGAATTTGTTTCTTGAACTGGGGGCCTACCACCAACGCTTAAAGTAATATTATTGTAATATTGTTTTGACATTAAAACAATATTACAATAATATTACTTTAAGCGTTGGTGGTAGGCCCCCTGAACTATTTTTACCGACTTCAAAAAATGGAGGAGGTTCTCAATTCGTCGGAATCTTTTAATTGATGAACTTTGTATTTCTTGTTTCAGAGTGAGAAGCAATTCGAGCGGACGAGGCACCGTGGCCGCTAATCATGAATTAGATATCGCTGAAAACGATATCAAACGTATGTATTTATTTTATTTTCTTATCCCTTATCTACACAGTGAAATGTATTTCTGTGCGAAATTGAATTTGCAGGTTTTCTGTTTATTTATTCGGTTAATTAATAGCTATTTTGTCCCGAAATAAGTTCTCCACTTTGGTGATATCCGAATATCTAATAAAAAAATTAACTAAGTACTGTCGCGGATTACATAATACTTCCTAACTGTATCCAACTGACCAACCGACCAACAAACTTTAGACGACCGAATGGCGTAACGGCAGCGAACCTGCCGTCTGCGTCGGAGGTCGTGGGTTCGATTCACACAACTGGTAAATGTTTGTGTGATGAGCATGAATGTTTTCCAGTGTCTGGGTGTTTTTCAAAATATAATATTTAAGTATAATATTAGTATGTATATACATAATATATTTATCAGTTATCTAGTACCCATAACACAAGCTATCGCTTACTTTGGGGTTAGATTGGGATGTGTTTAATGACCTGATATTTATTTATTTATACTTAAATAAAATAAAAAAACGCGTTAGTTTGGCGGAATAATAATTCTGTAAACAATTGTAAATAAATAAAAAACCGCAAAAACTTCTTTTCAAATTTGTCTTAAATCATAGGTATAATTCGTTATGTAGGTACGTATTACATATATACATATGTATGTATGTAGTAAACATACGAGCCAACTAGCACACTGTCGACCTTGTTGCCCTGATAAGAATTACTTATAAATAAATATCTTCCTGGTAACTAGGAAAATTTTCCTAGAACCATACTCGGCGTATATTATCTATGCGGATGGCGGAATAACGACAAAAACCAGTCAAGTGCGTGCGGGAGATTAAAGTAAGATAAGATCACGTACCTATTTAATGTATATATAATATTTCAATCCACGAAAACGCGCCCCACTCTGTCAAAATCGCGTATGTTTCATTCGATTCATATGGAGTTTCACTTAGTGGGGCGCGTCATTGTGGATTGAAATATCTCTAATCGTTGTGCAAAAAATTGGTAAAGTGCGAGTTATCATCTGCGAAAATTTCAAGTCTGTAGCTATCATGGTTCATGAGATTACAGCCTGGTGACAGACGGACGGGCGGACAGCGAAGTCTTAGTAACAGGGTCCCGTTTTTACCGCGTACCGTTTGGGTACGGAACCGTAAAAATTAAAATAAACACAATTACATAAACAAACTAAACCTATATAAACAAACGACACACAGAACATAAACAAACTAAACCTATATAAACAAACGACACACAGAGTTTTTAGGTATCAACTAACCGTTTGCAGAAGCTTTGCCGATGAGTACCTCTCCCTCATTCGGCGACCGCGTCCCGCGCTCGTTGAGTTACCTAAGTTATTAGATAAACCGCCAGTCGCTATAGTCGGTGCCGGTTGCGTATCACAAAACCTGATGCTTCCCTGTAAAAGCTTCTTTATAAAAGCTTACTATAATGTTTACATGTACGCAAGAATTTAACAATATAAGAAGTACCTTACAGTCAAACCTTGACACAAATGTGTATATAATACTCAGGATATACTTACTTCTCTGATCTATATAACTCTATGCTAGGAACATGGAAATTCCATTTCCAACTGGCATTGTTACAAAATACTGTTACAATAATATTACACATACCTAACACAGACCACAGAACAAAGAAAAAGGGAATAAACGACAACATGTTTGATCTAAAGAAGCTGAATATTATGCGAAAGTTTTCTATTTTAAGATGTTTGTGTCTTGTGAGTTGAAAATTGTGACTCAATAACGTTACAACTTGTACAGTACATGTTTGGAGTAGATAGCTTATGCCTGGATTAACACATCAACTTTTAAGCCACTTTTCCCGAGGGATTTGAAAAAATCTAAAACCACGCGAGCAAAGCCGCGGTGACGGCTTCATGTTAAATATCTCTATTATACACCAAAACAATGCAAGAAACGCTACGAAGAAAAGTTACGTTTTGGAAGAAAGGGACTTAGGCCCAGATTTCACCAAAGTAGAGCGAAGTGGGGCTGTGTTTGAGTAGCCAATCAGATTTCGTCATTTCGACATCTCCTCTCCCCTCAGTTTCGGAGAGTTATACGCTAAATGGTACAAACAACGACTGAACGAACTTTTCTAGTGACCGTTCCATTTATGTTTCTTCTATTAGTCTGTGGTAGGAACATACTGTACTATTATATTAACTCTTACATATACGTTACTGGGCTTTATATTTGTTTAGGCCTTGATTGTACAGCGGCTGCTAAGCTAATAAGCTAATTTGCGCTTTAACGTAATTGTGTTAAGAGCGTAATTTGCATTTCGCAACTTGATTATGCTAAACTGACTGAGTTGTAAAGTTAAACTTAATTTCGTCTTATTGTTTTAAAAAAACAAGAGGAAACGGAATAGGTAATTCAATATTATATCTACTTGGAAGGAAAATCTCACTGAAAGAAACACTTCATACCTAATTAGGTACGAATTAGCTGTTACCTAAGAGCAATTATTACCATTTAATTAGAACATGTATGCTTATCAAATATTTAAGCCACGAGAGATGGGTTCATTATAAATCCGAAGTTCACAGTAAGCGAGCTAACTCCTTGATAATATAATAGTTAACAACTTTCTCATACCACGCTGAAGATTAAATTTTTAATGAATAATATGTTATTCATTCTATCCATTTCACGACCTCACTGGCGCAGTGGCGGCGCGCTCGGATTCGAGTAGGAGGTCGCGGGTTCGATTCCCGCCACTGGCCACTTTGGAATTTTATAATTTCTAAATTTCGTCAGGTCTGGTCTAGTGGGAGGCTTCGGCCGTGGCTAATTACCACCATACCAGCTAATTTGGGGTAAATTTACTTAACCTTCCTAGTTAACAATAACATCTTTGGCTGCATCATCACTTACCATCAGGTGAGATCGCAGTCAAGTACTAACTTGTATATAGAGTAAAAAAATCTCCATTCCATACAGCCAAAGTCGTGGCGTAAGAAACTTATTAACTTAAATTATTAAATTAATACTAGCTAGCCCGGCAAACGTTGTTTTGCCCTTAGGGATATAAAAAAAATAGCATACCCAATAGAACTACCCTTAGACCTACCGAACATCACAGAAAATTCCATACCACCTTTTTGACAGACTATACTAATTACTAATTCCAGTTCATAATATTATGTATACTAAAGTTCGTTTTAATATACGTGCTAATTTTTGTTATTATTATTTAATAGTCCCATTGTGGTAGCAATTACATGAAGGTAACCCTGCGACACCCTTTGTAAAAGCTGTTACGGCCTTAGTAACTGTTGCCTGTTAACAGTAATAATTAATTAAAACCCAGAGGAGGTCACGGTCAAACTACTAACTTTGTTTTGGCTACATAACAAGGTGTGCGGAAGGTCGAGTTCACACTTTATAATAATGGTCACTTTCTTAACCACCTTTGTATTTTTTAGTTTCCAAAAGGTAAAAACGGGACTCTGCCGTCCGTCTGTCCGACAGTCACCACGCATAGTTAGAAACTTGAAATTTTTACATATTATTTATGCAATGTTTTGTTCAATCATTTATAGTCCTTCGTATTATAAAACTTGATGTGCAAAGAAAGTACAAAATTATCGACAATACGAAAGACTATTAGTGAATGAACGAAACATTGCCCGACTTTGAATTGGTGTACATTAAAAATTATTTCATTCTTTGTAGTGGCATTTGAAGTTGGTTTTTCGGAAAGAATTTTCCATTTTATTTTATACTTTTTAGTGGAAAACAACTAATTCGCAAGGCATTGGTAAAAATGCCCACATCGCTTGAAATATGCTTCTAAAATCTGAAGAGTCCCCTCAATTTTTCCAAGATCCCATCATCAGATCCTGACTTGATGAATACAGTCATTACTTGATGACTGCAAAGAAATGCAATAGTAACTATAAAAAATACCTTAATCACTTCAAGTATACTAGCAAAATTTGAAGAGTTCCGTCGATTTTACCAAGGTCCCATCATCAGATGACCATAAGACTACCTGAAAAAAATTACTCTTTCAGACAATACCCAAATCACTACAAGTGTGCTTATAAAATTTGAAGAGTTCCCTCGATTTCTCCAGGATCCCATCATCAGATCCTGACTTGATGACTATGGGACCATCTGTGAACTATACCCTTTCGAACAAAAAAAGAATTTTCGAAATTGGTCCACGCATCTTCGAGTAATCGGGGAACATACATAAAAAAAAAGATTCCGACGAATTGAGAACCTCCTCCTTTTTTTTGAAGTCGGTAAATTAGAAAACGAGCGCTAGCGATTTCCCTACCCATCCCTATGATGGGTAGGGAAATCTTCTTGAACAGGTCCAGGCCCACAAAAGGCTTTAGCGCCATTGATGATGAATTGATGATTCTTATCGTTATAGACCATTTAAATACACATAAGTTACAGCTAGCCACTACTCGCCCATTGACCACTACAGGCAGTGGAAAAGAATCGCTTTATCGCTACTCGGTGATAGGAATTATAGTTTAAAAGCTCGTAATAATCAAATCATTGAACATTTCTATATGCTCGTAATGGAGTTGTGTGGTCCAAGGTCGATTGCTTCCACTACTCTTGTTCCGATGCATATCTTAAAGAGTAAAGTTTTATTGTTATGCCGTTTCGTAACGCGTTGCGTTTTACAGAACTGAGGGGTTAGTACAGGTTTATTTACGAAGTTCGAGTCGACTCGCATCGCACAAACGAATCGAATTCATCCATACATTTACAGCCAGCGCTATCTATTGACAGCCGCATGTCAGTAACTGTCCATAGATGGTGTTCAAACCTGCAGGCCTCAAGCCATGAAGGCGAGGCCTTAGCTCCTTACCGGGGCTAAAAGATCAACACCGAGGGAGCGCGGCTCCTCCGCGACACATCGCCCGGGTAAGGAGGCAAGCCTCGAGGCCCGTACCCCCGTGGGGACTTGCTCCCCATGGAGAAGACCACGCAGCAGTTGGCTGTAAATGTTTGGAGGAATTCGATTCGTTTGTGCGATGCGAATCGACTCGAAATTTGTGCAAAAACCTGTACTAACCTTTCTGCCTATTGCCTATTATACCAGCGCCTTTGGCCTGTATCGAATAGGCAATCGAGTTTTACGGCTTGTTCAAATTATTATGTATGCAAATTATTTTAATTGTTATTACTGTATGTAAACTTATATGGTGTATGGAATGCAATTGACCAGCGTTTTATGTTAAGCGTTTTAGACTTCTGTGTAGCGTTATTTTTTCACATAGGTAACATGAGTTATTAGCAATTTTTTGAGGATTAAAAACGTAAGATTTTGTAAGCGATGAAGAATCGTGATTTATGTACGCGTTTTTGGTCGAGAATTTTTATTATGCTATAGTTAATACTTATTATAATAATTTGTGCTTTTGATCGCTGTATCGCTTGAACCTCTATGATGCTACGGACTCCTTAGAGTGAGATTTCGACTCGCACTTGGCCGTTTTTTATTTTGATGTATTTAAGCTTAGTAGAGTTTGAAATTTCATAAGTATTTCGTTTCATGGTTTTCGTGGTATTTACATACGAGTAGATACAGTGGTCTCATTGGGCTAAAGTCTTTTTAAGGCTTTTTTCCATAAAATCAATGACCCATGAAGATAAGGCAATTTGCACATAAAGCTCTATGAGTCCATTCGAATGGCAATTTTATGACGTGATAAATTGTCGCGCGTATGAAAATCGTCGAATCATTTTGTTGATTCGGTTATTCGGGCGTTTTCGGCTTTTGCTTAATGTTTTATCTACCTACCCGCACTCACTCAACTATATTATCAAGTTATCTAACCAAACCTAACAAGTAATAATCTAGCCTTTTCCATCGACTTGGCCCACGGACCAACGACTGTCGTCCGTTTCAGCCGACGGACGTCCACCGCTGGACAAAGGCCTCCTGCAATGATTTCCAACACGTTTCTATGCTACTTGTATCCAGTGACTTCCCGCGACTCAATGTCGTCAGTCCGTCTGGTCGTTGGTCTGCCAACACTGCGCTTTCCCGAGCGTTGCCATTCCAGCACTTTGGGTCCCCAACGTCCGTCGGTTCTACGAGCAATGTGCCCCGCCCATTGCCACTTCAGCTTCGCGATACGTTGAGCTATGTCGGTGACTTTAGTCCGTCTACTGAACTCTTTTTTTTATTGAAGATAGGCTTGCGCTTGACGACAATCATGCCTGATGGAAAGCAATGATGAGGTCTAGGATGGAGCGCGCTTGCCTAGAAAATGCCTATTCACTCTTCTCTTGAAGGCACCTAGATTGTACTTGGCTGGAAACACGGAGGCTGGAAGGGCGTTCCACACCTTAGCGGTTCGTATCAGAAACGTGGAGGAAAAACGAAACGTAACGAGTTTGTTGGACGTCAATCACATAAGGATGCCACCGCTCTCGGCGTCTTGCAGTCCTATGGTAGAAAGGTGAAGGAGGTACAAGGTTATGTATTTCCTGAGCACACTCACCAAAGTAATTCCTAATTTCTGATTTGATCACGTAGAGACACTCCGAGCATAGCTCTCTCTATCGCCCGCTAAGTGACTCTCAGCCACGACTATAAGTTTGCCATATTTATGTCAGAAGATTGCGGGCAATATTATGACTAAACACCTTCTTAATCCTCTGTTAAGAGATATATTAAGGGACCTTGTGCTTAAGCGAAGCAACTTCGCAGCGCTCTTGTGTAAGCAAAATGTATTTCATCGTAATGGTAAAAAAATTGTCCTGATTGGTTGAAAAACCGTCAGCAGCAATTCAACCAATCACAAGCCAAACTCTGTTGTCGATTTCGATTGCGATAAAAACGATTTATTATACGTTTTAGTGGCAGTATTAAGATCTCTGTTCTTCTCACAGAAATCATGTGTCTGTATATAATTAATCGTTTGTTTGTTAGCTCTTTCCAGTCGTACGTATTTAAGACCCGTTTTAAACTAAAACGCGGCTATAATGCAAAATGTTGGTAATTTACAATTTCTAGAGCGCACATTTCGCAGTAAATATGAGTGAATTGAATAAAGTCATGAATGGGGTGCGCACAATTTATACACGTTAGGAATTAGGGTTACCATCTCTGTTTCTAGACTATGTAAGAAAAATGTATTCATCGTCATCGTAATCGTTTACAAATTCTGTCTGCTGATTGGTTCCCTGATTTACGTCAGCTGATCGGGGGGCAGAATTTGCTAACAATTACGATAACGATGAATACGTTTTTTCTTATGCAATCAGACCCCAGATTATATTACGGGTATTAGCTATTGCCAACCGGTTCACCCGCATGGTTTCAATTTTTACATATTTCGTTATAATGAGTGAACCATAAAAGGTAGACATGGTAGCTTTCAAAGAAGGAAAATTCCATCGTACATAATAAGGGTCGTGACACACAGACAAACAAACAAAGTAATCTTATAAGGGTTTAGTTATTTCTTTTGAGGTACGGGATTTGGTACCTACATTATTATCGAGTATATTCATGAAAGAAAATTCATTAATTTACGTACAAAATGTAAAACTAGAAAAATAGGTAGGTACTTGATCGAAAGCATGTTTGTTTGATTTGGGGTTTAGGCCGTTTATGCAATTTCTAAGGTTTTTTCAAAAACATTAATCATGGGAAGTATCCTACAACATTGATACATTCAGTGACCCTACTTTACACTGCAGAGCACGAAGAATAAACTTCGCTAAAATTCACATTTAAATGTATTTACATTTTACATACATCGCTGTTCGCATTTAATTTTTAGCGTTTAATTTGGAGCGCTCTTCAAAGGATTCGCTGGGAAAGCTCGTTTTAAACGAAATAGTTTATTTACTTAGGCACATAAGCGATTTTATGTATGGTACTTCGACATTTTATTGAAGTTTTATTCAGTGGGACCGATGATAAAATGAAACAAATGAAGCAAAGTGTTAAAATATCCATAAAAATAAAGTTGTTCTGGGCTGGTTAAATATGAAGTACTTAAGTACCTACCTATCGAAGTTTTACAATGGTACAAAATGCGCGTCATATGTCCCTAAGTGAGAAAAAAGTTATATGGCAAAACAACGTTTGCCGGGTCAGCTAGTAAATATATATTATTATTGTGCAGCACCTTATTGTGATATTTGTAATGTGTGATATTAAATAAATACATAGGTAAATATAACAATAATTATGTATCATATTGTATAATATGTATTGACATGTATATCCTGAGACCGAAAAGAACGGAGCACAAAGTGTTTGAAGCGAGCATATCGGCAGCTACGATTTATCACGCCCAAAAGGATAAAATTTCGTCGCTTAAGTGAAACAAACAAGTGGATAGACAAGTAAATTAAACAGCTTACGAAAGCCGCCCTCGCGGACGCCATTTTAACGACAATACTTCAAGTTTCGAATGACATGTTCCATTTTCGAAGCACTTAACGCTCCCCGATAAGGCCTTTGTCTATAGTAATGCGAGATCGTTCGAAATTCAATTTCGCTGTTTTAAATTTTCTATACACAATTTAAAGAGCTGTCTGTTCATTTTAATCTTAGTGACTGCAAGGCTAAAATACTTATTAATATATGAAGAAGATGAAATTTTGGCTTCAGTTCTCCAATGAGTATCACTTATTTTTTCTGTCTATTTGTTGAAATGCCATAAAAGCAAAAAAATAAATAATTAAAAAATTAAAAAACACGACTGCCCTGTTTTAAAACGAACTAAAAAGTAAAAAACAAGTTATTTTAGTTCATCTGCATATTGACAACGGAAAAAGTGGTCAAATTAAAACAGATAAACTCATATTATGGCAGTCGGGGGACCGTTCTGAGGAACACCTTCTATTCTAAGAGGTCCCCCGACTGCCATAATATGAGTTTATCTGTTTTAATTTGACCACTTTTTCCGTTGTCAATATGCAGATGAACTAAAATAACTTGTTTTTTTACTTTTTAGTTTGTTTTAAAACAGGGCAGTCGTGTTTTTTAATTTTTTAATTATTTATTTTGATTTTATACTTTTTAGTGATGGTCTACGGTGTTTGCAGACATTATTTAATATTTCAAAGATTTAAAAATTAAAAAATTAATATTTTTCCACTTATGTAAAAGTATATTTTAAATATATATATATTCGGTTACTACTCTGTAATACCTTCATTTTGATACCCATATTGTGATAATTGAAGAAAACATTTTGATTTCCACTTTTGAAATTGGCGCCTCACGGTCGCCATATTAACTTTTTCCAAAAAAATATAGCCTATGTTACCCGGAATAATGTAAGGATTCTAACGATACCCCATTTGTCCAAATCGGTTCAGCCATTCAAAAGTTATGGTGGAATAAAGAAACTCACATACATACATACATACATACATACATACATACATACATGAACCCTAAAAACATTACACTCCTTTTTTTGGGCAGTCGTGTAAAAAACCATTATGAACTGAATTAGTAGAAGCACTGACATGCCAAACAATCACAGAAACATTTTTTGACCGCCTAACTTTACTTCGACAATCTCATGGGTGATTACTGATTACTGGTTAGGTAGGTATTAGCTACCTACATTATTATGAAAGCAGAATAGTTAAATCAAAAATTATTATGTCACATTTTCATTTAGGCAATTTAGATTGGACGAATGAACCCAATAAATTCGTTCGAAAATCGGAAATTAATTCGGAAACCGCCATGTCATTGGCTGTTTCCGAACGATGGGCGCCGCTCCGAACGCCGCACGAACTATTTGACATCTGTTTACGAGTTACGAAGGAAATATTTATTGTGTTTTCCCCTTATCCCCCTCAATCTGTTAATGTCCCATTGTTAGGTTTACCCAAGGGTTACCAGGTCTTGAAAGAAAAGCTGGTCATACCAGCCGGTTTATCAGAAAATTTGGGTATAAAGGCACATTGATAATTTTTAGGGTATCTATATGGATTATGGAGTCATACCTATTCTGTTTAATTATCCGGTCATCGATAAGGAACCTGTGCATATGGTCATCAGAAGATTACACGCAAACCTTCTTCATACAAGAAAATGTAGAGTTGCCTGTCGAAATTTCCCACAACGTGCGTGCAGACTATTGAAAAGGGAGTGCTCTGTAGCGGGGACCGCGGTCTATAGACAATACTGCTGTTGGCTTACTACTGACGCTGTCGGTGTCAAAACAAACATCTTTGGCACCGGCGAACTGCCGACATTTTTCTTCGCGGTGCGCCGCTTCCTGGGAAGGTCGGCGCGAAAAATATGCGGTGTCAGAATGCTTGTTTTGTCACCAGCAGTAAGCACACGATGTAGTTCGCTCAGAAAAACCTATAGAATTTTGACAGATGGTATACTGTTTGCTTGTACGAAAAAGGTTTACGTACCTAAATCTTTCGGATGCCCATTTCTTCAGGTTTCTTATCGGTGCACTGGACAGATTCTAAGATATAGGTTTTAATATGATTTTAAGTTAAAATTAAGTTACTAATTAGCTTGTACGGTAGATCGCAGCCATACTTCGTCAAAAAAAAAACGCTACAACATACTATCTACAATCCTCCACTTTTATAATAATAAGCAGATGGGGGCGCTCTCGTAGTCGTTCTAAATAGAGAACTAACTACAAAAAAGTAACTTAACTCCAGGGAACGTATCACATGTACTTGACTCACTTACTTGAAGTTCGCCGGCTGCCAGTAGCGGAGCGTATCTTGAAATCTTGAAAACTTGTTGTATTTTTTCTACCTTTTTTTAAATATTAATAGGAGTCAAGTGGGGCACTGGACGGTGGAGTGGTTTAGTTGCTGGCAATTACGTAAATTATCATGTTTCTTGCTTGTTTATGGAGTAATCTGTATCTATATAACTGTATCTGTATCTTCCTATATTAGCTGACCCGACAAACGTCGTTTTGCCATTTGGGGTATAGGGGAAAAAATAGCTTACGACCTACCCTCAGACCTACCGAACATAATATACAGAAAATTTTATAACAATCTATCGAGCCGTTTCGGAGGAGTTTGGTAACAAAAATTGGCACGAAATATTAGAAAGATTAATTAGGTATTATAAAGCTGAAGAGTTTGTTTGTTTGTTTGAATGTGCTAATCTTTGTTTCAATACCGTTAAAAATAATCCTATGCTACCTATGCCGTGCTGTCCACAGCATAGATAACGATTTATTTGCTTTGTACAAAATCGCAATTTTGGTTAAGGGGATTCATTGAATTTATTTTTGTCTTTCTCACTCTCACGGATACGTTGGTAAGTGCGACATGCAGCGTCGCGGAAGAATATAACAGAAAAACGACCTTTTACCTAATTACTCAAAAACTAAGCCAGTCATCAAAAATCGGTTCTCAGCGTTTTTGAATATTGTAATTACCGACACAATAAAACAAAAATTACAATTACATCAATTGCAGTTTCCGATATATAACAGGAAAACTGAGATTTTGGAGCAACTTTTGCGAGAAAATTTTATCCAATCGTGTTTCTGCTTCTTAGCGATTTTAGAGTAAAGACCCAAAATACATGACGTTTAAATTTGAGATTAATTGTCTTTATAGTTTTTACGTAAAACTTCACTCAAAATCACCTAAATACGGCTTGTAGGCCGTTAAAACCCGGAATGCGGATTTACGGGGAGTCCTCCGAAATTGCTGTTCGAACTGTGCTGTTACAATTTTTGTCCACTGCAAAACGGTTGGCTTCAACGGAACAAAGGATTGGGAATCCCGTCGCATTTTGTAGCAAGGGTCTCTGAGACTAAAGCCTCCCCCACACAGGCGCGATAATATCGCAAGCGTTATTGCGACAGATGTTTTCTGCAGTACATTTTGTATTAGGATGATCAAGTAGTTACACACTGCTGCGATAATAACGCCGCAATGGAAGTATATCGGACGATATTATCGCAAGCGTTATTGCGATATCTGTTTTCAGTACATTTTGTATTAGGATGATCAAGTAGTTACACACTGCTGCGATAATAACGACCGATAATAACGCGGGACGCTGCGTCCGTCTGCGCGTTATTATCGCGCAATAAAATCGGGACGCATTATCGCAATAACGCTTGCGATATTATCGCGCGATAATAACGCGCCTGTGTGGGGGAGGCTTAAGGGTCAATTTACACCGCGGCGGAATGGAATGGAAGGGACTATTTTACATAGCATAATGAACTTTATGTCAATGGTATAAAATACAAAAGAAATAATTCTTGAAAATGCGCGAGGATACCCCAGAAGACGCATGACCTTTTTTTTCTCCTACTTAGTTTGTATCTTATACAATTGACATTAAGTCCATTATGCAATGTAAAGTCGCTTCACTCCCAGGCACTGTTTTTCCTAACTCTTACAACTTCAACGCCTTGGGCTCCTTCAAATCAAGAGTGAATAGGCATTTCTTAGGCAAGCGCCTTCCACCTTAGACTATATCATCACTTTCCATCAGGTGTGATCACAGTCAAGCGCTAGCCTATATTGTTAAAATGAAAAGTTAAAATTTCCACTGTTACTATCGCGGTTCGTGAGATACATCCTGGTACGTGGTAACAGATGGATAGACAGATGGACAGCGGAGTCTCAGTAATAAAAATTAATCACTGCTTAATCGCTCCTAGTGCAGTCGACTAAAATATGTCGCTCATCAGTGTTCTGTCTCCCATGCTTGTCACAAGTAAAGATTAAGTCATATCAAATTGGAGTCAGGAAGTTTAAGCGGAAACTCTCGGGGCGTGAAATTCAAATGAATTCGCAGCGTGTCGCAACGCAAACACGGCTTAATTATTATACATATTTAAGACGTAAATTAGCATAAACCAACAACGCGGTACCCGAACCCTCGGGGGAGGATGACGTAATGTTTTCCTTTGCCGAAATATGCGCCCGCTGGGCCTTAAAAATAAATTAAGTAATTAAGTTGTGTTTAGTTTCCTTTATCGTCTTCAAATTAATTTGAAGATGTCATTTACGTGGACATGTTTCTAGTAGCTATACTCTTACCATTCGTTTATTTTCTCTTTGACACATGAAACCACATGAGGGACCAGAGAGAAATAAAGTTAAAGTGATCTCTTTCTGGCTCCTCGCTATTGCTATATCTGTTTCATGTGTCAAACAGAAAATAAAATAATGGAAAGAGATAGGTATAAAGTTGTTTAACTACGGTGGTTATCGCTACACATCTACATCCGACTAAATCTATTTCTTTGTCTATGTACAACGAAAACTAAAAGAAAAGTCATGGGATTCTTTATATTCTATTCGGAATTTCAACCTGTTAAGATTTCCGAATTTGATGAACGTGTGTTTGGTGCTAAAGATTTATATCTTTAATTTCCTAATTCAAAGTTTACGAGTCTACTCTCAAACGTGTATCTCGATGATAAATGAACATAACACACGGCTACGAAGTTCATACACGTGTGAACTTGTTTATACACTTTGTTCGTGATATCGAATGAGTTGGTATTTTTTGGGGGAGTTTTAATTAAGTTCCTTTAACAAAGGGATTAACTTTAGCATATTTTGTACTTGCTAAGGTATGTGTGAAATGTTACGAAGGTTTTCTGGAAGCAAGTATAATTAATTCTGATCTTTTTTCAGTTACTTTGATGGTAATTACTTATTTTGTATACCTACGTCCTTCACTCAAAATCCGCTACATAAACTTTCAAGATACTTAGATCTCATTGCTCATTTACATTGACAATTCATAAATTTTAAGGGACACCAAAGCCCTTTAGGTTAGGCTTAGGTCAGCTATGGTCATTGGTCACGTCTCGCTTTAAACCTGTCTGTCAATAACCTGTCAAGTGCGAGTCGGACTCGCGCACTGAGGGTTCCGTACTACAACCAGAGGAATAAAACCATAAAAACCACTTTTCTTATCGAACCGCAAAACTAACTTTGTTTTTAGAGGTTTTATTGTAAATATCAAAAAAACTACTTATTAGATCTCGTTCAAACCAATTTTCGGTGGAAGTTTGCATGGTAATGTACATCATGTATTTTTTTTAGTTTTATCATACTCTTATTTTAGAAGTTACAGGGGGGGGGGACACACATTTTACCACTTTGGATGTGTCTCTCGCGCAAGCTATTCATTTTAGAAAAAAATGATATTAGAAACCTTAGTATCATTTTTGAAGACCTATCCATAGATACCCCACACATATGGGTTTGATGAAAAAAAATTTTTTGAGTTTCAGTTCTAAGTATGGGGCACCCCCAAAATTTATTACTTTTTTTTAATTTTGTGTGAAAACCTTAATGCTGTTCACAGAATACATCTACTTACCAAGTTTCAACAGTATAGCTCTTATAGTTTCGGAAAAAAGTGGCTGTGACATACGGACGGACAGACGGACAGACAGACATGACGAATTTATAAGGGTTCCGTTTTTTGCCATTCGGCTACGGAACCCTAAAAATGGCCATGTTTACCTATGGGCTTAGGGTGTTCCTTAAGATTTACCATTTGTTGGTGAAAATAAGCTTAAATGTTCTAAGAGTTCTTTGATCTTACGTGATAAATATAGTTTAAGAATGTATTTTTTTTAAAGACCTAATCAATAGGGGGCTTTACTTTTAATTCACGTAACGTTTGAATGATGTGAATCAAGAAAAAAAATAAAAAAAATTAACACTAAAAATACTTTATGTCTAATGTTTAGAGTGTAAAATTGAATTTATTACAACATAGGAAATACATTTTTCAACCTTATCGCGGAAAGTGAATTTAATTTGACGATTGTCGACCATGTTGCGTTTTGAACTACATTCAATTTTACGTTCTATCTCAATAGTTGTAGGATTAATTTTTCGGTGTTCGCAAAAGATGTTTTGATTTCAATATCGTTCGCAATATATACGTAAATGCCACACCTTTTTAAACATTTCACTTCACAAAATGTAGCTAACGCGTGAATAGTTTAAACATTTCACTTCACCAAATATAGCCGATGCGTTACCTGAATAGTCCCCCTGTTGTGAAAATTAAATAGATACACAGCCCAGAGAAAAGGGTAAGGTAAAGCGAAAACTTCCAATATACCCAACGCAATCCAGCAAGGAGGCGCAATGATAATAACAGTATTTCACCGAAATCCTTATTTACTTAGTTCCTGAATCACGTTTTGTGTTAAGGGCCCATAAACTTGTGTATTTAGTTCACCCTAAGGTCACATTTTATAGCAAAAATTGTAGGGAAACCCGTTGATATTATACCAAACCCAAGATACGCACTCTCTTAGAAAATAGTAGGACTTGGAAATGCTTACTTTCTCATGCGAAGCTTTATACCTTTTCGTGAACAATAAACATGTTAGTTGTTACGAATTCTTTTTTTTTCAGTACCTTAGTACCTTTTAAAAAATTGCCCTTATCAGCGTGTTCCTTGCAAGATTCGCAATCCTTTTAAAATTTGATTTAATAGCTGGTTTTTGTATTTTTTTTGGTTATGAATTCATTAGCCACGATAAATTAGTATAAAAGGAAAGTGATTTTTACATATGAAAGGTATGAATAGTATATTGCGATTTTAACCAACTTTTTGCGTAATCTTAGAAGTGTTTTTAATGTTTTCTTGTAGTTTTTCACGCAAGATATTTACATGTCAAGACTTTGCCTATATCTACGGCACACGTTCGAAGGAGCCACAGGTGCCCTCCATTACCTATTCCGCGCCCATTTGCGTTCGTTACTCGCCGAACACCAATATGTATTAAATTCAACCTTAAAGCCATAGGTATTAAGTTCTTAATTCTTCAGAAGGTAAATATTTACACGCAAATACAACTTGGTTTACGCGTAACACAAATGTTACCAACGGCTGCCTCTTTAGGGTTGCGAAATATGAATTAATTACGAAAGTTTTTCGAAGTTAATCGGTATCTTCTGTTTTTATTAATGTTGAATTGTCACGAATTACAATGTTTTATTGGTTGGAATACCGTAAATGATTTTCAGAAAGTAAATACTACTTCAGCTTCAGAAATTGTGACGTCTATCCAAAATTTAGGTTCAGAAATATTTATCGAAATCTGTATTTTGGAAAATGTGTCTATAATAAAAACAGAAATTATTTTGTTATTAACAATCTAACACAAAATACAATATAACACACTTTATTAAAATCTACAAAGTTATTTGAGCAGAGCATGTGACATGCTCAAAGTTCCTTGAAGTTATAAAGACGCATTCATGCTTTTATTATTTTCTTTTGTTTTGACAACCCTGTTATTATTATTGTACACACTTTGTATTGTATGGTTGATAAGAAAATGCTTTTCTAACTACATTAGGGTCCTTAGACGTGGCATGTCGACGCGCGAATGACTTTCCGAGAAATATTATTCTTGGGTTCGATTTTCCGTTATATACATAGAAAATTGACGTTTCTTGAGGCTAAAGGTTTTAGACCCACGTAGTATAGTAGTTGCAATTAAAAAAAAAAACTAGCTGATAGCTACTTTTTACAAAAAATTGTTAAATACCTACTGCGTGAATCAATAACGTTAAATACTGCGTGAATTAACAATAGTTTGTAAAACCTCAGGATCTGAGTTTCCGGGAAAAATTAATCTCAATCTCCAAATATTGCTGAATAGGACGTCGTAGTGGACAGAAATCGTGTCGGACGGTGTAAAAGCATTCATAAGCTTTTACTTAGAATCCATTTCTTTAGAAAAAAAACTTCTTTAAAGTATCAAAAGGACAACGTACATCTTCATAAACGTCACTAACTGAATGTTATAAAATTAATTTGAACAGTTAAAGTCAACCGTTTTATCACCGACTACAATCCGGTGTCCGACACCCATAGAATTTAATGCGTTAATCCCATAAAAAGGACTCTCTTTGTGCAGGCAAACAAAGACTCGGTAAGACAATGGACGATGGTTTTAATTTTAAGCATTTTTGAGAACGAGCAGGGAGTATTAAAATTAATCAGGGGCTTTTAAGTATTCAAAAATTTGGCTAGATATAATTAGAATGTATTTAATGTGATGGTTTCTGTGAAAGAACATCTAATCCTTCGTGTTTACCTTAAATCCACACGATAACCATACGGTGAAATGCATGAAGAATTTTGTAGCCCTTTATAATCTTTTTTTATTTGTTTTATTTAATTATCGTCTTAGCAGCTTGAGCCCTGTAGCTCAGTAGCAGAGCACCCAGCCATGAAAGCTGGGACTTTGGAGACGCGCATTCAATTTATTTATTAAGGGACAAAAATACAGTCATGCACTATACATGGTAACTTACTAATATGCACAAATAAAACATTGAACACTGCACGACCCACACCGTTGTCCACAGGCACAGGCAGAGAGAAAAATAGGCACGTAGCAATGCACGTTATTTAGTACGATGAAGTTAATAAACTGAGGATGAAGTACTTGTTTTCAATTTGAGGCTGCTTATGATCAACCTCTTGACAGCAAAAATGTCTATACATATTGCCAAAGTGTTCCTTCTGCATTCGAGCGGCATCTTTTAAATTAATTAATTTTAATTTTTATGTTCGATCATGCTTTAGTTTAAATTTAAACTAATTGTTTGCTAACATCCTATACCGTGTATACCTCCAAACTTCCACGATTTATGTTTCTACCAAATGTGTTAATCTTATATTCTGGTTGTTTTCAGGTAAGTAATGGCTGACTTTTTAAGAAGCATGTAGGTACCATCTCAGTGTACTTGAGGTAAGTTGAACGAATTCAGTTCAGCCTAGCGATTCACTTAATGCGTCGGCTGCATTTCGTGAAGTGAAATGTTTAAAAAAAAACTTGAACACGTGAACTACTGAAGCAGAAGCGTATGCTTGCAAGTCATACAATAATTTCTCGTAGCTTAATTTTAGTTAATATTTTTTTTCTCGCTCTCTCTGTCTCTATGATATTACTTGCATTACAAGTCTTTAGAATTTGATTAAAATCTGATTGACGTTGACATTTAATTTAATTATTGTTTTTTTTAGTTAATGTATGTACTTAATAGTAATTCTGCTTATTTTTTTATTTATATTCAATACTTTAAATAATAATGTAAGTATGCCAAAGATTTTTGCTCACTGTTGTTTGTAGTTCATTGTGAGGGATAATTATACATATTTTATGTCAGCTTTCCTTATTGTCATGGTTTCCAAGTTCCAACAAACCACAAATCACAATTTGTGCATATAAATTTATCTATTTATTTTTGTTAAAATAAAATTCTCTTTGGAAATTGAAATCGAGACCAAGTATCACAAAATTGTTTCCATTCAAGAAATCCCACTCAAAATTTAGATTCGTATAAACAAATCCTTGAACAGGTATCGAAGGCGATCCGTCATTTCGCGTGCAAACAGTCGGCGGAATTGAAAACGAAACCTTTCGGCGAAGTCAAAGCTTTTTCAAAGTTAATCGAACCGCTCAAGTCGAGAGTGGGACTGGAGACCAATCGGAAATGCGTTATGAACGCTCAAGTCAATTTGTATCCGCTACTTTGAACTGCGATATTAATAATGGCTTTTTAATAAGGGGGTGATTTTTAAATAATTTTCTATTTATTTTCTTCGTAAGGACATGCGTATTTCGATTTCTGAGCGCGATTTTTTAGTGTTTCGTACGAAAAGTGTAAAACGGGTCAATATTATTAAGACTTCGCTGTCTGTCCGGCTGTTATCTGACTCTTTTTCGTGAACTGTGATAGTTAGATAGCTGAGATTATGTACGTATTTCTGTTGCCGTTATATAACAAGGAATTCTAAAAAAACAGAATAAAATAAATATTTAAGAGGGCTCTCAATTCACAAACAACAAACGTGATTTATTTTGCTCGTTTTAGAATTTGATGGACGTGTTTTGCAACAAAATTCCTCCGAAATGGCTTGACCGATTTTTATGATTTTTTTTGTGAAACTACGTAAGCCTGGGAACAGGATGTAAATTATTTTTAATGCCGGTTCCCAATATTCTATCTACTTATGTTCCTACTATAGGTGTCAATGTGACATTAAGGTAAACCGTTACCATGTCTTTAGTAAGGCAAACCATTGATAGATAGAATATTGCGAACCGTCGTAAGTGAGGAATTATTTCTACGGCAAAACAACGTTTGCCGGGTCGGCCAGTTTAAACGTGTATATAAAAAAATTGGTTGCCTGTAAAGTCGGTTTACTGACGATAGTTGAACGTGACAACGTCTTCTTTGTCACTCGTTCTGTGCTCGCGAGGTAACGCCGGTAACGCCGCATGAGCGAGGTAACGCCGGATGAGTCATGTTTTTTCGTGCTTGCAACCGGCTCTATCGATTTATAAGACGTTGTCACGTCAAAAAATTGGATAGTTGAACGTGACAACGTCTTCATTGTCGCTCGTTCCACGCTCGCGAGGTATCGCCGGTAACGCCGCATGAGCGAGGTAACGCCGGATGAGTCATGTTTTTTCGTGCGTGCAACCGGCTCTATCGAATTATAAGACGTTGTCACGTCAAAATTATTTCAAAGCGATTGGTACACTTGCAGCCTGAGCTCAATGTAGCCGCAAAAACTCAATTTGTGAGAAAGAATTGGCAAGAACAGCCTCGTGCAGCGTACCCCACCGCCGCGACTCCGCGCCGCCGGCTCGGCCGCAGCGTAGCGCGGAACGTAAACAGGGAAGCGGGATCGATACGGCGGCAAACACGGCGGTCGCCATGGCAACGGCGCGCCCCGCTACTGCGACCACGCACGCCGCGCACCCCATGGGATACGTGCGCTGTGGGGGTAGTACAGGTTGTACAACACTTGCCTTTTCGCAATCGGAAAAGCTGCAACGGAACAATGCTACTTTTGGGGAGAGGAGAACACCCCAAGGCACGCTATCTTTGAATGTCCCTCTTGTGCAGACCTGAGAACAGCGGCGCAAGAAGCAGATACCGACGTGGAAGCCCATAACTTGATAGCTCGCATGGTGTCGGGGGAAGAACCTTAACAGCGATACAGCCAAATGTTGAGAAGGATAATGAGGAGAAGAGAAGATAGGGACGGAACCACAGCCTGGCAGCGTCTCAAGTGGGCAACTGCTTAGTTCACAATGTTTCCGCTTGGGCGCTGCACGCTGGCTGATTATAGATGTATGGAAAAATCCATTCTGTTTATTCGAAGCGAGTCGACTCGAAAGTTGTACAAAAACCTGTACTAACCCTACTGTTTTTGGAACGAAAGTTCCTTTCCGAATGATTCTGCTCAGGCGTAAGAAAAGTGGATTTTTCCATCAAGAAAATCGCAACACGATGAAAATCCACGTTTATTATATCCAAGTACTAAAAGCCTTCGCTGATACGAGCATGTCATAATTAGCATGCTCTGATTAGCTGTATCTTTTGGTACTAGAAACTCGTTAGCGCGAGCTAACTTGGCACAGCGCCATCTATTGAGCGATGAGAGAACTATCCGTTCCAACCGAGTGTTCCATAAGGATTTTTCGCCAAATCAGTTCGTTATATTTAGAGTGATTGAGTGCTAAACATCCAAACTTTGACGTTTAGTAATAAATGTGCATACTAGACATAGATATATAATACTAAGAATTACTTGTCAGCGCTAAAAAGTGTCCGAACCGAAAGAGAGATAAAACGCGAAAAGGGAGACAATCGAACTATACCTAGTTGCAAGTAAAATTAAGCTGTATAATAATGGTTTAAGACATAAATTACAATGTTTTAGTTTGTAATGTTTATAAAAATACACAAACCCTCCTTTATATACAGGTTTTCTCGGGACACCTTTTTCGTGAATTTTATATTACACCCTTAGATAGTAAGTCAATGATACTAGAAAAAGACTGTTTCTTTCGGTCAAGCTAATGCGATTCGGGACAATACACGGTCCGCGTGCAGCGTGGTGACCCTGCATGCAGGGCGCTGCCCCTGTCGTGAGTTGTGACGCGCTATTCAGCTGTACAGATACAGATAGTGCGGGCGTATTGTTGCACTAGCTGGGGAATGCGACTTCGTATAATCGGAAATGTATACATTCCCTTATATAGAACGTGTAAGAAAAAGTCGAAATAATTTTGAAGGGTAAATAAGTGTACTTAATAAAGAATCACCCTGTAAAAATATTAAATAGAAATAAGCATATTTTTAAAGGGTGAATCGATATCAAGTACACTTATGTACCCCCAATTTTATATATAATATCATTGTGTACCCCTCAATATTATAACGACTTTTCGTTACACGTTGTACCTATATGTATATAAAGTTCTCATGTCACAGTGTTTTCAACAAAACTCCTCCGATTTCTCGTGTACTCAAATCCCGTAGGTCTGCAAATAGGACGTACCTAAACTAATTTTCTTACTTGCTCCTTGGTTAGAAATAATTAATATGGCAAAACAACGTTTGCTAGGTCAGCGAGAGCTTGAAACAAAACTCATTGATTAAGGGGTTGATAGATTTTATGATATACTTTTTGTGTATATGCGGTAGGTCTTAGAATAAGACGTAAATAAAGCTTTTTGTAAATCCCTTAGTGAAAAATTATTAATGTGGCAAAACGACGTTTGCTGGGTCAGCTTAACATACTAATTAAATTCTCACTTATCTATAAGGATAAAAAAAATTCCGTTAAGTAATTGACATAGTATATTTTAATAGTTAAATTATATTTAAATCATAAATTATCTTAAACCGGTCAAATATATTGCTCCTTAATTGAGCCGTTTGATGGAAATTTCCAAACGGAAAGAAAAATATAATATATACATAAGTGAGTGTTACTTATCAGTATCGAATTCCCAAAGAAGTGTTCTGGAAAATGGTCGAATATTGATCCTTTGTAAAACATTCAATACGTAACAGCTATTGAATATTTACCTATAGGCAACATATTCGTACGCCTTAGCAATTGCTTAAATAAATAATAATAAGAGATCCGAGAAATAAGATCAAAGAATTCACAATTTTTCTGTTTTCGTATTCACGTCACCTTTACGAGTATGCGTAAAAGAATTTACCTCGTATTCCCTATCGTAGGGTTGCCAGCGTGGAACAGATATAAATATTTTTTTTTTATAATTGGTAGGCTTGCGCTGGACTACAATCACGTCTGATGAACAGAAATGATGAGGTCTAGGATAGAGCGCGCTTTCCCAGAAAATGCCTATTCACTCTTCTCTTGAAGGCACCCAGATTGTATTTGGCTGGGAACACGGAAGCTGGATGGGTATTCCACGCCTTAGCGGCTCGTATCAGAAACGTAGAAGTAAAACGTTTCCTTCGAGTACGCTGGACATCAACCACATACGAGGATCTCTCGAAGTCTAATAACATCTTCGTGGAACAGGTAAATCCTGTTGCTTGCCAATAACAAAATTAATCAAGCGATTCCAATGAATAATTTTTTTAACACTCTTTTGTACTTTTTGTCGAATCTATATCAATTTTGAAAATTCACAATGGAATATGTAATTCAAATGGCAAGACACCTATACTTATCGAGATAATCTGATAGTTTTTGGCACTATACGCAGTATTGCATCTCACAATCTAGCGAAAATTTAAAAAAAATAAAAAAACAACACAATACAACGTATTTTTTTAAGCACCATAACCTGGTTACCATCTAGGACCAAAGTCAAGACGAAACAAACAAGTCCAAACTCGATGGGGTGGCGTCGTTTAACATCCAAGTTCCTATGGTCACCTGCTGGTTCCAATATCAAATATGCTTCATGTCATATTAATTCTGTATTGTCAGCTGATTTACACACACATGCAAAATTTTAGCTCAATCGATAACCAGGAAGTGGATCAAATTTTACTTGCAAGATGTGACTTCGCACAAATAAACATGGGGACTGGTGAAACTAAGTAAAAGCTTGTAAAAAAAAATTATCTACGTTTATCTACGGCAATTGTAGTTTATAATATACGGCGGTAATAGTAAGTGGCAGCCCTATCGAAGGCATAATTTGTGTTCGACATGTAATTCTACTCCTCTCTACTTACGCGACTCGAATAAAGTCTGATTAAAAATTTCCATATTTATTCACGGCATCATATTCTTTCTCATTACATATTACATACTCTTATTACATAGTACATACTGAGTGTTTTTCCACTCTTAAGTACCTCCTCTATCGAAAACTCATGTTATTTATATTATACATCTGATAAATCCTGATCATTGAAAACCTCTCCGAAAGGTCCTTGAAATAATTTATTACTTAACATCAATCAAGCTGCAATTATTAATTATTTTTTTTCAGTTAAGATAGTAACGCTAATAGATTTCCTCTGCTACTACTTACACATATTTTGTGAGCAAAACTTACTATTTCGTGTTGGTACGAAAACTGCTTAAAAAGCTTTTTTTTGTGTTTCAGGGAGATGTGATTTGTGCACATCATTTATTATTCTAATTATGTAATTACTCAACTTGAATAAGCGAAGTCGGTTTAAAAATTAACTTCCACATACTCGTTGCGTAAGTAAAAAAACAAAAGACTTCAAAACAAAATAACTTAAAAGTTACGTGAGCTCCTTGGTAAACATCTTAATTGGAGGAATTGTAAGAAAAATCTGAAGAAAAGTTTCAGTTACTTAACTTGAACAAAGTCGAGCGACTTCGCTTTATTCAATGAAGTTCCACGCTTGGAACACTTGGAATTTGTTTGAAAAATAAACTCGGGCCACGGCTTTGTCTAAAGCGACATTTTAAAGAAAGATATTTTTAAAAGATTTGCCCTAAGCAACCCATTTGTGAATACAGTACGCGCGGCGAAAGTTTGGCTTTGACCGTTATTGCGCAGAAATCAGAAATTGGATATCAACCAATCAGAATTTGCAGAAATTGGGTATCAACCAATCAGAATTTGGGTACCCATGCGCAGTAATCCCCTCCACCCGAAGGTCAAAGCCAAACTCTCGCCGCGCGTACTGTACTGTAGTTTTGCTGAAGCGAGAGCAATATAGAAATCTTCCTCTCAGCGTGTCAAATGCCCGGCTAGCCAGCTAGACAAATAAGGCTCAATTTACACCGCGGCGGAATAGAATGTAATGGAAGCTTAAATTTCACCTCATGTCGCGAAAACGCTGTAATGCTGATTTCAGCGAATTGTTTCGTAAACGCTTCATGCCGCACTACTGCGACCAACCTAACTGAATCCCCGTTCGCGCCACTTCCCGCGGATTCCACAGATGGCGCCAGCAGCTACGGGAATTTTTGAGAATGCGCGAGGATTCCCCGGAAGACGCGTGACTTTTTTTTGATCTAATTTAATATGTGTCTTATACAATTGACATAAAGTTCATTATGCTATGTTCAATTTCGTTACAAAAAGTCGCTTCTATTCCATTCCGCGGCGGTATAAATTGACCCTAATTCTACATCGAAAGTTCTATTTATATCTATTAATTACACAATTATGATTTACAATTGACAATTTTACACTTATGCGGTTGACATCCAACAAACTAGCATGAAACGTTTTTCTTTCACGTTACTGATACTAACTAATACGCTAAGGTGTGGAACGCCCTTTCAGCCTCTGTGGTCCCGGCCAAGAGAAGAGTGAAAGCCTCTCTCAAAACCTCTTTAGACTTCATCACTGCTATCAAGCATGATTAAAAAAAAACAAATGAAATAAATACCTAGTAAACAAGATGTCGATAGATTGAAGCTTCGTAAAGTTACGACTATTTAGTATGATTAGTAGGTATGACAGGATCCGCCACATATAATACGGTCCTTGCTGCCTCAATATCTTAGGAAGTTTATTATTTCATACCGCATGTCGCACTGCCAAAAGTCCATAGCCCGATATTTAGAGACACAGTTACCCTGTTACGTACATTGGTCAGTAGACTTAAAATATTGGATTTAGGAGGAAAACTCCACTAGTTTTCGATATTTGGAGGAAATAACTTTCGGTATCTAGTGTCGGGGCGAAATGCATTCGGGATTAGCATATACATCTGTCTTTGTCGCCCCGGATGTGTGGACGTTTGCCGGAGTGAGATAAATGATTATTGCATTTTGTTCTCGTAAATGGTAGTACGTACCTACTCCTATTTTTAACTGTGACAAGTCTTTGTGTTGATGATAGTGTTTTAGACAGTTTAAAGAGAGAGGCACGAAAGTTTTTAAATTACTTACAGAAAAATGACCCGTGTTTGTGATCATGAAAACATGATTAAAAAATTGCAATTTAGATTTTTACTTATGATGCAAAATTTCGTAGAGAAAAAAAGTTTTGGAAAAGGACATTGTCATAATTCGCCTACGAATCAACATTCGTTTGACATATATAGTAATTCTTATCATATTTTAAATTATTTACTTCAAATACTAGAATTCCACGGACACTTCAGAATAATTAAAAATAATTAATAAGATTCTTCATTGATTTCTCTACTTTTTCGCATAGATTTACGACGTCACTTCCGTTTATCGAACAAAATCCAATAATCGCTTTCAGCGCTTGATCCCAAGGATGTAATAACACCTCAAGTAGCTTAAAGCGCTAAGTACAACACGTTAAAGCGCTGGTCAGGAGCTAAGATTAAAAAAACAGAGTAGGACAAATACAACATTGCGAGCGAGAAACAAATACAGCTTATCTTAGCGTTCGAGTGAGATGGAACATCATCGTATTTGTTTTCTTTAAAGTCTATGTTGTAGGTATTCTGTGCAATTGTCTTTTGTAAAGTCTATGAACAGAGATAGAACAATCAAAGAGGGGTAAAATATAACCTCAAAATCGAAAAGATTTTTGTTATTAAATAAATTCTCAGAAGTGTCCCTTGTTTTATTCTGCTTTCAGGGATATGAAGAGGTCATTTTGAACCCATTAATCACTATTTTATGACTGTTGGTTCTTAGGCGAACTTTGTATGGGAGCTGTTCAATGTCCTTTGTTTTATATAATATCTGTATCGGGTACTGTATACATGTAGTACCCGATACAGGTACTGGGAAATATATCTATAGCAAAATCATTTCACGTTTCGTTGATTGGCCAGTGATCACACGCCTGCTTCCGCGTTGAACCTCATACCTTTCAAAATAAAATAAGCAGGCCAGTTTAGAAGCCACTAATGTCTGGATTGGTTTTGCTATGTTTTGGGAGAGAGACTTCGGCCGGGGCAGATCACCAAAGACATACTTGCAAGCGATAGGTTTCTATGAAGTCCGTAGATAAGTCCGAAGAACGCAGGTGAGATTGCAGTCAAGTTATTTGTAATGAATAAAATAGGTAATCAATGAATAAGACGGCCAGTAAGCAACAAGTAGTAGGTGCAGTCTTCCAGCTCATTAGGCCTTCCTGATCGTCTGGCCGGCTCGCCTCGACATCCTCCGGAATCGATACGTGTGACGCAAGAGTATCGAGTGGCGGCCGCGGAATCGATGCGGTGTAACGCTACACTAAACGGAAGACCCTGTGTGTCGCAAACCTTGTTATATCACGTTGTAAATAAATAAATAAATAAATCTATATATATAAAAGAATGAGGCATTTTGGTGATTTTGGTTGTTCCAAGGATTCCGCCAAAACTATAGGTCGTAGAGATCTGAAATTTGGTACCTAGGTAGATATTAGGTCATGAATTCGTACTAAGACGGGGATTCCAGAAATTCAAATTGTAAGGGGTAAAAACCGTTGGTTTTTTGGATTTCCCCATACAAAAGTGAAATTTTTTTCGTTGTTCCAGGAATTCCCGAAAAGCTACAAGTCGTAGGGATCTAAAATTTGGTACCTAGGTAGATATTAGGTCATGAATTCGTACTAAGACGGGGATTCCAGAAATTCAAATTGTAAGAGGTAAAAACCGTTGGTTTTTTGGATTTCCCCATACAAAAGTAAAATTTTTTTCGTTGTTCCAGGAATTCCCGAAAAGCTACAAGTCGTAGAGATCTGAAATTTGGTACCTAGGTTGATATTAGGTCATGAATTCGTACTAAGACGGGGATTTCAGAAATTCAAATTGTAAGGGGTAAAAACCGTTGGTTTTTTGGATTTCCCCATACAAAAGTGAAATATTTTTCGTTGTTCCAGGAATTCCCGAAAAGCTACAAGTCGTAGGGATCTGAAAATTGGTAACTAAGTAGATATTAGGTCATGAATTCGTACTAAGACGGGGATTCCAGAAATTCAAATTTAAAGGGGAAAAAACCGTTGGTTTTAGGGATTTCTCCATACAAAAGTGTAATTTTTTTCGTTGTTCCAGGGATTCCCGAAAAACTAAAAGTCGTAGAGATCTGAAATTTGGTACCTAGGTTGATATTAGGTCAAGAATTCGTACTAAGACGGGGATTCCAGAAATTCAAATTTAAAGGGGTAAAAACCGTTGGTTTTAGGGATTTCTCCATACAAAAGTGAAATTTATTTCGTTGTTCCAGGGATTCCCGGAAAACTACAAATCGTAGAGATCTGAAATTTGGTACCTAGGTTGATATTAGGTCATGAATTCGTACTAAGACGGGGATTCCAGAAATTCAAATTGGAAGGGATAAAAATCCTACTTTTAAGGGATTTTCCCATACAAAAGTGTAATTTTTGCGTTGTTCCAGGGATTCCAGCGAAATTAAAAGTCGTAGAGATCTGAAATTTGGTACCTAGGTTGGTATTAGGTATATCATGAATTCGTATTCAGAAAGGGATTTTCGAGATTCAAATTTTGAGGAGAAAAAATTTTGAATTTTTTGGCCGCCATTTTGAACTTTTTTGTTACTGGGCCGATTGCTTTGAAAATCGATATTTGACTATGGCAGAAAGCAGAGAGACGGAATTTGTGGTCAAAATTTAAAAAATAGGCCGCCATTTTGAACTTTTTTGTTACTGGGCCGATTGCTTTGAAAATCGATATTTAACTATGGCAGCAAGCATAGAGAAGGAATTTGTGGTCAATATTTAAAAAAGTGGCCGCCATTTTGAACTTTTTAGTTACTGGGCTGATTGCTTTGAAAATCGATATTTGACTATGGCAGCAAGCATAGAGAAGGAATTTGTGGTCAAAATTTAAAAAAGTGGCCGCCATTTTGAACTTTTTTGTTACTGGGCCGATTGCTGTGAAAATCGATATTTGACTATGGCAGCAAGCATAGAGAAGGAATTTGTGGTCAAAATTTAAAAAAGTGGCCGCCATTTTGAACTTTTTTGTTACTGGGCCGATTGCTTTGAAAATCGATATTTGACTATGGCAGCAAGCATAGAGAAAGAGTTTGTGGTCAAAATTTAAAAAAGTGGCCGCCATTTTGAACTTTTTTGTTACTGGGCCGATTGCTTTGAAAATCGATATTTTACAGTGGCAGCAAGCATAGAGAAAGAGTTTGTGGTCAAAATTTCAAAAATAGGCCGCCATTTTGAACTTTTTTGTTACTGGGCCGATTGCTTTGAAAATCGATATTTGACTATGGCAGCAAGCATAGAGAAGGAATTTGTGGTCAAAATTTAAAAAAGTGGCCGCCATTTTGAACTTTTTTGTTACTGGGCCGATTGCTGTGAAAATCGATATTTGACCATGGCAGCAAGCATAGAGAAGGAATTTGTGGTCAAAATTTAAAAAAGTGGCCGCCATTTTGAACTTTTTTGTTACTGGGCCGATTGCTTTGAAAATCGATATTTGACTATGGCAGCAAGCATAGAGAAAGAGTTTGTGGTCAAAATTTAAAAAAGTGGCCGCCATTTTGAACTTTTTTGTTACTGGGCCGATTGCTTTGAAAATCGATATTTTACAGTGGCAGCAAGCATAGAGAAAGAGTTTGTGGTCAAAATTTCAAAAATAGGCCGCCATTTTGAACTTTTTTGTTACTGGGCCGATTGCTTTGAAAATCGATATTTGACTATGGCAGCAAGCATAGAGAAGGAATTTGTGGTCAAAATTTAAAAAAGTGGCCGCCATTTTGAACTTTTTTGTAACTGGGCCGATTGCTTTGAAAATCGATATTTGACTATGGCAGCAAGCATAGAGAAGGAATTTGTGGTCAAAATTTAAAAAAGTGGCCGCCATTTTGAACTTTTTTATTACTGGGCCGATTGCTTTGAAAATCGATATTTGACTATGGCAGCAAGCATAGAGCAGGAATTTGTGGGCAAAATTTAAAAAAGTGGCCGCCATTTTGAAGTTTTTTGTTACTGGGCCGATTGCTTTGAAAATCGATATTTGACTATGGCAGCAAGCATAGAGAAGGAATTTGTGGTCAAAATTTAAAAAAGTGGCCGCCATTTTGAACTTTTTTGTTACTGGGCCGATTGCTTTGAAAATCGATATTTGACTATGGCAGCAAGCATAGAGAAGGAATTTGTGGTCAAAATTTAAAAAAGTGGCCGCCATTTTGAACTTTTTTATTACTGGGCCGATTGCTTTGAAAATCGATATTTGACTATGGCAGCAAGCATAGAGAAGGAATTTGTGGTCAAAATTTAAAAAAGTGGCCGCCATTTTGAACTTTTTTGTTACTGGGCAGATTGCTTTTAAAATCGATATTTGACTATGGCAGCAAGCATAGAGAAGGAATTTGTGGTCAAAATTTAAAAAAGTGGCCGCCATTTTGAATTTTTTTGTTACTGGGCCGATTGCTTTGAAAATCGATATTTGACTATGGCAGCAAGCATAGAGAAGGAATTTGTGGTCAAAATTTAAAAAAGTGGCCGCCATTTTGAACTTTTTTTTTACTGGGCCGATTGCTTTGAAAATCGATATTTGACTATGGCAGCAAGCATAGAGAAGGAATTTGTGGTCGAAATTTAAAAAAGTGGCCGCCATTTTGAACTTGACTATGGCAGCAAGCATAGAGAAGGAATTTGTGGTCAAAATTTAAAAAATGATGAACTTTTTGGCCACCATTTTGAACTTTTTTGTTACTGGGCCGATTGCTTTGAAAATCGATATTTGACAACGGCAGCAAGCATAGAGAAAGAATTTGTAGTCAACATTTTAAAAAGTGGCCGCCATTTTGAACTTTTTTGTTACTGGGCCGATTGTTTTCAAAATTGATATCTGATTATCGCAGCGAGCATAGAAAAGAAATTTTTGGTAAAAATTTAAAAGAATTGGCCACAATTTTGTACTAATATGTCTTACCATGGTAGCAAGCAACCACGGCCGGATGTATGAACGGACGGTGGAGTCTTAGTAAGAGCTTTTACCCTTTGGGTACGGAACCCTAAAAATGGCCACCATATTTAACTTTTTTGTGACGATCGAATGTTTCAAAATCAATATGTGACTATTACCAGGAAGCAAGAGAAAATTTTGTGGGCAAAATGGTGTGTAGTGCAGGAATTTTGGAAATTAAACCACCATAGTAAAGCATACCTCAGAAGTTAACGTGAGCGAAGCCGCGGGCGTTTGCTAGTAAATAAATAAAGCTTTATTTAGATTCCTCACAGTATAAGTTCTTATAGTAATAATCTACTCTTAAAATAACAATTTTTTGTTTTCTACTTAATAACAGTTCTTCTAATTTACAATGCTACTCGTATTACAATCTCGAGCCTACTACTTACTAATAATTAATTTACTGTACTTATAAACTGTAATGCTTCTATTCTATTCCAAAAAAAAACATTTATCCTTTTTATTATTTTTTCCTATCGTAAAACGTACTACGTTGTTTATATAATTGTTATTAGCTATGATTAGTTATGGTAGGTACATGTTTTCTTAAAAAATAATTACTTCTAACTGTAAGGACCGCAGAGCGGTTAAAGCCTCTTCCGTTTTTTTTTTCATTTTATATATCTGTTATTAACTTTTGATACTTGGAAGGTTTTAGTCCTACTACCCCCGCGGTGACCAGCCGTTCTGGGGGAGATTTTATTTTTATTATTTATATTCTGTCATAATAATGGTTGTTGTTATGTTGGAGGCGGAAACCTTTTTAATTTACCTACTTATGTAATAATTGCTCTGGTGTCATGTTTTCTTTACTTTTGTCTTGAAACGTGTACTGACGAATGTCGTTAGACACGGTCTTGTTCTTTTTTTCTTTCTGTCTTGTATGGTTTTTTTCCTTAAGTTTATTTTGTGGCGGAGTGATGTAAAGAGGTCTTTTTTGGCCTACATTAGGTCGAGAATTAGTTTTTGCGATTTCATTGTTTTTTATCACTATTATTCTATCATACCTAAGGACTGCTTTATTTCCTTGTTCCCTTTCTTTTTTCACCTGTTCTTGAAGATTTTTTCGAATTTCTAGTACTCTGTATGGATAATCGTGCTTCACGTAAATACTGGTATTTTCTAAGGATTTTTTACGTTTTAAAAGCTTTATTTTCGTGCCTAGTCTCACAAAAGTGACATTAATAGGCCTGATTTTATCCGCATCCATTTTCCCCACTCTTTGAACCTTTTCTATGTCATCTACGCTGCAATCTATTGACATTTCGTTTTTTATTATTTCTACAATTTTCTCCTCAAGTTCCGCATAACTTTTTTCTCCCTCTGGGACTCCAAAAAATATTAAATTCTTTTCTCTCAGTTGTTTCTCTATAAGAGATATTCTTTTTTCTTGTTCTTCATTAGTGATTTTTATATTTTGTAATTCCTTCTGTAAGCATTCAAATTTCTGATCAATATTCTTGTTTATATTTGTTGTAATTTTTTCTTCCATTAATTGCAAAGCTTTCAAAAGTTGATCTGTATCTCCAGCCATAATGAAACGATTATTTCAACTTATCGTTCAAAAAGGATTTTATATTTAATCAAAAATTTAAGTAAGTAATATATTTTAACACCTAGTTATATGTATATTATGTGCATACCTTTTTACATATTACGTAGGTACATTATGATAATAGTTAATACTATACAAAAGATCTATTTCTAATACAAGGCTGGAAATCACAAATAAAAATATGCAAGTTCCGCGGGAATCACGGATACGATCATTCAGTTTATGTAGGTAGGTCCAGAATCAGATTTATGCTGGGTAGATATTCGTCGTCCGTTCAAAACAAAATGAAATGCGAGCGACAAGCGGGCTGTCTCGGCTTGTAAGGTATTCAATTCGTCCAACCAAAATACAATTCTTCACTTTCCTTAAGTAATTAGTTCATACATACTTCCTTATCACATAATTTGTAGTTTATTCAACTGATCGATGGTATCGTTTTGCAACGTCCGTTTGACAGCTCTTCCTTGAACACTCATCCACTAATAATTTAGCATAAATGCACTCGAAAAGTTTATTAGATATTTAGTCACTAGGGCAGTTAGTGTTCGAGCGACATCGGTCAGTATTTTTCTGTGATGAACACAACAGAACATTGGCGATCACTAGGTATAGGTATTAGACACCATTACGTTGCAGTTTGCACTATTAATCACTGTGTGGATGATTTTACTCCATTATTTCGTTTTCGACGTCCACTAGAGGCTTAGATAACACTCTCACGGGATATTTACACCTATTTCTAACCAATTTTAGCGTTTTATTACATAAAAAATCACTATTTCCAATTTATTTAATACTTTAAATACGGAGCAGTTGTTGACATGACACACTAGCGCCGCCTACTTCGCCTTATATCACGTTGTACTATTTTTTTTTCTTTACGTAGCAAAGAGCGACGAGACGTGACGTTCACCTGTTGCTATAATGATACGTCCGTTCGTGACAGTTGCAGTGCGTGGCAGGATTCTGCATTGCAGTTCATACCTGCAGTGCAATGCACTGCGCTCATCATAGCTTGTGCGATGGACATCTGACCTCTATACTACAAGTACGCTACGATCTTCTAAGGTGTGGAACACCCTTCCAGCTTCCGTGTTCCCAGCCAAATACAATCTGGGTGCCTTCAAGAGAAGAGTGAATAGGCAATTTCTAGGCAAGCGCGCTCCATCCTAGACCTCATCATTTCTGTTCATCAGACTTGATTGTGGTCAAGCGCAAGCCTATCAATTATAAAAAAAAAAAAACGCTGGACCTCAGACTGTCAACGTAAAAATGAAGACACTTGATTATCTCCACTTTGGCGCTGATTTTTGCGTAACCTGGCGTTAGCGTCCGTGGAACTCAAATAAAATGACATTCACACAGTCATTTGTAAATTTCACTTATAAATGCCAATTTTAGTACCTGGCACCTTCAAGGGAGGCTCTTCAGAATGGCACAAAACAGTCAATTGTATAGAAAATTAATTTTTAGAGGATTAATAGAGGCCAGTGGATGGTACCCCTTCAGATGGATTCGGCCCCGACCCTCCACTTTCCACATCCACCAGCTACCAAATTATTACATGTGATCTTTGGTCATTGATGCAGTTAGGCATTTGATATACTTTGACATTGGTACAAATTCTGTTGTGTATAATCTCTAAACTAATTTGATGCGTCTAAAAATAGTGCTATCCGTTTCCATTTCGGTAAGGATATCATTATTTTTTAGACGCTTCATTAGTTTAGACTTAGAGATTGTGCGAACTTTGATATAATGTGTCAAAATATTATGTCAGACTTAAGTATTACACAAGTTCTCATTTCAAATTAATTACATAGAGATAGTACTAATTGCTAGTTTCTGTACTTGGAGGTATAGTCCCTTTTCAAATCTTAAGACAGGTATTTAGCCGATGTAAGTCTTTGTAGCCGTAACAAAGCGAAATGCTACATACAGGCGAGTACATATACGATACTTGGAATACCTCATAACTCTTATCTATATATATAAAAGAATGAGGCATTTTGGTGATTTTGGTTGTTCCAAGGATTCCGCCAAAACTATAGGTCGTAGAGATCTGAAATTTGGTACCTAGGTTGATATTAGGTCATGAATTCGTACTAAGACGGGGATTTCAGAAATTCAAATTGTAAGGGGTAAAAACCGTTGGTTTTTTGGATTTCCCCATACAAAAGTGAAATATTTTTCGTTGTTCCAGGAATTCCCGAAAAGCTACAAGTCGTAGGGATCTGAAAATTGGTAACTAAGTAGATATTAGGTCATGAATTCGTACTAAGACGGGGATTCCAGAAATTCAAATTTTAAGGGGAAAAAACCGTTGGTTTTAGGGATTTCTCCATACAAAAGTGTAATTTTTTTCGTTGTTCCAGGGATTCCCGAAAAACTAAAAGTCGTAGAGATCTGAAATTTGGTACCTAGGTTGATGTTAGGTCGAGAATTCGTACTAAGACGGGGATTCCAGAAATTCAAATTTTAAGGGGTAAAAACCGTTGGTTTTAGGGATTTCTCCATACAAAAGTGAAATTTATTTCGTTGTTCCAGGGATTCCCGGAAAACTACAAATCGTAGAGATCTGAAATTTGGTACCTAGGTTGATATTAGGTCATGAATTCGTACTAAGACGGGGATTCCAGAAATTCAAATTGGAAGGGATAAAAATCCTACTTTTAAGGGATTTTCCCATACAAAAGTGTAATTTTTGCGTTGTTCCAGGGATTCCAGCGAAATTAAAAGTCGTAGAGATCTGAAAATTGGTACCTTGGTTGGTATTAGGTATATCATGAATTCGTTTTCAGAAAGGGATTTTCGAGATTCAAATTTTGAGGAGGAAAAATTTTGAATTTTTTGGCCGCCATTTTGAACTTTTTTGTTACTGGGCCGATTGCTTTGAAAATCGATATTTGACTATGGCAGAAAGCATAGAGACGGAATTTGTGGTCAAAATTTAAAAAATAGGCCGCCATTTTGAACTTTTTTGTTACTGGGCCGATTGCTTTGAAAATCGATATTTAACTATGGCAGCAAGCATAGAGAAGGAATTTGTGGTCAATATTTAAAAAAGTGGCCGCCATTTTGAACTTTTTAGTTACTGGGCTGATTGCTTTGAAAATCGATATTTGACTATGGCAGCAAGCATAGAGAAGGAATTTGTGGTCAAAATTTAAAAAAGTGGCCGCCATTTTGAACTTTTTTGTTACTGGGCCGATTGCTTTGAAAATCGATATTTGACTATGGCAGCAAGCATAGAGAAGGAATTTGTGGTCAAAATTTAAAAAAGTGGCCGCCATTTTGAACTTTTTTGTTACTGGGCCGATTGCTTTGAAAATCGATATTTTACAGTGGCAGCAAGCATAGAGAAAGAGTTTGTGGTCAAAATTTAAAAAATAGGCCGCCATTTTGAACTTTTTTGTTACTGAGCCGATTGCTTTGAAAATCGATATTTTACAGTGGCAGCAAGCATAGAGAAAGAGTTTGTGGTCAAAATTTAAAAAATAGGCCGCCATTTTGAACTTTTTTTTACTGGGCCGATTGCTTTGAAAATCGATATTTGACTATGGCAGCAAGCATAAAGAAGGAATTTGTGGTCAAAATTTAAAAAAGTGGCCGCCATTTTGAACTTTTTTGTTACTGGGCCGATTGCTTTGAAATCGATATTTGACTATGGCAGCAAGCATAGAGAAGGAATTTGTGGTCAAAATTTAAAAAAAGTGGCCGCCATTTTGAACTTTTTTGTTACTGGGCCGATTGCTTTGAAAATCGATATTTGACTATGGCAGCAAGCATAGAGAAGGAATTTGTGGTCAAAATTTAAAAAAGTGGCCGCCATTTTGAACTTTTTTGTTACTGGGCCGATTGCTTTGAAAATGGATATTTGACTATGGCAGCAAGCATAGAGAAGGAATTTTTGGTCAAAATTTAAAAAAGTGGCCGCCATTTTGAACTTTTTTGTTACTGGGCAGATTGCTTTGAAAATCGATATTTGACTATGGCAGCAAGCATAGAGAAGGAATTTGTGGTCAAAATTTAAAAAAGTGGCCGCCATTTTGAACTTTTTTGTTACTGGGCAGATTGCTTTGAAAATCGATATTTGACTATGGCAGCAAGCATAGAGAAGGAATTTGTGGTCAAAATTTAAAAAAGTGGCCGCCATTTTGAACTTTTTTGTTACTGGGCCGATTGCTTTGAAAATCGATATTTGACTATGGCAGCAAGCATAGAGAAGGAATTTGTGGTCAAAATTTAAAAAAGTGGCCGCCATTTTGAACTTTTTTGTTACTGGGCCGATTGCTTTGAAAATCGATATTTGACTATGGCAGCAAGCATAGAGAAGGAATTTGTGGTCAAAATTTAAAAAAGTGGCCGCCATTTTGAACTTTTTTGTTACTGGGCCGATTGCTTTGAAAATCGATATTTGACTATGGCAGCAAGCATAGAGAAAGAATTTGTGGTCAAAATTTAAAAAAGTGGCCGCCATTTTGAACTTTTTTGTTACTGGGCAGATTGCTTTGAAAATCGATATTTGACTATGGCAGCAAGCATAGAGAAGGAATTTGTAGTCAAAATTAAAAAATGATGAACTTTTTGGCCACCATTTTGAACTTTTTTGTTACTGGGCCGATTGCTTTGAAAATCGATATTTGACAATGGCAGCAAGCATAGAGAAAGAATTTGTAGTCAACATTTTAAAAAGTGGCCGCCATTTTGAACTTTTTTGTTACTGGGAAAACAATCGGTTTTCAAAATTGATATCTGATTATCGCAGCGAGCATAGAAAAGGAATTTTTGGTAAAAATTTAAAAGAATTGGCCACAATTTTGTACTTATATGTCTTACCATGGTAGCAAGCAACCACGGCCGGATGGACGAACGGACGGTGGAGTCTTAGTAAGAGCTTTTACCCTTTGGGTACGGAACCCTAAAAATGGCCACCATATTTAACTTTTTTGTGACGATCGAATTTTTCAAAATCAATATGTGACTATTACCAGGAAGCAAGAGAAAATGGTGTGTAATGCAGGAATTTTGGAAATTAAACCACCATAGTAAAGCATAACTCAGAAGTTAACGTGAGCGAAGCCGCGGGCGTTTGCTAGTATAATATAGTACCGTTGAACAGAATTCAAGGAGATTTAACAGCTTTGCCAGACGTCCTGAATTTGGCTGAATATACGCACTTACGTTTTTAGGGTTACGTACCCAAAGGGTAACAACGGGACCCTGTTACTAAGACTTCGCCAGCTGTTCGTCCGTCCGTCTGTCTGTCACCAGACTCAGGCTGTATCTATTGACCCGTTAAACTTAAAATTTTCACAGGTGATGTATTACTGTTGCCGCTAAACTGAGTTTTGTGCCCGGATCGAATCCCCTATCCCCAACTAGAGACAGATTAACCCAATGTGTCTGCAACTATTGACAGGTGAAGTGAGAAGTCGCAGTCAAACCTTAGCGTAGCCATAACGCACAAAGGTCAATACCCGTGTCAATGGCCGCACTGCAGGCCATGTGACGCAGCCATTTTTATTATGCGGTGAATCATCCCGCGACACCATAATGATCGACTGTGCTCTGAGGGAACAAAGAACCTCTTAATCAGCGCTGCAAGATTTATTTTCGGGCACGGCGGGAATTTAACAGTTTAATTTAAACCATCCGAGGAAGTTTTACATCAAAAGTGGGACATAATAAATAATCGGTCAAGTGCGAGTCGGGCTTGCGCACTGAGGGTTCCAAATCAAGAGAAATTCTAACACAAACACTAAAATCGAAAAAAATCACGTTTTTTGTATGGACCCTTCAAAATATTTATATTATTTTATTTTTTAGTATTTGTTATAGCGGCAACACAACTAAATAGCTACAGATTTTTTACATACATAATTTGACAATTTCAAGTCTGTAGCTATCACGGTTCAAGAGATACAGCCTTGTGAGTTATGACAGACAGACGATGGACGGACGGACGGACAGCGAAGTCTTAGTAATAGGGTCCAGTTTTTACCCTTTGGGTACGGAACCTTAAAAACGCGTTGAGATCACAAAATAATGTTAGATGGGAATTCGTTGTATGCAGTTTAGTTTTAGTACGCAGTTATTATTTACTAAACATTAATGGTGCAGGAAGTAATTACAAGTGAAGCGTGTATAATTTGCGACACTTTTCACCCGTACATAGCTTCCGCCATTTTTAATACTTTAATGCCACACACATGCAACCCTGAACACCTTGCACCCTGTTGAGGTAGGTCGCTACCATAGTAATATAACCCCTATGTCCATGCGTTAAGATCTATAATGTAATTATTGATCTCACACTATATACTGGCTGTTGTAAATAAATCACTAATGACATATTACGTCACACGTCCTATTTACTAAGCTCAAGTCTTAACCCTAGTGTAGGAAATGGATGCAGCAGTTCCGATTTAAGACATAGGTATACCTAGTATGTACTATGATTAAGCAACGCCTCATGACCACTGATTTTCAATGGATTCTTATCTCCTTTTTAAGGTTTCTAGGGTTTTAAGGTATCATACATCCGTAAAAATCTGAACAACATTAGTTTTAGTAGTGTAGTTTTAAACGAAAGAATTAGATTTGCAAGGCACTGAATAATTTTAGTTAATTGGAAATCAAACAAAGTTAAGTTTTAGTTTAAAAGTAAAAGACAGGGCGTTCAACATTGTGTAAAAGTGATGAAGTTTTTAGCATGTACCTACTTTATTTCTATCTTCTCACTCACTCACTTAATCTATTTTATTACACTCTGATGATGCAGCCGAACATGTTATCGTACTAACTTGGTTACCTCACTCATAACTCTCTAGTCTCTACACAGCATCGCTTGACAGCGCGTCTTTGCTGGTAGGGTGCCCACCGTAGCTTCCCGCCAGATTAGACCTGAGCCAATTCTTGGTATCTGTTAGGAAGAGCCATGAAAAACATAAAAACATGATTAGGCTGATCGAATAGATTCGTACTTTTCCATCATCTTCACGCCATGCATTAACTGACCTAGCGATTCACGTAAGTATTGTTTTGACATACTGAGTGTGATGACTGACGAATCACTCCACTTCATCACACACTTCACGTAGGCGTGACGTAGTAAAGCAATAGGGTTCACGTGTAGTCTGAGCGAACGCGTAGTCCAAAGACGCGACTGCCGCGACATTTTTCAAACATTTCACTTCACGTAATGTAGCCGACACGTTGCGTGAATCGCTAGGCTGTTCCGGCTTTAAGTGGCGCTTATCGAGTATTAATATCGACACCGTTTCGATTATCGCTGATTAATCCGATAACCCAATCAAGCGGCTCTCGGTCCGGTAATAGATGATCATTCGATATTTAATTAATCCTCCAACTTGATCAGCGTTGTAATAATAAATATTTGATTAGGTAACCGACCGATTTATACCCACCGTGTATTTACCCAGCTGACTATATAGATTTTTTTTATCGAATATATTTTTAATAAATTGCGTAAATATTACATCATCAGATTTCCCTGAAATACGAATAAAGCTTATTAAACATAAACTAAACCCAAAAGAGTAATTGGTTATACGAACATCCAAAAAATTGTTTTTTTTTATTGTCTTTGCCCTACATTGTGTGCAATATAATTTTTACACTAATGAGTATATCTACGTTTACTCTGTACAATATTTGCAAACGTTGTTTTGCCATTAGGGATATAAAAAATAGATAACAACCTGCTCCCAAACCTAGAGAATATACTGAAAAATTCATAACAATCGGACTAGCCGTTTCGGAGGAGTTTGGTAACAAATAATGGCGAGAGAATTTTATATGTTTGACTAGCTGACCCGGCAGACGTTGTTTTGCCATTAGGGATATTTAAAAAAATAGATAACCTGCTCCCAGACCTAGCGGTCATACACTGAAAATTTCATAACAATCGGTCGAGCCGTTTCGGAAGAGTTTGGTAACAAAAAAATGGCACGAGAATTTAATATATTAGAATTTGAAATAATTAAAGGTTTTTAAGTTTTTCGTAAACACTTACTTACTGGACGTATAGAATGACACTTTCTCTTTCATAATGTTACGAGTAAGTAATAATTTTAAATTATTATTGTATAATGTTTTGTTTGCTGATAAGTAAACGCGCCGGCGGTTGGCACATTAACACACTTTTTCACTTGTGACATTGGCTTACTGTTATTGTGTAGAATACACATAATTTCTGCACGTGTTGCGAAAAATAAGTGGGTAAAGCATATAATGCATTTGTGGTAGGTACCTACTGTTCCAGTAATGCGATAGGTAGGTATATCGAATTAGCTGTGAACGATTTCTTTAGAAAATTAGAAATAAATAACTATAATCATTGATATATTATATCTGTTCTAATATATAAAATTCTCTCGCTTTACAAGTCCCTAAACTGCAAAACAAAGTTTGCCGGGTCAGCTAGTCTTCTAATATATAAAATTCTCTCGCTTTTCTTTGTTACCAAACTCCTTCTTAGGGATATAAAAAAGTAGCTTTCGACCTACTCTCAGACCTACCTAACATATTCAGAAAATTTCATAAAAATCGGTTGAGCCGTTTCAGAGGACTTTGAAACACATTTGGTCGGCGTAAATACGAAAATTCATCCCGTATTCCCGCCAACGGTTTCGTAACCAACCCCCATGTAGTTTTATAGAAAAAGCGGTTTTTTGCTTTTGCAAATAAAGCAGAATGATTTATCTAAGGTTCGGTCATTCAGAAATTTCCAAGTATGTGAACAAATCCTTTTTGATGCTTGTTTCATTGAACTCTATTCGGTGATCAACTAAAAATTCCGCGAATAGAGTTGTGTTAGATACTGTATAAAATTCAATGCTTCGGTTGATACAATATTGTATGAAAAGATAGCTATTCGTGAAATGCCTTTTTTTCAATTTCTAAATGAAGCTAACGTGATTGGTGCATTTTCAAGTTATTCAGTTCAGAGAAACTATTAAACTTCATTGACTCTAAATGTCAACATATTAAAATTAATATTCCACTAATAATAATTACAGCAGGCGCAATGTCAAAGAAAGTACAAATGTAAGGGAAAAACTTCAAAAGGCCGGCAACACTTGATAATAATACCAATAAACCAATCTATCTCGGTACAAAGAAAAAAAAACAATAATCATTATCCCCCCTACAAACACCCTGTATAATACACACACACATTAAAGCCCTATTGTATATTAAGTACACATATGTGTGCAACAGAAGGGAGCAGCTGCAAAACTTGAACTGTAGACTGTGGTTCCCAAAGTTTTTATTGTTGAATACCTCGTTAATGACACGTTATCGTTGTCGTCAGTTGGTTAGTGGATAGTAAATTGCTTTGTTTACCGTGTTCGCACTTCATGAATAACTACGGTAAAATAAATATCGAATGAATTACTAAGAACAAAACACAAGGTAGCAATGCAGGTTAAAAAGCTTTTAAAATTATCTATCTGCTTTCCGAACCTGGCGGTAGAGTTTTGACTTTTCATAAGAGCCTATCATTTAGGCCTATGTGAAAATAAATATTTTCATTTTCATTTAACAGCCGTATTTTTATGAAAAAAGATGAAAACTTTCCACACTTACTCGTTTTAGTTAGACTTACTAATATTAAACATATTCATCAAATATCGTATTATGTATATCATAATTGTTGCAAACAAACCTCAGATATCAATTTATTAAAGAAATATTTTTTTGTATTTTCTGTCATAATTAGTACTCTTATTAAAGTAGACCACTGGTAGGGTTTAATTCAGCGGTAATATGGCGTTAAAACTCCAGTATCTTAAATTAAAGAGTTATTAAAACAATTTACTATCAATGATATATAAAAGCTGCTTTTAAAAGCGTTTATAAAATGGTGTAAAATAATTGATTCCATTGGTCAAAAAGTATGAAAAAAATGATGGTACGTATGCTACACAAATTCGCGAGCAATTTGAATTAACAGCGTGAACGTTATAAAATTTTTGGGTACAATGAACGGAGGCGGATCGCCTTGAAAACTTGAATGTGAAAATCATTGCAAAAGGAAAAAAAAACGGTTGTAACCGGCGCTTTTATTTTATAAGACGCTGACATCACCGCCACATATTGTGAGATACCTACTCTGATAATATCATTTAATTTGGAAATCAATTAAAATAATAAAACCGGTTCAAAATTTTGGGAACCATATGTTTTCGGGACGATAATATTTAGGGTTCTTTTTTGTTGTAGTCATCTCAGCCGTAACGTATGGGTGCCTTTGCCTGCAGTTTTTTTTTTCGAAAACTTGACCCCCTCAGTCAGTTATGATTCGACCGTTGACGCGGACGGTTGTGCTCGAGTGCTCTTTTTGATCTAGTCATTGTGTCCAAAATTTTATAAGTAGTATTATTAGTTGTGCGTTTCGTAGTGGTTTCCAAAATAGTTTAAGTACTGATTTAGTTTTTAATACGGTGTTTGAAAATTCTAGGTAAATTGAAGACTGATTTTTTAATGAACGGATTTGATATTTTTTGGTAAGTTTATTTATATTTGTTTTGAGGGTATTTTACGTCACATTCTCAAGCAAAAATAATAATTTATTATATTTATAATTTAGAACGATATTTTTAGTAACTATTTTTAATAAGTAAGTACTTCAATGTTTAAAATCAAATAACTACTTACCTGTTTTCTATGATAACTAAAATCTAAGTTTTGTATTTATAACCTATATATTTTGAGTAATTTTATTATAGGTACAAGGTACATAACATCATAATATTGTTTGGCTTTAAGTAAATAAAAAATAATACAAAACATTCTATATTATACTACATAGTCTTGTTTCTAGGTAGGTAGGTAGGTATTGAATTACCATACGGCAATTACCAAGAAAAGCAATTTATTTTTCTCATCGTTTTTAATATGATCAGCATTCGGTTTCATACAGTTGTTATGTACCTACTCTTAATACTGGTAGGTATGTCCGTAGGTGACCGACCACATGTTCTTTAAACACGAACTGGTTCTTCGACAACTAAATTTAGACCAAGTTTACGAGTTCACCTTAAGTTGATTAACCTTAAGACGTGTGCCCTTGACTACTCCTACTCCGCTCAAATCATTTATCATTGACTTATAATGTACCTATGATGGTAAATGTTTTATTTATTAGTAAGTAGGTATACGATACTATGTATCTTGTACCTGAGACTTCCTACTTCTTTGAATGTTTGTAAGATATACTGTCTGTTCTTCATGTAGGTAGCTCTTGAAATCTTCTGACTGACACAATGAGTGTCAAACTTTGGTACTTTTTTTAAATATTCCACAGACTCTGGGTCTATGTTCTTTTTTATTATTTAGTAATTTAATTTTAGTTGTTTTACCTAATTTCTAGAATTATTATAATAAAACTTAGGTACTTAGCTGAAATTTGCCTATGGGTTATCTTTGTTATGTCGATAAAGGAAAAAGAATAAGGAAATGTTTTTAGAATTTCGTAAGGAGGTTAAAATAATTTTTTTAAGTATGTACATATTTCAATATTATTGTGATATTTGATATATTATACCTTCTTACTTTTTTCTGTATTTAATAATATGACTGAGTATAATACAATCAAAAAACAAAAAAACACTAAAAATGTTTTAACACAAAACCTTAACCTTATTGTCATATTTTTCCGTAATTGTCATTTGTGCTATATTTATAGTGGGTCAAGATAAAAATCCTTTGTGATTGCATTCTTTGTTCAATACCTACTTGCTATACTACGTCTGTTGGTCGGAGTGTGTTGTGTAACATATTCGGAGAACAAGTTTAATCCAATTCGGTTGTTCATTTGTTCACATGATGTTACAACTGAACCTTCAGTGTGTTCTTAGGGAAGCCTTTTAGAGAAATTGCCTTCCGATTTGTAAGCTTACGTTGTTATTTTTCGGTCACATCTATTCGGAACATATTTGAGATTACATTACTACTATATATTTGTACTTCTGGATATAATAGACATGATATTGTCTGTTTAGGCCATTCAATATTTGATTTCAAATCGGTTTTCGGTACTTTCCTATGATAATATGGGCCTATGTGTGAGTACTTATAATATTAATATAGAACTGGCTGACCCGGCAAACGTTGTTTTGGCATTTAGGGGTATAAAAAATAATTTACGACGTTATTCTTAGACCTACCGACTGTAGACAAAATTCAATCCATTCGATGAAATTGAATCGAATTCGATGGATCTTTCGTGAATTAGTTTTGTGAAAAATTGAGCACATTAAAAGGGCATAGGTATGTACCTACTGTAAGGTTCTTTGTAAAATTTTAAATAGCAGATTGCTGTAAATTGCTATAAATGGAAGAATTATACAGTTACCATTATTTCCAAAGTAGAAGATCTAATTTTCCCCGAATTTCTCAGTATACTATCAGCATACATAACGTAATATTATAATACTAAAGTATCGTCTCAGAGGCCCGAGTTTCCCGGAATATACTAATTGTTTTGTGCGTGCTTGTAAACAGTAGGATTCTTGGAAACAGTACGTAATCGCTCAATTAGTCATTCGCCGGACAAATGCTGGTCCCCTTTTTTTAGGGTTCCGTACCCAGAGGGTAAAAACGGGACCCTATCACTAGGGCTCCGCCGTCCGTCCGTCCGTCTTCTGTCACCAGGCTGTATCTCTCGAATCGTCATAGTTGGACACTTGAAATTGTCACAGATGATGTACTGTTGCCGCTGTAACAACAAATTCTAAAAAATAGAATTTATAAATGGTACTCCCGTAAAATAAACGTGATTTTTTAGCTTGTATTGCTCGATATTCATAACGGCTACCCGGGCAGAGGTGTTTTGTTTGGAATTGATAGTACAGAACCCTCAGTGCGTGAGCCCGATTCGTACTTGACCAATTATATATTTATGTTCGTATATCTAAAACTAGTAGATAACTAGATTAAACTATACAATGGTGCTAATTCTGTTGTACATCTAACCTACACCAATTTTAAGCGTTTTAAAATAGTGCTAATAAATAGTTCCCCTTTTCCATGGGGACTATTTTGAAAATGCACTATTTTTAGACGCGTAAATTTAGTTTATTTTAGAGAGTTAATGCAACAAAATTGGCACCTGTATCCTATTCATAGTCTATCAAAGCTACGATGATAGAAACGTTTGTGGATAAACATATAAGAAGTAGGTACAGAGAATTATGCAAGCCCTCTATCTTGATTGCTCTGGTAGTTATGAAGACTAAAATGACGTCCATTTAAGTTATGTTATGACACCGTTCTATAAGCGGAGCGGGGAGAGGAGCGTTTTTAGGGTTTCATACCCAAAGGCTAAAACCGGGACCTTATATTACTAAGACTTCGCCGTCTGTCCGTCCGTCTGTCACCAGGCTGTATCTCTTAAACCACGATAGCTACAGATTTGATACTGTCACAGATCATGTATTTCTGATGCCGTTCTAACAACAAATACAAAAAAAAAACGAAAAAAAAATTGGTTGTCTGTAAAGTCGGTTTACGGACGATAGATTTACGTGATAACGTCATAATTGGCCTCTCTGTCGTTTGTTTTATCGTGCCTCTCTATCGCTTGTTGCGCGCTCTCGCTTGCACGCACAGGCTCAGGTGGAACGTTACGCGGAACGTTACTATTTTTCCTGTGCGTTGCTGGTGTTCATCAATTTATTAAACGTTATCACGTCAAAATATATTTAAGGGGGCTCCTATACAACAAACGTGATTTTTTGCTTGTATTTGAATTTGGTGGCCAGGGGTGTTTAGTTTTCTTTAATACTATTGAGAAAAAAGTCTTGATAGTGCGGAACCCTCAGTGTGCGAGCCCGACTCAGTACAGCCTGGTGACAGATGGAAGGACGGATGGACGGACAGCGAAGTCTTAGTAATAGGGTCTCTTTTTTACACTTTGGGTACGGTACCCTAATGAACATACCGTTAAACTGTATCAACGCTCAGCTTGTGACATCGTTGCACCCTTATGTCAGATACTCTGTAGTTTCGAACATTCGAGATTTGGTATTCAAATTTTAGTTAGTCGTTAGTCGTTAGGTTCGATTTGATTGTCTCAGTGACAGCGCCTCGCTTCCTCGCGCTAAGTGCCCCGTTCCACTGTGGGGTCTGGAATGGAATGGAAGAGACTTTTTTCCATAGCATAATGAACTTTATGTCAATCGTATAACATACAAAATAAATAATTCTTGAGAATGCGAGAGTATATTCCGTAGAAGATGCGCGACCTTTTTTTGGCTCCTATTTAGTTTGTATTTTATACAATAGATATAAAGTTTATTTTGCTTTGTAAATAAAGTCGCTTCCATTCCATTACGCTTCAGTGTAAATTGACCCTAAGTTGTGTCATGTCCAGAGTGGGCATCACTCCCTGTTCCTTAGCAGGGCAGCATTGGACCACCAGCGCAATATCGCGCTGCACGCGGTGCAATAAAATGGAGACTTTGTAATAGTTGTTAAATGAATGTTGCTAGTGACGCTGTTGTCACCGACCGTCTTGCTAGTACTTCTCGGGGCTAAATCGCTTTCTGAACAGTAAGGTAGACATTTCATAAGTGCAGTAATTAAGATCTATGTAACTATGTATAGTTATAACTTCAGCAAGTAAGAAATGGAATCGGTAAAAAAAGCCAAGTTAATTTTAAATTCAACTTTAATTTTTCATACCAGCAAACATTCGCCTTTTCTTTGTTTCAAATATATAAGTCCTTAAATCATAATAACAAAAGGTGACTTAGGTAGGCAACAGTTGTTCTCATTCGAACCGTTTAATAATAAAACAATAACCGCATCTGTGGCACGAAAAGTTCCCACACCAGTGGGTGTACCTGAAAACTGTAATTTTTATTCATTATATTTTTTCTTTGTTCCCGAGGCGCCAAAGTTAAAATGCGGTCCGCGAGAATGAGTTCCCTTTGTTTTTCAATCAATAAATATTTCCTCGGCCACATATTTATCTTTGTTTGCTTCGTAGAAGGCTCTACCTGTCGTGTTAGGGTTAAGACGGCGTTGGGGTAGTATTGTCCCTTGGTATTTGTGTAACAATACATCAGGTAGTTTACGGGTTGATCAAATAACTTCGCTGATGCTCATTGTATGTTTTATTCATATATTTGTAATCTACAGTGTGACAGAAATATGCTTACAGCTACAAGTAAAGGTATTATCTTAGTGCTAAAATAAGGCCACAAAAATGTGAACTAGATTGCTTAGTGCTAAAATAAGGCCACAAAAATGTGACCTATAGACTGATTTTCTGTCCATGGTGGCCAAATACATAGTGTCAGGATTTTGTTAACAACTTCCATAAGTAATATCGCCAACTTCCACACTTCTACGCCTTCCTTGATAATTATCTTAATACCTTACCATGTTTATCTGATCTACGATTATTTATTTCTACGATATAATATATTTCTATTTTTTATGTTTATATATTTCTACGATTGATAATGGAACGAAATCAAAAAAAAATGTATGGCACAATTACGTTCGACAAATAGATTACGTGAATTATCGATTACCGCTGTCATTCTCGCACATTTTTGAATTAGGAATCGTAGAAATCAAATATATAAATCGGCAGATTAACCTAAACATCGTAACAGTAGGTAGTCCCGTATCAGGTAATATCACAGTCGCGCTTACCTGTCATCGAACGAAAAGTAATACCTGTTGAAGCTTGAAGGCGCAATAGCGACATATCCCTTGTTTAGATCTCTTGCGTGACTGTTTTGAGAACTCATGAATAGTTTCTACAGTTATATCTACTTAAGCTCTTATTTTGAGCTTACACTAAATTGAAACCCAAAAAAATTCTTTTTGTTACTCCCGCGATTGTTACGATTCTCGTCTTAGAAGTTGTTGTTCTACGATTTCGCATTGTGAAATCTACATCTGAGGATGTTCCGGTGTCGAGATGAAACGTGGGTCGAAGAAAGTGTTAGAAAATTGTGTGTGGTATTTCATGTGGGCAGTGTTCCTGCATATTGTACCATACATAATCTTTTCAAGTAGCGGATTATAGCAAAACAAATTAATCTGTCCAGCTAATTATGGATTTCCGCTAAATAACGCCTGCTTCTATTCAATATGATTTGTCTTTACTGAGTTATGCCTATGTGTGTTTTAACTAAATATTTACCAGCGGAGAAATTGTCTTGCATGAATGGCACATCCTAACTGTTCAAAAAGACTGCAATCACCTATACAAGTGTGTTTTCTGATTTTTAAAAACACTTGTATACCATTCATAAAAAAACTGTAAGGATGTTTCTTACCTTGTACAATGTCATTTTTTGAAGTATTCAGCCAAGTCGAGTGATTTCGCAGTGAAACAAAATCTGTACATTGTACAACAATCACGGTCCCCAACAGACAGCGAGTAAAGATAACGTAAAGGGGTGAAAAAACGCCCCCTCCACACCATTAGTCATAGCGGGAATTCCTCGGGGCTGCCTCCCACGATTAATAGAATTAATTACTTTCTGTAGTGTTATTATCTCGCTGCAGACTCTGTCATAAATCATTCGAGTGTTTTGCTTTTGTTATTCTTTGTTGAGTTGTGCATTACTGCAGAACAACAAAAGCGAAACACTCGAATGATTTAAGACCGAGTTTGCAGCGAGATAATAACACTACTACAGAACCACAAATGCGGGACGTAAAGTAGTCCTACTTGTTATTTCAAGGTGTAATACTTCATTTGTAACGTCAGTCTTTTTTAAAGCAAAAAATTACCTGATTGTTAAGTGATACTTAACACCTGTCCGTTAAATGCAGTATAAAATAGCATGACATAGTCCTGCAACATCTGTGCTATTATTCCTAGTAATCTCGCTGGGTACAGTGCTCCTCAAACCGAGACATAGTAATAATGTATCACTTCTGTATGAATAACTGCGATAGTAATCATCCGAGACGACTGTAAGAAGAGTTTCACCACCATTGAACCTCCAGTCTCCTAACACAAAAGGCGCTTGCTACTCTTGCGGAAATGTCATCTTGACACGTATTGATTTTGACGTACTATGACGACACTGATTATCTTGAAGTGGCGCTTTAATGCAATTATAAACTGCTTTATTAATATCTGCGATAACAATCATCTGAGACGACTGTAAGAACAGTCCCACCGCCATTAAACTTCCAGTCTTCTATCACTTGTACCACCGCTTGCTACTCTTGCGGAAATGTCATCTTGACACGTATTGATTTTGACGTGCCATGACGACACTGTTTATCGCAATAATGCAATTAAAAACTGCTTTATGAATAACTGCGATATTCTGAGACGACTGTAAGAACAGTCCCACCGCCGTTAAACCTCCAGTCTTCTATCACTTGTACCACTTACACAAAAGGCACTTGCTACTCTTGCGGAAATGTCATCTTGACACGTATTGATTTTGACGTACCATGACGTCACTGTTTATCGCGCGAAGCGGCGCAATAATGCAATTATAACCAACCTCTATAGAAACACGTAATCGGGTTACTGATTGTGTCGTATGTGATTTTTTTTAATATAAGTTACGAATACATTCAATGTACTTGTAACTTTACTAACGTTGTTGGCAGGTAACATGTGGAAATAGTTGGGAAATTTTTGTCGCTGTGTTATGTTGACATCAGAATCTCATTACTTCATTGACTAAAGTAATTAAAAAATACCACGTGATTTTTTCTTCGGAAAAAATTGAGGGTAGGTATGTATTTAATAAGTAGATAGGTAGATATGTTATCCTTGGTATAAGCTATCTCGATTCCCGTCTAAATCGTTCAAGTAACATCGGAATGGCGTTTTTGTGAATATACCTGTGTTACAACAAACGTTACAATCAAAGAAGTCGATAAAACTCAATTTAATTAACAGACTTCAAAAAAAGAAGGATGTTCTGTATTCGACCCGTATGTATGTATGTATGTATGTATGTATGTATGTTTGTCCGCGATTATTTCGCGTTTGGCTGAACCGATTTTGATGCGGTTTTCAGGAAAGTATTTGTTACATTCTGGAGAAGGTTTTAGTATATTAACCGACTTAAAAAAGTAAGAGGTTCTCCGTTTGATCGATATTTTTGTATTAAGTTTGTCCAGGAATATCTCGAGTTCGGCAGGTCCGATTTCGACAATTCTTCTTTTTTTAGGTAGGCCATACATCAGAGGTAGTCTAAGTTCAATTTGGTCGAGATCTAATGAATATCTTCGGAGATGGAGAGCAGAACTCCTCAAGGGAAAAGAGTAAATCGCTTGCTATCAGTATAATAAATAGTTTACAGTGTAGGCTTTAACTGACTTCAATGAAGGAGATTCTCAAGTTGACAATAATGTTTTTAACTAACCGACTTCAAAAAAACGAGGTTCTCAGTTTAATCCCTATGTTGGTATTTAGGTTTATCCGCGATTATATCGCTATTGGCTGAACCGATCTATTAGATCTATCGAGAAAGACCATTCCTCATCCTCGTCATTAGATACAGAGAATAATAGTAGGTATGTATAAGTCATTATTATACTATGATATGATATGTTTTTAGTGATAAGTTTTAGGCTAGTACTAAGCCTAAGTTGTCACTAAAAACCTACCACTAAAATAAATTGATAGGTAGTAATTCGCCAAAAACCTAAGATAGATGAAGTACCTACCTACTTATCACTAAAAAGTGTGAAATAAAAATAAGTAAATAAAAAAAATCCCAATCAAAAAACATGATATTTCAATTTCTTTTTAAAAAAAGGGAACAGCCTTCAAAAAACAAACCCAGTGAAAAGCAAAAAATAATTTTCAAATAAATCTGGGTATAACTATTTAGTTTTTGAAGTCGGTGCCATACCAACATTTTAGTTTAGTTAGAATTTGTAAACAGCATGCTCAAAATGACTTGCAACTGCGAATTTGGCAGTTGGCACCGACTTCAAAAACTAAATAGTTATACCCAGATTTATTTGAAAATTATTTTTTTCTTTTCAGTGGGTTTGTTTTTTGAAGGCTGTTCCCTTTTTTTAAAAAAGAAATTGAAATATCATGTGTTTTGATTGGGATTTTTTTTTTAATAATGTATTCAAGTAAAAAGTTCTGTTTTACCTGTCTTCTTTGTATAATAAACGTCCTTTGATCACATTTCGTACCGAATCAATAGCCGTAATTCAACTTCCCCAAACGTATTAAAAGTTGCTTTCCTTCGGAAAATCGTTACCAAGATAATCACCGAAATTACCAAAACTTACTCGTTACAGCAGTTATACGAGTAGTTTGGTTCAAAGTTAAACCCAAGTAAACTTTACACTTAATACTTGGTAACTTGAAAAACTTATAATTCTACAAGTATTTTACAGCGTAAAGTTGCTTTACGTACATAGATTAAAGTTTAAACACATTACACGGCTAACTGGACGGAAGAGCGGGTCGAACTTTGTTAGGTTAACCCACATATTATGACGGAGTGTGCCTAACTGATTATAGAATAGATTATACGAGAATTAGTTTACTGTGTTAGGCGGAGAAACAAGTTCGTACCATCAGAAAACTTACTACTTACCGGGACATGATCTATACGAACTCAACGGTGGAACTCATACTTTTGAAATGAAGTTTCTTTTCGGACGGTACAGTGTTATGCGAAAGAAAATGGATTTTTTCTGTCACGTAAATCCTAATATGAAGAAAACCCACAAACATCCCGTAGTCTAAACAATTAAAAAGTCACACACTAGTTAAGACTCTATTGTGTCCACATATAAAAAACAGAAAAAAAAATCACGTTTGTTGGTTAGTTAGTTGGTAATTTTTATAGCGGCAACAGATATCCATAATCTGTGAAAATTTCAAGTCTGTAGCTATCACGGTTCCAAAAATACTGTAGTCTTAGTAATAGGGTCATGTTTTTACCCTTTGGGTACGAAGCCCCCAAAAGTGTCCACCGAAGCAAGCATGCAATCAGCTATACTTATATGATTTGGTATAAGAAACTCTTTGCGCGAGCTAACTCGACATAACACCATCTATCGATTGGTGGTTGAACTTCATTCGAACCGAGTGTTCCACGACACTGACCACTTTTATATGTATCGACTCTCGTGCCAATAAACCTATGCTCTCAAAAATGAAACAAGTTGTTTAATTTATCGTGTTCGCAAATACCTTTGTAAACGTTAAGCGATACTCTGTACCCAACAACTCTAAAATAAATTGGGTTCAAGAAATATAACACTGTACGTCCAGTGAGCCATGGGGTCGATAACTGCGTCTTAGATAACGTGTATTAGAAATTCAATTAAACCCAACGCAGACCGTATTATTTTGGGTCGTGATAAGGCTGGTGTTATTCAAATTCGAAGGGAAATGGTTATTGTGATACCAACCCCCCCGTCATAATATCAGTTTTAATTAAGGTCAAAACCTGAGAAACAACGCTCATTTGCAACAACCTCCTTCTTAAACTTAAAACGATAAACCTTAGCGAGTGCGCCTTCCCACAATTTTGCTACAATTTTCTTACTGATCAATTGTGCTTTATTTAACTTTGAGAACAAATCGCTCTTTACCAAGTCGGTTATAAATAATAATCATTTTTAAAAAATGTTCCATGTATAACAATTTAATTAGTTAGGGAGATCCCTATAAACGTCGTGAGGTATTAAAAAAAATCCCAAGGACAGGCTAGAAATCTAGAAGGTATCCAATCTGGAGTCGACATTGTCGTTGTGATGACACCGGCTAACTTACCACGAGTTTCTGAAGTGCAAATCAAATCAGCCGATTACGGTAATAGCTGCGGAAATAAACCAGCGATTAATTTTCAATGCGTTGCAAAAAATCTGTTTAATGCAATATTTATATGCATATTTTGAATTTTATTCTCATTTGGTGTGGGATGAATTATGTCTTAAAATAGACAAAATACCAAGTCTTTTTGACAGATAAGATGTGTTTAGCTTATAAGTTTTTATAATTATATTTTTTATATTTTTATAGCTTTAACTTATATATTATACTACATATTCTTATTAAGCTACAGCTACAGGTGTAAATCAGATAATATAAGTTTTTCAATCGTTTATTTTTCTTTGACTCATGAAACCACATGAAACAAATATAGCAATAGCGAGGGACCAGAGAGACAAAGGTAAAGTGGTCTCTTTCCGGTCCCTAGCTATTGCTATATCTGTTTCATGTGTCAAAGAGAATATAAACGAATGGAAAGAGTATAGCAGAGAACTATTACGCAAATGACATCTATCATAAGAAAATCACTCTTACTTATGAAATTACTGCATCCAAACTGCTATTTTTGGTTTGCTATCTAAGTATAAAAAGTATTAGTTTGTAAAGTCCATATTATGAGGAATCAGTGTTAGATATAAATAGACTAATAAAAAAAACATTCTGAATCATAACATACCTAATCAATAATGAAATTGTGACTCGTAATAGTTTGTACCGTTCGTTAATTTGATCAGCCTTTCAGAAACTGGTTGGTGTAAATCTCCTTGGAGTCTTAATAAGTCGGAGGCGAAACGAAGACGCCCGGTAAGTGTCAATTTGTCTTTGCACTTCCAACGTTGAAGTGAAATCTGAATTAAGTGATAAAGGTGATATCTTACTGCCAGCATTTGGACCTTAATGAGTAAGGGCACTCAGCCTTTTCTTGTCAAATTATTATAGATTCCGAAGATGATTTTCTTTATTGGTAATAATTGAACTAATTTGAGTTAATAGAAAGTGATAATCATACTGATGAAATTCCAAAGGCTAATGAGCACGGCTGCGTTTAGTCGTGTATGTGTGCAAACCCTTACGTCTTAAAAAGTATTTCGACAAAAGTGACTTGCGAAAACTTGCAAAGTGATTGCTCATATATATGCCCTGGAGCCATTGATAGAACTAGCATATCCTGATAAAAAAAAACAAACCTAGCATATCTTTCCAATTATTACTAAAAACAATATCAATTGTAAAACAATTATTTAAAACCCACTTCTCGTGGTATAAATCCCTCATCAAAACCTTTAATTACGTTGGAAATCAAAGAAACCGTGCTGAACACTTGTTTTATCCGGCTTCAAAGGTTCAAAGTTGGTTTCGCTTCGCAAAAGCGATGAAAACCAAGTCCGGGCCGAGATACGGGCCTCAATTAAAATCTAAACAATCGCAATCGGCCGTGCCCCTGTCTCGATTGAGCTGATAATTTAGATTTCAGATTTACATCTTGCTTCTGAAAGGTATTTAATGTTATTCTATAACATCACAATGGTTGTAACTTGTAGATAATGATAACGAATAAATCTGTTGTTGGTGAAATCTAAAAATGAAAAGCTTTATTTTCCACATAGTTTTATTTCCACAATTTACAGGCTCTTATGAAAAGTCAAAACACTACCGCCTCATTCGGAAACTAGGTTTGCATCCAGGATAGCTGACAAAAAATTTGGCACTTGATTTTTTAAAAAACATACAACTTTTCAAGTAGAATGCTTCCTTTCTATTAATACTATTGATATAAAAGTTCGTAAGTTTGTAACTCGTCCACGCTAAAACATCTGATGCAATTTAGCTGAAATTTTGAAGGATATTTTAGCCCTAAATATCCTCTTTACATCCAACATGGTAGCCAACATGGGCTGGCAGAGTGCGTAATTTAAGGCATCCGACACCCGTCTTCACCACGCCCCATATTTCAAAAAGTATGACCCTAGAAAGACGTTAAAGAATACTGAGGCGTAGATATATATTTTTTTAACTTTATAAACTCTGTTCGGGTAATGGGCGAAACTTGTTAATGGCGTTTTTACTTAAGAATTTTATATCCACATAAAAAGATCTCCAGAACTCGTATTCTGATTTCTTGTTGAATTCTAAATGGGTATGATAAAAAGAATCTTAGTGATGAAATCGTTGACAAAGGTTTTGTGTAACCGTTATAAATAAATGCGGGGACTTGTTCAGTACTAGAAAATCCTTTGTTCGGGCATAGAAAAAGGCACCTGATCGTGTGAAAAAGATTGAGGGGACAACTTTCTTCTCACGTCTTGGGGTGATGGGAATAATAGTTTAATAGTTCAAACGGTTAAGACATGGATATGGGGGGACGAATAGTTTATTACTTAACCGTATGGGTACGCTGTTAAAGTTAATTATGCAAACGTTAAAGAAATATACGTTGGACAATAGTTGAGCAACTATCGTCCAACTGCACTATTCTGTGTGTGAACTGCCTAAGTTGTTTCTCTTACTTTTATTTAATACACAATGCGATTTGCGTATAACTAACCGTTTTTTGATATATTCTTGTTATTCAGGATTCAATGCAAGGGAATGCCTGCTACTAAATTAAAATTCTAATTAGTTTCTCGCATTCAAAAAAAAAAAAGACAAATACCATTAATGAAGTTAAGCAATATTTTACCTACAAATTTTACCTTCCTCTTAAAAGATAAGACACGAGAAATTTTAATGATTATTTAGATTATGAAAATCGTATATTTTTTGTTTTACTTTCTTGTACTTTTTTTTATATACTCTTGAACCTTTCAATATTTTCCTGTTTTTCTATTCTTTCAATATCTTTTATTAGAGTAGCCTCATAAATTTTAATTCAAATAAGTCGAAAATCACGTATCTTCTTAAACACAAGCGAAGTAGGTAAGTAACATTAAGGTTTTTTTGCCGCGAACGGTCGGTGGAAAAATAAAATGAACAAAAAACCGTAGAAATTGAGTGACTACATAATATACCACTTACGAGTTATAAAAGATAAAATATTTTTTATGTCATAAAAATACTTTTCTCCACAAATCTCACATCATATTGTCAACTTCAAAGACAAAGACCGAAATATAAATTTTATACAGTTTGATTGCTTTTGTTCTTAGTACTAACTAAATTGGTAAAGTTCCTAAGTGTATTATAACTTTGTTTTCCTTCACAAAATGTGAAGCTTATATTATCTTGTAAATAACATGGGAATTATTACATAAATAAAAACCTGTCAAGTGCGAGTCGGACTCGCGCACTGAGGGTTCCGTACTACAACCGGAGGAATAAAACCATAAAAACCACTTTTCTTATCGAACCGCAAAACTAACTTTGTTTTTAGAGGTTTATTGTAAATATCAAAAAAACTACTTATTAGATCTCGTTCAAACCAATTATCGGTGGAAGTTTGCATGGTAATGTACATCATATATTTTTTTTAGTTTTATCATACTCTTATTTTAGAAGTTACAGGGGGGGGGACACACATTTTACCACTTTGGAAGTGTCTCTCGCGCAAGCTATTCATTTTAGAAAAAAATGATATTAGAAACCTTAGTATCATTTTTGAAGACCTATCCAAAGATAGCCCACACATATGGGTTTGATGAAAAAAAAAATTGAGTTTCAGTTCTAAGTATGGGGCACCCCCAAAATTTATTACTTTTTTTTAAATTTTGTGTAAAAACCTTAATGCGGTTCACAGAATACATCTACTTACCAAGTTTCAACAGTATAGCTCTTATAGTTTCGGAAAAAAGTGGCTGTGACATACGGACGGACAGACGGACAGACGGACAGACAGACATGACGAATTTATAAGGGTTCCGTTTTTTGCCATTCGGCTACGGAACCCTAAAAACGTATAGATATGATCCCCGGGAGATTTTATCTTTTTTCGCTGATACTAGTGGACTTATTTAAGATAGAAGATTCACATACTGAATTATTGCTCAAGAATTGAGCCGAAAATAGTCAACTTAGCTTTTGAACTCAATGAATGGACTAATTAATTTTGGAATGAGGAATAGTTTTGCATAGCTACCATAAGTTACCATACCTGTGGGCCTAGACAAAGTAACAGTCGTTTAGCGTTCACGACAGCAGATAAAAATGTATGGACAAACCACGTGACTGTAGAAAAACCACGTGACCGAATAGAGTAAAACGCGCTGTTTTTGAATATCGACTACGACAATTTGAACGCTCCCTGGCGTTCTCGCAGGTCTTGTAGAAAACCCTCAGAGAAAACCTTTAGCGTACTTAGCATGATATTTGACTGTCGACAGTGAACAACGCTAAGCATAGAGTAGATTCTGCTTTAATTTGTTTTAATTTGGTCACGTGGTTTTTCTACTGTCGTCAACGCTTTACGCCAAGTTACTTTGTCTAGCCCTGCTGTTACACATTCGTCGATACCATCGCTTGTTAGCCCTGTAACTAAAAATAGTTTATCTGAATACCTGCGCTACCGGATATACCTGATACATGTATGTTATGAAAAAAACCCATCGATCGAATATTTCGCATAAGTAGGTATGGGTATATGACATTAGTTTTAACACTATACGTATTTTACGATTGGAGATCAAAATTGCGACCACTAAAATGAAAAATTAGTAAGAAGTACTTAAAACGAAACAAACAATATTTATGAACCTGCCTTGTCACGTCACAGATGAGAGATAAAACATGGCGGCTAATATTTAAATCGTGCCGGCGACTTCCCTCTGGCCACCACAAACCGTTGACCTATCAAGAGGGCACCACCGTATATATGGGTCTTCTTAGAAACGGTATCGAAAAATTTTAGTTCGGCATTCTGTCGCGTTCCATTTTGGACTGGTTGCGGAAGGCGGGGAGTCACAAAGTTCATTAATTTCTTTTTTTTTTTCGGGAAACTGGGTGGTTTCCGTTGAAATGCATGAGTCACGTTATCTATACTTTTGTTAATGGGAGATTGTTACGGACTGTTTATTTCCAAGTACCTTATCGAAGGGAGGTAATAAAAGTAAAAGTAAGTAGGTAGGGGAGCGAGGGGCTTGTTGTAACATTTTTCATTAAAACTAATATATCTTGAGATCTATTGATTAAATTTCTACTAAATAAAGATGGATGGATACTTTAACTCTTCCTCTACCAAATTAAGTAAAAATAATACCATAACTATTGGTCATTATTTTACAATCAATTATTTTCTAGAAGAAGGGCGGTGTTACAACTTACCTCGTTCTTGGGGCAAGTTGTAACATCTACTGGGGCAAGTAGTAACGACAAAAAAAACGACAATCATACCTCTAATTATTAATTCTTTGTATATTTTTAACAAAATTGACATCTTTCTAAAGTAAGTATTATGTAATTCTTAACAAAAACCAACTCAAATACACTTTTTTAGTAATCAACACTTAAAAGTTAAGTAATTAACAGTTTTATTTAGTTCAACACTACTTATAATCATCATGGCACTTTTAAATCACGGTAAGTAATTAAATTATTTATATCTAAGGTATGCTTCGTAATTATCTCTTCTTAACAGCTATATAACAAAGTATTATACTTATGTAAGAATCAACATTTGGTGGGTTTCATTATAATTAAATTCAGTCTTCATCTGAGCTACAATTTATACAAATAAAGTGTATATAATTCTCCTGTAACACATCTTACATGTGCCCACATCTTACAAATTATACACTCTATCCAATCTTCTTTCTTTGTATCTGTGTAAGCTTCACTACATACCAGACAATACCACTCTTCTGCTTCAGATTCTGAATCTGAACATAAAATCTTTTTTTAGCTCTGTCCACTCCGGTTTTATTATTTGTTGATTTACCTTTGGGTTTTCCCTTCCCATTCCCTTTTCCTTTAATTTTGTCATGAGGAGTGTCTGTCAATACTGTAGATTTTCTTTTGCGTCTACTATTTGTATTAGTTTTGTTTTGGTAAAGGTCTAATCTTCGATGGCGAGAAAGAGCACACCGCATTGAAAAGCTAGTTTCCTTACTTCTATAGGAAGTAGTCCAAAATATATATCGGCGCACTTGAGTAGGTAGAAAGCAATCTTACCTTCCTCTTCTGCAGTAAATACTTGTCTAGGCTTAACATAACCAACTCCTAATCTTTCATTATTCTTCTTTTTCTTTATGTATCTATAAAGAGAGACGTGACTTAATCCGTAAGTCTGACTAGCTTTCCGAATACTGCATTTATTTTCTAAAACTTCAGCTGCCCCTAACTCTAACACTTCTTGGCTTTGTGTTGCCCGCTCTGACTTTCTTTTATACACACTCATTCTAAAACAAAGAAAAAAAGTAGGTATCTACATCATAACTTGGGGCATGTTGTAACACGTTACAACAAGCCCCAGGATTTTGTTACAACTAACCCTATGGCATGATTTTTAACATTCATCAAGATAACTATTTAAACAACTTAGCAATCATAAAAACTGTTACACATTATCAGAGATAGATAAATTTGAATGGAAATAAGATATAGAAAATTTGAAATTAGTCGATATTAAAAACGCAAACCGAAATTTTACGACAGTACAATTTTAAATTACCTGTCAGAAATTACGCGCGTGCACTCATCCACTAACTGCGTTAGCCGGCGGGACACTGGCTATGGCAACACGATGCGGCGCGGTTTATAGGTTAAATCGAGTCAAAGAAATATGTTAATAGCGTTTAAGATCCTACTGAAAAGAGCCTGTTACTACTTACCCCTGCTACAACAAGCCCCTCGCTCCCCTACTTTGGTTCTTACAATTTAATGGTTATATATGCTTTTGTTAACATGGAAGATTGTTTTGTCTTGTTCATATCCGAGTTCCTAACAAATCAGAGAAAGTATTAAGAAGGATCGAGAATCTAGCTTATTGTACTTGAATGGAGGTCCGTAACTACTAGCTACTAAGTAAGCCGGTACTGGCAGGGAGTCGGTCTAATTCCCTGCCATCTGATAAGTGAAGCGCTTTAACGAGCAAATCATATAGGGTCGATGTGCCGGTTCGCCGGCCACCTTCAGTTCTCGGCCTTTACGCGTACACGATGCCGTAAAATTGAGAAAATATCACTTAGAAATACTATTTCCAAGTAAAATCTTTATGCAGATATTTGAAAATGTTTGCTTTCTAAATGAAAACATTTTTGGTCAGAAAACACCTTCGAGTGATTTTACAGAATTTGTTCATTTTGAAGGTGACGATTAGAGGTAACGCAAACTGCAGAAATTAAACAAAAAATAGTGCCGCGCGTTTCATTCTAAAGTTAACTTTGTGTAGTTATTCGAAATAAATGGTATTAATAAGTATATAATGCACTTCAAAAATAACTTGGTAACATATTCCTAATATAACTTTTGGGATATTTTGTATAAAACAACAATAATGATGGGGGCCGGGAACTAGCATTTAAATTTTTTCAAAACTTTAGTTTTCGGCCTAGGGGCCGAGATCTGAATTATCAAGTCTTCCACACTTTCATGTCTTTTCTACAAATGGTGAAATATTTTTTCTCATGATTCTTTCTTTTAATAATGTACTTAATGCGAAGACTCACGCCATTAGTTTTCGGCCGTCAGTTTATGTCGTAATCATTAAAAATATGGATAAACGGGGAAGACTATTTTGGGGTGGCCGAAAATTAAAAGGTAGATGAAACGGTACTTCAGTTTTCGGCATAAGTTAAAATTGTATGAAAAGCATGGGGCCAAAAATTAAATATCACCTTAGATTTCATCATACGCCAAAGTTATAATTTTTAAAAAGTTTTGAGCTATTTTATTTAACATACGATGTATAAAGTTATAAGTAAGTAATTTAAACGTGTGTCTTTAACTATGTCTATTTGTAAAATCACAACCAAAACCCAAAAGAATGGGCCGAATCAACGTTTACAAGCTGATATAAGCTAAAATAATTCTTACTTCTTAGCTATAATGATTTTCAAGCGTTCAAGCGTCCGAATACCATCAACTCATTTACTACTTGGCAATTTTACCTTTCTTATTTTCTTTCACTTGTCCGATCGATTAATTGAAGTAAAGGCTAACACATAGGCTACTTTTTATCCTGGAAATATTCATGTTTTCCGCAAGGTTTGTGAAAAACCAAAATTCACGCGCGGGAATTAATTCTTCAGGCACAATTACGGAACTGATTCGACTGTTTGGATTGGAGATAGATTGTATTAAGGGGATTTATTGAATTTATTTTTGTCTTTCTCACTCTCACGGAGATTCGGTAGGTGCGACATGCAGCGTCGCGGAAGAATATAGCAGAAAAACGACGTTTTACCTAATTACTCAAAAACTAAGCCAGTTATCAAAAATCTGTTGTAAGTGTTTTAGGATATTATTATTACCGATACATTAAAACAAAAATTACAATTACATCCATTGTAGTTTCCGATAAAATATAGAAAAACTGAGATTTTGGAGCAACTTTTGGGAGAACTTTCTATCAAGAAAATTTTATCCAATCGTGTTTCTGCTTCTAAGCGATTTTAGACTAAAGACCCAAAATACATGACGTGTAAATTTGAAAGTAATTGTCTTTATAGTTTTTGCATAAAACTTCATTCAAAATCGCTAAAATACTGCTTCTAGGCCGTTAACACAAAGGCTACTTTTTGTTCCCAAAAAATCCATGGTTCACGTGAGATATGTGAAAAACCACGGGGAAATACTCCTTCACGCCGCAACTACAGAACCGATTTGGTAGAAATATAGCATGGAGTTAGATTATGTTCCGGCTAACACATAGGCTAATTTTTATACCGGAAAATCCACGACAAAATTCACGTATGGGAAATACCTACTACTTCACACCGCAACTACTGAACCGACTTGGCTGAAATGTGAAATAAAGTTAGATCGTATTCTGGATTAACATATGGGCTAATTTTTGTCCCGGAAAAATCCATGGTTACCGCGAGATTTGTGGAAAGTCAAAATCACGCCGGAGAAATAGTTCTTCATGCCGCAATTACTGAACTGATTTGGCAGAAATTTGGAATGGAAATAGATTATATCCTAGATAAACACATAGGCGACTTTTTAAAGGACTTCAAAAACGGAGGAGGCTTACAATTCGTCCGAATCTTTTTTTTTATGTATGTTCCCCGATTACTCAAAGACGCCTTAACTGATTTGGAAAATTATTTTTTTGTTTGAAAGGGTATACTTACCAAATGGTCTCATGTTCATCAAGTCAGGATCTGATGATGGGATCCTGAAGAAATTGAGGGAATTCTTTAAGAATTGAGAGAATTTTATAAGCTCACTTGATGCGATTTGGGTATTATTTGAAAGAGTATGCTTTCCAGGTTGTTATATGGTCATTAGGTCACAATCTGATCGTGGAATCTTGGTGAAATCGAGGGAACTCTTCAAATTTTACAAGTACTTTTGAAAGGATTTGGGTATTTTTAATGGCATTTGCTTGCAGATGCTGACTTAATGGCAATAGTCATGAAGTCAGAATCTGCTGATGGGATCTCGGGGAAATTTATTGAACTCTTCAGTTGCAATAAGCGCACTTCCAGCGAATTGGGTATTTTTTACATTGACTTGTGCATTTGCTTCCAGAAAGCAATATTTAAACCGATTTCATAAAGGAGGTGGTTCTAAATTCATCAAAATTTAATTTATACGTTTATGCTAGTCTCCTGGAAGTAAAAAAATTCAAGTCTGTACTCAATTTAAGCTTCAGGGGTGCTTTTCAAGATTCTTTTCAAAAAATCAACTCCAAATGCCACTACAAAGAGTGAAATAATGAAAGTCGGGCAATGTTTCGTAAAATCTTAGTTCTTCGTAATACCTATTCGATGTGCGAAAAACTACGATAATATCATAGACAATCACCCAATTTCGAATTGGTGTATATTAAAATTATGACTCCAATAGTCGTTTTTTTTTAAAGAATTTTCTATTTTTTCCCAGAAGAATCCATGGATCCCGTGAGATTTGCAAAAAAACGAAATTCACGCGGAAGAAATATTTCTTCACTGCCTTGTTTGTAATGATGTATTTCTGGTTTTTTGTTTATTTAAGTTTATTGTATTATGTTGATTGTCATTTTAATAATATTTGGATATACTATGAAAATAATGATTAAGTTTTCATATCATTTCATATAATTTTAGACTTACCAATTCATTTTAAATCCATCGCAATGCAGTGGCCGAAAATTGAAATACCCCATGCCGAAAACTAAAATTTGTGGCCGAAAACTGAATTTTTAGCTTTTTTCCAGATTAAATTAAAAATAAAAATAATTAATAACATCCAGCATAAAAGAGTTTTTTAAAAATAAAATTGATTATACTGGCTTTCATATAAGATAGTGAGTGCAACTATAATATGTCTGCAACATTTTTTTCTGATGTCCTGAAGTTGATAGGAGCACTAAAAGGCCGAAAACCGGCACATCGACCCTATTGTTATCTGTTTTCTATATAATACTAGCTGACCCGGCAAAAGTTGTCTTGCCATATAAGTATGAAAAATAACTTACGACCTATTCTCAGACTTAACAAACTTAGACAAAAAATTATATAAAATTCGGCCAAGTCGTTTCGCGGGAGTTTGGTAGCAAACACTGGGAAATTAATGTATCAGATTATAATGTGTCTTTACACATTAAATTATTTTTTAAAATAGTTCACGTGTTTTGTAGCTAGCAATTTCTTACGGTTCTTTAAAAATGCAAGAACCTAAATTAAACAAAATTGTTTGCCTACGTAGGTTACGCTTTGGATAAGCCAACTATGTAATATTCCAACACATCCAATATTGGGTCCAATGTGTGGGAAGAGGTTTTCAGCACCATTTACTCGTACCTTGGGCTCCATCGAGCATTAGATTTAATTTGTCGGTTCCGATCCGTATTCGCATTGAAAACCGGGTTTTATGCTCGAATAAATCTACCCAGCTACTGACTCTGGACTTTTTAAAAATAATTTCATATTGAAATCTTTTCTTTCGTACATTTTTCAATAAAAACTGAAGTGTTTTCGCTCCAAAATAAAATCATAATTTTAGCACCGTCTTTTCTTTGAATATTTTTAATTGATAGAAACTGCAGTTGGGGAGGTACTTTTACCCAAAAACAAAAACCTCCTGAATTTTTTTATGTATAAAATTAAATCGTATTTTGGGAATATTTTAATTTTTAAATGCAATAATACTGCATTACGCTTTAATATTAGAAGGACCTTGACTAAAAAATTGAACAAACTTGTAGATTTCTTTCAACAATATTTAAACTGTGATGGCTGAGAAAAATTAAGTTCAAAACACAATAAAGCAGCAATGCAAACGCAGGCTTGCAATGCAATTCAAACGCTTTAAAGTTACTCAAAATAGACAAAACTAGCAGCGAACTTCAACGACTTATTGCCTATTGGTGCCATTTCGAGCCGAAGTATCTTTTATCTGCACCATAAGTTATGCTTACCTACTTGAACCTGTTTTATGCGAACGTGACTCGGAGTCCGCAACTTTGGGGAGCGCGGGCTCGTAATATAATAAAGTACGAATCAAGTTTCCACAATACAAAGTTGGTTTGCGTCTTTACGACAGAGAACTTTGGCAAGGGCATACGTATGAAGAAGTAGCTACGTATCCAAATATGTCACAAGTCTTTCGACACGATTTATCTCACACTCACGTAAATTATAAAGGCGAAGGTTTGTGTCTATGTGTTACTTACTTATCTTACTCCTTACTATGCTTACTTTTTACTACTTCACGCCATAAGTCTCAAACTGAGTTGGAATAGAGGTAGAGGATAGGGTGTGTTGGCGCTAACTTGGGATGACCTATGTTAGTAGACGTCTACAGGATAATGTATCGATACCTTGGATTAATATCTACCATTGCATTGTTTTCGGAAAATCCTATTCCCCGGGAAATGTTAAAAACATTTGGAACACCAACATCCGGGATTTGTTAAAAAACGAAATGCACGTAGACAGAAGTTAGATATTTCTAAAAATTAATGTACTTAGTTTTCGTGGATCCTACAATAAAGCAAGGTGTAGGTAAGTCTTATCTGGGGACACGGTAGTGTCCCCGCCAGACGAGTCAAGCGAAGCGCGAGGGCACTACCTATCTTTTCTCGAAGTGTTTCGCCGTATTTTTGAACCCTTATAACTTAGGCCAGAATTATTCCAGATAATCAAAATTCTCGGGAAACGATGTCGCCGGTGAACTTATTAAACGTATAAAGTTTCAATATCACAGGTCTTATACTTTAGATTTTATTGACATCTGAAAACCCCAGATTTCGTCACTGACTCACTGATGATCATCAAAACCTCCTAGGTACTTCCGGAAGTCCTAGAAAGCTGAAATTTGGTATGTAAGCTAGAATTAGTACACAACCAACCAAAAAATTCCAAAAGTTGGAAATTTAACCCCCAAACCCCTTAAAATAGGGGATGGAAGTTTGTATGAAAATACGGCAAATATTGATGTTAGAGGTCTCAAAATTGATTTAGGGACTCTTTGTAATAAACAATTAAATACGTGTTTCAGGATTTTTAGTAAATCATCCCACATCCATCAAATTAGGGGGTTGGAAGTGCGTATGGGGGGGGGTGGAAGTATGTATGAAACTACGGCAAATATTGATGCTAGAGGTCTCAAAATTGATTTAGAGACTCTTTGTAATAAACAATTAAATACATGTTTCAGGATTTTTAGTAAATCACCCCACATCCATCAAATTAAGGGGTTGGAAGTTCGTATGGGGGGATGGAAGTATGTATGAAACTACGGCAAATATTGATGCTAGAGGTCTCAAGATGGATATAGGGACTCTTTGTTATAAACAATTAAATACGTGTTTCAGGATTTTAAGTAAATCACCCCACATCCATCAAATTAGGGGGTTGGAAGTTCATATGGGGTTTCCTATACGTACATAGGTACAAACTTAGTTTCATGTTAGATATCTGCTAGTAAACATCTGGAGAAACACGTAATTTTTTTTGGTAATTATAAGCGCGATTCCAGTGCCCAAGTGGCCAAGCGCCAGTGCCCCGTGCCCAGTAATATCGCACGTTTCAAGCCCAAGTTCCATGCATGTCATGTTTAACAAACCGAGTCTCACTGCATGTCAAGTGACCAGGATCCAGCGCTCAATGACAAGAACCCACATTGAGCCGAGTACCCAGTGCCCAGCGTGAGCTGTCGAACGTGCCAAGCGTCAAATCTCTCTGATTTTGAAGAGCGTTATAGCGCTTAAATACCTGCTCAGTGCCCAAACGGACGCGTCAAGCCCAAGTTACATACAGGCCCCATCCAACGAGCCCAGCTCTCAGTTCCCAGTGCCCAGGGTGAGATGAGTGCCCAAGGCCCAGTGCCCAGTACCCACAGTTAGCCGTCGGGCATGCCAAGCGTCAATTATATGGATTTTAACAGCGCCCCAACGTCAATGTGCCCAGTACCATAGTGCACGCGGCAAGCCCGAATTCCCGTACCGAGCTCCACGTGTTCATTGCCCAGAGTCCAGTGCTCTGTGACCAAAATGAGTTATCAAGCATGTCAAGCGTCAAATTTGAATTTCAAGAGCGTCTCAGCGCCCAACGAAAATAAAGACTATAAATAAAACAACAGTTAAAAAACACACAAATCCCACCGATACCTTCCGTAGATTTTTAATAGATAAAAAGTAGTCTGTGTTAGTCCAGGATATAATCAGTCTACATTTTAAATTTCAGCCAAATCAGTTCAGTGTTGTGATTGAGTAACAAACATCCAATCTTTCAATTGATAGACAGACTTTTCAGATAGACTTTGTGTTTTAATAGGTAAAATTTGAAGTTAGAAATTAATTAAATTTGGATCTATACGTCACGTTTAATTATCATTTTATCTTGATAAATGTAAAATTAGTTTCACTTTCGGTAGGCCAAAACTACTAACTTTAAATCCACTATAAGTTTTTAAAATTTTCAGAATGTACTTCTAAGCAAAGTACGTATCTACTCGTAATACAAACATATTAGATAGTGGGCTGTGAAAAGAGGCGCACCTGAAGTGCAAGAAATACACAAAAAAAGAAAAATTAACTAAATAAAGAACAATGTTTTAAACAACTTACAAAAAGAAATGAAATCCCAACAAAAACATTTTCATGTAAAATGTTGCCAGACGAGCATATGGCTCCCACTGTCAAAAAGTTATCAGATCTCATGTAGGGCAAGACTTCTGACTTTATCCACCCTAAAATACAAGCTCTTACTTCACAAACTCTACACTGTAGTTACAATAATGTCTTGGTCGTTTGGCTACCGTTACATTGGGCGTAAAATCAAAAATTTATTCACTTTTCAGTACTCTGTAAGTTCTGTAAAATCAAAATTTAAAATCAGGAAAATGTTTTTGGTGGGATAAATTTTTCACTTTACTCCCATGTGACGGTAGCGAAACGGCCAAGACATTATTTTAACTACAGTGTAGAGTTTGTGAAGTTAGAGCTTGTATTTTAGGGTGGATAAAGTCAGAAGTCTTGCCCTACATGAGATCTGATAACTTTTTGACAGTGGGAGCCATATGCTCGTCTGGCAACATTTTACATGAAAATGTTTTTGTTGGGATATCATTTACGTAATAATATGCAAGAAAAACACTACTTGCAGTTAATAAATCAGCATAACAAATTTGTAAATAAAGTGATAAACTAGTGAAGTTTATAATGTTTTAGATTGTTACTTCTTTCAGAGCCTCGAATAAGATACAACTATTCGTATAAACCAATCAAAACCGTGATTAAAGCCTAGGTATTCATAATTCATAGTGATACCACTGTTTTATATCTCAGTTACGCGCATTGCGTAGGCTGTTGACCTACAACCAGATGCTTATTAACCATTCGCCACACCTACCACTGTATTGTAGGTAGTAGTAACTAACTACAGCTCGTACACTACGAGGTAGCCATTTTAAATTATACGCCGCAATGCCATATTGTAGCTTTTTGTAATCAGACTCGCTTACTACCTACATTACTGCCTGTATTAGAATTTGTAAACAAAGGGCATGTATTTAATTGTTATATCGTAACATGGGTAAAATGTTAATCCTTCCAAAGCGAAGTAATGGATTCTAAAGTAGAATCCTGAAATTGTAAAGTAGAAAACCTTGATACTAAAGAAGAAAACTAGAAGTGCCTACCTACTCTTTATTCGTATAAATATGACAATATTGGAAGACTAGCGTTAGATTTTGAGAAACACAAATAAAAAATAAAGATAAATGACATTAACGCGAAGCAATCACGAAACAGAAAGCGCAAATTCCCATGAGAACCACATTGAATTTAGCTTTCGGTGTCCTCTGAAGCCCATTTTCGTATTTCGAATAGGTATTGTGAAAAAAATACATATAAGCTTTAGAAGTTTTTTTGTCAGTGTCGGATAATTGGATCGATTATTATTATTTACTCATTCTAGATTTACAAACATGTAGGACTTTTGATTGATTTTGAGGAAAAATAAGTAAGAGAATTAAGGCAGACGCCTTTCCTTATTTTATTATACCTACCAAGTTACCTAATGTGGACGGGCATGGCACTATAAAAGAAACACGGATAACGAATTCCCCGACATCCCAAAAGGGTCTCATTAGGACCTTTATCAGTAAAAGAGGAGACGAAACGCTCAAATGCAAAACACACAGATCTCACGAAGAATACATAGAACGTGATCAAACGAATATAAAAGAGCTTGTCTCATGTAAATAGGTTGGAAAAAACAAAACGTAATAGACTGCTCGGATTCAATGTATATACCCAGGTCCGCTTTTTATTAGATTTCGCCTCATTCTGCCCGGCACCTGCGTTATGGCCTTATGGGACCCGATTGGAAGGGGAATGTGAGACAGGTAGTGGAGTAGGTAGTGGGTTCTGACAATATTTCTATATTCGAGAAAGGATCTTTGTTTTGCGAACACTCCTTTTGTTTATGACGAAAGCTGTTTAACAAAAGATGTTCTTGTCTATTTTAGAAACGGAACAGATATACTTCCTGTTGTATTTCTTTAAAATTCAGACGTCAAGTTTTGAGCTGTATGAACTTGGCATTTGTTAAAAAGTTTTACAGTAATCCGCTTTATAAAGCCCCGTGCATTACTGGAACTCTAATTCTTTCTAATAGGCGTGTGAGTTGGTTTTTGCTTCCTAAAAATAAAAATAAAAACTCCAAACAATACACGATAATATAAAGTGAGAATCCGAACCCTGATAGTAGTAATTTCAACTCAAACCCGCGGCTGAAAGCTTTCGTTCTAAAATAAATAAAGAGCTTACCGAGGATCGATCAATTCGCACATTATCATATCGCGTTTGCGACCTAAAAACATGGCAAACATCACGGGCCGATTCTATAAATGGTCGGATCAACAAGTGCGTCCCAATTGCCCGCCACCCGCGGCGCCGCGCCTTGAGAGCTCACGAATTTCGAAAAAACGTGCCAGCTGAAGGTCTCCGCGTATAAGAACCTTCAGAGGTCAAACTACTTTGTAAAGCTGTAAATTGTACTTTGATTAATAATTTGATCTCGTTTTTCAACTCTTGAGGCGATTCACTTAAAGTTTTCACACAATGAGTGATGTGAATCGAGATATAAAATAAAAAATGAACACTGAAAAATTAACTTTACAGCTATTGGTTTAGAGTGTAAAATTGAATGTATTTCTACATAGGAAATACAATCCTTCAACCTCATCGCGCAAAGTAAATTTAATTTCAGGATTCTCGACTATGTTGCGTTTTGAGCTACATTCAGTTTTACGCTCTATGTCAATAGTTTTAAAATTAAAATGTAGCCGACGCTTTGCGTGAATCGACTACCTGGCTTCTCTCGTATCTTACCCCTATCTAATTAGTTTATTGCTTCACGCATAGGCCAGTTGAGGATTTCTTAGGAATAGTTTTGCTCTGGTGAGAGGCTTTGGTCAAGGTTGGTTACCCACCGGGAGAGACAAAATCGATTAAGCGTTTGATGTGTCACTACTTACGCAAGTTGCAATTTATTATTTTATTAACATTTTCGAATGCATTGCCGCTTACAATCAGTTGAAATTGCTTACTTTCAATTGGAGACAAATATATAGTAATTAAAAATTACGTTTTCCTGAATCAACCATCGTAAAATCGAAAGCTCGTTAGAGAGTTTTCACTTAAAACCTCTCGTATTTGTAACAGTTCCCTTTTCCGTTGATCCGTTTGAACAGCACAAAGTGCTCAGAAATTGCACTTTATAAATTAATTAATTGCAAACGCAGGTAATTGTAAAATTAATCAATTGTAATTGAAATAATATTTATTAATGTGATCAGTCTTTGTACTTGTTAATAATATTTGATATTAGTATTAATCATTATTAGTATTTAAAACATTGAAGTTGGCGTTTCAACTTTTCAAGGCGACCCAGTTTTCTTTTCGCATATTCTCTTGTATTTTATATTTAACAGCTTCGAAAGTGATCTTTACATTTTGCTCTAAGATATTGTTGGAACTTTGAATATTCTGTTACATTTTTTGTGCTGTCCTATTTATTTTTGAAAACAAGCTCAGGTAAAACATCGTGTCTACGCAAAGCCCATGTCTTGGGTTTATCATTTGTTCTTATTTTGTTCAAAACATCACTTGTTTAATTGTGAGGGATGTGTGTGAAAATCTTAATTATTTTGTATCAAATGTGTTATGCATGCGACCCTGCACTTAGCTGGTGGGCTGATATCCAAAACCATTTTCATTCTAATAAGTAAGACTATTGTCGAGTCCTAAAAATCTAAGTCTCGAAGTCTTATATTGTCCTTAACTTCGGTACTTGTAAGAGAAGATTTATTTATTATTTCGCCTGAATTGAATGCATATGTTCCTAGTTGTAATTTAATTCGTTTGATTGAATTCTCACCTACCCGTCAGCGATTAAAAAAGGGCGCTTCAGTCCCTCGGTAATTGCACATTGTAAAAGGCGACAAATCCTTTTAAATATATCGCTTGTTGTGAAGTTGTTTTCAATTTCCCCTTTATCAGGTGCTCCATTGTGACGAGCATGCCCCGAGGGGGACAAATTGTGTCTGGGCGACTTTTCCACGAAACGCGCCGTTAATGCAAGTTGAATTTTATTTCCATCTGTCGCCGACAGTCTGCCAATTTGTAAGCGCCTGTCCGTAGTGCTTCCTGTTTCCTTGTACTTCGGCTGTAAAATGTTCCTTGTACTATTTGAGTTCAGTACTATTGCACAAAGGCATGTAGGTCCGATTACACAAGTCATCTCATCAGTTAGTAGGATTTAGATTGCTTTCCTCTATTTTAAATTGTTTAAGTAAATTATCCGAAGAGAATTAACCCTTTTAAAGCATTTTGCGTGCACCGAGGAATGAAATGGAAAAGGAATGCAAAAACTAAACTGTAATAAACGCTGCAGCAAGGAACACGCCATTAAGTAATAATAATTCGATTCAAAAAAGCGAAATAGCTTGGATGCGGTTATAACAACATTGCCTATATTTAAGAAAAAACCAAATGGAGCCAAATATCGAAATAAACTACATCAACAAAATGACTGTACCGATTGATAGATTGTTCTTAGTTCCAAAAATGATCTTTAAAACAATATATCTATCGAAAGGTACGCCGAAACAACACTCCTTGAAGCTCTAGACGATTTGGATATTCTCTGGCTACTTAAGGCAGCTAGGCTGGCTCGAATACTTCCGTAGAGACCCATATCAGGGTCCCCACGCACAACAGGAAGAAAGAAAGAAAGCTAACGAATTCTTTTAAAAAATAATGTCAAATAATAATCTGTGGGAATTGGTAAAGCCAATGCTCAATAATCGGCAAACAATCTCGATATCGCAATAACGCCTCCCAAAGCCTTGGAGCGATTCTTTATCGTTCCTCTTTCGGGAATATTGGATACATTGACGGTGTTCGGGGCTGTTTGTAGACGGTAACAAAGCGTCGACGTTCCCGATACGAACTCACTGCGCTGTTACTTAGCTTATAAACGCTGTTTGCCCGTTTCCCGAGTTGTCGTTGACGTATTTTCACTATAAACTTTGCTCAGTCTGCCTTAGTAACTACTATTGTTTTCGCATTCATAGTGGGTGCTTACTAGAAATTATTTGAGCTTTCCTTTTTGATATCTTAACGTTATCTTATTTGAATAAAACTTTAAAGAAGTAGTACATTATCTTTTACTTCTGAAGATATTATTGATTGTGAAGATTGTGCTTTCAATGACTTATCAATGCACAGCCGAACAGCCTATAAAACAATTAAAGAATAAAGGCAGATTTTTTGAATTTCTTAAATAGGTAGGTAGTTAGGTATAAGATTCAAAGAATTACCTACTAAATAACCTAAACCTATCCGATCCAGATTTGGTGATATTTTGTTGATAGAAATTATGTGAAATTTCTATCTGACGTAGAACAAATCCGAATAGGATAGGCTATTAATTTCGGCCGTAAGCTACGCTCATAAGTGTGACAGAGATCGCAAAAAGCGGCGTTTACCAATTCCATTGCCCCGCGGGCAGCGACCGTTTGCTGCCGGTATTAAGAATAAGAATTTTAAATAAATCACATCCGCAGTATCAGATCTTCACCTTTGAAAGTTTCCTACTTTTCTACAGTCAACACTTACATCTCTTCCAATATATGTGATTTCAAGATTCGCAGTGCCTTTTCATTTTTCGCCTATTCATGCAGGCACATTGCGTCAAACAGGCTCAAAGCAACTAAGTTCTATATTTAAAACATTTCACGTTCCGTTGCCGATAAGAATTTTTCCGCCAATTGGCGCACCCTTTACGTTTTCTTCCAAAGTGTAAAGATATGGACGGATGCTCTTGGCTGTTCGCCAGGGGCTCGGGGTTACGGCTCAGTATTTAGTGGCAATTTGGAAGAAGTCCGATTCCAGTGGGATGGGTTTTTACAAGTAATAAAGCCCGAAAACCCTCGCACCTTCCCAACTAGGCTTACTCAGATAATTTCTAGACCTTCATCCTTGCTTGAGGCTTTATATCTTTCTTTGATTTCTTAATTAACGGCCTACAAGCCGTATTTAGGTGATTTTGAATGAAGTTTTATGCAAAAACTATAAAGAAAATTACTTTCAAATTTACACGTCATGTATTTTGGGTCTTTAATCTAAAATCGCTAAGAAGCAGAAACACGATTGGATAAAATTTTCTCGATAGAAAGTTCTCCCAAAAGTTGCTCCAAAATCTCAGTTTTTCTGTATTTTATCGGAAACTACAATGGATGTAATTGTAATTTTTGTTTTAATGTATCGGTAATAATAATATCCTAAAACGCTTAGAACGGATTTTTGATAACCAGCTTAGTTTTTGAGTAATTAGGTAAAACGTCGTTATTCTGCTATATTCTTCCGCGACGCTGCATGTCGCACCTACCAAATCTCCGTGAGAGTGAGAAAGACAAAAATAAATTCAATCAATCCCCTTAAGATAGAGATTGCGTTGGTAAAACTTATAAACTCACCCACTTATTAACATAGCGGTGGAATAGTTATTATCTGTTTTGTCTTTCTTTGTCAACTGTAATTTATCATTCGAAGGAAAGAGACAAAACAGAAAATAACTATTGTAACGTTATTTCACGTTTGTGAATAAGAGTAGATACTACACAAATAGTTTTCGTCACTGAGCCAAGCTAAGGAGAGATGCGGGTTCAAATTTCGCCGAGTGCTTTTTTTTTTTTAATTTGTATGTTTTCTTAATTTATAAAATTACACCCTAGTGTGAGAAGCATTATAAAGAGGATACCTCTAAACTGTAAAAAATATCGTAAGTTTAGTTTTTCAATTGAATTTTTCTTTTGTTTACAGGTAAGTAGCTGTTCTCACAGACATCGTGCGTAGATTGAATTCCAGAAACAGCAGTGAATTACAGTATGTATACAAAATGACACACCGTTCTTAGTTGAATCTCCTTTTATTAGACAAAGCTGGTTATACATTACGTCGTGAATTAATTTTAAAAGTATTGAAGATGATTTCATTGTAGAAATAACGGTATCGGATAGAAGGGAGAAAATTCTTTAGATTGTGTGTGGACACACTTTCTTATTGGTATGACTCTTCTAGCAAAATTCTAATGTGAAACAGAATCACCGTATATCGGTTTGAAGAGCACTGTAAGACGATGCGATAACTGGGCAAAATGCGACTTGAAACCTGATGTCCCGGGATGATGTGTACCGTGCAGTGCTTCGTATGATATTGAAATGCAAAATGGTGAAACGCACTACATCTGATATGGCAGGCGTGTATCACATAACATCAACTCGTTTATCTCTTCATTCGTTATTATAAATCATTTCAGTAGTAGCGCTCCAAGGGGACAACTGCAGAAAGCTTAGTTTACAATGTTCCCGCTTGGGGCGCTGGCTGTATGGAGAAATCAGTTCCGTTTATTCGAAACGAGTCGACTTGAAATTCGTACAAAAACCTAAACTAACCCTAAGAGATTTTTTTCCTCAAAGTCTCCAATATTCAATATGTTAAAGACAGGTTAACCGGAAAAGCTCGAGGACCTCTGTCGCCGACGCGGCGGGCGAAAGAAGTATTTCTATGACTCAAGTTAAGGGCTTGCGCGGCGGTATGAAATATAAATCTTTTACACTGAACTGGGATTGAGTTGTTGATAAACGATAGTCCATTTTGTGAGTTTCATAGCAGCTATTGGTAATGTAGATCGCAAAGGAAATGTTAGTGTCTACTAAACTTTATTGCAAACTTATAAGTAATAGACGTAGGTAAACTTATAATATAGACCCGGCAGGAAAAAATGACGATAGTTTACTGGTGCCAAAAATGTTTGTTTTGGCACCAACAATAGTAAGGCCACGCTGAAGTCACGGTCCACGCCACAGATCACTATACTTCTTTTTAGTCCGCACGCGAGTTTCTGCAGGTATTCCGCCCTGTTACGGCGTATTAACAGAAATTTGGAGAAATGGCGCTACTTTTTTCTTGTATGAAGAAGGTTGATGTAAAATGTTCCGATGGACTCATCCTCAGGTTCATATCGATGACATTTATGAAAGAATCTTCCAGTTTAACACTTTACAATAGATAGACGCGAATTCGATTCGTACCTATGGGACAGATCTATAGCACCATATGAGTAATGAAACTTGAGGCGATCGCGTCTAAAAACAGACGTTTTATACTTACATCTCACAAGTCAAACCAATATATTTTCCCCAATTAACTAAATTATGTTTGGTCATAACTTAAGGCAACCATACTTCACGCCCACGCCCTTGCTTTAGACTACACTACAATTTGAGTAGGCAGGAAAATTAATGTAATCACAGATAATAAATACGCGGATTCTTTTTATCCTTTCTATTGAGAGTTGGAGGAAGGTAGTTTATTTAGTGCTTTGGCATAAGTACCTACATACTTCGAACCGCCACGTGTTTGTATGAGCATAATATTGTCAACTTTTATAGACAATTTCATAGGTCATTAAGTTTTTAGCTTTCTGCACTTCTTCTCTACATAAAACTAAGCTATGCCAAATCTCACTCCGAATGGCAAATGGCACAATGACAAAATTGGTAAAATTTACAAATTTTAAATGATTAGTTGATTACATGTCGTATTTTTTGTTAGTGAAGATATACTCGTTTTTACCATGATTTCATATTCTTATGGGACGCTGAAACGTGTATCATTATGTCCATTCTATAGGGCTAGTATAAATAAATGTGACCCTTTAGAACCTTCTAATCTCTTACTCCCTTATTCACAGACGTATATAATTGTCTTTCTTTGTCAACAGTGATTTGACATTCGAGGGAAAGAGACAAAATAGACAATAATTATTGCACCGCTATTCCACGTATGAATAAGAGGGTTAGTCTTTGAGTCTACTTAAATACAATATTGATCGTCATTTAAATAACTCTAGGTTAGTATTTGCTTCCAGGCGTTCAAACCGAGAGCACTTCTGATGCATTTCCTGTATTAGTTAGTGTACACATTCCCCCCGCAAGCGATGTACTGTCGCCGAATCCATATTCAAGAACGAATTACGTAATCAAATCACGTTTTCGGCACCTACCCTCATCTTGGAGCCTTACGCCATTGTGACACGGGCTATTTTCGCATGAATTGATGCAAACCGAGATTGGCACCCCCCAGGGAGAACAGTTGGCCCCGATGTTGCTGATGTTGTTTACGATTACCCACGTGTAAATGTAATGAGAACGCTTCCTCGTGTCACATCTGTTTACTTCTCGTCAGTGCTGTCAGTTCACACGAGTGGAAAAATTACAATTTTAGTAGATTTTTTTACATATTACTAACTGACCCGGCAAACGTTGTTTTGCCGTTTAGGGATATAAAAATAGATGTCTGGTGGGAGGCTTCGGCCGTAACTAGTTACCACCCTACCAGCAAAGTCGCACCGTAAAACGATTTAGCGTTCCGTTGCGATGCTGTGTAGAAACTGTTGGAGTACATTTACTTACCCTTCCAAGTTAGTACGATTACATTTTAGGCTGCATCATCACTTACCATCAGGTGAGATCGCAGTCAAGTACTAACTTGTTTAGAATTAAAAAAAAAGGTTTTGACACCGTACACACCTACCCGTACATACACAGAAAATTTCATAACAATCGGTCGAGCCGTTTTGAAAAAGTTAATTAATTATATTTGTTCACCTGCATAACATTGCTGGTTGCGAATTTAGGAACTAATTCATCATTTCAAATGTAAAATAATAATTTATCCTTTGCATTATTGGGATGAATGAAATATTACCACAACAAACATTAATTTAATTAAGCATATTTAATTATTCAAGTTTCAACACTATCTGTTATGTAATTGTTTACTGTTTAGTATTAATAAATTCGGCTATTATTGATTTATCAATTCAAAATTTATTTGAATTAGGTGCAAATTTGTTAAGAATAAATAAATATATAAAATATTACGTATTAGTGTATAATAAATAATAATGACTTCGTAAACATGGTATTAACTTGTAGCATAAATATAAGCAAGCCTACCAAGCCGCACTTGGGCAGCTTAATTGTCTATATCGTGGAATAATGGCATTTTTTTATGGAAATAAAAATTTATAATAATAAATTATTACTTTAATTTTAATAAGATACATTATTAGCAGGATTTATTGAATTGTTTTTCTATTGCTTGAATGTCTACGATTCGCATTGTGAAGTCAACATCTCCTGAGGATGTCCCGGTGTCGGGACGATACGTGCGTCGAAGAAAGTATAGGTAGAATTTTATATGGTATGGGCGGTGTTCCTGCATATTGGACCACACAGATTCTTTTCAAGTTGCGAATTATAGCAAAACAATTTAAGCTGTCCTGCTTATTATGGATTTCCGCAAAATAACGCCTGCTTCCATTAAATAGGATACTTGATATTTTCTGATTATCCAGTCTTAAAATATTAAATATTAAAATCCAGACTAAGTTGTGCCATCTGCTATAAATCCCACATAGAATAGCGGAACAATACAGACAGATTTACATGTGGCGCCCTCCATACGAACCCCCTTTTAATCTTTTATTTACCTAAATACGAATGCTCAGTCCCCTTCATGAGTAATAATAATTGCAATTTAGTGATGGCCCCAAGTATCGATTTTCGATCTCATTGTTTCATTCAAAAAGGTTCTATATTGATTTGTTTTCTGAAATTCAGGTTTATCTCTCATAGATAAGTAAGTCAAGGTCCTGTTGGAAAAACAAGACAAAAGAAATTATAGTGTTTTTTGATAGGGTTAGGTACCGTTATTTTATCGAAATGTGTTGATATTGTGTGAAAAAAACATCACTTGAAACTGATTCAACTGGAGATACTAGCCAACTATATCAACAACTAGTTTGAAATGACAAGTAGTGTACCGAATCAATACCATGCCTCCCTCAAGCTACTCGACATTGGCGAAGTACATTGTGCTGTTTTGGCACTACAGAAAGCCATAAAGCAAGAAAAGAAGAAGAAGAATCAGTACGATATGTCGGAATAACAATAAAATAGGGTTTTTGAAAGAAATATGGTTATTTTATCGAAATTATTTCATGCATTGTGTGAAAAAAAAAATCACTTGAAACTGATTCAACTGGAGATACTAGCCAACTAGATCAAAGACTACATTGAAATGACAAGCAGTGCAGTGACAAAATCTACAATAATATGTCGAAATAATTCGATATATCGATATTTTCTGACAAACCGTACTCAGTCCTCCCCCATACGTTTTAATTCCCATTTAGTTAGAACCATTGTCCTGTATGGCACGTGACAGGGTTTAGGGTAGCTCACCCTATCATCTATGTACCCTCCCCTCTCTTTCGCAACCATGCATTTTCACTGAAGTGTGAAAGAGAGGAGGTACACAAAAGCATAGATTACCAGGGTATGACTAATGGTAATCCTTTATTTTTTTCATTCGAACTGTATCTCACTATATGTATTTTATGTGCAATATAATTTGCTTAGGTAAGAATATTGTTAGTTCCTTAATCACAGATACGATTTCGTTCTGGTTATTAAATTTCATGATTTTTCACATAACTTTAGGTGAAGAAGTAACTCTTTGGATAGGTACAGACTGCAAAGAGTTTTGTTTCTAAGTTAAACCATTTAAAACATTCACCTTAAATGATCTGAAAGTTAAGCACACGAAAAAAGATCCATGAAAAAGATAGTAAAGAAAAATAAATCTTTCTCCTTGCAAATAATTCAAACAGCTCATTTTCGATTGCTCTTTCTTCAGAGCATCCCTCAAACAAACAATTACTTTATTAAATCAAGTAACTCATTCCTCAAAAGCGGAACAATTTCGTCGGAGTTACGAGTTTTTCTAGATGGCTGACTAAGCAAAAATGTATTTCAAAGCGTGGAACGGAACAGCCCTTAACAAAAGGGCCGGCTTATCTCGCAGATCGCACGTTACGTACAACGGAACGTACAATAAAACGTCAAAAACGCCGCCTCGAATGACAGCTCGGCTTCAAAATGGCGGCGAGCGGGAATTCCACGATTTATTTCGCGCCATTTAGCTTGGCTTTCATAAATTAAGATGACGTTTATTAATAGACTGCGTAAATCGTGAATTCACTTGTTTTTGTTTGGGGTTTGTGCTTGATTTCATCAGATTGTATAATTAAGTAATGTTGATTTTGCTTAGAATGAACGAGTGGAAACATATTGTTTAGTTTAATCCTATATCGTATTATTATTATACATTCACGTTATGGGTTGCTGTGAATGATAAAACAATAAGTATGGTTCATTTGATACTTCATTGTTTGAGTATGCGAAGTAAATATTGATTTGTATATTTTAAGTGTACCAAAAATAAAAGCAAAAGAAAGGATATACTGTCATTTAATGATACACTTTTAAGGCACATAAAAGTTCCCGTTCCGAGCATTGATTTGACGGAATCAATTTGTCAAATTGCCGGCCGGCACGACTTTACTGGCGCGGAGAATGTTGACACGGCCGTCCATTTGGCGATATCGATTGTAACTCGATAGTAAGGGTGCGACGATGTAGCCGCCCTCGCGTGTGATATTCGAGAATATTCCATAGAGGGATTATTACAGGTTTTTGTATTTTCGAGTCAACTCGCATCGCATAAACGAATCGAATGCCTCCATACATTTACAGTCAAACTCAAACTCAAAATATCTTTATTTCACATAGGCCTAACGTACAGGGTCTTGTAAACGTCAATATGATATTTGTCGCATATGTATGGTGATAACTACAAGTCGACTTAAAACTAAGTTTACGAGGGTTCGAACGCGCCCAGCACTGAGAAGAAGCTCACAACAAACTCAGCCGGGTTTTGTTTTCTGTTATCACCACTTCACAAAGGCTCTTAAAAAATAAACGAGCTAGTATAATTACAACAGTTCATTCACTCCCAAGTCTTTAATTCATGTAAATAATCCTTAATATTATGGTAATCTTCATCAGTCAGCGCCATCTATTGACAGCCGCATGTCAGTGACTGTCCATAGACCGGGTTGGCTGTATCCCCGAAGGGATATCACTCCCGACGGAGAAGATCACGCTGCGTTGGCTGTAAATATAATTATGGAGGAATTCGATTCGTTTGTGCGATGCGAGTGGACTCGAAATTCGTAAAGAACTTGTACTATCCCCTCAGTACATTCGGCGTGTACAAGGCACTTTTCCCCCGCACCCAATGAGGGCTAATTTTAGGTTGCGGTGTCCACTACGTGTTTAGTCGTATATCTGTTGAGTAATAATAGGCTTCACATTAACACGTCTATTTGTATTTTGTTTAACGATCGTGGATTTCCCGGTTTAAGTTGTGTATTAAATTGATGTAGTTTATATTGTCGAATAAAGTCGTTTCATTCCCTAGACGGTGCCTAACCCAAACGTTTTCCAAATTTTTTTTACATTCTTCTTCTAGAATGACTTTAATAATGTAAAAAGCCATCAATTTTGGATGCTTGTAACTCTGCTTCCGCCTGCTGGCGAAATTCTTTGTTTTGATGTGTTATCACAATATATAGACCCAGATCTTAGAATTGATGTGGCCGAAAATTTCCGTTCGATGAAATTTTCGAGTCTCCATAACGATCTTTTAAGCTATTGTATACCTTCTATCGCGGGCCTTGAGCGTGGAGACCGAATCCAGAAATTCCGTAACAAAAATAACCTAACACTTTTTAGTTTTGCCATCTATCGATGAAAAGCAGAACTTTAATGACTTTTTGAAATATCACGCTTGTCTCTTTAGTTCAGCAACTCGTCTCTAGGTGGCATTGGTTGTATAATTATGTTATAAGTCATTAAAAGTTCTGCTGTTCATCGAAAGATGGCAATAATAATTGCATAAGTTGACAAAAACAGCTATGCAATAGCTTTACCGCGGCAGTCTCCGAGTGCCACACGTCTTTTTTTCTTACTATGCGCCATCTTCTTCTTCTTCACATGATTTTTTCTTCATTTATAAAACGAATTTCAGCATTAGACCTGCTGGAAATTACAATTAAGTTGTTCATTTGCGTTTTGCTCATGTTAATAAAATATGGATTTAACGAATACTTGTACGGTGTACCTCTATGTTCGAGTTTTTACACTCTAAGTATGCCAACAATCTGTGACCATCTTTTGTAACGTTTATTTAATTAGGTACGTGTAATTATATTCTTTTCTCAATTGCAATCTCTTTTCAACATCTAGAGTTTCGTTTGCCATGAAAAATAATATGTACCTAATGGTAAAAATATAGATAGGTTATAGGTACATGTTGTATGAAAGGTTAGCAATATAGTCATTTGTGATTTGTCCCTTCGTGATCCAATCAGACGTAATGGTTGTTTCGGTAATACGCGATCGACATGAAATGAAAATGTGTTTTTATTAGTAATAGCTACAGCGTTCTGTTTTCCGAATTAGCAAACATGAATTGATCGAAAATCAACATTGTATTTATGTATTATAATGGCTCGGAGATTACCCTATAGTTCGTTAGTGTGATTGCCTAAATTTCGCTTTCTTTTTTTTATGAGAAAATCGGGTACTTTCATCTTAAGTTTTTTTTGTAAAATATTGTAAATGTGCATCTTGTTTCGATTCTCTTACACAATGAATAATTGATTGTTTATTTATTAGGAAGCCAACGTGTATACAAAAACAATCTTTATAACTATTAATAGACACTTTTGAATAGCAATATTGTACACTGGCTAACTCAACATGAACTCTATAAGAGTACCCTACATTCTTTGTTAGTATATAACTTAAAGCTTACTCAGATCTCACTCACTCAATTAATAGCAATCAAATAAAACACAGCATTGTACTCATAAGAACGTCTTAATTTCTTGACCATGATACTAAATCGATTCCTAGCATAACCCCTAAAGTTGTCAAAATGACATCTCACCTATGGGGTTAGAAATAAACAAAGCTTGACAGCCGATCGTTCAATAATTCAAAACAATCACATTCTAATATAATATTGAGAATCTAACACAATTAAAGATCACTTTCGGTCTTCAGCCGATCTGGGGACACGGTTGTGTCCCCGCTAGACGAGTCATAAGTATTATACACATACAATACGTGAAGTTCTATCATAATTATACAAAGTATTCTTCGAATTCGTTGCAATTTGTAATTATTTGTAGTAACGCTTTGTGTAACGCCACTCTGCGTATAGTATAGATATGTTTTTAATAATAAGCAACATATACATATACTGTACTTGAAGTTCTATCATAATTATACAAAGTATTTTCCGAAATCGTTGCAATTTGTAATTATTTGTAGCAACGATCTGTGTTACGCTATACGTAGAGGTAGATATTTTTTAGTAATAGCAACAACAGCCCGCCACGCATAGCAAAAATGTTTCAAAAGCCGTAACAATAGCTTATCCCTTATCACTGGACCCATTCAATTCGAGCAATATTAATCAAAAAGATTATACTTTTCGCGCACCCCATGGCAACTGCATGGGACAGTAAAAAGCGTGTCCCGTAGCACGTGATAATAATAATAACGCATAATTTAGAGAAAGCAAGGCGCGTGCCGTTTTATACAGTATTATATAAAACACAATATATCGCCCTCGGGTGAGACAGCTGCAACCTCACCACATCTGCCGTGTTCAGCTAGGGTTGCAATGCCGTAGCCACTTGACGGTAAATTGTACGTTACATTGATTAGGGGTCGAAATCGCCTCGTATACCAGTCCTTTTAATATCACGCTTCCATCGTGTATTGTACGGCTTTTATCTATGCAAATCGGTGTAACGATGGAAAAAAATGGATTCTAAATCATTATTTAAATTAAAAGAGCTTGGCACTTATAACTAATGGCTTGTTAATAGAATAATAATAGCTGTTTATAAAAAAAAAAAACACTTAGATGGCTCTACTCTACACGTCGGGCTCCAACACCACGGCCAACCCATCGCCAACCCGAGCGTCAACCGCTATCGGTGTCACCAATATGCCATCGAAACGTTGGCCCAGCTCAGTTGGCCTATATATTGGCTCAGCATGTAGAGTCAGCATATCTCGAAAAAATTATAGTTGTTTGTTGTTCTTGATTGGTTTCGATTTCTGCCTAGGTATCACTTAGTTCAAATTTCCCCGCTTTGTTTGAGAAACATATTTACAATCCTTAGCCACAATTAGGCATTGATGAACTCACGTATGTGTGCCTCGGCTCCGCCTCGGCCCACATTTACACATTCATCCATCAATGCCTCTTGCTGGCCGTTGCAGTAATGTACTATAAATGACATGCCATATAAGACTCTATTTCATGAAATATATGGCAACCCTATTTCCTGATCTGCACACATGTATAAATTTGCTCTTAAACCGGCTATACACGGAGAGGGATGACCGAGACGCGTGTCAATGATATGTTTTATATTCGTCCGTTTGTAATAATAGTAGAGGTTTGAAGAGAGGTGATTACTTTTGTAATATTAAAAGCATTGTTTTCTTTAAACAGCTTTTATATTTAAAATTTTAGTATAGGCTTATTTGTGGACTAAGAATTGACTCAATTATTAATTTGTTTTAGTGTAGTTTTCGAAAACTCTTACGAATTATGGAATTTCATTTCCTGTTTTGTGAAAGGAAAAAGGAGAGAAAATCTGATTATAAAAACTTTTTGTGTCAGTATAAAATGATGTTTCGTATAAATATATACATAACCGCTATAAAAATTACGTAGGTACATACTTGGCTTGGATAAATTGATTTTTTAGTGTGTGTAAAGTAAACAGTTTTATAAGTGGAAACCAAGCGCAAACTACTTCGCCAATATCACTTAGAACTTTAGTGTTAAGCCTTAGCTTAGACAACATCTACATAACACTATTAAACTGAATATCAACTCCCCGTGTGTTGGTTACTAAACATCTATTGTCTAGACTCTAGACTCTAGTACATAAACTCTAAGACAAGATTAATGCACACAGACAAACAATCAGTACATGTTAATAGTATCTCGCCGATCTACTTTGGAACAGGTTGGAGGATCAAAACTCCAGGCATTCTGATGTTTTTCACTAAATAAAATATGACCATAACAAAACGATTCAAGAAAAAGTACGAAGCCTCTGTTTTGAGCAAGCAAAAATATAATTGAACAATGTTATAAAACGTACATAGCTTAGCAGGTGGCAGTTTTCATTTTTTATAACATTTTTACTTAACATTTGATATTTATGTTTAACAAATAGAACGAATAGTAGATTAACCAACTCATTATCTACATAGAAAATAGTTGAGCACACAAATATATAATTTCTTTTCAAAGTTAGTAACTAAATAATAAGACCTGAATATTGTAAATGTGCTAGCTAACCCAGAAATGTTTTCCTTATTTTCCTCGCGTAAAATTATACGCCTATTTTTAAGGCCATTGCCTCGTGTATAGGTCCCTTTACGCCATAAAAATTTGCACACCGCTTACACATACAAACATAACCCAGTAGGGGTAGGTGTACTCGTAGGTTGTCAGGGCTGCGATAAATGTATTGTTTTTACTTGTTGAGCGTTGATTGATGAGTTAGCATGATGGATTGGCCGCCAACCTTTCTACTACTGCCAATAGATTTTAACGAAATAGATATTTTTTTTGTCTTCCTTTTTTATTGTTATTTTTTGTGCGTGACAGAGTTATGGATGTCTCAATTTAGGTATTTACCTGCGTATTAGCTGTTATAAAGCTTTGGATTTTGATTAATAATGTTTTTTTAAAGATAATTTATTATTTTGGACGGATTGGTCGAAAATTTAAATATTTTAATGCGGGCTGTTCTTCTCTAGTAGCTGTAAGTATATTAGTGAATTTTTCTGGTCTTTTTAACAAATTGAATTTGAATTTCGTAGAACACTTGGTTGAAAAGCAGTTCACTCAGCGGGGATAGATGGCGCTGTGTGGAGTTAGCTCCCGATAACGAAATTCGCATGCCGAGTCATATTAGTTGATTACATGCTTGCATCAGCGCATACTTTTTGTATGTGGCTACAATAAAAGGGAGCTTTGAAACTAATTTGTAAAGATACTCCTAAGAGTTAAGGGGATTCATTAAATTTATTTTTGTCTTTCTCACTCTCACTGATACGTTGGTAGGTGCGATATGCAGCGTCGCGGAAGAATATAACAGAAAAACGACCTTTTACCTAATTACTCAAAAACTAAGCCAGTTATCAAAAATCGGTTCTCAGCGTTTTTGAATATTGTTATTACCGACACAATAAAACAAAAATTACAATTACATCAATTGCAGTTTCCGATATATAACAGGAAAACTGAGATTTTGGAGCAACTTTTGGGAGAACTTTCTATCGAGAAAATTGTATCCAATCGTGTTTCTGCTTCTTAGCGATTTTAGATTAAAGACCCAAAATACATGACGTTTAAATTTGAGAGAAATTGTCTTTATAGTTTTTACGTAAAACTTCACTCAAAATCACCTAAATACGGCTTGTAGGCCGTTAAGATTATGGGATTTTAGTGGATTTTCTTCATGTCGGGATTTTCGTGAGGGATCATTTGCATTTTCTTTCGCCTATATCCTTGCTGTACCGTCCGAAAAGAAATTTTAATAATGTTTACTTACACACTTTTTGAAGTCGGTTACAAAATACAGAATGGTGCCAAAGAGTCAGGGCTGCGATAACGATTTTGTTTTTACTTGTTGAGTCGAGAGCTCGTGTTGATCGATGGTATAAAATGATTGATTGAGCTCGAATTTTTCGACTATTGCCAATTGATTTTCGCTAAAAGCGAATCCCTCTGAGCGTTCCCTTCTCCCTTTTGTGTTGGATTGCTTTTGAGATTGTCCTCTTAGCGGTTATCGGCTTGGACGATTTTTTACACAGAATCACTGAAAAAAATGAATTTACTGAACAGTTTAGCTATTTTTCATTTAGCTAAACTTTAGTAATTGCCACCTAAAGTTTAGCTTAATCAACAAAATACTTTGGTTACTATTAGCTCATTAAGTATAGTAAAACATTTGTTCAGTTAATAAGTACAACATTTTCGGTAATATTCTACCAAACGAATTTACTAAATGCATTTTTACATAACTGCTCGGCTATTATAGCTAACCGATTAGCTATAAGTAGCTTAAAAATATTGTAGAATAATAATGTAGTGTTTTGCAGATTCTTACATAACTGTTGTGGAGAATTCTGTTCAGTAGATTCTTGCTATTTGACAAAGAGGGAATTTGTAGATAATTACTGAACTGTACAATACATATTTACCGAATAATTTTTTTACATAGCTGTTTGGTCGTGACAGCTAACCTATGAGTAGCAAACAGGGATCAGTAGAATATGGTAGAATAATACTATTCAGTATTATTCAGACTTGTGGGCGTTTCCGCTGAGGTTTTCTTCCTCTTCCGGGGTAGGTGTAGACGTTTCGACACTGTACCCTCTGCTGGGGCTCAGAGAGACACGCGAAGAAACGTCACCAATCCACCGGGCCAAGCTATTAGCCGTCGGTTATAGCTAAATTCGAACTTCACCCGAAGTCGGGTGGATACTGCAGCTAGTATCATCCGCTGGTAGCATAGATGTGGATGGTAGGTAGGTACTTCAGGTAGATTTAAACGTTACAGTTTAGCTGTCAATAGCTAAACTTTAGTACCGAACCGAACAGCATTTTTACTAAATGTATGGTTGATTTGGCCAAATGTTTAGAAAAGGTCTCAGGTTTTATTGAATACTTAGTAGAGATATACACAACATTTAGTTAAAGTTTACTAAATGCTTGGGTGATTTATACTATTTCGGCGCTTTACATACTACGTAATTTGAAAAAATATTTCATTATTTTTTAAGGAGTGATGGAGTGAAGAACTGTGCTAGTTAGTGATAAGCGAAGCCGCGAAGCGTCCGTTAAGAGTAGATTGTTGTACTATTACCACTATAGGTCACTAGCCAAGCAGCAAGTAGCAACGTCAGTTGAGTTACATCGTGTGCTTGTTCGTGTGCCCAAGTTTATTACATACTCTTTGTGTGTGCCGCCCCGGTGCCGTAAGGAGAGAAGAATGGCCGATCAATCCGTCGAGGATCACCTTCAAGCGTGGGGCCTAGAGATGTTTACACAGAATAATTTGAAGGTAAGGGTTATTAAGTACTTATCCATCGTAGAACCCATAGGTCTCATTGTTAAAACAACACGTGTTTTTTATTTGTAACCGTGCAAAAGCGAAGTTTATAGCGCATAAGCGGCGTGGCGATGCGATAAGCGTTCGCCCGCTTGTCCACCTTAGCTCGTTGAGGTCACTATGACTCGAGCAGGTACACAAGAGAATTTTAGTCTGTTCTAGCGTAGTATTTATACTCTCTTTGGTCGATTTCCACTTCGCAGTTATATAATATAGTGTTTCTTTTGTTTCAGAGCAAAATATCACTTTAGATGTTCTGCTATTGATATCAGTTCTTCTATCAAACCAACTAAGAGTTCTGAAAGCCGTCACCAACGAAGACGCACCGAATCTCATCACCACACCGAGTGTAAGTTTTAAACACCTTTATACCCTACAATACGAGTACATTTATTTTACATTTATTGCATAGTTATTGGATAGTTTTTTTAAAAGTACCTAGCATTCCGTCATTCCCTTAATTATGTTTTAGTAAAGATGTTTTATTATTCACAGATAATGTGAACGATGATACCGCTGACACTGTCATGTCGCTCGCCTTCCTGATGAACACCAGCACAGTCCACAAGCAGAAAATCAAGAAGCAGTGGAGACCATCAAAGATAGAATCGCTCGAAAGCTTCATCACCCACATCCCAACGGCTACTGATCTGGAGGCTTCTCTCACACTAAGGAGAGAGAAATTCGCATCTTTGGGACACAGTGTGCAGCCGTACATCGTTATAATTGGTGACACCCTGAACTGTTATGGTTTCAGGTTTCCTCATGGTTGTTATTTTTTATCTGAGAGACTGTACTCTTTATGTGACTATAGGTTATGTAAAACTAGGTAAACTAGGTGACTATAGGTTATGTTTTTAAATAATTAATCGCCCTTAACGTTAATAACTAGAATTTAGTACATAAGATAGTGTTATATGATAGTGTGATAGTGTTAAGTGATGTATAAGATAGTGTTAAGTGTAATTAAATAATTTTAGAGAATAAATTCTGTATAAAGTTACCCGCTTCCTTTTATTTAGCATCTTTCATTGTTAGGTACATCCTCAAATATTTTGTAAAAATCTACTACACTGTGTATTTGTATTTTATTGAAGTATGTAAGAATGTTTAACTGAATTGTGAAGATCTGGTTGGCTAGATCATATGAAAATGAATCCGACGCGTACAATTTTGATATGGTATAGCCAACCAGATCCTCAAAATTCAGTTAAGCATTCTTACATACTTCAGTAAAATACAAAAACACAGTGTAATAGATTTTTACAAAATATTTGAGGTACATCCTACCAAGTAATTTAGCTATCTCCCACCAAATAGTTGAGTAGATATTTACAGAACGGTTTGGTAACATCCTACCGAAATATTTAGCTATCTCCCACCAAATCGGTGAGTAGATATGTACAAAACGGTTTGGTAACATCTTACCGAACTATTTAGCGATCCCCCACCAAACAGTTGAGTAGATATTTACAAAAGGGTTTGGTAACATCCTACTGAACTATTTAGCTATCTCCCACCAAATAGATGAGTAGATATGTACAAAACGGTTTGGTAACATCTTACCGAACTATTTAGCTATCTCCCACCAAACAGTTGAGTAGAAATTTACAAAACGGTTTGGGAAGATCCTACCGAACTATTTAGTTTTCTTGCACTAAATATTTCAGGTAATTGTTATCAAACATTTAGCTATTTATTTTACTAAACAGGTTCATTACTTTTTCACATAACTTTTCATTTAGCTAATATTAACCAAGCATTTAGTAGTCCTTCGGTAGCTAAACAGTTGTGTAAAATTTTACGTGAAATTCGGTAAATAACTTACAACTATTTTTCTCAGTGATCCTTCGGTACGATATTATAGTGGTGGACTCTTTGTTAAGGGGATTGATTGAATTTATTTTTGTCTTTCTCACTCTCACGGAGATTTGGTAGGTGCGACATGCAGCGTCGCGGAAGAATATAGCAGAAAAACGACGTTTTACCTAATTACTCAAAAACTAAGCTGGTTATCAAAAATCCGTTCTAAGCGTTTTAGGATATTATTATTACCGATACATTAAAACTAAAATTACAATTACATCCATTGTAGTTTCCGATAAAATATAGAAAAACTGAGATTTTGGAACAACTTTTGGGAGAACTTTCTATCGAGAAAATTTTATCCAATCGTGTTTCTGCTTCTTAGCGATTTTAGATTAAAGACCCAAAATACATGACGTGTAAATTTGAAAGTAATTTTCTTTATAGTTTTTGCATAAAACTTCATTCAAAATCACCTAAATACGGCTTGTAGCCCGTTAATAAAGAAATCTGTCCTAAAAAATAATAGTAATTCAAATCGCTCATTTATTTTCCAAGAAATATCTTCAGACGATTCTTTTATATCGACAGAAATATACCTCCCCTTTTCTAGTTGCTTTTGGTTGATTAGATTTTCTCGTGTTCGAATATGTGGTTTTTTCATGGCCGTTGATAAAAATGTTTATTTTTATAGCGTTATATAAGAACATCATCAATATCTGTCCTAATGCTGGTCTTGCTCTCTCTCTCTAACGCTTCTCGCTTTATGGGAAATATGTTAACAAAAATGCAAAGAAAAATTTAACACGTATACTCAGACAGGCATAATAGGTACCGTACACTTATTGGTTAAAAAAACCTGTCAAGTGCGAGTCGGACTCGCGCACTGAGGGTTCCGTACTACAACCGGAGGAATAAAACCATAAAAACCACTTTTCTTATCTAACCGCAAAACTAACTTTGTTTTTAGAGGTTTTATTGTAAATATCAAAAAAATACTTATTAGATCTCGTTCAAACCAATTTTCGGTGGAAGTTTGCATGGTAATGTACATCATGTATTTTTTTTAGTTTTATCATACTCTTATTTTAGAAGTTACAGGGGGGGGGACACACATTTTACCACTTTGGAAGTGTCTCTCGCGCAAGCTATTCATTTTAGAAAAAAATGATATTAGAAACCTTAGTATCATTTTTGAAGACCTATCCATAGATACCCCACACATATGGGTTTGATGAAAACAAAATTTTTGAGTTTCAGTTCTAAGTATGGGGCACCCCCAAAATTTATTACTTTTTTTTTTAATTTTGTGTGAAAACCTTAATGCGGTTCACAGAATACATCTACTTACCCAGTTTCAACAGTATAGCTTTTATAGTTTCGGAAAAAAGTGGCTGTGACATACGGACGGACAGACGGACAGACGGACAGACAGACATGACGAATCTTTAAGGGTTCCGTTTTTTGCCATTCGGCTACGGAACCCAAAAAAGACGTCAGAAACTAATAGTAGCTAGTAAAATTGTGTGTGGTTGTATGCGTGTTTGTTACTCCTGTAAGCCTTAACTACTGTACCGTTTTGACTGAAACAAAGACAGGTTACACCCTAGACTCATACGCTGCTTTTTGTCCCAAAAGACTCGATAGTTTCTTTCCGACCGATTTTCACGAAGGTATATTTTGTCTCCAACCAATATTAATACAATATGTATGTATATTTATCAGTGATCTAGTAGGTACCCATAACACAAGCTATCGCTTACTTTGGAGATAGATTGCGATGTGTAAAATGTCCAAAAAAAAAACATACGAGTCCAACAATAATCGATACATTGTTTTTAAGACGATTCATAATTATCGATATCCTCAAAAACAATCACCGTTCTTTCCAAGAAATAAGTTTAACAAAAATAAAATGTTATTGGTACAACGCTTCAGGGAAGCGGAAATCAAGTTTCATATTCGCTTGTTCTATGAAAACGGTCTCGTATGAAAAATCAATTTGTTATAATAAAAAAGCTGCCGTAGAATTGCTGTAGTTGGCCGTGCTGCAGGATTTACTGGAGTTGGTTTCTTTGTCTTCTTTTTCGTTGTTTTAATTTTATATTCAGTCTAGAATTCTATAGATTTAAATTGGGTAGCTTTTTCGGGAGCCTATTGTTTAACAAACCATTTTGAATTGTCCTTCATGAAAGTTTCATTGAAATGATCCAGTTGGATTGGATAAAATTTTCTCGATGGAAAGATCTCCAAAAAGTTGCTCTAAAATATCCATATTTATAATTATTATCGGGAACGACTGTGGATGTAATTGTAATCTTTTTTTTAATGTGCCGGTAATAATAATATCCAAAAACGCTCAGAACTTCAGAGATTTTTCATAACTGACTTATAGATTGATTTTTAGTACCTAATTAGGAAATAAATCGTTTTTCTGTTATATTCTTCCGCAACGCTGCACATCACACTTACCTATTAGTAAGAGTGAGAAGGAAATAAATTCAGTTTATCCTCTGAATGTATTAATACGAAGAGTTATACTATTATGAATTCTTATGTTGAACTTTCAATAGTCTAGTTGATGCCTGATAACGCCTTGACCCGGATAGATCTGGATTGACCATTGTTAAGGGAAAATAAAAGAGCTTTTACCACCCCTTTTACAGTTTGATGAAACTACTCCGTATACAGGGGGCATAAATTCGGACCGGCCTTTTGAAGGGAGCAATACAGAAGCGTGGATGGTCGTAAACCAAAAAGCGAATTAACTGATTAAATTGAATGCGGGGCCTGCACGGTAAAGCGCGACCGGAGTAGTGTGTTCGATATGATTGGTACACATGTACGCGTAAGCACCTCTATTTTTTTAATAAAACTTTTATTGTATCGTCCCTAGCAAAGATTTAAATCTGGATTCGCCCTTAGCCTACATTGCGAACATCGAAAACATCCACAAACATGCTGAGTGAGTGAGCTCAGCATGCTGTAGTTGCACTTGTGACACAGAGATTGACGGACGTTGACTACAAATTATTTGCTAGTTTTTCACCGTAAACTTACATCAAAATGCCTTCTTGCGTATTTAGAAATTTAAAAAAAGTCAAAAAAATTTAAAATAGGACCCTTATTATTAAGGGGAAAGCATTACCCGTTTTATGTTACTTTCAATTAGCTTCACCTTTCTTTTAACGATAGATTTTTACGTTAATACGAAATTGGTAAGGAAAGTTCCAGTGAAGGTCCACCAATAAAAGACAATGGAGGCTTTCGCAATCAGAGGTCCAACCCAAATCGGATTGTCGCTAGGAATTCACAAGTTTGAGGCCGAAAGCCAATAAAACGTTAAGAGATTACGACGGCGCCCATTCGGGGCGATTGTGATTGGTCAATCGGGATCGGTAAGATCAGATTAAACTAGATACTAATTATTATAGTAGTGTTATTATCTCGCTGCAGACCCGGTCATAAATAATTCGAGTGTTTCGCTTTTGTTGTTCTGCAGTAATGCACAACTCAACAAAGAACAACAAAAGCGAAACACTCGAATGATTTATGACCGAGTCTGCAGCGAGATAATAACACTACTGTAGTAGGAAGCTGTGATGCATCCGAAGGTGTAGCTAAATTAAGGGGATTTATTGAATTTATTTTTGTCTTTCTCACTCTCACGGAGATTTGGTAGGTGCGACATGCAGCGTCGCGGAAGAATATAGCAGAAAAACGACGTTTTACCTAATCACTCAAAAACTAAGCCAGTTATCAAAAATCTGTTCTAAGCGTTTTAGGATATTATTATTACCGATACATTAAATTAAAAATTACAATTACATCCATTGTAGTTTCCGATAAAACATAGAAAAACTGAGATTTTGGAGCAACTTTTGGGAGAACTTTCTATCAAGAAAATTTTATCCAATCGTGTTTCTGCTTCTAAGCGATTTTAGATTAAAGACCCAAAATACATGACGTGTAAATTTGAAAGTAATTGTCTTTATAGTTTTTGCATAAAACTTCATTCAAAATCACCTAAATACGGCTTGTAGGCCGTTAAAAGAGGTTGTCTGTTGGTTGCTACAGAGCATCGCACCGGTACTCTTTAATCGCTTGACAGATTAGTATAATTAGCCGCGTTTTTTTAAAACTTGACTGCAATCTACCTGATCTTGAGTGATGATGCTGAAACGTTATCTTAGAAACCAACCAACTAACTTGGAAGGTGTTTAACGTTTGCTACATAGAATCGCACTGGAACTTTAAATCGCAAGGCTTTGCGACTTAGTCGGTAAGGTGATAACCTAGCCGCGGCCGAAGCCTCGCACCATACCAGACCAAAATTCCATCTATTTAGTTTTTACTATACATGAATATTTCAGTTAAAAATTTTCCATTCGCTTCATTAATAATGTACTTATTAAAGCACACCTTGAAACACCAAAATATACTAAATGAAATATTTTCCTGAAGAAAATCATGAAAAATTTCTCATAAACACCGTCAATCCAGCCATAACTCATCATCAGCATGTTGCTATCTAATCGTTAGACCTACATAGATAACATTCCTCGCTGTGAGTAACTTAGATTATACAAAATCGATATTTGTTTGATAAATACGTTGTATGTGTATCAAAGGAAACCCCTATGAGAAGTGATTGTATTACACTATTGGGCATTAAAGTAGCTTACTTCTCGACCATGCGATTAATCGAAGACAATAACTGTCTTTCTTATATATTTTTTTTAATTTTCGTTCATATACAAGTACTAGCTGCCCCGGCAAACGTTGTTTTGCCATATAAATTTTTTCTCACTTAGAGACATAAAAAATATATAACAACCTGCTCCCAGCCAGACCTAGTGATCATACACTGAAAGTTTCATAACGATCGATCGAGCCGTTTCGGAGGAGTTAACAAAGGTTGGCGAGACAATTTTTTATATATTAGAGATACTCGTAATACGTATGAGCGATTGCCACTTTTCTGTGACGATCGTATAGACAATTCTTTTTCATTTTTGCCGAGTCTCTTATCAGTTCTTCCTGCGCAAACCTTCTTTCCCATAAGTTTAACTTTACATAGAGCCTATAAATTAGGCCTACGTGAATAATAAAGATTTTAATTTTTTTTGAAGATCAATCCTACATGTTGTTGTTGTTATACGGGACATTTTACACATCGCAATCTAGCCCCAAAGTAAGCGATAGCTTGTGTTATGGGTACTAGATGACTGATAAATATACATACTAGTGTAGTATAGTATGTATACTAATTATACATAAATATAATATATGGAAAACATTCATGTTCATCACACAAACATTTACGAGTAGTGGGAATCGAACCCACGACCTCCGGCGCAGACGGCAGGTTCGCTACCACTACGCCATTTGGTCGTCGGAGCTTATTATTCGTTGGAGCATAAGTTAAATTTCTCTCTCGAATACGGACTAATAGAATTGGCAGTAAGGCTTCTGATCCATGCAGTAGTTCGAATTGTGCATTGATAGATCAGCCAGTCACATATTTATGTTGTGTACAGATGAGGCCGTAAGCACAAGTTAATTAAAGGATATACATCTGTAAATTATACCTACGGGTGTTTAGTGCAAAATAATTCGCTCCCAGGGCAATTTCCCGCTCGGGGTTGTTCGCATCTGCAAGTGATTGCCCTAAGCGGCGTTACTTTAACGCGCTAGGTAAGGAGGGTAAGGCCTCGTGCATACAGGTAATCATTATTATTAGGGTTCCGTACCTCAAATGGAACCCTATAAGGAGCCGTAGCCATTAAGGCTTTAAGAAGGCCGAATGACAGTTTACAGGGGGCTAAGAGCAGATGTGTTCACACTGATTTACTTAAATTTCGAGGAAATTGTTACTTTACACGATTGTTAGAAGGCCTAAAAATAAAACTCTCAATCAGAGTTGTTGTAATTTTTATGTACTTTTTTTGTGTGCAAGAATTAATTAAATAGCTTGTGCCGTTTTACAAAAAATTTTCGAAGTATGACAAAATTAAGTACTTAGATGCTTTTTGGGAATTTTTTTCTGAAACAGGGTTTGAGAAAATTCATTTTCTTGTCAATACCGATTGTTCATAAAACCCTAATTTTCCGTTACATATTTTTTCTCTAAGGATTCGATGATTAGTTCTTTAAACAAAATGCCTTAAACATCGTAAAAAACAAAGATTCCGACGAATTGAGAACCTCCTCCTTTTTTTGAAGTCGGTTAAAAAGAGCCAGTTTGCCAGCTCTTTGACATATTTGACGCAGATAAAACGAAATTCAAAATACGTATGAGACTTATATATCCTATCGCGAAATTTTCATACAGTATTTGTATTTATTTATTCATTTACGTTGGTAGAGGTGCCGTCTAACTTCTTGAGCATGAAGTGACGTAGTGGGGGCAAGTTATCGCACGCGACTCTCCGCCGACGCGCCCCGCACTTACCACCAAAAGGAATTAAAATTCGCTTGTGCGTAATCAAGGTCATATACCCAAGAAGTTTGTCGTGTACTGTACTCTTCTTTTATCTACGCTCATTGCTTAAAGTTCGAATTATAAAATCGAAATGTGTCAAATAATTACCTACTTTATTCACAGACTTCTATAATTATTAAAAAGTTATTCATAATAACATCGCTCTACTATGGAAATATTTAAAGAAAGTTGTATAATATCCATAACGATACACGGCTCTGGACTCCTGTATTTGTATCTGGGGTTTTGAAGGAATTGATTACAGTACCGCTATCGGCAATACAACGGTTAACGCTTACAATTATTATCTGGGGTAGGTAATATTTTTTATGTAATATTTTTTTAAGTGAATCCACAGACAACATATAGTTGGTAGTCATTGCCGAGAGTATAGATGGGCCATGATTGACCATAGACAACAACACAATGTCTAACGTTCCGCGTAACGTTCCACCTGGGCCTGTGATTATGATTATGATTATGATTACGATTACGATTACGACTACGATTACGATTACGACAACGATTACGATAACGATTACGATTATGACGTTATCTCGTAAATCTATCGTCCGTAAACCGACTTTACAGACAACTAATTTTTTTTGTTACTTAGTCAAAACTTTGCGCTGAAAAATGTCTAGTAGTGAAACCTACTAAACAAAATTTCACTCCACCTGACATCTTAGTAGTTGCAATGATTTACGACAAAAGTTAGCAAGATTTTATGATTTGGATTTATGATAATAATATGAGCGTAGATAAAGTAGTGTATGAAACTCTACATAATTAGGTATTAAAACACTCGTGTGATACTATTAAAAAACTCGCCTGCGGCTCGTTTTTTAAACTCACACTCGTATTTTAATACCCCCCATTATGTAACCGTTACATAAACTACTATTTTCATACGCATGGCTAGTGTTTAAAGTGCTCTCCGGAATTTTGTTTCCGGGAATCATACACCCTTTAAAAAAGAGAAAGCGCGATCTATCTTTGTCCAAATCGTCACTTTCCATCAGGTGAGGTGAGTGAGTGTGGTCAAGCATAAGTCTATATTGAATTTTAAAAAAATGATATTGTTGTGGGCTCCCGCAAAATAAGTAGGTACCTCCGCCAGTGTAACCGAGGCTCAAGTCTTGCCGAGTGCAAATTCTGCAAGTGGCATAATTACGAAGATATTAAACCCAAATAAAATATAATTTCCATTCCCTGTTTGGTCTTTACGAACTTCCTATCAAAGCTGTTCTAGCCAACTGGAAGCTATGCGCTTTTGAAAAACATAACACTTTCTTAATAGTATACAATGGAAAATTCTTTCCAAAAAACCAACTTCAAATGCCACTACAAAGAGTGAAATAATTTTTAATGTACACCAATTCGAAGTCGGGCAATGTTTTGTTCAATCATTAAAAGTCCTTCGTATTTTTTAAATTGGTCCACGCATCTTTGAGTAATCGGGGAACATACACTAAAAAAAAGATTCCGACGAATTGAGAACCTCCTCCTTCTTTTTGAAGTCGGTTAAAAATGAGATACATTGTGCGGAAATAGAGTTCTGCCAATCCTATATTATTCCCTCACCTGGGCAACTAAAGCCAGTTATTGCCCAAGGGACGGAAGCACCAGACATAGAAATAGAATATACCTATTGGGATTGCAATGATTTGATGATTTTCTCTTGACGAATTAAGATAACTTAATAAATTCTTCTAAAATATCTTTGTCACGAGGTCTAGGATTACTATTATTTTTCTAAGTAAAAATATAATGTGTTCTTCCACTTTTTCCAAACGGATTTTCCTTTTTAAACGAGGTACTTAAAATTAAATTAGACCAATGTTTCACGAGATACTCGGTAATTCCTGAATCACGTGGTCAAGTTATATCATTTTTATTGTTAGAGCGAAATACCTTTTGTCACGCACAGTTAAACCGGTTTTTAAAATTTATTTCGGTCAGCTGAAGGTTTATGGAGCACAGAAATATTGTATTAAATAAATCTTTTCTTTGCAGTTAACCTTTTCTGAAACTAGATTACCTGCATTTATTTATATCTTTAACTCCCACGGATGGTTAAGTTTCGAAACTGCTGAGAAGTCTTGGAAAGGGGCGTGGAACACTGTGGGTTAGGTTATTTAAGGGGTTAGAATAGTTTAACGGCCTGGCCACGGGGATCGGCGGTGCGAACGTCGAAGCGAGTGGCGAGGCGACCATTCGCGCGGCACCGTTTGCAGGCCACGGGCAGTCACGTTCGCCGCCGCGACCAGTAAGGAAGTCCGACGGCAAAATGTCTTTATCGAAATTATCTCAATATTTCAAGACCTAATATTTGGAAGAGATTGTGAAATACATGATTTGAATAAGAATCGGAGTATAGATGGAGAGTTCCACTAGAAGTATGAGAAATACAGAATATATCCAGAAAAAATTGTTGAGTATACCAGAATGAGTATTGAAACCCTCGATTATATACTTATGAATATTCTTCCTACATACTCTTCACTACATGTTTAAACTTGTGCTGTGGATGGCCGACTTCCAAATAGCTGGTCTAGCTAGTATTTCAGCAATAAAAGTCTCGGCGTTCATTTTTCGCGGCGAAAACAACTAAACTCGTTTGTTCACTGCACTACTCGCCGCGACTACCGCTCAACTCCGTGGCCCGCGCCGTACTTATTCATGCCTTTGTTTCGTTCGCCCGCCGCACCGCAAGTCGCCGGCGCGGTTCGCTCGGTACATTTCGCCGGTCGCTTCGCCGGTCGCCGTTGCGCGTGGCTTGATTAGTACATTGCTATGCGTTTATTTCAGTCGCTAGACGCTTCGCCGTTCGCACCGCGCGAATATTCGCATCGGCGAATTTCCCGTGGCCAGGCTGTTAGTGTTGCTTTTCCTAACTAATTTAGTCAGGCTTCTCACATCTGCAAGCTATTAAAGTTTTCAAACCAATTTACTGTAAAAACTGGCCCATAATAATATATCTTCCGTTATTGCCAACGTTGGCAGTTTGTTGAGAATTGGGATGTGTGCAGATGTGAAAGCGTTCACGCAAAGGTGCGTTCACACATGTCCATTTCTCACTTTATCATGGGATACGGAAGAGAGATAATTTTTTGTTCACGCCTACGTTTATTCGGCTACAGCTTTCAGAAATTCACGGTTGAGGCTTATGCAGTTTTGCTCGTATTTTACGACATTAACGTTATTGAATACCACTAAATAAATATAATACCTATTCCTACAATATGAATCGACAGGCCCAAAGGCATTTTGACATCGATTTCTCAAGAATCGATCACAAAGCCGAGAGTGCTATTTGCCGAACAAACGATTTGATTTGATCGATTCTCGGGTCGTGAAACGTTTGATTGTATTGTAGAATCGATTTACTTAAAACATTATGCGATTATCTCGAGACGCATTGATGGACGATGTGTTTACGCAATATATGACTTATTGCCTTTATGAATACTTATGCAACTATGGGTACTGGCAACTTGTCCGCTCCGGAGCCTCATTTTATTAGAATTGTATTTATTTGCTATGTAAATTTTATCATTATAATGTGCCTATAGCTATACTCTGTCCGTTCGTAAAGATATAACAATAGCGATCAGAGAGAGACAAACGTAAAGTTGTTTCTCTCTGGTCCCTTGCTACTGCTATATCTGGCACATGTGTTAAAAAAAAATTACGAATGGACAGAGTATAATACCCATACCGTTAACACATTTAAATGTGTTGGATAAGTAAGGTATAGGGCAATATAATATCAAAAAATTGGGCAAGTGCGAGTCGGGCTCGCGCACTGATGGCTCCGTAATACGAAGACCAATTGTCTGTGACCACATCATAAAGGAACTCTGAGCAAAATTTTACATTCCTAGGACCAAGGGTTTCAGCTGGGCAATGCTTCGTGACAAATCTCTCGGAAAACCTTTCATCGATAAATATCTTATATAGAAAGTTTTAATACTAGTGTGCTATACCTAATCATCAAGGCTTTAAGTACAAGAATTATATTTCTTCCCCTCTAAGTGAGTAATAAGCCCGCCCTGTCATTAGCACGGTGCCAGACGTCTGGTGGCGTGTCTGCGCGCAATGCAGTCAGTGCATTGCCCGGTGAGTGATGCTATGTTCTTGTACATACTTTTGTGTTAACCTCCCTTTTCTAGTAACAAGGCTATTATTTCCCTAAACTCCATTTTTAGAGTTCCGTAACCAAATGTACTCTATTTTACTAAGACTCTGTCAACAGGCTGCGAATCTTGATTGACACAGGTTGAGTTAAGTTTAGTACTATTGAGAATTGGTCTTGATAGTATGGAACCCTCAGTGCGCGAGATCGACTCGCACTTGACCATTTTTAACCTTATATTCTAGCAGATGCATCCGTGGTGATTCGAATTTCAGAAAATCCTTTATAAGTATCTCGTGCCTACTTTAGATGACATTTTCATCGTTTTAAGGTGCAGGTACCACCAGTAATGCTTTCAATTCGAAGCTATGAACTTTTTTTGTTGGCCCCAGTCATACGATAATGTACATTATAATCAGCTCACTTATATCTCTTTACTTCTTAACATTATGTACTTTTAAATTAATCTGATCCGTATGAAAATATGGTACAGTTTACATTATTACGGCGATATTATCATATAACCGTAAGGTTTTAAGAGTCGTGCAGTCATAATTGCAAATCTTGTTAACCAGTCACATTATGACATTGTTCGAATTCATTATAAAACAAATAAAACCAAGCGTTTTTTTAATTAGGCCTTAATAAGTATTCCACATAAAAATGTCAAGTTTACATAATCCTTTTCATCTCACCCGCTCGGAAAAGGCATTTTTAATGCCCAAAATGCGGGCGGAAAATGCTATTATATTCCCTAGGGCCCAAAAGAATTTTCTTTTCTCCCTAGGGCGACAAAGTAGTATGAAAATCCTTTCCCGCCCTAGGGCCGCAAAGCATTTCCAAAAACGAACATGACGTACCTAGTCTCGTATTGCGTCTATAATGTCAATTCACAATTGTCATGAAGACTTTTTTTTAATCACGCATACGGTCAGTAACGAAGTTCGACCTTAGAGTTTGATAGGTACATTACTTTTTTATTTTTTAAATTTTTCTTAGAATATCGATAAAAATAATAACTCCTATTTATTTTTATGAATAATAAAGGAAACTTAATTAAATCCATGATTTCCATTTACCCATTGTTTATCTAATTATTGTTATTTTTTTAAAATTTTCTATTATCGTTGGTTCTTACAAATTGACATTTCTGAACGCATTTAAAAAAAAGTAGTATAGAAAAAAGAATTTCTCCATTTTTTTTTCTAATCGTGATGAATGTTAATAATAATATCTTGTTTTTGTTTAGTAATAATATGATTAAAGATTCAAAGTGGATTTAATTAAGTGAGTGAAGTTATTGCAAAGTATTACTAAAGACAACATCTAACATACTCGCAATGCCGATCCAAGTGATCTTCTAGTAATTTTCCTCGCTGTGGTGAGATGAAAAATTTTGTGTTACGTACGGCCGCAAATTTTTTTGGGTCTCGTGTCCTTTGAATGCCTCGCTATGCTCAGGATTCTATTCTTTGAACCCCTCGCTGCGCTCAGGGTTCAACCCTAGAATCCTTCGCCGCTCAGCATTCAAATTTGACACTCGGCCCAAAAATCCATTTTGCGCCCTTGCATAACAAATAACTATTGTGTTTTAAGGCCGTTTTCCAACTGTCACGACACGTAAAACTTTCCCACTACATGCCATTACCTTCGTTTGTATGCACGACACAGTGTCGCCTGTGTTTCAGTCTCGAACGAGTACATTTTTAACCTGAGCATTATGAAATTAAGCTTGATGCACACAGCGGGCGAATCGGATGCGAAACATTTAACAGTTTGTTGGATCAACAATGAACCATAAAACAATGAATCATATTATGGCATACAAACGTATAAATCTTCCAAAACCTTTTTTTTGGCCCAGACACCTGCTTGAGCACCGTCAGAAGATATTGACTTGACAAAGTGCATTTTTGGTTAATTTTTATTTAATAAAATTTTGGAAAGTAACACCTGCATCATAACTGTGCTACATAAGCACCTTACAATCTACATTGTAAAATGAAATTGCTTGTTATTTTTAGGGTACCGTACCCATACAAACAACAGGACCCTATATTACTAAGACTTTGCCGTCCGTCTGTCCGTCCGTATGTCACTAGGTTGTATCTCATGAACCGTGATAGTTACGCACTTGAAATTTTCACACATGATGTATTTCTGTTGCAGCTATAACAACAAAAACTAATAAATAGAAAAAAATAAATGCATAAGGGGGTTTCCATACAACAAAACAGAAGTGTTTAATTTACTTTTATTTACGCTCATTGCTTAAAGTTCGAATTATAAAATCGAAATGTGTCAAATAATTACTTACTTTATTCACAGACTTCTATAATTATTAAAAAGTTATTCATAATAACATCGCTCTACTATGGAAATATTTAAAGAAAGTTGTATAATATCCATAACGATACACGGCTCTGGACTCCTGTATTTGTATCTGGGGTTTTGAAGGAATTGATTACAGTACCGCTATCGGCAATACAACGGTTAACGGTTACAATTATTATCTGGGGTAGGTAATATTTTTTATGTAATTTTTTTTTAAGTGAATCCACAGACAACATATAGTTGGTAGTCATTGCCGAGAGTATAGATGGGCCATGATTGACCATAGACAACAACACAATGTCTAACGTTCCGCGTAACGTTCCACCTGGGCCTGTGATTATGATTATGATTACGATTACGATTACGACTACGATCACGAATACGATAACGATTACGATAACGATTACGATTATGACGTTATCTCGTAAATCTATCGTCCGTAAACCGACTTTACAGACAACTAATTTTTTTTGTTACTTAGTCAAAACTTTGCGCTGAAAAATGTCTAGTAGTGAAACCTACTAAAGAAAATTTCACTCCACCTGACATCTTAGTAGTTGCAATGATTTACGACAAAAGTTAGCAAGATTTTATGATTTGGATTTATGATAATAATATGAGCGTAGATAAAGTAGTGTATGAAACTCTACATAATTAGGTATTAAAACACTCGTGTGATACTATTAAAAAACTCGCCTGCGGCTCGTTTTTTAAACTCACACTCGTATTTTAATACCCCCCATTATGTAACCGTTACATAAACTACTATAATACTATTAAAGATTGATCTTGTGCGGTGCGCGAGCCTGCCTCGCACTTGACCAATTATTGGACATTGGTCAAGGTTGGAGTTGATAGATGTACCTATGGTACGGTATTTAGACTTAAAGATATAACACGCCTAGGTGTTACTTATAGGTTATTCGTAAGATGCGGGATCAATTTTATTTTTTTTACCTCAGTACGCCCTCACCCCATTCTCTGTGTTTGACGCTTGAATCTTGCATAACTAAAAAGTTTAATAACATCCTGCATTATGCAATTAACCTGCAGTTCGTGTGACGTTTATGCGTCAGGTAATAAAGGCTGTTTTAACAAATGGCAGTGGAAAGTATAATTGGCGTAATGTTTTCATGCCGGCATACCATCAGCCTAGGGGCAATTTTACTAGCTGTTTATCTGTATAGTGGCAACCCGGTGGCAACATTGTATTATTAACATATATAGTTGTAAAAATATAATAGGTTCCTTTTGGCGTTTCAGAAAGACCATAGAAGTCACTTGGAATGGAACTGAAAGAAACAACAACGTGTTTTTGAGTCTTTTATTTTTTTAATTTTAGTGTTGCCACCAGCTTCATTTGATTTTAATAGCAATCGAATATTGTGTAAGTGATCTTTCCTGAAAAGAATGAGCTTGGTGACACTGATTTCTATAGGATGGGTTGTCTTTGACCAAGTGCAGGCACGTGACTGAGTGAATGTTTGATTGAGTGAATGGTATTGTAATTAAAAATATTTTATTCAAGACCAATTGAGCTTTGGTATCTACAATATCAAAATACCTACAATATTAAGTTAAAGTTACATTTCCTGATAAGTACTTTAATTCAATGCACTTTACACTACATTATAAAATCGATTAAATACTGATACAAACTTGAATCGATTCATCGTGAGTATCGAGTAGCGATACGTATGGTTTTCTACTTATCTCGTCGCGATGAAATATGCCAAAAAGAACCTATTATATTTTTACAACTATAGCTGACTCGCCTCTGCATCGCTAGGTTGGGAATTTTGAGAAATCTCTTGTCTACGTAATGTGGAGAACCTGACAGCCTTGAAAAACAGTGTGCTTTTAAACCTCTTGATTTTTTTTGCCGCATTGGTTTAGAGGTTGTGACGTGAAAAACAGCAAACATAAGAACATAGCATTCTTTCATATTTATAATAATTGTAGCTACCTACGTACCTAATACATATTTTCCATGATCATGAACATAATTCGTTTAAAAGTTTAGTAAAGTAACTTTTTCCCTAATTCAATATTCGTATAAAATAAAACTTAACATTTTTCTTTGAAACTTGATAATACAAGAATAAGAATATTATTCATTCTTAGAAAATCCATTTAGCGCGATTATCCGATTTTCCTTCATTGCCCGTCCTAAAACAATATTATGCTTGAAAACATATTAAATGACCAGATTTGCTTTGTTTGCTCCGAACTCGTGGAAAGCTTTGTTCTCTTAATGCTATATATCTCGATGTGTTAGTTTGGGCGAGTGTTCGACAGATTTAGAATATAAATACATACATACGAATGAAAATAGTTTGATTGAACCCTGTTTTTTTATATATTTTTTTTGTTACCTTTAACAGGCGTGCCAAAATAAGATACCTATAAACCAGTCAGAAATGTTTTACACTAAACTTACAGTTGTTGACACTGATAAGAAAATTCAGGATATGGGCATGCTAACGATTTACGTAAACCTTTTTTGTACAAGCAAACAGTAGCGCCATCTGTCAAACTTCTGTAGGTGGCCGCTGAGCGAAATACAGCGTGTTTAGCGGCGAAACAAGCATTTTTGACACCTATAAACTGGCGTCCGCCCTGTCCAGGGTATAAATAAGTCTATCGTTGTTAAACTGTTTTTCAACCTTCACTAATGAAAAGAATAAATTATTGATGATAAGAGACCGGAAAGGATGACTTTAATTCCATGGAAGACGAGAAGGCTTATAGTATGAGACGCCACTTGCTTTGACAATTCCCCACAGTGACAGACCCCTTTGAGAGAGTTTGACAGTGCACTTCCTATATCTTCCTGGAACCCAAAATAGTACATGTGCAGTGGCTGAATCCGCTGAAAACCTCAATTTTTATATGTTCCTTATTGAGGTTTCCTCTTATTTATTCTCCTAACTTTTCGCTCATGAAATCTTATCACGAACCTGCACTCCTGATTACAAAGCCGGTATTTTAATTACTAGACTATTGCGTCTCACTTGATAAATGAGTTAATGTAAAATTAATTAATTAACATAATGAATACTAAACCAAATTTTGACGTCAGAACGTCTATAACTTATGACAACTTCAATAAACGTCCTAACGAAACTTAAACAAACCGTTAATTTCCTTTGTTTTGGCATAAATCTGAATAGAAATTATTTCATTAACAAAATTCATTGTCTATTAACTTACCGCGGTACCTATCAGGTTTAAATTGTTCTTATCTACGTAGTTTTAAATAAATAAATCGAGTGCCAAATTAATCCTTAGTTTTAAATAAATAGAAGCGAATTTGCTGTGAAAAGATTTAATTCACGAGTATTTCATTGTACTAAATACAGATACAGAAGTGACTAAATAAATAATTGGATAGCAAATACAACTGTAATTTGGATTCGTTATTTGAAAGTGTTTAATTAATTGATGATAGAGATTATGCTTCAGGACGACGCAGTTTTCGAATTTAGAACCTATTATATATTACAATTTTTGTCTTTTGTCTATGTTATTTTTATTTTCGTTTTGGTTTTTGTAATTAGTAGGCGTTTTCAATTTAATTACAAACCGAGGAGAAAGGTCAAACGAAGTTATATTAGAAATCTTTCATGTTTGTACCATTTCAACGGTTCAACGATATTGTTTTTGTTTAAATATTTGTTTTTACAATAATTAAACACGTTCGTGCCGGAGCCATCGCGTGTTAATAATAATCAAGAACTAAATTACACAGGTTGTTAAAATATTGGAAAAGTTTACAAAATATGTCGCCAAGTTTCGTTATTAGTAAGCTTCACGTTTCAGACTTTGGTTATTCCCTTTTTCTTTCATTATGAATATGAAATAAGCAATGCTGTAGTCTAGATTTGCATGTTTTATTTTCATTTTGATTTATTTTTCTAAGTGTGAAGTTACACTTAGAAAATAAAGCAAGTTTCTATTCAACAAGTATTGTACGTGTTACGTCAAACTGATATCTCATAAGAAAATCCCGTCCTCTCCCTCATAAGTCGTTACAAAAAAAAGACGTGTGGCGCTCGAAGACTGCCTCGGTAAAGCTATTGCATAGCTAATTTTTATCAACTTATGCAATTATTATTGCCATCTATCGATGAATAGCAGAACTTTTAATGACTATTTCAAATATCACGCTTGTCTCTTTAGTTCAGCAACTCGTCTCTAGGTGGCATTGGTTGTATAATTATAATTACCTATATGCTTGTTTTGTCAGCAGTAGTAAGGCCACCATGTAGTTCACTCAGCAGCCACCTATAGAATTTTGCTAGAAGAAGAAGTTTGCTACTATTTGCTTGTACGAAAAAAGTTTATGTAAATCGTTCGGATGCCCATATCCTAAGGTTTTCTTATTGGTGACCTACGTCAAAGTGACAATAATATAAGATAAAGTTGACAGGTTTCATACTAACATATGAGAAATGACGTCATAAAATGTAATAAGAATTTCCAAATGCAATTAAATCCTTCAGGCGTAGGACTATAATCACAATGTTATTGAAACAGTAAATAAATAAAAAATAAACAAAACTAAAAATAAAATAAACAGTAAAAAAAAACAGTAAATAAATACTTTGCCCAACCTCCCTCTAACGATCTCCTTTCTGTTAGGTTTTTGTTGACTAATCATTTTTTCACAACTAATTAACCTGTCAGAGCGGGAGGCCAATGTCTATGGCTGTAACTAATGGTTTTTATCAATTTCTATAAACTTTTGCGTTTTTTTTTTTAAAGTTGGTTTAACAATAGACAAAAAGTTGGTATGAGACCCCTCCACTTATATCATTTGCAATTGCTGTTATCTATGGCGATCACTTCTGAAACTACATTGATATACAACAATCGCACAGATGCGAAACCCATTATACTAACGGCTAGCAACATAACGGTAGCACATTTGCCATCCAAAACAAATTGCACCAATGTATCGTAAAATAATGAAAAAAAAAAACGAAACAAATCATTCAAGACCGTATCGAAAAAATCGTTAGTCACTCGATTAAATAAAAAAAAAAAAAAAAAAAGAAATATGGCGGCCGGTATTGCCAGCTGCTTCCGAACAGCTGATCGCGCCGGATATTGGCTGAAGTGACGGGTACGTAACGCTTTCGACTTTTTACAAGTGGAAGTCATTCCGTCAGTTTTGTGTTGAGCTTTTAGTTGTGACTTCACCCGACTAACGGTTTCCTTTAGTAATCGTATTTATAACGGGGTATACATATTTCAATCCACGAAGACGCGCCCCACTCTGTCAATATCGTTTATGTTTCATTCGATTCGTATGGAGTTTGACAGAGTGGGGCGCGTCATCGTGGATTGAAATATCTATAACTGTTGCAGTTGCTACTCAGCATTGCACCGCTAACGCGCTTGGCGGTACATCTTTGCTGATACTATAGTAGCGTTATTATCTCGCTGCAGACTCGGTCATAAATCATTCGAGTGTTTCGCTTTTGTTGTTCTTTGTTGAGTTGTGCATTACTGCAGAACAACAAAAGCGAAACACTCGAATGATTTATGACCGAGTCTGCAGCGAGATAATAAAACTACTATAGCCAAATGACGAGAACTCAGCCAATTCAAATATTATTATATAAAATTCCAAACAGCCTTGCTTATCTAAAACTTCGCCAAAGGTACACCTTTTTCTTTCACACTCACTCACGAGTCCCTGTCAAGTCATTTGCTTTCCCAAACCTCCCTCTAACGAGCTCCTTTCGGTTGGGGTTTTGTTGGCTAATATTTTTTTCACAACTAATTAACCTGTCAGAGAGGAAGGCTAAGCTCTTTCCCTGATCTGTGGAGGCCAATGTCTATGGTAATAACTACCTAATGGTATTTTTAAATTTGTATAAACTTGTGCATGTTTTTTTTTCATTAGAAAAGAAAAACATTTTTTCGAAACCTATTAATACGTATTTACCTTCAACTTGATAGTGTAAGGGAATTATGAAGTACAAATGCAAGTAATATAGTAGTAGGGTGTAATTGCCGTCTGCATCACCATGTCGCTATGAGTCCGCCTCGCCCTTGGCCTATTACCTTGGACGGGAAACCAACCCCTGGATTGTGTAAGAAAAACGTATTCATCGCTATCGTAATAGTTTACGAATTCTGCCCGCTGATTGGTTCCCTGCACTGAGAAAAATAGTTGTAAGTTATTTACCGAATTTCACGTAAAATTTTACACAATTGTTTAGCTACCGAAGGACTGCTAAATGCTTGGTTAATATTAGCTAAATGAAAAGTTATGTAAAAAAGTATTGAACCTGTTTAGTAAAATACATATAGCTAAATGTTTGATAACAATTACCTGAAGTATTTAGTGCGAGATAGCTAAATAGTTCGGTAGGATGTTGTTGATGATTTACGCCAGCCAATCGGGGGCCAGAATTTGCAAACGATTACGATAACGATAAATACGTTTTTCTTAAGCAATGAAACCCCTGAGCTATGAGTATCAACGTGCCAATTTTCAAGAGATTGATGTAATTCTAAACTTTTAGATTATAACGTTTTCTTCAAATGTCTTTTTAAGGTACTCTGTAAGAAAATTATTTCTAAAATTAATTTAATAATAAGTATTACGAAATTTTCTGATGGATTCTCTAATTTGTTATGGAAGTCTCAAAGTGAGTTTCTTATATAAGTCACTTTAATTAGTCGTTTGGATTAATTATGTAAAAGTTTTGCGAGGGAGTTTAAAATTAAAATTAAATGGAAAGGACGTAACGAAAGTTCTACTTCACGTACTCTACGCCTTATCCGTACTATTATTACATTATCATACTTGTTCATACATCTGTCATTCGTAATTACAATGGCTACTTACTTTACATACCTTGATAATATGTAAAGTAAAAGCAAAGTGCCTTGATAATATGACTGTTTTAAATCCGAGTTTCTTGCCAATTCCTCTCGGAGCAAACCTGCTTTCCGAACCTGGCGGTAGTATTTTGACTTTTCATAATTTAGGCCTATGTGAAAAATAAATACCTATTTTCATTTTCAATTCCCACTACCAGCAACAGTGTTCCCTCAAAACTATTACATGGGGTTATCCAAGGGGCGGATAAAGAAACTTAAGGGCCGACAATGCATTTGCAGTTCCTCTGGTGCTGCAAATGTCCATGGGCGGCGGTGATCGCTTACCATCAGGTGACCCGCTCGCTCGCTTGCTCGCGATGACTATAAAAAAAAGACGTGTGGCACTCGGAGACTGCCGCGGTATAGCTGTTTTTATCAACTTATGCAATTATAATTATACAACCAATGCCACCTAGAGACGAGTTGCTGAACTAAAGAGACAAGCGTGATATTTCAAAAAGTTATTAAAAGTTCTGCTATTCATCGATAGATGGCAAAACTAAAAAGAGTTAGGTTATTTTCGTTACGGAATTTCTGGATTCGGTCTCCATGCTCAAGGCCCGCGATAGAAGCTATGCAATAAAAAGGCGTTCCAAATTTTTTTCCTCTAGAGACCAATTGGGTATTACACTACTTTTAAATTAAAAGAATTAATTAATTAATAAAAATATTAGTTTATTAGAAACTAGGATAAAAATGATGTACACTGAAAAAAAAAATCCAAAAAATGTTCACAAAGTTTCAGGCATTTAAATTTTGGAGTGGGAGGGTCTTCTATCCCTTTCTCGCAAAACGAAAATTTGTATGAAGCCGCACGAAGCTGCTATGGCATTAGTAAGCTTTGACGTCACAATTTAATGTTGCTATCTCTGTCTAATCAGAAATATTCAAATGATTAAAACTTTATTGTTATATGCTCGATTTCATTAGTTTTTTCAGTATACGTCATTACTTTTATCCTAGTTTATAATAAAGTAGGTATGTAGTAAAAAATTAGAGTCAAATACCCAACTCGCTTAATTTTTGCTATTTGTTCATATACTACATCGGTACTTGTTTGCTATCGGTACGTGGGTAAAATAGGTGACCATAAATTATGTATGAAGTTATAAAACCTGCCGAAAAAGGTTACAGTACCAACTCGAACATTAAAAAGAGAGACCGCTCAAAATGATTCAAATGAATTGGAATAATAAAATTTTTATTTCCCGCCGCCTTTTTAATAAATTCAAGTCTTTCAACGGGAGGCTGTTAAAAAGGTTGTAAAATATAAATAGAGCTGTTGTATGAAATAATTAAAAAAAATTAAATACCTGCCTGTGATATTGAAAATGAAATGTAGTTAAAAAGTTACATATTTTTGAAGCCTACTTATATATACATATATTAACTTCTGATGGATTCTTCTGCTGAATCCAGTTAGTCTTGGCCGCAAGTATGCCTTTTTATTAGAAAGTTACCAATTTGTCCCGTTTGCTATGAAAACCTAAACCCTAGACCCTAGGGAGTCGTAGTGGCAAAAGATATTATCTGGTATAGATATTTCAACGCGATGACGCGTACTGTCAAACTCCATAGTTACGAATCGAATGAAACATAAGCGATTTTTTAGAGTGGGGCGCGTTTTCGTGGAATGAAATATCTTTAACAGAAAGAAAAGGCTGGCTTTTTTTTTCGTAAATAGCACTTGTTTGATGGAAGATTTGTCGTTGCGCCGAACGCTTCGTACTCGTACAGCTTCGGCTGACGTCACATATTATAAGACACTTGCTACTTTTGGTGACGTAAATTATACAGGTGTGTCCCAACACTTACTTTTTGTTAGTATATGCGCAGCATTAAGTCTAGTTACTAGTAGATCATTAGGGTAGGTCAGTGTAGGGACTCACCTCTACCTTTTTTTTTCTTTTCGTAAAAGTTCAGACCAAGAGCCTTTATTCAAAAAGGGCTAGGTACACATTATAAAGTCTTTTAATGATAAAACATATTTCCTCAGCCACCTTTGTGGAAGCAGCCAGTCTTTACCGCGTATAATAATATGTTGCTTTTTGTAATGGATTTTCATTTTCTTGTTTTCTCTCTTTGCAGGTAAGTTGCCGGAGTTTTCATTAGCGGATATTGTCTAGAACATTCTAGAACGCTCTCGATGGCGAAGGTAATTGCTTTTAGATGAAATTAATTATATACGTAGTCGATTTAGTGTTCCTGTACGATGCTGTGTAGCAAGCACGATCACATCTGTAAAATGAGGCCCTTCGCACATGGCTCTTAAGCGTAAGCGTATCGTTATGACGCTACGCATATCAATATGACAATTACGCCTCCTACGATACACTGCAACACCGCTTCGTCTACGGACGTGTTTGAACATGTTTGTGCTCGTACTGATCTCATCATACTCGCGGATGACGCTACGCTTACGTTTACGTGCCGTGTGCGAAGGGGGTCACTTGTCACCAAGAGATGATACGATCAAGTACCTACTATAACTTGTGATTCTCATAATAAATACGCAATTAACACGACATCGATTAGGTTAAGACTAGTGTACCATAATATCCCCTGCGTTATTGGCATGGCTCTGTTGATTTTGCGAGCTGTGCGCCGTCAGAAGGATAAAGTTACCATTACGCAGCTTCGAACGTTTCGTAGCGACTACGTGTCTACGAAACGTTACAGCGTCTACGCGGTTAGCGCTACGGAGCTACGACACTAGCTGTTTCCATACCCTTTGCTACATAATCATAACAATCTAAATATGGGTCTAGTCATATTTATCTATCAATTTGTAGCTAGTGCCGAGTTTCTTGCCAGTTCTTCTCGTTGCAAACCTGCTTTCCGAAGCTGGCGGTAGACTTTTGACTTTTCATAAGAGCCTATTATTTAAACCTATGTGAAAAATATTTTATTTTTATTTTCGTTTGTATATTTATGCGATGCTCACAAACTATCTTTCACCCCTAACCCTTTACGATAGTTGTAAGCATCCTTGTTATATAGAATTCGGAAGTTATTCGGTAAAAAAAAAAGATTCAGATGAATTGAGAACCTCCTCCTTTTTTATGAAGTCGGTTAAAAAGCATTCAGTCTATATCATTCCATTTGTGAGCATTCCATGCAAATACAGACAATAATGTTCCAAGTAACTAAAAGTGATAGCTCCTTAACTTTCTGAGAACATTATTATTCGGAATATGTACTTAGTTTAATTAAAATTTCAAAGCTAAAATGACTAGTAGTGTACGCGGTGCCTGGTACTGCAGATCACAACAAACTTTTGACCTTAAATGTTTTGCAAGCTTATAATTATAATTCGTAAATTTAAGTAATGCAGCTAAGGTCGGAGAATATTTTTGGCAAGAATTTTTAATTCGGGAAGTTTTTGGAAAATTTCGATTTGCGAATTGAAATCTAGTAAGGTTACCTTTTTAAAAACTTTTTTTTTTAAGTTGTATAGATTTTTGTGTCTTGGATCACCTCTTCCACCATTCACTTAGAGGGTAGCCCATAAAATATAAAAATTTTATTACTCCTCACACTATATATACCTACTGAACTATTTGAGATGAAATTAGGACTTTTCTGAGACGCCCGGTTAATGGATACCTAGGCTTTTATAGAAAAAAAAACACGTTTTGCAGGACTAGTATTACAACGAAATTCCGCACGGGCAACGTCGGGGCCAAAGTAATGTTATTTAATATTATCTTTCCCTACCCTCGCGTACCTACCTAGCACAAAATATTATAAAATCCAACCCTCAATTATGACTAACCCCCACGATGCTTTCAACGTTGTATTTCGTTTCGCGTAAAAAGTGTACTGACGTGCTATTTAAACAAATTGCCGCTATGTAAAATCATTTTTATGAAAATTTGTATTATTTAAAAGTTCACAAACACACACACACACACATACACATACACATAGGACATATACTTATACATTGGAGCAAATTCTGTTGTCCATAATATCTAAATTAAACTAATTTGACGTGTCTAAAAATAGTGATATTATTTCTCACCATTTTTTTTGTCGAGTAGGTATTCACCATCTTGAGAGTGAGTATTTTAACTACTTTACAAGTAATCATACGATATTATCTGCTGCTTGCCTAATAGTGATGGAAATAATACGTTAAGTGTGTTTCCATCATCATTCGGTCAAGCGATATCAGGGCTAGTACAAAATACAAAAATTGTCAGAAGTCGGCAGTGTTACACAATTTCGGTTACTCCTCGCATATTGATTGCATAGCAAAACCCAATCGAGATTCGAATTGTTTATCCAACAGCTCGCACTAGGTTTCTACCCCACTGGTAAGAAAATTATAGTTTTCCAACGCGCCGTCGTCGCTCTTTTTACGTGAAACGTGATGTACGTCTCTGTTTACTACGATAAGAGATAAGCATACCTAATAGCGTAGTATGGTTCGTACTTCCGCCATGCTTTGTTTTAGCTAACTTAGATTAAATTAACTTTTTTTAAGACAAGGGGTGACTAAAAGGGGGGTGGTTCACGGAACGGAGCACGCGATGAGTAATATTTAAGCAGAATTAACTCCGAACAGATGCATTAACATAAAAAAACGTAGCAATATACCTACCAAGCTATCACGCATTGTTTTAGTCTGAGTGATTAGTGTAGATTTTCATACAATATCTTACGAAGTAAAGATTTAGTTTTCATCGCCAAGATGTAATATGTATATACAATTTGGCAAAAATGTGTATAACAAAATTGAAGTGAAGTGAATTGGTTAATTTAACAAGGACATAATAGGATTTACGAATTTTAGAACCGATTTTTCAATCGCTAATAGACTATCTGAGGAATAAATTTGAAACATAATATGCCATACAAAATCTGTCAAAACGTTATATTTATTCCTTAGTTAACGTTTATTTGGCGATTGAAAAATTGGCCCTTAGAAAACAAAACAAACAAAAATCTCCATATTTTATTGACATGTCATATTCATTTTACTGAAAAAACGGCTAAAACTCACTATGACTTGGTCAGGATCGCCCGACCAGTTTCAGACCCATCAGGGGTCCTTCTTCAGGGGCATAGTGCACGCGCGGACGCCCGAGCTATACTGCTGAAATGCGGCCGGCACGGCGTGCTGCCCGCAACGCGCGCTGCGAAGGCGGTGGCTGCGGCGCGCGGGGAGGTGACACCCCACCCGCCTCTGACTCCTGAAGGTCTTGTCCATCACAATCTTGAAACTTCATACACGCCGAACTAATGGTGTCTATCTCGTGACCCATAGATGTTGCAGTCCTGCACTGAATAAGTGGTTTCCACGACGGGTGCAACGCCCAACCGGTGTCCCGATTAAAATTCGGATGTCTATAAATCTCGATGGCCTCACGAATCCTACGAGGTACTACAAGTTTTTCCCTGGACAACACGGAGGCCTTGTCAAAACGAATGTAGTGAGAAACATCCGAATTCTGGACATGTTCCGCTATTGCTGACCCATTTGTGTCCACTTTCTTTACACTGCGTATATGTTCCAAAATCCTTGTCTTGATGTTACGACGAGTCTCGCCAATGTAGCTCTTCCCGCAGTCACAAGGAATCTTGTATACGCCAGGTACGCTCAGGGGATCACTATCTTTGGGGGAACGCAAAATATCTCGAATTTTTCCGGATGGACGGAACCTAGTGCCTATGTCATATTTGCGTCTCAGAAGATGACTTATCTGATCCGTTACCCCCTTGATATAAGTAAGATAGGCTGGCGAACGTTCAACGGCCATAGATTTCGGTCTAGAGGTATTATGGGCAACCCGCACACTTTGGCGCCAACTGTACCCATTGTGCTCCAAAACTTGCCTTTGCGTTCGCCAGCCTATCTTACTTATATCAAGGGGGTAACGGATCAGATAAGTCATCTTCTGAGACGCAAATATGACATAGGCACTAGGTTCCGTCCATCCGGAAAAATTCGAGATATTTTGCGTTCCCCCAAAGATAGTGATCCCCTGAGCGTACCTGGCGTATACAAGATTCCTTGTGACTGCGGGAAGAGCTACATTGGCGAGACTCGTCGTAACATCAAGACAAGGATTTTGGAACATATACGCAGTGTAAAGAAAGTGGACACAAATGGGTCAGCAATAGCGGAACATGTCCAGAATTCGGATGTTTCTCACTACATTCGTTTTGACAAGGCCTCCGTGTTGTCCAGGGAAAAACTTGTAGTACCTCGTAGGATTCGTGAGGCCATCGAGATTTATAGACATCCGAATTTTAATCGGGACACCGGTTGGGCGTTGCACCCGTCGTGGAAACCACTTATTCAGTGCAGGACTGCAACATCTATGGGTCACGAGATAGACACCATTAGTTCGGCGTGTATGAAGTTTCAAGATTGTGATGGACAAGACCTTCAGGAGTCAGAGGCGGGTGGGGTGTCACCTCCCCGCGCGCCGCAGCCACCGCCTTCGCAGCGCGCGTTGCGGGCAGCACGCCGTGCCGGCCGCATTTCAGCAGTATAGCTCGGGCGTCCGCGCGTGCACTATGCCCCTGAAGAAGGACCCCTGATGGGTCTGAAACTGGTCGGGCGATCCTGACCAAGTCATAGTGAGTTTTAGCCGTTTTTTCAGTAAAATTATTATGTCTACTCACGGAAGTCTTAATTCTAATATGTCATATTCATTTAGAAAACTAGAGTGCCCCAATACCTATTATTTTTTTCGGGGTTTTCGCTCGACCTCTGGATCATGTGATAGTACGGCACTTGGTTAGCTTTCATAAATATTCTAAAGACACAAAGTGGTGGAAAAAGTTTGTTTTAGGGTCTCTCAGTAATTTCTGAAGTTCTCTGTACCCGTGGTGTCTTTATACATTATTTATACGCGGGTAAGATTTGCATCCCTTATATTGAACAACTTTCATATTTTGTTATTCAATATATTTGGAGACTCTTGAACTCCATAAAGTCAGAACATAATAGGGGATTACTTATTAAAATAACGAATGAACAGTCGTTGTTTCAGCCGATGGACGTCCACTGCTGGACAAAGGCCTCCTGAAATGACCGCCAAACACCACGATCGCGCCGCCTGGCGCCAACGACTCCATGCGACTTACTATATGTCGTCCGTCCACCTGGTGGGGGGGTCGACCGACACTGCGCTTCCCGGTGCGTGGCCGCCATTCCAGCACCTTGGGTCCCAACGTCTATCGGTCCTACGAGCTATGAGCCCCGCCCATTGCCACTAATTGGCAATAATTTAACCGATTATTAAAAATTTGTGACTTTTTAATATTGCGGTTTATACAGTGGTAGCCTTAGAAGTATGTGACGTCACACAAAATTAACGCCATAGTAGCTCACTAATACAAGTATTCATTCAAAGTCAAAGTCAAGTCAAAATATATTTATTTCACATAGGCCTAACTTACAAGGCACTTGTAAAACGTCAACAATATTTGTTACATAATATTATGTACGGTGATAACTACATTTTACGAGAAAGGCACTGAAGACCACTATTTTAAATTTTTAAATGCATGTGTCAAGTATTTCTTTGCCTAATTTATATTACTTTTTTTTTGTTATTTAAATAGAAGTAGGTAGGTAAGTAGGTGAGACGATTGCCTAACTAAATGGTTGCTATACCGTGTCGTGTACCGTAGTAGAATATTTTCAGCCCCTCCCGAAGTATTTATTAGGGATTGGGGGAGTCGGTAAAATTAATACCGATTTATTGCGTGACCGGAATGGAGGAAATTTTCATTAAATAAAGAATGGGAGATAGATGGATGATGGAGAATGGAGACGATTTAAAATCTTCTCAATGCCCTCGTTTATTTATTACCTTTTCGTATTTAAACAATTTTGATGCAAATTTTAGTAAACCAGCATACTTTTAATACAAAATTTAAACAGAAAAAAATGATTTGAGCTTTCATCAAACTACCCTTGAAGTACTACATCCTTTTCAATAGAAAAAGAATCATCTATATAGATACTCGTATTAAGTTATTCGTCCGTTTGCGCACATACTTAATGCAAATTTAAGACTTTACCTGCGTTACCTGCGACTAGGTAACAAACATTTAAAAAACACAGTCGGATTGAGAACCTCCTTCTTTGAAGGCGATTGAAACGTGTGATTTCTATGGTTATTATAGAACAGCAGCATAAAATTAATAATAATAAAAAATAGTAAAATTAGGATATAAAAGTAGTATGTTAAGGGCACAAAAATCATATTAAATTTTGACGTTAAAAATTTTAGTCCAATTCTGTATTCATCGCAAATGACACGGACAAACAAGAAACGCATTTAGGCGCCAGAACTGCCGCGTGCATTAACTCAGCATGTGACGTCACACGACCGTGTTGCCAGCGGAGAATATCCACATACAACGAATATCTACAGTGTTCCCGCCCGACACAATATGTCCGTATGAATTTTAACAAGGATTAAGATTCCGTTGCAGTCAGACTTACGTTATTGTACGTATAGTTAAAAGCACCAATAGATTTATTAGATGTTGTTATTTCTACCTAGAGGCACAGAACAGTAAATAGTACAATTACAGAAGGCTTACTCCGCACGATGATTTAAAGAAATAGCGACTCTAGCGCTGACACAAAAAGTGCAATTCAGTTCGCCATAGCGCCTGGCCCCGCCTTCAAAATCGACACGCAACAAACGCAATGTTGTGGTCTCTTTCTATCGCCTATCTTTATCTCTTACGACGTAATAGGGCTGCCGTAGTCAGACAGCGCGTAAAATAGACCGTACAGAACTAGCGCGTGCAACTCGGCCCGCGAGCGGCAACCATCTGAAATATTGAGGTCCGGACCCCTACTTGTAGCCGTGACAGTCACGTGATAAGTGAGACTGGCCTGCTAGAGGTGCATATTTGAAGTTAAATCTGGTATAGGCGCTTTGGGAATTTTTGGAATGGGAAGAAACCATTGAAGTCGCAACACCGAGAAATCACGTACATAAACTGCTCAAGTTTTCACTTCTGTCAGCACTCAGAGTCATGTTTTTTTTATTTTTTAAACTCAATTCTGAATTTTTTATGTATGTGGTTGGATTAAGGGTTTAAAGTAGTGTGAATTAATTAGTTCGTGTATGTCTGTTACCATTGTCTTGGTGTGGGGAGTATTCCCCCGTGACGCATACGGACGAATTTAAATTTTTTATATCCACCCCAAGCGCACTGCGAGGCGTATTCAAATGTCTTGCGGAAAGGTTGCCAGTTGCCATGCCCGCGTCGTTTACCTCATTTGTACGCAGAACCATGAAATGTTCATTATGACTTTATGAGGTTCCTAAAACTGTATATATTTTGTAACCGAATTATTCGTAGTCGGTGGATTATTTGGATTTTCCTCGTTTATGTTATTGGTTTTATGTACGTTTTTGTTAGTGTTTTGAAAAGGCATGATGCAAAAGTGGTTTTTAAATCGCAGCGGTTATTCAAATACATATTGGTAATATTTCATTTAACGGTTATTTAAGCGGGCTTGAGTGACCTCCAGGTTAAATAATATAATCAACGTCATGTATTTTCGGTCTTTAATCTTAACGCGCTTGGAGGCAGAAACAGGATTAAACAAAATTTTTGCGGTAGAATCTTTTAGAAATTTAATATTTATCGTAAACTACATTTCATTTTTTATGTAATTTTGTTTTAATTTATGTCGGTAATAATAATTTTCAAAGACCCACATTTTTTTAATAATCGCTTAGTTTTTAGTACTTACCTAATAAGATAAAACGTCGTTTTTCTGCCATATTCTCCCGCAGTGCTGCCTGTCTCACCCACCAATGTGTGTATGTGTGTGTGTGTAAATTACGCTATCCCGACACTAGCGTAATTTACACACACACACACACAGCTAGTGTGTCCCGACACTAGCGTAATTTAAACATACACACACACACACTCAAACTTGTAGTGTAAACTTTTAAAGAGGTTTAGAAAACCGGTCACGTGTGAGTTGGGCTTTAGCCATTTGTATTGGTACAGAGTAGAGCCCCCACTGCGCGAGACAGATTCCCACTTGGCCAGTAATTGGTTATTTTAACAAACGAAAATCGTTTTGATCTTACTCCATACAATTTCATTCCATTATTCGTTCAATAAACATCATCTACAAAGGATCCGAATCATCAATAAAGCGCCCCGAAAATAAATAAGTTTCGAGAGTTACTTAGAAAATCCATTTGTTCATTACCGTTTGTTCCGCGCCACCCCCCAAACGAGCGGAATCCAATTTTATTCCCCGAAATGAGTAACGAAAAGAAATTAGTATAATACGTTACCCTGAAATAATGCCCATACTCCTTAGGCTCGTACGTCTGTAGAACTGACCACAATTCGTTGGCAGCTTGAATTTCGCCTCTTTCAGTTGCCGAATTTAGCCCCCGACGATTTTAAACCTTAAAGCTCGCAATATACAGTTGATAATCCGCCATGATTGTGCCAGATTTACAACTGTTAAGACCTTTCGGGGGTCCCGTGATCTGCTCCGGTCCGATAGCAATTAATGTGGTCCCAACAGAACAACTATCGCACAAGGATATAACTCCCCTGGACGTGGTTACAGCTTCTGAAAATTTCGAGCTCGTATTTAGGGTTCCGTAAGTCATATCCATGCCGTCTTCTTCTCCGCGCTTTTCCCACATTATGTGTCACAAAAATTCTTCTATTCACTCCCATCAGCTATCAAGCTATTAACCTGCAATCCATTCTTTTGACATACATATCCTCGTAAACGCCAATCCGTCCATCTCTTTGATCTTCCTCTATTACTTCGTCCCTCCACATGCATACTCATTACATGCCCGTACCACGCTAACTCTTGCCATATTTCACCGGGCATACCGTCTAGGTATGATGTATGACCATTGGGCTGATAGTGTATCGTTCAATGTGTTAGTTAATAACTCAGTTGCTAGCAAAACGGAGGCAAAAATCTCATTTTTGTATTCACGATGCACAAGTTACCAAATAGGTTGGTATGCTTTCATGTCCATATATCATGCTAGTAGGTAACTTGTGCATGGTGACTCTAAAAAGTCGGATAAAATGAGACTTTTGCGTCAGTTTTGTAAGTCACTGAATAATTAACTAACACATTGAACCATAGAGAATCAGCCCACAGATCTCATACGTTCTCTTATGTCTACGTATTTTTGGAGACGTTCACACACGAGAAAATTTTAAATCGTTATTGTAAAATTTGGAAACCACCTGGGTATTTTCTGCAATGTCGCGGAATCTTTTCAACTAGAAACACTGACGGACTTGACCATCACCTTCCCAAAGGAGCTCGGTAAGGGAAAGTCCAGGGTAACTTTGCGATGTTGACACGGATTTGTGTGTTCGGTTTTTGCTCCTGAGGGGACGTGCTCTCAAAGTTACGCTTATATAAACTGGGAAAGTTTTGTGACTTGAGCAAAGGTCAGTTGAGCCGTTCCTTTATTTATTCAATGCAATGTTGATACAATTTATGTCCGCTTGTACATAGTGTAAACGACTTGATTGGACACTTTCTCACACTACAACAAAATCAATAAATCACAAAAGCCTGAACCTTTTGTTTTTAGCTGTCTTAGACAGACTTTTGCACAGATTTAAAACCACATCAAATGAATCAGGGTTACCATTTAAACATTTTTAAATGACAAAGATTCTTGGAATGATCGGGATACCTATGCTTCCATCTCCTCACGAGATATCTTAAAACTACTATGTAAGTAATAATTTTTCATACTTTATAAGAAAACTTGTATGTAATGACATTTTTGAAAAGAGCAATTTCCGAGTTTCTTGCCAGTTCTTCTCGGTGCAAACTTGCCTTCTAAACCTGGGGAGAGTGTTTTGACTTTACATAAGAACCTATTATTTAGGTCTATGTCAAAAATAAAGATTTTCATTTTCATATACCCTTGGAGTCGTAGCAATAGCCCTTAGGTATAAACGAAGAGTCAGTCAGTCAGTCAGTGTAAGTGAACTGCGCGAGTTCATGAGACTCGTACAAATGCGTCACTCGTAATTAGTGAACTTGGAACGCACACTGCTCTGTGTCCAGTTACACACGCGCACATCAAACAGAGAGCACAATATTATTGTCGTTAGTAAATTACCAACATCACACTATATTTAAAAAGTTGTTTTACGACCAAAAGTTACACGGATACGGTAAGGCTCAGCCACTATTAAAACTACTTAATGTGATGCTCATCTCAGCTGGTGGAGAAAGATTTTACATGCATGGCATAAATTCTTATTGTTTTTTTTTAAGATTAGTGTCTTATTCTGATTACATTTAGAGTATTTCATGCCACCAAAATACATTTTCATATCATTTTATAAACATTGAGTCTATCCGGCCGATAGGCCTGTCCATCGTTATACGTACGGCGACATCGCTATACCACTTTAAAGATATCGTAGTAGAATATTTTAACACTGTGGCTATACGTTGGTATTTGATAAGAAGTAAGCGGATATTTTTATGTTTCTGTATCTCTAATATATAAAATTCTCGTGCCACAGTGTTGGTTAACCGAACTTGCTTCAACAATTTTTATGTAATTTTTTGCCTACTACATTCGGTAGGTCTGAGGATAGTTATACCCCTATATGTGGCAAAACAACAGTTAAATGGTCAGCGAGTAAATACAATATATTTTATGAACTAAAAATAACATTTTACATGTGTTTTACATCGTTTATAAACATGAACATTTTTGGTGTTGTTGTTTTATCCTAAAGCCCGTGTGTAGCCCAAACATGACCACATAATAAATTGCACCGTAGACAAAGCCGTGAGCGCGGCATACCTAATGGCCATTACTGATAACGCGTGCCATTATCACCTTTATTGTTATCTCATAAAGAGCCCATCTTCCTGTGAAGTTGTAACAGTTATAACTTACGGCGTAGATAATACCGCTGCATTGTACAGTTCGGTTTCCATGTATTATTGTATTGATTACCTACTACGATTTAAGGGGTTTCGGAATTTAAATTTTATTGAGTTTTTCACAAATAATAGGCTAATTATGCATCATAGGCTTATGGCAATGAGTTTTGCGAGCAAAACGTTTATGCATCTACATATTTTTATTAAAAAATTTGCTCATTATAGATATTTCAATCCACGAAGACGCGCCCCACTCTGTCAAAATTACTTGTTTCATTCGATTCGTATGGAGATTGACAGAGTAGGGCTCGATATTGTGGATTGAAATATATCTATATTTCGTAAAGTCTGAACCAGCCAAGTTTGTATAATACAGAGTCATACATTAGTCAATAGTCAATAGTCAATAGTCAATTTATTGGTATCAAAATCATACAAGTCATAATATATTTAATAATATACACAAAATATAACATAGGTAGGTATCCTATGTGTAGGCACTTCAGTCTTTGCATTTATTCATTTAAATTATAACATAATTCATAAAAATAAAGATAAAATTTTATAGTTATTATATAATTTTACATTCCAAGAATTCTTTATAGCTATAGAAAGCCCTCTCGACAAGCCAAGATTTAAGCTTATTTTTGAAGGTCATTAAGCTGGGTGCATTTCTGATTGTAATCGGTATTCGATTGTAAACTTGAGCGCCCATACCCCTCGCAGTTTTAGATTATACATTATACATATAATATGTAGTTATATGCAATGCATATAGTATCGTCATTTCGTATGCATTAACGCACGACTCCATCGGCCCGACTGCCCTCCGGTCACATCGCGGTGCCTGCATGCTAACCGATCACGGCTAGGGTTGACGCGATTGCCTCAATGTTTTCACAATAAACAGATACTTACGAATTCATATTTCATATTTGCTTAGTAACCCAAAACCTTATCATGTAGACGACAGAATTACGAGTCAATTCCTGAGATACTAAATATTTTAAGGCGCCGTGGATCCCGTGGTGTGTTTTGATATATCGAATTTAACTATAATTATTTATCTATATTAGTGACTATTGAGTAATGACCACAGTGACCAGACTGACCAATTATTTGCAGGCGGTACTCGTACGCAACAGCAGCAGCATGACCTGCTTGTGCTTTCCTAGTATGATTTGATTGCTACAGATTGTATTTTATTATACGCGTTCTGATCTATGATCGCCACTTGATTGCAGTGGTCCGTTAGGTATCCGATAGATGGCGTAACCAATCCAGTAGTACACGCTAATGAAGTTTTTGACAAGCGGTTCTATATTAACCCTTCCGGAACAAGACGCTCAGACAGTAGATATATTTTTCTATTACATCTTACACCGGCAGATGTCACTTGTCCAGTGGCAGCTCAAAATGACGTAATAGTTTAAAGTGTCAACCCTAAGTTGGCTTTCTGGCAGACTTGCAACCCGTCCGGCGTCAGACGGATAGGCCTCGTGATATATTGTTGTTAGGGTGTTAGGATGTTTGTTGCAAATAACCTATATAAAATAGATCTGTTGTATACATACATAGGGATATGTCTCTCTCTTTTCTCTGTCTATCAATATGGATCAGTTCAACATGTTTGTTGCAAATAACCTATATAAAATAGATCTGTTGTATACATACATAGGGATATGTCTCTCTCTTTTCTCTGTCTATCAATATGGATCAGAAAGAGAAAAGAGAGCGACAAAACTACTTGTACGTATTTAGACATACATGGGATCGAAGGGCTTATATGCATAAGCCGGCCGTAGACCATACATTTTATCGTCCAATCGGCAGCTTCGTGCTGACCTTCATGACGATCAGTTAGAACTGACGCGGTGTGGCGTGGATTGCCATGTCAGTTATATTTGACGGCACGCGCACGATCGATTTTCAATTGTTTTCGCTTGCTCATGCCGATTAGATGAAAATATTGTTGGCTCACAACTTTAAAGTAGAAGAAAAAAAGATTCCGACGAATTGAGAATCTCCTCCTTTTTTTTGAAGTCGGTTAAAAAGGAGCGACAAAATGCGCGCCAACCACATTTTTGTCTGAAAATCTATTAATATAGCTATAAGCTGTAGGTACAAAAATAATTGACTCACTGACTGACTCTTCATTCATAGCCAATTCCAGGCTCTTAGATCTAGAAATCTGTATATACAATTTATTCTACCTAAATAAAGAATGATCGTCTATCGTCTAAGTACGAGTAAAATACCTTACGCGCCTAAAGAAATTGCCACTTCAAAAATATATTTAATCATAACCACTAATGCACGCCGGTATGTAATTCTATCATAACTTTGTCCGACTATAAGGCGGGTTTGAATAGCCCATTTCTTTGGCAGTTTTACGCGATATCCGGAACACCTAAAGCGAAAAACCTACCAATAATTTCCTCAACAAAAACAACTTTCCTCAAACTCGCATGGGCTAAAGGTATGGGCGCCCACCGGCCGTTCACCTCCCTAATACAATATCTCCCCCATTGCAAACAGCGCCAAATATACACACCCTCACGGCTCACCCTAATTCGAGCATCCCCTCACTAGAGCGTCGCCTAGCAACCCTGCCCTAGAGTGCATCGAACTATAAACGTAAATCGCGTTTCTAGTATTTGTTTGTACGTTGTACGTAATGTGCTCAAGAACTCCACAACCTTGTGCCTTCCTCACCTTTCTACCATAGAACCGCGAGACGTCGAGAGAAGTGGCATCCTTATGTGGTTGATGTCCAGCGTACTCGGACGAAACGCTTTTCTTCTACGTTTCTGATACGAACCGCTAAGGTGTGGAACACCCTTCCAGCTTCCGTGTTCCCAGCCAAATACAATCTGGATGCCTTCAAGAGAAGAGTGAATAGGCATTTTCTAGGCAAGCGCGCTCCATCCTAGACCTCATCATTTCTGTTCATCAGTCTTGATTGTAGTCAAGCGCAAGCCTATCAATTGTAAGGTTTTCAAAAGATATGTTCTCTTAAATTACCTCTTAAGGTACAGATAGATACATATTTTATTCATAAACATTATGATATTAGAGCTTGCTCAAAATGATTTGCAAGCAGAATTTCGAATGTAGATTTTAAGGGCCAAGTTCAGAGGTGTACCAAAAATAGTTCGTTAATTACTTGGTTTCGTTAGTAGGTACTTTTCTGCACTATACTTACATTTTATTCAATAATCAGAATCATTGAATCCCAGAGGATTTGAACCCGTGTCCACAAGCTATAGTTGAGTGTTCTGCTGTATTTTATTCTCTATAGCTAATATATTAAATTCTCGTGCCAAAGTTTGTTACCAAACTCCTCCAAAGCGACGGATTGTAATGAAAATTTCTGTTTGGTCGGTAGGTCTGAGAGTAGGTAAGCTAATTTTTATATCCCTAATGGCAAAACAACGTTTGCCTGGTCAGCTAGTATATGCATAAGATATGTAATGAAATGTATATCATTTGTCATAGACCAAATTTACAAAACATAAAAAAATTAATTGTCTGTAAAGTCGGTTTACGGACGATAGATTTACGTGATAACGTCATAATTGGCCTCTCTATCGTTTGTTTTATCGTGCCTCTCTATCGCTTGTTGCGCGCTCTCGCTTGCACGCACAGGCTCAGGTGGAACGTTACGCGGAACGTTACTATTTTTCATGTGCGTTGCTGGTGTTCATCAATTTATTAAACGTTATCACGTCAAAAATACGAAAACATATGTTTGAAAGCATATTTTTTAGGAAATTTGTCCCAGAATCGATTTTGACGTAATTAACCGACTTCAAAAAGAGTAGAAGGTTCTTAATTCGTCGGAATCTTTTTTTTTTAGAATAGCTCTACCTGACTGAAATTTGTACGAAAACCTCAAATAAGAACTTCGTATTATATAGTACTAGTACTGAAAACGTGTTACTTTTCGCTATTTAATACATTCGGTACAAACAGACCCTCTCTTTCGAAGTTGAATCGATATTCAACATTGAGATGGGTTCTACCCTTACGCCTTATTTTAGGGTTCCGACCTTACGAGGGAGTACCAAACACATTAATAACCTTCTACGAGACTATGAGTTCGAATACCGACTAGGTAGGTATATGGGAACGTGAAGAAAATTTGCGGGTTTGTTTTTAACCTACTTCAAAAGAGGAAAAATTTTGTTAGATTTTATTCGAAATTTTTTATCAGGAAATATTGCAAAAGTGACGTTTGGCAGAAATGATCGTAAGATTCACTCCAATCAGTAACGTGTCGTGAAATATTCGTGTATGTAATGAATAATAATGTTGGAAATATTACACGAATGATAGGTTCTTAGAATCTACACAATTATATTTGAATAGCTTCCAAAAACTTATCCTTACTTAGTTTAAACCTACGTTTAGTTAACACAACTCGTTTGATGTCTTCTGTCCAAATGTCTACGTCCATCATCCAAAAAATCACATAATATTGACTAGCTGACCCGGCAAACGTTGTTTTGCCAATAGGGATATAAAAGATATCTTACAACCTCCTCTCAGACCTACCGAACATAAACAGTTATATTTCATAACAAACGGTCGAGCCGTTTCGGAGAAGTTAAAATTGGCACCAGAATTTTATATATTAGAAGGATATGGTTAAAATATAAATTCAAATCGCAGTGTTACTGACATAACTTCATTAGCCTACAAGTACATTAATTAGCTTAAAAGTAACGAAAGTCCAAAATACATTTTTTTCAGGCAGACCCGCTTAGAGTTCGCCCACCTTCAGGCAAAAAAGGCACTTACTTTAAAGCTGGTAGGTGTCTGCGGCTTATCACACAGCTTCAAATAAAGGCTAGGCTTAAATCCAAATGAAAGCAAAACATTCTTGGTTTTAAAAGCTCCAAAGTAATTGCAATATTCCCAAAAGGAGTTAGTGCCTTCTGAGTTAAGGTTGTCACATGTAGGATTTAATTTATTTAATCAAATCGTACCTACAATACCCTACGGGCAAGGAATGTAATGAAACAGGTATTCTGGTTATATGTTTCATGTTAGAAATCTCAGATTCAGTTTATTTTTTCTTGGGATTTTATTTGAAACTCAAAATTTTTGAGAATAGAACTTGGTTAATGAAACAATAAATAAATCTGACACGTTGGAATATCCAAACAGTACAGCAGAGTTTTTAGTATAAGTCTCTTTAAGTATAACCTCAATCAAATGTTGGGATTGCTCCAAAAGTCTTTTTCAGTCTTTAACCCACGTCTTTAGACATTCATAGCACATTCACCCTCAACTTACACGGTTGAATTTTAGAAATCCTTTCGTAGCGGATGGTTACGTCTTGTTTTTCCTCTCTTGCCAAATTCGGTGAATGGTTAGATCTCTCTATTTCTTTATTTTCTTTTTGACACATGAGACAGAAATCGACACACGAGAAAGATGTCTCTCTCTGGCTCCTTGCTATGTCTCTAACGGTCTCATGTGCCAAAAAGAAACACGGAGGGACAGATTCAACACACTCAGGTAGCTTTTCCTTTTGTACTAAGGTAAGGCATGATCTAGTTTTAGGGAAGAGTTGCCAACCCTAACGCACGTTTTAATGGAATAGAATATCAGAAATGTCCACACAAATAAACTTCGAAGTACTCCTTTCTAATGTACGAGCATAATCTCGACTCTTTTGAAATATTACCGCTCCCAGACACAACTGACTTCCTTTTAGAGAGAAATATGGCTCTCCCAACATGTTACGTCACACTATATCTTTTATGCGATGCTCGAACGTCTATAGGCCATTTTACAGGACGTAAAGGAGCATGCGAAAGTATATTTTCCTACTAGTACAAGATTTTTGTTCAGATAAATTTACAATAAAACTCATTAATTACAACTAATTCTATCCTACAGACTAATAAAATACACTTATGGGGGCACATAGATTAGGTTAAAACATACACTTACATGAAAGAATCAAGTATTTTTGTCTTTGAATTTTTTTTGAATCTTATTATTAAGAAAGTTGTTATAGTAATTATAAAGATCATTATTCGCAAGATACAGTTGAACATCTTAATTCTTAAACGAAGTGATGCATGATATAAAAGTAAAGTATAGACTTGACAATTTTTTTTAAAGTTCGCTTTTCATTTTCTGCGTTTCGCGAGTAGTACAAACACACAACAACAGTATGATAGAAACCAAAAACTAAAGAAAATCGTGCAAAACTCAGTTACTACAAATATATTTTGACAAACAGGATATTAATCTCAAATACGGCTCTAACGGTTGTATATTTCCCGCGTTCGCTCTCAGTATATTTCGTCTGCCATTTTTCCTTAACGCGAGGAAACTATCCACGTCGAAATATTACTTATTTCCTCGCCTTATATAAATAGATATATGCCCTAATATGTTGTGGAGCGTGTAGCGTAATGGTATCATATCCTTCTGACTCATATAGCGATGTTTCGTGTGAAAAGTGTTCGTGCTAAGTATTATTATGATGGTCGATGTTATTAATAGTGTATGAGATTTGTTTTGTTCCGTCTTCCGTAATTAATTCTTTATTAATATGGTATTGTTTACTTTAATAACTTGGTAGGTCCTTCTACAGAAATGTCCTTATATGACATTTTTGTAGAAGGACTACAGAAATGTCCTTATTACTAGTTATGAGAAAAATGAATGACAGTGCTGACGATATCTAAACATATCTTTTTCCTCTTTCCAGGGATGCCGGTTTCCTGAAGATGGCCTCACGCACCCCGTCCCTTGAGTCGCTGCCCGGTGCCAACTCTATAGGTTCGCTGGAGCGTGGCTCCTTATCGCCCCTGACTTTGAGCGGCTCTTCGCCTCCAGCAAGCGACTCCGCCGTATGTGACCTCCGCGAGTTCGACGGACTCGACACCACCTGCGCGATCTGCCGAGAGACCTTCGTCGACCCCAAAGTACTCAACTGTTTCCACACATTCTGCCGCGGCTGTCTCGAGCGAGAGCAGACCCACCCCGACAAAGTCACCTGCGTGACCTGTCGCGTGGACAGCCAGCTGCCACCCGCCGGCGTGCTCGGCCTGCTGACCAACCTCGTCATCGCCGCCGCCGTAGAGCAGGACGCCGACCTCCTGCCCAGCGCCCGCCAGACGAGCTCGCCCTCGGCCCGCTGCACCGGCTGCAAGTCCAAGGAGTCGGACGCCGTCGCGCGCTGCGTCGACTGCGCGAACTTCCTCTGCCCCAACTGCGTCATGGCACACCAATTCATGCACTGCTTCGAGGGCCACCGTGTGCTCGCCTTCACAGACCTGAAAGACGACAAAGGCATGCTCGCGTCCACGCTCACCGCCAGCGGAGACAAGACGTCATTTTGCCCCAGACACAAAAATGACATCCTCAAATACTTCTGCCGCACGTGCTCCGTACCGGTATGCAAAGAATGCACCATCATCGAGCACCCCGCCGCCCTCCACGACTGCGAGCACCTATCGGACGCCGGCCCCAAGCAGCTGGAGCTAATGCAGCAGGCGGTGAACGAGGCCAAAACACGCGCCACGGAAATAAGGCACGTCGTCAAAACTGTGGAGCATTCCGCGGGCAAACTGCAAGTGCAGTACCACAAAGCTCAAAACGAAATAAACGACACGTTCCAGTTCTACCGCTCAATGCTGGAAGAGCGTAAACAAGAGTTACTCAAGGAGCTCGAGAGCGTGTTCTCGACGAAACAAATTGCCCTGACTGTGGTCGGGCAGAAAGCACAAGAGACGGTCGACAAAATATACCAGACGTGCGATTTCGTGGAGAGATTGACAAAATGTGCAAACATTGCCGAAATATTGATGTTCAGGAAATTACTAGACACGAAATTGCAGTCTCTGATGAACACCAATCCTGAACAGAGCGTCCAAACTGCATGCGAACTGGAATTCGTCTCCAACTACCAAGCGATACAAGTCGGTGTGCGGAACACGTTTGGATACGTGCGTTCCAGTTCCGAAGCCAACGTTGGCCCGACTAAACAGCCGCCTATTGCACGTCCGACGAATGGCTCTCTTTTGAATGGAGGGTCATCCTCGAGCAGTAGCAGCGTTAATGGAAGCTCGGGAAGTCTAAACGGCGGTATCCATCTTCCCACAGGACTCAACGGAGTCCTGGACCGCCCGTACACCAACGGACTACTCGGGCCGGTGAGCCAGTCTACATCGCCATTCGATTCGAACATCATTTCGAAAAGATTTAACAACCCGAGTACGCTCGGCCCGTTTTCTACAGCTATCGGAGATATGAATTTGAACGGAATAAACCCTTACGAGAAGTGGTCGAACGGTGGGTGCGACTCGCTCTTCCCGCCTGCGACCACGGATCCCTACTCGCTCACGAGCGCCGCACACACTGACCCAATTCTCGACTTGACAAACAAGTTAATTTCAACTGCCATTTTCCCTCCAAAGTCTCAAATAAAACGGCAGAAGATGATTTATCACTGCAAATTCGGTGAATTCGGTGTCATGGAGGGCCAGTTCACTGAACCGAGCGGGGTCGCTGTCAACGCTCAAAACGACATCATCGTCGCCGACACGAACAACCACAGGATACAAATATTCGACAAAGAAGGCCGGTTCAAATTTCAGTTCGGCGAATGCGGCAAGCGCGACGGCCAGCTCCTCTACCCCAACAGGGTGGCCGTGGTGCGCACGTCGGGCGACATCATCGTGACGGAAAGATCGCCAACACACCAGATACAAATCTACAACCAGTACGGGCAATTTGTGAGGAAATTCGGCGCGAACATACTCCAACATCCGCGCGGAGTGACGGTCGACAACAAGGGCCGCATCGTCGTCGTGGAGTGCAAGGTGATGCGCGTCATTATCTTCGACCAAGTCGGCAACGTGCTGCAGAAGTTCGGCTGCTCGAAGCACCTCGAGTTCCCCAACGGGGTTGTGGTTAATGATAAACAGGAGATATTCATCAGCGACAACCGCGCGCACTGCGTCAAAGTGTTCAACTACGAGGGCATCTACTTGCGCCAGATCGGCGGCGAGGGCGTCACCAACTACCCCATCGGAGTGGGGATCAACGCCGCCGGCGACATCCTCATCGCTGACAACCACAACAACTTCAACCTGACGATATTCACGCAGGACGGCCAGCTGGTATCAGCGCTGGAGAGTAAAGTGAAGCACGCGCAGTGCTTCGACGTCGCGCTCATGGACGACGGCTCGGTCGTGCTCGCCAGCAAAGACTACCGCCTCTACATCTATCGCTACGTGCAGGTGCCGCCTATAGGCATGTGAGCCTCCCGGGCGGATCACAGGAGATCGGAGTGACCGACGCGGACGAACTGTAAGCCTAAAGTCGACACGCAAAAGCGTAAATAACTTACCGAAACTGTGTAATCGCGAGTGTCAATTTGGAACTGGTGAAGTAACGAACGGAACTACAAGGTTTAGTGCGAGTGCGACGTTTGCGGCTGTCTCGATGTGATCCTGTTGACTCTGCGGCAGTCTGTAGCGTTGGAGCGAAACGTAATGTCTTAACGAAACTGTAATGAGATTAGTTGTAGTATTGAACTATTGACATTGTTATATGAGTACCTATGTGAAGACTAGAGATTACTCCGTTGGCTCGATCCAGTAAATCGTAAAGGTTCTCGACCCTTATCATTTTTTGATCTATTGAATAATATTTTTTCATATCCCACGTCGTTAAATTAGGGATGAATATTAAGGGCGTTTGTATTATTTAGCCCATTTGTTGGACCAATATTTTAACTATTATTACTTAAAAATTGTTAGGCGTTAAGCGTGTGATTTTATTGTAATAAGCGAGCATCGAGCGGTATTGTTGTTAGTTGTAAGTAATTCTTCGGCACAACGGCACTTCCTGTTTTTAATTCGCACTTATTCTGTGTCGATGGAAACATGATTATAAAAACTAAATAAGAAGTTGTTACATTATTATTAGGTAAGTGTTAAATTGATTGAGCTAATATGGACAATCTTTAGTTACTACCCCTTTTGATGTAGTTACAAAATTATTAGGGAAATGTGATGTTAGGGGTTTTATCAATGACAAAGTTGACTGCGGCGATCCTCAGGTGTCGCCACGGTGCGTCCGAAGTCCGTAGGTGTGCGCCGAGCGCCGCGAGATGGCGCTGGCGAGCGACCGGAAATGTTTTATAAACCTCAATCAGTTTCCGAAACAATAACTTTGACTAAGACAACCTTGAGTATTATAAAGCATTTTAGACTAACTAATAGCGATGTTTGTAGTTTTATTCTTGGATTATCGGAGTAATAGAGAGAAGTATCTCGACCGTTGACGTCATTATACCGCCTAGTCACTGAGAGCCCTCGGACCCATGAATTCCTCAATTTCGTTGTTTTAATTTTAACGATTAGTAACTTTTGGTTGATAATAATAATTAATATTGTTCGTTTTTATACAATTCTTAAGTAAGTATTTGAATGTTTTTTTTATTACGGACATGGTAGTAACTAGTAGAGCACTGTAGCAAAATGGTCGTCTCGCTAGACATTTTTTTATTACCGATATGTTTTTCTGAGATTCTAAAACGTTAGAGCACCATTTATTTCGCTATTTGCGTTTCGCTACTTATTAGAGTATTAGCTTGCTCGGTATACAAAATAATTATACAATTTGTTATTCTGGTAAGATATTTTTATATGGAAACAACTTTATTTTTGTAGCAGTAATATTATACGGTGCATGTGTAACGTTTTCTTTCATTTTTTTGTGTATTTTATGAATATTACGCTATTTTTTTAATTACATTACGGTGTGTTTGAGTGTGTTAGCAGAATTATTTTAGTTTGATTTCATTAGTTTTGATTTTTTTAGTGAATAGCGATTTTAGTATTTTTTTTTATAATTTGCTGAATCTATGACAATAAAGAGATCTGATACGACCCGTTCGCGGGATCTATGAGATGCTTTCTTAATTATTGATCTGCATAAGTTTATCGTTTAGTTTACGAGTTACGATTTGGTGATATTCCTATGCTCTTAATTTAATTATCTCATTTTTTTTAATGTATTCATATTGGAAGTGCATTGAAGCCACGCCCGGCGCGATCGCTGCATTGGGCGCCATTCGTTCGTTAGCAATACCTGCGTAACATGTGCCATAAACCATATGTTGTGATTTAATAAGTGATATTTAGTGTTGTTTGTAAATATGTACCATAATCTGCTGATTTATTCAATTTTTATCATATAAGTTAACCCAACCGATACTCTCTGATGATTTCACCGTTTCTAATGGTTAGTGCAAATTAATTTCTGGTGTCGATTCGAATAAAATGACCATTGAATTAGTTTTTGTTGCATTCTTTTGTTGACTCTGTATGATTTATAATAGCATCGTTGTTAAGTTGATGATTATTTGCGCTAACCGTTGAACGTTTAAGGTCTCTTGGTTTAACCTCTCTTGATGATTCTATAATAATCTTTAGCATTTTGCAACCTACGGCGCCCCAGGCCGCCCATCGCACAGACGTGGCTTCGATCACTGATACCAGTAAAACCATTAGATTAGGTGAAGTAGAATTTATTGTCCAGTCCTTAGTATCCAAATTTCAGTGATGAATCGCCAATGATGTTATGTATAGACTGCCCTGTTCCTACTAAATTATTGTCTCTCGTAAGATCGGATAAAATGTTGTATTTCACTTAATCTACTGTGATACTAAAGTTAATTGTTTGTAAGCTGGTAAGATTTTTGCCATCGCATTTGTCTGCTTCACTTCAGATTGTTTAGGCGGATGTGGAGCACGAAACCACTTCCTATTTGGAAGCGCTTGCATGTATATCTTCACATTCTCTATATCAGTGGCTACATCCCCTTCAGAATCTGATGTTACGCTAGAAATATCGGGGCTGATTTACTTAGAATTTACAATCCAAAATGTCATTCGTTAAAACTTGCTTCATTCACCGTTCGGATTTCAACGAATGATTTCATTTTGGTCAAAACATACGCTTCTACTTAACGGAAACCTTTCAACGTATTATATTTATATTAAGTACCTATAGTGTAGTGTATCGAAATTCTATTTAAGGATGTACGATTTATGACAACTACTCCACTGGTTTTTTTATGAATTACCTGTATTCAATTTTCTGTTTTTATCATTATTACAGTACTAGTTACTTTACCTGTTGGTTAATAGGTGGCAGGTTTTATGTACATTTTTTTTGTTTAATTTTGTTCACTCCATTACCTTTTCGCATAATATAATAATTATTAGTAGTATGAGTTCTTTATTATAATGAAAAACAATTCATTCTAAAATTGCATTTCTAAAGCTCGATGACTGATTAAAATTGAAACATGTTTTCTCTTTAAATATATTTTGTCAATGTTTGTTGTTATAATTATTATATTTTTTTAATTATTTGTATAAACAATTGTTCTTTAAATTAATGTACGTCGTTTTGTTTTGAATTATTTTTGTTGTATACTTGCTTTTTTATAATAATACCAGTTCATTGCAGTTATATTGTGTGTTTTATTTTATTTATTTTTTATTTGCCCGAGTAGCTTAGCATTTCGGTCAAGACTATTTTGGACCTGCTCTAAACTAGTTTTGACTGATTTATGAGAAAACGTTTGTGCTAATGAATCTGAGTGAACGCCTAAATTAGTCTGTGCCTTAACATTCAAAGTTTTAATACCTTTTCTATACACTTCTTTCTCTTCACTTTCAGCACAGATTGTTAAATAAATTATTATAGCTTCCGTTACTCTAATACTCTATAAGTCAGCACTAAGAAGGTTCTTTAGCACAAACCAGTGAGTGTGGTGACAGGCCATTTGAGCGTGTGTGTGTGTGTGCTATGTACATTTTGGATTCCTGTGTGTGTGCATTTTTATAAGACTTCATTTGAAACAGTTGGTGTTGGGGAACAAATGTTGGCATGAGATTTGTAAGTATTGCTTTAGATTTAATCGTTACACACTAGAACACCTTTTGAATTGCTCCTCTAGTAAGTTTATCGCACAATGCATTAGTATCTGCTTCACCAAAAGGTAACAGCCAAAATTTGAAAGACGTAGGTTCTCAGTGGATTTTGGCGGTAATTTATTAAATCCTTCTCGACTATGAACAAACATCACAATCTCTGAAACTACATATTCTTATGAGAGTAGGCTATAATTCTTCGTGTTTAAGATCTATCTGTATTCTAAAGTAAGTAACTATAATATCCCGTCTAAGCTTTACTTTTCTACGAACGTAGCTATCGAACCGATCTAGGAGTTAACGGATCCAGAATTCCATATTTTTCCCTTCAGCAGCACTGCTTTTGAGGTTACAAGATGAATCGCTAACCAAAATACCACTATTTCCAAGTCAATTACTCTAGGGAACATTTTACTACTTACTAGCACCTATTAGTAACGTAAGCACAAGTTAGGCTTACAAAGATTGTTTATAATTTTATACTCAGCCATTTTCTTAAGATTAAAATTAAGACTTAAAAAAAACTGATAATAGATTCGTTTGTTCTGTTTTACTGAAATCATTGAAGTCAGGTTCTTTCTTAGACTTACGAATTTTAAATAAACTCTAATTTTCATAATACAATAATTAATTGACATTCATTTACTGTTAACTGCTGCTGTTCTTTCGTCTATTTTATATTTCTCATCCTCGCCTACGGTTGTATGACATCGCCTTTAAGATTGGTGTCTAAGGCCTAATTTTGATTTAATTACAAGTAGGTATGAACACTTTCTATTTACTACCTATAATATTATCATCGCCAGTCAGGCCGAGAGGTCGGCAATGTTCATTGATGAAATTTCGATCTTTTAATTGCCCCATCATGTCTGTCTTCATTTGTAAGCAAAATCAAAACGCAACCATAATTCCCCAGGAAGTGTGTAAAAAAGTGTAAATAAGTACATTTAGATTTACTACGTTTGGTTATACTTTCTAGGTGTAGGGAATGCCTGGACGTGTACAAGATGGAAAAGTTTGAATAGATAATTGATTCGTGAATTGGGTAAGCGTGAAAATGTGTGTATTTTTATAATGAGAATTATGACGATTCGACGATAGGTTTCTATTCTAAGGCGTTATGTATTTAGAATCAAAAATAATATTAATAAAAGGAGCGGTTTGGACAAGGCTCGATTTGTTGAAGCAAAAACGGGATCCGAATTCGACGGGATTAGAATTGTCTTATTAGGTGTAACAGTAACCATATCGATATACTCTTAAAGCATTGTTTGAAAACGATAATTTCATACCAGTTAATAAATACACCTGTTAATGTATTCATCATTGTAGAGTAATGTATCAATGTTAGCTTGTCAGATTGTATGTGGTTAATGATTTGGTCCCTTATAATTACTTAGTAGAGCATCGTTGAATTTGATAGGTCATAGTACTTCGCGATACGTTGATATGTATTAATACGAATTTGTAAATAACATTGTCGCTTCTACGTTCGTTTTCATACTGTAGGTACTCTATGTTTACGTACATTTAGTGATTCTACCAATCCTATTGCTAGTGTGAGCATGTATTGAAGTTTTAGGATAGCCGTCAGATACAGGTATACCTTCGTACGTGGTTCTAGAGTGACCGTTGGTAGTATCACTGAATGTATCACTGACTACGACCGCCAACGCGAACAGTTAATTGCTCAGGAATTGCATTAGGTTTTCGCATTGTATTTTGATAATTTACGATATTTTCTACGATCGCTTCTAAAAAATTATATTAATATATTAAGCGGCGATGTTGTATCATTGTTGAATTTTCATTAATTCGCTAATCGATATATAATTTAGTGAATTGTGCACAGAACGTTGGTGTTTCACTTGATTTTTGAGATATTTTTCTTACATGTGGTGCATTTTCTGCATTTAATGACTGAAGTTGAGTTTTAAAGTGAACGAAGTGAATTCGCGGGCAAGCGTAAGGCGGAGCAGTCTCCTGTCTGTCTCCTGTCTCCAGTCGCGGAGACGGTGAGTGGAGACTGGTCACCAGATTGACCGCTTGTACGCAACTTGTCGAAATTGTGATTGTTGTAAGTTAAGGTGAAATTAACAAAGCGCATATGAGCACAAACCATCCATCCTCAAAGATTACTACGCCGAATGTTTTGATTGACTCACGTTTGAATTTATGATACATTTTATTGTAAAAAAAATATGATGAAAATATTTTACTATCGCTTATGTTAGTTGAGACGTTTGCAGATAAATAGTATTTATTTTCCCAGTGATTTTTAAAGGCGGAGATTTCGATGTTCTTAAGGTGTTTTGTATGATATGGATTCTACTAAATTATTGAATTAAGATATAACGGTATCTGTATGAACACGTGAAGTAGTTGCGTTTTTTTGCCCCTTCTCGTTCCGCGGCAGTCTGCGACAAGTGTTTGACGTCCTGAAGAATGATAGCCACTGGCATATATTTTGTATCCATTGAAGGTTTGCTATGAAATAAATAAAACATTTTCGTAGCAAACCTTCGATGGATAAAAACATGCCAGTGACTATCACTTTTTGACAGACACCGAGTTACAGAATACGCGTGCTGTAGGGTAGCTCACTTAGTATTCGTTTCGGGCCGACATGTTCGTACGAGAGAAGGAGGCTTTATGAAATGTAATAATTTATCGCGATCCGTTTTAAGTTTCATTTCTCGAAGTGTGTTAGGTAATTTACTACGTATAGGTAAGGTGTGTGATTTTAGCTAACGATAAAGTTTTATACGCGGAAAGATTCCAAACGACGCGACGGTAGATAGACGATGGTAGCAAATTACATATCAAACGAATGTTTCTTATTAAAATGAAGTGCTAAATGTATGCGGAATGCGGGAATGGTTAGTGACGAGTTGTAGGAGATATTGCCGTGCATTACGTTTGACCTACTGACAATATTGAGGCACTTCTCGCGTGTTGATAATCAAAGGTTTAATAGGGAATTGTTTCAGATCGAAGCGACATATCATCCACATAGTGGTGTCATCTCTGATAGACTAAATTGATAGTCCAAATTCGGGTTAAGTTAGGCAATGAGTGGTCGGTTCGAAGGAGGTTCGGGGTGGAGGACGATTTGGAATCTTTCTCACTGAAGTTAGTCGCGGAAGAAGTCGCTTTTAGATAATTAAATGTTATCTTAATATGTGTATGCACGTATGTTTAAACTTAGTTATACGATGCTTATATTGTCCACACACAAATCGATTTTACACACATAATTAATGCCATCCTGCCAGAATATAATAAAGACACAATGCTTATGATTAACTAAATTTATATTATATCCTACTTAGCGTACGGTGTAGTGTGTATTTTTAGATATTGCATTGTCTATGTTAGATTAGTGGTTAAGACACCTTGAGCTTTGAACAGTCTAACACGATATTTTTTACGAATGTATCGTTAGTAGGTCGACCTCATCCCATGCTCTTAGTATTTCGCGCTAGGATAAGATGGAACACCGTTTACCCGTCTCTATATTGTTCAGCACTGCATTTTCATTTAATTGTGATCGGTACTCTGTGGCTCAACCAAGAATATTACTAACTCAGTAACCCCAATGTAGAATTAAAAAAAGAGGGTAGGACAAAAAATTTTCTTGAGGGAACACCACACGGATGCTAATTCTGTTATAACAACGGATGCTAATTCTGTTATAACAAATAAAGTTCTAATTCACAACGGATGCTAATTCTGCTATAACAAATAAAGTTCTGCTAATACAAAATCTCTAAACTAATTTAAAATAGTGCTATCCTTTTCTAACTGCTGCTTGTGGAAAAGGATAGCACTATTTTAAATTAGTTTAGAGATTTTGCACAACAGAATAGACTACAATGTGGTCGATTCTGTTGTGCAAAATCTCTATACTAAACTAATTTAAAATAGTGCTATCCTTTTCCATAGGGAGCAGTTTGAAAAGGATAGCACTATTTTAAATTAGTTTAAAGATTTTGCACAACAGAATCGACCACAATGTCTCTTTTCTAAAAATTAAGATAGCTGTAGATTCTCTTTCACATGATTTAAAATGAATTTATAAAATTTTTGATATGCAAATGATAAAAGAAGAAATTATCCAACTATTTTTTTGGCATTAACTAAAACAGTGAATAGAGGGTAGTTTAGTAAATCACAGACCATGTTTCGTGGCGCTAGAGTCTTGGAGTACCGGGCTAAGCGTCTTGCACAGAAAACAGAGCTTCAACTGTACATAAGGCCCGTCATTAGAATAATGGCATCTGTAAAAGGTTTTTAAATTTAATTCAGTAATCTTAACAATATGTACTACTGAAACACCATATTGCGCCGTGGCCTTATATTTGTGGGGATGTTTTATTCCTTTTATAAAAAAAATTAAATGAAAAAACTCATCTGAATTTTGTACAGTCTTAAGTGTTTCCTCGTCTCACGTTCATGCATACGACACATCGTAGCGTAAGATGCTAATATTGTAACTCGTAGTATCTACCGTGTATAGGTTAGTTGTTACCGTAGCGTTCTGTATGTATCGCTTTAACTATATCCTATCGTAGTGTTAGTCGTTGATTTCAATATTTCGATTCGTGCATATCCCCAACACTTTTGATATTGTTACCTACATTAGTTACTTCGAGACTGTTCAAAATGTAATCTATCGAGTTTTCTCTAAGGGAAAGGGCTGTTTTAGCAGATATTTTTGATACATTGAGGATAATCGAAGGGAAACGATCTTGTATTGTAGATAAACAATTCAACTCTCCGGCGGGAGCTCCGCGAGTCCCGCCCGGCAACATGTTAAGCATCATCGTTTAGATGACCTGTTTCTCATCTCTACTTCATAAGTATGAATAATACATTAATGTTACTGTAACGAAAACGATGTTGTTCTTATAAGAGATGCGATGATATTCGCCGATAACTTGTTGTTTTTCATATATTCGTAATATTTCCTTTATTTTTTGTACTCTTTAGTGTTAAGATAATTATAAAAGAACTATTCAATGTTGATTACTCTAAAACCAATAATGTATGTGTTAAGGGTGGTATAATTAGTTTCCCCGAGAGCCTTACTAGTAGGAGGAGCCTTTTCCTTAGACAGTTAATCTTTCCTATTTCCCATTTATTTAGATAATAATTGTAAAAGTGTACGGTCGTTGTACGGACAAAGTGACGAAAGCCAACGAAGAAGCAGATTACAGTCTTCAGCATTGATCCCAGATAGGGATTGTTACGAGATATAAGTCGTCGACTACACTAACGTACTCTATACCTTTTTATATCCTTGAAATAGCTCTAGTTATTCTTCCTCTTCAAATACTGTTTACCACTGAAACCTCATGCATCCGTGTTAGTTTTGGCCTAGCAATGAGTTAAGGTATATTTAAGAGTTCATCATTTCTTACTTAGATCGTATGACTCAATTTTAAGACTGATCACAGAAAAAAAAGAAAAAACTCCAAAAAAAAAGACAACTTGAATCCTGTATAATTGTTTTTCATTGGTTACTTAGATAGACTATCGTTTCACTATCTAGTACTCCAGAAGCCTGGTTTGACAAATTAAATTCGGTAGAGTAAGTTTTAAGTAAATCGGTAGCCAAATTGAGGGAATGAGACCTTACTTTGTCAATCCGACTTTCGGACGTACTCTCATGTACATCTTCTTTCTATACCTTCCTGTCTTCTAATTCAAATGACGATGGTAAAAAAATGATGAAAGATTGGTGAAAATGAAATAACCCAAGTGGAAGTAATGTTAACTTTTAATATGTTGACGTTACTGTTGAAATTGATGGAAAAAGAGAAAAATACTATTTGTTGCCAAAGTGTTGTTAGGGATAAACTTGTAGTTATAAAATATCGGTTGTCACATGCATAATTAAGTTGTTCTTGGGTGGTTTGAGATTAAGGAGAGAAGTTGAAGAATATTTCCAATGATATATTTTTTCATAATGAACTTGAATGCTAATCGATACTTAAGGTTTATGTCTGTGTAGGAATTTAAATTTAACGTGTGGTATAAAATATATCGTTGCCACGATTAAGTCCGCTTTCTGGGAGGATGATTTTCGAGGTTTCTAAATACTAGAAACCGAAATTGTCAGTGTAGAGATTACTTATAGAGAAGATTTTTTTAGGTAAATGCATGCGGACAAATCGTGGCAAGTGATTAATTAGTTGTTTAATGTTCATGTTATTTTAGATTGTATCTGAAAGGTCCAACAATATTTGAACCAAAATCACTGTTTCCGCCTTTGATGCACATTTCAACGTCAAACCCACTTTTGTATTTAAGCACTTCTTATTTAACATTACCTACTGTAGTGTCTACAATAACAAGTAAAATTGGAACGATTGTGTGTTTTTCATTGTTAAATTCTAATTTATTGCTATTTATTTAATCGTAATTTATTATATCAATTTGCAACGCTAGTCAGTGATGTTTTGAATTTGGTTGACTTGTAGCGACTTTGTTTTAGTTTAAGAAAACTTGCATTTATCATATTAATCTGATTTACAAACCTTTAACCTTTTTTTAAGTTGTCATTAAAATTTTCATTAACACAGATTTTTCTGTGAAATCAAGTAACAATTAACTCTGGTCGCTATAAGTTTTTAAATTCAAATTGACACTTAATAATTAATTTGATCGCATTATTTACTTTTTATATTTAAGTAATTATTCTATGGTATTGTTTTTCTTGAAGTTGTAAATACTTATTTCTCTAGTCATGATCTTTCGACACTGGAATGTGTCTATATGTATTCCTTAAGCTTAGTACAAGAACTGACAGTTTATGATTTTAATTAGTTATAATTGGTCCTTATTGTAACTCTAACCACTGTTCGATATTTAAAACATTCAAACGATTCATAAATATAAAATCATTAATCACCCTTTATAATACAGATTTAAGAGGATGTTAATCTAGTAATCATCCAAAAATAAATCTTGAACAAAATTGTTCCTCTTTTATTGAGGATTTTCATTTTGATTCATAAATAAATTCATTTTAATGGTTAATTAGACGGTTGTGCTCACGGCCACTTGATTTCGAACAGTTGATGTCAAATTTTCAATAAAGGCGGCGAATTTTATTATTGCGGCAATATTATTGAATATTGTGTTTGCAAAGTGGAAATCAGCAGCTCTATTTTCCGCTCCAACCGAACATGAAATGAGAACGATTTTCGAATCATCATTTTCATAAAGCTTCTGTGGCTATCAATAAATAATATTCGGATAAAATCTGTCCTAGGAATGCTGTGTAAAATTATAAAAGACTTTTTTTATACGTAGCCTCTTTCTTATTAGGTTTCTAGCCAACAGGTACAGATATAAATGGTGCTTGACATTATGGTTCAATTATAGCTGATTTTATCAATTTTCTAAGAGCTGACATAATTTTTAAGTTTCTGATTTTGTGTTTTTGAAGGTCGATCACCCTTAACTACTTTTGTTTATATATTATAAATACAATCTAGTAAAGTTCTCTAGATTTAAACTTGAAAAAATCTAATTTATATAATCGACGAAAACCTAGAAGCAACAAATTATTTTTCCAAAAATAATATAGATTACCTACCTGGACACTTTTGTTTATTCTGTTGTACGAAATTCTAAATGGAAAGTTAAAAAAGTGCTATATTGATAATGTTTCGGGTAGAAACGCATAGCGCTCTTTTTAGACCTGTTTTAGTTTAGATATTTTCAAAACGTAGTTAACACCAGTAAAGTATACCTATTACTGCTTAGACATATAATGTCCTTAATGACCTTTTTAATTGTTCTTACTAATCGCTATGCCAACATGCAATATGATTGATGTTATTGATGATAATAACTATGTAGGTATACCGTGATCGACCGCTACGTACTTTGAGAGTTAATTTTTTTTTAATGAAATCCAACGACGAACATTGGTTATTTTGTTTGGTCTGTACACAGAGTAAAGGATTAAGAAGACGCTGCGAAAAGAAAAATACAGATATGAAAGGTGCCGCGTGACAACGATTTTAAACTAAGCCGACTTTTGTACTTTTAACATGAGTCAGCTACTCAGGAAATAAAATACAATTGAAATCTCGCGCGTGAATTCCTATTGGTAGCATTATGAAGAAGACTTAAAATATTAGTTATCATAATTGCGTGGCTTATGATTAGGTACTTGAACATAACATTGTGTTCAGCTACAAATACAGGTCACTTCATCCACACTGAAAAATGTTTAACATTAACAGGACGCGGGCTTGAAATGGACTCTGAAAGCTTTCGCTTACAAATATTTCATGTCATTGAAAGAAATAATATTTTTTAAAGACGTTTTGCGAGAGCTCCGTCTATCTTCTCCCTTTAATCTGTGCTTTTATACCTAATTTATCGTAATCTTAGGTTTTATGTAAAGTTAATTTAAGTTTAAAGTTCAAGCTATCTTCCGAATTTTAGTTGATTTGACTGTTCCCTGTGTGTCTTTGTGCGTTTGTTTGTAATTTTTGATAATTTTATTGAGTTCAGGTAATTTATTGTCTTTGAAGCGAGTCCCTTGATGGAAATCTTTGCATTTTGATAAGAGAATCGGAATTCGGAAAAATTTCATAAGGATATAAGTATACTTAAAAATTACTAATTACTTTGTTAATTACGCTCTCCCTGCCATTCTTAAGTTCATTATAGTAACTGCTATTTTTACGACAACTTTTGAAACTTGTAGATAACGTAAGTAAGCCTATACCAATATTGTCAAATCGAAGATTTCTATCTAAAGACTCAAAATACGATGGCCAGCAAAAAATCGGGATAAAAAAACAGTTACTCGTATTGGTATTTGATTGAAGCATGCGTTACTTTGGGAAACACTATGATAAATTGTGGAACGAAAGTAAAGTCAACTTTACAAGAACACTTTGTCAAGTCAATATCTGATAATGCCTCCGGTGTCGGGACAAAACGTAACAGGACTACAGTTTTGTTGAAGATTTGTGTGAGGTTTCGTAGAAATTCTTCAGATATTAATAACTAGAAGTAATTTGGTCATTACTAACTTAAGTACTACGAATTTCATAAAGTAACAACTGCTTCACTGCAAAATTTTATACGTATTTTTGGTTACATTTTACTTAATTTAAACATTCTGTATTCATACATAAATGCTGCGATATTTCTAGTGATTTAATTTCTTAAAGCCCTTTTTTGGCTGGCTAGTTTTGTTTATATAAAAATAAAGTTAAACTTATTTTAATAATTTCCGTATTTAATTCGACTAATGGAAATTGATCCTAACATTCCAATTTTGTGTTTATTCACATATAATGATAAAAAATATTTGTTATTTGATTTATATTAACCAAAGATTTGTGTGGGTTGGACGTTTAAGGTAGGTACAGACTTGTAAAGTGTGACGCGTCTCATGATAGATACTAAATTTGTATTCTACGTGACTAGAATCATACTAAGTACAACTAACGTAATTTCGTGCGTAGGTATTATCTGATCGCGTCACGTCTTTAAAGTGTGAATCCGCCAGTATACGCATTTCCTTTCCCAATGTTCCCACCCCCGGCATGTAGGGAATGACGAAAAAAAAAAAGAATACTCTTACATATTTGTTATTCTGGTATATTTAAGGTTTAGTAATTAAGAATTGATAAATAATATCTGATGATAAATTTACTTGTATGTTGTATTAAAATGATGAACACGAAATAAAGAAAGTGGTTTGAAAAACGTGCGTTTTATTTATCTTTCTTTTCTAGTAGGTACCTACTCTACCCCACTACCTGGCCAAACTCACTTAATCGAATCTAAATTCGAACTGAAATTTCAAGACATTTATTCCTCTATAAAAATATGTAAGAAATAATGATAAACTAGATGGAATAACCGACTTCAATAGTTAACAGTAGGTAGGTAGGTACATTTTAAACTACTGAACTGATTTTTATAATATTTGCACTGTTTTCTAAGTTAAAGTATATTGTGACTAACCGAGTTTTATGCATAACAAGAAATTCATAATCATAATTATTTAGTAACTTAAGTAGTATCAATATAATATGTGAAATACACTGGAAATATAAAAAACAAACAGTACCACTAACTAACTAAAACAGTATCACTATTCACTAACCAACTAAAGCTATGACATTTTCAAGTTTATTACGTATATATTCAATTACAATTTTAGTTCACAGAGGTCAGGTAACATTAACCTATATTTGAAAAACAATAGGTAGGTACGTTTAAATTAGAAAACATTTCATTATCAAATGTATAATGCTATTAATAATGTAAGTCCGTTATAATTCATATTGAGGTAGTATGCATAGAGATTTATGCATACTACCTCAATAACATAATTTTAAATACACAACTATCCGACTAAGCAGTACTAGTACATGGCACATGGTCAGTTACAATCCTGGTAACTGACCATGTGCCATCATTCCAGCTCATTTCGACTTCAACTCTCCAACATACGAAGGAGTGCTCATACGTAAGTATTTTATATCAAACTAATGTACATAAGTATCAAGAAAGTTAGTTAATAGAAGCAGTACCTACTTCTCTAGCTACTTATCAGCCTAGCCCTAGTGCTACTCAAATGCTAATCTCGTATTCGGGGTTCGATGAGACATGCACCGATGACTTTACTGGGCGTGAGCAACATTTAGTAGCTAACAAACGTAGATCGTGCAATCAGTAATCTAATGATTGAACACCGCTCCACGTGTTTACACACGCAAGAAAAATGTAGTGGAGGGGCATTAATGTTTAAATTAGACGATCTCTACGTGCATCAGTGACATTAAATTAACGGGCTAGCGGCGAAAGAAATCTATCTATCTACCTGTCTAATTTATGAATATTCTTATAGAATAGTTACACGCTGTTTTGTCTTTGTCATTAGTAATTAATTTGAAGGACAAAGACATAGCTAGGTGGTGCAAAACAAAAAGTATTCAGGGTTAAATTTCTCTAAAAGAGATGGAAACCGTAATCAGCGGGGCTAGACAAAGTAACGTGTGCGTTCCCCCAGCGGAATTTTGTCGAATTTCTTAGTTTTAAGTATGCAGATAACTTAAGGGTCAATTAACCCAGGTAGCAGACTGACGTCAGAAACGTATAGGTGACGTCATTCATAGGTCAGTTTAAGGTCAGTCAGTTTTTCGTCACGAGCGGACGCTACGGGGACGTCTTTCGAACGTCAATTTAAGGTCAGCATCTGGACGTACTATATTCGTCGTAAAGAGGACGTTTCACTAACGTCACTTTAGGGTCAGCATCTGGACGTACTATATTTGTCGTAAAGAAGACGTTTCACTAACATCACTTTAGGGTCAGCATCTGGACGTACTATATTCGTTGTAAAGAGGACGTTTCACTAACGTCACTTTAGGGTCACCATCTGGACGTTCTATATTCGTCGTAAAGAGGACGTTTCACTAACGTCACTTTAGGGTCAGCATCTCAGTGTATCTTTTGAGGATGAAATGGTATTCATTTGATGGCCGTAGGCATCAAAGTAAAATAAACCATAACAACATTGAATTAGAGCTCAATTTCGTGTATGCGTTCTTATACGTTTAGGTATGTACGATACGCTCCATAACGCTCCATGTTGAAATCGGTTGTAATGAATTTGTGACTTTAAACTGATACACTCAAGGAATATTTTATTTTGATGGCCATCGATGGTCAAGGAATACCATTTCATCGTCAAAAGTGTCACAATTGGAGGACTATGAGTTTGCAATACAGATGACAACGGTGATTGGTGATTTACAGGTGGTAGATAGGATTATTTAGAAATGCCGTACAAAGACTTGCTACAATTAGTTTCGGATATTCTCAAACTATAACCTCATTCCGGTTTTAAAAATAAAAAAATAAAATTAAACTTAACAATCATACATAAATAAAAATGCAAATTAGTAACACTTTTCATTAAATAAATCAACTTACATCAATAACTTAAGTTCTGGGTAGTCACCAACAGATGGCGCTACTAGCATCACGCGTGTACAATAAACGAAAAAAAAATATTATCCATAGTAAAATATAGCTTTTAATGTTTTAATTGTATTAAGATCATATCATTATTTTAGCTTCTTTATTACTACATTCATAGAGTTCCAATAAAATTGAAAAATGAAAAGTTATTTCCAAAAAACCTAACTCGCGCTATCGATGTTTTTTTGTGTTTGAGGTATATATAGGAACGGTTCACACATAATATCGTCGGGAGTCCGTTTCTACACAGGAAGGCAGTGTTTACGGAGCGCTGTGCTAAACTCCGGTGTCGCCGTGATCCCCCCACAATCGGGAGGGCCTCTCATAGTCTGCAGAAACGTCCTGATAACGGTTTTAGGACGTCCTAATAACGACCTCAAAAGACGTCCTATTAACGCCTCCAGCGAGCGTCCTACTGACGTCTTCAGAAAACGTCCTGATACGGATCTCAAAAGACGTCCTACTTACGCTTCCAGCAGGCGTTCTACTGACGTCTTCAGAAGACGTCCAGCTAATGACCTCAGAAGACGTTCAAATTACGTTCTAATTTTAGTTCTAGTTTTGTCCCTATGCATTTAGTATATGACGTCCCTGAAACGTCTGTAAACTGACGTCTTGAGGCTGTGACAAATTGACGTCATCTGAAGGGACCCGCGACGTCAAAACAGGACGTCTCTTACGTCGTGCAGGACCGTAAACTGACGACATAATGACGTAAAAATGCTACCTGGGAAGCCCTGTAAATGTCCCCGAAATTATAAATTTGTCAACCTAATAGTTTTTGAGATATCCTCCAAAAACGTTTTTGGAGGATATTTTAAAAAAAAACGAGAAAAACACGCTTTTTTTGAAATTCGACTACGACAATTTGAACGCTCCCTGGCGTTCTCGCAGACCTTGTAGATAACTTTAGCGTACGTCGCGTGACAATTGACAGCCGACAGTGAACAACGCTAAGCATAAAGTAGATTCTGCTTTCATTCGTCACGTGGTTTGTCCATGAATTTTTCGTTAACGCCAAATTGTTTCAAATTGTCGTAGTCGAATTTAAAAAAAAGCGTGTTTTCCTCTATTCGGTCATGTGGTTTTTCTAGTCACTTGTTTTGTCCATACATTTTTATCTACTGTCGTCAACGCTAAACGACTGTTAATTTGTCTAGTCCCGCAGGACATCCGGAGAACAAAAGTAACCGACATAGCCCAATGACTTCTATGCAGTCATTGACGTAGCCCAACGGATTAGCAAGCTGAAGTGGCAGTGGGCGGGTCACATCTGTCGCAGAACCGACGGCCGTTGGGGCAGATGTGTTCTGGAGTGGAGATCGTGTAGGTACTGGTAAACGCAGCGTAGGACGACCTCCTGCCTGTTGGATTGGACGACCTGAAAAAGACGTAGGGTGGATGAGAAAGGCGGAGGACTATGGCTCTGGGAAATTCCCATATCCAGCTGTGGACGTTAATAGGCTGATTAGGTAAGGTTTTATAAAGACCGACTATCTGGACTTGGCCAGCTTGATGGGTGTATTGACAATTATATGTTTGAGAGTTTTCTATAATGTTCTCAAGGGCGTATGGAGCCTGCCAATGCGTCAGTCATCAATCTCAGATGAAACCTGTGCCCAGTATTCGGCCGATTATAGAGGATTAGGCCGTTAATAGAGGTAAAGACTAAAAATAGAAACTTATGTTTATAGGTAGGACCTACAGTCAACAAAAATTAATTGTCGCTTTCAGGCGGACTAAAAACTGTTTAGTTTACAAACCGAATTTGTTTTGTTGACTGTATATTGTACAAATGTGAGTGATTCTGAGTCTGATCAACCTGACATTAATATTGCTTGACTTGACTTTAACCGAAACGTTATAGTTAAATATGGCGGCCTGACTTTTATGTCTCTAGAAATAAGGGTCAGACTGCCATATAACGTTTCGGTTACAGCCAAGTCAAGCAACCCAGCCTAAATAGATACAAATGGTAGATAGGTACTCTTACTCCAACCAGCGCCTTTGCTTCAGTCAATAGCCAGCAATATGGATCGTGAAATATTTTATAACGTCTTAAAATTTGAAAGCTATAAAGCATCGAGTGAAACGGAATGGTTGGTTTAGGACTGTTTTACATTGCATGCGATACGTTATTTGTGCGATAATATTTTGCTCTTTGGGTGTATCTTGTTGTACCGGTAACTTAATAATTACTGGACTCCTTTCAAAAGATAGCTCACAATGATGTCCAAGTGTGGATTGGCAGGTATTACACACTCTTGAGAATACTATTGAAAAATCTCAAAATATGCAGAATTATTTAACCGTATGCAACGGATAGTAATTATCTGAATCATGTAGGTGTTAGATAGATAGTTTAATAAAATTGCCGAAGTTTATATGTGTGTGTGTGTGTTTGTGGCATCCTTGATTTACACTTCTTTAGTTTACTTTTCAGCAACGAGAAATACATAATCCCACGGGTCATGTTTTCGGATACCTCTGTATTTCAACTTATACAAAGTTTGCACTTCTGTCGGCACTCTGTTTATTTGAAACAAAGCTTATTTTTGTACGGTATCGTGCAAGTGGCAAGTTGAAAGGAAATGGATTTATTATGTGACGAAAATCTAGACTATATAAATCTAGAATGAAAGTTTCTCTTTAACAAGCATGCAATCACGTACAGATATTTGGTATAACGAGCGCGAGCTAACTGAAGACAGCGCCATCTATCGAGCGATGGGTGAAATCACACATGAAAAATAATTATTGTTTCCTGTGTGACTGTTCCCCGACAATCATGTTTTTTTTGTTTATAATAGAACGTACTTAAACGCGTTGACTTCGTAAGGTAAGTAAGCTAGCGGCAACAAGTTTTCACGATATATTAGAATTTAGAACGTACATATAACATAAACGCGTTGACTTCGTGAGGTAAGTAAGGTAAGTAAGCTGGCGGCAACAAGTTTTCACGAAAGAAAACTTGGTGCCACTAACACAAAGAGGGTTGGGATAAGGGAGCAAACGTGCTACGGACAATTATGGGGAAAAGAGTTAAGGACGAACTGTATTGGCAAAGAGCAAACCAAGAGAAGCATTGCCAGACAGACCTCTTCCTGAAGTAATGCTAATGAAGGAAGGGAAGCCAGAGAGCGTAGGAGGGTTTTAGTCCGTAGGTCGCTAGTTATACCACCTCTCCTAGTAAAGTGACATTCATGGGATTTTCCTTCTACAGAAAAAATACTAGAAACGCGTTCCCTTCGCAATCGCCTGCGGTGGACGTGATTCCTTAGCAAGGTAAGTAAGCTACAGAGTCTGAGCACGCTGCGAGGCCTCCAAAATTCATGATCTCGCGTTTGAAGTGTAAACTTCAGCCTTAAAAGGAATATGTTGGAGTTCGAAATGTTTGCGAAATATTTACATTTGAAATTATTTGCGCCGGCGTCTTTTAACAAAGTAGGAGCTTGAAACTTCCCTGTATCACCCCCGGTACATGTTGTTTGTTCTTTATTATAGTCGACGGCTGTGTGGTGAAAGTTTAGGTTTAACTTTAAAAGGCGTAGTTCAAAGTTCGAACCTACGCCTTTTAAGATAGAAAATTTTGTTTTTATTTTTATTTAATTCATCTATTACGCTTTAAAATAGATAGTTTCTGATAGGAACAGCTACGGTGTGGAACGCCCTTCCAGCCTCCTTGTTTCCAGCCAAGTATAATCAAGAGAATGCAAGGCAGAAGATAGGCATTTTCGAGGCAAGCGCGCTCCAACCTAGACCTCATCATTGCTTTCCATCAGGCATTCTTGTCATATCAGGAGGACAACAAAAAGCATTAATGCTGAAAAACGAACTTTCCACGCGCTAAACACAAATATAGAAGAGTCAATTTTTTGGGAAAATTTACTAAAAGCACAATAACATAATATTATATTATTATGTACCTCTGTAAGTATATATTTTTTTCTTTGTTTCATATAGGTTTCTAATATCGTATGTAACAATTACACACGTATTGGATAGACAGATGTGGGTGGGAACTGATCTGGGGAGAGAATCGATTCCCCCGGCTTTGCCCAGGGGAAAACTATTGATCCACCCCACCGTGGTATGTTGCGGTGATTGTGTTAAGTTGTGCCATGTTGAAAAATGACTAGAACCAAACAAGTGATATTAAAAGATGCGTTTCAAAAAAAACGTATTGTCGATAATTTTGTCGTTTCTTTGCACATTAAGTTTTATCATACGAAGGACTATTAATGATTGAACAAAACATTGCCCGACTTCGAATTGGTGTACATTAAAAATTATTTCACTCTTTGTAGTGGCATTTGAAGTTGGTTTTTTGGAAAGAATTTTCCATTTTTACAATTGCCTCTGATGTGAATTAAATAAGACACGCTCGTTTATGTTAATTACTGATTTTTATTTTTTATCCTTTTCAATAGGGGGCATTTAAAAAAGGATATAACTATTTTTAAACACGTCAAATTAGTTAAGTTTAGAGATTTTGTAACAGAATTAGCACCAATGTTTATGTTATAATAAGCATAAGAAGGTTGACGCAAATGCTTAGGGCACCTACCCATAATCTCATATGATTTTAGAAATTAGGCGTTTTTACAACCGACTTCAAAAATGGAGGAGATTCTCAATTCGAGTGTATGTTTTTTTTAATGTTGGTTACCTCATAACTTTTGACTGGGTGAATCGATTTTGATGTTTCTTTTTTATTAGAAAGTTGACGCTTCCCGTGTGATCCCATTTCAATTTAGTCCAGTTCTGATTATGGTATCCATGAGAAAACCTTATTTAAATTTTTAATTGAAGGGATGCATTCAACAGTAGTTTGATGAGAGTTGAAGTCGGTTTTTTAGTTAATTAATTAACGTAGGTATATTATTGAAACGACCTGTTACTGGCCTGCAGCATAAAAGGACATACACATGAGCACAGTCCGCTAATAGGTTCGCTGGGGTGGGGGCTTAATTGAGTCAGTCAGTAGATATGGGGGAGACCAGATAAAAAATAATAAACCCGATTTCACGTGCACAAAAATGTGTGAGGGGTGAGTTACTTGACAAACTAAGTGCATATTCATTTTACAAAACGCGTTTGGCAAGTAAAATTCATATCTCAAAATGGGAATTTGTCAAAATATCATCATTATTTTGTAAAGTAGTAAGTATTATTTAGGAACCCGTACCCGTATTTCCGTACCCAAAGGGTAAAAAAGGGGCCCTATTACGGAGACTTCGCTGTCCGTCCGTCCCTCTGTCTGTCACTAGGCTTTATCTTTTGAACCGTGATAGCTACAGACTTAAAATTTTAACAGATGATGTATTTCTGTCGCCGCTATAACAACAAGTACTAAAGAATAGAATAAAAATAAATATTTAGGGGACTCCCATACAACAAACGTGATTTTTTTGCTTATTCTTGAATTTACTGCCCTACTTATTATATGCCTATTTGTCCTACTTACTATATCTTGTAAAATTCTATTGAAATATAAACAAAATCATGTCAAAAAATCAGTTCGGACACCATTTATTTTGGCTGGACATGCAATCAAAAAAGCCTAAATTTGTCCGGCTTTATCTGGACGCCTGGGAACGCTATAATATAAGCCTAGCACCTGCTTGAATTACCAGTCTGATTTTTTAATCCCAGACACTAAAATTACAGCTCAAAATGTAAAACTTAAAAATAAAGATTCCAACTTTACGACGATAGTAAGACATCACTATCATAGTTCCAGCAAATTCAGGTTCATATATGCATATGCATAACAACTAAAATAAACATACGAAATGTGTAATTATACACATCTGACAAGGAATACCTACAAAATATATTTATCGGTAAGTATCGATTGCACCCCATCACTAATTGCATAAGTTGTAAAAAACTGGCAACAGAGGAATCGTCATTTTTGTCTCAGGGATTAAAAAACAGACTTTACGTAAAACATTCTCACTGAAAACCAGCGCGCTGCTTTTACCTGAATCTCTATAAATCAGTCAGCGGCGAGAGAGCCGAATGAATTATTAAGTTTTAATTCGCGTTCGACAACCCAGAACGACCGTAGACACTTCGAATGATCCAACCGAGGTCCGACAAATGGTGGTAGTAGAAGATCCGAACCTAAATCTACGTTCGTTCACCGGGCTGATAATAGAAACCTATTTTATAAAAAAAATAGTCTAAATTTATTAAAAATGGGTTTGCTGGAAAAATCCTGGACATAATATTTTTAATTAATTTTTAAAACTGAGCATAAAATTTATTAAGATAATTTGAAAATTGTACACTAGACTTGAAGTACGAGTATGAAACTTATAGAATGTGCCGACATAGGGTTGTCTATTATTTGAAAATTTTTCTTATTATCATAATATTGCAAATTTTATGAAAAATGATTCCCGCATTTTAACTGCGGGGCTAGACAAAGTAGCAGTCGTTTAGCGTTCACGACAGTAGATCAAAATGTATGGACAAACCACGTGACGAATGAAAACAAATTAAAGCAGAATCTACTTTATGCTTAGCGTTGTTCACTGTCGGCTGTCAATTGTCATGCGAAGTACGCTAAAGTTCTGCGAGAACGCCAAGGAGCGTTCAAATTGTCGCAGTCGATTATCAAACACAGCGTGTTTTCCTCTATACGGTCACGTGGTTTTTCTACAGTCACGTGGTTTGTCCATATATTTTTGTTTACTGTTGTTAACCCCAAATAACTGTTACTTTGTCTAGCCCTGCTGATATACCTAAGCCTATAACCTATTATGTCTATTAGCTTACAATTTGCGAAAAACAACATTTCCTAATAAAATTTTGTGGACTGAGACCTTCCTAGTTCACTTCAACGCCCGCTAACAGATGTACAGACATCATAGCTTAGTCATAGAATTTCCTTAGCAGATTTTGGGAACCCTAACAAGACATAATGCATTCGAAATTGGAACGGAATCACGAAATAAACTCCGTAAACGGGCTGATTTCAGTGAGAGTGGTTCGCTACTTCACTTCACTCAGCTCGATCCACTAATTTGCACTCGACTCGGATTGCCATCGTCGCGTCGCGTCGCGTCGCGGGAAATTTTAAGCACTTTGTGTTGACATTCGATTTATACGATTACTTGCTTTATTATATTAATGATTGCCGATTGGTGCTATGTTATCTGAGGACTTTGTATGAAAATGTGATTAATACCGTTGGAGTTTGACTACTTATCTCAACTTCTACTATTCGATTTTGCTGTAGAAGAGATATCCTTAGTGGAAGAGAGAGACGAGAAGAGTACTTTTTATCCAGAAAAAAAAACCATGGTTTCCATGGGATTATTGAAAACCCGAAATTCACGAGGGTGGAGCGGCGGGCAACAGTGTAGTTGTTAAAATTACGTACCTAAAAAAAAAAATTGAAAATCTTTTAGAAAAACCGACTTGAAATGCCACTACAAAGAGTGAAATAATTTTTAATGTAGGTACACCAATTCGAAGTCGGGCGATTGTCTATAATATCGTCGTTTCTTCGTACTTACATCGAGTAGTTATAATACGAAGGACTATGATTATACGAAACATTGCCCGACTCCGAATTGGTGTATTTTGACGTGATAACGTTTAATAAATTGATGAACACCAGCAACGTACCACATGAATTTGTTTTGTTGACTGTATATTGTACAAATGTGAGTGATTTTGAGTCTGATCAACCTGACATTATTATTGCTTGACTTGACTTTAACCGAAACGTTATAGTTAAATATGGCGGCCTGACTTTTATGTCTCTAGAAATAAGGGTCAGACTGCCATATAACGTTTCGGTTACAGCCAAGTCAAGCAACCCAGCCTAAATAGATACAAATGGTAGATAGGTACTCTTACTCCAAACAGCGCCTTTGCTTCAGTCAATAGCCAGCAATATGGATCGTGAAATATTTTATAACGTCTTAAAATTTGAAAGCTATAAAGCATCGAGTGAAACGGAATGGTTGGTTTAGGACTGTTTTACATTGCATGCGATACGTTATTTGTGCGATAATATTTTGCTCTTTGGGTGTATCTTGTTGTACCGGTAACTTAATAATTACTGGACTCCTTTCAAAAGATAGCTCACAATGATGTCCAAGTGTGGATTGGCAGGTATTACACACTCTTGAGAATACTATTGAATAATCTCAAAATATGCAGAATTATTTAACCGTATGCAACGGATAGTAATTATCTGAATCATGTAGGTGTTAGATAGATAGTTTAATAAAATTGCCGAAGTTTATATGTGTGTGTGTGTGTTTGTGGCATCCTTGATTTACACTTATTTTAGTTTACTTTTCAGCAACGAGAAATACATAATCCCATGGGTCATGTTTTCGGATACCTCTGTATTTCAACTTATACAAAGTTTGCACTTCTGTCGGCACTCTGTTTATTTGAAACAAAGCTTATTTTTGGACGGTATCGTGCAAGTGGCAAGGTGAAAGGAAATGGATTTATTATGTGACGAAAATCTAGACTATATAAATCTAGAATGAAAGTTTCTCTTTAACAAGCATGCAATCACGTACAGATATTTGGTATAATGAGCGCGAGCTAACTGAAGACAGCGCCATCTATCGAGCGATGGGTGAAATCACACATGAAAAATATTTATTGTTTCCTGTGTGACTGTTCCCCGACACTCCGTGTTTTTTTTTGTTTATATTAGAACGTAGATAAAAAACGCTTTGATTTCGTAAGGTAAGTAAGGTAAGTAAGCAAGCGGCAACAAGTTTTCACGAAAGAAAACTTCGTGCCACTTATATGCTCAGCAGCAAAGAGGGTTGGGACAAGGGAGCAAACGTGCTACGGACAATTATGGGGAAAAGAGTTAAGGACGAACTGTATTGGCAAAGAGCAAACCAAGAGAAGCATTGCCAGACAGACCTCTTCCTGAAGTAATGCTAATGAAGGAAGGGAAGCCAGAGAGCGTAGGAGGGTTTTAGTCCGTAGGTCGCTAGTTATACCACCTCTCCTAGTAAAGTGACATTCATGGGATTTTCCTTCTACAGAAAAAATACGAGAAACGCGTTCCCTTCGCAATCGCCTGCGGTGGACGTGATTCCTTAGCAAGGTAAGTAAGCTACAGAGTCTGAGCACGCTGCGAGGCCTCCAAAATTCATGATCTCGCGTTTGAAGTGTAAACTTCAGCCTTAAAAGGAATATGTTGGAGTTCGAAATGTTTGCGAAATATTTACATTTGAAATTATTTGCGCCGGCGTCTTTTAACAAAGTAGGAGCTTGAAACTTCCCTGTATCACCCCCGGTACATGTTGTTTGTTCTTTATTATAGTCGACGGCTGTGTGGTGAAAGTTTAGGTTTAACTTTAAAAGGCGTAGTTCAAAGTTCGAACCTACGCCTTTTAAGATAGAAAATTTTGTTTTTATTTTTATTTAATTCATCTATTACGCTTTAAAATAGATAGTTTCTGATAGGAACAGCTACGGTGTGGAACGCCCTTCCAGCCTCCTTGTTTCCAGCCAAGTATAATCAAGAGAATGCAAGGCAGAAGATAGGCATTTTCGAGGCAAGCGCGCTCCAACCTAGACCTCATCATTGCTTTCCATCAGGCATTCTTGTCATATCAGGAGGACAACAAAAAGCATTAATGCTGAAAAACGAACTTTCCACGCGCTAAACACAAATATAGAAGAGTCAATTTTTTGGGAAAATTTACTAAAAGCACAATAACATAATATTATATTATTATGTACCTCTGTAAGTATATATTTTTTTCTTTGTTTCATATAGGTTTCTAATATCGTATGTAACAATTACACACGTATTGGATAGACAGATGTGGGTGGGAACTGATCTGGGGAGAGAATCGATTCCCCCGGCTTTGCCCAGGGGAAAACTATTGATCCACCCCACCGTGGTATGTTGCGGTGATTGTGTTAAGTTGTGCCATGTTGAAAAATGACTAGAACCAAACAAGTGATATTAAAAGATGCGTTTCAAAAAAAACGTATTGTCGATAATTTTGTCGTTTCTTTGCACATTAAGTTTTATCATACGAAGGACTATTAATGATTGAACAAAACATTGCCCGACTTCGAATTGGTGTACATTAAAAATTATTTCACTCTTTGTAGTGGCATTTGAAGTTGGTTTTTTGGAAAGAATTTTCCATTTTTACAATTGCCTCTGATGTGAATTAAATAAGACACGCTCGTTTATGTTAATTACTGATTTTTATTTTTTATCCTTTTCAATAGGGGGCATTTAAAAAAGGATATAACTTGTAACGTAGTGTTACATCGTTTATTATTTTTATTATAAATGGCCAAACAACGTTTGCTTGGCCATAATAATGATTTAAAATTGAGTTCGCGCCAAACGGAACGCGTCGGGCGACGCGATATCCCTACTACCGTAGCCAGGCGCGCATGCGCGAGCGAGAAAAAAAAACATCGCCGGCGCACAGCGCCGTCCATCAGTTCGCCCTTCACTCGCTCTAGAGGGAGGTCGTGCATTGCGTACGCATTCTTGCTGTACCGACGCACTAGTCGTTCAGATCTTTTTGATCGTAATTTTCATAATCTTTTTTTATAAATAGTGTATAATATTTGTACCAAGGTGTTCCCGTACTAGGGTAAGGTTTTAAATGGCACATTTACCATTATTTAACTAGATAACCTCACTACGCGGTACCTACCGCCATGCTTTTTATTTCTTGTGTATAATTTCAGCTTTTGTTTTATTCATTGCATCATTTTATTGTAACTGCCTATTTCCTTAGCATTATTTTATTATTTGCAACAATAGTTTAATAACTGATCATAGCAGAATCCTCAATTACCGTTTTGCCTAGCTACTTACGTCATTCATTTTTCGTCAGTCATTTTTTTAATTGCTACTAGTTAATATTTCTGTAATTGCTCATTTTCATAGGCCTTCTGCCGCTTTGTAAAATGTAAACTCCATTCTGATTGTGGTCAACCATCGGCAATTCTAGTGCGTGTATCACGTCCCTAGTTTTTTTTATGCTACGCCGATGGGACAGGCCCGAGCAGTATTGCCGATACTAAGACGGGAATACTCTCAATTTCAGGAACCTCGATTACCTTGAAGTATTCCTGCACCGACCGTCAAGACCACTCCGGGACAGAAATCGTCGGGAGAAGCTATCGACCGGCCGGTCGATCTACCTACAGCCGGCGGCCGGTTCGTTTCCCGCGTCGCGCGTCCCAGACATCACCGCGCGCTGAACACCGAGCGCTGGGCACCTCCCGCGAGTCGTGACTTAAGGCCGTCTCACACCTCCGGCCCAATAAAACACAGGGAAGTGCTTACGGACTGCTGCACAAGTGAATAGCAGATATATATCTAGAAACCACGCCCTGATAAATTTGTGTACCTTTTGGTAAATAAAATAATATCTAATTTTTTTTTTTGTACCATCTTTTATTAATCTCTTGCTCATCTCATCATCACCAAGTTTTATCATTAAACCGGTACAAACTATTTTTAAACACGTCAAATTAGTTAAGTTTAGAGATTTTGTAACAGAATTAGCACCAATGTTTATGTTATAATAAGCATAAGAAGGTTGACGCAAATGCTTAGGGCACCTACCCATAATCTCATATGATTTTAGAAATTAGGCGTTTTTACAACCGACTTCAAAAATGGAGGAGATTCTCAATTCGAGTGTATGTTTTTTTTAATGTTGGTTACCTCATAACTTTTGACTGGGTGAATCGATTTTGATGTTTCTTTTTTATTAGAAAGTTGACGCTTCCCGTGTGATCCCATTTCAATTTAGTCCAGTTCTGATTATGGTATCCATGAGAAAACCTTATTTAAATTTTTAATTGAAAGGATGCATTCAACAGTAGTTTGATGAGAGTTGAAGTCGGTTTTTTAGTTAATTAATTAACGTAGGTATATTATTGAAACGACCTGTTACTGGCCTGCAGCATAAAAGGACATACACATGAGCACAGTCCGCTAATAGGTTCGCTGGGGTGGGGGCTTAATTGAGTCAGTCAGTAGATATGGGGGAGACCAGATAAAAAATAATAAACCCGATTTCACGTGCACAAAAATGTGTGAGGGGTGAGTTACTTGACAAACTAAGTGCATATTCATTTTACAAAACGCGTTTGGCAAGTAAAATTCATATCTCAAAATGGGAATTTGTCAAAATATCATCATTATTTTGTAAAGTAGTAAGTATTATTTAGGAACCCGTACCCGTATTTCCGTACCCAAAGGGTAAAAAAGGGGCCCTATTACGGAGACTTCGCTGTCCGTCCGTCCCTCTGTCTGTCACTAGGCTTTATCTTTTGAACCGTGATAGCTACAGACTTAAAATTTTAACAGATGATGTATTTCTGTCGCCGCTATAACAACAAGTACTAAAGAATAGAATAAAAATAAATATTTAGGGGACTCCCATACAACAAACGTGATTTTTTTGCTTATTCTTGAATTTACTGCCCTACTTATTATATGCCTATTTGTCCTACTTACTATATCTTGTAAAATTCTATTGAAATATAAACAAAATCATGTCAAAAAATCAGTTCGGACACCATTTATTTTGGCTGGACATGCAATCAAAAAAGCCTAAATTTGTCCGGCTTTATCTGGACGCCTGGGAACGCTATAATATAAGCCTAGCACCTGCTTGAATTACCAGTCTGATTTTTTAATCCCAGACACTAAAATTACAGCTCAAAATGTAAAACTTAAAAATAAAGATTCCAACTTTACGACGATAGTAAGACATCACTATCATAGTTCCAGCAAATTCAGGTTCATATATGCATATGCATAACAACTAAAATAAACATACGAAATGTGTAATTATACACATCTGACAAGGAATACCTACAAAATATATTTATCGGTAAGTATCGATTGCACCCCATCACTAATTGCATAAGTTGTAAAAAACTGGCAACAGAGGAATCGTCATTTTTGTCTCAGGGATTAAAAAACAGACTTTACGTAAAACATTCTCACTGAAAACCAGCGCGCTGCTTTTACCTGAATCTCTATAAATCAGTCAGCGGCGAGAGAGCCGAATGAATTATTAAGTTTTAATTCGCGTTCGACAACCCAGAACGACCGTAGACACTTCGAATGATCCAACCGAGGTCCGACAAATGGTGGTAGTAGAAGATCCGAACCTAAATCTACGTTCGTTCACCGGGCTGATAATAGAAACCTATTTTATAAAAAAAATTGTCTAAATTTATTAAAAATGGGTTTGCTGGAAAAATCCTGGACATAATATTTTTAATTAATTTTTAAAACTGAGCATAAAATTTATTAAGATAATTTGAAAATTGTACACTAGACTTGAAGTACGAGTATGAAACTTATAGAATGTGCCGACATAGGGTTGTCTATTATTTAAAAATTTTTCTTATTATCATAATATTGCAAATTTTATGAAAAATGATTCCCGCATTTTAACTGCGGGGCTAGACAAAGTAGCAGTCGTTTAGCGTTCACGACAGTAGATCAAAATGTATGGACAAACCACGTGACGAATGAAAACAAATTAAAGCAGAATCTACTTTATGCTTAGCGTTGTTCACTGTCGGCTGTCAATTGTCATGCGAAGTACGCTAAAGTTCTGCGAGAACGCCAGGGAGCGTTCAAATTGTCGCAGTCGATTATCAAACACAGCGTGTTTTCCTCTATACGGTCACGTGGTTTTTCTACAGTCACGTGGTTTGTCCATACATTTATGTACTTTACTGTCGTTAACCCCAAATGACTGTAACTTTGTCTAGCCCCGCTGATATAGGTACCTAAGCCTGTAACCTATGGGTATCATTTAAGCTATCACCAATTCAATTAGTTTTGTGTTTCTTAAATAATAGGGTTTGTCCTCAAAATAGTAGATCTGTCACCAAAATGTAGTCACCAAACAATGCAAAATCAGTTCCACAATAAATCACCTAAAATCCTGAGATATAAGGTCTAGTACCAAATAAATGTTTTTGTATGTATTATAATAGGTGTGTCCTAATAAGTATTTAAGCAAACTAATTTAAAGAGATCACAAATAAATCATATTATGTTTATTATTTTTTTTATTTTTTGAGGTTATGTGTTAACTTTATATAAGAATTTACGACTAGGTATAGCCTAAGAAAAAGTGGGGGATCTAGGAAAACTCCTTAGCCGTCACCCTCTTCCCCTCCAAGAGCATGTCGACGGAGCCCCGCTTCGCGGGGCTCCTATTTATGGGTGGTCAAAAAAGGAAAATAACCTTAACCTATTTACCTATAGGTGCACATGGGACCTAGGAAAACTCCTTAGCCGTCACCCTCTTCCCCTCCAAGAGCATGTCGACGGAGCCCCGCTTCGCGGGGCTCCTATTTCTGGGTGGTCAAAAAAGGAAATTACCTATAGGTGCACATGGGACCTAGGAAAACTCCTTAGCCGTCACCCTCTTCCCCTCCAAGAGCATGTCGACGGAGTCAGGGATCGATAATCGATTTATTTGGTGACAGATCTACCATTCTGAGCACAGAGCTTTATTTAAGTACAAAACTGTTATTATAAGAACGAAGTTTATATTCATGTAATGCAATATAATTTTATTGGTTATCGATCTCTTATATTTTACACATATATTAACATTAATTTGATAATTCATACCTGGGAACAATTTTTGTTTATCTGAGAACGAAAATATTTCGTGGCGATAGATCTATTTATTAGGTGATACAACTTGATGACAAATATAAATTTTGGTGATAGAAAATATAGTTCCCATAACCTATTATGTCTATTAGCTTACAATTTGCGAAAAACAACATTTCCTAATATTGAATTTTGTGGACAGAGACGTTCCTAGTTCACTTTCAACGCTCGCTAACAGATGTACAGACAGCGAAGTCTTAGTCAAAGGACAAAGAATTTCCTTAGCAGATTTTGGGAACCCTAACAAGACATAATGCATTCGAAATTGGAACGGAATCACGAAATAAACTCCGTAAACGGGCTGATTTCAGTGAGAGTGGTTCGCTACTTCACTTCACTCGGCTCGATCCACTAATTTGCACTCGACTCGGATTGCCATCGTCGCGTCGCGTCGCGTCGCGGGAAATTTTAAGCACTTTGTGTTGACATTCGATTTATACGATTACTTTGCTTTATTATATTAATGATTACCGATTGGTGCTATGTTATCTGAGGACTTTGTATGAAAATGTGATTAATACCATCGGAGTTTGACTACATAACTCAACTTCTACTATTCGTTTTTGCTGTGGAAGAGATATCCTTAGTGGAAGAGATAGTACTTTTTATCCAGAAAAAAATCCATGGTTTCCATGGGATTATTAAAAACCCGAAATTCAAGAGGGTGGAGCGGCGGGCAACAGCTAGTTGTTGAAATTACGTACCTATTACGTCTTTTAAATGTGTAAAAATTGAAAATTCTTTTCAAAAAACCGACTTCAAATGCCACTACAAAGAGTGAAATAATTTTTAATGACGTTACTTTCACCAATTCGAAGTCGGGCGATTGTCTATAATATCGTCGTTTCTTCGCACATCGAGTAGTTATAATACAAAGGACTATGATTATACGAAACATTGCCCGACTCCGAATTGGTGTATTTTGACGTGATAACGTTTAATAAATTGATGAACACCAGCAACGCACATGAAAAATAGTAACGTTCCGCGTAACGTTCCACCTGAGCCTGTGCGTGCAAGCGAGAGCGCGAAACAAGCGATAGAGAGGCACGATAAAACAAACGATACAGAGGCCAATTATGACGTTATTACGTAAATCTATCGTCCGTAAACCGACTTTACAGACAACCAATTTTTTTTGAGTACTTATTTAGTTTTTAAGGGTTAGGAAAAATAGAGTATTTTGTAAAGTTCGGGCGCAATGCACCCTCTCGCACCTACACATCGTAATCGTAAGAGTGAGGAGATCAACTGCGCTTGTGATGTACACCCTATTTTCCATCCAATCCCGCCCGACATCCGTCTCGTCGTATCATGGGTAACCATTTTTTCCGTGGCAAAGCGGGACACTTGAGGAATTTTGCACCCATATAAATAAAAAATATTTAAAAATAAAATTAATAGATAACTCCATAATTTCTTGACAAAATCACCTATTTCTAAACATACATCTCTATTATATAAAATGCTCTTATTACAGAGTTTGTAACCCAACTCCTCCGAAACGGCTTGATCGATATTTATGTAACATAATAGGTAATAGCTTAGGTAATAAGTAGGTTAGGTTCATTTAGGGAAGTGTAGAAGTACATAATATAATAAAACATCGTTTGCCGGAACAGCTAGTAATAGACAGGTACTTAAGTTTATTTAGTTAAAAGAAAAATATTTGTTCAAATGTAAGGACAATCTTATCTTTTCCACAAGTAGGTAGGTAGGTATATAAAGGACCGAGTTTGGTGAAGCGCACCGATAAGAAACCTGAGGAAATAGCATCCGAACGATTTACGTAAACCTTTTTCCTACAAGCAAACAGTAGCGCCATCTCTCAAAATTCTATTGGTCGCTGCTGAGTGAACTACATCTTAGCCTTACTTGGTGACAAAACAAGCAGTTTTGACACCGCTAAACGGGCGACATTTTTTCGCGTTCGCCCTATCCAAGGTATGTCTATTTGAAGCGGGATTTTTTTGCTTTCGCTGGGGACAGCGGGACAGACAGCCTGAAAGCGGGACAGTCTCGGCTAAAGCGGGACGTATGGTCACGTTAATCATGGGTGCACTTTCCCATTCAAATGCAGATATTTTGGCGGCAGAGGGCCGCGTCCCTCCCAGACAGGGGGATCGATTTTTGTTTCACCCTCACAAGGGGACGATGTTATTAAATATAAATGGCGGGGAAATGTCGTCACGTGCAGTGTTTCCCCCTTTTTTTGTAGGTGGGTAAATTATACTGAGGATGGTTTGTTGATTAGTGTAGCCGCGAGTTAGCGTCAACAAAATTACTTTAGCAACAAGAGACAAGTTCTGAAAAAAGTTTGCCCAGCTGTGCCTATTTCATATTTTCATCATTCTCATACTTTACGAATGAGTCAATATCGCAAGAAACAAACGAAATTAGCTATAGGTAACTTTGTTATTATATCAAAATAAAATAAAAAAATTATTTCACAAAATATAGGATAAATAATAATATCACAAATGTCATTCTTATTTTAATATTAGGCACAAAGGTTTATTAACTTTGCGAGAAACAATCTCTTATAATATACTTATATAAATCTCGTGTCACGATGGACTCCTAAACTACTGAACCGATTTAGTTCAAACTTCGTGAATATCTGTCATTTGGTCCAACTTGAGAGATAGGATAGTTTAAATCTCAAATTATAGTCGCAATTTTAATTTATTAATATAACAAAAACTTTAGCCACAGCAACGCGTGGCCGGGTCAGCTAGTAATATTATATTTTCTTAACTTTCACTTTAAGGTTGACTCGCCCAAAATTTATTTTGTGAAATCCCTGTCAATTTGTCACTAATTGTGAATTTTACATCTCTCAAAATAAATATCTTTCACAATATTATGCATTTTCCATCTAGGTAAGTACAATCAATCAATTAATAGGGAAGTATTAATAAATCAATCACTCAGAATATAATAAATCAATCACTCAGTTAGAATGTAATAATCGATCATATTTTGTCCAATATTCTTCCAAAATTCGGAACAAATTCTTAGTACCTTGTTGGTACGCACAATGCAAAGAAAAATGATATTTATCTTTAAAGAAATAAGATATAATATCACACGTATGAAGCCGAATCATGGTGAATATGATAACTTGGTGAAGACGCTTACAGATGCATCGAAACGTTATACCAACTTTATTATACCGGTACTCTACAGATTTTTTAAGCGATTTTAGTCTTTAAAATTATGACGATAAGGGTAGAAGGGTAGAAGATGGTTTATTGAGCTGAACTTAATGAGTTTGCATCAGCGACGTATTATGCGTGGAATAGCATTACCGAAGTCCACTCTTCAATGCAATTACAACATCGAATGGATGAATATGATGGCGATGGCGGACGCAAAATCGATTATAAAACAATTTTGCACGATAAAACATGATAGGTTTTAGGTACCTACATAATAGCTATTTATGCAACTGCATCGTAAGGAGGGTCATTTTAATTCGAGTGCTGGTTTTTCATAAGAGGCTTGCTGAGTATAAAAATGACTAATTACGAACAGTTGCATAATCTATACTTACGGCAAAAATAACTTTTCCGTGTCAGCTAGTAAATACTAATATAAATGTGAGGTACCCTTAGAATTCTTCAAAGCAGACCCTTAGCAACATTACGGCAAACAATATACTTTAACCCTGTCAAAGCTACACGTTAAGTCTTTTCCAACAGGAGGTGATTATACACTAATCAAAAGGCAAAAAGGTCTTCTGTATGATAAATACAGTTAGCGCGACACGTAACTGCAAAGCATTTTTAAATGATGAATATGACAGCAAGAGTTATTCATTTTTGTAAAGGTAGGGTCATCTTTCCCACTCCTGTCGAGTACTCAATGACTAGCAGTCGGTAGTTCGCACATAAATAATTCTCTTAACAACGCTCTACAGTGTTGCCAAGGGTGAAATTCGGACATATTTACGACATATTTTAAACTGGCAACACGTCCTTTGCATCTGTGCTCCGGATACTTTCTGATAAACGACGCCGAAATGAGAAAATATAATATAAACGTTACTTATAAGTTATGACGTAACTCGGAACTCCTTTAAGATGTGACGGAATTATTTTTCCCTCGTTCATCATAAAGGAAAATGTGTCATGCATCATGTTTAAGAACTTACATGTATCCAACCTTCAATTTCATATAGATCTCTACGTAGTGTAGGTAATGTACTTAGATATTTAAATATATACAAAAAGACACTGACTGACTGACTGATTAGTGACTGATATAATATCAACGTACAGCCCAAACCGCTGGGTCTAGAGACTCCTTTGGCACACAAGTTTCCTATGAGGTCTAGCGATGCACTATTGGGGATAAAATGGGGTTCCAAAGTTTCTATGGAGAAATACTCCTTCAGGCCGCAACTACTGAATTTGACTGAAATGTAGACCCTTTTCGCAATAAAATTGATAAATTTTTGTCACAATTAAAAACAAAAGGGTATACCTAAAGGATATAAAATAATACCTTTAAAAAAAATTAGTAAGCATTTCAACTACAGTCAAATTATTTCGTAACTTCACTAAAGGTACAAGTTGGTAGCCGACTGCACGCAGCAGCAGCAGACGACGTGTCGCGGCGACACTACTGGTTTCTATGTATTTCTATGAAATTCCCTCCGTAGTGAGCGACATGAAGCCAGCGACGCCTCGTCGAGCGGCAGACGGCAGTGTCGTCCGACCGCAGATCAGTAGTGCCGCTGACGCTGGAGCAACGACCGCGTTCGAGCCAATCCAAGATCAGTAGTGCCGCTGACGCTGGAGCAACGACCGCGTTCGAGCCAATCCAAGATCAGTAGTGCCGCTGACGCTGGAGCAACGACCGCGTTCGAGCCAATCCAATCAACTGGATGCCATCTGCTGTTGCCGTCTGCAGTCGGGTTCGAAATCATGACTGCAGCGACATGACGCGACGACGTGTCGCGACGACATGAAGCGACGACACGTCGTCTGCTGCTGCTGTCTGCAGTCGACTACCAACTTGTACCTTAACTTATCTCTAGTTTTATATGTAGGATTTTTTAGCCAGTAATATGGCAGAATTTATTTTCGGTTATAATAACGGGGAATACGTTTTCTTACTCGATTGCATACCAGACTGTCGACTAAGCTCAACTAGGAACTAATTTCTAAAACCGACAAATTCATAAATGCAACGCATCGATCGGGTGCAAGCGCCCGCACAAATAAAACAAAATGCACCCCGGACCACGAGACTAGTCGCTAGACAACAAAGGGTGGGCGGGCAACCCTTATTTTGCACCCCGGACACATGAAAACTACCCCTAACTACCCACCAATAAGATCGAGGGAAGATGAAGAGGTTAAATTGTCGTGTCCAGGAAACGATGTGTTAAGCAAAGGTTAGGTTTAATTGCGTTTACCGATTTCACGGTAGGGAAGCTGGTCACAGGCGATGTGGGCACAAACGTATAGAATATCCGGCGAGTACATATTATTTTCCCTTATATTTTCTCTCATAATAATTTGCCATTGTTGTGAATTTAGTTACCTATAATAATATGTAATCGGCAAGGAATCGCTGGCACGGGCAAATTGCTCAGTTTAGAACACCGACGCAACGTTGCCTGTTTTAGCGGTTTTTTACAGGATATTTGGATAGTCGCTTAGGAACTCCACAATCTAGTATCTCCCTTCACCTTTCTACCACAGAACCGAGAACCAGAAGACGCAGAGAGAAGTGGCCTCCTTATGTGGATGTCCAGAGAACTTGAACGAAACATTTTTCTTTCACGTTTCTGATACGTACCGCTAAGGTGTGGAACACCCTTCCAGTTTCCGTGTTCCAAGCCAAGTATAACTTGGGTGCCTTCAAGAGAAGAGTGAATAGACATTTTCTAGGCAAGCGCGCTCCATCCTAGACCTCAACAATTCTGTCCATAAGACATGATTGTAGTCAAGCGCAACAGAGGAGGAGGCGTGAAAAGAAATGGGCTTCTTCTGCGATGCTGTTATGTCAAAGAATGACGCTGTGGAGAGGGATTGAGAGATATCTGATTAATAGCCTGGGGCTTAGGGACTGGCAGAGGTGCCAGGCGTGGGCCAGCGTACCGAATATCAGATGTACCGAATATACAAAAAAAACATAAACGAGTAAATATTTTTAAAAAACAATCTTTTATACGTTTAATCCTTATTCTACACATACACACGCGCACACACATTCACATCAATTGCTTTATTTTATTTTTAAGTTTTGCATGCTGCACGTAGCTACCTTACAATAAAGTTAAGTTATACCTTTGTTAGTGAACAGTTGTTATATTATATGTTTCGGAGGTGGGCGTGATAACTGTAACGCAGTTTATACTTTTACAGTTGTCATCGTTCATGTTATTCTGTGTTCAACTGTTAATGTTCTAATCAATAAATAAATTTCAATTCTTCTCAGCACCACATCCACTATCTAGCACCAAATTACTCGTCAGGACTAATCAAACGAGCCCAAACTCGATGCGGTTATGTCGTTTAATCACTGAGTTCCTATGGCCATCTTCCAGCTTCATTATCAGACACTGGCAACCATCTAGTGATCTAGCACCAAATAACTCATCAAAACGAATCAAACGAACCCAAACTTGATGCGGTTATGTCGTTTAATCACTGAGTTCCTATGGCCATCTTCCAGCTTCATTATCAGACACTGGCAACCATCTAGTGATCTAGCACCAAATTACTCATCAAAACGAATCAAACGAGCCCAAACTCGATGCGGTTATGTCGTTTAATCACTGAGTTCCTATGGCCATCTTCCAGCTTCATTATCAGACACTGGCAACCATCTAGTGATCTAGCACCAAATAACTCATCAAAACGAATCAAACGAGCCCAAACTCGATGCGGTTATGTCGTTTAATCACTGAGTTCCTATGGCCATCTTCCAGCTTCATTATCAGACACTGGCAACCATCTAGTGATCTAGCACCAAATAACTCATCAAAACGAATCAAACGAGACCAAACTTGATGCGGTTATGTTGTTTAATCACTGTTCGCTCTGTAGTATGTAGTTCGCTCAGCCACCTATAGAATGTTGCCAGTACTTTGAACTTCTCGTAGACCTCGCTAGACTATTATTTATTTTATGAATAATAGTCTAGCTGTAGTATGTAGTTCGCTCAGCCACCTATAGAATGTTGCCAGTACTTTGAACTTCTCGTAGACCTCGCTAGACTATATGCCCATATAAATAGATGAAAAACTTTAACACTATCAAAAAATAATTTATCAAAAAATAACGCCTTTATTGCTCTGATTGGGTAGTTAGACGTGTATTCATTATAAGGGTCGTTTTTACTTATTTTATTGAGACATGATTTTTTAGATAGCAAGGTTTAGACTTTAGACTTTAGCAAAGAAATCCAATAACATTTACCTCGAAACAAGACTTGTATTATAACCTAAATTAATTTCGTTTGTGAGTAATATTTATTCCAAGAAAACCTACTTAGCTGTCAAGTTATAACGTATGGGTAGGTACGTAATTGGATAGTGAAGGTGATATAAAGCGTGATCAAAGCGAAATTCCCTTCTACATATTATTATGTGTGTTTGTAGTCAAAGGGCGCGCGTTTAGATTTATAAGATACTAAGTATAATTTGTTTGTAGGTATCTACTAGTGTTGTTATGGATATCCATACCCGTAACTGAAACTATCGGATATCCGAAATAAAAAAATATCCGTAACTGTAACTGAATCCGTAATAAAAGTTTTGGATAGTTTCGGATAGGGCGGAGTCTAACTAAATACTACACTCGTATACGAATTAACTGTGCATCCCGCTGATTTCATTTTACAGTTCCTTAAAAAATTAATATCCGTAACCGAAACTATCGGATAATCCGAAATAATTTAATATCCATAACCGTAACCGAACCCGATATTATTTTTTACCAATATCCATATCCATATCCGGATCTGAAATTTTATGTATATCCATAACATCCCTAGTATCTACTGTGACAACATTTACGTAGCAGATCTGACTGATTGACGGAGAAAACACAGTTAAGATCATGCAGAGTTGCAAGAAACAAATTAAAAAAGTTCAGTAGTATTATACAAGTTTAATAACTAGCTGACACGGCAAACGTTTTGCCATTAGGGATACAAAAAAATAGATAACAACCTACTCCCAGACTCAGTGATTATACACTGAAAATTTCGTAACAATCGGCCGAGCCGATTCGGAGTAGTTTGGTAACAAAGATTGGCGAGAGAATTTTATATATTAGAAAGATTGCAATCAAGTGTCAAAAAATGTATGAAATGACAATATTTCGCGATTAAATAAGTGCAACTCGGGCTATCTTATAGATTCTAGGCTATCAGTTAATAAAAAAGTTGTAAGCATTTTAATTCAGTAATGCCATGGCAGTTCTATAGTTATACTTGTTTTGCGAAAAAGGTTATCCCTTTTTCGTAGTCCAAAATATTATTATACTAGCTTTTGCCCGCGGCTCCGCCCGCGTTAAATTCGATTTTTTACTAATCCCGAGAAAAAATTGAATTGCCTTTTCAATGAACTTTACACCTACTTTCAGGAAAGATTGTCAAAGTAATCTACCTAATATAGCTGTAGCTATAGATTACTGTTGAAAATTAGGGTTTTTTAAATATCCCATGGGAACTATGGATTTTCCCGTAATAGGAAAAAGTAGCCTATGTTTTAATCCGGGTTATAAGCTATCTATGTTCCAAATTTCAGCCAAATCGGTTCAGTAGTTGCGGCGTGAAGGAGTAACAAACATACACACACGCAAACTTTCGCCCTTATAATATTATTTAAAGTGTGAAGTGTGATAGTGTGAAGTGTGATTTACCCGCAGTCCAAAATATTTGGACCTGTAACTTTCTTTTTTTTTAATTTTTTTTTCAGTGTACGTATGTTTAACCTAGTTTTTAATAAAATACCCTATTGTATGTGCTTTGTTTAACACACCGGTGTGAAATGCAATCAAAACGCCAAGTGACGTGCCACGTTTAAGAAGTCTGGTGTGTAGCGCACAGGTGTGGATCGATGCGTCGCGACGCCGAAATGCCGTCCGTGACTTCCCTACTGGATCCACCTATATCATGGATGGCAAACCTTTGAACAACGTGCCATTATATGTGTACATCACACTTATCACACTTCACACTTATTCACACTTATATTATAAAGGCGAAAGTTTGTGTGTAAGTGTGTGTGTGTATGTTTGTTACTCCTTCATGCCGCAACTACTGAACCGATTTGGCTGAAATTTGGAACATAGATAGCTTATAACCCGGATTAAAACATAGGCTCCTTTTTATCCCGGAAAAATGCATAGTTCCATGGGATATTTAAAAAACCCTATTTTCAACAGTAATCTATAGCTACAGCTATAGGTAGATTACTTTGACAATCTTTCCTGAAAGTAGGTGTAAAGGTCATTGAAAAGGAAATTCAATTTTTTCAATTCAATTTTTTCTCGGGATTAGTAAAAAATCGAATTTAACGCGGGCGGAGCCGCGGGCAAAAGCTAGTGACGGTTCAGCGCTAAAAAGTGTCCGAACCGAAAGAGAGATAAAACGCGAAAAGGAAGACAATCGCACAACAGCTATTTGCAAGAAAATTTAGGCTGTATAGTAATGGTTTAAGACATAAATTACAATGTTTTAGTTTGTTTATAAAAATACACCTACCCTTGTTTATATATAGGTTTTCTCGGGATACTTTTTTCGTGAATTTTGTATTACACCCGGGGTCCTTAGATAGTAAGTCAATGTATGTGTAGGAAGAATTAAATAAAAAATGATGATGTGCCGTTATTTTAACTTAAATAATGAATAAGTGGAAAAACCTACAAAGTTATACTATTTAGTCAAACCTACGCCTTGAAGCCTTACGCGCAAACTTGAGAATTTAGTTACCTTGTACATACTAAAACCAAGATATCTATTCAAATTTTCTAATTGATCGCGTATCCCTATATGGTAGTTTACCTACTCAGTTTTTTTAATGCTTTATTGTAAAATAGGTTACACAAAAAAGATTCCGACGAATTGTAAACCTCCTTTTTTAAAGTCGGTTAATAAATTGAAATTTAATGACATAATATTTTGAAATTAAAATTCTTATCCGACAAGGAAATCAAAAGTAACAAAAATGCTTGCAGCGATATTGTTATTTTATTTTTTGAGAATAATAAAAGATAAGAATAATTTATTAGATAAAACTTACAAATGTGGCTTACTATCCTTTTTTTGCTTTGTGCATCTTTTTTGTAATGTCTGGAATCTGGATGCAATAAAGTGTTTCTTCTTCTTGTTATTATTAATATCTGGGTGACCGAGCTTTGCTCGGTAGTATTACATTTACTCACCAATAGATGGCAGCAGGAGTTTACTGTTATAGTTTTACTTTATCGCCAATTTATATATTTTTTTTTGGTAAATACGACATTTTCTAAAAATTAATCCTAGCTAGATCAATTTATCGCCCCCAAAACCCCTTGTATACTAAATTTGTTTCCGAGATTCAGATTATATAGAAATATATATACATATATCCAAGAATTGCTCGTTTAAAGGTATAGGATTTACCTTCTAACGTACCATCAAAACACGCGTGCCAATGGTTCGCCATCCCTGACCTATAAGGTCGGTGTGCACTGTGCAGGACGCACTTGCGCGGGAAGAGTGAGCCTAATCTACACTAATATTATAAAGAGGAAAGATTTGTATTTTTGTATTTTTGTATGTAACGAATAAACTCAAAAAGTACTGGACCGATTTTAAAAATTCTTTTTTCATTAGAAAGCTACATTATCACTGAGTAACATAGGCTATATTTGGTACTAGATTACTATAGCAATCTTTACAAATTCCTATTAAAACCAACCGAAGGTGTAAAAAAAATAGCCATAAAATGTCTTTCATCGCATACGCTGCGAAGAGTATTAATGATAGGACAAAAAAATGTTCTACAATATTATAGAATATATTAATATCAACAAAAAACTTCGCGAGACCATGTGTCTAACTATTGTAGTTACGTAACTATAACTACTTTTTAATATTTAACAAATTGACACTATTGACACTAATATTATAAAGAGGAAAGATTTGTATTTTTGTATTTTTGTATGTAACGAATAAACTCAAAAAGTACTGGACCGATTTTAAAAATTCTTTTTTCATTAGAAAGCTACATTATCACTGAGTAACATAGGCTATATTTGGTACTAGATTACTATAGCAATCTTTACAAATTCCTATTAAAACCAACCGAAGGTGTAAAAAAATAGCCATAAAATGTCTTTCATCGCATACGCTGCGAAGAGTATTAATGATAGGACAAAAAAATGTTCTACAATATTATAGAATACTAGCGGCCCGTCCCGGCTTCGCACGGGTAGCTATTAAATAGGTACAGATATTTAAGTTATAAGCATGCTAATTAAAACGACCATGAATCACTAAATTAGAATCCCTCCCTGTACACAACGTTGGCTGTGGTATTTGTAGGTGGCAACAAAACGTATTGGTTTTTAGGAGATCCTACTCGAGAAAGTGCCACATGCAATTGCCCGTGGGAAAAGCACTCTTTCCTTAAGTCGATACCAATTACTATGGAAAAAGTTTGTCCCTGGGATTTATTTATTGTTAGGGTAAAGGATATTTTTAAAGGGAACTGAAACCTTTTAAAAGATATGGGCAAATCAGTTGGTATCATCGGGATCCGCGGAACATGTGCGAGCTGACCGGCCGCGGGACCCGTATTTTTATTTTAATTTCATGATATTTTTATCTTAATATCATTTTGAATGGAATGTCCGATTTCAATAATTCAAAAAGTAATCATCAGGTATTGAGACAGTCTTGAATATTAAATTATTTATTTGGATAAAAATTTATAAATGGTATGGATAATACGGTCTGATTTTAATCGGCATTTCTATCAATTTGTTAAATATAAAAAAGTAGTTATAGTTACGTAACTACAATAGTTAGACACATGGTCTCGCGAAGTTTTTTGTTGATATTGATATCTACACTAATATTATAAAGAGGAAAGATTTGTATTTTTGTATTTTTGTATGTAACGAATAAACTCAAAAAGTACTGGACTGATTTTAAAAATTCTTTTTTCATTAGAAAGCTACATTATCACTGAGTAACATAGGCTATATTTGGTACTAGATTACTATAGCAATCTTTACAAATTCCTATTAAAACCAACCGAAGGTGTATGTTTACGCGAGAGTAGCTGGCGCGAGCGCCGAGCCTATAGTGTTGTATTGAATCGTGTTCTCTCTCTCTAACCCGCGGAAGCCCTCATCCGCGCGTCTCGCTCACGCTTTGGTTACGGCGAGTTTTTTGTATCGAATCGTGCGCTCCCGCTCCAACTCGCGGAAACGCCAATCTTCCTATCCCGCTCGCGCATCGGTCGCCGAGATTTTTTATGCCTGCAATGACGCGGCGACTTCGGTGCGCTCCAGTATTAAGCACGATACGAGTCAGCTAGCAACAGCCGTGCGTGCGGCTGGGTTTTTTGCGGCGCCCTTTTGCCCCGGCGGTTTGTACCCCAAGAAACGTGCGTTTTGGGACCGCGTCAATTCTTATAGACAGTTTTTGTGGGGGCGCGACCTTTTGTGCGTATTCGTGAACTCATCTTGTGGACCCAGTCTGCTGTCGACCGACAAACTTAGCGGTTCTCCGCGCGTGGCTGACGTAATTTTGATCACGTGTCGTCTTTGAAACGCGTAGTCGCGAGACGTAAATTACTACGTTTGAGTAGCCACGTTTATATTTGCGCGGGTGTGTAGTCATAGAATATTTGCGCAACGGGACGTCCGTTTTTTGAGGCGCCTGAGTTGTTTTTCGCTCCGCGGTTTTGTTTGCCCAGACCTGATTGTTTTGGGACCGCCTCGCCCTGCACTGTGATATCGCTGGGTTTTTGGACATTGCACGCGTGTTTGGGACATTGACTAGTTGTTGTGCCGGCCTTTGTGAGTTCGCTACGCTCGCCGGATCTACCTAGTAACACGCGTGCCCAGCTGCGTTTAGCGGCGATAAAGTTCGCGGTAGTTAAGTAATTGTAGACCGCGCTGTCATTGACCGCTGACCTTGTGTGTCGTGAACCACGTACTTTATTTTATTCGCTTGAGTGTTTGTGGGAGTTGAAGCCAGCCTGAACGTTCGACATATTTTGACCGTCGCGTTCATTGTTGCGGGTTGCGACCCACTGTGCTGCTGCATTGAGCACTCCACTCATAGGAGGCGAACGAACGATTGGAGCTGTGTTCGTGTTTGACGTGTCTGGGAGCTGATTGGTGCAGAGGACCTACGGTTGCAAGCCCCACACACACACCTACACACCCCTTTACACTTTCACGTCACATACTGTCCCACATCCACTACAGGGGGCGTCGCATCGAGTATCGTCGCATGCATCAACCAGGTTAGTGGCCTTCTATTTTCCTTGTCTATGTCGAAGGCTGTCGCTGCCCGAGTTGACGATTGCCGTAGTAGTGCTAGTAAAAGCCGCCTGTTATTTCCACTGATCGGCTAGTGAGACTCGGATATTACTATCCGACTCGGATTAGATACCGTCATCCGTACTGATCACTGTAGTCTCACTAGTCGGTCCCCCCTCGACCTGTCCGGGCTCGTTCCTCTATGGGCCCGGGAACTCAGCCCTCGTCTGGACAGGCGAGGGGCCGTAACAGTTGGTAGCAGAGCGTGGTTTCGCGCCTTTTGGTTAAGCGGCTTTTACACGTTCGGCGCGTCGATATCGATATTTGTTGCGCGTATTTAATTCGTCGCGTATCTCTGTCGGTCACACGTTTGTAGGCGCGGTACGCCACGTGTCGGACCGATACGCCGCGTTAACGGCCACAGATTATTGTACCGCTACACCACGCGTTTTTGTAGCAACGCCGCGTTTATTTACCGCGTGCCGCGCGTTTGTTAACCGCGACCTTGATTAGCGTTCTGCACGTGTTGGTGTTTGCATCTGTGCTTGTTCTACTTCCTTGTTGTTTTATTTTTTGGTTTCGTGCTTCCTTGTAATTATTCTCGCGCAGTCTCGCCATGCCTTCGCATAAGCCTCCGGTGCGCCGTATGCAGGATGAGCTGCGGTGGGCAGCTAGCGCGCATGCGCTTATTACTCGTCCAGACAGGACGGCTAGCTTGCTCCACCGCCTTGAGCAGCTCCCAGCCAGACGAGCCCATTTTGAAGAGGCCTATTCGGAATTCCTTGCTACAGTGGAGGACGACGAGGCGCGAGAATCGGCCCAGAAGGACTACGAACAGTTCTTCGAGTTCACAGACGATGTGCTCGAGGCTGGGGCCAAAATGAATCGTGAGGCTCGAAAGAGCATTCTGTGCGAGTCGCCTCGCCCGCAGCAGCAGCCCGCCCTATTGGGTCGGCTGCCTACTTTGGACCTTCCACACTTTGGTGGGCGGCTTCAAGACTGGATGGGGTTCATCTCCATCTTCGACAGTCTAGTCCATACCCGCCGCGACCTATCCCCAGGCCAAAAAATGGCCTATTTGCGGACCTCCCTTCAAGGGGAGGCACTGGGGGTAGTCTGCCATTTGAAGTTGTCTGACGCCAGCTACTCCACGGCCAGAGAACTCCTCGAGAGGCGCTACGCCAATGTGCGCCGCCTTGCTGACGCGCACATGATGGAGTTAATATCCCTCCCGGTTTTGAAAGACCTAGCACGTCTCCGGGAGGTGATCATTGACCCAGTCGTGGTTGCTTGCAACGCCCTTCGACAACTTGACTTACCGGTGGATCAGTGGTCCTTCTGGCTTCTTCACCTGGTTCTGTCCCGCCTGCCTCTCGATCTGCGGATCCGATTTGAAGAGAGGTACGGCGGGGACGGGGCTAACTATATACCCCCGTTCAGTGACCTCTTAAAGTTCCTTGAGGAACAGAGCCGCCAGGTGGAGAATGCCGTGGCCTCGGGAACACCGGCAAAGGAGCCGGCTCGACCGACGCCACCTTCTAAACCCACGACTTCCACCAGGGGTTCCAAGCAGCCAGAATTAGCGCAGGAGACTGGACGCCGCCCAATTCTAAACTTTAGTGGTCTTGCTGCGACCGAGGTGACCCCCTGTCACTATTGCCGTGCTTCTACGCACACGACGACCGACTGCCCTAAATTCTTGGAGAGACCGCCCAAGTCACGTAGGGCCATCGCAAGGGAGCGCCGTTGGTGCTACTCTTGCTTAGGTGGGCACTTGCAACGCAACTGCCAGCACCAACGGCCTTGCCCACATTGTCAGGGCAACCACCTTCCTATTCTTTGCCTCGACCGCAATGGCGTCGGTAGGCAGGAGGTGGTTGAGCAGACACCCGGCAGGAGTGGAGTCTCCTCACCGGTCACAGGCCCAGCCGATAGACGGCGTGGTGACACTTTCAGTTCGGCCCCTGGTTTTGATAGGGCTTCACCCCCCCCTCGGGCGGGGGTGCAGCCCTCCAGGGGCGGGGGCGTTCCGCCCTCTGTCAACCCTGAGGGAGGTTTTGCCGTCGCTCAGCCTGATCCAAGGAGGTCCTCCCCTCCTCTGGCTGAATACCCCAGGCTGGAGCGACACCTCCCTCGATGGTCTGGACACCCCCCTCCGCACTACGTCGTCCCGCGGCTGTCGTACCAGGCCAGACCCCCTCAGACCGGGAGGGACGCTTGGGTGTGCCCTGGGGGCACCACACCTCTTGATGTGATAGAAGTTCCCCAAGAAGGCCCTTACGAGCGCCCAAGGCTAGAGGAGTTGCCCGAAAGGGGCAACTCCCGTTGACTTACTGCTGCCTTGGCTCCCACCACCGCCACCTCACCTGACAATTTGAACGACCATAAGCCGGTCTGCCAGACTGTACTTTTACCAACGGCTTTGGTCAGGGTGTTTAACCCGAAGGGTGAGTGGCTAATGGTACGCGCGCTGCTAGATCTCGGATCACAGCGCTGGATTGCGTCGTCGTGGTGGGTGAGCGCTTCAGGGCAAGTCTCATTGCACCTTGTCCTAGCTAAGTGCAAGGTTGCATCTATCAGGTCTCGTCTAACAATCTCTGAGTTGAACTTGTGGAGCCAACTATTGACCCGGTTACTAAACCACGTCCACGCTTCTTGGAAGTCTCTGGTAAACATGGTGGACGTTTTTGCGTGGTCGGACAGTGAGATTGTCCTGTGTTGGCTCCGGACTTCGGTCCATAATCTTGGCATTTTTAAATACTCATGCGGGTTGCAATACCCTCTCAGCCATTTGCAGCGTGAGTTTGGATTTGGCAGGCCGACGAACCATTCGAAGCGTGATCTTCAACTGTATTGCTTGCTATCGTTTGGAGGCATCCATTGCATAGCTTGTGCTGAGTGACCTGCCTGCGGACCGCGTAAAGGCTGCTCGACCTTTCGCTGGTGTTGGAACCAATTTGCCGGTCCTTTCTTAGTGAAGAGCTCTAACCTTAAGAATGCTCGGTCTTTTGAGGCCTACTTGTGCGTCCTTGGTTGCCTTGCAACCAAGGCAGTCCACTTGGGACTTGTCAGTGCCCTCAGCACGGAGGCGTTCGTGGCCACTCTGGGCCGCCTCGTGAGCCGTCGCGGCCTACCCGATTTGGTTCGGACAGACTGCTGGACTAATTATAAGGGAACCAATCGTTATTTGAAGGAGGTCGTCGACTTACTTGTTGAGAGCAAGCACTGTGTAGGCACCGCCATGTCTAGAATGGGAGATCTTGTTATGCTTAAAGAATCTAATCTACTCCCACTATTTTGCGTCGTGGACGCATTGTTAAACTGTTATTTGGATCGGATGGCGTTCCGCGGGTGGCCGAGGTATTTGTAGGGGACTCAGTATTGCAACGTGCCGTGGTCACGTTGTCCCAACGGCCTATTGATTAGCGAATCTACATTCTTAGATTCGGAGCGGGGGATTGTTTACGCGAGAGTAGCTGGCGCGAGCGCCGAGCCTATGGTGTTGTATTGAATCGTGTTCTCTCTCTCTAACCCGCGGAAGCCCTCATCCGCGCGTCTCGCTCACGCTTTGGTTACGGCGAGTTTTTTGTATCGAATCGTGCGCTCCCGCTCCAACTCGCGGAAACGCCAATCTTCCTATCCCGCTCGCGCATCGGTCGCCGAGATTTTTTATGCCTGCAATGACGCGGCGACTTCGGTGCGCTCCAGTATTAAGCACGATACGAGTCAGCTAGCAACAGCCGTGCGTGCGGCTGGGTTTTTTGCGGCGCCCTTTTGCCCCGGCGGTTTGTACCCCAAGAAACGTGCGTTTTGGGACCGCGTCAATTCTTATAGACAGTTTTTGTGGGGGCGCGACCTTTTGTGCGTATTCGTGAACTCATCTTGTGGACCCAGTCTGCTGTCGACCGACAAACTTAGCGGTTCTCCGCTGACGTAATTTTGATCACGTGTCGTCTTTGAAACGCGTAGTCGCGAGACGTAAATTACTACGTTTGAGTAGCCACGTTTATATTTGCGCGGGTGTGTAGTCATAGAATATTTGCGCAACGGGACGTCCGTTTTTTGAGGCGCCTGAGTTGTTTTTCGCTCCGCGGTTTTGTTTGCCCAGACCTGATTGTTTTGGGACCGCCTCGCCCTGCACTGTGATATCGCTGGGTTTTTGGACATTGCACGCGTGTTTGGGACATTGACTAGTTGTTGTGCCGGCCTTTGTGAGTTCGCTACGCTCGCCGGATCTACCTAGTAACACGCGTGCCCAGCTGCGTTTAGCGGCGATAAAGTTCGCGGTAGTTAAGTAATTGTAGACCGCGCTGTCATTGACCGCTGACCTTGTGTGTCGTGAACCACGTACTTTATTTTATTCGCTTGAGTGTTTGTGGGAGTTGAAGCCAGCCTGAACGTTCGACATATTTTGACCGTCGCGTTCATTGTTGCGGGTTGCGACCCACTGTGCTGCTGCATTGAGCACTCCACTCATAGGAGGCGAACGAACGATTGGAGCTGTGTTCGTGTTTGACGTGTCTGGGAGCTGATTGGTGCAGAGGACCTACGGTTGCAAGCCCCACACACACACCTACACACCCCTTTACACTTTCACGTCACATACTGTCCCACATCCACTACAGGGGGCGTCGCATCGAGTATCGTCGCATGCATCAACCAGGTTAGTGGCCTTCTATTTTCCTTGTCTATGTCGAAGGCTGTCGCTGCCCGAGTTGACGATTGCCGTAGTAGTGCTAGTAAAAGCCGCCTGTTATTTCCACTGATCGGCTAGTGAGACTCGGATATTACTATCCGACTCGGATTAGATACCGTCATCCGTACTGATCACTGTAGTCTCACTAGTCGGTCCCCCCTCGACCTGTCCGGGCTCGTTCCTCTATGGGCCCGGGAACTCAGCCCTCGTCTGGACAGGCGAGGGGCCGTAACAGTGTAAAAATAAAAACCTGTCAAGTGCGAGTCGGACTCGCGCACTGAGGGTTCCGTACTACAACCGGAGGAATAAAACCATAAAAACCACTTTTCTTATCGCATGCTTATAACTTAAATATCTGTACCTATTTAATAGCTACCCGTGCGAAGCCGGGACGGGCCGCTAGTAAGTTATATCTCGCTTTGATGCTTGTGAGTTTGAACAGTGGGGTTAGTACAGGTTTATGTACGAATTTCGAGTCGACTCGCATCGCACAAACGAATCGAATTCCTCCATACATTTACAGCCAACGCCATCTATGGATAGTCACTGACACGCTGCTGTCGCTTCTTATGTGGTTGATGTCCAGCGTACTCGAACCAAACTCGTTTTTCTTCCATGTTTCTGATACGCACCGCTAAGGTGTGGAACACCCTTGCAGCTTCCGTGTTCCCAGCCAAGTATAATCTGGGCAAAGATAATTAATACTAAACAATTACACTATGATCTGGGTACCTTCAAGAGAAGAGTGAATAGGTATTTTTATAAGTAACCGCGCTGGAATGTATCATTTATCTTAAGTACCTACAGTCTGTAAAAACGTCACATAAAAAAGCAGATCATATTAGTTGACAATTGAATAATCGAAAAATATTTGCACATTAGTCTTGACTCTCTGATGGCAAGTGACGATGCAATTGAAAATATTATCTGCAATTCCTACACAATCTCTGTTTCTACACAGCATCGCACGTGAACACTAAATCGTTTGGCGGTGCGTTTTGCGGGTAGGGTAGTAGGTAACTAGACTTGGCCGAAACCTCAAACCGATCAGACCTGTGAGAGTTTTGAAATGATAAGGTTCTAAAGACGCCCGTACGTGGAATCGAAAGGATCCTAACGTCCAGAAAGATAATCTAAACTTCTACCCCCCTATTCATAAACGCGAAACTCTGTAGGTATTGTTCTTGCTTGTCAACAGTAATTTGGAATTCGAAAGAGAGAGACAAAACAGATTATAACCATTTAACCGCTATTTCACGTTTGTGAAGTGTTAAAGTCTAGACGACCTAACGCCGAAGTTCCAGCTACATATACCTAAATTAACACTGATTCCGAGATAGGGCTGCAGGTATAAGAGATAAACAGACACAAGCCAAACAGAGGGGAAACTTCCTGCAAACTGGTTGCGTCGCGTCGCGTCGCGTCGCCTTGCGATGAAATATCAACTTTTTGTGAACCGCTTTTTAAAGGTTACGATTTGTCGTCGTTAAAAATCATATTATGTATTTTAAATTAATATTATAAATATTTTAAACTATACGCAAACCATTAAGTTGCATTTCTAGTAAATACGCGAATTAAAAAAATAAAAATCTTGGTTCTACAATATTATTGAGAAAAACCTTTGTGATGCCAATCTTTTGTGATTTAAATAGTTTTTCACTTATGGGTATGAAAATTGTTTACACGTGCGCCCTATTCTCTGAACTAAGTTATACCTAGACAAAAAAATTCATAAAAATTAGTCGAACCGTTTCAAAGGAGCTTTGTTACAAACATTGTGACACGAGAATTTTATATATTAGATTTATATCTATGTGGTAACTTTATGGTGTTTATGGAGGGGCACTAGTGTCCTTATACTTGACCACAGATATCTATATACCTACCTATCGGTACCTTAAAAATATTAGACATCATTTGGTTTTTACCAAAACGTATATATATACGCTAACCTATCTAATTTTTTTTTTTTTTTTTTTTTTTTATTATCAACTAAAAACATACAATCCAAGAACTTAATCTAAAGGACACTGCAAAAAACCACAGAGGTTTGTCCTCAGTGCCTATATCAACAACGATTATGTAAATAGTTACATAAATAAATTATACAGTAGGTATATAACGTATTATGTAAAGAACCAAGCAAGTATGAGACAAAATATAATCATGTATCTAACTTTGTTAAAAAGTGCTCTTTCAATTTCAACTTGATGTTTTTAATGTCAATTTTTTGTATGAGGGTTGGAGGTAGTTCGTTCATGAAACGCGGAACCAAGTACGCGGTGGTTCGCTCGCCGTACGTATTGTTAGCGCGCGTAGTGATCAGCCGGTTAGCCGTCATCGCTCGCGTCCGTACAGGATGTTCTTTTTTCCGGAGTATCTTCTCATTGAAGAACTCCTCCTTTAGCAACGTGTATTTAAACTGTTCCTGAACGGGTAACGTTTTACAATGTTTAAATAGCTTTAGTTCATCGCCTTCGTATTTACATTTAATGGAACTGGATACAATAGTTTTTAAAATTCTGAACTGTAGCTTATAAATGTTATTTAGGTAAGTTTTATAAGTACGACCGTAACTACTGAGACCATATTGCACATAAGTAAGAGCAAGCGAGTTATATAACATTAATCTGATTTTAAATGGAATCCGTCGTTTCAAGATAGTTATATTAGCCAGAAATTGCCTTAGTTTGTTACAAACATAGTCTATGTGCAAACTCCAATTGAATTTACAGTCGATAGTGAGACCGAGATAGGTGTATCGGTCGACTTGCTCAATGAAAGGGCAATTACAACAGTTAAAATTAACACTGTGTAAACAGGCATGATCGTGAGCTATAATTTTTTTAAAGGGAGTAAATTTTAGATATGGTGATCTAATGTGAATCAATTTGGTTTTTTTAACATTAAGAACTAAACCCGCATCGTGGCACCACATGGTCAGGGTGTTGAAGTCCCTCTGCAATGTGTCACAGATCTTATTAGGATCCCGGTCAGCGAAGATGATGCAAGTGTCATCCGCGAATTGATAGCATGTACAATGCTGAATACAGTTTCTCATGTCGTTCACATACGACAAAAAGTGCAACGGGCCAAGGACGGAGCCCTGAGCCGTGCCTTCACTAGCCGCATGGGTGTCGCTGACAGCGTTACCAATCCGTACACTGAACGTACGATTACGGAGATAGTCAGTGCACCAAGCGAGCAACGGACCTCGAATTCCACATGTCTCTAATTTACTTTGCAATAGATTGTGGTTCAGAGTGTCGAAGGCGCGCGAAAAGTCAATAAACAATGCAAGGACGTGCTTTTTTTGGTTAAGGTATTCATTAACTTGGTCAGTGAATTTTGACAGAAGATCAATTGTTCCCTTTCCCTGCTGAAACCCATATTGATTGTGGTAAATGACTTCGTTATTCTTATAAAACGTGTGAATCTGTTCGCAGATAAATTTTTCCACAATTATGTAAATACGTAGAGAATGTCTGCATAGAGTTGATATTGTAGCACGGTTTTGTTGCATTAACTTATGAATACTAGAGCTGTTGCCCGCAGCTTCGCCCGCGTGAATTACCATAAATTACAGTTTCTCACAAATCCCGCTGGACCAGATCAATTTTTTATTGTCAAAAAGCCTATACCAACTAAGACGAATTTTTCACAGGAGTTTTATCCGAATTCAGGTAAATATCCTTTAAACCGCTGATTTTTAGCGAAATGTGGCTCGAAGCTGACCAATGATTAAGATTGAGCAGAGGTCAGTTCAGGTGAATTAAATTAAACTCGAGCAGGATCAAGAGAGAAAGTATAATGTCTGATCCTGAATTTTCAATGACAAGACAAACTCTGCAAAATTGCCTTTCACAAATCATAAGGCGCAATACTCCACGCTATCAACTAGGTATGTCTGTGCAAAACGTCACCATTCATCCGTTGCTCTGTTGTGGCGTGATTTCAGGACAAACAAACAATCAAACTCACATTTAAATTTATATAATTGAGAACGGAATCGTGTCGTAATATATATAAGAGGAGCGCTAGAACTGTAATATCATTCGGAGCCCCCGTCTTTCGTTCCTTCGGTGTATCTTTTATTAAGTTTCTAATTAAAAATCTCGGAAGTCAATTAAACTTCAGTGGCTCCCTCGGGATTTCGCTATTCGAACCGCAGTTTATAATAATGAATGATAAAATTCTACTTATAGCCGCAGAGCTTCGATTCTCCTTCGTACTCAATTCACAAGTCGCAGTTATGTAAAAACTTAGGTAAGTATATATAAGGAATATTATTACTTACATACTTAAAATTTATGGTTGGAAACGTCTGAAACAAAAGTTATTCAAGTATTTATTAGATCAACCCACCAGGATCCCCTAACCAGGATCTCATATGTTCATAAATCTGCTTGTGAAAATTTCACTGATTCTTTTGGCAGACCAATGGGTTTGGACTTTGGGACGGAATCCTCGGTGTGCGAGCCCGCATCACACTGGACCTTATTTTGTCCTTAGATATTACCACGAGTTACGCAAAGATGAGTTACGAGTATTAAAAAAATGACTATCTAATATTTATAAATCCTCTCGCTTTTCTTTGTTACCAAACTCCTCCGAAACAGCTGGACCGATTGTTATGAAATTTTCAGTGTATATTTTCTGGGTGTGGGAGCAGGTTATTATTTTTATGTCCCAAAGTGAGAAAAAATTATATGGCAAAACAACGTTTGGCGGGTCAGCTAGTCTAAATTTTCTCACTTTTCTTTGTTACCAAACTCCTCCGAAACGGCTGGACCGATCGTTGTGAAACTTTCAGTGTATGATCTCTTGGTCTGGGAGCGGGTTGTCATCTATTTTTATGTCCCTCAGTGAGAAAAAAATTATATGGCAAAACAACGTTTGCCGGGACAGCTAGTGACTTATAATTATTTACCTGCACTTATCTTTAAGACTTTCCTAATAATAATAGACATAATTTTTATTTATAAATACTTTTAGCATAACAAATCAATAACATTTCAGTGCAATATCCCTAGGTCTAGAAAACAGAATGCAAAATTTTCCGCCCATAGCTGAAACCACTCGCGATCCGAATGTTACCGGTGACGAGATTCTTGTAATTCTTCTCCATCTGGTGCCTTGATTGGTACAACGGCTTAGCTGGGGACTCAGGGTACACCCTTACTTCACTGCAAATGTTCACAGCTATAGGAGTTGTCCTGAACACCGCTTGACAAGAATTAATGAGAACACCGCCGCTTGCGAGGTGATTCATTTTTCAATTCATAAGGCAATTACTGTTCGCCCTTTTATAGTAATTTTGGGTAATAATAATGCGTAAGTATTTAAATTATTTTGTTGACAGAGGTCTTGGAGATGTTATATTAATATGATCCTCAGATATGATCTCTCAGGTTTCTCTCAGAGCAAGGTGACACGTATGACGCAGGTGACGTAAGTTGAGTAAGTTAGGTATATTTTTTTTTTATTTCAATGCAACGGCAGGAAACAATGAGTTGGCAAAATGATAGGGGGATCGGCCATTTAAATGTTGTTTAGTTTTTCGCAATAGGTAGGTAGCTCATATTATTGGTATCCGGGAAACTGCAGGAAATGATCTTTCGGGAACCAGGGAACTTTTAAGCAAAATCCTCCTCCTCCTCCTACCTCCGGCCCCAGTTATTTGAACGCCTTGCCGAAACTTAGTTTCACGAGTCGATCAGACAGAATCTGTAAAATAATTTTATGTGAACTGAATAAGCGCCATCTAACATAATTTAATTTCACTTTCACTTCACTTTATACATAATTATTTCGAACAGCGCCATCTACTGGAGTATCTGTAAACCCTTGTATGAAATGAATGTTGGTGGAACACATGTAACACTACTTATAACTCGTGTTCTTATTGTCTACGTAGTTTAATTCTCCATACATAGATGGCGCTGTAAAAAAAACAAATGTCAAGACTTGAAAAAATGGGGTAGAAAATTCAAATTTGCATGCATGTATTTAATTTTTGGATTTCTTCGGTTGTTCATTATTTTACGCAGTGCTTTAGAGATTGTAAAAAGATACAATTCTTGGGCATCGCTGATCGCACAAAGACACCGAGACGTGTGTGATTTATAGGTTGCCTTATCACTAGTTAAACTGACAGGAGGCTGCTATTTTTTTACTGACAAGTTAACAGTAATAAAAAAATAGCAGCCTCCTGTCAGTTTAACTTGCTAATCAATGGGCTGTATCATTTTGATATGGATTGCCTCGTAGAGTTATATAATGTTTTTCCGAGAAAATTCGAACAAAAGCCACTGCACAGCTGGTGAAACAAGTGAAACTAGTGGTGGTAATGGTAATGGTAACTACCTACCTGCTGCCGTGGAGTAAGGTGGCGGCTGGAAGTGGTAGGGGGCAGCGAACCCTTGCCCCGGCGAGGCGGAGTTCGCCGTGAACTGCAGAAACGGGCCCGTTGACAGCACCTCGAATCCTATACCGAACAAAAATCACACAATAAGAATCAAAATCAATCATTTATTTGCTTAAATAAGATGGCAGTTATTAACATCGGATTAAATTATAAACTTATAAACTAATATTAGATAATTACAATATTATATTTAAGTAATAATAGATTAATATATTTATGTATAAGAATAGAATAATATTAATATTTTTTTAATACAACGAAATAATTATCATTTAAAATAATTATAATAACTGTAGAAACTTATTAAAATAAGTTTCAGAGTTTATAGATGTTTCGGTTTGGTATATTAAAAAAAAAAAAACAAAAAAAAAATCTACCGTTTCTACCAAACCCAATATTTAGTAATTGAGATGGCAAAATGTCAGACAAGGACACGACGACCAAATCTTTCAGTCTCGCTCAGGACCGCTTTTAGCTAGCTACTGCTTGCAAGATAATAGCTCCTCTAAGATCAAAACAATAAGTGTCAATTTAGCTTAGCAAGAATGGTTAGTACTCAATCTTGTTATTGTATAATTATTATTATCTTTGAATTTACCCAAGTAAACTGACTTTTTAACAGACTATACAAGTTAATTTAAGCATGTAAAATGTAAAGAAAACACCAAAACTTTTCTGAGATTAATAACAATGAACTTTTACCTTATCTCACCTACTATTTAAAAATCAAATACTAAAATATTATTATTAAACATTGTGTTACGAAGAATGAATACCTACATATGAATCAAATACCTAAATTGTCTTAGGTATTTCAGTATCTAATCGCCAAATATAATGCCAAATCTGAAGAAATGGGGTGTAACTATAAAAGTTAAGGTGATGGGTAACATAAATTTTATTGAGTTATTTTGCAAGTAATAGTAAGTGGGCTAGTAAATATAACATGTCATGATGCTTGTGCTGATTTACCCACTGATTGACTGCTGACTCATTTATCACTTTTCCTGAACAATTTTGTATTTCAGAAACTACTTAACTACCCGACGAAACTTCGCCCGGGAATTTCGAATAATATTTTTTACACAAACCAACTCCTGACATTAACATACACAATAAAAAAATGAAACATCCAATTGGTGCAGTCGATCGGAAGTTAAGGTAGGTATGTGCTTACACATCAACATGGGAGATTTATTTTTATTATAATAGACGTAGACTATTAGTAGTAGTACATCTGCAATTAAAGTCCTAACTATAAGAAAAATCTTTTATCTACGTAATAGATAAAAGATTTGGCCAAGACATTATTGTAACTAAAGTGTAGAGTTTATGAAGTTAGAACTTGTATTTTAGGATGTATAAAGTCAGAAGTCTTGCCCTACATGAGATCTGATAACTTTTTGACAGTGTGAGCCATATGCTCGTCTGGCAACATTTTACATGAAAATGTTTTTGTTGGGATAGATTTTTTATAAATCAATCGCAAATCGAAGCACGAAAATTCACCAAGCAAAGCAGTGAACAAACACCATCTTACTTTTAGCAATACCAGTCCCAAGGACATAAATACTACTTTACTCAATATTAATATTTTTTTTTTTAATACATTGAAATAATTATCTTTTAAAATAATTATAATAACTGTAGAAACTTATTAAAATAAGGTAAGAGTTTATGGATGTTTCGTTTTGGTATATTATAAAAAAACAAAAATAAAAAAATCAACCGTTTCTACCAAACTCAATATTTAGTTGAGATGGCAATCTATCCGTCTCGCCCAGGACCGCTTTTAGCTAGCTACTGCTTGTAACTTGTAGCTCCATTGAAAGCAATAAGTGTCAATTTAGCTTAGCAAGAATGGTTAGTACTAGTTAGTACTCAGAGGTGTATACCTATTAACTTTGATCTTTGATTAGGTATATACTACGATCTATGACTTTGATTCAATATAGGTACTCCATAGAGTATATTGAATATAGATATACTCTATGGTTCAGGTCTCTGCTGTAGTGTTGGTCTGTGTCATAGATAATACATATATACTTGGTCTGTGTGGTTCAGGCCATAGACAACCACAGCTACCGCTTCAGTTGCAGTTCAGACTCTTGATTAATTCCGAAAATTAAAAAACAGAAAAATAGATTTCATAATTGAAACTGATAATATATGTAACGATTTAATAATATTATTTGTATTCATACATGAGTGCATAAATCTAAAATAAGATTATATTAAGATGTCGTTCAGTTTTGGTAGTGGAACACCGTCTAGCGCTCCGGCGTCTACTGGACTCACGGGCTTCAGTTTTGGTCCTAACAAGTAAGTCGTCTTAGTTTTGATACGTAAATTTAGATTTTTTGCGTATTTTTCGTTATTCTATTAAATTCAGCGTTTGTTACTAAGAGTTAACCTCAAAACTTGTAATTTTTACGGAAAACCGAGGGAAAACCTATCCATGTCTGTCAAAACTCAAAATGGCGTCAAAAAAAAATAAAAAACTTGTGAAAACAAACAAAACAACATCGAATTTCAAATTTGTTTGCTGATTGTCTTTGTTGTGACTTGTATTTCTTGAAATTTATAAAACTAAATAAATTACCGAGTTTCGTGTAAGTATTTAAAAACTCCAGTTCTGAGTATTGGAAGTAAAAGGGTCCCGCGAAATTCGTATTTTATTTACATCTCGCAATTTTTGCTAAAAAGACAATAGCCATATTATATGGCAGTAAAATTTCGCACTAATTTCTATTATCTTCATATGTTTACATCAAAATTTTAACTTTAAACCGTCCATTCTAAGAAATTAGCCTGTGTATGGAGTTTAAAACACAAAATAGTCGATTCTCAGAGTAATTTCCTTTGCTTACTGGACATCTTCAAGCAAAGATTTTTATATTAGCGCAACAAGATCTTGCCATAAGGCTGTAATTTTTCCGTAGTAAGTATACAATGTGTTATAGATAACAAACTGCAAAAAAACCATATAATATTTATTATTTTCTTAGCCATTTAACCAAATGGTTATTTGGATATGGCTAAGAAAACCTTCCATTGAGCTTTGAATGGATGGTTGATTCTATAATTACTTTTAACACAATTTCAGGCCGGCCACACCAGGTTTTGGCCTAACAGCCACAACTCAACCGTCCACTGGTCTTTTTGGCACTCCGGCTACATCAGCTCCTGCTTTTGGTTCTGGCACTTCAACATTTGGAGCTACATCCACGGCACCTGCGTTTGGTAGCTCTACACCTGCTTTTGGTAGCTCCACACCTGCTTTTGGTAGCTCCACACCTGCCTTTGGTACTACACCAGCGTTTGGTATGTATGCGTATGATGCACACTTAGATCTAACATATATTATTCTCATATTATAGGCTTAAAACGGCCTATTTCAATGAAATTGATTCCCATAATTCATACCCCAAAGGAGATTGATCATCGAAGTATGGGCTTTGGTTTCACATTGTAACACGATGTGCATTTATGAAACTTACATTATTTATAGGGTAAAATAATAGCAATATATCCTCAAAATATGGAATCTGTACTTCGCCGGATTTCCGAGAAACAGCTTACAAATGTTCACGAATTGAGGTTATATTTTAAACACGATAAAATCGAAATATTTTTGATTTATTGTAGGTAGGTACCTATTTTACTTACAAATAAACCCTATTTATTTTAATCACAAAATACCTTCTCAGGTCACCAATAAACCACATCTCATTCATTATTTAATAGGTATAATATTCAAATAAATACCATATTAAAGGTATTGATTCTCATAGGTAGGTAACTAAGTACTGTTTTTTTTGCAACACAAATACTAGTATATATATATATATAAATATAGGTATAACTGCTATTAGAGATGGTGGTACGGCCCCAGGACATTACACACATCGCAATCTAGCCCCAAAGTAAGCGATAAACTCTCTGACAGTCAAAGCATGGATAAGATCTAAAGTGTGGTGATAGTTTTCTGTTTGTCAGTATTTTAATGAAGGTTCGTTGATGCATGTCGATTAATGTATCGATTATTTACTCGTAATAATATTTCGAATCTGTATTTCCATACTGGCAACACTTTGAAACAATGCATATTTATTAAAAAATAAAGGAATAATAAAATCACTTTCTTTTTATTTTACAACATTTTAATCCGGCGAAGTTGGAATTTAGTATTTTAACAGATTTTGTAAAAAAATAAATCTTAATTTTTGATACCAGTTTCAATCTGGTACAAATTGAAACCATGTTTGAGCAATCTCCTTTAATTATTTGCCACTGTAGATTAAAAAATTGGTTCACAGATTTAGGTATTAGCGGTATGGTAACTGTGCAAGTACTTTTGTTCTTAATACATTTTTTCTTTTCAATGACCTGCAAGAACTAGATAACTGACAAAATGCTTTACTCAAAAGAGAGTGAAAAACAAATGTATGGGGTCTGGGTCAAACAGTATATATAAATAAAATAATAAATAAAAAAGCCTTTTATTTCATGCTAATGTACAAACAATTACATAACTATTTTTATGCTAACAAGTAACTATATAGTGTGTTATGTTATTTTGAAAAAACTATTCTAATTTAATGTTACTATGTATCATTTTCTAGCAAGAACCCCTCGTTGATTCGAAGGTGAAGGCCTCCTCTAGAGATTTCCAGCATTCTCTGTTTTTTGCTATGGTCATCCACTGTGTACCGGCCACGTGGGTTATGTCATCTGCCCATCGGGCAAGTGGTCTGCCTCTTTTTCTGTAGCCTGGTGGTCCTTTCCAAGATGTTAGTCTCTGAGTCCATCTGTTGTCGGTTAGCCTAGCTATATGGCCTGCCCACCGCCATTTTAATTTCTTACAGTAACATAGAGCGTCAGTAACTTTTGTCCTTTTTCGTATGATTTTATGAGAAATTTTTTGAATTTTTTTGACTTTTAGTAGACTGCGCTCCATGGCTCTTTGACAAGATCTTATTTTATTTTTGGATTGATAAGTAAATTTCCAGGTTTGGCTAGCGTAAGTTAATGATGGCAGGATACAGACATCCATGACTTTTTGTTTGATTTTGATGGGCATGTCGCTTTTCATTACTTCTTTCAAGCTCCAGAACTTTTGCCATGAGTTTGAAACTCTTCTTTCTATTTCTTGCTCGTTTCTTTGTGCGTTGAAAGAAATTTGTTTCCCCAGGTATATAAACGAGTCGACGTAGTCTAGTGTTTCATTTAAATTTCCTGGAAATAAACCGCAGTAAGACAAACATTATGACAAACAGTATTAAAAGCCCAGTATACCTAGAAAATGAAACACTAGACTACGTCAAACAGTATATAAATTACTAATAATAATGTTTGATATACTGTTTGATTGATGAACATTAGTTATCTACTGATAAAACTAGGGACAATTGTTACTACTTTTGGAGATACAACTTAGGGTTTTGTCCCAACACTTGGACATCCTTAGGAGGTGTTGACTTTTTAAGAGGTGTTGATGTTTACGAGAGCGAGTGATTATTATATTAGGTTAATTCATAACAATAGTAATTTATCTCTGAAAGTATTGACTTAGTAATACAAAGTTTTGTTCTGTACAGAAATACCTATTTATTCATGGGTATCTTATTTTTCTATTGAGTGTTGGGCCCTCCATTACTCATTGTCTTTTTATTTGTGATAAAAGCAGTCCTGTATTTTATTGAAAACCTGATAAAAAGTAAATTTTCAGTGTAAGCATAAAGAGAATTTATTATACTCTTTTGATTTGTTTATTTTCTCTTTGGCACATGGAACACATATAGCAATAGCGAGGAACCAGAAAGCGACCACTTTACCTTTATCTCTCTCTGGTCCCTCGCTATTGCTATATCTGTTTCATGTGATTTCATGTGTCAAAGAGAAAATAAACAAATAGAAAGAGTATAATATGTAACATAGTTAGTCTCTTAAGGCGCCTTCAAATTAGCCACGAAGTGCCGCGCGGAAGCAGCGCGTCTCCTACGCTGCGTCCGCGCTTCTTTGTAAATCTATGTAAATAAACAACACGCGGTTGCAGCGCTACACCTGGGCCCTATTCATCAAAAGTTACAAGCCTTGTATTACAAGCGATTCTCTATGTAAATTATAATTCTCTGTGTAAATTTACAAGAGAATCGCTTGTAATAAAAGGCTTGTAACTTTTGATGAATAGGGCCCTGTAGGGCTAGACAAAGTAACAGTCGTTTAGCGTTAACGACCGTAGACAAAAATGTATGGACAAACCAACCACGTGACTAGAAAAACCACGTTTTTCTAGTCACGTGGTTTGTCCATACATTCCATGTTTTTTTTTGTACAAGTCTAAACATCAAGTCCATTGTGAAACTATGTACAACACTACGAATTCTCAAATCTAGCAGCGCGGCTGCAGCACTGCAGATGCCCTGCCACCGCGCGGCACTATGTGGCAAATTTGAAGACGCCCTTACATAGTAGTAAGACAATAATAAGAGATCTGTAAAAAAAACTTGAGAGGTGTCAAGGGACACCGGGATGGAACGAAGTATATCTGGCTTGCTTTCTATAAGAGACAGAGAGACAGACAGAGAAACATGACGCCGCACGACTTACAATAGCTTACTATAACAAAAAGTGTCATTACAACTTTTCGTATGAATTTTTTCCGTCTAGCCCTCTTTCACAACGCGCGATAAGGAACTTCGTTCCAAAAAAAATGAAATATCAACATGATTCACAGGGTCAGCTACACCAGCATTTGGAGCAACCTCAACAGCGCCCACGTTTGGAGCTAACACTAGTTTTGGTGCGGCCGCCACAAGTGCTCCTGCGTTCGGTGGAACAACATCCTTATCCTTTGGCGCAACCACCTCTGCACCTGCTTTCGGCACCACTACACCTGCGTTTGGTAAGTCGGTCACATTTTTTTAAAAGCATCGTCCTCTTTCTGCTATATTAAGGGGATTCATTGAATTTATTTTTGTCTTTCTCACTCTCACGGATACGTTGGTGCGACATGCAGCATCGCGGAAGAATATAACAGAAAAACGACCTTTTACCTAATAACTCAAAAACTAAGCCAGTTATCAAAAATCGGTTTCTCAGCGTTTTTGGATATTGTTATTACCGACATATTAAAACAAAAAATTAAAATTACATCAATTGCAGTTTCCGATATAAAACAGGAAAACTGAGATTTTGGAGCAACTTTTGGGAGAACTTTCTATCGAGAAAATTTTATCCAATCGTGTTTCTGCTTCTTAGCGATTTTAGATTAAAGACCCAAAATACATGACGTTTAAATTTGAAAGTAATTGTCTTTATAGTTTTTACGTAAAACTTCATTCAAAATCACCTAAACACGGCTTGTAGGCCGTTAATTAGCCTGCATAACCACAAAGCATTGAGTGTAAAAGTACCAATTTGTAAATACCTAATATTTGTAACAAAGGCCTGTTGTTTGTTTATAAAGTGTTATTCCTCTTTCAATTATCGCGGCCCCTCACCCATTAGGGTGCCAATCCACCAGGGCAGAGCAAGGCAGCAGAGCAGAGAAACGGAGAAATATTAACCAATAGGATTGCACAAAATCTTGGCTCCTCTGATTTTGTGCAATCCTATTGGTTAATATTTCTCTGCTTCTCCACTCCGCTGCCTCGATCCTCTCCAGTGGGTTGGCAGCCTAATTCTGAGGTCCAAACTGCGTTGTGTCAGCTTCTTTTCCTCGACTCCACATGTATATAAGGAGATATCCAGCATCCTAACCTGCTATGTCATATTATCTTCTCGGTGTAAACCTGCGTTTTTTTTTTTTGTTTACTCTATACAAGTTAGTATTTGACTGCGATCTCACCTGATGGTAAGTGATGATGCAGCCTAAGATGTTATCGTACTAACTTGGAAGGGTAAGTAAATTTACCCCAACGGTTTCTACAAGCATCACACGGGAACGCTAAATCGCTTGGCGGTGCGTCTTTGCTTGTAGGGTGGTAACTAGCCAAGTCCGAAGCCTCCCACCAGACCATATCTGAGCCAATTTAGAAATTATAAAATTCCAAAGTGACCCGTGGCGGGAATCGAACCCGCGACCTCCCACTCCGCCGCGAATCCGAGCGCGCCGCCACTGCGCCAGGGAGGTCGTCAAATCATTTCTGAACATGGTGGTACAGTACGCGCGGCGAAAGTTTGGCTTTGACCGTTATTGCGCAGAAATCAGAAATTGGGTATCAACCAATCAGAGAAATCAGAAATTGGGTATCAACCAATCAGAATTTGGGTACCCATGCGCAGTAATCCCCTCCACCCGAAGGTCAAAGCCAAACTCTCGCCGCGCGTACTGTATAGTATTGACTTTTCATAAGAGCCTATTGACCTATGTAAAAAATAAAGATTTTGATCCTCATTTAAAATTATTAATTATTTGTTGTTTTTGTTGTAGGCACCACTGCTCCGACATTTGGTGCTGGCAATACATCGTTCGGCACTGGTCTGGGAGCTGGGGGTCTTAACTTTGGTACCGGTACTACTGCTTCTACAGGTATGTAAAAATAAATAAAATTCATTTAATTCAGGCAATTACCCATAGAATGTAAACAACCAAATAAATTTTAAATAACCAAATCATTAACATTATCACCACAAATTATGTTACCAATAATAATTAAAAAAAAATTAAAATCTATCACTAATGTCATGCAACTTATAATTTTTATGCGAGTAGTTATTATAATTTTCTCATCGGCTTAGGCACTGCATTGCTATTTAAAGGTTAACTATTTAAAGGTCATTATATTTTAAATGGCTTTTGTTGGAATTTCGCCCATGGATTTGGATTTTTAATGTGTACTCTATTTCTAGAGTATGAGATATCTACATTCATAATGGGTTCAGTATTTTTGATATAACTAATTAACTAACATCTGGGCTTACAAAAAAGTTATAATCATATAAATATTTCTGATTAGACAGATATAGCAACATTAAATTATGACGTCACACCTTACTAATGCCATAGTAGCTTCGTGCGGCTTCATACAAATTTTCGTTTTGCGAGAAAGGCATAGAAGACCCTCCCACTCCAAAGTTAACATGCCTGTAACTTTGTCATTCAACTGAGTTTGTTGTGAGCTTCTTCTCAGTGCAGGGCGCGTTTGAACCCTCGTAAACTTAGTTTTAAGTCGACTTGTAGTTATCACCATACATAATATGCGACAAATATCATATTGACGTTTTACAAGAGCCTGTACGTTAAGGCCTATGTGAATATTTTGAATTTTGAATTTGAATATTAATCTTTGTTGGATTTTAATATTTTTTCAGTGTACGTCATTATTTTTATCCTAGTTTATAATAAAGTAATAATTTATATCAAACTAGCTGACCCGGCAAACGTTGTTTTGCCATATATTTTTTTTTCTCTCGAACGGAATAAATAATTCGTCTCCTGGCTCTAAGCTACCTCCTCACCAATTTTCAGCCATATCGGTAAAGCCGTTCTTTTACTATATAAAAATAAGTCTGGTTTTCCTTCCTGACGCTATAACTCCAGAACGCACGAACTGATTTCCACGGTTTTGCATTCTTTGGAAAGGTCTCGGGCCCCGTGAGGTTTATAGCAAAGAAAATTCAGGAAAAATTCCAACAGAAAAGCGGGAAAATCTTTTTAGCGGGAAAGCCATCTGGAGGCGAAACGGAGTTCGCCGGGTTTGCTAGTGAGTTATAAATAGTGTAACTAACACGACTTTCTTTTATATATATATACTCATAGATTTGTAAAAGTAATACCGAATTGTTTGTACCTCATTACAGGTTTATCATTCAATACCACAACCACAACCAGCGCAGGGCTGGGTGGTCTGGGAGGTTTCGGTTTTGGCGCGACCACAACCACAACTCAGTCGGGTTTGGGGTTATTTGGTTCCACCACCACTACTAGCGGTAAGTATATCAGCGGGGCTAGACAAAGTCACAAGCGTTTGGCGTTAACGCTAGTCGACAAAAATGTATGGACAAAACAAATGACTGTAGAAAAACCACGATAGTAATTACTAAACACGTTGTGTTTGATACTGTCGGCTGTCAATTGTCAAGCGAAGTACGCTAAAGTTATCTACAAGGTCCGCGAGAACGCCAGCGAGCGTTTAAGTTAGCGTAGTTAATTATTCAAACACAGCGTGTTTAGTAATTATTATCGTGGTTTTTCTACAGTCATTTGTTTTGTCCATACATTTTTGTCGACTGGCGTTAACGCCAAACGCTTGTGACTTTGTCTAGCTCCGCTGGGGCTTCAAGCCAAGCAATACCCTTAATTTCTAGAAGACAAGAAAACTTAATAAGTTCTTATTCAATGGATCTCTTGAACTGAAAAGTTGCACGTGTCTCATGAGACGCACATGTCTATAGACTTGTGGAAATAATTTCAGTTAAGGCTTTAAGAGCTGGCAAACTGGCTCTTTTTTACGATGTTTAAGGCATTTTGTTTAAAGAACTGATCATCGAATCCTTACGGAAAAAATATGTAACGGAAAATTAGGGTTTTATGAACAATCGGTATTCAAACCCTGTGTCAGAAAAAAAATCCCAAAAAGCATCTAATTTTGTCATACTTTGAAAATTGTCTGTAAAATGGCACAAGCTATTTAATTAATTCTTGCACACAAAAAAGTACATAAAAAGTACAACAACTTTGATTGAGAGTTTTATTTTTAGGCCTTGTAACAATCGTGTAAAATAATAATTTCCCCGAAATTTAAGTAAATCAGTGTGAACGCGGCTGCTCCGTCCCCCTGTAAACTGTCATTCGACCTTCTTAAAGCCCAGAGATTCATTGAATTGAAAAACTTATTAAGATTTTATTTTGTCTCGAAAAGCAGGGGTAATTGCTTAAGCCCGCAATATGTGTATATAGTGTATAATGTGCCATGCAGCATTACAACTGGGCAGAGACGTACGAACTGATTTTTTAGGATTACTAGTTTTTTTTATATGTATCGCAGAGACCTTTTTAATGCAAACTTTGCTCTGAATAAGTGCCAACTCACGATTTCGTGACCTGATTGGTTACTGCAAGATTTATGTCCTAGCTTTCGCGCCTTACCGTTGTGAGCAGGATTACTAGTATAGTGTATTGTATAAAATTGCAATGAAAAAGTTCTAAAAAGCCTTGCAGCTGACAGGTGTTTCACTAAACATTTAACATCATGCTTGTCTTGTTAAGCTAAAAAAGTTATATTTTTAATAGTATTGTGTAGTAAAACCCCTTATTATTATTTGCCAATTCTGGGCAAAAATCTTGAAATAACTGGCTGAAACCGGGTTAGCAAGCTTCATATTACTTTAGCAGAGGCTGAAAAATCAGTTATTACCTTATCCAATCACTTTCCAGCATAATGCATCCGTACCAGAGCTCCCCACTACCTACCATCCCGTTGACCCAAACCTTCCAAATAAACCCACATCTGGAAGAGAACACACAAGTGCAAATAAATAAACAACTTTGTGATGGACGGAAGAGAATGCATTATGTGCTCAAAAGAGGCACGAAAGACTGCTATCGTACTATAACACCTACTTGTAAGTTTGTAAGATGTAATTTTTTTTACATACATACATATGCAGCGGTAGCAATTAGCATCCTTTCTGTATGACATCCACAAAACTTTATTTTAACTAAATTAGCTTTTAACAAGCGTGCACCAACCTAGATCTAATAATTGCTTTCCATCAGGCATGATTATTGATAAGCACAACATATCTATATTAAAAAAAACCGGCCAAGTGCAAGTCGGACTCGCGCACCGAGGGTTCCGTACTCAAGAAGTACTGAAGCAAAATAAGCTTAGGTACTTATAGCTAGGTACTTTTAAGATTCGTTCGTACTAATGTAGATGTAACACGACCAAAACTGTAACGACCAAAGATGTAAAACGGTAATAATTACCTTTGTTAATGAACCGCAAAACTAACTTTGTTTGTAGAGGTTTATTGTTAATATCAAAAAAACTATGCTAGTTAGAGCATTGGCTATAGTTCTCCTATAAAATATACGTAAATTCCTATTGACCATAATTATTTGAGATTTTTCGATTGGTAAACTCCGGAGATAAGGGGGGGAACGGTATTTTTTTAGACATTTTCCCCGATAAATCAAAAACTATCATGACTAAAAATAATTAAAAATCGGTTTTAGAATGTACAAAGTAAACCCTTTCATATGATACCCCACACAGTACAGTTATCTCACTTTTAAATTTCAACCCTCCGATTTTCCCCCTTTTTAAATAAGAACAAAAATAATTTCCATTTTTTTTTATTCCAGTGTCATTGGGCCACTAATATACACAACTGTTCCAAATTTCATATCGATAGCTCCGGTAGTTACTGAAATAATCGAGTGTGACGGACAGACAGACAGACAGACGGAGAAAGTCGCACCATAAGGGTTCCATTTTACCATTTTGGTACGGAACCCTAAAAAGAGTATTTCTCTATAGACAGTATATTATTTATATCCTATAGAGGATTTACTCGATGTCCTGACAAAAATGTGTTGCCATATTATAAATTATTTTTCTCTCCCAAGAACTATGAAAAATAGTTTACTTCCTATTCGCAGACCTACCGAATATGCACAAAATATAATAAAATATCGAACATCGACACAAGAATTTTATTATTAGATGAGTAAATTAGTACATCCTCCTTTTGTACCTTTGCAGGTGCCTTTGAAAATGTGAAAACCAGTGGATTAATACCTATTTCTGGTATAGACAATTATTAATTTTTATTAGCGTTAAATATTGTCATTTTAGTATACGGTAGTAAGTAGTTTATTGTAGGAATATAATAGTGTCATATTAAAAACTATTAGACAGTAACTGATTGTGTTTAATCCATTATGATTGTATTAACTTTAATAAACTCCCTTGTCAACAGCGCCAAGTTTGGGCCTGGGTGGCGTGGCACAACCAGGCACTACAAACACAACCACAGGCGATGGAAAAAGTGAGTTATAATTTATGTCTGCTTTTGTAGCTATGTATCTCATCAAATATATCAAAATCAGTCCAGAAGCTGTAGTGTGAAAATTCATGCAAACTTTCGCCTTTATAATATTGGCATCATAACATGAGATTTAATTTATATTTAAAATACTATAGTTCTTATTTGACGACCGAATGGCGTAGTGGTAGCGAACCTGCTGTCTGCGCCGGAGGTCGTGGGTTCGATTCCCACTACTGGTAAATATTTGTGTGATGCGCATGAATGTTTTCCAGTGTCTGGGTGTTTTTCAATGTATTATATTCATGTATATTAGTATGTATGTATATTTATCAGTCATCTAGCACCCATAACACAAGATATCGCTTACTTTGGAGCTAGATTGCGATGTGTAAAATGTCCCGTATATATGTATCAGTTTCAATCCAATTAATTGTTTTCTCCTTAATAATAAGACGTTTCAATATGTCACCAGGTGAACCACCAAAACAAACCAAACTGCCAAACGAAATAGCTACAACCGTGGAATCATTTAAGGAGTTTGTCAAAAAGCAGAAGTCACTCAGCTCTGATGTGATGCGTGTCAACACCAAGCCTTTACACAAGGTATTGTACCAATAATTTAATAAGAAAGACATATTCGATGTAATCAGCAGAAAATTCTGTCTCTGGATTGGCTGAAAAACATGTGAACAGTGAATTCTTCCAATCAGGTAATTGCTTCCGATGATGCCTTACCTAAAGCGTACTAAATACTTTATTCGTACACGTATTCGTAAAGCGTACGAATACTTTTTTCGTATGCTTTATGCTTTGGTAACTGTGGAAGAAAAACGTTCAAGGCAGAAAAATAAAATTCTTACCACCTGGTAAAGCCCTATCATCTGTAAAAGTCTTATAACCTAGTAAAGTCCTACTACCTGGTAAAGTCATACCACTTGGTAAAGTCGTACCACCTGGTGAAGTCCTACCACTTGCTAAATTCGTACCACCTGGTGAAGTTCTACCACCTGGTAAACATTTGGAATTAGTCTTACAGCTTAGTGAAGTTCTACCTCCTAGTGAAGTTGTGCCAACTGGTAAAGTAGTACCATCTGGTAAAGTCCTACAACTTGGTAAGAATCGTACCACTGGGTAAAGTTGTATGTACCACCTGGTAAAGTCCTACCACATTTTTCCAGGTGTGTCGCGAGGCGGAGTCCATGTTACGAGCTATACTAGCTCTGCGCGGCGAATGCGGCCGCTCCCGCGCGCAGTCGTTCCGTCTCCGCGCCGCCGCCGCCGCCGCGCTGGCAGCGGCCGAGACCGCAGCCCGGGACTCGCCAGGTACATCATACTAGCTCTGCGCGGCGAATGCGGCCGCTCCCGCGCGCAGTCGTTCCGTCTCCGCGCCGCCGCCGCCGCCGCGCTGGCAGCGGCCGAGACCGCAGCCCGGGACTCGCCAGGTACATCATACTAGCTCTGCGCGGCGAATGCGGCCGCTCCCGCGCGCAGTCGTTCCGTCTCCGCGCCGCCGCCGCCGCCGCGCTGGCAGCGGCCGAGACCGCAGCCCGGGACTCGCCAGGTACATCATACTAGCTCTGCGCGGCGAATGCGGTCGCTCCCGCGCGCAGTCGTTCCGTCTCCGCGCCGCCGCCGCCGCCGCGCTGGCAGCGGCCGAGACCGCAGCCCGGGACTCGCCAGGTACATCATACTAGCTCTGCGCGGCGAATGCGGCCGCTCCCGCGCGCAGTCGTTCCGTCTCCGCGCCGCCGCCGCCGCCGCGCTGGCAGCGGCCGAGACCGCAGCCCGGGACTCGCCAGGTACATCATACTAGCTCTGCGCGGCGAATGCGGCCGCTCCCGCGCGCAGTCGTTCCGTCTCCGCGCCGCCGCCGCCGCCGCGCTGGCAGCGGCCGAGACCGCAGCCCGGGACTCGCCAGGTACATCATACTAGCTCTGCGCGGCGAATGCGGCCGCTCCCGCGCGCAGTCGTTCCGTCTCCGCGCCGCCGCCGCCGCCGCGCTGGCAGCGGCCGAGACCGCAGCCCGGGACTCGCCAGGTACATCATACTAGCTCTGCGCGGCGAATGCGGCCGCTCCCGCGCGCAGTCGTTCCGTCTCCGCGCCGCCGCCGCCGCCGCGCTGGCAGCGGCCGAGACCGCAGCCCGGGACTCGCCAGGTACATCATACTAGCTCTGCGCGGCGAATGCGGCCGCTCCCGCGCGCAGTCGTTCCGTCTCCGCGCCGCCGCCGCCGCCGCGCTGGCAGCGGCCGAGACCGCAGCCCGGGACTCGCCAGGTACATCATACTAGCTCTGCGCGGCGAATGCGGCCGCTCCCGCGCGCAGTCGTTCCGTCTCCGCGCCGCCGCCGCCGCCGCGATGGCAGCGGCCGAGACCGCAGCCCGGGACTCGCCAGGTACATCATACTAGCTCTGCGCGGCGAATGCGGTCGCTCCCGCGCGCAGTCGTTCCGTCTCCGCGCCGCCGCCGCCGCCGCGCTGGCAGCGGCCGAGACCGCAGCCCGGGACTCGCCAGGTACATCATACTAGCTCTGCGCGGCGAATGCGGCCGCTCCCGCGCGCAGTCGTTCCGTCTCCGCGCCGCCGCCGCCGCCGCGCTGGCAGCGGCCGAGACCGCAGCCCGGGACTCGCCAGGTACATCATACTAGCTCTGCGCGGCGAATGCGGCCGCTCCCGCGCGCAGTCGTTCCGTCTCCGCGCCGCCGCCGCCGCCGCGCTGGCAGCGGCCGAGACCGCAGCCCGGGACTCGCCAGGTACATCATACTAGCTCTGCGCGGCGAATGCGGCCGCTCCCGCGCGCAGTCGTTCCGTCTCCGCGCCGCCGCCGCCGCCGCGCTGGCAGCGGCCGAGACCGCAGCCCGGGACTCGCCAGGTACATCATACTAGCTCTGCGCGGCGAATGCGGCCGCTCCCGCGCGCAGTCGTTCCGTCTCCGCGCCGCCGCCGCCGCCGCGCTGGCAGCGGCCGAGACCGCAGCCCGGGACTCGCCAGGTACATCATACTAGCTCTGCGCGGCGAATGCGGCCGCTCCCGCGCGCAGTCGTTCCGTCTCCGCGCCGCCGCCGCCGCCGCGCTGGCAGCGGCCGAGACCGCAGCCCGGGACTCGCCAGGTACATCATACTAGCTCTGCGCGGCGAATGCGGCCGCTCCCGCGCGCAGTCGTTCCGTCTCCGCGCCGCCGCCGCCGCCGCGCTGGCAGCGGCCGAGACCGCAGCCCGGGACTCGCCAGGTACATCATACTAGCTCTGCGCGGCGAATGCGGCCGCTCCCGCGCGCAGTCGTTCCGTCTCCGCGCCGCCGCCGCCGCCGCGCTGGCAGCGGCCGAGACCGCAGCCCGGGACTCGCCAGGTACATCATACTAGCTCTGCGCGGCGAATGCGGCCGCTCCCGCGCGCAGTCGTTCCGTCTCCGCGCCGCCGCCGCCGCCGCGCTGGCAGCGGCCGAGACCGCAGCCCGGGACTCGCCAGGTACATCATACTAGCTCTGCGCGGCGAATGCGGCCGCTCCCGCGCGCAGTCGTTCCGTCTCCGCGCCGCCGCCGCCGCCGCGCTGGCAGCGGCCGAGACCGCAGCCCGGGACTCGCCAGGTACATCATACTAGCTCTGCGCGGCGAATGCGGCCGCTCCCGCGCGCAGTCGTTCCGTCTCCGCGCCGCCGCCGCCGCCGCGCTGGCAGCGGCCGAGACCGCAGCCCGGGACTCGCCAGGTACATCATACTAGCTCTGCGCGGCGAATGCGGCCGCTCCCGCGCGCAGTCGTTCCGTCTCCGCGCCGCCGCCGCCGCCGCGCTGGCAGCGGCCGAGACCGCAGCCCGGGACTCGCCAGGTACATCATACTAGCTCTGCGCGGCGAATGCGGCCGCTCCCGCGCGCAGTCGTTCCGTCTCCGCGCCGCCGCCGCCGCCGCGCTGGCAGCGGCCGAGACCGCAGCCCGGGACTCGCCAGGTACATCATACTAGCTCTGCGCGGCGAATGCGGCCGCTCCCGCGCGCAGTCGTTCCGTCTCCGCGCCGCCGCCGCCGCCGCGCTGGCAGCGGCCGAGACCGCAGCCCGGGACTCGCCAGGTACTGCATCATCTCATCATCACGTCACATAATTTATCATCATGGTGACCCACTGATCCTATTATACTATAAGTAAACCGCTTTTAAATTTATGCTGTGGACAGCGACGGCGCGGCGAGTCCGTATTTTGTATCGTCCTGCCCCAGAATGGGGAGAGTGAGTTCATAGGGACAAGGAGTGAGAGGAAACAACTTGTAGGGAGTCAAGAAGGCGCCCCGGGAACACGCCAAGAGCAAGTACCGAACGCGCGCCCTCCCGCGTTTCGGCCCCCATAACCGCGAGGTTGATTGGACCATGGGTGGTGGAGGGTTGTCCCTATAGGTAAACCGCTATAAACGTGACCTTCCTGATGGTCTGCGGGACGAGGGTCGGGACTCGGGAGCCGCTCCACCAATCATCTAGTCTGTCACTGTCCACTGTCAATGCTGCCGTATCATTATAGCCAATCGCATCACCCGCCCCGCGTCCCGCAGACCATCGGGAGGGTCAAGTTTACAGAGGTTTACCTATAGTTTTCAATACTGTGGTTTTTGCCCGCCAGGTGCGGATCCAGAGGGGGTCTCCCCACCGACGTACATCAAGGACCTGATCGCGGAGCTGGAGCAACAGCTGATAACTCTGCGCCGACAGATCGACGTGGCCGATAAACAGATGCAGTCCACACCCAAACTGCTCACCGAACAAGGTTTGTTTGACACCGACATTTATACAATTCTACTATGTAACCCAGCAAGAAAGAAGAAGGAAGAATATAAGAAGAAGTCAATTTTTGTGCCAATTTTGGATGGCCACGTCTTAGTAATAAGGTCTCAGTTTTACCGTTTGGGTACGGAAACATAAAAATTGGAATTCAACCGGGCGAAGCTACGGGCCGTGTTATTAACCGACTTCAAAAAAAAGGAGGAGGTTCTCAATTCGTCGGAATCTTTTTTTTTTTTTATTACATCTTTAAGGTGGTGCACGGTGGTCTGTAACAGATGCGTTATTTTGAATGCTTACTATGGAAAAGTACTAGCGTGGTCTCGTCGTTCGTGCGCCGCGTCAGCCGTGGTCAGCGGGGCTAGACAAAGTCACAAGCGTTTGGCGTTAACGCTAGTCGACATAAATGTATGGACAAAACAAATGACTGTAGAAAAACCACGATAATAATTACTAAACACGCTGTGTTTGAATAATTAACTACGCTGACTTGAACGCTCGCTGGCGTTCTCGCAGACCTTGTAGATAACTTCAGCGTACTTCGCTTGACAATTGACAGCCGACAGTATCAAACACAGCGTGTTTAGTAATTATTATCGTGGTTTTTCTACAGTCATTTGTTTTGTCCATACATTTTTGTCGACTAGCGTTAACGCCAAACGCTTGTGACTTTGTCTAGCCCCGCTGAGACACCAAGTTAGTACTTGACTGCGATCTCACCTGATGGTAAGTGATGATGCAGCCTAAGATGTTATCGTAGTTACATGATATCGTAGTAGTAGCCTAAGAGGTTTCTACAAGCATCGCACAGGAACGCTAAATCGCTTGGCGGTGCGTCTTTGCTGGTAGGGTGGTAACTAGCCACGGCCAAAGCCTCCTACCAGACCAGACCTGAGCCAATTTAGAAATTATAAAATTCCAAAGCGGCCCGTGGCGGGAATCGAACCCGCGACCTCCCACTCGAATCCGAGCGCGCTGCCACTGCGCCAGAGGGGCTTTTATCGCAAGGAGTGACTTATTCAGGCCAGTTTCACTTATCACGTGGCCGTCCCGGCTACAAGTAGGGGTCCGGACCTCAATATTTCAGATGGTTGTCGCTCGTGGGCCGAGTTGCACGCGCTAGTTCTGTACGGTATATTTTACGCGCCGTCTGACTACGGCAGCCCTAGTACGTCGTAAGAGATAAAGTTAGGCGATAGAAAGAGACCACAACATTGCGTTTGTTGCGTGTCGATTTTGAGGGCGGGCCCAGGCGCTATTGCGAACTGAATTGCATTTTTTGTGTCGCTATTTCTTTAAATAATCGTGCGGAGTGAACCTTCTGGTACTATTTAGTGTTCTGTGACTTAGTGTTATTTTGACTACATACATAGTCGACGTACCAAAGACGCGTACGAAGCGGTTCGATTCATCGTTCATGATACGCACTGCAAAGGCCTGGAATATCCTCCCAGGCAGTGTCTTTCCTGCCACTTACAACCCGGGTGCCTTCAAATCAAGAGTGAATAGGCATCTTCTAGGCAAGCGCGTTCCACCTTAGACTGTATCATCACTTTCCATCAGGTGTGATCACAGTCAAGTGCTAGCCTATAAAGTCTTTCTTCCTTGCCTTTTCCCACTTTATGTGGGGTCGGCACAACATGTCTTCTCCTTCCATTCGCTCCTATCAGCCGTCAACTCGCAATCCACTCCTTTCACACGCATATCTTCTTTCACGCAATCCATCCATCTCTTCTTCGGTCTTCCTCGACTTTTTAGTCCCTGCACATGCATACTCATCGTTCTTTTAGTGACATGACACTCATCCCTCCGCATAACATGTCCATACCACGCTAACCTTCTACTCCTCATTTTTTCTGTTATTGGCGCAACTTTCAAACTTCCCCTTATGTACTCGTTCCTTATCCTATGCATTGTCGTCACACCACACATCCATCTCAACATTCGCATTTTGATCGCATGCACTCTTCTTTCATCTGTCCCTTTTACCGCCCAACACTCAGATCCATACAAAACGACAGGTCTGACGACCGTCTTATAAATTTCCCCCTTAACTTTAAGAGGCATTCCTGGATTCGCTAGCCAATAAAGTATATATTATAAAAACTAGTAGGGCGCGTGGGGGCGCGGGCCACATGTGGCCCGCGTGCTGTCTTCCCGCCTATAAAAGTATCATCGCCGGCAGACTTTAATTTTCGCCATACATTTTTCTATGGAAAAATAAATTCCGCCATTTTGATTTTTTTCTCTATCCATCGAATAGACCTCCAGACCTTGATCACCTCTTGTCGAGAAACCGTTCTTCCATCTTTTATACTTTCTGAGATAACGGCGAAATTCGTTTGGCGGCCATTTTGAATCCGCCATTTTGATTTTTTTTTCAGCTCACTGCCAATCGCATGAAGTTTCGAATGACATTTGGTCGAGCACCCCCCACCTACCCTCAATACCCTAGCCATGCTCTTCACCCGTCTTCGAAATTCTCAATCATCAGCTCTTTCCGTATTTTTCCTCCGAATGAATTTTTTTCTTTTATTACACCATCCTTGAAAAAATTTTTTTTCATACAAAATTGTTCAGGAGAGGTGATCAATCAGTCAGTCAGTCAGTCAATCAGCACGAGTAGCTATATATATATATTAAAAAAACTATTATTTGTCTGTGTTGTGTGTGCAGAGCTGACGCTGGGCATCCGTCGCATGCACGAGTCGCTGGTGGCGCTGGCGGCGCGCCTGCAGGCCGTGCACGCGCAGGTGGAGGCGCAGAAGGAGCAGTACCTCAACCTGAGGAAGTACATCCTCAAGGATCCCAGCAACGTGTTCGACACTCCGTCCTGTAAGTTGTGAGTGCAGAGCTGACGCTGGGCATCCGTCGCATGCACGAGTCGCTGGTGGCGCTGGCGGCGCGCCTGCAGGCCGTGCACGCGCAGGTGGAGGCGCAGAAGGAGCAGTACCTCAACCTGAGGAAGTACATCCTCAAGGATCCCAGCAACGTGTTCGACACTCCGTCCTGTAAGTTGTGAGTGCAGAGCTGACGCTGGGCATCCGTCGCATGCACGAGTCGCTGGTGGCGCTGGCGGCGCGCCTGCAGGCCGTGCACGCGCAGGTGGAGGCGCAGAAGGAGCAGTACCTCAACCTGAGGAAGTACATCCTCAAGGATCCCAGCAACGTGTTCGACACTCCGTCCTGTAAGTTGTGAGTGCAGAGCTGACGCTGGGCATCCGTCGCATGCACGAGTCGCTGGTGGCGCTGGCGGCGCGCCTGCAGGCCGTGCACGCGCAGGTGGAGGCGCAGAAGGAGCAGTACCTCAACCTGAGGAAGTACATCCTCAAGGATCCCAGCAACGTGTTCGACACTCCGTCCTGTAAGTTGTGAGTGCAGAGCTGACGCTGGGCATCCGTCGCATGCACGAGTCGCTGGTGGCGCTGGCGGCGCGCCTGCAGGCCGTGCACGCGCAGGTGGAGGCGCAGAAGGAGCAGTACCTCAACCTGAGGAAGTACATCCTCAAGGATCCCAGCAACGTGTTCGACACTCCGTCCTGTAAGTTGTGAGTGCAGAGCTGACGCTGGGCATCCGTCGCATGCACGAGTCGCTGGTGGCGCTGGCGGCGCGCCTGCAGGCCGTGCACGCGCAGGTGGAGGCGCAGAAGGAGCAGTACCTCAACCTGAGGAAGTACATCCTCAAGGATCCCAGCAACGTGTTCGACACTCCGTCCTGTAAGTTGTGAGTGCAGAGCTGACGCTGGGCATCCGTCGCATGCACGAGTCGCTGGTGGCGCTGGCGGCGCGCCTGCAGGCCGTGCACGCGCAGGTGGAGGCGCAGAAGGAGCAGTACCTCAACCTGAGGAAGTACATCCTCAAGGATCCCAGCAACGTGTTCGACACTCCGTCCTGTAAGTTGTGAGTGCAGAGCTGACGCTGGGCATCCGTCGCATGCACGAGTCGCTGGTGGCGCTGGCGGCGCGCCTGCAGGCCGTGCACGCGCAGGTGGAGGCGCAGAAGGAGCAGTACCTCAACCTGAGGAAGTACATCCTCAAGGATCCCAGCAACGTGTTCGACACTCCGTCCTGTAAGTTGTGAGTGCAGAGCTGACGCTGGGCATCCGTCGCATGCACGAGTCGCTGGTGGCGCTGGCGGCGCGCCTGCAGGCCGTGCACGCGCAGGTGGAGGCGCAGAAGGAGCAGTACCTCAACCTGAGGAAGTACATCCTCAAGGATCCCAGCAACGTGTTCGACACTCCGTCCTGTAAGTTGTGAGTGCAGAGCTGACGCTGGGCATCCGTCGCATGCACGAGTCGCTGGTGGCGCTGGCGGCGCGCCTGCAGGCCGTGCACGCGCAGGTGGAGGCGCAGAAGGAGCAGTACCTCAACCTGAGGAAGTACATCCTCAAGGATCCCAGCAACGTGTTCGACACTCCGTCCTGTAAGTTGTGAGTGCAGAGCTGACGCTGGGCATCCGTCGCATGCACGAGTCGCTGGTGGCGCTGGCGGCGCGCCTGCAGGCCGTGCACGCGCAGGTGGAGGCGCAGAAGGAGCAGTACCTCAACCTGAGGAAGTACATCCTCAAGGATCCCAGCAACGTGTTCGACACTCCGTCCTGTAAGTTGTGAGTGCAGAGCTGACGCTGGGCATCCGTCGCATGCACGAGTCGCTGGTGGCGCTGGCGGCGCGCCTGCAGGCCGTGCACGCGCAGGTGGAGGCGCAGAAGGAGCAGTACCTCAACCTGAGGAAGTACATCCTCAAGGATCCCAGCAACGTGTTCGACACTCCGTCCTGTAAGTTGTGAGTGCAGAGCTGACGCTGGGCATCCGTCGCATGCACGAGTCGCTGGTGGCGCTGGCGGCGCGCCTGCAGGCCGTGCACGCGCAGGTGGAGGCGCAGAAGGAGCAGTACCTCAACCTGAGGAAGTACATCCTCAAGGATCCCAGCAACGTGTTCGACACTCCGTCCTGTAAGTTGTGAGTGCAGAGCTGACGCTGGGCATCCGTCGCATGCACGAGTCGCTGGTGGCGCTGGCGGCGCGCCTGCAGGCCGTGCACGCGCAGGTGGAGGCGCAGAAGGAGCAGTACCTCAACCTGAGGAAGTACATCCTCAAGGATCCCAGCAACGTGTTCGACACTCCGTCCTGTAAGTTGTGAGTGCAGAGCTGACGCTGGGCATCCGTCGCATGCACGAGTCGCTGGTGGCGCTGGCGGCGCGCCTGCAGGCCGTGCACGCGCAGGTGGAGGCGCAGAAGGAGCAGTACCTCAACCTGAGGAAGTACATCCTCAAGGATCCCAGCAACGTGTTCGACACTCCGTCCTGTAAGTTGTGAGTGCAGAGCTGACGCTGGGCATCCGTCGCATGCACGAGTCGCTGGTGGCGCTGGCGGCGCGCCTGCAGGCCGTGCACGCGCAGGTGGAGGCGCAGAAGGAGCAGTACCTCAACCTGAGGAAGTACATCCTCAAGGATCCCAGCAACGTGTTCGACACTCCGTCCTGTAAGTTGTGAGTGCAGAGCTGACGCTGGGCATCCGTCGCATGCACGAGTCGCTGGTGGCGCTGGCGGCGCGCCTGCAGGCCGTGCACGCGCAGGTGGAGGCGCAGAAGGAGCAGTACCTCAACCTGAGGAAGTACATCCTCAAGGATCCCAGCAACGTGTTCGACACTCCGTCCTGTAAGTTGTGAGTGCAGAGCTGACGCTGGGCATCCGTCGCATGCACGAGTCGCTGGTGGCGCTGGCGGCGCGCCTGCAGGCCGTGCACGCGCAGGTGGAGGCGCAGAAGGAGCAGTACCTCAACCTGAGGAAGTACATCCTCAAGGATCCCAGCAACGTGTTCGACACTCCGTCCTGTAAGTTGTGAGTGCAGAGCTGACGCTGGGCATCCGTCGCATGCACGAGTCGCTGGTGGCGCTGGCGGCGCGCCTGCAGGCCGTGCACGCGCAGGTGGAGGCGCAGAAGGAGCAGTACCTCAACCTGAGGAAGTACATCCTCAAGGATCCCAGCAACGTGTTCGACACTCCGTCCTGTAAGTTGTGAGTGCAGAGCTGACGCTGGGCATCCGTCGCATGCACGAGTCGCTGGTGGCGCTGGCGGCGCGCCTGCAGGCCGTGCACGCGCAGGTGGAGGCGCAGAAGGAGCAGTACCTCAACCTGAGGAAGTACATCCTCAAGGATCCCAGCAACGTGTTCGACACTCCGTCCTGTAAGTTGTGAGTGCAGAGCTGACGCTGGGCATCCGTCGCATGCACGAGTCGCTGGTGGCGCTGGCGGCGCGCCTGCAGGCCGTGCACGCGCAGGTGGAGGCGCAGAAGGAGCAGTACCTCAACCTGAGGAAGTACATCCTCAAGGATCCCAGCAACGTGTTCGACACTCCGTCCTGTAAGTTGTGAGTGCAGAGCTGACGCTGGGCATCCGTCGCATGCACGAGTCGCTGGTGGCGCTGGCGGCGCGCCTGCAGGCCGTGCACGCGCAGGTGGAGGCGCAGAAGGAGCAGTACCTCAACCTGAGGAAGTACATCCTCAAGGATCCCAGCAACGTGTTCGACACTCCGTCCTGTAAGTTGTGAGTGCAGAGCTGACGCTGGGCATCCGTCGCATGCACGAGTCGCTGGTGGCGCTGGCGGCGCGCCTGCAGGCCGTGCACGCGCAGGTGGAGGCGCAGAAGGAGCAGTACCTCAACCTGAGGAAGTACATCCTCAAGGATCCCAGCAACGTGTTCGACACTCCGTCCTGTAAGTTGTGAGTGCAGAGCTGACGCTGGGCATCCGTCGCATGCACGAGTCGCTGGTGGCGCTGGCGGCGCGCCTGCAGGCCGTGCACGCGCAGGTGGAGGCGCAGAAGGAGCAGTACCTCAACCTGAGGAAGTACATCCTCAAGGATCCCAGCAACGTGTTCGACACTCCTTCGTGTAAGTTGCCAGTATATTGATACCATTAAGGCTCCCCCACACAGGCGCGTTATTATCGGTCGATAATATCGCAAGCGTTATTGCGATATCTGTTTTCAGTACATTTTGTATTAGGATGGTCATGTAGTTACACACTGCTGCGATAATAACGCCGCAATGAAAGTAGGACGCTGCGTCCGTCGTCCTACACAGGCGCGTTATTATCGCACGATAGAAACGCAGCTGTGTGCAAGGAATCGGGACGCAATATCGCATTAACGCTTGCGATATTATCGACCGATAATAACGCGCCTGTGTGGGGGAGCCTTTATGGTTACGGCTAATTACAGAGACGACTAAGCTTACGTGCGCAACGTATGCAACGCATTATGATATCGGGACTCGTAATATTATATGAAAAACTAGCTGACCCGGAAAACGTTGTTTTGTCATTAGAGATATAAAAAAAAAATAGCTTTCGACCTGCTCTCAAACCTACTGAATAAAAATGAATAACGATACATCAGGACATTACACAAATCGCAATCTAGCCCCAAAGTAAGCGATAGCTTGTGTTATGTAGGGACAACCCTCCACCACCCATGGCCCAATCAACCTCGCGGTTATGGGGGCCGAAACGCGGGACAACCCCCTACAAGTTGTTTCCTCTCGCTCCTTGTCGCTATGGACTCACTGTCCCCATTGTCCCCAGGACGATACAAAAGGCGGACTCGCCGCGCCGTCGCTGTCCACAGCAGCACAGCGCAGCTTGTGTTGTGCGGGTACTAGATAACTGATAAATATACATACATATTAATATACCCGATAAATATACATAACGAGTACATAAATATAATATATTGAAAAACACCCAGACACTGGAAAACATTCATGCTCCATTTACCATTAGTGGGAGTCGAACCCACGACCTCCGACGTAGACGACAGATTCGCTACTGCTACTCCATTCGGTCGTCAAATACAATACAAACATTCATATAAAATACAAACAGTTTATACGTACAATCGGCTTATTGAAGTTGAAACGCTCTCGTGATGCCAATTGGTAGATATTTGAATTTTAAAATTGCGTTTTTTCGTACCTCACGAATTCTGGGATCTGTCTCAAAATTGAAGATACTGAATCGTATCGTTAGCATCGTTTAGTGCCGCTATCTATTCGTTTCTTTTACAAGTTTACGGTAATAAAATTCCATATTACGAGTCGTGACCCGCCGCCAGCGCCTTATCTTAACCTGAGCTTAATTCTCGCACTAGGTTTAGTTTCACTTTTAGCCACAGATAAATCGATGACACTACAACCACCTATCATTCAATTACTATTAAACTCTGTGGGCTAATGCCGGTTCCCAATATTCTAACTATCTCCATTTGCCCTACTAGAGATATCAATGTGACATAATCTCCATTTTTTTTTTTATAGTTGATAGGCTTGCGCTTGACCACAATCAAGTCTGATGAACAGAAATGATGAGGTCTAGGATGGAGCGCGCTTGCCTAGAAAATGCCTATTCACTCTTCTCTTGAAGGCACCCCGATTGTATTTGGCTGGGAACACGGAAGCTGGAAGGGTGTTCCACACCTTAGCGGTTCGTATCAGAAACGTAGAAGAAAAGCGTTTCGTCCGAGTACGCTGGACATCAACCACATAAGGATGCCAATTCTCACGACGTCTCGCGGTTTTATGGTAGAAAGGTGAAGGAGGCACAAGGTTGTGGAGTTCTTGAGCACACTCTCCAAAATATATCCTGTAAAAAACCGCTAAACAGGCAACACTGCGTCGGTGTTCTAAACTGAGCAGTTTTGCCCGTGTTAGCGATTCCTTGCCGATTCATACAAGTTATGTCAAATTTCTATCTCTTGTACGGCAAACCATGGATAGATTGAATATTGGGAACCGCCATTAGAGAGCTGCATGCAACAATCATGAATTTTGTCATATATAAAATGTGAATTATTATAGATGAATAACGTTTTCCGATCGCCTGGCCGATTGTGCAAGAAAAATGTATTCTTCGTAATCGTAAAGAAATTGTGCCACCTGATTGGCTGGAAAAAGGTATACAACAGATTCTGCAGAGCAGAATTCGTTTACGATTATGATAGCGATGAAAACTTATTTCGTACACATTTGCCTGGCAGCCTCAAATCGTTGATTAAATAAACAACTGTTTGCAAGAAATACCTTTTCTTTCATAACAGCGGTCACAAATCTCGATCAAATACTACGCGACGCGGAAACCACGAGGAAGACCACCAAAACCGGCAACATTGCGGATACGGGGCTCGGCAGCGCGGTGCTCTCAGACCCCAGGGCGGCGTTAGGTAAGTGCTAATGAGATGCTGGAGCCTTCCAATAGGTACTGAGGATGTCCACTGAGGGAAGTAAGACCTGGGCCTATTCATCAAACATTACAAGCCTTGTATTACAAGCGCTTCGCTTGTAAATTTCTGCATTTTTACAAACGTGCGTTCATCAAAACTACACGTGTAAATTACAAGCTACAAGTTATATCACTTGTAATAAAAGTGCTTTTTCACACGTGTATTTGTAGTTTTGTTCATCAAAAATGCCACCGTTGGTTGTAGCTCGTAACTTGTGACAAAAAAGTTGGAGTCTTCGCGGACTCTTCACTTGTAGCCTACATAGGTAGACATAATATGTAATATTTATATGTTATTAACATTTTCGCTGTTTCTTTCGGACTTTAAGTACCCACCTATTCAACAAACTTAATCAAATGGAAAAACCGCCTTGTCATTGCCCAAAGACATTTTTTTATTAAAAACAAGATGTAAAAAAATAATTACTATAATGCATAGTCTGTGAAAAAAGACGTGAAACAAAAAAAGTGGAAATCAAAATAAAATAAAAACATTTAAAATTAAATAATCAAAATTATATCTTTAAAATATTCTGGGGAAAAATTATTACGTCCGAGAATTAATTTCAAGACTTTTTTGACGGACTAACGTCTCATTATTAGGTACGCACTTGTAAATAAAAAATACAAGTGTCTGCAATCTACAAGTTACGTGAAATTATTATTGATGAACGTAATTTACAAGAACTTGTGAATTTTCTGTTTAACTTGTAGCTTGTGAGCTTGTAAACTTGTAATGTTTGATGAATAGGGCCCAGGTTCACTTTTCACTTGACCGAAGAAACTACAGGTAGCCGTCTCGAAAGCAGGTTTGTAGATAGATAAGATAGATAAACACTTTATTGCACACCACAGAATAAAAATATAAAAAAAAGAAGAAATAATGAAAACACAAACTTAGGAGTACAACTTGGCGGCCTTATCGCTACATAGCGATTTCTTCCAGGCAACCAACGGCATGAAGGAATATTTTACATTGGATACGAGGTAGGTGGTGCCAGAATAAATAAATATAATAAACTACTTACAATAAAAACTTATACTAAATCAGGGGTGTAGAATCAAAACATGCTACGTCCGTCGAGAGAAATTTTACAGGAAGTGATAAACCTTCGCATATTTTATATCTATAATTACACTTGCAAGGCATCTACTCTAGAAAAAATGAAATAAAATACAATCTTCCTACTGATATTAAATTTAACTATCCACGGAATAAAAAAATACGATAAATTGATAAAAACTATTGGACTTAACCAGTTTTGATCCCAAACTGTAAATATATCCATGTTTGATTCCAACTTCATAGGACTTAGCCAAGTTTGATGCCAAGGTGCTACGTCGAACACGGTACATCCTTCCAGGGCTGGATTCAGTAAACTAGTGCTAGATCATAATTAACTTATGAAATTTTACCTAATAGGATTGGTATTAGGAATTTAAAAGAGTTGTGGATCAAGTATTATTTATTTATTATAATCTCGGTACATTAACAGACGCTAAACAAACAGACACTAGCATTATGGCAGTTTAGTTGATAATAAAAAAAATATACTTGGAGAAACAAACGAAACTTGAACTGATAAAAAGTTTTACTTTTAGCAAAAAAAAAAACACAAGTACATAACTGTATGAAATTATGTAGTTTGCTGTGAAATACGTAAGTATATAAAACACATTGTCATGTTTTCATCAGTTTTAAAAATCTTAATTATACAAAAAAAGCTGGTGGTTCTTCTCTGGGTTCACATTCCAATTCTTCTCTGTCATCATTTTCAGCCTCAGGTAGAATTTTAGTGTTGTTTATCACATTTGAATAGAAACTCAATTCTTCTAAGATTTGCCATTCTTCTCCAAAATGTTTTGTTAGCAGGTTCTTCACGTCTCTTATTTTTAATGCCTTTATAGATATGGTTGGTCTAATCTCGTCAGGATCGATCATACTCATATTTTTATTTTTCCGGCAAACGTTTTCATATTTCTCTATTTGAGATTTATAAAATCTCTCCGATTGGACCAAGACGTTTCCTACCTGCTTTGATCGTTTTAAATAAAATCTTTTGCACTGTGAAAACTGTACTTTCCATTGACCTGGTGGTTTCAATATTTTTTCGGTTTCCTTTTTGAAATCGTTCACAGTAAAATCTTCGCCTACTTTCACAATAGTTGCCTGTTGTGAAATTATGTTAATATACTGGTTTGGACTTAGTACTGTGTCCATTTTACGAAATGTCTTATCACTGTTTCCGAATACTCTGTCAGCCGGAAGATAGGATTTTTTTTATCAAGGGATGTTCTAACAGCCATTTGCAACACATTGTGATTATAGTAGAGTTTTTATTTTGACCTCCACAGCCATCAGAGATCAATCTAACGGTAGTTAGATCAGTTTTGTTAAGATGGTTATACACAGCAGATGCAATAGTGTTCGAGTTCTTCGAGTAAGTATTTTCAGTCCAGACATTTGCAAACACGTTTTTTTTATTGAGTGGCGCCTTTGAAGTTCCATCCACGATTGTAAAATTGAAAAGATACAGTTGTGTGCTATAATAACATGATTCATAGAGCACTTTAGGTAGGTTCATGCTTTTTTGGCAATCATAGGAAAGAATTTTCACCCTTTCTTCTTCAGTCTTTAGCAGCGAATAGAAAGCCTTTGCCCTCAAGCAATGAACTCTGTTTTCTACTCTATACTGCTCCTTCTTTTGTTCATCTTTCTCAGTTTTTATTTTCTCTAGCAGCTGAATACATGTAGAGCACATATCTGTAGAAGGACTGCCGAAGCCTAAATTATATTCCGTATTAAAAATGTGCCTAAAGTAGGACTCTTTCGCTGGGGATGAACACTCAGATTTGTATAGTTTATAAAGTTTGCGGATGTTGAGATCACTTGCGGCTTGCGCAAATATTTGCGGCTTGAAGTTTGACTTCTACAATAGTGTGGTTCTGAACACTTAAGTTTGCGAATAAATGCATGCACTGATTCCTTTACATTTCTAAACAGTTTGGTTTTACGGTCTCCTCTTTTTTTTACTGGGAACTCGCCGCTTATAAAAGATTTTTGTACCAAGTTTGTGACACGCTCTTTTTTCAAGCAAAGAGCCGCTAAAAATACTTTCTGGCAAACAAGGAGAGATTTTGTATCAACTTTGACGTGATATTTTATGGTAAATTGCTTAGTGGCTTTTACAGTGCTTTGAACTCCAGATACAGGATCCAGTCTTAGGGTTCTTGGCCGTTTTCTGTGAATCGGTACAGCCTGACAACATTTCAGTATAATTGCATCCTGACTCGATTTGAAAAATATTGCCATTAAAAATTATTTTCGGTAAAGTGTGGACGTAACCAGTTTTGATCCCATACCCCTGAAACATAAATACCATACCCCTAAAATATTGCCATAACAACGATAAAACTACAACAAAAAAATTAAATATACTTATACATATCTATAATATACATAATAAATATAAATAATAATATATAAATAATACATAAACAATAAGAATAATCCTCAAAATCAAAAGAAAGAGAAGATATAATATATATTTAAATAACATATTTATAGGTGACAGTAATTATTCATCAGCACCCAGGCAACTGAGATATAAAGTGGTCTTTAACAAGTCTTTTAAACTGTCCTATAGTCTGAGCCTCTCTGATATCGAGAGGTAGGACCGAGGAGAACTAGCAAGAATCAATAGAAGCACAATATCAATAGAGTCAATAGCCACAGATGACTATACTTGTTGTTAAACAGTCCGCAGTCCAAGTTTCCACAGGGACGAGGATTTCCGCCATGTTGCGGGGTATTAGAAAATTTTGACACATAGGGCTATTTTTTTCTTGTATGAAAAAGGTTGACGTAAAATGCTCCGATGGGCTCGTCCTTAATTTCATATAGGTGCAAGAATCTATTATTATTTACTGTGAGAGTGACCATGACTATATTAAAAACAATGGCGGATTTTTGGCGCAAAATTAGGACAACGGCGCAATGGATTTTAGCTTAACCACTTACTGTATTTTTTTTAACGGCTGAAAAAGACATAATATGTGGAAATGATGACAACAGAGAGCCTACTTAAAATAAAAAAATCTGTCCTTAGTGTTTTTGGAACTAATATCTGAAAACTGTTAATGTAAAGTATGGCTTTGTATGCAGATAATGGTGTAATATCCAATTTTCCAAATATGGCATTGTATGCAGAAGTTGGTGGCAGTAGCTACATGTAACGTAGAAAAGACAAAAAATAAGCTTAGCGTAGATTTGTTTTCGATTTTGATTTCGTCTTTATTAAAAATGATATTTCATGTAACAATTTCTGTTTTTATAGCATAAATGGACCTTGCATTTCAAGCAAATATAGGATTTCCCATTGCATCCAGGGATTTTGCATACTTGGCGCTCATGAGTCTATTCTGGGAAGTGGTGGTAGCCGTCTTCAGCAACTTGTCGTGTAGGCATTACATCCAAACGCTTTCTGCATTTCTTGGGCTTAGGCTCCTGAGAATTAAAAGCTGGTCTGTTCCTCGTGGTTGGCGTATTGACATACTGTACGTAGCGTATAATTCAGAGTGATTGAAAAATCTCCAGCAATCTTAACTTGAACATTCGCCTTTAATACGGGGACTATTGGGGTTGCATATTGGGAGTAGTTAATAGGCACTAAAATACCTAAATCAACTAATCGGCTGAGTTCTTTTTCTACCTTATCTCTCAAAGCGAAAGGTACCGTACGCGGTTTGAAAAATTTGGGAACGGAATTTTCCTTTTATTGGACGAACCCAATTCATCACGCCAGGTCAGGGAATTTTTCCAGTAAACTTTGCACATCTTTATCATCGCATAAGGAATTAATATTCGTTGTTATGATTAAATTAAAATCCCTACCTAGTAAAGGAGGCCCTCCATTTTCTATAACAAAATTTTTAATAAAATTTTTTTGAGTTATAATAATAAGTTACACTCGCGAGTCTTTTTGGGACAGTACTTCTGCCATCAATAATTTAAAGTCCAAAAGTGGCATATAATTTTCTGGACTTAGACGCCTTCAAATAAGCCAAGAATTGACAGCAATAAGATCGACTAAATGGAAAAATACTCTCAAATACCATTTTTTCGATCTGACTTTGATACGATAGTATCCCAACATCGAGTCTAGAGTATCGACGCCACCCATATGGCGATTGTACAATAAAATTGCTCTCGGACAAGTACATCAGACATCTCATAAAGTTTCCTTTTCCTGTTAAACCTTTTGACAGTAGAAGGTGGGTCAATGTCAACATAAATTGAAAACAAGTTAACAACTTTATTGTCTAGCCAACTTACAACAGTGACTGTTCTCTCATCTACAATTGCTTCTAACTCTATTGCAGACCCTCTGCCTTTCTTTCCAAGTTCTGCTTTTGTTGGTAACTTGGCACCTGCCAATTGACTGTTCCCAGTGGTAAGATTCCTTTTTTATCCATTGCAGTAACCAAATCTATACTCGTGAACCAATCGTCAAAAAACACCTTATAATTAAGATTTTCTGGAACGGTCTGTCATTCTCAATACTACAATATTTCGTTCTCCATCTGTGATGATGTCAGACAGCCTGCATAAATATCGAAATCATATGAAAATCCCGACACACCGCTAAGCACATGTACTTTTTACCCCCATTTGTGTGGCTTTTTGGGGTTATTGTTTCAAGCTACTTTGTCGGGTTTTGGTTGGTATAATTTGTTCGTCCACTGCGAGAAATTCTTCTTTTGGTACCTTTAATAATATGTCTCTGACTAGGGATTGAAATTGTCAAACTTTTTGGAGTTTATCATATTGAGGGTTGTCTGGCAGAAGAAGTATTTTGTTAATGTGGTTAATAACTAATTATCTATTCTTGAAATATTGTTTCGGGCTACGGTTTTACCCCTAAAAGTCTTGGCTAGACTAATCCATTTTCCATTTTAGTATTTCAGTTTAGTTAATTTAAAATTTCTGAATTAACTGGTATATACTACTTAATATTAAGCTGTCGACTATTGCCATCTTTACTTGGCGTGCGTAGTCCAGCAGCAGAAGTTGACGGTGGTTGATTGTCATCCAGCGCACAAAGGAACCCTTCGTATAGCTCTTCGGGTCCATTCAAAATAATTACGCTCTCAACTTTAAGCGAATGTACGCTTAAAGTTGGTAAACCACGAATAATGCAGGAAATAGTCGCGCTGTGGGACAGCATATTTCCTGCATTATTTTACACCGAAAGCACATAAAAGCAACTTTGTCCTGGTAATATTTGGTCATCGATTCTGCGGGTAGTTTTTTATGTTCATTATCTCTTGTGACAAATTTTGGTAATCGCGGTGTCTTGGAAAAGCGCGTATTATCGTTTGTTTCCAGTCTTTCTCATTTTTTTGGAGCCATGCTAATGCCGAAATACATTCTTCGCCGTCAGGGTCATTGTGTTGCTGCACGATCAATAACAGATAATTTGAATTTCACGGGCACACTTGGCACATGCCCCTTAAACTCGAAATTATTTTATCATTGTCATTCGTAATTTTAAAAAGGTTAATAGATTTAATTTTAATTTACACATCTACAAATGGTCCATCAATGGCGGTTCGCCGTTGCTTATAACGAATAACAGTAGGACTATATTTACATTGATTTGTCCGATAGGTGCGATCGTGTCGCTCTAGTAAGAACGGAACCTAACATCATATTTTTAATAATAGATAAATGCGATAAATTGGTGTCTTAAATTGCTTCGACACGGCCGATATTCTACTTCCGGTATCTATTTCGAACATAATTTCCGTATTTTCGGAATCACTCTAGGAATAACTTGTTTGCACAATATCATTTTGTGATTGAAATTGGAACTCTTTTACCATTTCTAGCACTAGTACACTGCACAACCAGGTCTCCCTTAGTACTGCACAGATTGCAGGTGTGGAACCGATATCTGCACCTGGATTATAGATGGTTTTGTATCCCACATCGCCAGCAAGCGAAGCGCTGCACCCGCGCGCCAATATTTTTTTTTCCAACGTAAAACTCTCCATCAAAATATTTTCTGCAGTTGAACAATTTTCGATGGCTTTCAACAGATCTGGATTTGTCGCAAATTTTTTAGCAGCTTTTATTCCGTGGACTGCTTCTTTGCTTTATTTCTATATTTAAAAATCCGAATTTTGGCTGCAATAATTTTCTCGTACAGTTCAATCTCCGTCTCTGTCATAAATAATCGTTTTGTGTTCTCAACTTTTCTTTGATTTTGCCTGGCTACTTTTTCATCTGTAATTAAACAAAGTTTGGGATTGATTATTTATTAAAGTACTATTATTTATTTTTCTTTCCTTACAACTAGTTGACCCAGCTTTGCACAGCTATTGCAGTACTTTTAGCGTGAAGCATGCAGAAAGACACGAAAATTAAAAAAAAATGTTTTGGTCTATATCCGTTTCCTTCATTAAACACTTTATCTAAAACTAGTTTTAACTGAACCTGGAGATTCACTACGTCTTCACACAAATTTTTGAACTCTTTCTTAATCATTTTGATAGACCTGTGTTGTTACTGCTTAACTCTGCGGGCTTTCCGTCTTCCATTGCGGTCCTTAGCGAATCTGAACCAATTAGATATCATGAATTTCAGCCTCTGCTGCTTTTTCCGCTATTTTATGCCACCACCCTTGCGGACCTGTTATAAGACGACCATGGGTTGCGGTTATATGAAATTGGAGGCAAAGTCACCGGCAAATCTTCTGGAATCGGGTTATATTACAGTGTTTTTAAGTCATTTTCAAGATTTAATGACATGAGAGTAGATAAAATTAGTACAGTAAGTACTTTAATAAAGAGAACTAGCTAGCATAATGTTATGGACTACATAAAAAAGGAATAGTAATAAATACTTTAGGTACCAAATGTTCAACCAAAATCCAATCATCTAATAACTAATTAATTCATGGTTTACTACACGGAACAGAAAAAACCAGTGGAAGTGCAATAGACCAAAATTACTATAGGAGCCGCTGTCGCCAAACTCATACAAATATACCGATAATCATATTATATTGCACTACAAAGAAAATCGTTTGATTTGTCGTTTTAAGTTTAGTCAAAACTAACCTACGTCACAGATTTGGAAACAAACCTTGACTTACTAGAAATAAGATTCATTTTGCGTTAGCGGAACAACGTATTTACGAGCTATAGTCACATAGATGCGATCCATCGATATCGATAGACACTCGTTATTTTGTTCATTCGCAAAAATAAAATTAAAAAAGGTAATTATAAAATTGAATAAAAGTACTGGGTATGTATGCCAGGGTGGAGCACGGTTGTATGAAGATTTTTTTTGCGAGTTTTTGATTTCTATTAGTGCGGAAATGGTGCCATATGTAAAAATGGAAATAAATATGACTTTATAAATAATCTAATAGACATTAAATTAATTAAAAGCACATTAAATAAAAATATTTTGCTTACTGTCTCAGTATTTTGTAGTACACTCCCATCTTTGATATTCGATGATGTAGGGGTTATTGAACCACTCGGTCCCCGCTCAGGCAATTCCGGGTCAATCCTTTTAGATCCATCAGCCGGATCATTTACACAAAGAGGAGTTGTGGTTCCTGGCTGGAGACAAAACGTATCCTGAAAGACATTATTCATGAATAAAGTACGTAGGAGTACTTAGTGAAAATATGTCACTAAACTCAAAATATTATACCCACCAGCCGAGAAATATCAACAAGCTCAACATTAGAAGCAGACGAGGCAGGAATGTGGTTCGAAACAGCCTAAAACAAATAATTAGGTACGTTAAGTAAATACAGACTTAGAAACCGACTCGCGATGCTCGCTCGACTTCTACAAACGAGTCTCTCATATTGTGTAGCGTCGCGCATCGGTTTCATAGTTTGTATTTAGGCTCGCCCGACTTCAACAAACGTGGACAAACTAAAATTATTTTTATACTTTGTAGTGGCGTTAGAAGTCGGTTTTTTAAAAAAAATTTTTTGCTAGTAGTAATGTACATGTAACTTAGTATATGACGCGCCATGGAAATAACAGAAAACCATACTCCCTCCCTATTTTCTATGGAAGCAACTCTGAAATCGTCTTAACTGTACCACAACAAAAAATTTTGGCCACTCGTTGATCTAATCAAAGCTATCGCAGTAAAAATATCGATAACTAGCTGAGCCCGGCAAAAGTTGTCCTGCTATTCTACAGTTCGGCCTTCGGCCTAAACCATGGTAGGTATTTCCTACCTCCATGGCCTAAACTGTCACAAATATTTCAAGACAAAATCAGCAAAATCGGTCCATCCATTCTCATTTTATAGCGGAAGAAATAGGGGTTTATTTTTATATATAAGATGAAGTTATTGATTCTTTCTCAATTTTAGAGTTTATCCCGTAGAATTTTTTTAATGTAAGTAAAGAATAGGTAGGGGAAGGTGGGGGAATTGCGGACGCCTAAGCGGAATCACAAATAAAACTCAAACTATTAATAATAATTAGTCAGTCTGTCTTTATTAATTATTAAACTATAGTTGTTTACCTATCAAATCAACATTAATTATTATATGAGATCAATCAACATTTATTAAATTTTAATCAAAAAAAACAACATCTATGTCCGTAATTACCCTTAGCTCATAGGGTAAATACGGACCAGTGCTGGGTTAATTGCGGACAACATGGGGTATTTACGGACGAGGTCCCATTTCATTTGCAGAATTCACAAACGTACCCTCTTGAAGAAGACCCAGCACTGCAATTCTCATGTGCCCAATTCTTACATTTTGAACACATAATCCAGTCTTCGGTGGGTGGGTCACAATATTTTTCCTGGCAATAAATGCAGGAATATTCATCATTTTCTTTATCACATTCAAAATTTTTTAAGTTTCTTACACCTTTTCTTTAGTGTTTTTTTGGTTTCTTATTTGTAGTTTTGGTCTTTTCTTGTTCTAGATTATTTCTCATGAAAGATTCACATTCTCTGTTATATGCTGTTTTTAGTGGGCCATGGAAAGTTAAATCTAAAGGCTGCATTCTATGGGATGTGTGAGGTGGCAAAGTTAAAAGATGAATAAAATTCTTGCGACAAAATTCGTGAGCTCTCAAACTATCGTGGCTTTCATGGTTGTCCAGTATTAGTAATAAATGATTTTCTGCAGATGGTTTTGCAAATGCTTTGAAATGCTGAAGCCAATCAACGAAAATTGATTCAGTTATCCAGCCTGAGTCAGAAACACAAGCCACCATATTACTATTACTGTCCTTCATAAGCAGTGCATTCATTCGCTTTCTTTTAAATATGAAAAATGGGGGAATGTATGTGCCTCCAGCATTAAAACAATTTATAACTGTGGTCAAGGAACCACGTTCTGCGCTGGTACATTTACCTACTTGTTTTAATTCTTTCGGTGCGAGAATCCTGGAATTTCGTTGTACAGTACATCAACATTGTAGATTGAATTCGACTTAAATTGGTATTTTATCATGAGTGTTTTTAAATTTTCAAAAAATATATCTGTTTCTTCTTGATTAAATGCTGTGATTCTATTTATTGAAGTAGCTTCTGGTCTTCGAAGTGATATATTGGGGTGTCTCGCCATAAATTTATAATACCAACCTATACCTGCCATTTTGGTATCTTTATTGAAGTCATTTGCTATGTTATTAGCAGCAGCAAAATCAAATGTTATTTTTTTTAGAGTAGGAATTGTTATCCCAAAGAAGGCTTTGCAAGATTTTAAAATGAATTCGACCAGATCGTTTTCTTGAGATTTATTAAAAACTGACTTCTTTCCTTTATTTCTTTATTTATTTCAATTGCTTCATGCACATGCTTACAATATTATTACATAGCACAAGCGTGCACAAGACGCCCTGTCAGGACATGGCAAATTCAAATAATAATTATTGTCCCCTTAATAAGATATTAATTACATTTAAAATTAAAATATTTACAATTGCTCATAAGTCATTAATAACGGCTAATTACAGAGTATAATAAAATGTCACAAATAATTTTAAACAATGTCAAATACTAAAATGGCCTTAAATATAATAGGAAAATAAAATATGTAAATATAAAATAAAATACAATTAAGCAATGTCAAAGGGGTAAGAGATAGCTAATACAGTCTTTAGGTATTATTATTTCGGAATGTCGCGACATTGAGGTCTTGCTCTCTAGTTAAATAGTTCTCTCACTTCGTAAAAGTTTTTTTGAATTAACCATTTCTTAAGCTTGTCTTTGAATAGATGGTCCCGCTTCTCATCTTTTATTATCTGAGGGAGTTTATTATAGATCATAATCGATCGGAAGTAAGGACCGCGGCCTGATAAGGCGAGTTTGTAGTGTGGTAGCAGTAGTTTATCCTGGTTTCGCAAGTTTTTGCCATCTGCAGTAATATCTTTCGCGATGTTGTAAAGGTGGTTATGCTTCCTAACAAATAGAGCCGTTTCAAGAATGTATGTGCACGGAAGGCTTAAAATTTTTTTGCTTAAAAAGTACGGCCTACAACTTTCGCGGGGTTTTATATTAACTAAAATTCGTACGCATTTTTTTTGCAGGATAAAGATGTCTTCCGCATTTGTACTTTCCCCCCATAAAACGATGCCGTAACGGAGCCATGCGTACGCATAACCGTAATAGGCGGTGAGCGCGGTCTCATAGTTCGTGCTGGCTTTAAGGATGCTAAGGGCATATATGAATCGCGAAAGCTTTGCGCTTAGGATTTCCACGTGGCCCTTCCAATTCATGTGGCTATCAATGGTGATACCCAGTAGTGTGAACAGGTCCACTTCTTCGAGCTTCGTGTTGGTCGCGAGTCGCTTGAGGTCGAGCGGTTTCTTTTGATGTGGCCGGAACTGTATGATTTTCGTTTTTTTTTAAGTTCATTTCCAGATGGTTAACTTCTAAATAATTTTGAATATTTAGTAAGCTTTCCGTAATGAGAGTTTCGCTTTCACGTTCATTGGAGCACGGGAATAGTACGGATACATCGTCTGCAAACATGATGCACTGTGATTGGGGGTTTAGATTTCCCGGCAAGTCGTTTATATATACTAGAAACAGGACACACCCTAGCACACTTCCTCTTTTTGGCATGGTACTAACACAGTCTTTTTTCACTTGATCAAATAGGGTCGCTCTGGGAATGCCATATTACTTCTCTGCCGCCTGTCGAAAAGGAGTCTTTTTCTCTTTAATTTCTTGCACAGCTCTTTGTAAAGTTTCAATGGTGTAAGCTGGTTCTTTTTTCTTAATATATTTTTGAGGCATCTGGAATATAAATATTGCTATAGGTTTAGATAGATTTTTTTGATTTAAATTAGATAATGGGATAATTACGGACGTCCGTATTTACCCCAGGCCATTTGTCCACAATTGACCCAAACGAGTTACAAAAAGTACAACAACAAAATTTTTAGGTTACCAAAATTTATCAAAGCAAACGGTTGTACTATTTACTCGTCATTAACATCGCAGTCGACAGAAAATATGAATTTTAACTGACACTATTCTTTTTTAATAACACTCAAAATAGTTAATACCAAAAGTTACATCAAAATCACAAAAAAAGTAAAATTTCAATTACTGACCTTGAAACGTGTGCGCAGCCGTCTGTCGGGAATGTTTGGTGGGCACTAAAGATGGCGGAACGTAACGCGTGATCGCGACGGCGGGACGCGGGCGGCAGGGATAGAGTAGATATATGTTAGTCCGTATTTACCCCGCGTCCGTAATTCCCCCATCGTCCCCTATATACCTATATTGTGAATGCACCCTAATACGGTCCTCGCCTAAGGAATATCAAATACCTAAGAAGAAATTATTTAAAAAATACAAAAACCTCACTGCCAGACACAGCCCAATATTTTAAGTGGCGACCAAGTTTGAGAGTAACTGATTCCAATAATGCATTATTTAATTTATTTGAAAATATGTATAAGTGACCGCCTTTCAGTGCTTTCGTCCCAATGTACTTACACGCCAGACAAAAGTGTGTATAGATAAAGGCAACAAACCTTTCGATATGATTCTATAGCATTCCGCAATTTTATTCTGTCCACCATGCGAGAGGCCAATTCTTTTAAATCATGGTCATTGGTTAGTAATAAATATTTCAATTCCATCCCCTGCTCTGAAAATTAGTAAAATATGGGTTATGGTGTGTGATAAAGAGGCACTGAAGATTAAAAAAAAAATCCTCTGTGCCCCTTTATCGACACCCGGACTGCGATATATGCAAGAATTCACTCAAAATGCACAACAAGCAAGACAACACATGAACACACAAAACATTAATAATTTAGTGCTCAGATAATGTAGGTAAGTAGGTACAGTTTGTGTAGGCAACAGAGATGCGCAGACCGATAAAAAACCCATACCTATTTAAAGTTATTTAAAGAAAAAACTTACCACTTAAGTGATCGTATAAATGTGCCAGCTCCGCTGCATCTAAAAACGATTTCAGGGCGTCGTCCATATTTGTAATTTAGTGAAAACACAACAACAAAACACAAAATGTCTACAATGATTTATATTACTAATGGTCTATAGTATAGACCAGGGATCACCAATTAGTTTTGCTAGGGGCCCGTTTTAAGAAATGAAATGATCATCGCGGTCCGCACAACATTTTATAGAAAAAAATTTATTAAACAAATGTAATTACAGAAATAACAAAGGTAGTTTATTACACATCAATGAGAAAAATGACATTTTTTGTTGCGGACTATCTGTCTGAATTTAGGAGTAAAATTGGTGCAAGCTATTGACATTAAATCCTGGAGATGTTCATCAGTAAGTCGAGATCGAAATTTATTCTTAATGAAGTTCATCTTCGAAAATGCTGCTTCACAAATATATGTTGACCCAAACAAAGTGAGAAGTTTCAAAGCTAATTTTTGTAGTTCTGGATATTTATTACCACTCACAAATTTTATCCAGAACTCTTCACTGGAAACTTCCGCATGTATGTGTTTTAAAACTGTGTTTTCTTGGAAATCGATCATTTCCATCTGCAGCGTAGCTTTATCACTCCCGAAAACAATTGCAGCTTCGTTGCTCCATTCACCATCAGGATGCAGAGAGTAAATGCTGCTGAGGATTTCTACAACATTCTCAATTTTCTTAAAATCTACGAATCTGTTTTTAAATTCCGATTTAAGATAAATAAATAAATAAATAAATAAATTGTTTATTTGTGAACAGAAAATTAATACAGTTATCTTAAAATTACCCTGGACCCCCAAACTAGGAAACCCGTGACTTATGAACGTTTTGCATTGGTCGGCGTCAATCTCGTTGTCACTGCTGATTATTTTATTTAAATTGGGAAAGTGTAAGCATTCATTACCAAGACCAAGATCATTAATAAAGAGATCGAGTTTTCGCGAAAAACTTTTTACTTCTGACATGAGCTCCCATACAAGCTTTCCCTTGCCTAGAAGTTTAAGGTTGAGGTCATTGATATGTTAAAAAATATCCGTCAAGAAAGCAAGGGCAGCTACATTTTCTCTTTCGTTTAGGAAATTTAAGTAGGCGTTTGCTGAAATCTGATTCTGATCACTGTTGAAAAGAAATGTCTTCAAGTGTTCTAAAATGCTGAAGAATCTTTCTAAAACGCAGCTTTTGCTTAACCATCTTACATTATTATGCAACAGTAGATCGTCATATTGTGCATCAACTTCTTCAAGAAATGATTTCAATTCACGATGTTTCAGTGATGATTTCGCACGAAAAAAATTTACTATTTTCATCACTTCTTCCATAATACGTTCAAAATGATGATTAAGTTTGCAGCAAAGCACAGTTTGGTGAATAATACAGTGATATGAAGTATTTTCTTGTAAAACTGATGACGGAGCATGTAAGGCTGTAAATGGGCGATTCTTTCGTTCCTGTTTCCTTTTTAAGGTCTTTTGCAACTTCTTCGTAGTAATAACATCGATTCCGCCTATTATCATATTCTGAGAGCTTCTTTGATCGATTAAAAAAGGTTGTTCTTGTTTTGGAACCTTTTTATCCTTAGGACAGATACATAAAGAGAAATCTTGCATGCTGCTATGTCAAAAAGTAACTTAAAACGCTTTGTCGAAAACTTTATAACTTTTCTAGCGGGAGCTTCTTGATAGATTTAAGCAGATTTTTGCAAATGATATGCTTTCAACATCTGTATCACTCTCGTTCGTGTTACTTTTGGAATGGATGCAGTTCGCCATATATTTTCAATTCTGGTGACCACTATATCTGCTATATCTAAAAATGTGGGCTCCTTTGCAGTTTCCAATTGTGACTTTTGTTGATATCTTGTCCATTCATAGTACTTCATTGCATCTTCATAAGTAGGAAGAAAGTTATCTTTCAGTTCACATATATCATCAAATAGAGGACATTTAAATACACTTCGCGTTCTCTGCATTTTTGATAACGAATAAGACACGAAATCTAGATACTTAATTTTAATAGGCAAGCGCGCGACTATGTTAAGCGCAAAACAATAACGCACTGAATGACGATTGACGAGTGACGACGCAACGAGGCTTGTTAACAGCTCCCTCCCGCACCTCCGCCGTAATAGATCATGCATTATTTTTCATTCATATCGAAAATAAACTATTTATTTCCGATGGTTTTGTGAAATATAATGGAACTTATATTAAAACTTATTATATTTACACGGCGTTGAACTTGAGTCTATAAAACAACTTTTGTAAAAGTTCAATGACATTGCGGAGGCTGTTACTGTAAACCAAGTCAAACAATATTTTGCATAGATAATTTTTAACCTAAAAGGCACAAAATATTTTTCACTATTAGATCATTGGAAACCGAAAAAAAAATTTCGCTCCACCCTAATGTATGCATGCCTTTTACAAGTATGCACAATAAATACTGCAACGTATGAAAATAATTAAATTTAATTTATTGCCCTTGAAATAAAACATAATTGTTAAGAAACTGGCGTTTCGAAAGTCTTATTTTAATTTTAATAAATGGTGCATGCGAAATTTATAATATATTTTTCGACTATTGCCTTCATCAAATCGGTAACGTGCCATGTTTGGGCGCAGGAACCAATTTGATGGGAGGCAATATCGTTAAATAAAAGAGTTCCTATAAACTTTCGTATTATTTGAGTTAGCGCAACTTCTTTCCGAAAAACTCTTATGTCAACGTTTTTTAAAAGTGTTTCTGCTGTTAGACCTCAGGTTTGACATATCTTTACGACATCTGGCGAAGAGTGTAAGAGTGTACAAGCCCCCTTGATCTTTAGCAATTATAAATTTGTGAAAGGGTTAAAAATGATGTGTCACTAATGCGTCAACACAGACATCACAGTTTATTTTTTTCATTAACATTCGGGCAATGTAACCAGCAATATGGCGTATTGCTTGATTACTGAAATAAGAAAAGTGCCCTCCTAGTTTTTCAATTTCTGAATCGTCCTCAATTTGATCGTATTGTGACATATCTTGAGACATACTACTCCTGTTTATCCTTTCAACAGCTGACGAACAGTTAAGAATTGAAATTTCTTCTAACGCAACACATTTGCCTTTGTTACTGTTGGTATCTTTTAATTGGACATGGATTAATAATTTTTTTTATAAGCAGATATAAATTGTCTGGCAGTCGGGTTATTGTTTGCCCCGCCCAGAAAAAAGCTCTAAGTAATCTTGACTTAATTTGTAAAATGGTAAATATAACAAAATTTTGGTTTTGATCAAACTTGAATATAAATGTTCTAAGGCTTTTGATACACCCCAAAAAGCCTAAGAATCCGGTTTTTCTCCTACTATTAATTAAAAAAGTACGATTTTCCGTTCTTAAATTGCTGATATAACCCGATGCTTCACCTAAGAAATAAAAAATTTTGTTCGCGTTCTCTTCCTTAAAAGCTTTTTTAAACCCGAATAGTAAATTTCTTGAATTAAAAATATCAAAGAGATTATTGCAAATGATCAAAAACTTTTCCATGGGCTCGCTGTCATGAAACGAATTTATTCCCGATTGTCTACAAAATTTAACATATTCTTCAAAATTTAACAACCTCATTAACACTTGTGCTAAAAAGTTGAGTAGCTAACTTTACCTTCGACTCTAACGAAAGAATTCGTTATGAAAGTTAATATGGCGATCTCTTAATTTATTTGACAAATGAAAGGTTTCGTTGTTTTGTACTTTATTTAGTTCAACGAGATGTTGCCATTGAATATTTTTTCCATCTTTGTCTACAAGAATTTTGTACATTTCTAATGTGTTTCTTAATAATTTTATCATGGATGTTCAAATTTTATTGGCTATGATTTTACAGTTAGGAATAGAAAGGCGACAAAGATTGTTAATGTATATGAGGAATAGTGTAGGACCCAAAATACTACCCTGGGGGACACCGAAGGTAAGAGGTCGATCATCACTAAGCTGCTCATTTATCTTAATTTGCTGTGTTCTATTAGTAAGGTAGTCCTTAAAAATGTCTAAAGCTACACCCCTTATACCTATTTTTTCCAGTTGAGACAAAAGTATGGGGATTGAAACCGTATCAAAAGCTTTTGATAAGTCTAGAAGACGCCTATACATTTTAATTTATGGTCTAAAGCTCTACTATTATTTTCAGTTAAATCAAGGGCGGCATCTTCTGTACTTTTACCTTTTCTAAACCCATATTGATTCGCTGATAATATATTCTGGGTTTCTAAGTAGCCAACTAATCTGTTGTTTAAAACCTTTTCCAATATTTTGGATAGTGCAGTTAAAATTGAAATGGGTCTATAATTATTAACGCTGCTTTTATCTCCACTTTTATGAACTGGAATAATCAAAGCTTTCATAAAACATTGCGGAAAAATACCCTTAGCTAGAGATAGATTACAAATATAGGAAATGATTGGGGCAAGAGTACAACAGCTAGCTTTTAGAACTTTGGCTGGGATTCGATCCCACCCAACTGTACAATTTGCTTTAAGATTTAATATGATATTCACTATTTCATTTTGATCTACTCAGGGCCGTCTTAGCACATTTGCCGCCTGTAGGCTATTCAAATTTTGCCGCCCCCTCAACCCATCCCATCCGGCTTCACCTCAGCCGTTTTTTTTTTGGCCTGGCCTGAAGGTATAATATTAGGTGGTGTGGTCCCACCCACACCTATGTCGCAAACAGTCTTACATCCGAACCTGTCGTCGGTTCTCGTCGGATGTCGTCAATTCATCAATCAAAAAACACGTAATTATTAAACTTAATCCTTCACCTTACATTTACTTTGACTTATTCAAGGGTTTTGGTTTTAGAAATAAAAGTGACTAGTTTGATTTGATATTTGTATATTTCTGATCAAAATTAATATAGAGAGAAGAAACTGAGTTGTTATTTAGGGCTTGTGAAGCAATACCCGGACAGTCCATTCCTAAACTAGCTTACATGGGAAAAAGGCTGTCCAATTCCAAAAAACCCATGAAGCACCATACATTATACCTCTTAATTAATATGTACACGCACTTATACATCGAGCATTAATTATCATACTAATGTATCAAAATATGTTGAGACAAAGCACACACAGGCATGAAATGGCTATTTACACAAATCATATTACCTCCTCAGGTAATTCAAAGAACAAAACTTAGTCTAGTTTTATAACACGAGTTGATTTTGTTATTCGATTCTTTATATAACGTTTGGCAAGGTTAAGCAAGCTGATTCCATTTCTATATATTCGTTATCTAGCGACAACGGCCTTCGTATGTAAGTGCGGAAACATTTCCTTACTAGGTGAATACATTGTATAAATAATAAGCATATTATTATAGTAAACCCGATTGATGCAATTCCCCAGCTTAACGCTGTCCACTCGACCGTCACCCCACTCTGTCGCTGATGATGTAATATTTCCATTGCAGTGTCGGGATGCATGATCAACAGTTAAAGTAACCTTTCAGCAAAGCCCCGTGCTAAATTGACTAAGGGCGGATTCGACCAAACTAGCATTTATCCTCGAATAACTAAACGAGGAATAAATTTACTCGACATTTTTAATCTGGAGTAACGTCAAAGTCGTTTTTCCAAGCAATCTATGGTTTAACTATACTTCGATTAACTAAGCCCGATTATCAGAACGAATCTGAACGAATGAGTGAAAGACGTATAACCCGGAAAAAAATGTTGCTCCAAAAGTGTATGGCATGAAGGCTTATATTCTGGCTCTCATTTTTGGCGGTTTTTATTGTAGGAATATGGCAATGGAGGGAAGGATAGTCATCTGTCGCCTGACGCCCACGCCTGTCAATGTCAAACTTTCGACAATTTCGCTGCTTTTTTGTCACAGTTTTTTGTTGTATTTTAATTAGTTTTTTTTTTAAATGAGTGATGACAAGAGAAAACGGAGCCCAAATTGGTTACCATCTGAAAAAGAACTGTTATTTGAACTTGTGAAAACCCATTATGACATCGTTGAAAATAAAAAAACGGATGGGGTGACGCAGCGGGCGAAATTAGCGCAATGGAAAATTATCGCCGACAAATATAACAGCCGCACAAGTTACAGTAGTCGTACTGCAGAAAATCTCAAGGGTCAGTGGGAGAATATGAAGAAAATGGCAAGAAAGGATGCGGCTAGAAGAAGGCAGCACTTCATACAAACAGGTTAGCACTGTGTACATTTCATATTTACTTAAGTTGACCCCTGCTTGTAAAAAGTACACACAGAGTGCAAAATTTTAAGGCTTTGTGAAAAACAAATTCTTACTGCCTTTTTTGCCACCGGCATAACTAGTAATAAGTACTTTTAGGAATCAGAAGTAGGTTTGATTAAAAAAAACAAGATTGAACACGCCTATTTTAATATACACTTCTTAAATTAATCACGATGTAATTCTTAAGGAAAAACAGTAATCAAATTAACAGAAAAACACACAGAAATACACAATTATACTGAGACACGGTTCACCCACTGCAGATCACGTCGACACCAGACCAACAACCTGCGATCGCTCGCAACGCAAAAGTGCAAAAGTGCCCGATTCTGAACAAAAGCGCCATATTTATAAAAGTTGGTCGGGTGACGTCGCAACCTACGACGGTGGGGGGTCTATTTCCGCTATTACGGCCTTCCTGCGTGCGTGCCGTCCCGGCAACGCTTCCACATTGGGCAGCTTCCTCAGGAGCGTCCACAAGCGCTAGGGCCCGGAGGCGCCAGGAGACTTGCATTGGCACCCTCTTCGATGTCAACCTCTGGGTCAGGAGCAGCTGATGGATCTGCACTGGCATCATAGTCATCACTGTCGGAATCTGGTTAAGAGACACAATGGTTAGAGTATTGAACAGAGAACCAAAAACCTATTCTGTCATCCATCACTCATCCGAGGCCCTCTTACAATCCTCACACATAGCACACTTAGCTATTGGTTGCCTAAATCATGAACTCATGCGTTCTCAACACGTAAACATACGTCGTCACTCATCACTCAACAGTTATACATATACGGAGTTTTGCAAGGCTTCTAAACACGTAAACATACGTCGTCACTCATCACTCAACAGGTATACATATACGGAGTTTTGCAAGGCGCCCTGCTTATGGAAAAGACAACCCCCCCCTCTCCGGCCGGAGCCCCCCGCATCATAAAGACGCGCAGGCCGAAGCCTCCCGCACCAGGGGTGCGTACACAGGCCGAAGCCTCCCGCACCAGGGGTGCGTACCCAGGCAGAAGCCTCCCGCACCAGGGGTGCGTACACAGGCCGAAGCCTCCCGCACCAGGGGTGCGTACACAGGCCGAAGCCTCCCGCACCAGGGGTGCGTACACTGGCCGAAGCCTCCCGCACCAGGGGTGCGTACACAGGCCGAAGCCTCCCGCTCCAGGGGTGCGTACACAGGCCGAAGCCTCCCGCACCAGGGGTGCGTACACAGGCCGAAGCCTCCCGCACCAGGGGTGCGTACACAGGCCGAAGCCTCCTGCATCACGCAGATACACAGGCGCGCAGCACAAGAGGTGCGGCGCAGGCAGGCGCGCAGCACAGAGGTGCGGCGCGGCCTCACGCCACTAGCAGTGGCCAGGCGCGCAGCACGAGAGGTGCAGCGCGGGCAGGCGCGCAGCACAGAGGTGCGGCGCGGCCTCACGCCACGAGCAGTGGCCAGGCGCGCAGCACGAGAGGTGCAGCGCGGTCAGGCGCGCAGCGCAGAGGTGCGGCGCGGCCTCTCGCCACGAGCAGTGGCCAGGCGCGCAGCACGAGAGGTGCAGCGCGGTCAGGCGCGCAGCGCAGAGGTGCGGCGCGGCCTCACGCCACTAGCAGTGGCCAGGCGCGCAGCACGAGAGGTGCAGCGCGGGCAGGCGCGCAGCACAGAGGTGCAGCGCGGCCTCACGCCACGAGCAGTGGCCAGGCGCGCAGCACGAGAGGTGCAGCGCGGGCAGGCGCGCAGCGCAGAGGTGCGGCGCGGCCTCTCGCCACGAGCAGTGGCCAGGCGCGCAGCACGAGAAGTGCAGCGCGGTCAGGCGCGCAGCACAGAGGTGCGGCGCGGGCAGGCGCGCAGCACAGAGGTGCGGCGCGGCCTCACGCCACGAGCAATGGCCAGGCGCGCAGCACGAGAAGTGCAGCGCGGGCAGGCGCGCAGCACAGAGGTGCGGCGCGGCCTCACGCCACGAGCAGTGGCCAAAGCCCTTCGCATCATATGCGCAGTCCTTACACACAGTTAGGTAACTAAACAGAAGAAGAAAAGACTGGGAGTACTTGATGACGAAGACTTGGTCGTTGACTTGGAAAACTCTAGGAGGGTGTCGATGACGATTAGCCCGAGTGTCTTGTTTGTCCTGATTAGATTTCAGCAAGCTTCTAGCTCGGCTCCTGACTACTTCAATTAAGAAATCTCAGATGTAATTTTGGACAAAGGCCTTAGTGACTGTCTTTGCCCGGGATAAATCCTTTAGGGTGTAGATCTCAAAACATAAAAATTTAAAAATTCTCTCTTTACCAAGGTAGATCTCATCATACCCATCTATCAAAAGCTCTTGTCAACAATGCTACGCAGGCGCGTAGTCATACCTGCTACTCAGCATACTAGATGTCAAACATACAGCATAAATCTTATGATGATATTCCATCGTCACCATTTTCTACAAACACATAAAAAGAAATTATAACACTTGCAGCGTACTTTGAAGCAAAGATTTTTGATACTGGTTTGAAGATAATTCATGTTGCTGTTGTTCGTTTTATGAAATCAAACAATTGCTCCAGGTGCAAGCGTGCGCTCAAGCACCGAGAAGCAAATAGACTGAATTGACAAGAATAGTGTAATCAACATTGAGATAGCTTCAAAGCTCAAAGTCATGAAATAAAAGTTCAATGCATTACGGATACTAAAATTTGGACTTCCACTATCCATAATGCATTGCCAGAACACAGTTGTGTTTCCAAATCAGAGTAGAATTTGTAATACATTTACAAGCTTCCGCCCTTCCGCCTTACGCTTACGAGGTGCGGCGCAGCCACCCGCCACGAGCAGTGGCCAGCGCGCAGCACGAGGGGTGCGGCGCAGCAGCCCGCCACGAGCAGTGGCCAGCGCGCAGCACGAGGGGTGCGGCGCAGCAGCCCGCCACGAGCAGTGGCCAGCGCGCAGCACGAGGGGTGCGGCGCAGCAGCCCGCCACGAGCAGTGGCCAGCGCGCAGCACGAGGGGTGCGGCGCAGCAGCCCGCCACGAGCAGTGGCCAGCGCGCAGCACGAGGGGTGCGGCGCAGCAGCCCGCCACGAGCAGTGGCCAGCGCGCAGCACGAGGGGTGCGGCGCAGCAGCCCGCCACGAGCAGTGGCCAGCGCGCAGCACGAGGGGTGCGGCGCAGCAGCCCGCCACGAGCAGTGGCCAGCGCGCAGCACGAGGGGTGCGGCGCAGCAGCCCGCCACGAGCAGTGGCCAGCGCGCAGCACGAGGGGTGCGGCGCAGCAGCCCGCCACGAGCAGTAGCCAGCGCGCAGCCCTCGGCGCGGCCTCAATACGGCAGAATACAGCGCCAGCCCACGGGCCACGGCAGTAGCATGCAGTACTTCTCGCACTCACGATATTATGTGAACAAAATTAAAAATATTAGTTAGCAAACTTACAAGTTAGTCACTCAGTTTATTAAGAGGTTTTGTGCGATCTACCTCCAATCACAAAATCAAACGAAAAATTCGCAAAATGTGAAGATTTGGGTCAAAATTCGAAATGTAGTAATGTTGGGTGGGTCTTACCGAACCGTATGGCATCTACAAACCGGTCCGTGATAGACGGCGGTGTACCTTCACTCGCTGCGCAATCCAAACCAGATCACAGCACGTGCTCCTCTCGGACCGCGTCCAGCGGCGGTGGTGTATCGGGATCACGCGCACGTGGTAGCGATGACGCAGACCGCTCGGGCGACGCGACAGCTCGTCCGAGTTGCGACGCGGCGAACCAAGGTCAGCGGCGTGCGACGCCGGCGACGCGTTTTCCGCGCCTACCTTATTTTCTAACGTAGTAAGACGCGTTAGCACTGCACTTAACACATTTCTTAAACTACCTTCCGGTGTACGTAATCGCGATCGAGTATTGAGATCCCTACGGCGAGACCTCGATCGAGGCTTATGTCGGCGTCGGCGCGATCTGCTACGTGTGCGCCTAGCACTGCGTGATCTAGCACTTCTCTCACGCGAACGGGGTGAACGTGGCATTATGGGTTAACTGATTACTGTTTGTCGCAGCACGTGGGTTTTTTAGTTATTTTACGAATCCCAATTCTGATTTTAGGAATCAGAAGTAGGTTTGATTAAAAAAAACAAGATTGAACACGCCTATTTTAATATACACTTCTTAAATTAATCACGATGTAATTCTTAAGGAAAAACAGTAATCAAATTAACAGAAAAACACACAGAAATACACAATTATACTGAGACACGGTTCACCCACTGCAGATCACGTCGACACCAGACCAACAACCTGCGATCGCTCGCAACGCAAAAGTGCAAAAGTGCCCGATTCTGAACAAAAGCGCCATATTTATAAAAGTTGGTCGGGTGACGTCGCAACCTACGACGGTGGGGGGTCTATTTCCGCTATTAGTACATATTATTTATGTAAAATTAACCTATTCATACTTTTTTTAACAGGTGGAGGCCCACCATTACCTCCAAAAAAGGAGGATCCATTACTTGAGAAGATTATAAGCCTTATTTCTACAAGTGCTGTTGGATTATTTAATCCATATGATAGCGACTCCATTGTTCCTGTAACAGAGGACCAAGCAGAAGTACATATAATAAACTAGTAGGGTGCGTGGGGGCGCGGGCCACATGTGGCCCGCGTGCTGTCTTCCCCCCTATTTGACTTCCAACTTTTAGTCACTTCACCATTCGCCTTACATTTCCTATGGATAAAAAAATCCGCCATATTGGATTTTTTTTTCTATCCATAAAATAGACCTTTGTGTCTTGATCATTTCTTGTCTAGAAACCGTTCTTCCATCTTTAATACTTTCCGAGATATCGACGATATTCGTATGGCGGCCATTTTGAATCCGCCATTTTAAAATTTTTTTCAGCTCACTGCCAATTGAATGACGTTTCAAATGACATTTGGTCGAGCACCCTCCACCTATCTTCGATATCCTGGCTGTGCTCTTCACCTGTCTCCGAAATCCTCACTCATCAGCTCTCTCCGTATTTTTCCTCCGATTTAATTTTTTTCTTTTATACGACCTCATTCATGAAAAATTTTTTTTTCATACAAAATTGTTCAGGAGAGGTGATCAATGAGTCAGTCAGTCAATCAATCAGTGAATCAGCACGAGTAGCTATATATATATTAACTAGTAGGCCGCGTGAGGGCGCGGGCCACATGTGGCCCGCGTGTTGTCTTCCCGCCTTTAAAAAAATCCCTTTAAAATTCCCCTTATATTTTGTATGGAAAAAATAAATTCCGCCATTTTGAATTTTTTTTCTGTCCATCGAATAGACCTTTGGGTCCTGATCACTTCTTGTCAAGAAACCGTTCTTCCATCTTTTATACTCTTCGAGATATCGGCGAAATTCGTTTGGCGGCCATTTTGAATCCGCCATTTTGAAATTTTTTTCAGCTCACTGCCAATTGGATGACATTTCGAATGACATTTGGTCGAGTACACCCCACCTATCTGCAATACCCTTGGCTGTGCTCTTCACCCGTCTTCGAAATCCTCACTCATCAGCTCTCTCCGTATTTTTCCTCCGAATGAATTTTTTTCTTTTATACGACAACATCCTTGAAAAAAATTTTTTTCATACAAAATTGTTCAGGAGAGGTGATCAATGAGTCAGTCAGTCAATCAATCAGTGAATCAGCACGAGTAGCTATATATATAGTAACTAGTAGGGTGCGTGGGTGCGCGGGCCACATGTGGCCCGCGGGCTGTCTTCCCGCCTATAAAAGTATCACAATCGTCAGTCGTCATCCCTTCTGATATTTTTCTCTGTGAATCAATACTCGCCATACATTTTCTATGTAAAAATAATTTCCGCCATATTGGATTTTTTTTCTACCCATCAAATAGACCTTTGGGTCCTGATCACTTCTTGTCAAGGAACCGTTCTTCCATCTTTTATACTTTCTGAGATAATGGCGAAATTTGTTTGGCGGCCATTTTGAATCCGCCATTTTGAAATTTTTTTCAGCTCACTGCCAATTGGATGACGTTTCGAATGACATTTGGTCGAGCACCCCCCACCTATCTTTGATACCCTTGGCTGTGCTCTTCACCCGTCTCCGAATCCTCACTCATCAGCTCTCTCCGTATTTTTCCTCCGAACGAATTTTTCCTTTATATACGAAATGGTCATTCAAAAAAAAGTTTTTCATACAAAATTGTTCAGGAGAGGTGATCATTCAGTGAGTGAATCAGCACAAGCAGCTATATATATAGTAATGAAGACCTGCCAGAACCACTATCAACACAGTATAAAGGTCAGCTTAATTCTCAGGTCATTTGGATTATGAGCCTAGTTATGTTAGTTCAGGTAGGTATATGTAGACTTCCAGATGCTGATCAAATACAATAGATGTCTTATAAAAATCACAAACAACAAAAGACTTTATTCTTTCGTATATAATTAAATATTAATAAATTAGTAGGTATATCTATTGGCAAGATTTTAATCATAATTACAAATTTTTACAGATATTGAAATGCCACCAATAGTGGTAGCTGTTGAGGACCAAAATGTTGAATTAGTGAGTGACACACAAGAAAATGAAAACAAGGTAATTTATTATTATGTGTATTATAAATAGGTATAAATTGTGCAGTACTTTCTGCACTCTGCTGCAAAAACCATTATGATTAAACTTTCCTCTTATACTCTTATGTACTATCATATAAAAAAGCTATGTATATGAACATTATAATGTATAGATATCATGGAAGAGATTGTAAATCGATGCTATTTTTCTTTCTTTTAGGATTGGAGTGATTATACCCCTAAAATGTTGAGAAAACCTGTATCTACACCACTTCGCTTCAGTTGTAATGAGGAAGCGGAAAAAAGTAAGAAAACTTGGACATCAAGACGACGTCCAACTTATGCACCTTCAACATCATCATTGCAAAAATTGCATGAAAGGAAAATTGAAGCAATTGATGCACAACAGAGAGTTGCTGAGAGTGAAAATAAACGGGCTAGTGACCATCATGAACTTGATCTACAAATAAAAAAAGAGAAATTAAAACAAGAAAAATTGAAGAGTCGTATTCATTTACTAGATTTAAAATTGAAGAAAAAACAATTATCAAATGCATCATGTTCGTGCAACATTTCCATTTAACATTTTTTTTACTTAGCCTAATAATAATTTGCTTCTCACAGCATATAAATAAAAAACCCTTGTTAATAATTACAATTCACTATCACTTTGATAAAAATCACTTTGATAGTGTGTTGTAATTATTTGTTTTGATTTTATATAGACTAGTTTCTTGGGATGGAAAAATTAAAATATGAAACTACATACTTTTTACTTATTTATTCATACCAAACTTTGAAAATAATTAGCTATAAGATCACTGCGTGTACGCCATTGACCAGGTGTTTGCTGCACTTCAATTCCTTGAATTATCTGGCCATCACTTATAATTTGCTCCCATGACGCAGGCATCACAAGTTGTGGGTCATCAGCAGGTAAGGTTTCTCCTCTATGGCGTAAAATATTATGAAGAACTGCAGTTGCTACTATAATCGTCATTGCTTTTTCTAATTTTACACGTATGCCTAAGGCTAGTAAAGGGAATCTCCTCTTCCATATGCCATAGCTTCTTTCAACTGGATTTCTTGTCCTTATTTGTGACTCATTGTAGAGCTGTTCAGCTGGTGTTTGTGGATTTTCCAATGGCGGCATCATGTATGATTTTGAGGCATACCCACCATCAACCACCAGAATTGCATCACCGTAGCGACCATCTTCAAATCTAGCTTTAATTACACTATTGTTGAATATAGTGCTGTCGTGACACGCCCTGGCCACCTAGCTACAATGTCGGTTATTTCCAAATTAGCATTGCAAATAGTTTGCACATTAATTGAAAAATACCCTTTTCTATTCCTATATAGTTCGGCTTGTTCGGTTCCTACCTGACTTCTGAGTGGGACAAATGATAATTTTATATGTGTGCAATCCATTGCTCCAATCACTCGAGGAAATCGCGCAATTTTGTAAAATTCGTCCTGTTCCTTCTTGATCTCCTGTTGAGTGGTGGGAAATTTTATATATTCTTTGTGTAGAGCAGCAATTGCTGTACTGACTCTGTGGATTATTTTATTTGCAGTAGGTGCACTCCATCCACAAAAGTCTCCAATACCCATTTGGGTTGAACTGGTAGCATAATATCTCAAAGTGCCCAACAGTTGATTAATAGGTGAGATAGAAAAGTTGCTGTAAAAGAACAAACAAAATCTTTATGTAAGACAAAAAGGAGTTTTTTATTAGGTAAGTAATTATCAGGAGCACTTATTTTAGGTAGGTACATTACTAGATTTTACCCACCGCTCGGAAACATATTCCAAGCTGTGTTCAATTTTTGATAGCAATGATAAAGTTGCTTCTTTGCTCAAACGAAACCTGATCGCAAAATCATGATCATCGTAGTAGTGAAACAAATCCATTCTTTCTTTTATCCACCTTGGACGTCTTATTACTTCTTCGTCACTATCACTTTCTTCAATCATATTTAGTAAACGTTGCATTTTTTAACATATAAAATGTTAGGTTATCCACAGATCCACAGAATAAGTTCCTTTACTCCACGCAAAATGGCGGTGTAACAATTTACCCTAGAATAGGCGCACTACTCGTAGAATAGTCTATGGTAAAACGTAAATTAGATTTACTCTCCGATAACTTGCTATTAATCTGAGTATAAAAATTTACTCGCGTTTGGTCGAATCCGCCCTAAGTAACTCTAAGCAAAATTATCTCGTGTTATAATATATATATATGAAAATTAGTTGTACATTACCAAATCATGTAGTGCCTCGTACAGTTGACGCCTCTTTACACAAATTTAATTTATCGATTGTTGTATTATTTATTTCTAAGGTTTTAACACGTACTGACAAAAGATTATGAGACTTTACATAAAACAAAACACTGACGCGATATCGTGACTTTGAGAAAAAGACTCGTCGATGGTGGAAAGCCCCGCGACTGCTCAAAACCGGAGAGTGTTCTGAGTTGGAGATCGGACTTGGGTGATTCGAGTTGACTGGTCTCAACCGAAGGCCCCGGACTTGAATGAATGAATCTCCGCTGGTCACCTCCTTTTTCTCGTCACGAATCTCGCTCCCACTGCAAACAGAATTTTGAAACGCCCAAGTAACTTTGTCTAAATGCGTGATTTTTACGTCATCCATTTTGGAAAAAGCCACGCCCTTTTACTTTAGAACGAGAGCGCAATATATGCCCGTCTCTCCATTTTTTTTCTAACACATCTGGTTGCAGTTTAGCTACGATATTCTAGAAATTTTATTTCCTTTGGCGCAATTGCCTGACATTTCAAAGAATTTATGTCTTCCTTTAATGGCTAAAAGACTCATGTGGCCCTTTGTCTTAAGTGCACAGCTGAGTTTCTAATTTCTTTCGAGATTTGAAATTTATTTTTGTTTTAATGGCTCTAAACCTTTTTTTTCTTTTGAGCCTCGCTTGTTAAGTGAACGTCAAATGTGGCACTTTCCAAAACAGATTTTATGAGAGGTTTTACGCAATCTCATTCCACGAAACTGCATTGTATTTTATTACAAAAAAATCCTTAACAGCATGGCTAGTTTTGCCGTCTTGTTATTTATTTTCCACGAAGAATCAAAAAAAATATTGCATCGCATACGAGTTACCATGTCATTAAGACGACCAATATTATTACATATAACACAATAATAATAATGATAAAATATACACTAAATAAAAATGCAATTGGTTAATTTTGAATAATATTTTTATTGAGATCAATTAATTTACTTACACTAAATGATATTGTTAAGTTTTCATTTGGTTAATTTTTGTTAATATAGAGTTGAGATCAATTAACTAAATATACTTTATTTTAAATGCCTTGAGGCTTTTAAATTGACTTTTTGCGGGATTTCATTGCCGCAAAATCATCTATAATATCTTCGAAAGACAATTTATTCATTACATCGGTTTCAATGGATAAAAGTGCCAGTGCATTTAGCTTATCTTGACTTAAAGCGGATCTGAGGTAATTTTTGACCCGCTTTAAGCAAGAAAAGCTTCTTTCACCCGAACAATTTGTAGCGGGTATGCATAACGCTATACGGATTGCTATTTCTAAATTGGGATACACCGCCTCTAAATTCAGTTTTTTTTAAAACGAAGATAGATTCTGAAGTGATTTGGATTCCGGTTTATTTAAAATCTGTGATGAGATGAAGCCTTTCCAGTGAATGATTTCTTGCACTATATCCGTTTCTATGTCGTTAGGATATGTTTGTTCTAACGAAAGTGCTTTTTCTGTGAGGGTGTGTATTTCTAACTCGTCTATTTTGGTAATAAATGCAAATTTTTCATTATAACTGGCATACGCCTCCTGTCTTTTTTTTAATCCTGTTACTAGCCTATCTACGAAGAATGCGTCACTCGCAGTCATTATATATATTATATTTTGCTCTTCTGGCGTTTCGTCAAATTTTCTCTTCCTTCTCTTTCCCATGTCTTTACCGTATTGTTTGCATATGCTTAAGTCTATTGCTTTATCTTCAAAATATTTTCAAAAAAAAACTGACGCAGTGATTCATATTGATCAGCAACGGTTACCAAATCTACGGTTGAAGACTGAATTTGAACATTTACTTGATTTATTCTTTGCAAAAAATCATTCCACACTACAACCATTACCGCCGTTTCCAGTTTTTCTAAATTAGAAAGTATTCCCGCCGCTTCGTTTCGAGTTACAGGTTTTTCAGTAGAATCGTCCTTAATTGATTCCAAAGTTTCAAGAACTTTGTGCCAAGAATCTCTCAAACTTTTACACGCGTCCTCCCTAGCTGACCAACGTGTCAGATTCACTCTTTTTAGGGTATTGCCTTTCCCGATTGTACTCGTTAATTTTTGCCAGCGATGTGTCGAGCTTGCAAAAAAAAAACGTAAATTTCCTGTAGTAGCATGAAAAATCGACAAGCCTCTGTACACGATTCAGCAGCAGCACATGCCGCTAAATTTAGAGAATGGGCAGAACAAGGCACGTAATCGGCAAAAGGGGCTTCGTTTTTAATCTTTGCCTGTAAGCCGTTGTATACGCCAGACATGTTCGCCGCGTTATCATAGGACTGTCCACGACAGTCTTCAATATTTATTCCTAGCGTTTTGAGTTCCGTAATAACGGCAGAAAACATTTCTTCAGCCTTATGCCCGACTGACGGCATAAATTTGAGAAATCTTTCACACGGTTCGCCTGTATTTAAGACATATCTAACGACAAGAGTAAGTTGATCCACGTGTGCTAGATCTGGTGTTGAATCAATGATCAGGGAAAAATATTTCGCTGTTGTTATCTCGTTTCCAATTTGTGTCAAGACTTTTCGGCCCATCAAAAGAATTAACTCATCACAAATGTTTTTTGAAAAACCCTGAAAGCGAGGCCTCTTGAACACAATCGCTTTACAACGGCATCAACCCTTTTCAGAACTTTTCTCCAATAAGCAATTTCTTCATCAATCTGAACCTGCAGTGATGTGTCAATTCGGCCATGAATCTCACTTCTAGCTTTCAAACTAAGGATACTTGTTTTGTGTCTAGCAGAATTTTCATGCTGAGCTACTCGTTTTTCTGCATTTTTCCAGTAATTAAATCCTTCGTTTTCAAATTGAGTTCTATTTTCCAGTGAGCCAAATGCCAAACACGCTCCGCAATAAACAGTGATAAACAATACTTTCGGAATAAACTAGCCAAGCTCGGTCTTTCAGTAGATCATCTACTGAAATAATAATACCAAAAGAATTTATCGGGGACAAAGAATCCACCGTATTCGTGTCAGAAAAATAAATTGGTTGTAAGGAAATTTGAGTTGCCAAGGTGGAACCGACTTCAACAAATGTTTTATTGACATGAAGATTGAGAGAAGTTTTGGGGTCTGGATGAAGTCTTAATAGCTCTAGAGCAGGAGAGGAACATGCGCTAATATTTAACATCCCCTTAAAACCACTTTCCAAGTACCCTTAGTATTGCCTTTAGCATTTTCGAATTCTAGTCTTTCATGATTTCGCTTTAATCGCTTTAACAGGTTATTACAAAAGTTTTTGTAACGATAATACGTCGTTTTTTAAATTTCGTTATCTGGTGAAGCTTTGTGTTTTTTATGTAAACGATCTCGATGTCTGATGCACCTTAAAAGCCCAGGGGTAATCCAAGGTTTAATTATAACTGTATTACGTGAAGTAAATATTTTCTTAGTATTTGCATCTATGATGTCAGAGTGTTGACTAGCAAACTTGCCGCGACGTTTGGATCGTGCGAATTAGTTATAGTATTAAAATTATGTTCATCAATGGTATTTTTAACACTGGTGTAATCAATGACATATAGTTGTTTAGCAATCTGCTGTTTAGGAATTTTCATGTCGACACTGACGATTACAGGAGAATGATCAGTAACCGATGCATCCATTATTAATGTTGTACTTTTTGATCGTGTATTTATTAACATATGGTCTATACAACTTTTGTCGTGAGTTGGAAAAAGGTGAGAAGGCAAAAGACTATGACTACTAATAAGATTCAGGTATTCGTCAGAACGATTGTCAGTACTCGTTGAAGAAATATCTATATTTATATCACCAGTAACAATGAGAGACTTACAATGTGTCCAGTGTCCAATTAGTTACTACCATATTAAAACTATCTAAAAAATTATTTATTTGATAAAACGAGGGCGATCTGTACATAGCTATAACGCATAAATTGTTTTGAAAATTACACATTATGGAGCTCGCATCGAGTATAGGTGGATAGGTAATAGTGAATTTTAGTTCGTTTTTAACATATAAAATGACTCCGTCACAGCGATTAATTAAATCTTTAGATTGAAAGGACGAATAGCCGCTTAAAGAAGGTATTTCTGTAATATTCTTAAGCCAACACTCTGTCAGAACAATTACATCTAGTTGTAAGTTAATCCGCTTCAATAGAACAAGTAGGCTATTAAAATTTGTGTTTACACTACGAATATTCATGTGAAAAAATTTTAATGACTTACGGTTATCAGGAATATACTTGGTGCACAGATCAGCTTCACACAGATATGACGTCATGTTACCCAAAAGTTGAAGTTCTGTACTTATAAGGTCAGAATCCAGAGTTATAAGCTAAATAAATGATGGACAAATTATAAAGGAACGGCAATTCAAAGCAAGAGGCAAAAAATACTTGGTAGGTATGGCAATAGTACAAGCATAAGCAGACAATACAAAGCAAAGTTTTAAAACTGGTGGAAAAAACCGGGGTGTATGAGTTTGTGTAGTAATTATATTTATAGTATAACTAGTAGGGTGCGTGGAGGCGCGGGCCATATGTGGCCCGCGTGCTGTCTTCCCCCCTATTTGCCGTCCGAATTTTAGCCTCTTATTATTAAAAAAATTAATTCCGCCATTTTGAATTTTTTTTCTATTCATCGAATAGACCTTCGAGTCTTGATCACTTCTTGTCAAGAAACCATTCTTCCATCTTTTATACTTTCCGAGATACAGCCGCAACATGTGGACAAGCATTGTCATGCAGAAGAATAATTTTTTCGTGTCTAGAATAGTATTGAGGGCGTCTTTCCTTCAGAGCTCGGCTCAATCTCATCAATTGTGTTCGATAGAGGGCTCCAGTAATTGTTTCGCTCGGATTAAGCAACTCATAATACACTACACCTAGCTGATCCCACCAAATACACAGCATAAGTTTTTTCCGTCAATATTCGGTTTTGATGTTGATGTTGACGCGAGGCCAGGTAATCCCCATGATTTTCTTCTTTTTAGATTGTCATAATGTATCCACTTCTCATCACCAGTTACGATACGATGTAAAAAACCCTTTTTTTATGTATAGCTAGCAGCATTTCACTTAAGCATAATCGGCGTTCAATATCTCTCGGCTTTAATTCGTACGGAACCCAATTTCCTTGTTTATGAAAACGGAACCCAATTTCCTTGTTTATGAATCATTCCTAATGATTTTAAACGATGTGAGACTGCTTGCTGAGTGACTTCTAATGTTAGAGCAAGTTCTTTTGTGTTTGAGATGAATCTTCCTCCAATAATTCCTCCAATTCTGCATCCTCACTGGGTATCTTCAAGTTTTCACTCATTATTATGCCACGTACCCTGGATTCAAGCTGCACGCCGCTGTCCTCAGGGATGCCGTGGAACAACAACACCTTTCTACGCGAGGCCGCCTCATGCCTGTCAAACCCGAGCGCGAGTAGCTGTAGTTGTTGCTGCAGCATGCTGAGTGTCTCCAGTACCATGGCCTTGAAGTCTGCATAATCGGTAGCCAGTTTAGTGAGATCAGTTGTGCCAGTGGTTGCAGTGGTCTTCGCTCCAGATTGTAGTGCCAGTTGAGTGTCAAAGCGATTCATACGCTCATTGACAGCCTTTGCTAGGTTCTCCATACCCAGTGCTAATTGACTGTGTAAATCCATTGTTAGTGAGCCAGATGGTGTGGGTAAGTAGTAGCTTGTATCACTAGTAAACCATTAATCCAAAAATATTCCAATTATCCACTGTATTTATAATTAAATTAAATAAACAAAACACAGAGATGATTACTTAAGTGTTGACGTTTTGACCTACCCTCAACCCTTCACCCTTCTCTTGAAAGCAACTAGATATAAGGTCCCAAGGCATCAATAATGTAGCCATCTCAGCAAACAATTAAAAAGGGTTTAACTTAATTGAAGAGTACAGGGAAAGAATGATCAAAGTCATCTATATTATATATTTAAAAGAAAGTCGTGTTAGTTACACTATTTATAACTCGAGAACGGCTTTACTTTAGGAGCCGGCTATAGGATACATTGATGTCCCTAAAAGCAGAGGAACGATTGCCCTGGCCGATTTAATTTTCCCATATAAATACCTAAGGTTGTACCGCTGTATGGTGGAATCAAACGAATCGCACATCAAATGAAAGAGCGTAAAAAATACTCGATCCGAGTCGACAACTTATATGTGGAGAATTAGGATTATCGAGTATTTTCAAAACAAAAATAAAATTAATAAATTGATTTAATGGCGTTGCTAAGTAAACATTTCATTGCTGTCAAATTTTTTTCACGTTCAATTATACGTCAGGTTTTTCCATAGATTTACTGTAGTGTAAGGTCCGACCTCTGATATATTTAATTTATGCAAATAACGTTATAAGATGCGATCAGTCCGATTGTAGGTTTCGGAGAAAATCGAACATTACGTCGATGTATTTGTTCAAGAAAGGGTTAACGCTGAAACAGATTAATAAAGTAGTATCTCTAAGTGAGACATAATTATTAAGGCAAAACAACGTTTGCCGGGTCAGCTAGTTTTTTAAAAATTAGGAGATAAATGATTTCTTAACTTTGAAGACTCATAAGTACTTGAAGAAATGACTTAATAATAATAATTTCTGTCTTATACTCACTGCTTATACTTTGTTTTCGTTATTTACTTACTAAAAAATAAAAATATTTATATTTTTAATGAGAATTATTTAATATTTTTCAAGTTCAGGCCCAAACCTAAAACATATAAATGATCAAAGTCTTAGTGGAAATACTCAAAAATGATCAAAGTCACTGCAATTGTGGCAGATTAGTAAAATAATCTTGAGCTTTTTGAGCGCAAAATAGTTTCAAATGTTGATAATCACTGTACAGAGCCTTTTTAATTGGAATTAGCTCATTGTAAGATATCTCAGGTCCATCAGTTTCTTGAATTCTTCTTTTTGCACGTTGGTCGACAATGACATAACTTTCCCAAAGTCCATTAAATGTTTGCCGGGATTTAACAATTTGACAGTTATCACTGCTTTTAATACTCAATTCCGAGACTGGCCTTGTTGCAAATGGACATTGTTTTTTATAAAGTCCACTTGTGGAATATTTCCTGTTTTGCTTCAATAACATGGAAAGGGCAAGGTTTCACCCGTGACTCTCTAAAAATTCTTGCCCAATCTTCTGGAAGTTCATTAAATGTTTTTTGGTTTATAAGGCACATCTTTATCACATTCCAGGTAGCTGTGGCCACGTTCTGGAAAGGTCACAGTTACTTCATCAAAACGCTTCTTATTGTGAACAATGTAATGCAAATATCGGATCATTGTAAAGTTTTTATTTTGACCTGCACAAGAATCACAAAAAATTGCAAGCTTACGGCAGTCAGTAGGTAAAATGTTCCAAATAAAATAGTTCAACATGGAAACAACATCATCTGCACCTTTGTGAGCGATTATTTGTGGATATGAAATAAAAATTGATTGCCCGCTAGAAAGAATGTGAATATTAAAGCTGTACACTGAGAGCTGCCTACGATAATACACATCATTGGTGGTTATATTTGGTACTGGTAGATTTTTTGCAAAGTCTATTGTTATACCTTCATAACTTAAATCTGTCTTTGCATTACTTTTAGCCTGTCTTTTTCTGTTATAAAAAGTTGCAGCTCTTAATTTGTGTAACATATTTTTCTTCTGTAGCAATTCTTTTTGTTTCATGAGAACTGTCTTTCTTTCTTCATTGCGTTCATAATTTATTTTTGCACACAAAGTCTTCTCTTCAAAAGTCTTCTTTATGTTTAATTCTTCAGGTAAGTATGTTTTGGTTGTCTTAGTTAAGCTGTAGTGTGCTTTTCTTCCACGTAGACTAGCAATGAAGTCACGGACTGCTTGTTTAGTTGCATGGGTTTTCATTTGTGGTCTTGTGGTGTGTTTTCCTCGATTATCAGGTTTAACTACTCCAAACGTCAACTGTTGCTTTTTAATTGTTTGAACTCTTCTGGCTGTTATTCCATGAACGGATAAAAACGCCTTATAACAAACCTGAATGTCTAAAGTAGTATCAGTTGTTTCTTGTAGCACTTTGACTCTGAAACTGTATGCTGCATCTCGTAATATTGCCTCATTCTCCGGTCGTCGATGTCGTCTTTTCATTAGACGAAGAACTGTAATGAATCCCGCCAAATACTGGTTTTGCTCATTCCTATCTTTTATTGAGTTATTTAGAATTTGATTTTGGTTTACTTTCGGTATTGTATTGAAACAATCGAAACGTTTACATTTGCACGGATCCCCTTGCGTGTAACAATGATTCCTAAGATAACGTGTTGTGTCAAGATAACGTGTTGTATCACTTATACGGCCACATTTTTTACGTTTTTTAGTGTTTTTATCGTCCACAACATCCTCGATAACACTTCCACAGTCAGACATGACGAAAATTCTTTAAAACGAACTAATTTACGGGCGAAAACAACAGCAAACTCAAAGAAAAACGAATGTTACTCCTAGAAATGTCACAGAGCAAGAGAACGTGAACTGACGTTTGAGTTTTGACTATTCGTTCGAAAACTTGTAAGAGCGATCACAGTCCTCGGACTTTGATCGTTTTTAACTTTTACCGCTGAGACTATGATCACTAATAACTTTTATGTTAAAAAATAAAACGTGATTTATCGTGACTATAAACGTTTATATTCTTTTCATACCTAGTGAGACGCAAGCTTAGCGTCTTGCGAACTAGATGGCATTATTAACCTCAAAGCAGTTTTAGGGTGACTTTGATCGTTCTTTCCCTGTGCTCTTCAATTATTATGATATTTATGTAGGGAGTATGTATTTTTCTGGAATGCGTAGTTACTGCTCTTTTGTGTATTCAAATATGTTCCATTTGCTATTGTAATCAAGTTTCTATTGCCTATTTGTTCCTCTGGATTTCCATACAAATTGTTGGCCAGGTAGGAGTTTCTAGCAACTGCCTCTTCCCTCGTAATATGGTTGAGTCCCAAATGAAGGGGAACATAATCTTGGCAGAGAATGTCTCGGGCTTGTTCAATATAGGCTTCTAATGTTCTTCTGGGTGTTTGAAAGAGAGCTGCAATCCTCTCATCACTGTCACCTGTTCGCATTTTGCAGAGAACTGCACTTAATCCCATTTTCATTTCATCACCACCACCGGGGTCACCACTTTAGCAGCCTTAAGCAGAACTTTGAATGAAAGTCGCGGTTATCAGAAGGTATTGTTTTAAGTATATTTTATATATGCGATATGCGATAATGTAACAACAATCTTAGCCTATCTTATTTAAATAATAAACAACAAATTAACAAGTGTAGTAACAAGTAATGTTTGGCGTCGACCAATAGCGTGCGTCGCGCTGAGGTCTGCGGGAGGAGAGGTCGCTTGCGTCATGGAGCACGGCGCGCGGTGTCTGCGGGCGCGGGGCGAGGTCATATAAATATGCCCCACGTAAATAGCGCGCATCCGCAGCTCGAAGCAGCAGTCGCAGGTGATCGACGCACGGTGTGGACGTACGCGGTGTTCTGCGCGCGATGATAGTTGCTGAAGTATGTAGTGCCGTAGGTATGGTTATTACAGGCAGCTACAGGGTAATTTAGCCTTGGAATTTCGGCCAATATGGAATAATTGCAAATTATTGCGCTGATAGGGATGTAAAAATTATAATCTATAATTATCCTTCTTCGGATTGTATCTGGCACACTACGTCTTTCTCTATCATCACATACTGGAAAAAGGCAACATCGACTGGTCGCGGCAGCTCTCCTTACAGTAGGTAGAGTTATTGTAGGCTCAGCTTCATCACTGTCTCCATGAAGTGGCACTTGTTCATCTGATTCGGGATTAACGCTCTGCTGTTGGTGAATATTTGGTGTGTCAGATGGAACTACTGACATCTCACCTTCTTCGTTTTGTTGAGAGTGACGTTCATTATCAAGAAACACTTGTTCATGGGATGGACCCGCTGACATCTCAACATCTCCATTTTGTTGAGAGGGTATTTCACCTTGGTTGCGAGTATCTGCTACTCGTTGTCCCCTCAACCAGCATGGTATGCAAACCTCTTCCGAAGGTTTTAACTGAAACAACAGTGGCTTTCTATTTTCGGTATCGCCTTAATGAAATTTCTCAAACTATCTTTAATATTATTATCTACGCGACTGTGATTGCCATGTTTCCCTCGAAGATCCTCCACTATAATGCCTGAAACGTCACTTCTTGATTTTTCAGTAACTGTTCGAATAAATCTATCAGATACATCCAGCGTAGACATAAAAAAACTCTTACAAACTCGAACTTTTTCGCCATCTCTGCCTTTAAATAAAATTTATTATTTCGACGTGTTCCTTTTTTATATTGATACGGCGGGACAATAGAAGAGATATTGAATGCTACAAAAGTTCTTTTACTATGCAAATCAGGTAATTTATAATATGCGTCAAAAATATGGCGTCGAGTCTCATCATCAAACTTTGTGTTACACTTTAACTTGCATTTTTCTGTACATCCTGGTCCTAATCATCTCTCTCTCGTATAACTTTATTATTTTTGCCTACATATTCTTTCCCTGCATTTCGTAGATGTTTTGCTACATTCGATTTCCAAAGCTCTGGCTGCATTTATCTTGCTCTTACGTGTAATATTTTGGTTTGATTCACGTGAAATATTTTATTCTTCATTCGCTTCTACTGTTTCATCCGAATCTGACGATAAATCATTATTTTCAATGTGATAATTAGGATCTGCGATACTATCATCCGATGAAAAATCTCTTTCTTTCTCTCTTTCTTCACTTTCAGAATTCATATTGGTCAATTCAATAGGTTCACTTTCTATTTGTGAATTACTTTCTACTGCAGTCTCATCATTCATATTATCATTTACTGACTCTATACTTACCTTATTTTCTTTGGTTTTATTTTCTAGGCTATGACCGTGGAGTCCTTTTTCATTTAAATTTATCATGTTATTGGATTCTTTATTACATTCTTCTGTTTCTCTATTGCTGGAGGAAGATGAGCTAGAAGTCGAAGAAGATGAGCTAGAAGATGATGATGACGATATGGATGGTGATCTTTGTCGCAAAATCAATTTATTTTCTTCAGAATTAGTACCTGAAATTCAATAAACATTTATTAATTTACAGAATAAATACCAAAAGCAACAGTAATCGTTATCGCATGCATTTCACGGGATTCTTCCAGAGGAACAAGCCATTATGTAATAGAAACACTCACATTTTTGTAATTCGCGGGAATCGAACCCAGGAGGTAACGATCAGCCACTAGCGTGAGTGAAAACTATTTGCAATAGGACGAACTACACACCGCAATGAAAATAATATCGAAAAATCTTTCGACTGCTTGAATGCAAATATTTTATTTTGTTTACCTGATGTGTTATTATAATTTATATCATTTTCGATATTTTCATCACAACTTGTTGCATTGAACGGCAAACTGCTTTTATGTTTATTGGAACGTGATTGGAACCTAAAATATTTTAAATAGTTGAAAGAATAAATAAAATTGAGATAAACTGCAAATATACAAAAATTGTAGGCTGACCTTCTTGTTCACTATTCGTTAAATCATGTTGATCCTCGTTTCCATTATTTTTACTGGCCGCTTCTTTCAATTTTCTCAAGAATAACATTCTTTCTGCCATCTTGAATAACCCTGATAGAGATAATTATCTAAAACAAATAATTTAACGTAAATAATTACCTAATTATAAAAGAATATGAATAGGTACCATGTAAAAAATTAACTCAATATTTCTATCCCAAAATTCCTTGAACACAGACGGATTTCGTAGTAAGAAGCAAAACCATGCCCAGTTTTTTCAAAAATAACGACGTTTCTTATTTACGACAAAATAAAATCTGTTTATTTTTCGTGAATATAGACTCAAGTTACATAAAGTCTGTATAAAATACAATATCGTAAGAAATCACCCATAATTTATTCAAGGATACAGGCGCATTTTCTTGTAACAACTGTTAATTTTGTCAACTTGGGCTTCAAGATACTTCTTCCATGTAGTGGTAGCTTTGTATTACCGAGAATTTAAACAACATAAAACATGTCAATCAATAATTGTAAACAGCCACTGAACTTACTGCTGAAGCCTAATGCTCTAGGTATACATTATAATAAAAATGTATTGCCATACCTTGTAAAGTAATTTTTGTGTGTAATTTTTTCAACATGATTTTTACATTCTATTTTTTTTATCTTCCGTCCATAATCAACTTTTTCTCTCAGATTAGCATAAACAGAAGAATCGCCATCTTCTATAAAGAATAAATATTGCAATCCGTGCATTTCCATACTTTTCTAAAAGCCTTCTACTTATATTTGCTTCCATAGCTGTTGACGCTCCAGTATAATTCTTCCAACAAACATGATTTTTGGGATCAACAATATTTCTCCTCTCATTATATTGACACATGTAACAGTTTTATTACGGACACCAAGAAATAGGCATTTCTTGGTTTCTTTACTAATAATGCATGCCTGGAAAAAATATAAATTCGTATTCAAATCCCAATCCCAGGCCTCTGACTTTTCAGAGTAATGTGAAATTTGGGAAACTTAACAACACCTACTCAACAGTGTAGAAAAATTGTGCGGAAACCCTCACGACTTCTCAGACAGGTTCAGTACAATGTTTTTAAAGTTTTGACCAACCAAATGCACTTGAAAATGTGGTCAGTTACGACCAAAATCCTCATTCCCACCTGTGGGACAAAACAAAGGAATTGAGAATGATTATCAATTTGGTAATATTTAATTATAAATCTTACCATGCCAGAGGGTGAGTTAAAATTGTGACCATAAGATCTTTTCAGCCATCCACCATCTACATACACTGTTATATATGGTATGTTATCAGAATCAACATGCCCTTTTTCAATTGCTAGAGCTCTTTCTTCTTATGATTTAAGACTTATTTCGTGGTTAGAATACATATTGTTGTGTTTAGAGCGGGTACATACCACGATATAACACGATGATTTTATGTGCCGATATTTCGACCCAGTTACATGGATCGTGGTCACGACAGGACTGCGGAGTTGCGAGGTGTGTAGCTGGAACCGTCATAGGCAGTAGCGAACTACCCTCTTCCTCGTTCTCTTCACAGGAACTTCGCGAAAATTTCGGCAAAATACACTCACAACGTCACTTTTAACTTTTGATTTCATGCGGCGCTGTCCTGGTTTGCATAGTTCTACTACTGGATTCCACATACTGGCTATCTTAAAACCATCCTCACGATCGAAATTCTGGTGTTTGCGAATTTCTATCGCTTCGCGCACTAGTCGAGGTATGTAGTGGCGGTCTGTGGACAGAACTCGGGAGTTGTGGAGTTCAATCCCATAGATAAAAGACTGTTCCAGCGCGTGCGGCAGTCCAAAATAAGTTGTAATTCTTTTCATTTTTCTTCTCTAACATACTTTTGAAGGTATAAATCATCTTTGGTGGGTGACTTTCGAAATAATTTTACCACTTTCCGCACTTTTTGAAGAAGGTCATTCTATTTAGGGACCATTTCGATACAAGCTCCATGATCATCCGTTCCTATTATTACTGACATGTCTGTTGCACCTTGCTTATCATCCAATTCGTCTATGTATTCACTGTCATCATCATCCGTAATAGAAGACCTTTCCATGGGATCAACTTCGCTATCTGGATAACTGGATGCCGTGAGCGACGCACAATTGATGATAGCACGGTAATAGTGTGCCAGCTTTAACCATAACGCTTGCGCCGTCAGTAGTCATACCAATTATGTCAGAATCGAGATCAAGACCAAAAATCTTCAGGCGGTCTTTTACCAAACAGACAGCGTGCTCTGCAGTACACGATCCTTTAATTCTAATTAAGCCAAGATTAAAATGCTTTTCTTGGTGATGAACATTTAAGTTTAGATAGCTATGGTTTTTTTGGGATGTCCATTCATCGAACGTCAACGCAAATTTTTGATTCTGCTTCTTGAGATATTCAAATTCAATTATCATGTCAGCCTCTACGGTGTTTGCAAAATTATTTATCATGGTTCTTATGGTGTTTGGTGATTGTGGAAGTTGAGACCCGCTTTTTTTTGAATAAATTCCGTTAGTCAGTAGATGTACAAAAGGTACTGAGGGCCAAACCATCTTTGCAAATCATTCTAGAAATCATAGCCTCCATGCTATTATTTTTCTTCTTAAAATAACTGTCAATAGGTTTATTTTTTCTTTGGTGTAATATTGTGTTCTTCATTACTTAATAATTCAACTGTTTCCGTATCAGTTTTTGATGTGGACGCTTGTGAAACTACTTTAGAATAAGATCGTTTTAATTTACTATTTTCAGAGCTTACGGTTGTGCAGTGTATTTTATCTGAATGAACTTTTAAACCTTTGAAAGAACCTTTGCTTATTTTCAGGTTCTTTGAACATAATGAGCATTGCGCTTCGTTTTCTGTATAAGGTCTTTTTGAGAAATAGTCCCACAGAGATTTTCATTATTTTCGTCCTGCTCCTGATGTCTTTGTGGTTTCGAAAGCAAGATTTAATAAATTAAATACTATTATCATTTACCTGTAACCAATTAAAAAACTATAAATTAATAAGTAGTCTGTAGATACCTAAACATTTCCGTTCTGAATTTAACAAAAAGTAGGTAAATATTCTGATTGAACAAGCAATAAGTTAATAATAAACGACTATACAATAAATCGCGCTGTGAACTTATATTGAGTTCAGAATTTTATTCCTCTTTCGGTAAGGTATTAAAATCGGTTCTGTATTTTAGATTTTACGGTGGAGTGGAACATACTTAAATACAAATCCACATAAATATTTAATTTACATAGTGTCAAGATCATAACACTTCCTATAGGCTTTGCTGTAGTCGTGTAAAAAGAATGAAACAGTGATTGAAATTATTATAGGTAAAAGACGCATTGCATTGCATGAAAAACAATACAATAAATACCTAGCTAACCTAACCTACTTAACAATTCAAATACAACATAGATTATTCAATGTTTTTTCGTCATATAACCATAACCACTAATTAGGTAAACAAGGTATTTGTCAACTTACGGTTTATCTCGACAGAATAATCTAATCAATCACTCACTTTTCGTTTGATACTTTCGATGTCAAAGGTCAAGTGGCGACTGACAAACATAACAAGTGCAGGCAGAGCCGGTGTCGGCGGTGGCACGTCTAGCGATCTGGCAACGTTGCACGCGCGCGTTTCGTTGCATACAGTACAGTTTTTCGCGTATTGTTTGCTTTACCGGATCCGGCGCCGACTCATCGGATCCGGTAGGTCCAAAAACACACCGGATCCGCCGGACCGGATTGCAATCCCTACCCGGGTGGTATTAATTTAGAGCCCATAAGTACATGTTACCCGTACTGGAAATTCAAGCAGTAATGCAAAAAAAGTTAGGGAAGATTTTGTGAAATACTTCAATACTTCTGGGGTTGTACCATGGCAAGAACGAATGATAAATTCGTAATAATTATAATAGGTACTCACGTCGTTCAGAGAATATTGAGTTGATACTTGACTACGAGTCTCATCGTCGTCACTTCGAAGAGTTGACATTGATGCTGTAGCTGGGCATTTCTCTGTAAGCTCGTACAGGTCTCATACAAATGCTGTCCTGGTAATTATTTTTAGTATTTGCCAAAAAACTGTCATCAATTTTGAAGAAAATTAACTATTATTTTACTTAGATTAGGTGGCCCTCTGATTTTATTTATATTTTACGAGTTATTAGCGATTTTCTAAAAATTCCTGACAGGGGACTGTTTTAGACATCAGGGGACTGTTTTATACATCAGAAGACTGTTTTCAAAGGAACTTTTAATATGAACGGAGGGCTGATGTACTAAAAAAAAGCCATGTTAGATAAATCAATCATTTATTATTTCTATGGCATATTTTTGCATCAATAATATACGAAATTTCTTTATAAAAAATGAACAGAAAACATAACTTTTTTTAAACTCTTTATCAAAAATTAAGTGCTAAATCAGTTTGTACTCGCTGAGATCAACATAGTCGTCTTATTATTATTAAAATATCAATATTTAAATGCTTGCAGTATTCATTAAAATACTTATAAAATAAAATAAATAAATAAAATAGCCTTTATTGCTGACATACCAAACTTAAACTACGATAAAAACAGTTTATATCAAATTAAAGAATCTTGCACTTTGGATGCCGTAGTGGTCAGCGCGTCTTCGGACGCATAGGCCTCCTCCAGGTACTTCCATAGTTGCCTATCCTGCGCGATCCTCCACCATAATGGTCCAGCAGTCCTCCTGATGTCATCTGCCCAGCGCATTCTTTGTCTCCCTTTATTGCGTTTTGAGCCGTCCCTTACTACCCATTCTGTGATTAACCTTGTCCACTTTTTAGTTTTCTCCCTTAGCATATGTCCCGTCCATCGCCACTTGCGTTTCTTCGTCTGCAGAATCACATCCTCCAATTTTGTTATTTTTCTTAAATCTGTGCTCTTTTTCCTATCCTTCCTTCTAAAACCCAGCATGCTGCGTTCCATAGCTCTTTGACAAGTCCTGAGTTTTTGCAAGGTTCTTTGAGCTAGTGACCACGTTTGGCAGCCATATATGAGGCAAGGAAGTATACATAGGTTAAATAGCTTTCTTTTTGAAGGCATAGGAAATTGGGGATTTTTCATGATCTCCTTGAATGTCCAATACTTGCGCCAGGCGTTTGTTATTCTTCTATTGACCTCTTGATCCATTTGATTAGAGAAGGACATGAGTTGGCCAAGGTAGACATAAGACATGACATATTCCAACTGCTCGCCCTCTATCAATATTGCGTCGGGACTACCGTTGGTCATGACCTTAGTTTTCGATCTGTTCATAGTTAAACCTACTGTCTTGCTGTTGTCTGACAGCTCCTGTAGCATTATCTGGAGTGTATTGGGGTTGTCCGCAACAAGTACTAAATCGTCTGCGAATCGCAGATGATTTAGTATTGTGCCATTTATGTTTATTCCATGATGCTCCCAGTTCATGTTTTTGAATATTTCCTCTAAAACAGCTGAAAATATCTTAGGAGACAGTGGGTCACCTTGCCTGACTCCTCTACTTATAGGAAATTCATCTCCAACAGTTTCGAGTTTGATTTGGGCTGAGCAGTTAGTATATATATTTCTGAGTATCCTAATATATTTTTTCGCTATTCCTTGATTTTTTAGCGCTCTCCAAATGCTGTTAAATTCAAGTGAGTCAAACGCCTTGTTGTAATCGACAAACGCTAAGTAAACGACTTTATTATATTCTGTACATTTTTCTATTAGTTGTCTAACAACATGCATGTGATCTGCCGTAGAGAATCCAGTTCTAAATCCGGCTTGTTCGGCAGATTGCTGTTCGTCAAGTTGGGAGGTTAATCTTCTCAAGATGATTTTTGTAAATATCTTATACAGGTTGGACATTAGGCTGATTGGTCTATAATTTCCTATATCATCTTTATCTCCTTTTTTATAGATCAAAACGATAGTACTTTTAGTCCATTGTTCAGGAACTATCTCAGTTTTGAGGATCTCGTTAAACAGTGTTGAGATTGTTTCCAAGTTTTCTGATAGCGTTAGTTTGATTATTTCATTGGATATATTATCAGGCCCAGATGATTTGCCATTTTTTTGTGACGCTACTGCAAATTCGATCTCGCTTTTCATAATTAATGGGATATTTTCGTCATCTTCGTCGTCTAGATTGATATTTTGTGAATTATTATTACTAGTATATAAGGTTTTATAGAATTCAGTTGCGGTGGCAATGACTGACTTTCTTTTTGTTTCTTTTTTACCTCGTTTGTTTTTTATGTGCGGAATCCAGTCTTTCTTTTCATTTAATTCTTTAAGAGCTTTTTTGATGCCACCCGTTTTCATAATGTAGTTATTAATACATTTCGTTCTCTTCTTGATTTTACATTAAAATACTTACTAATATAAAAATAATAATTATTCAAGTCTTTTCTCTCAATCATGTTAAATTATGAAGATAAATCACATTAAAAAAATTGAACTTAATATAATTACAACAATATTAGCGCTCGAAAACGTCAACTAGCGTAGAAAACTGATAAAATTCCCGTCTTCCCTTTACAATCAGGTCAGGATTATCCAACTTTTGGATAATCTGATCAAATGACACGTCCGAAATGTCCTGCTTCGTCTATTCTGAAGGTCTGCACTTTTTGGTTACAAATCTTGAGGAAAGTAACGCGCAACTCGTTTTCATCTTCGTCAATGTCATTAATTACAGCAGCATAACGGTATTCTACATTTTTAGTTGGAAATTTCACAAGAACGAATCTCCAGTATTGTAAGAAGAATGCCGAATACCGCTTGTTTCTGCTTCATCATTATCCGATCTTTGAGGGTACTTGTTTGGTGTTAGTTTTAATTCAGGTTTAACAGATTCTAGATCTTCGGGTTCTGACTCCGTAAACACTTCTTCTACTGTCCATTTACGTTTTACAGTATAGTTGATATTGCCAATCTTATTATGCTCACAAGAAATGTTGCAAAAGCAGCTGAGAGACTTCATTGTAATTGTTTTACACTTCTTTGGAAGGCCGAGGATGAAGGAATAGACACCTGCAACCTGATGCACTTTTAAAGTGCCTTTAAAACCCTTTTGATCGGCTGATTCCTTTTCAATTTTATCGACCATTTCCTGAATGTCTTTACCGTCAATCGCGATACATCTGATGCCAGGACATCGCTCTTGAATTACTTTAACAAACTGATCAATATTGTTAATGTCACCTTCAGAATTAACAACAAAATCAGCCGTTCTTTTGCACGTTGCGCCGATACCATCAGGTGCACCTTTTCCATGACCACTTTCGGTGTAGTTCCATGTAAAGCTTTCAATACATGGAATTTCTTCAGAAAACTTTGTTGCCATTATAAAAACATCGTTTTATTGCGGTACTGTGTAACAGGACCATCACTTAAGAAATGCACTCGTTTGATACCACGTGGAAGAGTCTTGAAAATTGGTCGTAAATGTGTCCAAATGGCAGCAGGTGAATGTGTTATGTTCTCAGAGACTGTGCAAAAAGAATGGATAGAATCTCGTAGGTAAACCACTACAGTATGCAGACTTAGTTGTGCTCGAGATCCACCAAAATGAAAGGCCTGTATTTCTTCCGAGTACTTGGTGCAATAATTTTCACTGAAATCTACGTGGATCAGTACTTCATCATCTTGTAAGTTTGACTTCAAATCATTCATGGCTTTATATTGGTGAACAATATTTCGTTGGTGATCCAAAAATTTGTGTAAATCCTTCTGCAAATGTATTATGAGCTGTTTAGGATGTAGTTCAAATGTTTTTTTCAAACATTTAGTTACCAGTCGAGGCTTTTTAGTTTTAAAATCTTGGATTTTTTGCCTTTCAGAAACCCATTTTTTATATTTTATGACATTTCTATTATCAAATTCTTTATATTTCGGGGTTTTATTTAAACAAGTATGACACAATCTCGCCAAACAATCCACATTATACTGGTCGCAACATAGATCTTCCAGCAACTTCTGGTGATTGTTGTAAGTCAGTATGTTAGCAGCATGAAGTGCGCTGAGCTTCATGTCTATGTTGCTGTGAACTATGCAAAGGCATGGTATCGCGGTTTTGAGCGTTTGGTTTCACAACCCAAAATGGACGGAGTCGGCAAAATGTTTGGTAGCTAATTTTTAAGTTCCCAGTAATAAACTTTTTGTAAAGATTTAAAACTGTGTCAGAAAGATATCTCTTCTGTTTTTTCACGGTTTTTCTGGTTATAAATTCTTTTTTACCTGCTGTCATACGACTGTTACTATCATCTTCGAAAAAATTCTGAACAGCTATTTTATAACTATCAGGTATTTTACATCGTTTAGCAGCAGGTACATCTAAGCCATTGATATTAGATTTTTTTCCGGGTCTAGACAACGTCTTCATTTCTTTAGGTATCCAGTGCTTGTACTTTTGAACAACATTGCCAGTAACAACTTTCTTGAAGATTTGTCTCTCTTTGGTACGTTTCAATGTAGAGTAGTTTTCTTTCAACTGCTCACTAATGACGTCACCAAACAACGCTTTCTTGACTACTTCTTTTTTTTTGATCAGGCATGTCTAACATTTTCAACATCTTTGTTTTAGGCGTATCTTTAACGTTCTTTTTGACTTTTCTTTCAAATCTCGCTAATCTTTTTTTGTACTTCTCAAGTTTCTTCTCTAAACGTGCGATCTTTTCATTTCTTTCTCTGTTAAACTTCTTTCGTCGCTTTTTGGCTTCTCTTTTTCTTTGCTCTAGACTAGCACTCGAAATTGCGGGGCTCGGAACTGGATGTATCTGAACTGGAACTGGAGTGGCGGGTCTTGAAGGCGGAGTAGTTTCTTCTGGATCTGATAACGGCGTATTTTCTCTAACAAAAGTATTTGTGATGCTTTTCAGTCTTAGTCTTTTTGCTCGGTATACGGTACAGTGTTCTTTCCACTTCTTTAAGGCAGCTCTGTGCTCACGAGGTGTCATATCCTTTACTAACTTCCGCAAACCTTTATCTTTCTTTTTTTGGTACTTCAACTTCTCCTTTTCTCTCATTTCTTGCCTCTTAAGAGGGTCATTTTTTCTTCTTTGGTATCTTAGTCGCTCTGCTTCTCTTTTTCTGTAGTAATTCCTCTCGGGATAACTTTTTCTTTGTAGGAGCCATTTCATGTGCGTTCAATCAGCCTGTGTAAAAAATCAAAAGTTTATTCAGGAAAAAAAAAGCAAAGCATATGATGCTTTGATAATTGCTACATTATTAAAACCAATTAGCGGATAAATTTACAAACAATACATAAAAACATTAACCAGTACGCAAAATCCACAGTCCCCTATTGTGTTGAACAGTCCCCTGCATTATTTTCAGGCAGAGGACTGTTGCCAGGGGACTGTGTATTTCGGTTAGATTTCACAATATATTCAAAACTGATGTAAAGTTGTTTTTTTATAAGGTACCTATAAATTCAGTCATATATTATATAAAAGTAAACGTTATGTAGAAATAATTAAAGTAAATAACTTACATGTTATCACTTACCAGAGGACTGTGTGTGGTATGAGTCCAAACGCGTGTTCGTCTCACTAATGACGCTCTGACACTAAACAAAATGGCGTCTCGTCGCCGCATTCGGCAAGGTTGCCAACTTCACACCAATTGCGTTTCGTTTCACCCAAAAGAACGTTTGTAAACATTATGGTTCTTTTTTAGTATGGATTTAAATTTTTGGCAGGGTACTGTATAAAAATTTTAGGGACAAAGTTTACAGGAGTTTACTAAATAAATGAAATTCGTATTGAGACTTTGTTATACGAAAATAATATAGTATAATTATTTTTCTTTATAATATTAAATGCCAAATGTATATAATTTCAATAACTTCTTTGTAAATCTCTTTTCTAGGCGCAAATACAGTGATAGGGACAGCCAGGGGACTGTGTTTTTAGAGCTTCCATCATGTCTAGAAAAAAAACTAAAATAGTTATGGTTCTAAAAACATACGGCCCGTAAAGTTTTGGGGTTAAAGTTTTATTAGGAGTGGTTTTTGTTTAGATAATTTAATTACTTTTAAAGAAAATCAGTCAGGACAACGAATTTCATCCTTACAGAGAATCGCCCAGCTGTAAAATAATTGTCTGTATTACAGTCATATTTGTTTAATTAGTTGATGTTATTTGTTTATAAATACAGGGTGTAACGGTTAGATGTAGTCATATTTTAAGGGCTTGTTCTACCCATCAATACGAACAACTTTTACTATGGGTGCAACTTCGAAATCGCGAAAAAAAATGAGCTGTTGCATAGAAAAGTTCAATAACCTCCCGATGCAATGTATGAAACAGCAGTTTTTTTTTGCGATTTCGAAGTTGTTCCCATAGTAGAAATTGTTCGTATTTATGAGTAGAACAAGCACTTAAAATATGACTACACCTCAGAATACGGAATAGACCAGAAGCCGCATCGAGCCGTGATTGCACGGCGTACATTGTGTCCTAAAACAGCGTAAACATCCCTCGCCCCTCGCTCTTCTCACCCGCGCGTAATGTTGCTAGGTCAGAAACTATTTCCCTATTTTAGGGTAAAAGTTTATAAAATTTGAGGTAAAATAATAACTGTTGGGTTCTTAACCCTAGAAAGATAAGTCCTGTTGAATAACTAGCTGTAATTTTAAAAACTACTTTCTGATTTTACTAAACGTATGTGTATTAATTTGGAATAAGTATATGCATTTATAAAAATACAGTTCTTTTTTCAATTTATATTTATTTATTATAATAAAAAATCAAAATATTGAACTACTTCAATATAATATCAATAAAAATAATCAACATTTATTCATGTACTTAAAACAAATTTTCATGACATGAATTTAATTAATCATTTTTACTTAGAAACTGTAAATTATGCAATAATTTACTATTTATAAACTGCGAAATAAATTAAAAAGAGGTTTAACGTATCTCAATGTTGATATTTACGACAAAAAAGTTTTATGCACGACATAGAGATCTAGAGTCCGCCTTTAACTTCTAAAATGCGGCAGTACTTCACTTAAAATAATAGAAATGAGTCAGTCTCGTTGCGAGCTCGGTGGCAAATGGCAATCTCGGCTTGCAAATATTTATATAATAAATAATTATAATCACATGTTATCTTGTGTAGTGAAATTTATTGATAACTAGCTGTCCCGGCAAACGTTGTTTTGCCATATTGTTCATTTTTCCCACCGTTTAAACCTTCCCTGTACTTCCACGAATAATTCAAAACCAAAATCTTTAAATTGTTTTAAATTGCTCTTAAGAATGTCTAAAAAGTCCTAAATACAAAGAAAACGACTTCGAAATCCTCTATCATCAGCTCTCTCCGTATTTTTCCTCATAATGATTTTTTCCTTCTATACAAAAGTGTTAGTGAAAAAAAAAATCATATAAAATTTTTCAGGAGAGGTGATCATTCAGTGAATCAGGGCGAGCAATTATACATATTTACGAACGATAGCGATTTTAATTACCTTTTTGTTGCGTTAGTTTTCTAAAATATTGTCGTTTTGAATTCGAGCTTATCAATAAGGATTTACATTTCATTAAATGGTGAAATCTTATATCTAGATATTTTTCTATTATAACTCTTATAAGTTTATTTCTGTGGCGTTGTCCATTTATGTGGTTATCCTCAACTGGAAATATACATTGTTTTCCGATGAATTCTTTGTAAATTGAAATGACTATAGCTAATCGCTGAGAATTCGAGTTTATAACTATGTCTTCGTTCGAAATTCTTCGAACGTGTGCTTCACAAATACAGCAGATGTCGTAAACACTGCGAAGGAAAGCAAAGACCACCTCTATTCCTCAAACCAATAAGTTTGTGGAACCAATGTACATCAGTTGCTAACATTGCTTCTACACAAAACTGGCATTTTATAGGCTTAACAAGATAATGCGCTACACAGCCTGCTATATACCCTACGATATACTTTGATAAATCATGTAATTGAGGCAATGCAGAAGACAATAATTTTGCAATACTACCACCATTTTCCTCAATAGGAGCTGTTGCAGCTTCATCAAATAGCTCGTCATTATCTTTGAACCTTCGTGTATGCGCAGATAAATTAATTGCTTTTGTTGCTTGCTGAACAATTTAAAATGCCTATGTTTTCCAGAGGTACACAATTGCCGCTATCGGAAGCTTTAAGTTCTAGATGTCATAATACTTTGCGATAAATACCTTTAAACTGTCTTGCATTTGGGTTGTCATTATGACCCGCGTGCATTCGTATCATTCCAAAAAGAATATCATTGGAACTGAACCACAATTTAAAATTAGCTCCTTATAATACCACAACTTTGGCTGATACAAATCTTCAACTCCGGAGCCGGTTCTCATGCTTGCTTTAACCTTGTTTCGTTCTTTCCTGCGGGAAGCTCGTAGTGACTGAATTTTTTTCTTAATATCGGTTATATCCGAGTTTAGTTCATATTTTTTTGCAATATCCACGAGTTTATTATATGCTGCAAGCCTATTTGCTTTGTTTTTATACTCGCTTGATTTAGTTTGCCATAAACAAGGACAGTCTCGAAAGGCATTTATAAATTATATTATAAAATCGTGGCTGCAAGTACGTAGATCCATTATTGTGACAAGGACTGAGCACGCACGCGAAGTTTGTAGTAGTTAGGTACACAGCTCTTCTGGCGCACATCCGTCCTATAGCGCTGTCGCCGAAAAGTGACGGCTCGGCTCGCCGGCCGTGATCGACACGCGGTTTTGCATGGCGAGCCGAGTAAAAAATATAGCACGACGACGAGCCGCGAGCCAGGCTCGGCGGTATTTAAAACCATGAACTTGCAATGATACACCGGCGAGCTTTACCGACGAGCCATAAAACCGCGGTCTTACTCGTCCGTCGATCAGGCCCTAACGGAAATCTTTTTGTATACATAATATTAATAGGTATCTATACATTCAGTAGTTGAATACTTACGCCTTCCGAATCCATTTCTAATAAACAAATTATGTACAGTCGCGGAACGAAAAGGTTCGTCGCTTTTCAAATTGATTCGTTCATCGTATCGCGAGCACATATTACGTTTTGAAACTATGTTACAGAATAGACTCGAGTTAGAGAAAATAAAGTTTAACTGTTCGTTAGTAAAGTTCAAAATTGTTCAGATCAAGGTAGTTTGACAACAATCTTGTCAACAAGATTATAATGGATAAACTGCAACCTTCTTGTTAATTCAACCTGACATTAAAACAGATTAAAACTATTGTCAATCGGTCAATGTCATAATTTCAAAATATCATAATTTCTCCTAAATAACTAAGGTTTTAGTGAGGTTTTAATACATTTTGGTAACACATTGACGGGATAGAAAAAACAAGCAAAACCTTATTCGATAGCAAACGTCATATTTATTCAAATGTTAGCAGCGCTGTTTCTTGCACTGGAATGTTGGCATAATGGACCCTTGCAGTACTAGAGTACTAGTGCAAACGAATATCGACACTAAGGTGACGAACCTTTTCATTCCGCGACTGTACACAAAAAAGAGCTGTATTTTTGTTGTTTACCACGGCACAAGTGTCAACCACAGAACACAAGTAAACAGATGAACAAAATACATTATATAAATTGAGTTTAAAAACGCAGTGGCGTTCCATTCCTATATGTTTTTTTCGAAAGAATAAATAATAATATTCAATTTAGTAACCCACATTACTTTTGTTTAAAATAAATAATTGTTTTTAAATATTAAGATAGGTGTATTCTTATATTTTTTGCGTATACATAAAGTAAATCGGTTTAAAGTTATGCTAACAATTAGGTAGATATTAAGAGTCCTGCATAAAACGGAACGTTCGGAAGGGAACAGACTGCTAGGCTATCTACAGATAGTTGAGGTCGGGATTGAGAAGTTTATTTATTGGTACGTAGATTAGAGATCGATCTTTCGATATCTTTCAATCTGAGATATGTTTTAATCTTGGATTGTAGATACATTATTAATTTCGGCCGTAAGTCAACCGTTCGCCTGTTTTCTGTCTGATCTTGTTACACGTGGATTAATGGAGTGGTTAGTTTCAGGTTTTCTTACCTCTGGTTTGATGCGATGTTGCTCAAAAGCTGATAAATATCCTGAGTAAACTCTTCAGGTGTTTCACATTTAAACGCTTTGGCATTATTTTGTAAATCCAGCGGTAACCCTTAATTAAGCATGAAAGAGACGCAGCTAGGGCATGTAATATCGGACGATCTTCAATTCCGATACTAATTTTCGATATCGGACCTCAATATCGGAATTCCGATATTAATATCGGAATTGCATATTTTTCGTTGTAAAGTTTTAAGTTGGATCATCGGGCAAAATAAACATAATAGAAAACAATCAAATCCTTTAATAAAGTACAAAACTTAGTTTTTATTATTTCTGTCTAAGTATCAAATCAAATTGTAGCATTATCCTATCTTACTTTAATTAAACATAAAACAACTCAAAATTAACATAAAAGTAAAATTTGCAAGCAAAATCGAAATAATTAGGAACAAATTACAAAACTCAGTCTTTATAATTTCTGTTCAAATACTAAATCACAATTCACAGTGTTACATTATCCTATCTTACTTTAATTAAACTAACTCAAAATCAACATAAATTTAAAATTAGCATATAAAATCACAATAATTTGGAACAAAATATTAATCATGGCTAGGTATACCTGTCTATTTAGTTTTATATGTACGCTTTTCTTGATAATATGTTCTTAAAAACAACAAAGCATCAAGCATTTTATTAGATAGAGAACTTCGTATTTTGTTACAAAAATACCCAGCAGACGAAAACACACGCTCACTCTCAACACTGGTAGGCAAAATGGATGCAAGATACGTGTATGCCTGCGTCAAATAAACACCTCTTTCTCCTTTATTGTCATATATTGCTTTCTCCGTCATAACAAACCCCATAAGATCAAATTCGCCAGACGCAGGCATTGCCCTCTTTATTTCTTTGCATTTTTCTAGTTTTTTATCGAATTCTTGTTGCAATGTCAGCTTACTCGTTGTAGCGAGACGAGGAGCTAGGGGATCATCATCGTCATCAAAAGATGAAACAGCCGTCGTCGTCTTTAGGTTTTCTTTATATTTGAGGCGTTTTAACATGCTGACGATAACATGACATATTTGCTCGCTTGTGGGTTTGAGAAATGTATCATCTTCTGAGTCACTGTAAAAATCTTCGGCGTCATGAAGGTAATGTAATACTCCTGCGATTAAAAGTCTTCTTTCTTTTATTCGGTTTCGTAATGTTCATAGCGAGACTTGAACTCAGATATGTATTTTGCTGGTCGAGTTTATTTAGTTTATTTAGCATCAATTTAAGTGCTGTGTCTGCTGTATACAGAGTGGCATCACGTCGGCAAATAGATAGTACAGTAATTTTTACCACTTCCAAACTATTATGCATTTCGGTAAGTGTCTGAATTTCTCCATCTGTGAAAGATACATCTGATTTTATGTCGATAAGGAGCTTGAAAATGCAGTCTTTCATTTTTAGGAATGAACCTATCATGTCATTCATGCTGGACCATCTTGTTCGACAGTCTAACTGCAACTGGATGTTTTCACGAAACTCTTTAGTGAGGTAAGCTCTTAGAGCATCGGCTTTGAGAGGTGACTTTTTGATCGATCTTATGAGACGTCGAACTTTGCCAATTACTTCTTTATACAATCTTGGATCAGCAGTACGAGCTCTTGTATTTTCTACTTCGAATCCATCACCCTCTGTAGACAAATCATTATCAATGTCGCTTTCTGAATCTGAGCGGTTTGTGGAGTCATGGTGATAAGATGATTCTATTTCAGCTTCGTCTTCCGTCGTTTTATATAAGGTATCTATAACGGCGAGCTGAATTCCGTGGGCGAGGCAAATTTGATGGTGGCCGGGTATGTATGAACCCATTTTTTTCATGACGCTGGCGCCATCGGTTGTTTGACTAACAATATCCTCCTCAAGAACGATGGCTACTACAATTTCCGTTCATGTATAGGACAAATGTATTGGTTCTTGTAAGTCCTACTCATCACTACTGTGCGTTAAGTTAGCAGAGCAGTTATAACTATATATATATTTATAACAATAGTACATGATACTTACTGAACCCGGTGTGATCCATGAGTTCAAAACATTAAGGTGCTGAATATGATAACTTGTCCAAAGAATGTGCGAACTGGTTCCGTGGAACCGCGTAGGAGCATTTAATTCACCGGCGTGTCATAACTTTTTCAGATGACGATGACGATACGTGAGAGAAATCAAAACAAAGCTACGGTCTCTATTATCGCATGTGGCCACATTAGTTGGTTGTGTTGTCTTTGGTTCCTGGCAAACAGGGGTTTCAGCGAGTTCTAGTGGTGCGTCTGCTGGTCACATATTTGGCATATAAAATAAGCCATAGGCGACGAACTATTCCTTATTCAATAAATTTAAATCTTTAATTTAATAAAGAAAGAGTGAATTTTCTTGCTTTAATAAAAGCCACGCTTGCTTTAAGAAAGTTCACCACATAATTGAAGAGGCGGACAGAAATTCGCCGTATCAGGCTGTCCCGTTTAAAAGAAGAAAAGTAGAGAAGGTGATCGTGTGGTGGTGAAATAAAACGGCAGAAATAATATCGACGCGCTTAAAAGGTGACTTGATTCAAGCGCCATTTTGAGAACTTTAAAGGAGAGCGTTTTAAAGTTTATTTTTTGAGAAAAACATCACTATTCATAAAGTATACAATAAAAATTGACGAGTCTCCCCAATCATAAAGCGGCATATTTTGTGCTAACTTTTTGTATATATTATAACAAATAAAAGGTGTTTTTTAACGGAGTTAGTTGTAACTTGAGCCATTTTGCACAATTCTCTGATCAGGGCAAAAGGAATCTTACTACACGATTACTATTTATCTGTTCAAAGCAAAATAATTCAAGTGTACAATGACTTCTTTAACAGATCATGGATAAATGCTTTAAATCACTCAACTAGTTGTAATCTGTTCATGGATAAATGATTTAAATCACTCGCCTAGTTGTAAACTGTTCATGGATAAATGATTTAAACCGCTCACCTAGTTGTAAACTGTTCATGGATAAATTATTTAAACCGCTCACCTAGTTGTAAACTGTTCAAGGGGTAATGACTCAAATTACACAGTGATGTAATAAGATTTAAAGAAAATTGTTATAATCGCAAGATTTATTAAAATTTGACTTGGAGAAAATAGCTCAAAGGTAATAAAATAAATTTCACGATGTAAGGAAAACTAATGAGGACATTATCAATTTAAAGAAAAGTAACTTAAATGGCATACTTTTAAGAACTTAGACTTTAAAATCGATTTTATACAACGAAAGAATTAAAATAAAACAATTCTTTTCATGAATCAACTTTTGTTTTAATTATTCATTTACTTAAATTTAAGTATATTTAAACGTTGGTTATATTTGTAATAATCAGCCTTTGAATATTGGCACTACTTGTAATTTTTATAATTTTTATTAAAGATAAAGCTGAACGAATGTTTTCATTATAGAAAATTTGTGTGATTCGCTCACGAACAGTAAGAAATTGTGTGTGTTTACACTGACAATGACGAAGATAATACAGAAAAAAAAGAAAATATAACGCCATTTCTTGGGCTTTAAAAAAAAACGAAATATCACGCCATTTCTTGCGCTTTGAAAAAAAAAATATCACGCCATTTCTTGGGCTCGTGTGCGTGAAGGTATACTCGATATAAGTTAAACAAATAACTATCTTCACTACTCTTCTCCGGATATATCCTCCACGTCTGTGTGAATTAAAGTATCAATTATACCGCCATTTGTTGGTAAAGCAAAATATTCCCTGTGAAAAATTTTAGGAATTACATCAGTTTCACAAAGCTTCTTTAAGTCGTTGTATTTAGCTTTTGATATAGGTAGTAACGACTTGTATAGTTTGGAATTCACAATTTTAGGTTTTCCAGTAATTGGTATCATCTCTTCTGTAGTATCCTCCTTCATAGAATATTTGACTGCAAGGTTCTGTAAATTTTTTTTAAATGTGACTATACGGATTTTACCGATTTTTCCAGTAAGGTTCCCTTTGAAGTATTTATTGGATACTTCTCCAAAATTTTTGAACTCTGTATGGTCTAGCCACTGAACGTTATAAGGGGAAACATCTTTTCTGGCTATCTCGCAAATGGTAAGCCATTGGGATGGGGCCTATACAGTTGTGTTTCGTACTGAATTTTCTATAACAGAGTGCATACTATCAACGCTCATTTCAGTATGACCCGGGAGCAAATAATTTAACTGAATTGACTCAAGATTTTTTGCTTTTGATAGTGCGATATGGACTGCTGTCAATACAATTTTATTTTTATTTTGCCCCGGGCAAAAATCTGAGTACAGAATTAAATGTTTGATTGAGCCACGTGAATCCACAGTTTCTATATATTTCTCTAAAACAGTACCAATTTCATTTCCGCCTCGCTTGGCATCAGCTTCTCCCCAGAGGAAACAGTAGCCTTGTCTAGTCACATTTTCACAGAAACAGAGATTATAAACTGCATATTTCCTCGTATAAAATAGAAGAATACTGTTTCCATACGGAGTGTTTAAGACTTTCCGTAAATCAAAGGACGTGCATAAAATAGTCGGAGCTCTCTATGACAGGCATATCTTTTTTTTGAAGCCACTTTTTCATCTAAATGTTCCTTTTTTTCTGCTTCATATTTAAGTAAATCTGTTTCGTAACGCATACATTTTAGACATTTGTCTTTCTTTGGCACGTGGAATACTAAATTGAATTCTTTTTTAAATATATCTCGAAATATATTTTCACTGACGACATCTAATGACTCTCTCGTTCGATCTTCTTTATAAATCCTGTACAAGTTTCTAATGTTTTTAAATTCTACTGGAAGGTAAAGTCTGGTAGTTTATTTTCAACAGTAATGTGACGGGAGAGCTGGAAGGTTTTTAATGAATTTTATAACAGATTCTCGAGTAGTCTCAGTCGTCTTATTAGCTGGGACAGTTTTTCCTCTTTGATCTTCCTTAGATAATCCGTGAAACGCTTGCGACACAGTATAGTAGACGTACTTATGACTGAGGTCAAGAGTCTTTTAAATAAATTTAAGGCAAACTTGTCGTCGACCTTCTCCATCATTGATAAAGTACTCGAAAGTATTTGCTCGATATCCTGAATCTTTAACGCGTTTTCTTTTTGTCTCTTTCTTATTACTCAATGCTACTAACCAATCCTTACGTTTTAAAGGTGTCAAACTCCAGAAATAGTCAAAAAGGGTCTTCCTTTTTTCTTCAGATACCTCGTGGCAATTATGGCCGCATTTTTTTCCTATGCAGGGATCAGGATGTAAAATCTTTTCTTTGACTATTGTTCCATTTTTTTTAATATATCCTTTGCCTTTTTGCCGGGAATCTCTTTATTCATTTATTCGTGGCAACTATGGCCCCCAGAGAAATTACATTATTACTTATACTTAGCTAAAATAATGTCAAAATTATACAAATTAAATTATTAAATTATACTAATTATCACAAAATATCAATTCACATGTAATTTCAAGTACATCCTATATACTGGAGAGTCATGTCTTTCTCCTAACTTCTCCTTTCTTTCTTTTAATCTTTTATTTATCTTCTTTTTTTTAGGCCTTCTTCACCAACTTTTCGCTTTTTTCGCTTTTTTACGTTTAGGTTCTTCTCCACTTGCTGATGACTCTTCTTCAGTATCTTTCCATGATGTTGAGTCCCATACGAAGTCTTCCTCTTCAGAAAGAAAGTCAACGTATGTTTTTTTAATAGTGTTGCATCTCTTTTTCCGCTTTTCTTGCTGGTCATTTGTCTTTATCAGGTATCATTAATATAGTATTATCATTGTTTTCGCCTTCCTCCAGTGATTTGCGAATGATTTCCATCGTCTCTTCTGGTATAATATCAGTAAACGTTGACTGTAATTCGTCACTTTGTTCAAGACTGGGCGCTGTAGTCTGATAGTCTATAGAATTACCAGAATCAGCATCTGGCAATACTTGATCAGTACTTATTATAAATGGGAGGTGTCTGATCATCACCTGTTTTGGGTTCATCAAAATTGATCGTATTTCTGTAATTCAAACTTGGTATGAATAAATAAGTAAAAAGTATGTAGTTTCATATTTTAATTTTTCCATCCCAAGAAACTAGTCTTTATAAAATCAAAACAAATAATTACAACACACTATCAAAGTGATTTTTATCAAAGTGATAGTGAATTGTAATTATTAACAAGGGTTTTTTATTTATATGCGGTGGGAAGCAAATTATAATTAGGCTAAGTAAAAAAAAACGTTAAATGGAATTGTTGCACGAACATGATGCATTTGATAATTGTTTTTGACGTGACAACGTCTTATAAATCGATAGAGCCGGCTGCACGCACAAAAAAACATGACTCATCCGGCGTTACCGGCGTTACCTCGCTCGCGTTACCTCGCTCTGAGGCGTTCCATGTAAGGCTTGAAGTGCAAGCGAGAGTTGTCACGTTCAACTATCGTCAGTAAACCGACTTTACAGACAACCAATTTTTTCTTCAATTTAAGTCTTGTAAATGAATAGGACTCTTCAATTTTTCTTGTTTTAATTTCTCTTTTTTTATTTTTAGATGAAGTTCTTGAGGGCTTTTTTGAAGGGCTTGTGACCATCATGGTCACAAGCCCGTTTATTTTCACTCTCAGCAACTCTCTGTTGTGCATCAATTGCTTCAATTTTCCTTTCATGCAATTTTTGCAATGATGATGTTGAAGTTGCATAAGTTGGACGTCGTCTTGATGTCCAAGTTTTCTTAATTTTTTCCGCTTCCTCATTACAACTGAAGCGAAGTGGTGTAGATACAGGTTTTCTCAACATTTTAGGGGTATAATCACTCCAATTCTAAAATAAAGAAAAATAGCATCGATTTACAATCTCTTCCATGATATCTATACATTATAATGTGCATATACATAGCTTTTTTATATGATAGTACATAAGTGTATAAGAGGAAAGTTTAATCATAATGGTTTTTGCAGCAAAGTGCAGAAAGTACCGCACAATTTATACCTATTTATAATACACATGATAAAAAATTAGCTTGTTTTTATTTTCTTGTGTGTCACTCACTAATTAAACGTTTTGGTCCTCAACAGCTACCACTATTGGTGGCATTTCAATATCTGTAAAAATTTGTAATTATGATTAAAATATTGCCAATAGATATACTAATTTATTAATATTTAATTATATACGAAAGAATTAAAAGTCTTTTGTTGTTTGTGGTTTTTATAAGACATCTATTGTATTTGATCAGCATCTGGAAGTCTACATATACCTACCTGAACTAACAATAACTAGGCTCATAATCCAAATGACCTGAGAATTAAACTGACCTTTATACTGTGTTGATAGTGGTTCTGGCAGGTCTTCATTTATTATATGTACTTCTGCTTGGTCCTCTGTTACAGGAACAATGGAGTCGCTATCATATGTATTAAATAATCCAACAGCACTTGTAGAAATAAGGCTTATAATCTTCTCAAGTAATGGATCCTCCTTTTTTGGAGGTAATGGAGGGCCTCCACCTGTTAAAAAAAGTATGAATAGGTTAATTTTACATAAATAATATGTATTACTAGTTATGCCGGTGGCAAAAAAGGCAGTAAGAATTTGTTTTTCACAAAGCCTGTAAATGCTAAAATTTTGCACTCTGTGTGTACCTTTTACAAGGAGGGGTCAACTTAAGTAAATATGAAATGTACACAGTGCTAACCTGTTTGTATGAAGTGCTGCCTTCTTCTAGCCGCATCCTTTCTTGCCACTTTCTTCATATTCTCCCACTGACCCTTGAGATTTTCTGCAGTACGACTACTGTAACTTGTGCGGCTGTTATATTTGTTGGCGATAATTTTCCATTGCGCTAATTTCGCCCGCTGCGTCACCTCATCCGTTTTTTTTATTTTCAACGATGTCATATTGGGTTTGCACAAGTTCAAATAACAGTTCTTTTTCAGATGGTAACCAATTTGGGCTCCGTTTTCTCTTCTCATCACTCATTTTTGGCTACCCGAAGTTTCCGAAAAGAAAAAACTAAATAAAATACAACAAAAAAGCAGCAAAATTGTCCAAAGTTTGACATTGACAGGCGTGGGCGTCAGGCGACAGATGACAGTCCTTAATCCCTCCATATTGCCATATTCCTACAATAAAAAACGCCAAATATGAGAGCCAGAATATAAGCCTTCATGCCATACACTTTTAGAGCAACATTTTTTTCCGAGTTATACGTCTTTCACTCATTCGTTCAGATTCGTTCTGATAATCGGGCTTAGATAATAATCGAAATATAGTAAAGTTAAACCATAGATTGCATGGAATACGACTTTGACGTTACTCCAGATTACAAATGTCGAATAAATTTATTCCTCGTTTATTTATTCGAGCATAAATGCTAGTTTGGTCGAATCCGCCCTAAATTACCTAAATTACCCGTAATCCGACTATTTCCCCTCTGTAACCTACCTTAATAAATTACAATAACATACTACAATTTACATAATTACATTTGCAACCCCTGAAGTCCACAGTCACCCCCTCTCACTCCAGAGAGGTGACCGTGGACCCCGAGAGTTGCTCTCTTACCGGTGTTCTAATAACGAAAGTATATTTTACCCCCATAACCCCTCCAGTTCTGCCCGGCTCGGTCTAAGCTCCGCCGGGCAGGACCGAAGCTCCACGGGAGTTTTAAAATAGAATTTCGTAGGGTATTCTGGGTGCTTATTCAATTGTCCTCCTAGGTAGTTCCTATGTTTCATTCTGAAGTGCCTTAAGATGTTTCTGCACATATAAAAGGCTCCACAAAGTATGCACTGGTAACCCTCCTTACGGCCAGCACCTAAGCCCCTCTGGATTGTGGGATCCGGAGTTTCGGAGGGGCGGTTAGGTATAGGTTAGGTTAGGTTATTTCTAAACGGCAAGGCGGGTAGTTACGGGTAATTACGTGTTGTCACTCCGTAGGGACATTATAATGATGATAATAATTCATGATAATCATTTGAACACGAATGCTTTTAGTTAAACTCAAGTAAAACACGTGGATCTTCCGTGTGCAAATCCGCAGCACAAACGTTATTATGAAGTAATTAAAAATTATGATTGCAACATTATTTATTGTAGGTAGATATCAACCGGTTTGTTGTAAGTTTAACACGTAAATTAACAAGCATCTAATTTCACTATTAATGTTTGCCACGTTTTTAAACGACGAAGGCCACGAAGTAAACATTAAATTATTTCCTTAATAATTCAAACATACAACTCAAAGTTTCTTCTCTATTACGCAATTTATGTTACACTTCGTTCACCGAAGAAATGCGTAACATCCCCAGTGACTATGACCAGTTGCTCGTTACAATGTTGCTAGCCTTTCATTTGGTATAAAGGAAATTAAATAGTCAACTGTTTGACGATAATTTTTCATTTTAACCATACACATTCATGAACTAAAAGTGATTTTTTTCCCATTACTCTCTCGCTTTTACTTTAGTCACTTTAGTATTTAAAGAAAATAATGGCATCTTTAAAGCAATAGGAAATTGGAAACATACTGTGATGTCCCCTTCTTCACCCCCCATCCCCCCCCCGCACATTAATAAATTGTTTTTTCTTTTAACAGGAAATATTCAGCAGATGTCCGGACCGACGCCTTTCACTTACTTGGGCAGCACTTTGTCGTCATTTCCCGCTGCCGATAGAACGATAGGTGAGTAAAACAATAAAATCTCCCATTTTTATACGCATACGATATAATGGAACCTACCGTTATCATTCCATGCCCTCTGTATACTACAACTTAGTACTCGACTGCCGGGGTGTCGAGTACTAAGTTGTATGTGTTTTTATAATAGTACTAAGTAAGGCTAACTTAACGTCGCAGAAGGCGTATTGAAGCAATTTTTAGTGACCTGCAGTTTAAAATCTATAATAACAATTACTTTCAAATTCAAAACTAAAATCGCTTAGAAGCAGAAACACGATTGGATAAAATTTTCTCGATAGAATGTTCTCCCAAAAGTTGCTTCAAAAAAATCTCAGCTTTTCTAATATTTATCGGAAACTATTGCAATTTTTGTTTTGATATTTTCGTAATAATAATATCCACCCCCGCGACGACTTTAGATGCAATATCGCCATGTTACATGTGATATTGTAAGCGGTTAAAAATTAACGTATGTTCGTCTTCCTCACCAAGGTTCGAATTGGCAACCAACGCCGCAACCGCAACTCAACACATCGCTTACCATGCCGACATTTGGCACCGCTCAGAACGACTCCAGCTTCCAGCTGCAGAAACCACCCGGCAAGCGAGGAAAACAATGATATTGGAGATAAGGTTGACGAAAGTAGACCTTAAACTAGTGGACACTGGGGACAATTTCGCGTGTGATTAGTTTTAAGCACTCCAACATAAAACACGACTGATTAAAAATAAAACTTGTGTAATTAATTGCCTTTGCCTGAAATATTCTGTATTAAACACTTTTTGGCAGTCGTGTTCCAAAAGATACATATGGTACCAACAATGATATAGCAGATAATGTTGACGTAAGTAGACCTTAAACTAGTGAAAACTGGGGACAATTTCGCGTATGATTAGTTTTAAGCACTACAACAAAAAACACGACTGCTTACAAATGAAACTCGTGTAAATAATTGTTTTTGCCTGAAATCATCTGTATTTAACACTTTTGGCAGTCGTGTTTCTAAATGATATATATATTTGAATTTGGTGTAATAGTAGATTTTTTCACCTAGCGCAAAGTAAGTTATTAATGCATGATTGTAACGAGGGTATTAAATTAACACGAATGCATTAAATCCCCACTCTGTCAAACTCCATATAAATCGAATGAAATATAAGCGATTTTGACAGAGTGGGGCGCGACGTCGTGGATTGAAATATCTATAATATTAAAATCCAACGAAGATTTACAAAGATTTTGGAGTGGAGCGTCTTCTGTCCCTTTCTCGCAAAATGAACATTTGTATGAAGCCGCTCGAAGCTACTATGGCAATAGTGAGATGTGACGTCACAATTCAATGTCGGTATCTCTGTCTAATCAGAAATTAAATGCTTACAACTTTTTTGTTATTTGATCGATTTAACTAAGTTTTTTCAATGTAAGTCATTATTTATATCACAGTTTATAATAAAGTAAGATTCAACCGATTTTAATTTCAGCCATTTTACGTTAAGTATTAAAATTACGGGAGAAAAAACCTCTGTGTAGATGTATATATAAATAAAGAATAAATAACAGTGCATTAATGAAAAACTGTGTATTAATGACATTTGATATAACTTTTCTGCACTGATTTGATTCTAAGCAAAAAATGCATCCTTTATGATCGGTATTGTAATTATCAATAATAAAATTACTACGTAGTTGAAAGAGTCCATTATTTCCAGTGCCTAGGATAAGATTAATGTATTTGACGCCCTTGTATAGACATTTCAATCCACGAAGACGCGCCCCACTCTGTCTAAATCATTCGATCATGTTTAATGCGATTCGCGTGGAATTTAATAGAGTGGAGCGCGTCATCGTGAATTGAAATATCTATACAGTTAGTACGTTTGTCCACCGTAGCACGGAACACTAAATAGTACAAGCACAGAAGGCTTACTCCGCACGATGATTTAAAGAAATAGCGACTCTAGCGCTGAAACAAAAAGTGCAATTCAGTTCGCAATAGCGCCTGGCCTCGCCTTCAAAATCGACACGCAACAAACGCAATGTTGTGGTCTCTTTCTATCGCCTAACTTTATCTCTTACGACGTACTAGGGCTGCCGTAGTCAAACGGCGCGTAAAATAGAACGTACAGAACTAGCGCGTGCAACTCGGCCCGCGAGCGGCAACCATCTGAAATATTGACATCCTGACCCCTACTTGTAGCCGGGACGGTCACGTGATAAGTGAGACTGGCCTGACCGTAGCCGAAATCGAGATTATATTTTTTGTATGAGATCAAGATGACGAGACCGGACCGCGGTGGATAATCGGACCCTTAGGGCATAGCAAGGGATAGATTTTAACAATGCATATTCAAACATATTAGTATAGAAATACGGCATTGATTGCTATGCTTCAAAATTATGGTCACGGCATACCCCGTTATACAACATCGTAATTTTGAATTTATGAACACGGTTGAATGCCCATTGGTAAAAACTTGTAAAAACTCACCTTTTGGGTTAGAGTAATAAAAAACACTCGGCATAGTCATTTATTTGGGCTACTTTATGCACGCTCAAAACTTTTAGTTAAAATTAACTGAAATTAAAATAATTCTGATTCCTCTAAACCTTGATTATTGTTATTTATTGTTGGAAACTAAATTACAAGTATTGTGCAAGAATAACAAAAAAAACGAAAAAGAAGAAATCCCTTTCATTTATAAAAGGATGTCTTCCCTTTTATTTATTAGGTAATTACGATTAAGCAATTGAAACAATAAAATAATTATTGTGTTTTTCAATGCTACAACAAAGGTTCAAGAAAAAAAAACTACTTCTGATTACATTAATTACATTACTTATTATGAATTTAGTAACTATTGTTTTATTATTTTTAAAGCACTTAGGGCCGATTTTTCAATCCTCTGATAAGCAAGCAGATAGTGTTTATTCGATGAAGCATTTAAGAGTTGCGTCCCAGGAAAATGCGAAAAAGGTTGTAACGGATTTAACGATATTGAACAACTAACTTCATTATATGACACAAAAAAACTCAGATGGTTAATAAATTAGTCTTCAGTAACACCATACAATATTTATTAAATAATTCTTGATTTTAGAGAAAAAAATGCGTCACTTAGGTCAAAACATCTTAAACAGCCTTTTCTATTTGGACTGTGCAAGCCATTTCGTTATTATATTTGAAAATATTTTTGGTTAAAACGTGAGACGCATATAGGGCCGAAATTTGAAGATGTACACTGAAAAAAATGTTAGGTTGGATTTAACAGATTTTGCGTAAATGTTACCAAAGTTTTAGGTTGATTTCGGTCCTATCACGAATTTTTGTTGATTTTACCAAACTTATTAAGTTGGTGTTGTACCAAATTTATTTGGTAGATTACACCTATATTTTGTTCATTTTTTACCAATGTAGTTTAGTAACATTTCTCACCAAAGTACTTTAGTAAAAATTTTTACCAAAGTAACTTGGTAACATTTCTCACCAAAGTACTTTAGTATATTTTTTTACCAAACAAACTTGGTAAAATTTCTCACCAAAGTACTTTAGTATATTTTTTTACCAAACAAACTTGGTAAAATTTCTCACTAAAGTACTTTGGTATAATTTTCACCAAAATACTTTAGTAACCTTTTTATCAAAGTACCCTAGTAAAAAAGTACAATGTTGTTTGCTGCAATCTACCAAAGTGTATTTTGTAAAATATACAACAAAAATTTGGTAGATAGCACTTATTATATGGTAGAATGTATTAAATCAGTTTGATAGAGAACACTAAACTTAACTCGTAAGTATTATCTATTTTATTTGGTAAACTGTAACAAACAACATTTTGTAGTATTTACTTATCACGTTTGGTCTATTTTATCAGCGTTAATTTGGTAATAATTACCAGATTTAATTTTAGTTACAACCAAAGGTTGTTTGGTAATACCTACCAGATGTGTAATGCAGTTCTTATCAAGGTTAGCTTAGTATAATCTATCAGATGTGTATCGTAGATTTTATCAAATACAATTAAGTATTGTCTATCATGTTTGTTTCGTATTTTTTCCTAACATTTGTTTGGTAATATCTACCAGATGTGTATTGTGATTTTTATCAGAGATAATATTGTATTTACTACCAGAATTGTATCGTAGATTTCATCAAATACAATTTAGTATTGTTAATCATGTTTGTTTCGTATTTTTTCCTAAAATTTGTTTGGTAATATCTAACAGATTTGTACTGTAGTTATTACCAAACTTTAACTGGTAATATCTACCAATATTTTATCAGTGCTTGTCTGATTGTACCGGTCTTAGTTTAGTAAAACATACCAAATAAATAGTGTAAATTTTACTGATGTTAGTTTGGTTAATTTATCAAACTAACACTAGTAAAATGTACAGGACTTTTTGGTATATATTACCAAATATAAACTTAGTAGCTAATCTGCAATATTGCTGACATGGAATGAGAGTAAAATCATATTGCAGTTTAGATTTTCAAACTACATACTACTTTCGTGGCCAGCAGTTTGAAAATCTAAACTGCAATATGATATACCATGTCAGCAATATTGCAGATTAGCTACTAAGTTTCTAATTTGCAATGATACCACATAAACAAAAACCATACAAGAAATACAGGATCTGAAAAAAATAAAAAGTTTTAAGACCGTTTGACAAACACTTCAAAAATATACAGGCTTATTGGTAATTCAACATTTTATTTTTAGGGATATCTACAGTAAAGCTCACAATTTGCTGTTAAAAAGGTCATGTAGGCTAGCCGAAAATCAGCAGTTTCTAGAATACGTCGAATTACCAGTAACCTTATTTAAGAGCTTAATAAAAACGGTGGTTTAAAGTAAAATAAAATTATTTTTAGTACATATCATAAAATTTATTTTACTAATCAAAAATACAATTAAATAATCAATAGATCACTCATCTTAAAATTATATCAATACATATAGGATATCTTTGCACTGTATTCTCACAGTTGGAACTATTTTATATCCGATTGCCGCGCAATAACAGAAGTCTCTAACATCTGAAAAATAAAAATGGAATAAGTTAGAATAATTGGTTAAAGTTATTAGTTTAAATTAAACACTTTAAACGGATTTTATTACGTGTATTCATTATTGAGCCTCCCTGACGTTTCGATAACTCTACAGTTACCGTTGTCAAAGGCGGACTAAGAAAAACAAAGTTCTGCTCTGTCAAAATAACATTTGTGCTAAATATCCACTTTAATAGTCTGAATTAAAAAATAAAGGTGTAATATAACAGTATGCCAGATGAGCCAATTTTTTTTTGTATACACGCGATAAAATCCGTTTAAAGTGTTTTATTTAAATGAGTGACAATCGCGGAAACCGAAGACAATATTCTTAGTTTAAGTTTTATTAAGAAGTTTAGCCAGATACCTAACTGGCAGAGATTTTTTTTGCTAAACCTCCTGAACTCTTTCTGTTATTATAAAGCTATTTGCTATTATAATACACTATAAATATACTAAAAAAATATAAATGGTTTTATTATAAAACTTTCACGAATTTCACAAAAAAAAACGTCGAGCTCGGTTTTTGTGTGATATTCGTGAAAGTTTTGATTGACACGAGTAGGTATACTTAATAACCAACCTTCACTTGGATTTTCCTCAATCAATTTAATGTAGACAGAAGCAGCTTTAATTGTTTTTAAATGGATGAGAGCTTTCTCTAAAAATATGGGCCATTTTTTAAATAGTCGGAGCTCTGATCCTCTAAACTTGGTTTCGAAATCCAGTTCAATCTGGAAAAAGAAATACGATTATAAGTTATTATTTATATATAATATATTATAGTGAATGGGTTTGCTCTTGGGCAGTATCTAGCCCAAGGACGCTCTAAAGATTCAAGAAGGTACGGAATCCTTACCTTCTTGAATCTTTTGAGCGTCAAGCGGCAAAGAAATTCACCGTGCCACTGAGAGCAAAACGAAAAAAATTTAACAGGGATGGAGAAACACATGTAGCTGATGGAATTTTAATGTTTTTGATTTGACGTCAGTTGACGTCATTGGCGTCAGTGGCACGAATTTCCGATAACGTGAAAAAACGTGGCAAAACTTACAGAAGATGCTCATTCGTGGTCGGCAACTCATCATTGCTTGTGCTGTACGTGGGACTGAGCGCAGAAAAATCACTATCAATGCTAAAAGTTATCATCAGATGCTGTCGCCTGTAACAAGCATTAAACACTCATTAAAGTAAATTTTCAACAAAAAAAAAAACAACTCAAAATATTTCCATATTCGGTCTCTCATATAGGTACCATAAAACAAGTGAATGTTTTACCTAAAAAACATCAATATCAGAAAGTTTAAATAACAAAACATTATAGTGTGGTTCTTAATAAAAAGTCCGTGCTAGGTTCAAATCAATCATGTAATGAAATAAAACAAAATACATAAACGCAAAGTAGGTACAAACACTATTTCACCGTTAACAATTAAAGCGACGTCACACAGTCGACGGCGGCGGGGGCGGCGCGCCTTGCATAGGCGGCTGCGCCCGTAATGAGTTCAACAACAATACCAACTGCTGATCAGTCATCACCACGGACGGACACGGCACTGCGGCGCCGGGTGGAGCCTGCTCGGGTTGCGCCGTCTGCGCGGCACCAGGCTGCTCACACCCAGGTTGTGGCTGCGACGACATGGCGGAGGTGCCAGCGGATAGAAGTCCCGCACACGCTGGCGTCGAAGCAGCAAAAGCGGCAGCGGACGCAGGTCCAGCCAGCGGCGGCGTAGACATACGCACGTCTATAAATAAGTCCTCGCCTTCGGAAGGCATCGCACTACCAGGCTGCTGCGTATTCCGCGTAGCACTATTTGCGCGCGATCGCGTAAGCACCATGTCCACAGAAGTCTAATAAACACTGTTCCCTAAGTCACCACACACTCCCGTATAACATACGTATACCGTTCACGGCAACCGCGTAATAAATCCGCATTGAAAATAAACCGATCCAGGCGGGACTCAATTACCTAAACCCTAAACTCACACAAAGCGTCGCAAAACACTATTGTTCACTTGTTTACGTTCTAATCTAACTATACTAACGTTCGACGCAAGTTCTATATAGGCTAACTATACCTAGAATACTAGACTAGCACGAAGCGTACTATAAGCAATATTGTTATTGGTATTTTTTATTATTTGATGTTATTAGCAACAACAGAAATACATCATTTGTGAAAATTTCAACTGTCTAGCTATCACGCTTGTTGAGATACAGACAGCTTGGTGACAAACAAACGGACAGACGGACGGGCGGACAGCGAAGTCTTACCGTAAGTATCAATTATATGTAAAGAATTAACCCCTAACTCCTAACCGTTAAGGAGTTGTATACCTTCCATCATCAGCTCAGCAAAATGAGATGATTATTTGAATAACTTCAGAAAATGTATGAAAAACATTATGAGTGAAAAAAAAAACTTACATGAATAATGTTTCTGAGTTTCTTCAATCCTCGCTTAAACAATATTCTGTCTTTTAAACTTGGAATTAATTCTTTCAGTTCCGTTTCTTGTATATATCATCAAGCAATTTCAACGTAATGTGATTATCTAAAAAACAAGAGAAAAAAATTAAATCAGTCTTTTAGCTCATTAATTAAGGTTTAGTTACACACCGGCAAATATTCGGCTTAATTTTCTTTCGGAATAGAGGCTTAGGACCAAAACACAATTAAAACTACACAATACCTAGGTACTAGCTATGGGCCTACCAATGGTAAATTTTACCAGATTAGTTTGGTATGCCTACCAAACTAATGTGGTAAAATTTACTCTTTACTTTAGAAGTTCGTTTTGTAAATCTATCAAGGTAAATTAGCTAATTAGGTAGGTACCTAACCGCTATTTCTAGGCCAATATCTAGGCATCCTAAATACTTATCGTCCCCTTCTGAACTCTGACCCAATAGTAGTAATATCGATTTACAAAAAAACACACGTGGGATATCCTTGACAAAAGAAAGGCTCTCCGTTTCAAGTTGAATTCTTCATTAGCCATTCACTCAATCGTTAGTTCAAAATTAATTTATTAGACAACACAACTTAAAGGCATGGCGCCATCTTGAAAACACGCATTATTAAAAATATAGGTATATAATATCGATCAAAATAGGCACTCACCTTCAAAGTTTGTTATGGTTTCGTCAGACAATCCCCATTCCTTTAAATATTCGGCGACAAGTCCTCTTCATGTTCAATGTCACCATCCATTTTAACTTGACCACAGCGATGAGCGACCACCTCGTAAGAGAGCTCGCGCAAAAAGAGCGAGTGGGGGCTGGGCTGGCCGCCGCTTGCGCCGCGCCAACCAGTGTTGCCAATGCATAGATGTGGAAAGATATGTCATGAAGGCGTGGCACTGTCCCCAGCTATGCGGACAATGTGTCCTTATGTTGCGAATATAAAGTTACGCTCCGTTTAATCGCGAAACATGCCCCGAGAAAGTTACGTGTTTTACATACTTTTTCAAAATGCCTACTTGATCAGTTCAAATCTGCAAAAATGACATCAACAAAACAAACCTTAAGACAAACAGAGTATCCTTACACAACTCTGTTAAAAATTAATTCATTGGATCTATTTTTAAGTGATTTTTTAACATTTGTATTACGCAATATTTTCGACACGTTGAAACTACTCGAAGCGTGGCTATAGGGATATGACAACGTTCGCATAATGTCGATATCGATGAATGCGATCTTTGATATTTTCTAAATAAGTCATTTTTATCTACTAGATCGTTCAATAAGTCCCGAGACTAACCTGGAAATGGCGCATATATTAAAAACTCTTTTGATTTTTAAAAAGTACTGGCTATCAATACAGGAATGTGTCAAATTTTTAAAAATGGAACAATAAAATTATTGATTTTGAAACATTTAAGTGACGCTATGATTGTAATTTCGATACAATGGAAAAAAACGAGTTTCGCGTGTTGATAAAACATTGTTTTTTAATGGGAAAAAATACCGTTGAAGCACAGCAATGGCTTATAAAATGTTATGCAGGATCAGCTCCCTCTAAAGCAACCATTTGTCGGTGGTATGCCGACTTGAAACGCGGTCGCATGGACACCAATGATGGGGAACGCTCAGGTCGTACAAATGAAGCAGTGACTCAACAAAATATTAACCAAGTCCTCAAAATCGTATTGGAAGATCGGAAGGTAAAAGTGCGAGAGATAGCCGAGATAGTGAAGATTTCAGCTGGTAGTGTTTTCACTATTTTACATAAAAATTTGGCCATGAAAAAGCTTTTTTCTAAGTGGGTGCCGCGTTTGCTTACAACTGATCAAAAGGAACAACGTATCAATGATTCAGAGCGATGTTTGGCGCTGATGAATCATAATAAAAAGGATTTTTTACGTCGGTATGTAACAGTGGATGAAACCTGGATACACCATTTCACTCCGGAATCCAATCGGCAGGCAGCGGAGTGGAGAGCGGCTGGTGAAAGCCGCCCGAAGCGTCCAAAGACTCAGAAATCGGCCGGTAAGGTTATGGCGTCTATATTTTGGGATGCGAATGGAATACTTTTCATCGACTACCTTGAAAAGGGGCAAAATATAAATAGTGACTATTACATGTGCTTATTGGAGCGATTGAAGTACGAAATTGCGGATAAACGGCCTCACATGAACAAAAAGAAAGTGGTGTTTCACCAGGACAACGCGCCTTGTCACAAGTCCGTGAGAACGATGGCCAAAATTAACGAATTGGGCTTCAAATTGCTTCCTCATCCCTCTTATTCGCCAGACTTGGCCCCCAGCGATTACTGGCTGTTTGCAGACCTCAAAAAAAATGCTTCAGGGTAAGAAATTTGACTCAAATAGTGAAGTTATCGCAGCAACGGAGGCTTATTTTGAAGCCAAAGACAAATCGTTCTACACACATGGGATAGAAAAGTTAGCTTTAGAAAAGCGTTGGAGGGACTGTATCGCTCTTGGAGGAGACTATGTTGATGAATAAAAATTATTTTTATAAAAAGACCTTTTTTTAGTACTTAGTCTCGGGACTTATTGAACCACGTGTTATATTTGCGACTTATTTCTTATTCAATGCTTGCTGCCACGCTCAGATTTCGATTTTGAAAGGATTCGGTCCAATAACAAAAAAGTTCAAAATGGAGGCCACATTTTTCAAATCTAATACTATATCAAATGAAGTGAAAGACCGTCACTCACCATCAAAGAAAATTACCGTTTTCAATATGCAGAGCAACAGGCGACGCCGTTTCTCATTTTATTTCATCGCGGGCAGCAAGATGTTTGACCGATTAATCTTGGGTCTTAAAATTTGTTATACTTTTTCCGCTAAGCCCCGTACGCGATATCGTCCGAAAAGAAACGTTGTCTCAACAAGAGGCCAGTCATTAAGGTTTTTTTTAAAATCTCAAATGCCCTGTTACTAACATACAATTTATACCTTACATCTAGGGAAAATAATTTCAATGTAGACTGGTCACACTGATGGACTCTCGCTGAGGTTTGGTGTTTCGAATTTAAATCAATTGCCAGTTCTGAACGTCACATACAAATTACGCAGCAGTGACTCGGTCAGCGGTTCGCTACGTACTAACCATGTACGAACTCAAATGGGATACGGCTTTTTGTTTTGTATCCCATTTGCGTGCCTCACTCTCGAAGTACTGTGCGCTGTATCTGTAGTAATCTGTGTGTTCAACGTTAAATTAGTGAACGCATTACCCTTAGAGCACTTAACACTGTTCTAAGGTATTACCTATGCCTGTGTAATACCTACCTAAAAGTTAATGTACCTATGCAACAGATTTTATAATACAACCTATTTGTTCACTATTTTATCAATTATTATCATCGTAGAATTTGTAAAAAGCCGTAGAATTTGGTACGGCCCCAGGGTTACGGCCGTAGACCGTGTATTTTGTGATTTTGTGGCCTGAAAGCCGTAGAACACGGTAATTACCTTAGCTTTGGTAATTTACACCATGAACTCTGGTAGGGACTATATAGGTATTTTGACCTGAACCGTTTTAGTCTTGTAAGTTCATCCGCGAGGTCTGGTAATATTTATCACATTTTTATGATTACATCAACCAGACTAAATTGTCGACATTTGTTTGGTAAAATGTACAATATTCTTTGGTAATTTACACCATGAACTCTGGTAGGGACTATATTTTGACCTGAACCGTTTTAGTCTTGTAAGTTCAACCGCGAGGTCTGGTAATATTTATCACATTTTTATGATTACATCAACCAGACTAAATTGTCGACATTTGTTTGGTAAAAAGTACAATATTCTTTGGTAATTTACACCATGAACTCTGGTAGGGACTATATTTTGACCTGAACCGTTTTAGTCTTGTAAGTTCAACCGCTAGGTCTGGTAATATTTATCAAATTTTTATGATTATATCAACCAGACTAAATTGTCGACATTTGTTTGGTAAAATGTACAATATTCTTTGGTAATTTACACCATGAACTCTGGTAGGGACTATATTTTGACCTGAACCGTTTTAGTCTTGTAAGTTTAACCGCGAGGTCTGGTAATATTTATCACATTTTTATGATTACATCAACCAGACTAAATTGTCGACATTTGTTTGGTAAAATGTACAATATTCTTTGGTAATTTACACCATGAACTCTGGTAGGGACTATATTTTGACCTGAACCGTTTTAGTCTTGTAAGTTCAACCGCGAGGTCTGGTAATATTTATCATACTTTTATGATTACATCAACCAGACTTAATTTGTGGACATTTGTTTGGTAAAATGTACAATATTCTTTGGTAATTTACACCATGAACTCTGGTAGGGACTATATTTTGACCTGAACCGTTTTAGTCTTGTAAGTTCAACCGCGAGGTCTGGTAATATTTATCAGATTTTTATGATTACATCAACCAGACTAAATTGTCTACATTTGTTTGGTAAAATGTACAATATTCTTTGGTAATTTACACCATGAACTCTGGTAGGGACTATATTTTGACCTGAACCGTTTTAGTCTTGTAAGTTCAACCGCGAGGTCTGGTAATATTTATCAGATTTTTATGATTACATCAACCAGACTAAATTGTCGACATTTGTTTGGTAAAATATACAATATTCTTTGGTAATTTACACCATGAACTCTGGTAGGGACTATATTTTGACCTGAATCGTTTTAGTCTTATAAGTTCAACCGCGAGGTCTGGTAATATTTATCACATTTTTATGATAACATCAACCAGACTTAATTTGTGGACATTTGTTTGGTAAAATGTACAATATTCTTTGGTAATTTACACCATGAACTCTGGTAGGGACTATATTTTGACCTGAACCGTTTTAGTCTTGTAAGTTCAACCGCGAGGTCTGGTAATATTTATCAGATTTTTATGATTACATCAACCAGACTAAATTGTCGACATTTGTTTGGTAAAATGTACAATATTCTTTGGTAATTTACACCATGAACTCTGGTAGGGACTATATTTTGACCTGAACCGTTTTAGTCTTGTAAGTTCAACCGCGAGGTCTGGTAATATTTATCACATTTTAATGATTACATCAACCAGACTAAATTGTTGACATTTGTTTGGTAAAATGTACAATATTCTTTGGTAATTTACACCATGAACTCTGGTAGGGACTAAATTTTGACCTGAACCGTTTTAGTCTTGTAAGTTCAACCGCGAGGTCTGGTAATATTTATCATATTTTTATGATAACATCAACCAGACTAAATTGTTGACATTTGTTTGGTAAAATGTACAATATTCTTTGTTAATTTACATCAAAACTCTGGTACCAAATTCAACCTTTTTTGTTTTGTAAGTTCAATAGCGAAATTTAGCGAGTTTTTGTTATATTTATCAGAGTTTTCATGTAATTCAGTCAACCTTTAATAATTTGGTAACCATTTTTTTCAGTGTAATGAGTTTTCGTCCACTCACTACTTTCTCTCTGTAATATAGTCGCTCGTTCTATTGGTTTTCTGTCCGCCGTAAGCATTTTTAAATTTTTCATGAATTCTTCTTGTGCCATTTGAAATTCTTCAGGTGACAAATCCGGCGCAGAACTTGCAGAGCCAAAATCATGCTGTTTTTTGTTTGTTTCTTTAAATGCTCTTTTTTTCTTTATTGGATGTTCAGATAAATGCTTCATTTTAAGGGATCTCTTTCTTTCAAATTCTTCTATTCTCCCGTCGGGATCTTTTCCTGTGAATGTTGCTTGTACTGTTGAAATTGCAGATTCTTTATTAAATAAGATTACTGCCGCTGAGCATCTACCTTGGTTACCTCGTTTTTGGGCAAAATTTATTCTTTTTCCTCTTATAAACTTGGCTATAACCCTATTAAAACACTCAAAAGTATTAGTGTCAACATCTTCGATTAAGCTTCGCAATTTCGCTGCCACGCTAGAAACAATTGCATTAAGGCGACCCTTCCTAGACCACCCAAGTAAAAAGGAATACGTGGTCTACAGGCTTGCTGTTTCGTCTAACGCAATCTTAGAAAAAGACGAAAAAAAACAAGATTATGCTTTTGTCGTCAATCGCGCGTTCAGGAAAAAAAACAGCGCGGCAATTTCGTGAAACTTGATCCAGGAAATGCGTGATTTTGAAAAAGCCTTACAAGTATGTGTAAATAATGTTAACGTAAATAATGTGAAACGACCAAAGTTTATGTAAAATTTCAGCAAGAATGCAGATTTTTGGAGGCTGGTACTGAATTTATTGCTAATACATTTTAATTTTTGTTTCTATACAAACCTAGATATAGTGTGCAAGGTACCTATTTGTTAAAAATATTTCAAGAAAAGTATGTTAAAACGTCATAATCGCGTACGAGCGTTTGTATGAAAAAATCTACCGGGAAGGCTGCTCTTAACTCGAAATGCAAATGAAGAGTTTTGTATTTTTTTAATTCTTCTTTGCCACCGTCCGCATCTTTCTTTTCACATTAGTAGTTTTGACACATTCTGTGATCACCATGAGGGTGCAGCTTTGAGTTTACAATATCGTTGTGAAGAACTGATATGGCAACGTTTTTAGGGTTCTCAGATGTTTTGTGATATTTTATACATTTCACGATAGCTTTTCTCATTGTCATTGTCATTGTGTTTTTCGATGTCTCAGGGCATACTTTGTTTCTGCTGCCAGTCCGCGTAGTTTTTTTCAAAAGTTGTGTAATATGTGATTGCGACACTCAATTTTTTCAACGGTCACGTTCGATTTTCATATGGTTTGGCATTGAGTATCCTTACATAATATGTTGACGCATCACCATCTCCAATCATTCTGTTGCAAATGAGACCGTACATAGAAATAGAAGCCTTGAATCCTTCTAAAATAATCTCAGTTTCCATAGATCTTGAAGAGCCCACAAAGTTTTTAAAGCAAACATGTTCATTCGGTGAAATGTTTTTGTTTTTTGCTCTGGCACACTGCATAGAGTATTTATTTTTTACTCCAATATAAAGGACTTCTTTAGTTCTCCTCCCAATTATTAAAGCCTGCCGGAAGAAGCTTTGTAATTTGAACCGTAAGACCTAGCACACCAAGTTCCATCTATGTAAACAACAATCACAGAGTAACCATTTTTGATTCGACCTTCTGAAATTGCAATGTCTCTTTCCTTTTTGGTAGCAGCCTCCATAGATTCGCTTGCAGTTTTTTCCCTTTGGTCGCAAACTTCATTTTGCAATTTGGAATTTGGAGAAAATATCGGAATATCAATAGCAGAGAACAGTTCGTCAAATTGTGAAAATCCAATGCCAGAAGCTATTATTCCAGTAGTTGCCGCTATGTTTATATTTACACGTTGCTTATTTTTGATATCTTCGGAATGGATTAGACACGTTTGATAACACAAATATCGCATTGAAATTTATAAACAGAAATTAATCCCAATCTTTTTTCGCCAATCAACTGGAAGTTACTGGTTTTACAGTCGAATAAAGCATTATGACGAGCTTTTTCTTGTAATTCTCGCAAAAGAAAATTAATATCGACGATTCTTCGTCCTGAAATGGGTTGAAAATCATCTTTCTCGCATTCTGCTTCAATTTTTAATCTAAAATTATCCAGATCACTGAAACAAAATAAAGTAACTTTAAAATATAAAGTAACTTTATACTTTAAGAGCTGATTTTTAGCCAAATAAACTATCTAAAGTTTAGATAGTGCAGTGGTTCTTAACCTTTAAGGCACACTGTCCACGGAGGCGTAGCTTCATAGACGCTTCAAAATACGCCGTGCAGCTTAAGCAGCCCAGCGTACTGATCTCTATCCATGAGGCGTATTGCAAGCGTACATTCTCAATCATTTGTGAGAATGCAGTCGGACGACGAAGACGTTATTTTGGCTTATCACTACATTCGAAGTCGACAAAAACGACGATTATATTGGACCCATCCATATATAGAAAGAAATATCAACTGTAGATTGTTCATAGCGGCAAGAGAATTATTAGAAGATGAGATCTTTTCTAGCATATTCAGCAAGATTATTGTTATACAAACACGGATATTTTTCTATTATCTGAACAAATTTGGCAGCCGTTCCCGCCATTTTTTACAATAAAAAACACTTGCGTTCACTTCATGTACGCCCCGGCGTATGACAGCAAGTACGGCAGGCGTCATGAAGCTTGCGTGCAGCGACGCGAGCGCGACGTTACCGCTCCGTCGACAGAGTTACATTGTTTTATATATTATGTAAGCTGCAAGCAAGCGTACACCAAGCGTATAATGACGAATACGCGTCTATGAAGCTACGCCTCCGTGGACAGTGTGCCTAAGTCTTGAGGGACCGTTTCACCTAATTTCGGTCTTGCCGGGGACCACCCAGTTATAACGGCAACACAGATATATTACCAATTGGTTAAACTTTAAAATTTTAATTAATGTTAGTAAATAAAAGGTTGCTTGGAACTATCTATAAATAAAACACGCATAATTTTACGACTAACAATATAATTATACATTATTTTGTAAAATAGCAGAAATGAAATCTAAAATAGAGTTAATCATTTTAATTTTTTGTGATTGCATGCTTTTTACTAACTCCTGAATCCTTGGTTCAGTGCTTATTTTTAGTTATCAGAAGCGCCGAAAACCCCTGCTCGCATAGATACGTAGATGAAAATAATGTTAGGTAGCGAATAGCTATGTCTCGAAGTTTTGGCCAAGAAATTGCCTTTAGGCTCCAAAAATCTTCAAGATTAATTCCTGACTCGAATGTATCTTTTAAGTTACTGTCATGTTGCATTTCAATGAGTTCCTCTTGAATTTCATTTGGCACCTCGCAAATATTGAGAATGAAAGGATTCCGGATCAGTTTTCAGATGTGTGGTGTCAGATTGAACGTAGTTGCAAGTTTATTGGTCTTTTCTATTTCTTTTACATACTTTTTATATCTTCTCGCCTTCTGCCGGTCCCAAATCACCCGCTCTTCTTTTACGATCTCCATCTTCCTTTCTTTTTTCTTTTTGCAACTCGTCTCGCTACTTCCGCGTCATTTTCTGTTTCACTTATGTCTTTCAAGATGAGAATTTTGTCCTTGTATTGTACATCCTTCTGAAAAATAGCTCGGATGATGTTTTCCCCATAACTGAATGAGGGGTCGAATTGTACATCATTAAATATTCATATAATGTTTCGCTCATATCTCTTTTCTGACTTGCTTCTATTTTAAGTCGCTTTAGTATGTCTCTGTTTTGACGATCTACTTCTCCGTTAATTTGCGGCTAATATGGATCTGTGTCGAAAAAGCTAATATTGCACTTAAGCCGCCGTGATTGACAGGAAAGCCCAAAATTTTTAATTTTAGAGCTGGTAATTTTGACCTCATTGTATCGACTTTAGTAATCAATAAACATTAAAATATAATCATTACTCCGTAATAGGGCCAATAAATAGGTCGACAGCCCTGGCTCAAGATCAACCGTTCTCGCCGTTTCATCGGTGCTGGAGGATTTGGTGATATCTGACAAGGTTGCAACTTTTGCAGCTTTTTACCATGGATTCAACGTCCTTATCAATCTATGAAAAAATCAAAAATTATTTTTCATCACCCATACACGGAAAGTAGGTCTGAAGTTGCCTGAGAAGCGGGTTGAAAGTAATACTTTGCAGCCCTAGGGAGAATCGTTTTCAACTGACAGCTGTTAAATAATTAAAAAAAAACTAGTTGTCACATTTTTATTGGAGTTCAAATGAAACACGACATACCCGAGTGCATCCATAGACATGAAGAAAGATAGACTTTATTCATAAAGTAAAGACAACTGATTCATAGACATTCATAGACAATCATAGACAATACTTGACTATTAAAAAGCTAAATGCATAGCCCGCCGGCTAGGCCAAAGAAAAAAAAAGGCGGGAAAGTGGCAAGCGGCAATCCGATCTTCATTTGTTTTTCGAGTTGTAGAGTTTTGTTTAGCGTAAGATATTTCTCGTCGTCCCATTCCATGTCGTAAAAAAATACAAGCACGTCACTACAGGTCGAGCATTGCCGGGCAACTGAGCACAGGCGTGGCGTACCCAAGCCGCAAACATCATGTTGGCGGCTTGGGTGTGTGCGTGTGTAACACGCGCGGGCGCATGTTGCCGACATGATTCTTTTCATACAGGCCGCCGGGTTGTGTAGCCGGGCTTTGTCGGCGGCCCGGAGGGCTCAATGTGTATTGCGCTTTACTGCCGCCAGACCACGAACATTGACAAAGAAAATCTTTTGTGAAAATGATGTCCAGCAGTTTATAGCCGCTTGTGGTGGTACCCCCACCCGATGATGTTGAGCAAAGCACTGACAACAGCTTGAAATTTTTTTTTTTAATTTTATGCGCTAAGTCTATTTCAAACGTTTCAAATTCCTTTGTGTTTTCTATTGGTTTTATATTGAAGCTTTCTTTTTCTTCTGCCCTCACGTCTTGCAGCAGAGTTACGTTTACTGGCTGCTGAGTAATTGATTTGTTTGTTTCGTCTAATTGTACAGACAAGGAAGCCACTTTAAGGGCAATTTTTTTTATTGTCAATGACTATAATATTCAGTTTATCTAAAATTAACGCTTGATTAGCCAATAGAGCAGGGTTGGCGAATCTTTATGTATCAACGTGCCATTTTTTCTAAAGTAATGTTAAATGAGGTCATAGACGTGCGATCACATAATTTTGACTGTGACATAATTTTGACTGTGATTACTGGGAATCAAAATATTTATCATCATCAGACTAATATAATAGTGCACTGCTGGACATAGCCCTCCTCTAATGAGCGCCATAGTGCCCTGTCTTCAGCTAGCCGCATCCAGCATCTGCCTGCAGTGTTTCGCAGATCCTCATCCCACCTGGTCCGAAGGCGTCCTACGTTTGCCGAGCCGCGGTCTCCGCTCAAGAACACGTTTACCCCCAACGGTTGTCGGTTCTTCGCAAGTTACGGCCAACACACATTCTTCGCTAGTTTACGCCAATAATAATATAACCATTTTTTATATCATATAATCATAATAACAAACCATTTATAACTCAAAAGTTTTTATTTACTACAAAAAACATACTTTTTGCGATGTCACAGTTTATGCGTAATAAAAAAAAACAAAGTAAAATTAGTGTGACTTCTGTTGTTGCAGATTAGATGACAAGTAACATGCAAGTAACTTATGTTAAGGTTGTAAAATTATTTTTAGCAGAATGCATGCTGAACTAAAGTCATCTGTCAAACTGTTTCTAAACGAGTTTTTAATGTTATTCATCTCTGAAAATAATGACTCGCAGGCATAGGTAGATGAAAATATTGTTAGAATAGCACGAGCCAGCTTCTTCAAACAGTTAAATATGTCTGGTAACGCATTCCACGTTTCCAAAATTTTGTTATTAGCATTTTTACTTATATTATTTGTCAATCTTTCTGTCTCAATTACTTCCAACTCTTTTCTTATTTCAATAAATTTATGAGGCCATATTGAACTGGATTGGAAATCAATTAGCTCCATTTCAAATTCTTTCATTACCATCCAATCGAATTGGGACAAATTCAGTTTATCAAATGTCGTCACATCAGGGTACATAATGAACTTGAGTGTTTCCGATAGTTCCTTGAATTAAGAAAATCTCGCTGAAAATTCCTTGATTGAAGAATCAATCACAGACATAAATTGTTCTGTAACGTTTTCTTCGTCTGGTTTCTCGTGTACATCTAAATCGTTCATGGTTTTCTCAAGTTTGGAAATTACTTGTTAATTAAAAATATGGAATCGGTCATGACGATAATCGTTTTATTTGTTCCTTGAAGCTTTACGTTTAACTCATTGAAATGTTGGCATATGTCTGTAAAAAACTGTTAAGGTCGTCATAGATTTCCCGAATTACTTTAAAGTGCTGTTCAACTATAGGCTTATTGAGCTTTTGAGCTCTTGCGAGGTTCATGAATTGCCTTTGCGTTTTGATATATCTTTATTTCTTGCTAGGAAGTTTTTCAGCCATTTTCTGCCAGCTATCGATTTTTTATTACCAAAACAGTTTTGGATGTTGTGCTTCTTACAAAACAAATACGCGTGTTTACGCATAAGTTTTGGGGTTAAGGGACCTCCTATTTTTGAACACCTCTTTATTCTTTCCGCCAAATAATTTTCTTGTGCTTCTGTAAAAAAGCTTTTCTACCCATCCTCTCTAATGCCAATGCGCTTCAATGATTGGTTAATGGGGATAGTGGTCGCGAGGTTTGAGGAAAAAAAGAAATTGCAATAAAAATGAAAGAGAAATGTTTTACAGATTCATATCGCAACTGCCAACTTATTGTACATTAAAGTCACTAAAATTGAAAAAAAAATTAACTGCCCACGTCTAGCAATCTTTGGCTCAGGTAATACAACAAAATATTCTCTTCAATATAAATCAAATCAAATCTTATTCAAAATATTTTTTTCTTCATGTTGAGTTGAGCATTTAGCTTCGTTTTCCTCATGTTGGTTTAAGTATCCAGCTTCTATTTCTTCTTGTTCCTCCAATCATTCAGGAATGTAGTAATCATGTAATGTTTCGTACTCAGAATCTGTATCAGCTAATTTGAAACTACAATTTGAAGACATTGAGTTAGAATCACTATCAGATTGGTTCGTTCTTCGCTTTGCCAATCCATGCTTTTGGGAAGTTTTTTAGATGCAACACCTTTCTTTTTTTTTTTTTTTTCATTCGTTCTATAACATCTTAGTACATTAACACTTCTGCTCCTTTTACACGTTTCTTTTTCTTCTTTAGTATGTCGTTTCTTGCGATGGATTTCAAAATTAACTGTTCTAATGAAACCACTTCATTTAAAAATATTTTAACGGAAGGTGCCCAGTGAGTTGCAGGTTTATTTTTTAAGGGTAGTATGTAATTTCCAGCTCCGTTTGTTTGATGAATAATAGCGTTCTCAATATTATAAGATGACGCATGAGCAGTTGGTTCGTTCCATGGTTTTAACATATCACTAAGAGGTTGTTTTATATTCTAAATAAGTACTTTGTTGTTTGTTAGCTATCATTTCTGTTCTTACATCGCCCGTACTTTTAAAAAAATTAGAATTCAAATCATTTTCTAAGTCCAAGTGAGTTGATTTTATAAATACCAAATTCAAAAGTTTTGGAACATGGTTTTCAGATGGTATATAATTAAACTGCTCAGAACTTTCAACAGAAAAATCGTAAAGACCAGAAGTTCCACAAGTAGGAGAAATTCAAATTTCTTGGGGAACATTCAGACCTCAGAACCTGTCGTACCTTGACACTTAAAATGCCATTCCATAGAACAAAGATGTTCCAAAAATCCTTCACCGTACAGGCAACTCTTTTATGGAATGCACTCCCCCTCGAGATACGACAGTCTAAATCTTTGTACATTTTCAAGAATGCGGTCAAAGATCACTATTTGAGTACCTAGTTGATGCAAATGATGACTGTTATTTATTCATATTATCTTGTCCTTATTAGTGGACATTATATTATTATATTGTATATATTAGTTTATAGTTTGATGATTATGTATTGAATATCTTTGTTTATTTGTTTAACCTAGTTTATGTATTAGTTTGTAGTTATTTGTATGTATATAGTTTATAAATCTACACCACCTGCAAAATCTAGTTCCTTTGTTTTCCTTTTCTCAAGGTTGCCTGGCAGAGATCGCTGCTAAGCGATAAGGTCGCCTTTTGTACCTAAAATTAGTTTATTATGTATTTCTGTTTTGTACAATTTCTTGTGTGGTGCAAATAAAGTGTATTTATTATTATTCTTTACATTTATTATGCATTCATATTTTTTTACATTTTTAAATATTTCATTATAAAAAAAAAAAAACATTTAAAAATATAAAAAATAGCGGTCCACCGGCCTCGGGAACAGGGTCCAAGCAACCGGCGGTCAGGGCCCCAGAGAGAGGAACCTCCTGACGATGCGAGCCGTGTCCAGGAGTACAGCCTTCTGGATCTGGCCCTTGACCCAGCTACCCAACGAGAGCCTCGAAAGATGTTGGTCGAGGCTCTTGGCTATAAGACCATTAGCAGAAATTACTATGGGTACAATGATTGCTGAGTCTACATTCCACATAGCGACAACCTCGTGCGCCAAGTCGAGATACTTGGTGAGTTTCTCTTTCTCAGCTTTCACGAGGTTCTCGTCATGCGGAACAGCAACATCAACAATCATTGTACGGCGCTCTGATCGATCTATCACTACTATATCAGGCTTATTGGCTACAATAGTCCTGTCTGTAATGATAGACCGATCCCAGTACAGTGTGATATGACCATTTTCAAGAACTGGGTCGGGCACATACCTATAGTACGGTACCTCCGATTCCACAAGATTGTATTTCAAGGCAAGTTGTTGGTGGATAATCCTGGCCACTTGGTTATGTCTGTGCAAGTATTCGCCGTTAGCTAGATGAGAACAACCAGAAACAATGTGACGGATATTTTCTCCAGGGCGGCGACATGCCCGACATATGTCTACCGTTCCATCCTTCACAATGTATTTTCTGTAATTGTTCGTCATCATGACCTCGTCCATAATTGCACATACAAACCCTTCGGTTTCCCCAAAGAGGTCACCAAAGCGCAGCCAGGCCACGGACGCTTCAAAGTCAACATCAGGCCCGTGGAGGGCCCGATAAAAGCGTCCGTGAAGCTCCTTACCTTGCCATACAACCCTGCGGTCATTGGTGCTGAGCACCACAGGTATGCGCCAGTTCTCATTAGCCAAGGAGAGCGGTGTCAGACCCCTGTCCACTGCGACCACATCGCGGTGCATCTCCGTCTCAGCGTGGAGAAAGTACTCCCTGAGACTGCACACCTCGCGGTTGTGGAGGGTTTTGGCATTCAAAAGGCCTCTTCCCCCACACTTCCGCGGAATGTACAGCCTCATCACCGAGGAGCGCGGGTGATGCATCCGATATGCGGTCAGCAGCGCACGAACTTGTCTGTCCATAGCCATAACAAAGAATCAAAGTTGTCCTCTTGGGTTGCATGTCGATTAATGGCGAAAATACCTGTTTTTCTAAACCCATTTTGTAATTAATATAACAGGATTCAATGAATCTCTAATTTCACTTATAATCCGTGAAAACTCTGCTTTCGGTAGTTTCATTCCTACGTGCAATCGCTGCCATCCTTCTTGGGAACATGGAATCCAATATTGTAATTCTCTCTTCTAATCAATTTAAGAAAACTTTAAAAGACATACTCTTCACGCCTTCTTCGTTACAGTTTTTATCATAAATGCGATAAAGTTTGACATATTTTTGAAAGTTTCTGGTAAGTAAAGCTTGTAGGAATCCTTCCTACAATAATGAGATGGTATCAAAGGCTAAGGTTTGGTTCCTTTGCGGATCCAAGGGCCCAACCGCCCGTTGCGCGACGGGCCGTACGTGACGGGCCGGGGCCGGGTGGACCAGTACTGGTCTCGGGATACGGGTTGGCCCTCCGGCATGACGCCGGTGGGCCAACCCGCTAATTGCTCCGTCTTGTGCGGAAGGAATGGTGGGTCTGGGTATAAGTGACGGTCGCGGACCGCCACCGTGGACCATGGGTGGTTGGTGCGCCGTAGGGCGCACCGGTCGCGGTATCGACCCCACGACGCGAGCCGGCAGTTCTTCCGGCGTGGACGTCACGTCGCATAGGAATTCCCTTGTGATGCGCTTCACCCCCAAATACGCCTGTAGTTCTTGACGATTTCTGTCAACATTCAAAATGTATGCTGAGACTTTGATAATAATCTTATGATTTAAATAAGTAAAAAAAAATAGATATAATACTTAATAGAGCCGTTCTCTTTGGCCCGTGAGTAACTATTTACAAATTCAATATACTTATTTAAACTATTAACATATTTTACACGGCTATCTCCTGGTATCCACAGTCACCCCTACTCACTCTAGAGACGTGACTGTGGACCCCGAGAGTTGCTCTCTTGTCGGTGCTCTAATTACAAACTGGTGTTTCATACATTCAATTCTACACTCCAAGCTATAAAGTTCATTTTTCAGTGTTAATATTTTTTTCTCTTTCTTGTATCACATCAATAGAAAATAGCTGAGTGTGTGAAAACGTTACGTGCCTTTAGGGCCTCCAGACCCTTTGACACAGATTCACGGGCCCGCCGCGATAGGGGGCCTGCAGTCGTTGTGCAGTGCAGGGAGCCATTGGTTCCTTTGCGGATCCAAGGGCCCAACCGCCCGTTGCGCGACGGCCGTACCTGACGGGCCGTGGCCGGGTGGACCAATACTGGTCTCGGGATACGGATTGGCCCTCCGGCATGACGCCGGTGGGCCAACCCGCTAATTGCTCCGCCTTGTGCGGAAGGAATGGTGGGTCTTGGTATAAGTGACGGTCGCGGACCGCCACCGTGGACCATGGGTGGTTGGTGCGCCGTAGGGCGCACCGGTCGCGGTATCGCCCCCACGACGCGAGCCGGCAGTTCTTCCGGCGTGGACGTCACGCCGCATAGGAATTCCCTTGTGATGCGCCTCACCCCCAAATACGCCTGTAGTTCTTGACGATTTCTGTCAACATTCAAAATGGGTCTTGGTATCAGGGATGTAACGGAAGCAGTTTTATCGGAACCGAAGCCGGAATCGGAGTTTTTAAATTTGCTTTATCGGAATCGGAACCGGAGTCGGAATCGGAATCGGAAGCAGGGTGACATGAGAGAGAATTATTATTTAAGGACAAATAAAACATTATGTAGTATTTTTTTTTATTTTAAGTTTCAGTTGTAACATAAAAGTTTTATGTTTTATGATAAAACATACAAAATGAACAAAATTGGCATATAAACAACAAGTTTAAATAGAATGAATTTAAACCCGAAGTAGCATATACTAATCAATTAGTAATTAAATTATACTAACGAACAAAAGCTTTAAAAAAATTAAATCGTATTAATTGACTCTAAAAGTAGCGTATTATATTTGACGAATAAAAGCTTTGAAGCTTTGTCTCCCTCTAATCTGTTTCTTAAGGGGTCGTAGATTAGGCCAGCGCCACTAAAAAGTTGTTCGCTCGCTACCGAGCTTGGTGGACAAGACAAAAATTGACGAGCAATTGATTGCAGGGGCTGGAATTTGGTATTACCATTAACTTTCCACCATAATAGCGGATCATCACTAATACTAATACGTTTTTCTTTATTGAACTCATTTAGTATATTTTTTACGAAGACAAATTTATCAAAAACTGGACTTTTATCAAGTGTGGTATTATTATCGTCTTCTTCATCACTACTTAATAATATGTTTGACAAAACTGATTGCACATTACTACTATGGCTAGTTTCTGCTGGTAATTCCATTCTTGCCCGTTTTTCTACAGGAGCGACAATATTATCAGCCTCGTTTTTAGAAGTATCTGCTGCATCAAATATTGACATTATTTCTGTTTCAATGTTCTGTTTAGCCACTTCATTAAAAAATTTTGTTTTATAACGAGGATCTAAATATGTTGCTATTGCAAAGAAATTGTTTGATTGAAGGTCACTAAATCTAGAATTTAATTGATCGACGGTACTTTTTATTATACTTTTAAATTTTTCATTTGTGTCTTGTTTATTGCCTTCAGTGTGTAATGTAAACTTAAGAGTGTGTATAAGTGGAATTACTGATGAGATACTTGTGTTATTGTCACTCATATTTCGGGTAATTTCTTCAAAAGGTTGAAGTATAGTCACTATTTTTTTAAGCTGCAGCCATTCTTCAGGAGACAATTGAGAGATGTTGTGCTTAGATGCGTACAGGCATAGAGAATCTTGTATTCTAATCATTCTTTGTAACATATAAAATGTACTGTTCCACCTGTAACAAATTATTAAACTAATTAACGCTTATAATTTAAATAATACTCTAAGTTATACTAACTTAGAGTATTATTTAAATTAAATAAATGACAGAAACTAAATAACACACTCATTATAATCAGCGTGCATATACCACAGCAAGCTTTATTCAAATCGATTTAGTGGTTTTATTTGAATTTATTGTATTAGCATGGATAGATCTTTGATTTAATTAAATAATCTGGTTGGAGGTAAAAATAAATGCACAACTTACCGCGTACTACACTCCTGTATTACACTCAAACATTCTTGGTTGAGTTGTTCCTTTTGTATTTTGTGCAGTTCAGTCCGGGCTATTTGGGAATGATTGAAATGCGTCGAAATTTTTTTGCATTTCGATATTAAGGCTTTAATGTCTTCATCACAATCTAATAATGTTCGTACACACAGTTGCAACTGGTGTATAGTGCAACTGACATCAGGTATGTCGCCGAGTTTCATTGCTCGTATCATATTAGATCCAGAGTCGCGTACAAAGCAGTGAATTTTCTCTTTTACGACGCCCCATTCCTTTAACATAGTCTTAATATTTTCTAAAACTAGGTCTCCTGTATGTCTTCCGTCAAATGTGTGGCATTTTAAAATAACTTTGAGTCTTCTAAAATCTCCATTTATGCCATGTGCTGTCAGACTCAATAAAGACACATTCGAACTTGGTTCGGTCCAAATATCTGTTGTAAATGAGATCTTTTCAATTTGCGTGAGCAAATCCTTAATTTGTTTTGCTAATGTTTCATATAATTGGCCACAAATATTTTCAGTAAAAAAATGTCTTCCCCTTAAGTGATAATTCGGCACGATGAACTGCATAAGTCGCCGAAATCCTATACCTTCCACAAAATTGAAGGGTAGATCTTGCAAAGCAATCATTTCAGAAATCAATTTGTCAATTTCCATAGATTTAGGATTAGAAGTGCACCATTTTGTATTCTTCGCCAAAGTTTCTTTCAAAGTTATTTGTTTTTTAGCATCCTGAAGGGGCGTCGAAGTCGAAGGCTGTACACTTACAGTATTTTTTTTTTCAGTTTCTAACTTTATTAATTCTTCATATTCAGTGGCATGGACAGACTTCAAATGGCTTTTTAAAGACGTTGTCGTACCTCCCTTTCTTGAATACGTCTTCATACACAGTTTACACTTTGCCGAATCCGAATTAACTTGAATGAAGTAGTTCCAAATACAACTTGATTTAGGTTTCATTGTCCAACACAAAAACAGATGACTTTCATTGATAATAAGCCGCAAAAATCAAAACAAATATCTATTTAACCAATGAACGTGTCGTGCTGTCGTGTGCGTGCGTTAACAAGTGAAAAAATAATTGACAATTGAGTGCGCGGGTCGGGGGAGGGGCGATTCCCCGCGCGACGCGTATGAACCTGTCGAATCATAACAGTCGGTCGGCACACGCCGCCGTACTCGCCCGCTATCTATGCTTCGACCTCCGATTCACACCTCCGATTAAAAAATGTCGGAGCCGGAGTCGGAACCGAAAGTATAATAGTAATCGGAAGTTCCGACTTAACGGAACCGGAACCGAAGCTCCGTACCATCCCTAGGGACAACATATGACCGCGAGTCAGAGGCGATTTTAAGCGTCTCTGCCGGGCCGTCGGGCACAGATATGAAGATAATATGTATTTGACGTGACCCCCACGGCCCTGCAGACAAACAGATTGTATTTGGTTTTTAGTAAAAAATATGACTTAGAAAAATATGACTAATAATTTCGGGACAAGACTTGTTTAAAAGTCTAAGGAAAAAGTGTGTATGATAATGTGTTATTTTATATTTTTCCATTAAATAACTAACGCCCGTTTTCACTAAACCTAGGAAACGCCTAAATCGGATGCCTAAATATTTAAGAGATGCCTAGAGAAAAAAAACGTTTCACCAACCCTTAGGTGATGACTAAGGACGTTAGGCACCACCTAAAGTTACGACACCGATTCGGCAGCGCCTAAACGCTAGGTAGCACCTAATGACAGTTTACAGTTAAGGTTATATGACAACTTCAGAGTTTTGGCGGAGTATTGTTTGTTTATAAATATAACAATTAACAACGTTTGTTAATTGCACGATTTAAGGAATAATAGTATATTATTATCTTTGAATTCATTTTTTAACATGAGTACAGAGGGGTTATTAGAGTTTTTGGAATTTTTAGATAGCCTAAATGATCTTAATAGACCAAGAGTGATTCGACCAAGGATTAATAATTTCCAAAATTATGATGATGTAGACTTTTTCAGAAGATACCGAATGTCCAAAAACACAGTGTTGTTAATATTACATCAAATTGATCAAGATTTGGAGTTTACAACACGTACAAATCTCATCTTCTCGTCCTCGCTGAAATTAGCGGAATTCTTTCGCACAGCCGACATGATGAGCAAAATAAAAATTAAAATATCTTAAAAAAAACGGGAAATTCAAAATAGGCACACAGGCACAGACTAGTAAGACGGTTTGATAAACGGCAAAACCTCGACAAACACAGAAAGTGACAGCTCGATACTAAAAGTCATAGACAAGTTGAGCATTTCATAGCTTATGAGTTGCCTAGTGACAATTGGTTGGTGAAAGGTAAATGTATGCTTAGGGATCTCCTTAGACTAGGCGTTGCTTAATTAGGCGTTGCCTTGTTTGTGGTTAGTGAAAACGGGCATAAGTATTTATAATGTGTTGTTAAATAATTACTGTATAATGTCACTATTTACTTACGTAGTTAAAATCTTATAAAGTTGTACTACACTGTTAGGGTTTAATTTTTCGGTGATAGTTTGATGAATTAAACTACATGTTTGTAAATCAGAAATATAATAATTATTCATTAAAGTTCTTATTTATAACAGTTTTAAAACAAAATTAAGTCAGACTGAGATCAATGTCAACGTTACTACACCTATTATTTTAATGAATTTTATGGAAACAATCAAAACAAAGGAATGGTTTGTTAGGGCAGGTTTCACAAAAAGTTACAACTTTTTTCGTCTTGTTTTTAGCTAATACTCGTCCCATGACTTTAACATTGTCTTTGTAGCACTGCTGACATGTTCGGCGACTATTTTTGCTTGTGCCGTCTTTCTTCGCCAGCTTATGCTTCATTTTTATTGGTCTTGAAATCTGACTTGAGGTTTCACTTCTCAATAACAGGCCCTTCAACACCTGTTTCCTAAATTCAACAATTTGGATTTTCGTCCCGGTTACTGCTTGATATAATACTAGTGCATTGATAACTGCAGTGTTCAGCAGCAAGTTTATGGCAACTTTTTTGTACCATTTTACGGATTTCCTTAATGGCGTGGAATAAGCCGCCATTTGGTCGGACAAATCGACCGCTCCTTTTGCTCTATTATAGTCTAGCACGATTTTTGGCTTCGATACCGCTCTTCCTCGCTTTGTAATTGTCTGGAAACGGTCGGAGTGTTTGGTCGAAAGAACAAGTACGTCTCTTTTATCTTTCCACTTCATGATTGTAATTCCATCTTCGCTCTCTCTAGCTATATATTCACCTGTCTTCAGTTTAGCATGCTTCGACCTCCGATTCACACCTCCGATTAAAAAATGTCGGAGCCGGAGTCGGAACCGAAAGTATAATAGTAATCGGAAGTTCCGACTTAACGGAACCGGAACCGAAGCTCCGTACCATCCCTACTTGGTATAAATATATGCTGAGACTTTAATAATAATCTTATGACTTAAATAAGTAAAAAAATAGATATAATAGAGCTGTTCTCTTTGGCCCGTGAGTAACTATTTACAAATTCAATATACTTATTTAAACTATTACCTAACATATTTTACACTGCTATCTCCTGGTATCCACAGTCACCCCTACTCACTCTAGAGAGGTGACTGTGGATCCCGAGAGTTGCTCTCTTGTCGGTGCTCTAATTACAAACTGGTGTTTTACCCCCGATACGCCTTCAAATTCTGCTGGTCTCGGTCTAAGCTCAGCCAGGCAGGACCGAAGGGCCACGGGAGTTCTAAAGTGAAATTTGGCCGGGTACTCCGGATGCTTGTTAAGTTGACCTATTAAATAATTGCCATGCTTCTGACGAAAATGTCTTAAAATATTGCGGCTTGTATAGAACGCTCCGCACAGTATGCATTGATCCCCCTCTTTTCGGCCAGCGCCTATACCCCTCCGGGTTGGAGGAACTGGAGTAACCGAGGGGCCCTCCGACTGCGAGTCATCCGACGAGTCGGTGTTGGGCCCCTCGTTATCTGTTCGGACCCTGGTCGGCGGGCGGAATGACGAGTCAATGTATCTATTGTAGCACTCTTTGATTAGATTACAAGTTTCGGTTCTTAGAGTTTGAAATGTAAGTAAGTCTAGTAAATTTTTATAAATTTTATTTTTTAGTGTATACTTGTTTTTGAGTTTTAATAACGACATGAGTTTATTGTTATACCATATGACAGGGGTGGCCAAACTTTTGACCTGTGAGGTGTACTTGTGCGCGAAAATACTTCCTGCGGTCGACTGCAAGGTAGAATTTTTGTGAGGAACATTTTTGTAATAAGTTTGTATGTACTTATTTATTGAATATTACATACTTAATTCGAATTTTTCATTGCGTTTTACGCTTTTGAGTGGATGTTTGACACTGCATACTCTCCACAAGTTTATCATATTAGGGAGTGTACGAAGTAACTGCGATACGCAAACAGGAAGTTAAGTGAGCGTCTGTTAAGCGGGAACGATTTTTGGTTTTTATTGCATTCATAGTTGAAAACGTTGATTCGCAAAGATAGGTAGAACCAAAAAATATAAAGCCACCTTTCTTAGGCATGGAAACTTTTCTTTGCAAATCACTTTCCAAAATTCTGTACTACCAGATGCTCTAGCTTTCAGAAATATATCGCTTCTCATTTTTATTATTTCTTCTTCGACCACAAGAGATTCAGTATCGGTTGAGTCGCCGATTTTAACGGTCAAGCTGTCAATGTCAATGTTTTCATTGAAAGGGAATACCATGAAACTTAGCACTTCTTCGAGAGCGGCAATTCTTCCATGTTTTTATATTTTTTTAGTTCACCTCGTTTTAATTGAGATGCATGCATTTGATTTTGACTTTTAAAAGTTTTAATCAAAGATGTCATGTCAATGACGGTTTTGTCTTTCCCTTGAAGATTTAGGTTCAACTCATTGAGTTTTTCTGTTATGTCACAAAGGAAGGCCAGCTTCATTAGCCATTTTTCATCTTCAAGCTCAGGTATATTTTTTCCTTTTGATTGAACGAATGTCTTGATTTCTGGCTATTATTATTTTATATACTAAACTATTTCTGGCAGTAATTGGCGAAATCTCTTCAAAAAGGCACCACGGCTAAGCCACCTAACATCTGTATGTAGCAAAAGGTCTGAGTGTTTAGCTTCTGTCTCTTCAAGAAGAGCTCGAAATTGACGCCTTTGCAAACTTCTGGCTCGAATAGAATTAACTATTTTAAAAGAAATTTTTATAATAACATTGATTCCAGAATTTTAGAGCACAAAACTTGCTGGTGTATGATGCAGTGACAGTTGGTGAAACTTGGAATATTGTCATCATTTTTGTACAATGAAATAAAACCAATTCTTTGTCCCAGCATAGCTTTATTGCTTTATCTGTCGTGATAGCAACTAGTTTGTGTATCGGAAATGCAGTATTTTCTACAAAACTCTTAAAAGATCTGTAAATATCTTCACCTCTGGTTTGCCCCTTCAATGGAATCATTGTCAATAATTCTTATTTGTTATTTATTTATTTATTTATTTATTTATTTATTTAAATTGCTTCATGTACATGCTTACAATTTCTGCTAGAACTTACTTACATAGCACAAGCGTGCACAGACGCCCTGTCAGGACATTGCAATTTCACATAATAATTATTATTTTCCCCTTAATATGTTATTTATTACATTTAGAATTAAAATATTTACTAATAAATTATTGATAACGGCTCATTACAGAATATAATAAAATGTCAAAAATAATTTTAAACAATGTCAAATACTAAAATGGCCTTAAATATAATAGTAAAAAAAAATATGTAAATATAAAATAATAAAAAACAACTAAGCAAAGTCAAAGGGGTAAGAGTGTCGCGACATTGAGGTCTTGCTCTCTAGTTATATAGCTCTCTCACTTCGTAGAAGCTTTTTTTGGATTAACCATTTCTTGAGCTTGTCTTTGAATAAATGGTCCCGCTTCTCATCTTTTATTATTGTCATGTCTTCAAAAACTAGGCTTATACCTGAAAAACAAAGTACATACAAAGTAAAAGGGAAATAGGTATTAACCTTCTCGAGTTTCTCACCGTCCAGGAAAACATCGGGAATAGAGTCGAAAAGAGGAACTATTGGATTATTAATTATTTAGACCTTTGACCAATGGAAAGACAGTCTCTGATTTCATTCCTATTAGCCATGCATCAAGGGAAAACGAAACGCTCAGACGAAAAACCCTCGAGGCTTTATTATGTAACGATTTGGACTGCTTTGGCAATTTAGAAATGTACGTCTTTGTCTAATTTTCCTTGTATACTTTATGTCGGAAGACAACCCTTATAGTTCTCCCCGATAGTTCCCCTAGTATTTTTTTTTGCCCGTGGTACACGTGTAAAATTGTGAATTTGGATCGGGCATTAAACATCTCAGATATTAATACATTTCCTCCTTTTCTCTGAATAATTGTTGTCTCCATTAATTTTTTGACTCATTTTTTAATGAACTATTTTGTACATAGTTACACCGATATTATGATCCCGAACAAATTTCAACCCTCTGCAGTAGGAAACTATTAATTGTGTATTTTCGTTCTATGACATCGCGTTTGCGAGTAAAACTGATACAAGAGCACTTGGAGGGATTGAGGTACATGCCGTTCTGTTTACACCATTTAGCAATTCTATCTACGTCTTCCTATAAAGATACAGGGTCATTATCCGCTATGATCTCTTTTGCTAATTTTAGGTCGTCTGCAAAAATTTGATATTTAGAGTTAAGTACACAGTCTGTGATGTCATTCATAAAAAATATTGAATAAGAGAGGCCCCAATATAGAGCCCTGGGGAACACCCGATGTGGCAATATAACTAGTCCAGCCATAAGTTCTGTTACAAATGAAAATGCTTTTTTTTTAATGAAGTAATGCTTTTTTTTTAATAAAGTACCAGACGAGTCGTTGAAAATGCGTTTGGTATTTTAGTAACAAGATTTCGAGTTCTTATGAATGCCATCGACATGGTCCCCAAAAAAGTTGATCGAATTACATTAGCTGCTTGCGCTTTACATAATTGGCTTCGGAAAACATCAGATATGTACATCACGCAAAGATGCGTAGACTTTGAAGATGTACAACAAGGTGTTGTGGTACCAGGAGCATGGAGGGCACAACTGCGGCAAGCTTTAGAAGGCTTACCAGTTACCACCTACAATAACCACGCTTCTCGACGGGCAGAAGCAATAAGAAACACCTATGCGCAGCTCTTTGAAACTACAGAGGCGGTACCGTGGCAAGTTCATATGATATAAAAATTCACCATCGTCATTTAATTCTTCTGCCCTGATAAATCCTATACCTTTAAACGAGCAATTCTTGTATATATATATATATATATAAACAGTAGCTGCACCAGAACCGGATCGCTTTGAATTAGCTGCACCAGAACCGGATCGCTTTAAATTATTGACTTTTTTTAATCTGTGTGTACGCAGACCTTAAATTCTTAATTTTGGTTTTAATGATTTTCACAGTCAAGGACGGATCCTCCATGTTCGTTAATAAGTCTTGGTACGCATTATTTCTATCAACATTATTTTTATACTGCGGTATGCGGGGATTCCACAAGCACTCGTTATTTCGATATAAATTTACAAATTTGAGCGTTTTTTCCTCACCCCAGCGAGACATTTTGCGTGAAATTGTGCACGCGCACCTGTTGCAAACGACTGATCGATATTAGCATGCTCAAAAAGCAAACCTATAGACGCACTTAAAGCACGCCCCCTTCCACCCGCGCCCGCAGGTAGCATGCTCAAAAATCGCACGCCTGTTGATTTTTAAGCAAACTCTAAATGAGCATGCTTATTACTAGCAATGTTTCGACACACATGCTACTAAGTAGCAACTGCTCAATAAAAGCATGCTTTCATGCTTGAAATGAGCATGTGTAACAGTACCTGTACCTTCAGTAATGTTGCGCCATACTGTATACCTTTTTCCGTGAGCCAAGCCTGCATGTCCGCTTTCTTAGCATTTGAGGTTGGTGCGAGATCCCATTGTTTGTTATGATATGACGCGTTGTCGACTACCACGACGGAATTAGGTGGTAAGTTGGGTATTAAGGCGAGTCTCTTCCGCGCGAAGCAAGATTTTAGGAGGTGAGGTGTGGGGTGCCCCCCGCGCGTCTCACACTTCGTACGTAAGATGCAACGACTCTCGTCTCGTGCGTCACGATGTTAGCGCTGTGGCATAGAATAAAATATTTCAGAACTTCAAGTAGGTATGATCAACTTTTTGTAAACGATAGATTATTTTTAATGCGGATGTTTTTGGTTTGATCTTAAATATAAAAAAAAAACAACTACAGTAATTAATTATTATTTTTTAATTATTTTTTTTTTTATTTAAATTTAAAGCTCCATTTTTCACCAATCAGCTGATAATACCCAGTTTTGCAGTCAAATAAATAGCAATGGTGGGATTTTTCCTGCAATTGGAGCATAAGAAAATTTATATCCACTATTCGTCGTTGAATGTATTTCAACACAGGAAATACAATGCTCTACTTTGACGCGATTAAGTAATTTCATTCTCAGAACTGTCGACCAACATAACATTTGAAATACATTCAATTTTACGCTGTATGTCAATTGTCTTAAAATTAATTTTCCAGTATTCGCAAAATATGTTTTGATTTTAATATCGTCTGCTTATTAACGTATATGCCATCAGCTTTTTAAACATTTCACATTGAACGACGAAGTGTAGCCGACACGTAACGTGAATAGCCAGACCGTAATTTATCTCATACGAATCTGGGGATACGGTAGTGTCCCCGCCAAGACGAGCCAAGCGAAGCGCGAGGGCACTACCTTTTCTCGAAGTGTTTCGCCGTATTTTTTAACCCTTATAACTGAGGCCAGAATTCGACTGTCGACATCATATTGTCCCGATAATTTTGATCCAGATAATGAAAGCAATCGGCCCAGTAACAAAAAAAGTTCAAAATGGCGGCCACTCTGTCAAATTTTGACCACAAATTTCTTCTCTATGCTTGCTGCCAAGGTCACAAGTCAATTTTTAAAGGAATCGGCCCAGTAACAAAAGAGTTAAAAATGGTGGCCACTTTTTAAAATTTTGACCACAAATTCCCTTTTTATGCTTGCTGCTTAGGTCAGATGTCGATTTCTTAAGTAATCGGCCCAGTAACAAAAAAATTAAAAATGGCGGCCACTTTTTTAAATTTTGACCACAAATTTCTTCTCTATGCTTGCTGCCAAGGTCAGATGTCGATTTTGAAAGCAATCGGCCCAGTTACAAAAAAGTTCAAAATGGCGGCCATTGTGCTTTCATGATTTTCAGTATTAGACACGAAGTCGCAGCACCTGTAAAATCAAAATTTTAAATCAGGAACATGTTCATACGAATCTGGGGACACGGTAGTGTCCTCGCTAAGACGAGCCAAGCGAAGCGCGAGGGCACTACCTTTTCTCGAAGTGTTTCGCCGTATTTTTTAACCCTTATAACTTAGGCCAGAATTCGACTGTCGACATCATGTCCCGAGGAATTTGATTACTGTTCCAGATAATAAAAGCAATCGGCTCAGTAATAAAAAAGTTGAAAATTTTGACCACACATTTCTTCTCTATGCTTGCTGCCATAGTCAGATATCGATTTTCAAAGTAATCGGCCCAGTAACAAAAAAGTTCAAAATGGCGGCCAATTTTTAAATTTTGACTACAAATTCCTTCTCTATGCTTGCTGCCAAGGTCAGGTGTCCATTTTGAAAGCAATCGGCCCAGTACTTTGAAAGTAGCGGCCATAGTACTTTAATGATTTTCAAAATAAGACACGAAGTAGCAGCACCTGCAATATCAAAATTTGAAATCAGGAACATGTTGTAGGTGGGATCAATTTTTCGCTTTACGCCCATGTGAAGGCAGCGTAACGGCCAAGACATTATTGTAACTAAAGTGTAGCGTTTATGAAGTTAGAGCTTGTATGTTAGGTTGTATAGAGTTTGAAGTCTTGCTCTATAAGAAATTTGATAACTTTTCGACAGTGTGAGCTATATGCTCTCGTCTTGGCAACATTTTACATGAAAATGTTTTTGGTGGGATACGTTTATTTATATATTGATACTTTATTTATTATATATACTAAGACTTTTAATTAGATTCAGTAAAATGACGTTTTAAGTGTCATTTGGTAAATAAATACAACAAAAAAAATGCAATATAATCAAAGTATTTTATGGGGAAGTACACTCTCCGCGAGTTTTCTCGCCATGTTTTACCGAATGCCCTCGCGTGAGAAGCCGAACGACGCGTCACGCGAGAGTGTACAGAAATGTAATCGCGTCGCCTCGCGAGGGTTAGCGAGGTCCTTTGACTCGCGCACAAAACCGACTCGGAGCGGAGAGCACACGAGGCGAGGCGAAGCTTAGCGGGATGAAACGATACATGTACACTCTCGCATTCGTCAAGCCTCGCGGTCCCTCGACGAGAGTATACTGCCGCCATCACATAAATCGCTTTGAAAGTCACTTTTTACTGCACCGAATTAAAATTCGAAGTATAAATAAGCTCATGTTTTATTAAAATTCCTAAATGTTCAAATCCTAAGAAGTTAAACATATTTAATTTTTATCTTTTAATATTATCACTTACTCGACCGCGAACGCTTGAACGGTCGAGAGTTCTCGTACTTATAGATTTAGCTGTTTAGTCATTCTGTACAAATTTAATTTTCTAATCTGTGTTCTATATGTCATAACGTAATAACGAAATCAAATCAACATAACTTTACAGAGAGTAATTTATATACCTTTTCTTATAGTTCTCTTTTCCTGTACTTCTCTTGGATTTCAAGACTGATTTGTTTCTTATTTTATTATTTTATCCCCCATTTTTAATTATTTAACCGTTGCGCGAACAAAAGATCAGGCGTACAAAATTTGACACACACCCGACGTTGGCAAGCGCCGAATTGATACTGGCGGGGTAGCGGGCGGCGCGGCATGTCCTGAAAACGCTGGTTATTATTCCAGTTTTGGGATAAATTTGAATTTGCTGGATACAGGACTTCAATTGAACACTAAAATTTAGCAGGTTCTCTGTAGTACTTCAAGACAAATATTTCTATATAAAAATTATGTGCATATTTAGAAATTTTCATAAGAAATCATTCGTTTAAAAATTTTATTTAAGTCAATTTCAAGATTTTATATGATCGAGTAAAGTAAATCCTATCGTGTTACAAATTAGCACATTCTTTAGATGATATCTTCATGTGTATTGTGTATTTTTTGTAAGATCGGGAATGACGATTAAACACCTAAATTATTCGTTCAAAAAAACTGTTTTCCCCGCTTTATGCGCGATGACTCGCCTTAACTGTGTTCTTGGCCATTTCTCGTAGTTTTCATAATTCATATTGTCGTGGTAGTCTCCTGATTTAGTACCGGCTTTAAAAGTTAGCAAAGCTTTCGTATAAACCCAGTTTCAGATCCTGCGTGGACAATGACAACTCGCTGTCCTTTAGATATGGGTTTTTTAGGCCCTTAGTAGTACCATCGGTCCAGGCTTTTGGAGTACAATGCGATGAATCTACGTACGATTCATCCGTATATATTATAGGCCTTCCCTCTTGACGATATCGTTTGATTTTACGTAAATATTCGATTCGTTGAAAACGTATATTTGAAGTCTCTATTAGTAGCTTGCGGTTGTCTTCAGTCGTTTTCCACCGAAACCCTAAATCATTGATGATTCGCCGAAGACTTCGTTCTGAGCCTTGGAAACCGATGTCCTGCTCTAATTTACTTTTAAGCTTTGCAATAGAAGGAAGTTCGTTGTTTGTTTTGTGAAAATTGTGTATACATCTCTTTATAACTCCCTGGTCGAAATTATCTATATTGGTTACCATTTTTGTTCTAGAACGTTTTTTACCAAGCGTTCTGTACACTGTGATCAAAGCGGAACTATGGGCTTGAGTAGAGATATTCCTTACAGTTGCAATCGACGTTTTTGTGGCCTCTGCTGTCCTTTTTCGGATTCTACCGAAATCACTGATTGTGCTATTTAGTTTCATATTACTCGTCTTAATAACTTGCACAGATTGTTTTATCTGGTTTAAATCCACATAGGTGCTGTCGGAGTGACTAAGTATGGTATTCGTAGCATCGTCAATCTCACGTTTAATTTGTTTCAAAGAAACAATTAATCCGTCAGTTTCTCTCTTTAAAAAACAATGCACGTCATATACCATTTTTCGTGCCTGTCTTCTTAGAACCGTATTACTTCTAGGCATATTCACTGTTTAAAATCCCAAATAAACTCAAACTTAATAAATACAAACAATAACAGTAAAAAAAACAACTCAAACGTAACAAAAAAAAAACAATAACAGTTATAACAACTCAGAACGCGACTGTACACTGGGAGCGAGCGGAGCCTCGTATTGGTACGAGGGAAGAAGTAAGACTGGAGAACCAATAAGCGCTTACGCACGCCCGCCCGTGCCCCTTGACTCCCCCTGTGGTCCCTTATTTTCGACTTCTGCGCATTCAAGGTCAGCGCTAGAGTTAATTGCCGCAAACTATATGTACATTGTACAATGGTTTTCGAGAAATTTAAGTTGTTTCAACCATAACACGTTTGAATCGTACCCAGTCTCTACTAATAGGAACTTTGTGCATTATGAAATCAAATGCAAATATTCTTCTTAAGTATCATGCACTTTATTGTAACTCCCTAAACACATAGGCTTTTCATATTCTTTACAAAACATACGCACTTTTTTTAACCTTCTATCCGTTTCACGACTGCTAAACATTTTCCTCAAATCTTGGTAGCAAAAATGACATTTTTTAAATTATCTGCTTTAATTAAAGTATGGATTATTCGTTTTTTTTTTCACTGGTATTTGGATCGGTGAAAGATGTCTTAGTCATGGATTCAATTATGGACTCCAAAAAAGTTGGAAATTGGTCCTCATTTTTCATTTTGTGTACAATCCATGCATTTTCTAAGCAAGTCCCAAATAACAAACTCATCATCAACTTACGAAACCACTTTAGTCCTCTCGTGAGAGTGGAGTAGTAAGCGGTCTTTTGGTCACTGAAATTTACGCCTTTTTATTTTCATTGTGTTGTTGTGTGCTGTTTAGAAATTCGTGAGAGTTTTCCAGTATCCTTTAAAGTAGCGTTGTGCCCTGTGACAGTAGTTAGCTTCGTAACAGGGCGTTTATCCATCCATTTTATTATTTTAACTCCTTTTTTGTTCATAGTCCCTATAACTTGGCCTTTCTTTAATTTTGTGCTTATTACTGTCTTAGGTAATCCTTTCCCGTTATTTCGCACTGTACCACATAGTTTTTTTTAGTAATTCTTCAGCTAACGTAACGGATGTGTAAAAGTTGTCTGCTATTAAAGTTCTACCTTCTTATTTTGATCAGAAGGCCCAAAATTTCTATAGCAATGGGATCATGTCCCTACCTACAAGATGGCAAAAAGTTATCGAACAAAATGGTGCCTACATACTTTAGTTAAATGTAAATAAACTATACTACAAATGTTTTGAATTTTCTTAAAAAATGCTTTGAATTTTCTTAAAAAAATATTTCCCCAACCTATTATAACCGGCTTCTAAGACTTTTTGTAGAGTTAATATCGTTAAACATGTCGGTTGCTTGGGTCTTTTTACTTTTAGTAGTATACTTAGTCACATAATAGTTCGAAATGGCTGTTTTCTCTCCAACATATTGAATGTAAATATTTCCATTCCACGCCAACAGCAAAGCGGGATTGTAGTCATTAATCATATCTGACACCTTTGAGCGGACAATATTGTAGAGACGATTATTAGAGCTTAGAGTTTTTATTGCCGCTAAAGTTTGAAAAATGTCTCTTATGATAAGAGAATCCGTCACAGTTGGAGGAAATCCAAAACGGCAAACTGAAACGAATACTCTTTTCGTTTTCTTTCTCCTCATGTAATAACTGTTATGTTTATGCATTTGATACGAAGCGACCCGTTGATGTAAAGTAGGAGAAATATCTATTTTTGGAATGGCACATGTCACGTATTTAGAAATAAATGACGCTACTTCGTTTATAGATGACTTATGTAGAATAGGTGCGGTGCATCCTTAACCCATAACATTAAATTAAAGTGCTGAGCACCCCTAGATTGGTACTCTCAACGCCAAAAGTAATAAATAATCTTGCATAAAGGCTCATCTGAACTAGTTATAAAGTCTAACATGGCATGAAACTTGTTATCTAAAAAACGTGAGATAGTACGGGGTCAAGAGCAACCAATTCACTAATTGTTTTAGTAGCCATTTCAACGCCATTTACTTGCCTGATGTACTCTCCCAAATCCTCCCACATCCACTCAGCCCTACTCATGGTAAGAAACCAAGTCATATGAGTCATACAATTTACATCGTTTCTTGGTTACTTACAGAACTGTTCGGTGTTCCTCAGTCGGCGCAATATTGCGGTCAAATCACCTTCCAGCTCATCATTGTTAAGCATTTGGAGATACTGTTCTGCCGTAATTTTTTCTCTCTGATTAGCACAATTCATTTTATAAAAGATTCCGGAGTTTAATTGACGCTTCAAAAATAAATGTAGATACTGTTGGTTAAGTCTAAGTTGAGGATGTTTTGACATAAGCCGGGCTTTAATAATTTCACTAGAAGTTACTTTCTGCTGCCGATTATGAAATTGGCCATATTTTCCTTTTACATATAAATGTGGAAAACATTTAACATCGAGGTCTTTATCTCGGGCATCAATCGACGCTGTGTTTACTTTGAGAATTTGATAGAGTTCTGAAGCTGGTGCATTTTGTCTCCGTTCATTCGAAGGATGTATGGTGTAATGCTCATAATCAGTTTCCTTTTCTCTTGTGATTTGGGTCAACAGTGCTGCTGTACCATCTTCTAAAATAACTTCTTCAGTATTATCTAGTTAGGTGTATTTGTAACATTATGGTGAAATTTCCACGTATGTTTATGAGCTGGCTAGGTAACTCTGGTAATTTGATATGAGCATAATATTTGTTAACATTTTTTAAGTATTGTAATGCTTTGTACACATTATTAATGTCAACAATGTCTTGCCATATATCATTTGCTTTGTTTGACGTACTTCGAGCTATAATATAAAGTTCTAGGTTTTCAATTACTGCGTCTTCAGGTTTTCGGAGTTTTTTTAGGGTTTCATCCATCGGGAGCGGTAAATGAAAAGTCCTGACCTTTACTTTTTTTAACCATCTGACGATTGGATAGACATTTATTAGTCACATGATTCACTGTGACAACCACCTGAAACGCTTTAGCGCGTTGGATTAAAATATTTTCATAGTCGTTAAGATGAGCTATTTCTGGTGGAACAGTGCTTAGGTGCATGTCATTGAGGATACAGACAACTGAACTTAAAGATAGATTAGAATCAGAGAAAATAGTTAAGTGGACTCTCCATAATAGGCAAAGAACTTTAGAAGATTTGAATAAGACTGCAAATAAGTTAAAAGAAAAAATAATGGCTGCTCTAGTGATTGTTTCTGTGTTTCCCTTAAATTTGAGTTTGTCAGTAGATCTCATTCGCTTTACGTTTTGCCTGTTAACTTCCTGATGTGAAGCACGGTAGCGAGATACAGCAGCCTGATTTACTTCAGGATGTGAAGCTCTGTAGCGTGCTACAGATGCCCGATTGCCACCTGGATGTAAAGAATTATAAAGTTCTACGGTTTCTCGACGTTTTTCAGGGTTTATTTGACGATAACGAGCCGCAGCTTCTCAAAGTTGTGCAGATCGTGACAGTTCGGATACCTTAGGTCTTTCCTTTTTAGTTAGTTTTAGTCATGAATCAATCGCCTGACAGCTTAAATTTCTAGTCTAACTATCTGAGATTCATATACAAAAATGACAGATGATTTCATCTGATGTTTCAACCATAACTATGATTTGAACTAAATCTGGAATATGTACGAATCTGCCCCAACAACGGGGTACCTATGTTAGGGGTACCTTCGTACGCTGTAGGGTAGTTCCGTACGTGCGATTAAAACGACACATATAAATCAAAATTATTTTATTAGCAATGAAATTAAACACAAAGATAAAGATTTAACTTCTATTAAAAAAAAATACTTTTCTTATAGTCAACAAAAATTACATAGCTTTTCTTATGTAAAACAAAACTTGAATGACTTTTCTTAAAATAAACCAAAATTAAATTACTTCCCTCTAACCATTAAACATAAAATTGCTTCATTTTCTATGTAAATTAGTTATCTTAAATTTAGAATCACATTTTTCAATCTTTGGTGCGGATTAGCACTGCAAAAAGTTGTTGTTAATTAACAAGATAATAAAAACTAAAGAACAGTAAAATTAGAAAAAAATACTGAAAAAGTGAAAAGTTTTGATGTTCTAGAAGTACAAACTGTTGGAGGCTTTGGTTCAGGAAGAATCATTTCAACATCAGTTATATAAACAGTATGAATATCTTCAACATTAGGGAAAACAAACGTCCACGAACAGCCTGGCTTCTTTCTTAGATAAGATACTTTAAATTCAGTCTGACTATAGTGGCCGATAACTTTTCCTACATAGTAAACAATACTTTTTTTCTTAGGGAACCTCACTAAAATAAACGAACCGTCTTTAATATTTTCTGGTATTACATCAACTGTCAATTGGCTTCTGTTCATTTCAAAATTTTCATGCTCGGTTTCATCTTCATCTGTGATAGAAGTTGAACTCTCTTGAAAGCTTATATCAGATCCATCACAATCAGATTCATCACTTTCTTTGGTTTTAGCTTTCTTGTTCTTCGTTTTTAAATTAAAATCAGCTAAACTATGTTTCATTTGTCTTGCCCTCGCCCTTCTTTCCTGTTCTAACTTTTTCAATTGCTTTTCGTTGTGTTTCTCTTCAATGAGCTTTTTTTCGGGTGTGTCAGTATAAATACGTGATTTTCCTGGTCCTCGTCCTTTTTTTGTTTTATTACTTCTTACAACAGTCGGATAGGGTCGAATTGCCTCTGGTGTCAAAACTGTATTCAAAGGAGCTACTATTTTATGGATTGGTGAATTGTTCAAAGCATCTGGTTCACAAGCATCTAAATTAAACCTTTGTAGTTCAATCATCATAAGTTGTTATCAATGGTGAGTTAATAGCTTGTTCTGTAGATTCTCGCGGAACCTCCAAGAAATCCTGTGTTCCAGAAATAGAGGGTTGGCAGATATCAAAGACAATTGGCTGCAGAGTAGGTGCAGACAAATCTTCAACGACGTTTTGAGTAGGAGGCATATGCTCTAAGTTACCGGATGTATACACCTCAGTTGGAGCAAAATCTTCGTCACTAAAGGCTAATTCATTAAGAGGCCATATTCCGGGTTTGTTAAACCCGCTTATGATATTTTTTGCTGTGAATGACTCGAAAAATGCAATTTTCACAAGCTTTGGAATATTGTAAATTGTCAATGCTTTGCCTGGGTTCATTAAATGCCAATTATTGAAAGCAATTTTCAACTTTGCTTTAAATGGTCCAAAGACTCCCACATCAAGTGGTTGTAGGCAATGAGATGTATGTGGTGGAAAAGATAGGTAAATTATGCCATTTTCTTTGGCGTAGTTAATGGCTTCGAGAGAAACATGGCTTTCGTGGCTGTCACACAACAATAATATGGGGTTATCTTTTGTGCAGAGTGTGTGCTTCTGGATATGTTTTAAAACAGAGACGAATATATCGCTATTTATCCAGCCACTTTTACTTGCAGCGCCGAGACTTCCTTACGGGTGCTCCTTCGAGAAAATTATCTTTGTAATGAACGCGTGGAAACACGAAAAGTGGAGGAATGGTATTTCCACTGGCAAATATAATGCCACCAAAAGTAACGAGCTCGCCTCTTTCAGCTGATACAATTTGTCCGACTTGTTTTTGATATCTTGGAGCCAAGACTTTGGGAGTATCTAGAACAGTACATACACCTGATTCGTCGAAATTATAGATTCTGTCAGCAGGTAATGGATGTCGCTCCAACACTGTCTTCAAGTTGGTATAAAACTCGGTAACCGAAGTTTTGTTAAACGCAAAAGATCTGGCAGCGCTTGTGTTTTCGGGTTTGCGTAAACTGAGTTCGCTGAACGCTAAACGTTCGGTCTCGATTTTGACATACATGTCGACAGCGAATTGCTGGAACGGCCGACGGCACTTCAGAATGACATTCTCCTCATGTGTACGAATCTATCATGATACGATACGCATAGTAATTCATTGCGCTTAGATTTTTAGTCGTTGATACGGAATATATTGCACCGCAATATATTCCTTTAACAAATAAAAAGCAGTGAGTAATTTCCAAAAATAAATTTTAATTTAATTTTATTAAATGTACGTCTTTTCATTTTATAATAATATATTTACATTTTGTCTTAAAGTTTGTATAGAGAAAAGAAACCATCCACACAACAACTATTGAACTGATTTGGCTTTAATTTGGATTGAACCATTGACCACCACCGTTAGAACTCAGTTACAATGGTTACATCTCTGAGACAGAGCTTTAATAGCTTCGGCTAAATTATTCAAAGCTGCCGCTTGCGCAGATAAGGCTAGCGCTATTTGGGCAAATCCCTCCTGCTGAACCCGGGCGTTTTCGACTTGTGTTTGCGCTAACAGCGCCCTCGTTTCGCAACGTTTTCCACTGTCTGTTCTTCTCCGAGCAACAGCGATATTGCTACACTTCCTTTTAACACTACCTTTCTTGTCCTTCCAATACTGTAAGAGAAAATTTTGAACAAATGGTTACACCTGCTACTTTTTTAACATAAATTACCTTTTGTGAATAGTACAAAGTTTTTGCCATTGTGTTGGGGTTTTTATACAACCATTCCCATTAGTATTGTTTAGGCTTATTCCTATTTCCTCCCATGCACATGCCAGACTGCAACGCTCCCTGGCATGGGTGGTACGCTCGTAGCCCGTAGCGAGCCACGGTCTTGCCTCCATAAAGTCCACCAGCTTTTCTAGCTAACGGATTGACGGAGCACTACTGTACTAAGAAATGAAAAATATTTTTTTTTTATAAATAACTTATTTTAATTAGTTGCTAATACCAATTCGTCAAATCATTCGTAAAGTTGATAAATTGATGGAATAGACCAATGGAACTGAATTAAAACAATGACACTCACTTGTAAGTTGTAATACTTTAGTCTGATTACATATTTCTTTTATAATTTTTAATTGTTAATACTGTATTATTATTATTGCGAATAAAATTAAATAGATTTATTATTTTGGCAATTCAACACAATGTTATTTGACAATATAAACCGATAATGCCTTCTTTGTCTAGGACAAAGGAATCCCACATTTTGTGTTGTTAATTAACTTTAAAATTATTCACAATTATGGAATATTTAGCAGCTTAGAACACAAACATACATTTTAATGGTAAAACATATTATATAAACTAGCTGTTGCCCGCGGCTCCGCTCGCGTGAATTTAGGTTTTTCACTACTTCTGCGGGAACCATCGCTTTTTCCGGGATAAAAAGTACCTCGGCATCGCCCGCGTGAAATTCGGCTTCTTCATGCGCGTGAGATTCACAAACCTCGAGAAAAACGTGGATTTCCGCCGGCCCGTTCCCGCTACCTTCCAACCTTTATACTGACTGATAAGAAAATTAGTTTTAGCATTCTGCCTATGGCTATAGATTGCTATAGAAAATTTTCTTTCTTTTGCAAATATATTTCCATCCCAAATTTCAGCCAAATCTGTTTAGTAGATTTTGCATGAAAGTAAAAAAAAATATATATATAAATTTTTGCTTTTATTAAGGTAGTGTGATAAAATCATGGGTACGTTTTAATTACAATTGGTAATCTGATGGTATGAAAAAAATGTCAGTCCTATTATTTTAAAACTTCCCTGTAAACAACATTTTTAGTTTTACTTTCGGGTTGAAGGATAACTAAACCATCTGGTGAACTGACTCTGGAGCACGCTATGACGCTACATACAACTGCCCATGCGAGAAACAATCATTTCTGAGATCTACACCGGCTACTTTCAAAGTTTGGCCCTGTGCTTTATTGATTGTCATCGCGTAGCATAGCTTGACCGGAAATTGCAAGCGTTTAAAATCAATTTGATAATCTGATGGTATCAAGGGAATTCTAGGGATAAAGACTGTTTCCCCTTGGTTGACGCCAGTAATAATGGTAGCTTCAATCACATTTTTATGCAAGGTCTTGACCTGAAGTCTGGTCCCATTGCAAAGCTTTGGAGGAGAAAGATTGCGCATTAAAATAACTGGAGCGCCAACTTTGAGGTATAAGATGCGAGGAGGTATTCCTGGTGGCTCAAGAGTGTGGAGAAATTCTACAGGGTAATGCACAGCATCATCGACCTCCAATACAGTGTCCAAAGATTCATATTTTATTTCATCATTGGGAAGCTTCTCTAGCAAAAAGTTATTTATGCACAGCATCATCGACCTCCAATACAGTGTCCAAAGATTCATATTTTATTTCATCATTGGGAAGCTTCTCTAGCAAAAAGTTATTTATACTGTTAGCTGAGTCGTTTCTTGGAGAAAGAATTGCTCTTTCTCTCAGCCAAGCAACGCAATTTTCTCCAGATTTAACAATATTGGGGTAGATTCTGTCAGTTAACCTAGTCAGATCTCTTACAACATCACCAAGGTTACTGGGAATGTTTATTTTACCTTCCTCCTCTAAAATATTTCCATCGCCAATGTTTAGCAACAAATTGGAAAATTCTTCCGCTTTTAAATTATGTTCAAGATAGACACGCATATTAACTTTTAAGGACAACATATTAATTTTAGGCCATAGAACTGATGACTTAAGGCAAGCCTTCACTTCGTCTGCGTGTGTCCCTCGTGAGATAACTGGCAATGTTTGTCTGAAGTCACCAGCCAATAGTACGGTAACTCCACCCATAAGTCGGTTACAATTTCTGATATCTTGGAGGGTCCTATCTAGAGCTTCGATCCCTTTCTTGTGAGCCATAGTACACTCATCCCATACGATAATTTTGGCTTCTCGAAGCACTTGTGCCGTGTTACTTTGTTAAGGTATATTACACAGTGGAGTTTCAGAAAAATTAAGGTTCAAAGGTAATTTGAAAGCGGAATGAGCCGTCTTACCTCCGTCAAGTAAGGTCGCTGCAATGCCTGAGGAAGCAACAGCAATGGCGATATTTCTCCCGCTCCTGATAGTAGCTATCAACAGGTTTATTAAAAACGTTTTGCCAGTACCACCAGGAGCGTCAAGAAAGAACAACTGGCCAGAATTAAATGTGACACTGTTTATGATTTCATTGTAGACTTTTAGCTGTTCTTGATTAAGCTTCGGAACATTGTCACTAACTTCTTTGGTTAGCTGAAACGTGTCATAAGACATTTCACAAAGGTATTGACGGTTGCTAACAATACGTTCTTGTTCTCGTGAAGGTGACGAAAGTCCAAACTGTAGGAGTGTTTTACCTGATATAGATATGACAATATTTTCAAGAAGAATGAGGCATTGGTTATAAATAAAGTCTTGTACCAGTTGAACATTTCCGCCTTCTTTCTCTATTTGCTGCTTTATGTCCTCTGCAAGGCTGTCTCGATGTTTCTCCCATAGATTTTGGGCATCTCCAACTAGACAGAAAATCAACATTATAGCAAATAGTTCACGAATTCTGTTAGGAGAGTGAATAATGAGACTTCTTCTAAAGTGCGATCCCAGTGTGCATCATCTTCCAGCAAGCCAAGTGCTTTGCATGCCGCTTGAAACGTCGACTGAACTTCTCCATTAACAGTTTTAAGGTAAGTGAATGATGTGGGGCCTCGAATCTCGTGCAAGAGTAAGCGCAGGTAGTAACATTCAGTATTGCTAGGATGGACAGTGTAAACTCGACCTAATACCCGATCTTTCTTAACTCCAGGACAACCTCAGGATAACCTGACACAGGTTGTCCTTGTTTCCTTCGATAAAATTGCCTGGTCAGAACCTTTATTTACGTACTTACAAATATATTTAATTGACTTTACAGAATTACAAAACTCAACGTTTATATGCGCCGAGAAGGTGCGCGACAGAACGGGATTATATGGTACCACCCAACTATTGTCAAAATCAACTCCATTTATTTTCGCTGTAAACCCACCGTCTACCGAAGACCGTCTGCGATACTGAGGATAGCCATCCTCTCCTGTTTGCGTTTCTCGTAGAAGAGTTCGTGGGTATTTCTTAGAGCATGCACCATTCACCATGCAGGGCGAGTTTCTATTAAAAGCCCCACATGGACCATGAATCATAGTTGTCTTGACAATGTCATGAAGCACTGGATCAAGGTCAGGATCAGGTATTTCCGCACTTATAACTTTATCAATTGACTCTGGCCTAATTTTTTCTTCAAGCCACAGGAGAATATGGACATGTGGCAGACCACGTTTCTGCCACTCCACTGAGTACATGTGGCAACTGGTAGTGCCAAAAATACAACCCTTTGTAAGGAGTTTCATGATATGTTTAACTTTAATGTGAAAAACTCTCGCTACTATATCGTGTCTATCGTGTGATTTTTGACCTTCTTTCAAGAGTTCTACAATTTCTGGCCATTTCGGATTGCAAGTTAGTGTTATAAATAGATCTGGCCGGCCAAAATGGCGCACATATATGTCATCGCATCTTGTGTTCGTTCATGCATGTAGCGAGGTCCTCCAGTGAAAGAAGACGGGAGGACAACCATCGTACCAAGCTTTGTAAGTTGACCGTCAGTTCTGGTCATGACATCCTTTAAATGTACGTGTTCCTCGCTTCTTAGTTTTTTTTTGGTTGTTGCGTATCCAATTGAGTCGTTCTGTCTCTATTTTTGCATACATATCAACCAAGAATTGACTGAGAAGACTGCGGAATAGCAACAGGCCATTTTCTATGCCGTCCCGTTCCATTAATCTGTAGCTGTAAAAGTCAGCAGCAGATACAGTCTTTTTAAGCGGTTCGTTGGTCTTCGGATCACATTGAGGAATATTAATATGATAACCATCTTCTCCACGACAGAAAATCAAAGGATACTGGAGTGCGTCATAAGCACGGTGTGTCTCACTAATTCTTATCACTCTGTTGTCTCTGCTGTGGAGAATGATGTCTCTTTTTTCAAACTCTTGAAAACTGAGACGTAGGGGCATTGAAACGACCTTGGTGTTCTCCAGCAGGCTTTTTATCAGCATTAATTATAACTTTAAATTCTTTTTGTCCTTTAGGAACAGAATCAATAGCGGCTTTGAGATCTAAAATATACTTATTATGTTTATGCAGTAACTTTTGCAATTGGCCGACCAGTTCTGAATTAACGCCAGAGTAAATTTTGCAGCGGATGTCCCTCTCATTGTCGTCGTCACCGACAAAATATATTTGGAGAAATGAAGGTTGCGTTTGAGGCTTGGCCATAATGCTTCCTATTCGGTGGTACACCTGCCCCTGCACTTTAAAAGTTGGCATAAAATTACCCTCACGGACCTCTTTGGCTCCAAACGATGTCATCTGAAAGCATCCGTTATATTTACGAATAGAAGAAAGAAATTGTTCTGATCTGGCATCCTGATGGATCAGAAGGCTTTGCAAAGGTTCAGGGTAGTGTTGGATGGCGTGTAGCTGAACTTTTCCACCATTGCAGCACATTCCATTAGATTCATCTTGCCATTTAAAAGCACAACACCAGATACAGGGTAACCGTGGTCCAAGATCGACAATTTTATTTTTGGCGTAATCAATCTTAGAATTGTAATCAAAACCAGCAAAAGATTTTTTTTCCAAGGTGTCAATTTAATATCAGATCTTTTGTCATTATATTTAGCTGAAGCTGCCTGATTAACGTGAGGATTATTATGTGAATACTTTTTGACAGCTTTTCTGTTGACTTCAGGATGATTTTGAGTGTATTTTGTAACAGCCTGTCTGTTAACTTCGGGATGATGTTGAGTGTAATTTGTAACAGCCTGTCTGTGGACTTCGGGATGATGTTGAGTGTATTTTGTAACAGCCTCTTTTACTTGTTTTTTTCTTATTGCATCAGAAAATCTTTTTCTGCGTTTTTTCCCCTTTTGGTCTTTAACTACAGCTTGAGTGGGATAATCACTTTCATATGAACTAAGAAATACTGTGCTAGGGGTGAGTTGTGATCCAGTCACGGTACTTGACAAATTTGGTTCACTTTCTGCTGCAACATGAGTGGTTGAAGAATGCTGAACATTAACAATGTCGTCTGGATTCGTCAAGTCATGCAACGGAATTAAAACATCAAAGTGTCCTTCATAGTAATTTCCTGTGAACCTGCCTTGTAGTGCCGCTCCAAAGGTTGCAAGAAGTATGCCATCTTGAAACACCTGGAACTCAAATGGAAATATTTCTGCTGCTTTGAGTTCGCTAGTAGTCCCGTATGTGTATGGCTGAGACATTTCAGCAACGTAAAGACGTTTAGTTCCATAAGGTGCTCCAGATCGGTTCATAGTAAAGCATTTAAATCTGTGCCATTCATTAGACTCGTGACGCACAATATCTGCCCTAATTTCAGTAGCCATTGATATGTTGCCATGCACTAAGTAAGACAGAGATGAGAATAAGCACGCGCCATCGCCTGGAATATCAATTATTTGACAAAGGATATGCAATCCATCAATGGTTACAATTTCTTCACCCATAACTCGCGATATGACAAATGTAATCACGAATTGTGAAACAAAACTATGTAAGTATACACCTACTTGCCTAAAAATTAAACGGAAATGGTAATCTTAAAATACGTACCTAAAATTACCTAAATAACCTAACTAAATTACCTAAACCAAAACTGAATAAACGAATTGTAATATATTATCATTTATCATGTGTCAACTGTAAAGTGGGTAGTTTAATAATTCGTCTCAATAAAGGCCAGTCTTGAGCTAACCGCCATACGAGTTTTATTAGAACATTACAGTGGCGCAGTCTTTTAGGAATTTATAGTGAAAAACCAGTGAAATGCCCTTCGGGAAATTACATGAATTCGATATTCATGGCGGGGCTAAATGGGACGCTTACGTGCGTCTAGTCGAACAATATATTTTGCTCAATTCAATCGGGCGTGAGCTACGAGTGGCCACGTTGGTGACGCACGTCGGCGCGGCCACGTACGAGCTGATGTGCGACTTGAGTTCACCGCGTGGCGGTGGCGGCCGGGGGCGCCGGCGGCGCGCGGGGGCAGCGCCTCGTCTGCTGGCGGTGTGGCAAACCTAACCATCTGCAATCCAGGTGCCGATTTCGCTTCCACACCTGCAGTTTGTGTAATAGTAAAGGACACCTGGCTGTGCGGTGTTCCAGTGTTAAAAAAGGTAAAAGTGATCAACCCAAATCTCAAAATTATATAGTGCAAAGTGAGTCCGAAAGTGACGCGAGTGACGGATTATATCACTTCACGATGGCGAAGCGTAAAGATGACCCTTACTATTTGAGTGTTAAGGTGGAAAATAAAAAAATAAGATTCGAAATAGACACGGGCAGCAGAATATCGGCCGTGTCGAAGAAATTCTACGACACAAATTTCGCACATTTACCAATTATAAAGGATGAAGTCAGGTTCCGGTCGTACTCGGGTGACACGATCGTACCGATCGGACGAATCGATGTAAACGTGTCACACGAGAGCGAGACGGCTGTCTTACCGCTATTTATTATAAGCAACGGAGGCCCGCCATTGATGGGCCGTCTGTGGATTCGTAAATTAAAATTAAAATATATCAATCTTTTTAACATTGCGACTAATAATATTCATCAAAATCAAATAATTTCGAGTCTAAAACAAGAATTTCCCGATGTGTTCAAAGAGGGCATTGGCACCTTTAAAAGCGAGATTAAACTGCAATTAAAAGACGCCGAGCCGATATTCTGCAAAGCTCGTCCTATACCCCTGGCGCTGCGTTTACCTGTCGAGCGAGAATTAGAGCGTTTACAGGCAGAGGGCATTATAGTGAAGGTGGACCGATCCGATTACGGTACACCTATTGTACCGATTATAAAGCGCGATGGTTCGATACGCATATGTGGCGACTATAAGATCACGGTAAATAAACAATTAAAAGATTTTCACTATCCGTTGCCGCGCGTCGAACAGCTATTCGCAGCGCTGAGTGGCGGAGAGCAATTTACTAAGTTGGATTTAAAGAACGCATATTTACAATTAAATCTACATGAATCCTCACAGCCACTTACGGCTATTACTACGCACATAGGCACCTTTATGTATAAGAGAGCACCCTTTGGCTTAAAGTGTTTACCTGAAATGTTTCAAAAATTGATCGAGGAAACACTAAGTGGTATTGATAATGTGGTTTGTTTTATCGATGACATTTGTGTAACTGGAGTCAATAAAGCAGCACATATGAAAAATTTAAAAGCGGTTCTGAGTAGACTACAAGAAGCCGGCTTGCGCATTAAATTCGAGAAATGTGATTTTTTCAAAGACGAAGTTTGTTATTTAGGATACAGAATAAACCGACACGGTTTATTCACAGACAAGGATAAGGTGGCTGCAATTGCGAATTTACCTGTACCTCAAAATGTTTCACAATTGAGGGCAGCACTAGGGTTGATGAACTATTACGCTCGATTTCTCCCAAATATTAGCACAACATTGCATCCACTTTATTCTTTGTTGGCGAAGGGCGCTCGTTGGCGGTGGACGGAAGCGTGTCAGAAGGCTTTCGATCAAATAAAGGAGCAACTGGTAAGTGGCCCAGCACTAGCACACTACGACCCACAGCTGGAACTGGTGTTAGCTGTAGATAGTTCTGCATACGGCGTCGGATCGATCCTTTCGCAGGTGTATCCGGATGGTAGCGAGCGCATACTGTGCTGTGCATCGCGTACATTGAATTTGGCGGAGCGCCGCTACTCGATGGTCGATAAGGAGGCTCTGGCGATAGTGTTCGGGGTCGCTAAACACCATCAGTATTTATTCGGCCGTAAGTTTACCTTGCGTAGTGACCATAAGGCACTTTCGTATATTTTTGGGCCCAAACATGGGATACCGCAAACTGCAGCCAGTCGATTGCAACGGTATGCAGTGCGCTTGGCCGCATACGATTTCGATGTACAGTTTGTGACTACGGATAAGAATGGCAATGCAGATGGACTGTCTCGCCTGCCTCTAACGGTCGTGTCTAAAGGTAAAGTGTCTGACGACGAGGAGGAGGCGACGTATTTGCATTACGTTGAAGATACGTTTCCCCTAAATCATAGGGACATTGCGAGGGCAACTATGAAAGATGACATTCTGTGTAAAATCTATTCATACATATTAAGCGGGTGGCCAGCGCAAACGGAAATAGAAAATGAAAAACCCTACTTTCATCGCAAGGAAAACCTGCAAATCGATCACGGCTGTGTACTTTGGGGCTATCGAGTGGTCATTCCTAAAAGATTACGCTGCAAGGTCGTCGAAGAAATCCACGAAGGTCACGTGGGTATCGTCAGGATGAAGCAAATAGCCCGTAACTTCGTATGGTGGCCACAGCTGGATTCGGACTTGGAGCAGCGAGCGCGCGCGTGCCCGGCGTGCCGAGAGACACGCGACGCGCCGCCCCGAGCGCCTGTCGCGCCGTACGTCTGGCCGCAAGAACCGTGGGTTAGACTTCACTTAGATTTTTTATATTATCAAGGGAAGCAGTACCTGGTGGTCATTGATGCGCACTCCAAATGGATTGAAGTGATGGCGATGAACACTGGTACGTCAGCCAAGATGCTTATAGGTAAGTTAGGTGCTCTTTTTGGTCGCTTTGGTTTGCCAAAGCAAGTGGTTTCCGACGGCGGACCCCCACTGACGTCATCAGAATTTGAGACCTTTCTAAAAAAAAATGGGATTCAACACGTCTTCGCCACCCCATACCATCCAGCGAGCAATGGAGCGGCAGAAAATGCCGTTAAAACTATAAAAAAGGTAATGAAAAAGGCCACCGTGGATGGAGTGAGCGTTGAAACTGCCATAAATAAGTTTCTTTTACAATACCACAACAGTGCACACTGCAGCACACAGAAAGAGCCCGCCGTCGCAATGTTCGGGCGACGCTTACGCACTCGCTTAGATCAGTTGCGTGCGCCAAGCACGGCGCAATGCGTGGGAGCAGCACAGCTGAGGCAGGTAACGCATGCTGGTGGCACGCCGCGGGAATTCTCACCGGGTGATTCAGTTATGGTTAGGAACTTCTCGAAAATCGGAAACAAATGGAAGGAAGGAACGGTAGTTGAACGCACAGGTGCAGTCACCTATAAGGTGAGCACAGATAAGCCAGGTAAGAAATTGAGCGGCAAACACGTCGATCAAATGATCCTGAACAAATCAAAACGTTATTCATGGGCTATCGGTTCCCCCGACAATAGTCAGGTAGGTATACCCAATACGAAAGAGACGTTACAGGCGTCTCCGCAACACGTGTCAGGCGTGAGCGCAGCAGCGGGTGCGGATGTGCCGCTGACGCCCTCGCCTGCGCCAGTGCCAGCAGGAACGGCGACCTCACCGCCGAGTGAGCAAAAGACGGGGACAGGTGCGTATTCACCCTCTCCACCTGCACGACGCAAGCTTCGTCCACGTACAAAAAAGCCCAATTACAAATTGATATAAAATAAAAACTAAAATCATCTAGTATACCTACCACATATTTCGTATTTATTCACAAGAAGTATGCGATTGCACTGGCCTCGAGGTTTCCTAGTTACGCTGAATCTTTTAATTGTGACGTAAGAGATGTTACGCATATTTTGTTTGCTTTTTGTTTTCAGTTACCCATTATACCTAGTTATTTACTTTATACTGAAGGTGATTTTTATATGATATTATGATTATGATGTACATAATATTTATATTTAAAAAAAACACAAAGGATTGTTAAACAGAGTTTAATAATTACATTTGTAACGATGACAGTTTACATATTTTATCGTTAGTTCAGTTCACTTAGTTATAAGTTCGCTTACAAACTAGGTAGAACATTAGACGTATTTTTAAGTTTATATAGTTCCCATTTTGATTTATTTTCTTTTTGCTATTTCTGTTAAACGGTGGTGGTATCTACTTGTAAGTTTTTCTCTATTCTCATTTTTTTTTTCTTTCTCCCGCTTTCTCATATATTTTTTTTTTTCTTTCGTGGAGGGAGAGTGTAATATATTATCATTTATCATGTGTCAACTGTAAAGTGGGTAGTTTAATAATTCGTCTCAATAAAGGCCAGTCTTGAGCTAACCGCCATACGAGTTTTATTAGAACATTACACGAATAACCAAAATACCTTAACTAAATGCGAAACTAAACTACATATTATTATGTACACCTACTTAGCTAAAAAAGAAATGAATATTATATGAAGATAAAAAATGGCTGTGAGCGACAGAGAGACGAACACACGAATGATCCTTTAAGCTGAGGATTCTGTTTTTTTATTAGGAACTTTAAAAATGTATAAAATGTCAATATTTTAATAGTAACGGATTTTATTACTGAACGATTGACGAAAAGCTAATGGAGGTATACGAAATGCAAAAGTGATAATTTGTGTAGTGGTAATTGCACTCGGAAGATTTGTACCTATTGCTTCAAAGACATTCGCATTCCAATTTTGGAATTAGAATGGCGCGACGCACACATCCGGGTCGTCCACGCGGACCCTTGCGGGTCCCGGGGTAACTGTTCGGGGCGATGGCCCCCTTCAGTGGTGTCGGCGCCGCCTGCAACTACAGGCGGGGCACTGGGTGGGACCATTGCTGGTCCGTGGTGTCAATCCGGTGTCTCCGCCGCGCTGCGATTCGAGCCCGCGTAGGTTCGCGAGCGATCAGCGAGCGCGGCGGAGTGAGGGTACGTCCGATGGTAGCTTTCAACCCGCCGCTCAGCAAGGTCGTGCCCGCCAGTGATGTCTGGAGGGCGCCCGTCAGCCAGCGGCGAGGAACGCTCCTGCATGCTTTATATAGGCTCGCGTTGGGAAATTTTTTGGGGAAGTGTGCATTTAGGGAAACTTAACATTCAGATAAATAATGTAAAAAACGATAATTTTTAGAGATAAATTAAGTTTTGGGAACTAAGTTCACTTGATGGAGAGTGGTCACAGGAGTTTACGCCGCTCCCAATATACAGTGCTAACGTGTGTACACTTGATGGAGAGTGGTCACAGGAGTTTAATCCGCTCCCAATATACAGTGTTTACGCGTGTACACTTGATGGAGAGTGGTCACAGGAGTTTACGCCGCTCCCAATATACAGTGCTGACGTGTGTACACTTGATGGAGAGTGGTCACAGGAGTTTAATCCGCTCCCAATATACAGTGCTAACGTGTGTACACTTGATGGAGAGTGGTCACAGAAGTATGCCGCTCCCAATATACAGTGCTGACGTGTGTACACTTGATGGAGAGTGGTCACAGGAGCTTTTACTCCGCTCCCAATATACAGTGTTTACGCGTGTACACTTGATGGAGAGTGGTCACAGCAGTTTCCGCCGCTCCCAATATACAGTGCTAACACATGTACACTTGATAGAGAGTGGTCACAGGAGTTTAATACGTCGCTCCCAATATACAGTGATAATGCGTGTACACTTGATGGAGAGTGGTCACAGGAGTTTAATCCGCTCCCAATATACAGTGCTAACGTGTGTACACTTGATGGAGAGTGGTCACAGAAGTATGCCGCTCCCAATATACAGTGCTGACGTGTGTACACTTGATGGAGAGTGGTCACAGGAGCTTTTACTCCGCTCCCAATATACAGTGTTTACGCGTGTACACTTGATGGAGAGTGGTCACTGCAGTTTCCGCCGCTCCCAATATACAGTGCTAACGCATGTACACTTGATAGAGAGTGGTCACAGGAGTTTAATACGTCGCTCCCAATATACAGTGATAATGCGTGTACACTTGATGGAGAGTGGTCACAGAAGTATGCCGCTCCCAATATACAGTGCTAACGTGTGTACACTTGATGGAGAGTGGTCACAGAAGTATGCCGCTCCCAATATACAGTGCTAACGTGTGTACACTTGATGGAGAGTGGTCACAGGAGTTTAATCCGCTCCCAATATACAGTGCTAACGTGTGTACACTTGATGGAGAGTGGTCACAGGAGTTTAATCCGCTTCCAATATACAGTGCTAACGTGTGTACACTTGATGGAGAGTGGTCACAGAAGTATGCCGCTCCCAATATACAGTGCTAACGTGTGTACACTTGATGGAGAGTGGTCACAGAAGTATGCCGCTCCCAATATACAGTGCTAACGTGTGTACACTTGATGGAGAGTGGTCACAGGAGTTTAATCCGCTCCCAATATACAGTGCTAACGTGTGTACACTTGATGGAGAGTGGTCACAGAAGTATGCCGCTCCCAATATACAGTGCTAACGTGTGTACACTTGATGGAGAGTGGTCACAGAAGTATGCCGCTCCCAATATACAGTGCTAACGTGTGTACACTTGATGGAGAGCGGTCACAGAAGTATGCCGCTCCCAGTATACAGTGCTAACGTGTGTATACTTGATGGAGAGTGGTCACAGGAGTTTAAGCCGCTCCCAATATACAGTGCTAACGCGTGTACACTTGATGGAGAGTGGTCACAGGAGAATACGCCGCTCCCAAAATAGGTTCAGTGCTAATGCCGAGTTTCACGACTCTTTAAACTTCAAAAACACGGGACTTTCATACAAACTCCCAACCCCTATTTCACCCCCTTAGGGAAGGATTTTCTCAAGACCGTTTCTTAACTGACAACTACCCATTAGAAAGAACCTACTTTCCAAATTTCAAGTCAACAGTAACAATATTAAAATTTTCACATAAAAACTTTCATCCCCTATTTTACCACCCTTAAAGGGGAATTTTCCAAAACGACTTATACAAATTTTTAATATCTGAAGCTGATAACCTAAATGACGATTTTCACGTCTCTAACTTCAAAAACACGGGACTTTCATATAAACTTCCAACCCCTATTTCACCTCCTTAGAGGGGTAGTTTCTCAAAATCGTTTCTTAGCTGACACCTACCCATTACAAAGAACCTACCTTTCAAATTTAAAATTTGCAGGCTTTATACTTCCTGAGATATCGTGATTAATCAGTGAGTGAGTGAGTGGTAACTCTCTTTTATATATATAGAAGATTGGATCGAAGAGTTATTAAAAAGCCTAAATTTTGGAATCAAATTTATTATAAGTGTCAATCTCTAGCTACAGCGAGCATACCGCGGTTGCAATTGATTCGCCATCAAAACAGCTATGATGTATAAGACTTGTAGAACCGGATGCAATAATGAAGTTTTGTAGCGATTTTACGCCTGACGAATTCATAGCTGCATAGATGTCTGCTCGTTGCTGCTTTAAGTGTTTTTTAGCGTTTCGTACCCATTGGGTAAAAACGGGAGGGGAAAATCGCTTTCTGTCCGTCCGTCTGTCACCAGGCTGTATCTCGTGAACCGTGATAGCAGACAGACCATGACAGACTTGCAATTTTCCCAGGTTATGTTTTTTAAAATAATTTTTACTTATATCTTGCTGACATAGGAACGACGTCGTCCTGGTAGACACGCTCCCTGGTGATTTCATCTCAGCTCATCTTAAGCCGGCCTTACTACTAAGCACAGGACCCCCTCATAATTGAAAATACTCAAAGACATAACTGACATCATCCCTAGCCAATTGTGGGGTGTCAGCTTCACAAACCTTGCACTACTACTAAGACAAAGTTGCGCTTGACTGAACTTTGTAAGAAATTTAAAGGTAGGGAAAATGAAGAGATCATAATTAAATTAAATTAATGCAACGGCCGAGCGAAACAAGCGTCGAAAATATGCAGGCCTGGGAGAGGGCTACATATTTTCGCTTCGTTTGGCGTGGAGACATTGGGGCCATGGGGGCCGGAGGCGCATCATTTATATAAGGAGCTCTCTACGCGTCTGTTTGATGCAACCCAGGACCTTAAGGCTGGCTCATACTTTGGCCAAAAGATAAGCATTGCCATCCAAAGAGGCAATGCTGCCAGTCTTTTGGGTACCCTCCCGTCGGGTGTCGATGTGGATCCACTATTACATACTTGATTCTTTTATTTTCTTAGTATTTGTGTTGTACATTAAAAATAATAAGTGTTATTTCGTGAAAAAAAAAAAATTAATTTTACTATACATATATCATTTATTTCATTATGTAAGGTTACAAATATTTAAATAAAATTTTGCTACTATATATAAGTACTATTACTTATTTTAATTGGCGAAAAATTTAAATGAAAAATATCTTGAAACATGAATTGAATCTAAACTTGAATCTAATAGGGGAGACCAGGGATGAACGTAACGATTTTCAATTTTCTCGTAATATCTCACACACCTTGGTGACTATCAAAATTCTAATCAATACTCATGATAGATCAGTCTTTCGGCTCTCTAGACATCACATTAAATGTAGTTGATAAAAGAGATTTGGAGAAAATCGAACAAATAAAACATGTGGCAAATGTTACAACCATCCCTAGGGGTAGGGATGATTTTAACAGCGTATGGGGATGGTTGTAACACTGTAAATAGATATAAAAAAACTTTCTTGATCAACATACTTATTTATTAATCAGACTTTAAGGTCATTCAGTAATATCACAATTATCATAATAGTTAGATACAATTAAGTTTTATAAATACAAACATAAAAAATTCTTCTAAAATTACGAGGAAAACAAAAAGATCTTCAAAAATAATCAAAATTCTTCAAAATGAGATCTCAATCAGATAAACAATTGTGGCAAACATATCTTATTTCATTGTTAGTGCAGTCTACGTATGCCCACAGCTGACACTCTAGGCATTGTATCCATTTTTCATTCGACCTGCTGTTTGAATAGGGCTCCGTACACACTAGACAAAAACAATCATCGCTCTCTGAACTATCACTATCAATCGATTTTTTTGCATCTCTTTTCTTCTTTTGTGCTTGTTTTTCCTTATTGTTCAGAGTTTTTTTGACACCTGAAGTCCTTGGTTTTTTTTTCTATTGGTAGTCTGCAGAATGGTCTTCTTAACTTCTTTAGCTCTGACCCTTCTCTCTTCTTGTTCTTGAATTTCAAGCTTGTTTGGTGTATCAGTCATAATTGCTGATTTTCGTCCTTTCCTTCCTTTCCTGCTCTAGTTAGAGGCTTAACAGCATAGGGACAAAACGTCGTTACTCGTTATCGTCACGTCCTGGACAGTAGCTGAAGAGGTAGATAGGATGTGTAAATTATGAGACGATGTCGATGGAAAAGATACATCTATTTCAGAAACAGTCGTTGGATGTAAAGTTAATTCTGGAGGGGAAATTGGCAATAATGGCGACGCTAGTAAAGATGGTGAACATAGCTGTGGTGGAGTTAATGAGCGTGGCTCACTCTGTACAGCATCAGTCGTCATCTCTTGCAAGTTATCTGTCCTCATTTCTTGCGAGTTATCTGTCGCCATTTCTTGGAAATTATCTGTCGTCATTTCTCGCAAGTTATCGGTTGTCATATCTTGTACACCGAGTAATCATGGCAAATAGGACATTGCATCGATCTGAGGACCTGTTGACGGAGTCGTGTCGGGTAATGGAACTGCAGCATTTTCTAACTGTCGATCGGTGACGGAGTTGGGCAAAAAGTCCACCTCTGTGAATATTTGAGTGTTAAGAGGCCACAATCCTGTGCAAGCAAACCCTGTCTGTGTATTTTGCGGTGTTACTGCGATGGGAAAAGAGTCTCGAACTATACTGGATATATCATAAATCGTCATGTCTTTTGCAGGGTTTGATCTCATCCAGTTATCATGTATCACCAGCATGCATTGACAGCTTTTTTCAGAGGTCCAAATACACTGCGATCAAGAGGTTGGGATTTTATGCGTGCAGTGTGGTGAAAAGTCAAAAGGACTATGCCTGATTCTCTACATAGGTCGATATTCTTCAGTGCTATGTGGGAGCTGTGGTTGTCCAAAAGAAGTATGCACTTATTTTCTTTAGATGGTCTTGCATGAGTCTTAAAATGATTTAAAAATATGTTAAAGTCATCTTCCTGCATCCAACCACTCCCATTAGCACTTCCAACTGACCCTTGTGGTGCATCGCGGTTAAAATGATCTTTGAACCTTTTTCGTGGGAATATGAACATCGGAGGAATACTGTTTCCTATGGCGTTGACTGCAGTAGCTACTGTAACCAGCACACCACGTTCAGACGTGACCGAGCTTACTTGTTTGGTGCCTCTTCCTACGCTACGATTCTGTTCGGTTTTTGCACCGTGGTTATTCCGGTTTCATCCTTGCTATATAGCTGACGCATTGTAAATATCTCGACCGAGGATTTCGGTATAATGTTGAAAAAACGAATCAACATTGCTTTGGTTGAAGCTCGTCGCACGGGCAATACTAGTTGCTTGCGGGGCTCTTTTCGATAATCGTGGATTGCGACGCAAAAATAATCTCATCCAATCTTCACCAGTGCATTCATTGGCCGTCCACGAGCTGGGAGTTTCTTTATTATATGTTATCGCTAATTCAAACGCTAGCTTTCATACATCTTTGGCAGTTAATCCGTAATTAACTTGAGAACAATGGAGCAAATATTCAGCCAATATTCTTTCTTCCTCGTCGTTAAAAATCCTTTTTTTCGATACATAACCTACTTACTGCTGGGATATTACTACTGGGAAGACTTGTTGACCCCTCTTCGAGCATTTTCTTCTTCTTTTGTACAAATCTGTACAAAGTCACATGGCATAGTTGATAAGAATTCGCAGCCCCCGATACGTTGCTTGTCTGAGAAGTACTTCTTCTGCAGCCAAATTCATTATCTCAGCGCTAGCTAAGCCCCTTTCAATCAGTCAAAACTTAGAATTAAAATATTTTCGGTGCTGTCTTTTAATAAACGATAGAACGCTTTGGCTTTCAATTTGTGAATTCTTTTCTCAATCATTAATTGATTTTTTACCTCAATGGTTTTTTCATGTTTTAGTCGTTCTTGTAACACTATACAAGTGGAGCACATGTCTGTGCGAGGGGATCCAAAACCTATGTTAAATTCGGTTTTGAAAATTTCTCTGAAGTAAGATGCCTTAATACATTTATGTTCATCCGCCGTTTCTGCGATAAACATTTTGTAAAGTTTACTAATGCTGAGCTCCGATGACAAATACTGTCTACTTTTTATTTTACTTCTACAGTAATGTATTTCTAAGGGCTCAAGCTTTTTGATAAAGTCTTTGACAGCTTCCCTCTTAGGTGCATATTTTTGAGTTTTACGCCGGCCTCCTCTATTCTCTTGTGCAGATTCACCCATGGCTTTGAAATGTCGACTAATAACACCTGTCACTCTTCCTTTCTTTAAAGCTAAAATAGAGAGAAAGGTGCGTTTGCAAATTGGAATCAGGACATTGTGTCGTCGTCGTGCAAAGTACGTTACCGCCATTTCTTTTTTATTCCCACATTGATTTACTGGCCTATGTCGCTGAGTAGTAGTAGGGTAAGGTTGCCACTATTGGACCACTTAACTTGAAACTGCCATAATATCAAAAGTATGAGAGTCTATGGATATATGACTCATCAGTTTCTTAGGGCTAATACTCAGGTATTCACAACTGTGATTATAGATTTTTTGCTTTGAGTATAAATACACATTTTAAGAAAAAACATTTTTGGGATGGTTGCCTTGTATGGACCACTGTATCCTTGATTGAACCACCTAGTTGCTATAATCGGACTTCGGAAGTTTTACCGACTGGTCCATTCATTGCACCCAAGTAGTTATAAATAAAAGGCGATTTTAATGCTTAATTCAGTCTTTGTATTTGAACAGTCTTTTAAAGTAATTGGTAATAATCAGCTATATCTAACAAGTTTTAACATATATTTTCAAGTTATGAACAACTTTCAAATATGTACCGATTTTTAATTGTACTTTGTGGGTCCATCTTCCAGTACCTAACCACGTAACAACTTAAAAAATGGAACTGCACATTTGCTGCGAGTATATAAAACAAAAATTGGTTATCTGTAAAGTCGGTTTACTTACGATAGTTGAACGTGACAACGTCTTCTTTGTCGCTCGTACCGCGCTCGCGAGGTAACGCCGGTAACGCCGCATGAGCGAGGTAACGCCGGATGAGTCATGTTTTTTCGTGCGTGCAACCGGCTCTATCGAATTATAAGACGTTGTCACGTCAAAAATTGGTTGCCTGTAAAGTCGGTTTACTGACGATAGTTGAACGTGACAACGTCTTCTTTGTCGCTCGTTCCGCGCTCGCAAGGTAACGCCGGTAACGCCGCATAAGCGAGGTAACGCCGGATGAGTCATGTTTTTTCGTGCGTGCAACCGGCTCTATCGATTTATAAGACGTTGTCACGTCAAAAATCTGAATGCTCCTCACAAATTGACACATTTTAACGAAAATAAAAAAGTATAATTCTTACAAAATCTCTAAAAGGAATTCTCATAAACTCGTAGATAATAATATAAAGAAATTGTTAAAGATAAAAAATATTTTTGTACGTACCCAATCACTCAAATCTTAACATGTTAAATCAATCTATTTACGACCTAATTTAATGAAGTTGGTAAAACTTAACATTGACAGTAATATTTATTATTTAGTAAATATATAGAAAATCAACATTAATCACAAGCAAATAAATGTTATTGACTAAATAATAAAAATTAAATGATACGTTATACTTATTTTGGTTTTGAGATCACTCAGCGACATGTTGGACAAAAATATTTTTTTATCCCTTTCTTAACACAAGCACACTCTTCATGTACCCAACATTTACATGCTAAACATTGTATCATGTCTTCAATCGAGCATAAAACACAAATTTTACAGAACCACTTTTCCAACTCTTCTTGTGGGAACGTCTTTCGCAGCTTTAACTTTTTTCATTTTTAGTTTAGGTTGGGTTGGTTTGGATTCACCTTTAGTTTTTGCTAGTGTTAATTCCATTTTATATGAAGTAAGCTCTAAAGCACGCTGGGGTTTACGGCTTCTTTGTCTTAACTCTTGAATAACCTTCTTTGCACCTGGAGATATACTAGTTATTTGGAAATCAAAACTAGTGCTTAAACCTGGCTGTATGCTAGCTTCTGGTCTGCTAGTAGTAGCTGCTGTAACTGACTGACCATCAGCTATAGGATAATATAGCTATATTATCTTCTAATTCAGAATGGGTAACAGATACAAGCGGCTGAACTGCATTTTCTATAGAAATATTAGAATAAGCGCAAATATTAGGACTATTTTGGTCCTCCAGAGAACGTTGATGTTGATCCAGTCTTACTTGCCTTAATCTTTGACTAGATTTGTATGCACCTGAAGATTCACCATCTTCACGTAGTACTGCATGTACGTCTGATGGAACATTACTCGCCACTAGCAGAGCATGTTGTGGTTGAGGTTCAGAGCTATCGCTTAAATCTGGATGGTTTTGACTTTGTCCTGGATTTTGCGTCAGAGGCCTGATGGTGTTTGTTAATAACTGGGTATTAACAGCGGCTGGTTGGTTTGTTGTATCGTCTGGTATCAAAGAGAAAGGATCTGCTTCCATGTTTTCGTTGTCAAATTGAACTTCATTGTTGTGAGCGTTCGTAATTGTGATGAACTCGTACTCTTGGAATATATCTTTGTTCAGGGGCCAAATACCGCATTTCTCAAATCCACTTGCTGCATTTCCAACAGACGCTGCTCGGGCATAAGCTTTTCCAAAAATCATTGAGATCTGAAATGCTGTAACGCATCGCCCAGGGTGACTGCGTAGCCATTTTTCCGTCTCATCTATGAAATAACAACTCAATGGTCGGAAGAAAGATGTGTCGAGAGGTTGAAGTTTGTTAGAAGTGTGTGCAGGAAGTGACAGTAGCACAACATTGTGTTTTTTCGCGTAATCAATGGCATCCAGGTTTTTTGTGTGGCTTGTGTGCCCATCAAGTATCAAAAGAATCTTATTTTCTGAAGTTGGCTTCACAGATGCTACAAAGTGCTGGATCCATACGAAGAATATTTCCTTATTTATGTAACCACTTTCGGGATTAAACGCAAAAATAGAGCCTGGTGGAGCTCCATCTTGTAATTCATCTTTGGCACGTTTGCGTTTAAAAATGATGAGTGGAGGTACGAAATATCCAGCTGCGCTTGCGCAACACACAGCTGTTGTAGTGGTGCCACGTTCTCCACTCGTTATTGCGCCAACTTGATGTTTACCCTTTTTTGCTAGTATTTTTCTTGGCTTTCTTTGAACAGTGGAGAGTCCTGTTTCGTCTACGTTAAAAATATATCTTGGATCATTGATTCCATGTTTATCCATAATTCGTTCCAATTTTTCAAAAAAGTCATTCACTGTTGGCTTATTAAAGGCTGTAGCTCTGTTAAATGAAGTTGCTCTTGGCTGTCTCAGACTTATTTCAGGATGTCGCTTTAAGAATCCGTAATACCATTTTTTACCGGCCATTTCTTTTGATTTATTGAACCGGTGCTTTAAGCCACTTTTTTCTGCGATTTTAAATGCCAAACTTCTGACATCCTGAGGTGTGATGCCATATAAACAACTTTCCATTTCTAAAATATAATCTACTAATTTTTTTTCCAAATCAGGTGTGAGATCTCCTTCAGAGCCTACAATCTGCTTTTCCCCTTTAGCTTTGATGTTCTTATTGTCAAATCTTCTTTTTAATGTTGCTTTTGGCTCACCATATATTCTGCTAGCTGGATTTAAACCCACTTCTTCTTCAGTGCCATTTGTCGCCGGGAATCAAGTAAGATGGACGCAATTGATTTAAGTTCAGAATCCGACGATGATAACGAGTTTTTATATAGATTATTGTTACTAAGGAAAGCGTCCGGAAAAAAAATTGGAAGAGCTCTTACATGTCCAAAAGGAAAACACATGGAGAATTCAAATTAACTTCTGAGTTTTCAGAGGAAAAATTCAAAAACTATTTTAGAATGACTAGGAACGATTTCAAAGAATTACATGCGATAATTGCTTCAGACTTAGAAGATCAAGGATATGGTGGTCATGAACGAATTAGTACAGAAGAAAAATTGGCTGTTTTCTTAAGGTAAGTTTATTTTGTAGTTAATCAATTAAAAATTAAGTGGAACAATTATTAAATGCACAATAATTATGGTTTTGGAACAAACTAAAAAATTTAACCATTTAAAAAAAAAATAATTTAAGAGTTTGACGAGTGTGCAAACATATTGCTAGAACTGTCTATTTGTAGCAAAAAGCTTCTTCCTGGGACACCAATGAAAATATGTTTGTTTTAATATTATGTTGAGATAATGGTGGCAAACTTTTTGTAGTTTCGTACATACTAATGAAAAAATGAAATAGTGGATCATTTTTAACATTACTTGTGGTGAAATCATTTGTAGTGTTAGCATTTAAGCGCTCTCGTTCTTGCTGTCTATTAGCTGCTCTGCGTTCATGATCCTCAATCGATTTACTTAGTAAGTCATTTAAAGTGTTTCTTTTGTGTCGTTTTCTTTTATTTCCTTGATCAGCGGATGGATCAATAGAAGGTTTAAGGGTTTGATTGAGTTCTTCATCTCTTAATTCTTGATCTGTTATATTGTCTTGAATGTCATTTTCTATATCTATAGTATTTGAACTACCGGGAGATGGTTCGTTATCTTCAATATTGGTGATAGTTGACCTATTGGCCATATGAGGGATAAGGAAGGCCATATTTTCTTGAAAACGCCATGATTTTATATTGACAGCTCCTGATCCACTTTTCGGTTTCAAAACTTTCTGACGACGAAGCGCGTCTCTGTGATTGTTTCTCAATTTTTCCCAAGATTTCTTGGCTTCACTTCCTGCAATGAAATTAATAAGTAATAATCATGACAATTTAAAATGTAATAAATATATATTTTTCTCTTTTCAGATTTGTTGCGAGCGGTAACTCATATCGGAGTATTGCTTACAGCTACAGAATGGGAGAAAGAACTGTCTCAAATATTATTACCAAGGTATCTTCAGCTATTTGGACAAACATGCAACCCATTTACTTGCCAAAACCTACACTTGATTTGTGGGAACAAAATGCCGTTGATTTTTTTAGAATGTGGCAAATGCCTAATACTGTGGGTGCTATCGATGGAAAACATGTGACAATTAAGAAACCTATAAACAGTGGATCCTCATTTTTTAATTATAAGCAACATCACTCTATTGTGCTGATGGCGGTAGTAGACGCAAATTATAAATTTGTATTTATTGATGTCGGTTCTAAAGGCAGATTTCCGGATGGAAGTTTATTTGACAATTGCATATTAAAGAGAAAAATGATAAACAAACAGCTACATCTGCCCGAGCCCAAGGGTCTACCTGGAAGAGAAGACATAGTTGTGCCTCATGTTATAGTTGGTGACGCGGCATTTCCTTTGATGGAAAATCTCATGAGACCTTTTCCTCAGAGACAAGTGATAGATAATTACAGAAACAAAGTTTTTAATTACAGACTCTCACGAGCAAGACAAACGGTTGAATGTGCATTCGGTATATTGAGTTCTCGTTTCAGAATATTTTTGCGGCCATTTGAAATGAAAGTAGAAACAGTAGACAAAATTGTTATGGCGAGTTGTGTCTTACATAACTATTTACGTACAAAAAGTATGGGCCAAAATATAGATGAGGACATAGAAAATTTACCACATCCTCAACAATTAGTGCCTTTGCCTCGATCGAGAGGACGCATTTCGAAAAGGGCATTTGAAATAAGAGAACAATTTACGGATTATTTTAACTCAGTAGAAGGACGTGTGACCTGGCAAAAACACAGCGTGCAACGGGGCGCATATTGAAAAATTAACAGTATCATTCGACAATTAATACAATAATGGATACAAAATATTTAAATGTAAAAAAAATTTAAATGCATATATGAATATTAAATAAATATTAGAATTTTATACTTAAGTACCTACACAGAATTTTTATTTTTTTAACCTACCTGCCTTTTTTAATAACTATTTTATACAAATACTAAGTACATAGACTACAGTTTATATAGTCACCAAACAAAATAATACTCACCATTCTCCATACTTAGCGCCTCTGCTATTTGTTTCCAAATAGACTCCTTTAATTTAATATTCATGTAATCGGGGTGTTTTGTGTCATATAAGCATTTTCCGCTTCGCACAGCTTCAATTAATTCCTCCATCTTGCAAAACACTCGCGACACTGCCACTCGAAATTAGTGTCTCGATCACCTAGCCGGCACGCGCGTACACGCTCATGTACGTGCCTGCGTCAACACGTGCGAGCAAATGCGGAGTTCGGTACTGTGCCATAGGTTACAAAAACTGCCACTCGCACGCGGCTCGTGGAGACCAATGCGAGTGTGGGCATGTGCGGCGGGGCTTAGAATTAGAATGTATAATTAATTAAACTCTAATCAAAATTGATAAGTTCAAAATATCGCCTAGAAAAAGATCTGAGAAGCATAGAAGTGTAAAGAACTAAGAGTACTTATGCCTTATACTTTTACTAATATGTAGAAATAATTGAATTTAGCTGATTAGTTACTTGTTAAATTAAGGGTAGGGATAGCATTTGCACTAAGCATTTTTCTCCGTGTGTGGTATTTTACTTCAAAGTGTAAATGGCAAACTTTGCGGTATTTGAAAATATATTGATCGTCTAATGCCAAAATGTCGCCTCCAATATTATAAATCCAAGTCCAAAAGCGATCAATATATTTATTGGGATTAGGAAATTTGTGAAGAATTTCACTCTCTAAACCTGAAAACAAAACTGAAAATTATCTTTTTATATAAAGTAAACAGCTGAAGTGGCAGTGGTCAGGTCACGCTTGTCGCAGGGGCAATGGGCGTTGGAGCTGCAATGTCTTTGAGTAACTCCACTCGCGTACGAGTAAGGGTAGTTTAGGACGACCCCCAGCTCGTTGGACTGATGATATTAAGGGGATGGCTAATATTAAAGCATCTTGTCATTTCTCAATCCTATAACCATTTGTAAACACTTAGGACCATTACCATTTGTAAGGACTTCATGTAAAACGTCATACACTTGCAAAGTATAATGTGATGGGTTACACACAGCATTGAGCATTTACGAGAAATCTCAGGTGTTGTCAGTATTTCCCTTTAGGTACAGCCACTTGCGTGTTATTTAGCTGCCTCTCATAAGCCTTCGAAAAGTTTAGATGTGCATTCCTTGGGTTCCAAATATCTACTCACCACAATCGGGGGTTAAGGTATAGATGACGTACCGTTACGGAGGGAGGTGAGAGGGGGGGGAGGGGGGTAACCCTCCCCCCAAGCCATATTCGTCGGCACGTAATAGTTGCCGAGAAATAAATTTTTTAAATTTAAAAATTTCGAGTTTATTTTTACTATGAAAGGGCAGGTCGAAAATTATCCGAGTCGGGGCGCCCTATAGTCCCGAGCTCGCTTCGCTCGCTCTTGGACCCTAACTAGTTTGAGACAAAAATCTTAAAAGCTTTTTTTTTCTTTGCACACTAGAATGTAGTGGTAGAAGACCACAGCAGAGGGGCTGGTCGACGGAGCCCCGCTTCGCGGGGCTTCTTATTTCTGGGTGGTCATAAAAGAAAATAACCACTCAGAGGATGGCGGGGCCTTGCAGGCCCCGCCATCCTCTTCGTCACCTATCCGATCCGAGTCGGGGCGCCCTATAGTCCCGAGCTCGCTTCGCTCGCTCTTGGACCCTAACTCGTTTGAGACAAAAATCGTACGAAATTACGTACGAAAACAAGTAACGACCATAGACAATCACAGCAGAGAGACCACTTTTTTTTTTAATGTCAAACGTTTCGTTTTCATTTCAATATTTCAAGTGAAATATATATATTTCACTGAATTATAATTTACTTTAACATAACTCAAATATTAATGCATAATAATGAAGTATACTTTTGTGGGAAAACTAACCAAATGCTAATTAAATGTATTTATTTTTAAATATTAATGTTTATCTATCGTTTGTATTTCATAGTATAAACAAATCGTAACGTAAAACAAAACGTTTTGATAAAACAAATGTGTCAAATTGCGTAATGACATATGAAACGTCATTTTTCTAGTTGTCAGATGCTATGGTCAGATGCTTGTCTTGAATTTTACTCCGATGTTGTGAATTTTCAGTAATAATTTTTCTTAAAATTTTCGTCTAATTTAAGTGATAATACGAAAGTTAGAGACAGTATAAAAGGTTACGTGATAAAACTTTGGTGAAAATGTGAATAGATTGTTCGGAAAATACCGGTACGTGAGCTATACCTGAGCCCAATCGGGTACACAACACTATGCATTGTTTCTTCATGATGCAAAATCGTAGTTCATAAAACGTAGCCGGAGTCAAATGTAAAGCAGGGTCGTCGGAATCCAAACAAAGCAGAGTCAGCACAATATAAAAAGCCACCAAAATCCAAGTAACGAAGCAAAGTTGTCGGGAAAAATCACATAAAACACCATGAGCACTGAGAATTGCGAAGAAAAAAATTTTGATCACAGCCATGCAGACATTTACATCAGACTAGTGGTTTTCGACGGTTAATAAATTATTTTCAAATTTTGTAACAGCGCCATCTCGTGCGAACTCCCTAACCGTATTTCCATTCACATTTTCTATGGGAGCATAAATACACTAAGTGCTAAGACCCTGCGCACAACTGAGGTAAGGGGGGATTCAAAATGGCACATATCCTGACACTGTGCGAAATTTGTAAAATTTTAATTTGTATATGTATAATTATTTTTAAATAAATAAAATATACTTATTACTTGTATTATTTGCAAACAATTTTCCTGTCATTCGTAGCTTTTTACTTTCTATTAAAACCGTGGCCAGGTGGTAAAATCTTGAGCCTTGTCAGATGTGTGAAGAACGTGATGATAATTACGTTAACGTGATGATCTTAGAGCGCAGACTGGTCGAATCCTATATAAGTATACTCATTCAAGACCGACGAGCTTTCGAGCGATGTTCATAGGATACGCAACATTTTACTCCAGCAATTATTCGTACGGTATAAGTACAATTATACGTACGAATTAGGAGTTGTTTGTTTTTATTAAAAAGTAGCATGAATTAATTTATAGTAAAATAGTATGTATAGTAAAATAGTAAATATGTAAATATTACGATTATGATTGACATGCTTACATTATTTAGTCAATGCCAAAGAGATAACAGTGACACACCATTGACAGATTTATTTTTTAAAACAAGAAGGTAATGGATTCCTAGCATTCTGCCTTCATTGTATATGTAATTTTACACATGTATTTTTAAATATTTAACATTTAAACATATGTTATAATGATAAATAAATTTTGATTTCATTGAAGAACTATTAAAAGGCCATAATTTTGGAATCGTAATATTTTACCGGCATTCAATCTAATTTGTGTCAAACACTAGTAACAGCGCTCATACCACGGTTGCCATCGATTCGCCAACAACACAGAGCAGAATCGGATGCACCATGAAGGCGATGTTATACCAGACGAGAGACGAATTCATAGCTGCATAGATGTCAGCTCGTTGCTGTTTTAAATATTTTTGCAGAATAGCACAGCTGTAGTCCTGTCGTAGGACAATTTTGTTGTTAAATTTTGCACTTTACGCCAACAATATATTAATGTAGCAGGTAGCTATAGTAAACATGACACTTATTAATATCATAATCACTAATATGGTATCATTTTGCTTGCTTAACTGTTCTTCAACGATACTATTTTGTACAATTGTCACTTTTTGATCTTCTTCTGTACTGTAACTTTACTTTGTACTTTTCCCGTTTTAATTTAAATAAGTTGTACTCTCGTAAAAATCTGGTAATGTAATGCAGTAAGATTTTACGTTTCTCCAGAAGAAATTTTAAATTGGTACTAATTGCAATGTAAGCATCATGAACAAGACTATGCATTTCTTGCTATATCTTAATACAGTAACAAAATTATTTTATTCGAATTTAAAATTTTCAATACGTGTGACATTGTTTATGTAGGGTCGTACTTATTTGCAAGATTACAAAACAGAAATTAAAATAAAGGTGTCTCTACTTTAGCTATCATATATTGGATATTCTTAAATTCTTAAACTGAGTATTTATGCATTACGTACTAAATATGAATGTAAATTGTCGTGTAAATACAATGTAATTATAAAAGCAAAAAAATAACAAATAAATTGATTATACATACTTCTTTAATTTTGTTCCCTACATTACGCGTCACAGAATCTTACGCGTGGGCGTACCTACAATTCGTCCACTGCATGTTACTTGTATCGTCCGAACTTTGATCAACGTCCTTATCGCTTGAGAGTAAGTATGAAGGTTTTGACCTATCTATTGAGATGTTAGACTTTCTGTTGGGTAACTGTACTGTAAAAAATTTATTATTACGCTTGAGTACCTGATAAGGGCCATTATAAGTTGGGGTTAGAGATTTCTTCATCATATCATTCCTAATTAAAATATGGCTACAGTTACTTAGTTCACTGGGGACAAAAAAAATTCTCGAGTTTTCAGAATCGAAATCACGTGCCTTGGGCTGCATGCTTTGCATTACGTTTCGCAATTGATCAACGTACGTATAAGTATCTAATGGGTTCGTTGCCGTATCTGAGTAAAAATCTCCTGGCAATCTTTTGACCAAAAACTAACTCAGCAGCACTGAAACCGGTGTCAGTCCATACTGATATATTTTTTTACAATTTTTAGATATAAATTTAGCCAATACAAATTGTTTGCTAGTTTCGGGAATATTTAGAGAATCATCAGATCGCGTAGTTAAGATTCCACCGTAAGACGCATCCAAATGAGTGCGCCGTGCTAGCTTCAGTTTTCCAGTTTTTTCATCCAATATTGTGTGAACAAGTACATCACTCAATATATTCAACACAGAATGTCTGTTTTCCTGTGTTATCATTTCATCTGTTACCACGCTGTCTACTTCCATCTCCTCAACTACTCTCTCATTGCTTACTATAAATTATAATGTATTCTTCTACCATCTCATCTGTCACCGTTTCCTCTGCCCTTTCCTCTATATGAATGTTTGTGTCTTGGTGGGTTGATCTTTCAAACTCGTCCGTAAATTCATTTTCTTCGGCATTAACATTCAACACAATATGTAACTCGCTATCATCTGTTTCAGCATACGTTACATCGCTATCCGTGGCATCATCCGATGTAACTGAAGCTTTTCTTCGCTTAATGTTGACTTTACATGATTTTTTCATAGAACCATCTTTTTTTCCTTTTTGTTTTTCCTTTCCTTTTTGTTGTTTCTTTTGCAGACTTCCTAATTTTCTCTTTTCCTTCTTGCTCTAATGCCTTTTTTTAAGTCATTTTTCTCGTTGCTCCACGCTTCCACGCTTTGCTACTTATCGCTGAAGGTAATATTTCTTTGCTAAATTTTCCTTTCTTTTTCAAAGGTTGCGGCCAAAATAGTGCTTTCTTAAATGGTGACGGTATTGTAATATTTTTTTAATTGGTGTATAGCCAGTATCGAATGATGTGGACGGAATACATCTGTCAATGGGAGTAATTTCACTTTTGTTATTGTCACCCCCCCTAACCCCCCCTAACGCTCGAAGGGTTAACCCTTCGAGCGTTAGGGGGGGTCTAAATACGTATCTCCGTTGCGCGTCTCACAAGTGTCCAACTTGCAAAAACAATAAAAAAATTTGCGCATGCATTTAGTTAATTCTGTATATCTCAATTATGCTTATAGGTTTTGACATGATCTTCTACAGTTTTGTTCGTTACGAAATGATTTACTTGAATATATATTTGTTTATGTCTGTAAAAACACCAAAAAAGTTATTTCCGAAATGTAAATATAGTTTAGGTAAAACTTACATGAAGACTGCAAAAATTTCGTAGGCTGCAAATATTTCGTCTCATTTCACTAATTGTTTGATAATATTTACGAACAAGGCCACACTAAACACTAAATACATACTACCATTATCAATAAACTTCATTTGTTTTCAAGGTGACGAACCTTTTCATTCCGCGACTGTACATCATATATTTTTTTATGTACAGTCGCGGAATGAAAAGGTTCGTCACCTTAGAGTCGATATTCGTTTGCACTAGTACTCTAGTACTGCAAAAGTCCATTATGCCAACATTCCAGTGCAAGAAACAGCGCTGCTAAAATTTGAATAAATATGACGTTTGCTATCGAATAAGGTTTTGCTTGTTTTTTCTATCCCGTCAATGTGTTACCAAAATGTATTAAAACCTCACTAAAACTTTAGTTATTTAGAAGAAATTATGATATTTTGAAAATGACATTGACCGATTGACAATAGTTTTAACAGAAATAATAATGTCAGGTTGAATTAAAAAGAAGGTTGCAGTTTATCCATAATAATCTTGTTGACAAGATAAATAGTCAAACTACCTTGATCTGAACAATTTTGAACTTTACTAACGAACAGTTAAACTTTATTTTCTCTAACTCGAGTATATTCTGTAACATAGTTTCAAAACGTAATATGTGCCCGTGATACGTTGAACGAATCAATTTGAAAATCGACGAACCTTTTCGTTCCGCGACTGTACATCATATATGTTTTATCATACTCTTATTTTAGAAGTTACAGGGGGACAACACACATTTTCATTTATTTATTCATTTAATGATAATCGGATATACTGTTTGCAATATTGCTTGGCACACGTTCATATGAAAAAACAATCACAGGTGGGGCCATATCACCCGCTGCATTTGCCGTTAATAGTACAGTCAAATTTCCTTTTTATAATAATATATAATAATATAATAATTTTTCATTGCCGCTTGTTGCATATATATTTTTATCACCCTTCCTGTTTTGGAAGCTTAAGAGCATTTATGCGGCACGGTGTGAATCGCGTGTCGCTCCATACAAAAAAGGAATTCCGTTCCCGCTGACGCAATTTTGCGCGGAAAATGGTATTACAAAAAATGTTATAGTAAAATAAATATACAACTTATTAAAATAGTAAATAACCAGTGACATTGAATATTAATTGAATTAAATTACTATAATTCAGAAATAACAAAATATCTTGGATTTTATCCTAAAATAATACGTTTAATTTATCGAAAAATGCTAAAAATGGCACTTTTCGGTTTATAGTTTTTGAATGAAAATCTAGGAAAATTTTTTTTTGAGACATTTTTTAGTAAATGTTATTAATTTTCTAAATATGTCATTGTTATAAGTTTGTGTTATGAAACATGGCAAATATCTTGCATCGAAATAGAGCTTCCACCGCTAAGTGAGTAATTAGCCTTTACCTTAAACTTTCTAATGAGAAAGTTATACACATATTTTCAAATATTTTTGAGACAAAAACTAGATTATGAAATGCCAAATAATATGATGGCAATTATCTAATCAATAATTGAACCACAGAATTGAACACATGACACTCCTAAGTTACGTCGAAAATTGTCAATTTTGACTCAAGCATAATACTAACGCATGAACCGCCTTAAGCGCCTTCGTGCGATACTTTTAACGTAGCACATCAGGGGCCATACCACCATCTCTTATAGCAGTACGAGCATAGTACTTCATACTACATAGCTGCAAAAATACATGTCCAAAAATTATGAAAATCGGAAACATTTAGGGGTAGAAAAACGTTATCGCTTTTTGTATGAAAGCTTACAGGTATAAAATCCTCAAGTCTTCACGGAATATTTAAATAAAAAATTAAATTAAATTAATAATTTTGCAGGCCGTAGTTGCGCTGTGAAGGGGCTCCGTTGGCGTCTTAGTTATCGCGTTTTGCTGCCTCAAGTCTGAACATGAAGTCTCAAGTCAGCCTCTAACGTAAAATATACAATAATTCAAAACAAAGTTAAAAATACTATCGGAATCATCATATTATTAGTGTACAAAAAACTTACAATTGTGGCATAAGGTTTTTATTTAACAAGTCCAACAAATCTGCTTTCTTTCTGTCCGGTATGCCTGGTTTACATTCATAAGCTTTTTTAACGTTTACGTCAATCCTTTTCTTCTTTCTAATGATTTTTGCTTTTTTAAAGTCTTCTCCGTAAGAATTCTTGTAAAACAACACGTGTGGCTTATCCTTTTCAACCTTTAAAATTTTGATATCTCCAATCTTAACTGAATTTACTTCTTCGTCCTTCGTCAAATTTACTCCCATTTGGGTACATGCATCTTTCCAATCAACCAAATCCTCGGTGCACATTTCATTCACAGGAAATGGTTCAGGTTTTTTTTGGCCATTTTCTAGTACTGATAAAGACTTCTGGCGAGTAGGGGAGCGAGGGGCTTGTTGTAACCGTTTTCATGAAAACTAATATATCTTGAGATCCATTGATTAAATTGCTACTAAATAAAGATGGACGAATGCTTTAACTCTTCCTCTACCAAATCAAGTCAAAATAATACCATAACTTTTGGTTATTATTTTATACTTATGTAATAAGTAGTGGCTGTAATTTTCAACATTTTAACAGGAAAAGTTAATACTTACGAGCTAAGTACCCCATGCTTGATGCTACTGTTTGGCTGAATATTTGAGTTGCATATTTAACTTTTTGCTTATTCATTTTTTCAGGATTGATATGAGCTTCCGTTAAATTTTTCATAATTCTTATTCCCTTATATGCTGGATTTTCTTTATATAAAAGCTGAAGATGCTCCCATTTTGCTATTTTTGCTACACCATTCATTTTATATTTTAAATTTTTTGTTATTAAATTATTTCGTATACCTTTAATTAGGTGGGGTCCATCATAAAGTGGTATTATTTCTTGTTTATTTACAGAAAAAAAGTCGTGGCGAAATTCTTGACCCTTTCTTTAATACTGTGCTCGTGTTTCTTCAATAAGGTGGTTCAGAGCACTTACATTAGAAGCACCCTGATCACATACAGTTGCCATAACCTTGAAACCAATTTTTCTGTAATTGGGATATATTTTCTTTTATTTGCTGGCTCAACTCATTTTTTTTAGTGCTTCCTGCACAAAATGTGTAGCTTATTGGCTGCTTGTAATTTCTTAGCACTCCTCTTATCATAAAGACAAGAGCGTGGTCTGCTATATTGGTCTTTTTCCCCTTTCCGTCATCTACAAATCCAGATATTGTATCTTTCCTTTTGTTATAATCGAAATGTGGGCTCAGAGCAATTTCGTCAAAAAGGATACATAATTTGTCGTCATTTTTCATTTTGCCTGCGACTTTTTTCAGCATTTTAAATAAATTTTCATTGATACCCGGTTTTAATGCTGCTCTGGTTATTAAACGAGTGAGTGTCATATATGAGGGTAACACAAATACTTTGCTCAACCATCTATAGGCTCTTGGCCCCTGCTTATATAAACTTAATGCCATTATTTTTTCCTCCTCAGTGAATCGTCTTGCTGTTTTGGGTTTTTTGATTTCCCGGAATTGTAGTAATGTGAAAATGGTTGCCATTGTGGAAAAACTTTTTAAAGCTTTCAGGAAGGTTGAATTTTCTGTTAACTTCAAAGCTTTTTTCAGTCTCTGTGCATAGCTATCCTTTGATTTTTTTAATTTAGCAATTTGTTCAGCCATAACCTTAGCATCATTTTTAAATGAATGTTTGTTTTTAGCACCACCTGAAATAGATATAATATTTATAACTGTTAAAATGTAAATTTAAAATTCGCGCCTTCTGTCTCCTCTATGTATTAGATTTATAAGTTGTGTCTGTGGACAAATGTCACATATCAAGTGACAATTGAAATGTCAGGCGTGCGCGTTTTTGTTCTGTCATTCATCTTTTTATTCCTTTGTTTGCACCAATAGGTTTTTCATTAAATTCTAAATAATATAATACAAAGTGCAGTTTATTTTCTTTTAGATAAATTATTAGGTTATGGGCCCAGAAAGCCCAAGTGAAAAGATGTCGTCGAACAATCCACTTGCACTTATTGAAAAGTTGACTGGTAGGGAAAACTACGCAACATGGCGGTTCGCGGTTATGACCTACTTACAACATGAGGAGCTGTGGGAGTGCATAGAGGATCCACACGTGGTAGATACGAAAAAGGACACTAAAGCAAAAGCAAAAATAGTTTTGCTTGTCGACCCGATAAACTACGTACATATCCAAGAAGCACGCACCGCAAAAGAAGCATGGGATAACCTTACACGTGCGTTCGACGACTCAGGGCTAACACGCCGGGTAGGCCTGCTGCGTGACTTATGCACCACAACGCTATCAGGGTGCAAGAATATTGAGGAATATGTAAGCAAAATCATCACAACCGCACACAAGCTCAGAAATATTGGCTTCAAAGTAGACGACGAGTGGCTCGGCACACTGCTGCTCTCCGGTCTTCCCGAATCCTACAAGCCGATGATAATAGCTATAGAAAGCTCAGGTATAAAAATTACAGCTGATGCGGTGAAAGCTAAAATTCTGCAAGACGTCAAAGATATCAGTGAAACTTCTGCCTTCGCTACCTCCAGCAGGGTTCCAAATCAAAGGAAAAAGGGGCCTCGCTGTTTCTCCTGCAATAAATATGGACACAAGAGCCCGGAGTGTAAATTGTCAAATAAAAAGAAGCCTAGCAATAGTAACAGTTATGCAGCTGCATTCACAGTAAGTCCAGAAAATCAAGATTGCTATTACATAGACTCCGGTGCCTCAACCCACATGTCTAGGCACCCTCTGCCAAATATGAGGCTCCCGTCGATTCAGAACATAAAAGTTGCAGACAATAAGATGTTACTGGTCAAGGGTTCAGGAGAACTTTCCATAGAGGTTCTTGATGACAAAGGTCAGGAAAATAGAATATTATTTAGAGACGTCTTGTATGTGCCGGATCTTGCTACAAATTTACTATCCGTAAGTCAGATAGTTAACAATGGTGGCCAAGTAATATTTAATAGTAATGGCTGTGTTATCTTAAACAAACAGAATAAGACAGTGGCAACAGCCAGCTTGATCAACAACATGTACCGGCTTAACACCCCGAGGGGCTATGCATGCATGTCCGATGTTGAACAAGATACTTTCCTGTGGCACCAACGAATGGGACATCTGAACTTTAATAGTCTGGAAAAGATGACAGAAAATACAGAAGGTGTTTGCTTATCAGAAAAGAAACTCAGTTTTGCATGTGTTACATGCAAGGAAGGAAAGCAAACACGACTACCATTCAAAAGTCAAGGCTCAAAATCAAATCAGCTACTTGAATTGGTGCACTCAGATGTCTGTGGTCCGATGGAAACCAAATCACTGGGTGGAGCATCCTATTTTCTGACATTCCTGGATGATTATTCAAAGAAAATTTTTGTATATTTTTTACACAATAAATCTGAAGTATTTGAAAAATTTAAGGAATTCAAGAATCAAGTAGAAAATCAGTTAAATTGTCATATCAAAGTTCTACGGACAGATAACGGCCTTGAATATCTGAATAAGAACTTCTCAGAATACCTGAAAGGTGCCGGAATCATACATCAGACAACCACACCTTATACACCAGAACAGAACGGAACAGCTGAGCGCATGAATAGAACACTAGTAGAGAGAGCTAAGTGTATGCTTCTGAATGCAGAGCTGCCGAAACAATATTGGGCCGAAGCAGTACATACAGCTGCTTACATCATAAACCGTTCTCCGACTCAATCATTGTCATTCAAGACACCGGAAGAAATGTGGTCTGGTCGAAAGCCAAACGTCAGTCATATGAAAACATTTGGATGTCAAGCTATGGTTCACTTACCTAAGGAAAAACGAAAGAAATGGGACCCGAAAGCACAAAAGATGCTCTTCATGGGGTACTGTGAAAATTCTAAAGGTTACAGGTTTATTGTACCCAACTCCAAGAAAGTCATCAAAAGCAGAGATGCTACATTTTTAGAATCAACCGTTAAAAGAAATTATGTCCCGGTGGAGTTGAATACAAGTACAACAGAAACTCACCAGCAGAATTACCCCTGCGACAGTGAAGAAAGTCCCTCAGAAAGTTCATATGACACAGTTACTGAATCAAAATCAACCTCTGAAAGTGAATACATACCAAGTGAATCTGTAGAGTCTCCAGATATTCCTCGCATCACATTGAGACCTAGAAATAAAATAAGTAATAGAAACAAACAAGAAAATTCTTTCCTGTGCTACAGTGATACATTATCCTGTACAACTCCTGAAACATATAAAGATGCATTAAGTTCAAGTGATTCAGAAAACTGGAGAAAATCCATTGAAGAGGAACTAGAAGCTCATCAGAAAAATGAAACGTGGACATTGGTCGAAAAACCAGCAGATGCCAAAGTTATTGGATGCAAATGGGTTTTCCGTGTCAAAGACGAGCCAACGGGTCCTCGTTTCAAAGCACGTTTGTGTGCAAAGGGGTATGCACAAACAAAAGATATTGATTACAAGGAAACGTTTGCCCCTACGGTCAGGTATGATTCTATCAGATTATTATTGTCATTAGCTGCTCAACATAATCTTGAAATAATCCAATTAGATGTCAAAACTGCTTTCCTTTATGGAGAATTACAGGAAAAGATATTTATGTCTCCACCAGAAGGTTTAATCTGTGGGACAAACAAAGTTTGTCAACTCAATAAATCTCTCTATGGTTTGAAGCAAGCACCTAGATGCTGGAACAGTAAGTTTGATAAAACGTTAAAGAAATTTGGACTTATTAACAGTAGAGCAGATCAATGTGTTTATTTTGGAAATATAAATGGAATTAAATGCTACTTATGTCTATATGTAGATGATGGGCTATTGTTCTCCAAAGACAAGTCTGTATTGAAGGAGCTTATCAGTGACTTACAAAACATTTTTGAAATTAAAATAAGCCCTGTAAATAATTTTGTTGGAATGCAAATAGAGAAGTGTGATAAATATATCTTCATTCACCAAACCAAGTACATTGAACAATTGTTGAACAAATTCAATATGCAAACCCCAACAGTGTTCCAGTTGATCCTCACACGAAGCTTGAGAAAGGAGAGTGCTCGACTCAGAACATCCCGTACCGAGAAGCAGTTGGTTCGCTGATGCACCTTGCCATAGTAAGCAGACCTGACATCATGTTTGCAGTAAGCGTCAACTTGCAGATATTTTCACCAAAGCATTGTCTAGAGAAAAATTTCAGTTTTTCAGAGAAAAGATTGGCTTGTTAACACTTAAAATTTAATTATTTTTTTTTACTCTGATTTGTTTGTTTAAAAGTTTATTTTAACTTGTTTTTCTTTTAGAAGGCTTAAATTTAGTGGGAGTGTTAAAATGTAAATTTAAAATTCGCGCCTTCTGTCTCCTCTATGTATTAGATTTATAAGTTGTGTCTGTGGACAAATGTCACATATCAAGTGACAATTGAAATGTCAGGCGTGCGCGTTTTTGTTCTGTCATTCATCTTTTTATTCCTTTGTTTGCACCAATAGGTTTTTCATTAAATTCTAAATAATATAATACAAAGTGCAGTTTATTTTCTTTTAGATAAATTATTAATAACAACAAGTAATTGTTTTTTACTCATCACTATCTAGATGCCTATGCAGATTTTGTTTTTTTCAAATTCTATCTTAAATAAAAAGTAGCCTATGTAGTAGTATATGTGTATATATGTATAGTAGAACATTATTGGGAACTTTCTGGTACACAGGTATCCCACGATAATTTTTTTTCACCAGTAAGCAAGAGAAATGATGCATATGATATGTTTGTGTGTAACTAACACCATTAAACACATAACTGAGAGACAGAACTCAGAGGAACTTGGGATTCGAATGCCCTACCACTTGTCAAGAGGCAGAGTTCTGAACCAATGGGTTATCACTGCTTATAAATAAAATGGGGTTACACAAAAGCTTGTCAAAAGTATCACTTCATGTTTACCTGTTTTAAGTGTTGTTTTTGGAAGATTGACTTTCCGGTTAATAGGTGTTGGTGCTGCAGTGACATCTGTGGAGAAAGAATAGGATTTAGTTGAAGATGGGACAGATGATCAAACAATGGTGCAATATTGCTCTGCTATACCTTTTCCATAGAACACTAGATATTGTTATTTTACGTTTTTGCTATTATAATATTATTTATTTATTTATTTAAGCCTTCTTTATTCCTTAATTACTTGTGAAAGTCCTTTATGTATTTAAAAATAAGCTAAGAAAGTTTTTACTTGAAAGGACATATCTGTCTAATAAAGATTTTCTTATAAATAAGACAAAAGATTAATTGACATTTGCAAATAATTGTTTTTTCATGAATTCATTTTGAAATTATAATTTATCATTCTAATATTGTGACTTTAATATTCGCAAATAAAGATGAATTATTTCACTGTCACTGTCATCAAAATTGTGACAGATTATAGTTAGTATTAGACTGCATGTCTGTAAATAAATAACAACTTAATAAACCTTACCTCTGGAAGTTGGAGGCATGTTGGTAATATTTTCTTCAATGTTCACAGTCCTACTTGTTGTGTCCACCATTGGCTCTCTTCTAGTAACAGAAAATCCTGAAATTGATAAAAAGGAACTCCTTTAACTATACTCTGTGTGACTACATATACACTACTCACTGCTGACTACACTTGCTAGACCTGTGTTTGTTATTGCCAGGAAAAGGTTCATATGAAAAAAAAATAATGATGTTGTGCAGAAATTTAGAAAACTACATGAGCAGAGCTGTGGGCAACAGCTAGTTAACAATATAAATGGCCATAACTTTAAATTAGGTTGAATACAGCCTTAATTTTATATCCTATCCAGATTCCAGATGTATCCTACAAGAGAGATAGAAATTTGACATATTTTGTATGAGAGCTTATATAAAATGTCTAGACTATTTTTATATTCTACTTTAATTTAACACTAGATTGTAAGATTAAAAATACAATAGCATTACAGACTATTTGATTTTAATTTCAACTTCATTCATTTCTTAGAAAAGGGGCTGTAGTTTGAATCGAATAAACCTTGATATTAATATTATAATAGACAATATTATTATTAATAGATAGCTCTGTGGATATGATTTGGGAGGATGGTTTGAATAAATAAATTGTTAATGTAATAATAATAATAATAAGCCTTTTATTCTGAAATTTTTACAATTTTTCGTTCTACTAAATAAACATTAGTGCATTAATCACAATATGTCTCTAATTTCAGTGTGCCTTACGGCATAGGCCTCCTCCAACATCTTCCACTGTTTCCTGTCAGTTGCAATTCTTAACCAAAGGGGACCTAGAGTCAACTTCAAATCATCTTCCCATCTTCTCACTTTGCGACCTCGGCTTCTTGACCCGTCTCTTGGATACCAGACTGTCACAAGCTTGCTCCATTTTTCATGCTTACAACGGAGCATATGCCCTGTCCATCTCCATTTTAATTGGTCAATATGTGTAAGGATGTCTGTGAGTTTAGTTTTGTGTCTGATATCCACATTCCGGACTCTATCCTTTAACCTTAGTCCCAGTATGCTCCTTTCCATGGCTCGTTGACATTTTGCAAGCTTTTCCCTTTGGTTTTTTGTCAAAGCCCAGGTTTCACAGCCGTATGTAATGCAAGGAAGAATACATGTATCAAAAGTTTTCTTCTTGATCTTGATGCTGAGTTCCTTGCTTTTCATTATTTCTTTCAGGGCCCAAAACTTTTTCCACCCCGTAGCAATTCTTTTGTCAATTTCTTTGGTCATTTGGTCGCTTGTGGAAATGATCTGACCCAGATAAACATATTCCTCAACATATTCAAGTTTTTGACCATTGACAATTATGTCTGCAGCTGTTGCGTTTGTCATCATTTTTGTTTTGCTCGAGTTCATTTCCAAACCTACTTCACGACTTCTCTCTGCTAGCGTTTGTATCATGGATTCCAGCAATTTTGGGTTCTCCTCCAATATGACCAGGTCATCAGCAAATCTTAGATGGCTTAGTCGCGATCCGTTTATGTTTAGCCCTAGATGCTTCCAATCCAATTTTCTAAACATTTGTTCTAGTACTGCTGAAAATAACTTTGGTGAGAGAGGGTCACCTTGCCTGACTCCCCTGTCAATTGGAAAAGTATTCCCTAGAGATTCCAACTTGATGCTAGCTTTACTCTCGCTGTAGATCTTTTTGATGACATTTACGTAAGCATACTGTACTCCTTGCTCCATAAGACTTTGCCATACAAAACTATGTTTAAGACTGTCGAAGGCTTTTGAATAATCTATGAAGGCTAGATATATAGGTTTGTTGTACTCATTATATTTTTGTAGGAGCTGTTTGATGGTGTGTATATGGTCGATTGTGCTAAAGTTTTTCCTGAACCCTGCCTGTTCCACGGGTTGGTTTTCGTCGAGAGTGTTCGATATTCTGTTAAGTATCACTTTCGCAAAAACCTTGTATATATTTGAGATGAGAGATATGGGTCGGTAATTTCCAATATCATCCTTTGAACCTTTCTTATATAGAAGTATAATGTGAGATTCTGCCCATTGGCTTGGGATGTTGCCAGTAAATAGTATCTCGTTGAACACCTTTGTTAGTATCGGATTTAGTTCATCAACTGTTCCTCGTATCAATTCATTTGGAATTCTATCAGGGCCAGGAGCTTTTTCCATCTTTTGACTATTTATAGCTTTTACTACTTCTGATTTTAGTATTCGTGGTACTTCTTCGATATTTTTTATTACGTTTTCCAGTCTAAGTTCTTTGTTGGGTGATTCTATATTTGGCTTAATGGAATATAACCGGCGATAGTAGTCTGTTGCAATGTTTAGAATCGTACTGCGTGTAGTGGTTAGTCGATTTTTGTCTCTTAACTTTGGTATCCATTCTTTTCCCTTTTCTCTGAGTTCCTTGAGAGCTTTTCGTGTGCCTCCCGTTTTAATAATGTGATTTTCTAGGGTTTTGATTCTCCTATTTTTCCTGTCTTTCCTCATATTTACACGAATGCATTTGCTTAAGAGTGAAATATTTTTAATATTTTCCTTCTTCTTCTTTTTTGCTATTACATTCCTTCTATCTTCAATTAATTTTAGAGTTTCCTGGCTTAGATGGGATTCTTTGTTCTTACCTGGTTTTGATTTTATCTGTTCTTGAATCTTACTTTCTACTCTGGCATATTTTTCGCTCAGTTTCTTATTGGAAGTAACAATTTCCATCAGATCCTCCGTAGAATGTTTTTGAACCTTCTCATTGCTAACCGTTTGTATGTGGTTAGTTTGAAATGCTTTCGGCCTAGGTTTTCTTGGAGACTGCCCAGAAAGACAACATCTTACCATACGATGGTTGGTATTGAAGTTCAGGTATTTTATTACACTTGTGTCACTGAACAGTCTTGCTTTGTTAGACAAGATGTAGTCTATCTCATTTCTAACCTTTCCATCTGGAGATATCCAAGTCCATTTATTTTTGTGTTTTTTGCGGAATATGGAGTTTAGCAGCGTTAAGTTATGTTCAAGCAGGAACTCTACCAGTTTTCTACCATTGTTGCTTCGTTTGCCTCTTCCAAATTTTCCTATTACATGTTCTTCTCCAGGTGTTTGAGTACCTACTTGAGCATTAAAATCTCCCATGATTACTATGTTGTTATCCGAGTATTTTTCAGTAACTTCGCTAAGACTGTTGTAAAAACTTTCTATATCTGTTGCATTAGCTTGTTCCGTCGGTGAATAAACTTGGATAATAGTCCACTGTTTTGTATAGTTGGATATGTTCATGTGAACTATTGCTATTCGGTCTGATATGCCTTCGAATCCTATAATTTGTTTTTTGTGTTTTGACTTTATCATGAAGCCTACTCCTCTGTGTCCAGCCACTTCACCCTTGTAGAACATAACATAATGACTCCTCTCTTCAATTTCTTCACCCACTCTCCGCATCTCACTTATACCCAGGACGTCCCATTTCATATTTTCGACTGCCAGCTCTAGCTCCTGTAAACTTTCTGGTGTTCTCAGCGTTCGTGTGTTCAACGTACATAAATATATATTATTTGCATTTCGTTTCTGTTTTATTTCATTTGTTGGAGGGTAGCGGTCTTCTTCCCCCACGGTGACCAGCCGGCTTGGGGTGTGTTTTTCCGTTGTTGGTTTATTTAAAGTTGTGGTTTGTGTTTTGTTTTGATTTCGGGTGCCGGTGGTCATTACAAGTTTTTTGGAGTGTCAGATAAAGATGATGTTCTGCCTCGTGCAACATAGTTCAGAATATTCGGTCTTATAATTTCCTTTGGAGTTCCCTTGGTAGTTTGTGATGTCTGGGTATCCACACTGTTAATTTTTTTCTGGGTTGACGAGTTGGGTGAGCCTGACTCCTCCCTTTTTCTTTTGTCCCTGGATTTGTCTGTTGGCTTTTTCACAATTATTTTATCGTATTTCAGATAGGCTACATTTCCCTTTTTCTTTTCTTCTATGACTTGAGTTTGAAGCTGCTTCCTCTTTTCAAGAATTTCTTTAGGAAAATCTTCTTTTACGAATATTCCTGGTGGAAATCCTCTCTTGTTCTTTAGTATGATATGCTTTTTCCACATGGATGTAATAGACACTATAACAGGCCGATTCTCATTGGTATCTTTTTTACCAATTCTATATATGTTACTGATTTCTTGGCTGTTCAGGGGTGTTCCTGTTTCTATCACTGTTTCTTTAATGTAGTCTACCAGCTCTGCTTCTGATTTTCCTGCCTCTTGTAATCCAAAGAACACTAAGTTGTATTTCCGTTTCTCCTTGTCCATTACGCTAATTTTCTGTTCTAGTGACGATATTTTCGCTTTAAGTTGTGTATTTTCTTCTACTATTGTTTTAAGTCTTTCGTCTAACGCTTCCATAACACATTGTGTCACTGATGCAGTGATTATTTTTGTTTGTTGATTTAATTTTTCGTCTAGTTTTGACAGCAATAACTCCATGCTCTTTGTTTCCATATTTCGTAATTGGCACCTCTGTGTTGTCTATTGGCGTATACTCTGAACTGGGAATATTGGTCTGAGGTCTGAACTGTCAGTGCCGAAATGACGTTGGAGAGACAGTTGACACTTATTGGTTATGTTGGTATCACTGTTGGTTGATATGAATTGCACTTTTAGGTTAAGTCTTTGAATGGAGAATATTGCAGTTTTTACGACAAATAGATATGTTTTGCACTGAGATCACTTCCTAATCGTGTTTCCCGATGGCTTATCTATCGGTTCTTGTGGCGTAAGACGTTTGCAAAGCACTCTTTACACTGGTTTTTATTTGATATTTACGGAGCACGGTAACGTATGTATTTACTTTATGATCGCCGGAACCGGAAAGCCAATTGTTAATGTACTAACCCTAAAAACCAATGATCAGTATTCTTACCTGGCATATTCAAAGTTGGTACAGCATTATTAGATAATCTTCTGTTACCAAAATGGTAATAAGGCTCGAAATGATGACGACATACATTACGATACTTATATATGTACTGGTCGTCCAAACCTAAGATATCGCCACCAATGGCATATAACCATGTTCGATATCTATCCGAATCTGTTACAGGATTTGAAAAACCATGTAGTGGTGTCCCAGGTGATCCTAAAATATAAAACAATATTTTATTAAACGTTTGACGAAATTATTGACAGTTTTGTGACCCAAATAAAAAAAAAATTATCAAACTTAACTTCGTAAAAATACGTTATCATTTCATTATCCATTATCATATCAAGTAAGAAGTAGAAGAAAAGACGATTAAAGTTATCCAAGGATGTGTTGTTGCTAGGTTTAAACTATTATAATCCTATACCTTTAAACGAGCAATTCTTGTATATATATATATTTCTATATAATCTGAATCTCGGAAACGGCTCGAACGATTTTCATGAAATTTAGTATATAGGGGGTTTTGGGGGCGATAAATCGATCTAGCTAGGATTCACTTTTAGAAAATGTCGAATTTACCAAAAAAAAATATGAACCCTGCTGCCATCTATTGGCAACCGAGCAAAGCTCGGTCACCCAGATATTTATAGTAAAACCCGGACGCAATGGCCCTAGTCCGGGTGGTGCTGGAGGCGGTGATGGCCGGCCTAACGGCATATCTGCAGGGCCAGGGAGCAATGCCGGCGATCGCGGCAGCGATGTCCGTGCTCGCACGCGCCCTCACATACTGAGAGTGCTGTACTGGAATCCGGGCGGCATTAGAGGACACGTTCGACAGTTGACGACGCTCGCTCAGTCGCAGGATGTTCATGTCATCCTCCTGGGTGAGACCAAGCTCAAGGACGACGTGGAGCTCCGAGTCCCCAACTTCTTCGTGTACAGGCGCGACGAGGTCTCGCCCCAGGGCTATGCCTACAGGGGTACGGCCGCTTTGGTGCGGCGCGACCTCGTGCACGAGGAATTGGATCACGCACCCTTCACATCTCTGCGCACGCAGGGAGTGCGAGTCCAGGCGGGAGACCGAGAGCTCAAAATCTATGCCGCCTACCGACCACCCAACACTATCTACTGCAGCAATGATGTACAAACTCTCCTCGAGTGGCAGGGCCCTACACTTATCGTGGGCGATCTGAACGCGAAGCACCAAGCCTGGGGCTCGCGGATCTGCTCCGCGAACGGAAGGAGCCTCCTCGAGGACAGCGAATGCAACGGCTTCGGGATTCTGGGTCCGACCGCGCCGACTCATATCCCGACCGACCATCGGCGCCAGCCAGATGTGCTGGACATCGTGCTGCATTACAAAGTCGACAACCCGATCAGTGTCGAGGTTATGTATGACCTCGACACAGAACACCTGCCGATCCTCGTCACGCTGAACCTCCAGCGCAACTTCACCATCCCGTCTCCGCCTAGAACGAGAACAAACTGGGAAAAGTTCGCAGTCGCGCTGTCGGAGCTTGAGTTCGCCGGTCCCATCTCCACTCCTGCCGATGTGGACGCGACCGCCGTCAAGATCACGGCGGCCATCCAGAGTGCGAAAGCCAGAGCCACGACCATACTGCCGCACGCTGGCCGACGGGACCTGCTCTCGAGCTCGCTCCGGGAAATGCTGGAGAAAAAACGCGCCCTACGCAAGCTTTGGGCGCGTACTCGCTGTCCGAGGGTCAAGCGTGACCTCAACCATCTTGCACAGGAAGTGTCACAAGCTCTGGGCGCCAGCGATGATCTTGACTGGGAAAACATCATCGAGGGGGCATCCGAGAACGAAACATCGCTGTACCACCTGTGCAAGACACTCACCGTTACTACACCACCCGTCTACCCACTGCTAGATAACGAGGGTAGGCGAAGATACTCCGCCAGAGACCGGGCAGAGATCCTGGCGGAATATATGGAACGACAGTTCACCCCAAATCCACCAGCCAGCGACGAGACGACGTGCAGACATCACGCGGCGATACTCCGTCAAGTGGAGGAATTCCTGTCGGCCCCGACTCCTCCACTCCGAGGAGAAGACTTCATCTCCCCGTCCGAGCTAGGGAGGGTCGTCTTTCGTCTCCAAAAACGAAAGGCGCCGGGACCCGACGGGATTACGATCGCCGCAATCCAGCAGCTGCCAAGGAGAGTCCTCGTAGCACTTACTAGACTCTTCAATGGGATACTCCGCACGGGCCACTTTCCGGAGACCTGGAAACAGGGGAAGGTCATCACCATCCCCAAACCAGGCAAGGACCGCCGCCTACCAGGAAATCACCGCCCCATCACCCTTTTGCCGCACCTCGCCAAGCTGTTTGAGCGTCTGCTGCTGCAAAGACTCGCCGCCCACATCCGACTGCGCGGAGAACAGTTCGGGTTTCGCAGCGGCCACTCCACGACGCTCCAGCTGGCAAGAGGTCTCCACCACATCGCCAGTGAGAAGAACAAGGGCCACTGCACGGTGGGGGTCTTCCTCGATATCGAGAAGGCCTTCGACCGTGTGTGGCACGACGGTCTCCTGGCGAAACTCCTGACAACCACCTTGCCACCCGCGATGATGCGGTTGGTGGCCTCATTCCTGGAGGGCCGGTCCTTCTACATCTCCGTGGAGGGCGCTGATTCCCAGCCGCGCCCGATCCGTGCTGGGGTGCCCCAAGGCAGCTGCCTATCACCGTGTCTGTACGCCGTCTACACCAATGACATTCCCACCCTCGCCGACCACCTGCGCGAGGGTGAAAGAGACGTGCTGTTGTCACTGTACGCTGACGACAGTGCGTACCTCGCGTCGTCGTATCACCAAATCGTCTCCGTCAACCGTATGCAGCGCGTGCTGGACCTGCTGCCGGAGTGGCTGGACAAATGGAGGATGGCCGTCAACGTGGGCAAGACGGCCGCCATTATTTTCGGCAGGTGGAAACCGCTACGTCAGCTACGCCTCCGAGGACAGGACCTACAGTGGCAGACTTCGGTGTGCTACTTGGGGTGCCGCATCGACCGGGACCTGACCATGGCACTCACGGTGGATCACGCCGAGAACCAGGCGAAGGCCGCCGTGTCGATGTTGCGCCAAGTCCTGACCTCCAGACTCACACCGAGGACCAAGCTCCGTGTCTACGGGGCGTATGTCCGTTCTCGCCTGACGTATGCGGCACCTGCCTGGTACGCACTATGTTCAGCCACCCAGAGGCGCCGGCTGCAGGTTGTGCAGAACAAATGCCTGCGCCTGATCGTTGGAGCTCCGAGGTACGTCAGAAATGACGTCATTCATCGGGACACTAAGACGCCCACCGTGGAGGAGTTTGTCCGCGCCCTTGCGAGAAGCTTGTTCGCCCGCGCGGACAACGGACCCTACGAACACCTCCACGGTATCGCACCGCTAGAAGAACGACCACCAACGGGGCGTCCACTACCTCGCGAGCTCCTGCGGTCCCCGTCCCCTGCGCGCATCCGCGCGGCCGTCGGCGGAGACGAGGACGACGACGCGGGGTTTACACAATCGGACCCCATCATCCCCGCGCAGGGCGGCGACACGATCGCTGACCGCGCGGGACAACCAGCTCTTCCACACCAACAGGCCTCAAGCCAGGAAGGCGAAGCCTTAGCCCCTTACCGGGGCTAAAAGAACAATACCGGGGGATCAAGGGTCCCCTGCGACACATCGCCCGGGTAAGGAGGCAAGCCTCGAGGCCCGTACCCCCGAAGAGACCCGTTCCCTTCGGAGAAGACCACGCTGTGGTATAGTAAAACGTGTACTTGTACATAGTAAAACAACTTGGTAGGTACACAACAAGTTCTTTCGGAATCCATATCACTTGCAAATCGGTGTCCGTTTAAAAATGCCAATGGTCAGTAAGAAAGGCAGAAACAGGGGTCCGTAAAGATAGCCGTGGTCGTTATAAACAGTAAAAGACAAAAACAAACAAAACAACAAAACTAACAGAAAAAACAAGAAGAAACGATACGAAACGAGAGCATGGGATTTCCATTTATGAGTAAAATTTTGACAGTTCACTTGTCTTGACGTTTATTTATGGTTGATTTGTGGTTTCCGCTACACTCCATTACATGAAAAATAATACCCGCAGTGGGGAAAAAAATGCACCTTAGATACTTATAATAAATCAATTTGATGCGCTATATAATGTAAGGAGTGAAGCAAAAATGTATAAATACATACTTACAATTTTGTGAAAATATTAATGCTCAGCATAGATGTAATTCAATAGCGGAGCGTGTAAAGTTTCTGCGTTATCCCAGACACTGGCCCTCCTAGTCCTGTAGCTTATAATGTAGTTATTGACGACTCATCGATGGACACTGAGGATGGTCTTATTCCTCTCTCAGAACGGAAAAGAGTCAAACCACAAAAAAGGTGCCGAATTTGCAAAACAAAGAGAAGTAGAAGTAGGAACGGTAAACAGATTACTCATGAATGCCAATGTGACGATTCAGACGAGAAGTTGGTCCCTGTTGTGAATAATGCTCAAGGCGAAAAAACTGTGCCTGTTGAAACTCATGTCCCTCCTTTCAATAATAGTGTCTCCGCTACACAACCCACTGGTGCAGGTCCCTCACAACCGCAGTTAGTAAGGAAATATGTAAGCACAGATTCAGGGCCGTTCACTGTTCACATTCAAAGGATAACCACATCTCCGAATGATCCTGTTACGCTGCATCCTATTCAATTTGGTAAAGATTTAAAAAAATATAATATCAATAATATAGTTAATGGTAGCTTAAAACGTATTGGCAGAAATAGAGTTTCTATGGCATTTACCAACTACGAAGATGCTAATTTGTTCACAGATAACCCACTAATTGCTAATCTCTCATACAAGGTTTTCATACCTAGTTTTATTGTCACAAGAGTAGGTATTGTCAAGGGTGTACCCCAAGACTGGTCTGAGGACGAGATTCAGGAAAACATTACTGTTCCTATGGGTTGTGGAAAAATTATAAAAGTTAGGCGTATTAAAAGAAAAACACCGAAAGATGATGGTACTAGTTTATTTATTAATACCAACATGGTTGTATTGACGTTCGATGGTCAAATATTACCAAAAAGAGTTTACATGTGCTATACAGCGCTCCCTGTTGAATTGTACATATTTCCAACTATACAGTGCTACAACTGCTGCAAATTTGGTCATACTAAATTGCAGTGCAGGTCAAAGCCTCGTTGTTTTAAATGCGGGGACGAACATGTCTCAGACACTTGTAACATTATCTTGGAAAATGCTTATTGTCTCCATTGCACTGGTCGCCACTTTGCCACTAGCAAACTTTGTCCCGAGTTCTTGAGACAACAAAAAATTAAAATTTCTATGGCCCAGAGCTGTATATCTTACGCAGAGGCAGCCAAAATCCATCCCCCTTCTTCAAAACCTTATACCGATGTTGCCGCCTCGTCGCCTCAGTTCGAAAATAAAAATATTACACTAACAAGACCATCTTCGCCCAATACAAATTCTCATAAAAAAACAGTGTATATTCAGCGCCGTGTACCCCCAAAACAAACTGGAGGTTACGACCGCACCATACATGACGAAATTATAAAGGAATACAATAATAATAATTCTCAAACACCTAATGGAAATGTACTAAAACATAAATCAAATACGACAATACCTCAACAATCTATAGGTCAATTAATTTTGGAACTTATTAAATTACTTTCAAATACCAGTAATCTATTTCCGAGCGATAGCTCTTCACCGTCCAACGCCGCCGAATCATTATTGACAGCTTTAAACAATTTTTTTAAGTATGGATCACAACATACTTCAATGGAATTGTAGAAGTGCAATAAGCAAAAAAACTGACATTATTTACTTATTAAATAAATATAAGCCCATGGCTATGTGTCTCTCTGAGACATGGTTAAAACCAGAGTTTTCCTTCAGGATCTCTGGTTTCGTTACTGTGAGAAGTGATAGACATGATGGGTATGGTGGAGTGGCCATACTCATTAATAAAGCCTTCTCACATAAGATTATTTCACTCCCTCCCCTCAGTGATGGTATTAATGCCATTGCTGTAATAGTAAATAAAATTTGTATAATTTCTGTGTATATACCTCATCCTTCTTCTTCCTTATACAATGAATTTAGTCAGTTGCTTACTACCTTGCCTAGCCCATTTTTAGTACTTGGGGACTTTAACTGCCAAAATCGATCATGGGGTAGTGTTAGCACTAATTGTTATGGTGAAATGATGGCAGATATATTAGACTATCAAAATGTATGTATATTGAACAACGGCACTCCAACTCGACGTACTGGTCCCACTGAAATTCTTAGTGCTCCTGACTTGTCCCTTTGCTCCCCAAGTCTGGCATCTCTGATGTCCTGGAGTGTACTTGATAATTCTTTTGGCAGTGATCATATTCCAATTCTTCTTTCATTACCGATATCCTGCCCTCCTCGTAACCTACAACACAAACCTAGATTAAAACATAAATTGCCAGATGACTGGAGTACATTTAAACATTATGTGGAAAAAAAACTATCTAGCCTTCCTATTGCTAACAGTGGTAATGAAACAGTATGTGCCGATGAGTTTACTAAAGTCTTGATTGATGCCGCTAACGCTTTATTTCCATTAAAAGGCAATAGATTTAGTAAAATACCATTTCCTCCCTGGTGGGATAGTGAGTGCACTAAAGCTATAAAGCAGCGGAAGGAGGCAGAGAAAAGGTATTGTTCCATGATGACTACAGAGAATTTTGAAATTTATACCCAAACAGCTCATTCCACTCGCAAGCTACTTAAAAAGAAAAAATTCGAGGGCTGGAGACGATTTTGTGAGTCCTTGAATCCAGATATATGCCCATCGATAGTTTGGAAAAATATTAGAAGATTTAAATCAGCTTTCTGTTCATCTTCATCAAGTACATTACCTATTGAGCTAGCTGACCAATTTATGGATAAGTTGGCTCCTTCATCTGCTCCCAATTTCATAAATACCCAGTGTTGTATTCCCTTCTCTATAGCCTGTAGCTACACAGACCTTAATGCCCCTTTTTCTTTGTCTGAACTAAAAGGAGTACTCTCTTATGTAAAAGACTCATCACCAGGCGAAGACGGCATCACATACTCTTTCATGATAAACTGCAGTGACTCTACCTTGAACTATTACTTGAGTATTTTAAATGCTATCATGTTGTCTGGAAATATACCTTCTTCTTGGAAAGCCCAAGACGTAATTCCCATATTAAAACCAAACAAACCAGCTTCTGATGTTTCTTCTTTTCGTCCAATAGCCTTATCATCTGTTCTTGCCAAAATAGCTGAGCATCTTGTTAAAAACAGGTTAGAATTTTTCGTTGAAAATAATAATATTTTGACAGCTAATCAGTTGGGATTTAGAAGGGGCCGTAGCACCATAGACAATATAAGTATTCTTACTTTGGACATTCGGTTAGCTTTCTCAAAAAATAAGTCGGTTATTGCGGCTTTTCTTGATATTAGCTCAGCGTATGATAATGTGCTGATCTCAGTATTACATAAAAAATTACATGATTTACATGTACCACAATTATTGATTACGTTTATCATCAATATGCTTTCTGAAAGATGTATTAAATTAGACCTAAACAATGGTACTCAACTATCAAGGCTAGTATGGAGAGGCTTGCCCCAGGGGTCAGTCCTTAGTCCATTACTGTACAACGTTTATACCTATGATTTAGAAACATCCTTAAACTCAGATATAAATATTCTGCAATATGCTGATGATCTGCTTATATACAACTTAGACAATTCTATAGAAAATGCTAGTAACCGCTTATCTAATACTCTTAATAAGCTAAATGACTGGTTAGATGTAAATGGACTAGAATTGTCTGTTAGTAAAAGCACTGTGGTTGTATTCTCTAGACGAAGAAGGATTCCGGATTTCAATGTACTTTACAGGGATAAACCTATACCTGTAAAGTCTGAAGTTAAATTTTTAGGAGTAGTTCTAGATTCAAAACTTACTGGAATACCTCATTGTGAATATATTGTAAATAAATGTGAAAAAAATTTAAATATGATGAGGTGTTTAACCGGCGTCTGGTGGGGTGCCCACTCTTTTTGTTTGCGTCTTATTTATAACGCTCTCATCCGTAGCTTACTAGATTATGCTACTTTTATTATAGAGCCCTGTAGTGCCATTGCTCTTAGCAAATTAGATTGCGTGCAAGCCAAAGCTTTAAGGATCATCCTTGGAGCTATGAAATCTAGCCCTATCAATGCTATGCAAATAGAGTGCGTTGAACCACCTTTACGTTTAAGACGTCAATATTTATCTGATAGGTATCTATTCAAAGCTATGCAATCTCCGCCCCGTCTTATCAAGAGTTATCGAATATTTTGCTCCATACAAGCGCCGATGTATAGTACATATTATTACCCAACGTTTAATTCTAAATATAAGGCACTGACAATCATTCCGGATGTTAGGATCAATCCAGATATTCCAAGAAATCAATTGGAAGCTCCTCGGTATGTGAACATATTAAAAGCAAATGAATTTTTGGATTTTCATTATATATATAGTGATGCTTCGAAACATTCATCAGATGGCATAGTTGGAGTGGGAGTTTTCCATTTCCAGTTTAATATTGTCCAGAAAACAAAACTTCCGCCTGAATCATCTGTATTTACTGGAGAATGTCTTGGCCTGTTTAAATCTGTTGAATATATTCTTCTTGCTAAACTTAAGAAATCCGTTATATTTACTGACTCTATGAGTGCTCTGCAAGCTTTATCTAGGTTCCCATTCAAATCTAAGTCTGGTCAGATCAACCATGTTATTATTAAAATCAGAAACCTACTAGTTACATGTAATGAAAAAGGCTATACAGTGGTGTTTTCCTGGGTACCAGGTCACTCCGGCATTTCGGGAAATGAACGCGCTGATCAGCTTGCCAATGAGGCTATTTTATGCGGAGATATGGCAGACTATTGCAATGATGCCCATGATTTGTGTACAGTCGCGGAACGAAAAGGTTCGTCGATTTTCAAATTGATTCGTTCAACGTATCACGAGCACATATTACGTTTTGAAACTGTGTTACAGAATAGACTCGAGTTAGAGAAAATAAAGTTTAACTGTTCGTTAGTAAAGTTCAAAATTGTTCAGATCAAGGTAGTTTGACTATTTATCTTGTCAACAAGATTATTATGGATAAACTGCAACCTTCTTGTTAATTCAACCTGGCATTATTATTTATGTTAAAACTATTGTCAATCAGTCAATGTCATAATTTCAAAATATAATAATTTCTCCTAAATAACTAAGGTTTTAGTGAGGTTTTAATACATTTTGGTATTATATTTGGTTTAATACATTGACGGGATAGAAAAAACAAGCAAAACCTTATTCGATAGCAAACGTCATATTTATTCAAATGTTAGCAGCGCTGTTTCTTGCACTGGAATGTTGGCATAATGGACTCTTGCAGTACTAGAGTTCTAGTGCAAACGAATATCGACACTAAGGTGACGAACCTTTTCATTCCGCGACTGTACATTGCCAAAGAATTCACTTCAAGAATCTTGGAGAGTGACTTGGTCGATTTCCAGCCAATCAAAAGGCAAAAAATTTGCTAGGATTCAAAGCTCTATTCCATCGAAGCCATGGTTCTCAAGTTTGAAGTTGAGCAGGAGAGTGACGTGTATCTTGACGCGTATGCGTCTGGGCCACGTTTGCTCTCCAGTTCATCTGGCTAGATTTCGTATTGTGAACAGTGATTTGTGCGAGTGTGGTGAGGTGGGTGACCTGAATCATATATTTTTATCTTGCCCAAAATATAACCGGGATCCATTTTACCAGGGTCTTATTCAGTGTAATATACCACTTCCTACTTCTGTTGACATCCTCTTGTCCTCCGATATATCCTGTGTATATAAACTGTTTTCTTCATTCATTCTATTAAATGATATTAAGTTGTAAATATGTAGTATAAGTCTTAAATAAGTATTCCATTATATTTTTATCTATACTTTTCTGATCCTTTTCTAAATTCCGTTGTATATTTCAAAATTTTGGTTTAAATTTATAAACAAGTTTCCTCGTTTTATTAATAAAAAAAAATAAAAAGAAAGAAAGAAAATAACAAAAAATTGACAATGGCTCAATCGCTCAACGCGCGGAGCCAATTCCTCAAAAAGAAGAAGAAGAAAAATTCTCCAATAATTGTACAAAGTTTAAAAAAAGAAAAAAAAATCGTCATTTACAACTAAATAGCTGCTAAGATAAACAAAATTAAATATTATGCTCTAAAAATGCACTATGACAGTATTTTTTTATTATTTTAAAATAGTAATAGGTAATCTTAATTATTTATAAGACAGCCCCCATTATGACATGCAACGTCTCGTTAGAGTAGTACCCACAGACCTACTACACTGTGTGTACAAGGTGGTGTAGTAGGTCTGTGGTAGTTTTTTTTTAAATTTATTTTACGGCCCTGGATACCAGTCTTTTAAGGCCTTTCTAAAAATACAAAATTGCTTAAATCTAATTATCCTAAACATCTGAGCTAAACATGCACAAATTTTTAAATCTAAGTAAATAATATTTTAAAATTACAAAAATGCTTAATCTATGCACAATTTATCTACAGTATTACATAAATAATTAAAAACAGTCTTAAAATATGAAGTGTTAGATACAAGTCCTACGTGGCGGGGAACACTCATTTTATATTGTCTTTCTACATTTATTCTGTAATCACTTACTAGTAGGTATTAGTCTTTGTATACCGAAAGCTGGACAGTTCATTAGGAAATGATTGATATCTTTTTTTTTAATGACAGGAAATGCCTAACGCATACCCCTCCGTCAGGGGAAACGGAGGGGTTATGTGGGGCTTGCACCCACTAAAACCTGTCGGTTGCCACGACGGACCTCGTTGACGGGAGTACGGGATTCACTTGCGTATTCACCGCGCTCCAGCCAGGCCCCGACCCGCCACCTGAGCGGCAGGTCCCATCGCTGCTGCCGGCAGCCTGGCCGCCGCCGGCTCCTCCTGGGAGGCGCGTCCTGAACAGGGCGCGCCACCTCCTCGGCCTGTTGATGGAATTCGGGCAACGGACACCACAGATTAGTAAAAGAGCAAGATCTGCCAAGGAGGTGTGGTCCGTGCGAACTTATATAGTGTAAAATACACCTCCTAACCGTTTTTGTCTTTAGTGGAGTGTCGGCCAACGATCGCTTCACTGCTCTCGATTTTTATAAAAATGCCGTGTTGTTCAGTGGTGCTTTGCAAAAAATCAAGCAAAAAAGTGAATAATACTAAAGATGGTATCTCATTTCACTCGTAAGTACATGTATTTTGTTGTAATTTTCCATAAAAATCAATAAAACATTATTTAGCAGTATCAAAATATGTAAAGTGACAACTTTGTATCACATTATAAAGAAAAACCATTGCTTGCTTACTATAAATCAATCAATGAACCGGCCGGTCTTACGATGCAATGGTTGAGTGTGCTTTACCGATTTTCACTTGCACGTTTCGTGGTGTGTTTCGTGGTAAGGCCGCTGTGGGCTTGCGTAAACTAGAGATGGGCGATGTTTTCGATATTTTTAACGATTTATTTTGTGTGATACGTATTTTAACTAAACCGTTTTGAAAATATTTTATTAATGGTTCTGAGTGCAACTCCTCAATCCTGAACAGCAGAGTACAGAACTCCTTAACCAATGAAATTCAAGAACTTTTGATAATGAATTAATATTTTAAATATCAAGCTACGACTTCATACTTAAACCCAAGTCCAAACTCTTCAATCCTGATGCTGCACTCTTAAGCTGTGGGAATTGAGGAACTGTTGAAAAGTTTTTGAAAGACACTGTAAAAATTATGTAAAAATTGAAGTATTATTAATACTCACCCGACTTCAACCAGTGTGTAGAAATAGATATTATTTTTTACTTTGTGGTTTTATTCTTTATTTCTTTTCTTTTTTCTTTCGTAAGAACCTTCTCCTGACAATAAGAAACACAACACAAAAATATTTATTGAAATCGGTCCAGCCGTTCACGCGTGATGTCGTGACCAAGGGATTTTGGGATTGATTTTTATACATAAAAAATAGAGAATTTAGAGATATTGTGAAAACACGAATATTAAAAAATTGAAGAATCGATAACTTTAAATTTTAGTCACTCACTAAAATTAATGGCTTTTCGATGGCTTTCATTGGCGTTTCACCACGGTTGATATTTGTTTGTGTGCATCTGCACGGTGTTCTAAATTGAGTGCTGTTTTATAAACAACAAAGACTATATTTGTTCTTACCACTTTGCACTGATCTATCGGTGTGCGTGGTGTGTAAGAGACTTCACATCTATTGCTGCATGTGTATTTGTAGTAAGTGGTGGGGAAAACTGGCGACAGCAGGTTTCAATACAATTTGATTCATAGGGCCAATCTCGCTCTTTTACTAATCTGTGACGGACACCATAGCCCCTTACGTCCGTCACCCGCAGGCCGGCGCACACGGAAGCCGAAGAAAGATGTTCGTCCTCCAGCAACCGGTGCGTCTCCTGCGAGAGGGATGTGCCGCCGTAATTATCCCTCTCGACGGGCGTTCCCTCCCACTTCGGTGATTTTTTACGAGGTTGTCTTCCTCGTAGTGCCCCGAAGGGACTTGTGGGCGTTTCCGCCCCCGCCTGTAATTTTTTAATGAGATTTTCTTTCTCCTCCGGTTTAGGTGTTGACGTTTCGACACTGTGCCCTCTGCTGGGACCCAGAGGGACACGCGAAGAAACGTCACCTATCCACCGGGCCAAGCTATTAGCCGTTGGTTATTAACCGACGTTACCGGGGAACACCGGCCCGTGCGCTACAGAGGGGCACCGTAGCACTCGGGCACTCTAGGAGGTTGCTTGGCCAGCCCCCCATGATTGATATCTGCTTCTTCACTTTCACAATAATTATTGCATTTTTTACTTTGTAGAATTTTTATTTTATACAGATGCAATGGCACCAGTAGAAAAATCGTAGATGGAGAATGAACCATAGATCTGGCACTAAAAAAAAGTGTGAGCGGGACACATATATATTACAGTAGTGAGCGATGGATTAAGATTATATTATCTCGTATCTCTTCTTTCGCTGCGAATTTTTTTGTTTGGTTTCAGTTTTGCTTGGAACTCTCGTTAGAGAGTATATATTGTGTTCTGTGGCTTGGAATCAATTATTCACTAACCTCAAGGCTCAGAAGGGCTGGAACCCAGAGCCGTAAAGCCAGATATTAAAAAAAAATCACTAACCCCAAACAAACAGTACTTAGCTAAGTCTTAAACTTTTTCTCTTGTGTAATTGTGGCGTAATGACTTAACTGCTTGAATTTATGTGAATTTGTTAAATCAGTGAATATTAAAATATGCCCTTTTGTAGGTTGTAAAAATCGTCCCGAACGGAAAATTGAAAACATAACCTTTCACCGGTAAGTCAAGCTTGTTTTTGCCGTTTTATATGAGTATTTCCCATTAATTGATTAGAAATCGATTTTTAAATGTGTTTTATTGCTACTGTGTTAAATGTAAACAAGATTATTTTTTTAATTTTCGGTTGTATATTATCCGACTAAAATGAATATTACTGGTATAACTTGTGATCGTCATTTTCAATGTAACTTCTTTAATTGTTAGGGTTATCATAGAGATAGGGTTACCGGTTACCCTAGTGCTCGGAAAATTTACCCCCATAAATCCCTAATTTTTACTTTAGATATGCTATTTTTCCAGCTTTCCAAAAAAAACTTGTGGATTCTTCACACTGGAAGAAAAAATTGGCAACCGACCGAGAAAGCTCGGATAATATGCTCCAAGCATTTTGAACCACATTGCTTTCGCAAAACAAAGCACAATATCATTTATTTATGCAAAGATTGAATTCCAACACTTAATTCCTGTAAGTATATTTAAGCACATTACGTTCATATCAAACTTGGACTTTAAAATAGGAATTTTCTTTGAATGTTTATAAGTCATGGAGGAATAAGCCGCGCCAAGTCCAAGAAAAAGAAAAAACCGGGGCACGGTTGTACCATCCTTTTCTCGAAACAATACCTAGTCTGTTAATTTATTCAGCCCATACTTAAAGTCTAAAATGATTACTTAATTAGCTATCCTAACATCATCTTATAGTGACCAGATGAACACAAAAAATTCTTTTATGTTTTAAATTAATAGATAGTCATCTAAACACTGGCAATCGCACTAAACACCATATAAATTGCATGAATATAATATGTTTCTATGCATAATAAAATTGGAAAGTCTGTAATATTGAAATAACCGTTCTTTACTACATGTATGTGAATATATATAAAAATGAAAATGAAAATGATAAACCTTTATTTTCACATGGGCCCAATTAATAGGCTCTTATGGAAAGTCAAAACTCTACTGTGAGGTTCGGAAAGCAGGTTTGCACCGAGAAGAACTGGCAAGAAACTCGGCACTTGCTCTTTTAAATAACCGACTTGGTATTACATGGATCTCAAAACATTTTACGGCAGATGTGAGTTCCGAGACTTGGTTTTTTTATAAGATTGGTTTTTGATGGCATAATTTCTTTTCCTCATAAATATTTATTAATTTAATTTTGATAAAATACGATTGATGTATCTCCATAAGTAAAGTATTACAGTTAACCAGCCTAAGCCTAAAGAAGGGAATATGGATATTGAATTTTCCTTGGTATGTTGTCTATACTAATATTATAAAGCTGAAGAGTTAGTTAGTTTGTTTGTTTATTTAACGCGCTAATCTCAGGAACTACTGGTCAGAATTGAAAAATTATTTTTGTGTGGGATAGCCTATTTCTTGAGGAAGGCTTAAGGCTATATAACATCATGCTGCAACAAATAGGAGCGAAGCATCAGTGTGAAAAATGTTGCAAAAGCGGGGAAAATTATCCATATTTGAAGGCTTCTGTTGCGTGCGCTGCGTAAACTGTTTAAATATTGCAAAACAACGTTTGCCGGGACAGCTAGTATTTTATACTTATCATTTTACCAAGAGTAAATCTTTGCTATTTGAATTTTATTTTGACGCCTACTTATTTATAATTCTTAAAATCTATTTTATTTGAATATTATAATTTTCTACTTAATAAAATCATTTTACGTTTTTCAGGCTCGTCATGAAGTTATTTTGGGGATAGATCAACCAAGCACATCCACTTGTATTCCAACTGAAATGTTTGAGGTAACTACTTAAGATATTAATAGTTATTTTCTAAGTGTAAATAAATAATCGTCGCCTCTTACTAATCTAATACTTGTTATAGACTCTATTGTAGACTCCACTGTCCCCTGTCTCCCTATTGTAGATTCCACTGTCTGACTGTCTGTCCATATTTACCAGGCAGTCTTTTATGAACATATAAATCCACTATGCTACCACTCCGTCGAAACTATGCATCCAATATCTTAAGTGTACTTATATTATTTTTCCAGGTTAAAGACGATGAATCCGCTGCACCTACATCACTGCAATTACCAGAAACACCTAGGAAACAATTGAACAGGAAAACAATTGTAGCTGAAAACAGAAAAAAGAAATTAGCAGTTCTACGATCAAAAGGTTGGCGGATCAAAAACCAATTAAAGGCTCATAATTTCATAAACGAAGAATCCGCTGCTGTGTTGTATTCCATTGAACCGGCAAACAAAGACTTTTTAAAAAAATTCTTTGTAAAAATATTCCAGAAAGAAAATATTCTTCCGAGTTAAGAAAATTTGCCTTAACTTTGAATTTTATTAGCCATAGCCCATAGGGCCTAAAATCACGTGAGAAATCAATTTAACACATGTCTTCCTCACCCACGAACGCTGTCGCGGTGGTACCAGTGGCATCCTGGGTTTAGTCAAGAGTCTTTAGAAGCTGTCAAATTCCTCAATAGAGCTCATGGTGAAAAAAACCATCACATAAGTTACTGTGTGCATTAAGTTTTGATGAAATGGCTTTAAGGAAGTTCATAGACTTTGATGGTAAAGAATGTTTTGGATTTGTCAATTATGGGAACAATGTAGACAGTGACCAATTAGCCAAAGAAGCCTTAGTTTTTATGATAACGTGTATAAATGGCTCATGGAAGATACCACTGGGTTACTTTTTAATCGATGGCATTAGCGCTGAACAAAAAGCTGGCTTGGTAAAGACGTGCATCGAGACGGTAGACCATGAATGTGGGGTTGAAATTATATCAGTGACATTTGATGGGTGCCCGACAAATTTTGCTATGGCCAGGCTTCTTGGATGCAATATGAATCTCAATGAAATTGACACCTCCTTCAATGTTAATGATAAAAAGGTAGTAATATATCCGGACCCTTCACATATGTTGAAATTGATCAGAAATACTTTAGCGCAAAAAGAAAAAATTAGTGACGCACATGGCCGAACAATTTCTTGGGAATATATAAAGATTCTTCTGGAGTTACAGGAGAATAAGCACACATTGCACATGGGTAACAAGCTAAAAAAAGCTCATGTCAATTTTACCAAACAAATAATGAAGGTAAAATTGGCCGCCCAGATTTTCAGTGACTGTTGCTAATGCGATAGAAATTTGTTCTAATGAACTTAATATTGATAGCTTTCAAAATTCTGAGGCAACAGTTGAGTTCATTCGGAAAATAAATAATTTATTTGATTTGATGAATTCGAGAAATATAAACGCGCATGCTTTTAAGAAACCGTTGTTTGAAGGAAATTTCGCGGAAAATAAGATTTTCCTGGAGGATATGTTTGTGTATTTATCAAATCTCAAATTAGACGGAAAGAATATATTAGACACTAATAGGAAAAAACGGATTTTGGGGATTTCTTATCTGTATAAAAAGTGTCTTATATCTGTATGAAAATCATGCTAGCAGTGACTCTCTTAGATTCCTCTGTACATACAAATTAAGCCAAGACCATTTAGAATACTTTTTTAGTGCCATACGGGCCAAAGGTGGCTTTAATAATAACCCCACTGCAAAACAATTTAAAGCTGCTTTCAAAAGGCTGTTAGTTCATGGGGAACTTAAGCATATCACCACAGGCAATTGCATTTCTTAGCAGGAAATAAATATACTGACTTACTCTAAACCTGAAGTTGCAATCAATAAAACAGTTGACAGGAGTAGGTTAATTGAAGTTTCTATTCATGAGTCTGAGAACAGCTACTGTGGAAATATAGATTTGATGCATACCATGGAGGATCATGATTACTTGGCGGACCCAAGCAGATTAACGGAGTAGGGGAACCTGTTGTACCTAGGCCAGTTTTATTTATTTTGATTTTATTTTAAATAACTATTGAGGCCAGCTTCAGCATTTATGCACGTACATAAAGATAGGCTATTAAACGACATAACTTAGCTATACAAAGTAAGAATTTTCAATTTATTTTAGAAGCATATGGTATGGAAAAAAAAAGGAATTGTGTTCTAGGTACAACACACCTGTTTTACCTTGGCCAGGGTTCTTTGTACCTTGGCCATGTAGTTATTTTGGCAACAAAACACCTCTTACTTGCTACATAGTTTATTTAGGCAAAGACAAAACAATTTTTTTTAGTTACAATCATTTAACATCACATTAATTATGACATTATTAAAGAAAATTACACTTCCTAAACCAAAATAATTATGAATTATTATTAAAAACTCTTCTTATAACATTAAATGAGTCATTATGAACCAGAAAATATGTCTTAACACAAACTTAATAATCTAAAAGTCAGTCTCATCTTTTCTTTAGAGATCACATGGTTAGGATATATATAATTTTCGGGGATTCATTGTAAACTTCTCGACCACTCTCATCATGGCCAAACCATTGAGGCGATTTTCACTCATAGTGCTTCTTAGCCAGGTTTTTAGTCTCCTGAGGCTGCTAAACGATCGCTCTACCGTACACGTGGTGCATGGAAGAGCGATCAAAAATTTCAACGCTTTTTCCGTGTCGGGATAGAAAGTTTTTGCTTCTTTTAGGATATCAACAACGGTTTGATCTGTTGAGTTTAGTTTATTATGCCAGAATTGCTGCCAAAGCTCGACTTCAATTTTCATGTTTGGTAAATTATAAAACTGAGCGATAGTTTCACAAGATTCTGTGAGATTTTCGACTGACATCGTTTGCATTTGTGCGGGGTGTAATTAATATAAAGCAAATGAAGGAGTATTTTCTTCAGCAAAGCGTGTTTCAAGCGATGTAATAACAGAGTCCAAGTATGGTATTATTAATGATCTTTTCCAGAATTCTCAAGGGCTTTCTGCTGGGTGATTGCTTCGATGACGTTGTTTCCCAAAAATGCGCGGCATTGAAGTGATATCCTCCTCCAGGCCGACTTTCTCCGCATCAACAGTAGCATCCTTTATAATTTCATCTGTGACTCTTTCGGGATTATCACGGTGGCTCTTAAGCAATTGCAAAATGCGTTTGACGTGTTGCGAGGCCTTAACCACATCCAAAGCTATGGATTGGAGTGCGTTGACAACAGGTTCCAACAAAGCAGAGTATTTAGCTATCAAAGTAATACAAACTATAAACGAAATTTTGAAAGCAGCCGCATGGAGTTGAAAGGCGTTTTTTCGAGTCGCACTGTTTCCTTCACGCGATAAGTTTTCTAAGGCTTCCAATATAACAGGAAAATTCTCCTTAAATACTCTGATAGTTTTATGTTTCTCACTCCATCTTGTTTCGCAGAGCCTGGCAATATTAGGTACCAATTTTCTTCTCAAAACAGATTCCCGAAAAAAATTAATAATATCTTTAGTGGTTCCCATGGTGTTTCGAATTTCAGGAAGAATATTGAGATCATTTAGTACCAGATTCAGTTTATGGGACGAACAATGAAAGAACAATGCTTTGGTATATTTTTTGCGCAGGATCGCTTGTACTCCACCGTCTTTTCCGGACATCGTCGAACAACCGTCAAATCCAAAACCAACGCATTTATCAGCAGGATTAAGGTCTTCTTTTGTCAGAAACTCATCGACGCAATATGCAATAGATTGCGCATCCAGACCTTTCAGCTCAACAAATCCGACGAACATTTCTTGGACCTCATTGGCTTCCTCGTCAAAATATCGCAACCCAATCGATAATTGTTCAGTACCGGAAATATCAGCTGTTTTGTCTGCTAACACACTATAAGCTTCTGCTTCTTTTACTTTTTTCACAATGTCTGCCTTAATAACATCTCCACAAATTGCGATAATTTCATTTTGAATATCAATCGATCGATAGCTTGCATTCTTTTTCCCATGCTCAATGTGTTTTTTCAAAACTTAATCTCCCGCGTCAATTCGTAGCTTGTATAAGTCCTCGAGAATACCTTCGCCATAATGTTTTCCTCTCAGAGCTAAGTCGTGCGACCCGCAAAACGTAATGCAGGAAATAATACATGTTATAATTTTTCGGTTTTCTTCAATAATGTCCTGGGAATTTGTTGAGTTGTAAATCTACAGGCACACTTCCAAGAAATGATTTAGCGGCTTCCAGTGCCATCTTAAGGAAGTGGGTTTCCATGTGCTTTTTGCAATGCTCGTGAATATCTTTGAACTTACAAAACGGCCTTATGATAAATGACCCTAATACGCCTCTAAAAGAATTTGGATTTGGCGGGAACAACGTACAATATTTACAAAAGGCTCCTTTTTGGTGCCTGGAATACGCCAACCATGGAGAGTACGTTTCCAACCATGAATAATTGAATTTCCTCTTTAAATTTTTAGCGTCTTCCGCAAAGTTATACGTCGCAGACGGAGACCAAGTGTTTACAAGCAATTATTTCTTCTTTCAGTCGATAACATTGATGCTTGTCCAATAAATTTACCGATGTCATTTTCGTTGCAGTCATTTATCGAAGAGTCGGGAACTAAGTCCGGTTCTTTGGATGTCTCATCAGGTCACCCACGGAATCATCGCTGTCACTGCTTGCTCCTTCAGGTTTCTCTCTTTTTAAAACTGCAAAACAAAATATTTGAAATAGCTACAACTTCTTGTGGTCCGCAATTCACATTGAAAGCATAAATGCGCTTCAAGACGGCAGCAGGCTCGAGCCCGCGCAAGGACGAGCGTCAACGATATTTTTTATATCAACAGTCCTAGCTATTTCGGGTGGTTTAACCGCCGCGGCTATTCTCGCGCGGTCTCGGGCATCCTCGCTCGAGCACTCTAGAGCGGGCGCGACGACACGCACGCGCCGGAGTCTCAAGCATACGCGAGCCGACTGCCGATATTCATTCATACTATACAATTTTCTACTTTAAGCTATGGTAATACGGTTGTAGACGGTGGAGCAAAATAAAACGCCTTTTTAAACTTTTTTGAGCTTCAAAACGTTGTGCAGAGGGATTTGCGGCTTTTCGGTTTAAAATTCGTAACGGCGGCGTCCTTCTTGAAATGCGCGGTGTCTGAGCTCTGACGTAACCGCCTAGCGCCCTCTGCCTCACGTTTTGTTTTCACTGTTTATTGCACCGTTCAAAATACACAGATTTGCACAGATTATAAATAAAAATGCATTCTTAAATAATTCATGTAAATAATAAAATATTCGCGTCGTTTACAACGGTCCTATTTTCGATTGAGTCATTAAATTGAGCAATTTTCCTTTTGGTTTAAACTGACGACCCTTAAAAATCGGATATCGTGCTTAGAAACGGTTTTTTTGCGATTTTAAAAACCGATGCAATATCAGCATTTATAACCAAATCAATTGACGTTATTTTACGGACGGAAAATACAAAAGCTAAACGCAAGTGATACTCACCAAAAAACTTTCTGGTGTCCATATTAATTATGTGGTCACAGCAACTATTTAGATGTGATAATAGCGCACAAAACAAACGTAAAAGCGGGCAGTGGCAACGCTAACGCAAGAATTCCCCTCTCCCGCTTCAACGATAGAGTAGAGCAGGCAGAGCGTAGTTGTACGGAATATTAGGGGTGGAATTGGTGAATTGAGAATTCATTCGAGTTTCGACGTACGGCAATGATTGTTCAAGGCTTGAACTTCAAGCAAATCAACTCGAAGACTTAGGACTTTGGTTGCATTATATTTGGCAACTTTTTTAGAATCTCTAGGGGGGGCAGCTGCCCCTCCCTGCCCCCCCTTGGCGACGCCCTTGCCAGTGATTAGATTTGTGGTTAGTGAATCAGCTTGAGCAGAGCTTTCTTCAGATAGAGGATGATCAGCTTGCGCAGAAGTATCTTGCGGTGGTGGATGATTCGTAACTTCCGACGGCATAAAATCCGCTTCTGAAAAAATATTCTCATTCAATGGGAACCCTGTAGCTTTGAAGCCATTTGAAATGTTCATTGGTGTGAATGCCAGTGGAAAAGCCTTAAAAAGAAATTGATCGATCCCCCATCAACACAATCCCCAGATTCTGAAGAAAGTTTGTGAAGCTCTATTTTTGTTTTCTTCCATAATTTGAACAAAGAGGTGTCCAGTGGATCTCCATTCCAAGCACCGGCAGATGCCTCAAAAATAGCTACTTTTTCTCCTCCCATCATGTCGTTAAGAAAATCCAAACCTCGCTTTAGGTATTGCGTTTTCATCATGGTTGAGTTACGTTCTTGTTCTTGATCCTTGGCCTGGTATCACAACAGCTTGCGGATTCCACGGGAAAAATCCACATTTTTTGAATCCATTGGATAACATAGATTCTGTAATATTTTGAAGTATCACTTCTTGCAGTAACTTTGCGAAATCTTTTTTTTTAGGATATGAGAACCTCCTTGAACAACATTGTCCATCTTCCATTGATGGACTCTTTTCCTCCATCCTTCTTGGAGGCTTCTAAACACTGCAACATCTATAGACTGTAAAATGTGGGTGGCGTTCGGTAACAAAGCTACCAAAATTATCCCAATTTTTTGGCAAAATTGGCTTGTTTGTAAACATAAATGGGACGCATGTCCATCTACAAAAAGAATGACTGGAAATTTTATTTGTTTTTTTACTAACCAGGGATGAAAAATATCGGCAATAAATTCAAAATATGTCTCACATGTCATCCATCCTGAATCCGTTTTTCCTAGCCCCCACTCTTTAGGAAAATTTTCTACTATCTCCTGAGGAATACGCTTATATTTGTAAACGCAAGTTGTGGGAGCTACTACACCACTTGCACTACCTGTTACCAAAACTGTAACGAGCTCCTCTCTCTCATCAACATTAACTTTTTGATAAACCGTTTTATCTCCTTTTCTAGCAAGAACTTTGGAGCCTTTTGGATTAAAAAAAAAAGCAGACTCGTCACAATTGAATATTCGAGATGGATCTTCCAAGATCTTCTCATCACCATACTCTTTTCCAATGTAGGACTCCACTTCTGAAACCAATTCAGTATGTTTTCCCTTGTGACTGCTGCCCGTGAGACAGTTAAGTTTTGAGAAACTCTTTTTGAAATCGAAGGATTTCTCCGGAGAAAACGTCCATCTTTGAAAGGGGTATCACGCTTCACCTCTTTCATGTACTTCTCCACACTGATGTACAGCTGCTCAACAGTGACCGGTAAACCAGCCTGTGCCATGTTCTCCACCCATTTGCTTATTTCAGCCTCCTCTTTGCTTTTTAGAATTGAAGGAGGGCCTATTTATCTGTCCATTGGTGATTTACCCTCTAATTTATATTTCAATGTCGTTCTGGGGACTGCAAATTTTTTTGCAGCGGCTCGGATAGATTTTTTATTATTATTTTTTAAATTACAATTATATACTTAGGTAAATAAATTATGTACCTGTAAATTGCCTAAATCCGCCAGTCTCCTAGCCAGTGTTTGTGTCACTGTAATTCACTGTTAATACCGAGTGCACTTAACCTCACTTTCACTATCACTGTTCAGTCGCCGCACTATGGAAAACCTACAGCAGAACATTATTGATCTTGGAGAGCTTGTTAAGTCACAACTAGCAGAATTCCAAAACCAGCTAAAAGGTGCCATTCCTGCTACAAGCCCGACCTCCAACATTACCTCCCAGTTTGGAGCCTTCCGGTCATTCGTGCTGACAGCCCTTGAAAACCTGCAGCGGCAAGTGGAGCTGCTGGCGAGGCAGCAGGATGAGCTAGAAATGCGCTCGAGACGTAAGATTCTTCTCGTGCACGGGCTTGTGGAGACAGACGCCGAGGACCCCGAAGTGACCGTGAGCAAGTTCCTTTCTGAGCGGCTTAAAATGCCAAAACTTGATTCTGCCTCTTTTAGTCGCTGCCACAGACTGGGCCGTATTTCTGATGAAAAGCCCCGTGCCATTTTAATAAAATTCTGTGATTATTCATTACGAGCCTCGGTTTGGTCTGCAAAAACTAAACTGAAGGGTACGGGGGTTACACTGTCAGAGTTCCTCATTAAAAGTCGCCACAAGGTGTTCCTGGCTGCTCGGGAGCGATTTGGTGTCGCTAGGTGCTGGACTAGAGAGGGCAATATCATGGTGCTGGACCCCTCGGGTAAGCGTCATCGTGTAGCTACGATGGCAGAGCTGAAGAAAATCCCCGCCGCTACTCAGGAGGCCCCGGTGCCCTCAAAGGCGCCTACTGGTACTGTTGCTGCTGCTGCCCCTGAAGCCTCAAAAGCTAGCCAGAGAGTTAAAAGAGTGGCTAAGAAATAAGTTCGTTAGTTTAGTGATTTGGTTTTTTATTCGTTCGTTGTGTCTGACTTGTCTGTACTTGTTTCCGAAGTTTGTTTTTCACTCAAGTTCTGAAGATATGTCGCAGATAGATCACTATGTTTTAATTATGTCGTAAGTAGGTAGTTATTACTGTAATTTAATGTTTTTCTTTGCGGTAGGTAGGTACCTAATTTGATTTTCTTTTGTATAATTAGATAAGATTGTGTCACCTGTCACCACTGACATAGACAACCACAGATCACAGACCCTCCGAGCACAGATCTGTCAGTCACGATGACATAATTACATACGGCTGACCATAGACAATGGACAATGTGGACAGAGTTGCGGACACATGGATTTTTATAAAGCTTAGTGCGCATTATTAATTTCTTTTTCGTTGTTGTTCTTTAATTTCATTTTATATTGTTAATGTATTTAAATATTGTTCTTAGGCCGTTAATAGTCTACAAATTTCTATCTGTAAAGCGTGATTAATGTTTTATTTGCTTCTGTCAATCAGCTGGCGGATTAGGAATACTGGATTCTAGTTTTATCCACCTTATTGAATAAGTTAGAGTTAAATAATTGATATAGACTATATATTATATATATATATATATATAAATATATATATTTTATTTTAATATAACATTTTTTATAATAATATAATATTATGTCGTCAAGTAGCAACGGTATGGACATGGATAGTGATCTTTTTCTTTCATTGTCGTCATCTAGTAATGATAGTTTTCACAGTACATCTCTTCTTCCTCTTAATGTAACTCTCGATTCTCACTTCTCAGACTGCGTGAAGAACTTCAATGTCGTACATATTAATGCACAAAGTATCCCGGCTCACTTTCCCGATTTGCTTGCGTCTTTCGACTCTCGTAATTTACATGCAATCTTGGTATCAGAATCGTGGCTTAAACCCAGTTTACCTTCCACCTCGTATTCCTTACCTGGATTTAGATTAATCCGGAATGATCGTGTCGGTAAGGGGGGCGGAGGAGTAGCGATCTATCTACGTTCTCATATCCCTTTCTCAATCGTTGGGTCGTCTCCTCAGCCTCCACTACCGGACGCAGCCGAGCACCTATTATTGGAAATTACCCTCTCCCATAAAAAAACATTACTCGGAGTATTTTACTGCCCTCCTTCTGTTCCTAACTATTTCCTTTCCCTTGAAACTCTGTTAGAAAAAGTAGTTCCCCTTTACGACCACACTATTATTATGGGTGATTTTAATACGTGCCTAATTAAAAACGATTCGCGTAGCAAGAACCTGCAATCATTGGTGGATTCCTGTGGCATGCATATCCTTCCTCTCACTGCCACACATTTCTCACCTGGGTGTGTTCCCTCTCTTCTAGATTTGATCATGGTGAATTCCAAAGATCTAGTGTTTAAGCATGGTCAATGCCCTGCTGAAGCTTTCTCTTATCATGATTTAGTCTATCTTTCCTATAAAATTCGTCCTCCCAAAGTAAAACCAACCATTCTTCTGCATCGTAACTTTGGTGGAATTGATAGAGATAGCCTCTGCGATGATGCCAGGCAGGTAGACTGGACTGTTGTCGCTGGGTGCCGATACTGTTGACCGTAAAGTTGAGGTATTTAATTCGCTGATAACACAACTTTATGATATTCATGCTCCATTACGGCCAATTAAAATGAAGCATCTCCCAGCTCCTTGGTTATCTGACGAGATTAAATCCGCCATGAATAAAAAGAACGCCGCGAAATCTAAATATAAAATTAATGACACTGATGCCTTGCGCCAAAAATACCATAAAGCCCGGAATCGCTGTAATACATTGTGTAGGGATGCCCAACGACGCCACATACATAGCTCAGTTGAAAATGGGGATATATCAAAAACCTGGAAATTTCTAAAGTCACTTGGAGTTGGCAAATGTTCTCATAAGACACCTATCAATATTGATGTTGAACTTCTTAATAAACACTTCCCAACCTGTGACACAATTGATAGTGTCGAAAAAGAGCGTACCCTTAGTATTCTTTCTTCTTGCTCCACTCCTGACTTCGTCCCATTTACCTTCGAGTCTTTCACTGAATGTGATGTTAAGAAGACCACTTTGTCCATCGCTTCGAATGCTGTTGGCTCTGACTGTATTAGCCGGAACATGATCATACCTATCCTTGACATCGTTTCTCCTGTCTTGACTCATATCCTCAATTATTCCATCTCCTCTGGCGAATTCCCTGATGCTTGGAAAAATGCACAAATTATTCCTCTTCCAAAAAAGGCTAAACCTACTTCTGTCTCTGACTTCCGCCCCATCTCCATCTTACCTTTCCTGTCCAAAGTCCTCGAAAAGCTTGTTTATCATCAGCTGAGGCTTTTCCTTGATAAACATCTACTCCTGAGTCCGTTGCAGTCTGGATTTCGGTCAGGACATAGCACAGTTACTGCACTTGTAAAGGTGACTGATGACATTCGATTGGCGATGGACAATAAGCAGCTCACAGTTCTCACTTTGCTTGACTTTAGTAATGCGTTTAACACTGTTGACTATGATATCTTGCTGAGGCTGCTACGTTCTATTAACATATCTCCATCGGTGGTAGACTGGTTTCGGAGTTACCTCAAAGGCCGCCGACAGCGCATCCGGGTAGATGAAAGTTTTTCATCCTGGTGTGATGTTACGGCTGGGGTCCCTCAGGGTGGCGTGTTGTCTCCTTTACTTTTCGCAATCTTCATTAATTCTATCACAAATAACATCTCTTCTCTCTATCACATGTATGCAGATGATATCCAAATCTATCGCTCAGCACCTATTGGTGAGCTTAGTTCTGCAGTAGCTGCTGTTAACAGAGACCTCGCTGCTATATCTGTTTGGAGCACTCAGTTTGGTCTGAAGGTCAACCCAGCTAAATCCCAAGCTATAATTATTGGTAGCCCCGGGATGATCGCCAGAGTTGACTGGCCTAATCTTCCTCCAGTTTCATTTAATGGGGTTACCATTGCATACTGCGGTTCTGTTAAAGACCTCGGCGTACATATAGATCGGGAGCTGTCATGGGCCACACACCTGAAAGAATTAAGCAGGAAAACCTTTGCAGCTATGAGCTCGTTGCGGCGGTTGCAGTCTTTTCTTCCAATTCCTACCAACCTTGTTAGCACAATCTCTCCTCCTCTCTATACTTGACTACGCGGACGCAAGCTTTCTCAATATGAATGAAGACCAGCTTAATAAACTTGAGCGTCTCCAAAATCTTGCAATTCGGTTTATATTTGGCCTACGCAAGTATGACCATATCTCTGAATTTCGACAAAAGCTCAACTGGCTCCCTATCCGCCGTCGCCGGGATCTGCATGTTCTTTCTCTACTGTATAAATAATAAAATAAATAAGCCTTTTATTGACTGAAAAAACACTGTTTACAAGGTAGGTACTTATTAATTATCTTACAGAATAGGTTTTTATTGCTATAAAATACAGTTAAGTATTTACCTATCGCTTACTGACTAATGTACTGTACTGTATGTAAATTCACTAATTTATACACATGCAACTAGATATACATTAATACAACTGTTATTTATAACTAATATAGGCTGTTTTAAAGGGCTGAATATGAAAATGATTTTTCTGTCCTTCATTGTTTTTAAACATATCTCTATTTTAATGAACAAATGTATGTAATATTTTTTAATTTTGTTACTATATGCAGGTAAGTACACAATATCAAAACAAATATTATTTTAGTATAATGGTGCCCATTTGTAGGAAAAAACTTTTAGTAGAAAATACAAGTTTAACAGATTTTGTTGGTGTTGAGTCCTTATAATATGACAGAAATTTAGGTATGTTTCAGAAAAGTAGGTAAATATTTATCTTATTTCTAAATTTATAAAAGGGCTAGATATAATATGTAATCAATGTTTTTCTGTATTCTCAAGTGTAAGTTTCTATATTAAAATACAAAATTACATATTTTATTAACATTAACAATAGTAGTTCAGTTTGTCTTATTTAAAAGCTTACTATTCTCAAAACATAGGTACTTTAAAAGAACAAAATACAGTACAATACTAAATAACAGATGATGCCATGATTACACTTTTTTTTAAAACTGGAACAAAATACCTAATTGTTTAATACTACTAAATAATAACACCTATTACAAAAAACATTGGTGTTCAGTCCGCCTTGTGGCGTACAGGCCTCTTTCAGTTATTTAACTTAAATCACGAATGATGTTCATTTAATATACTGTATATGAATACTATAAAAACTGAAAGGTTTTGGTCATGACCCCCTCACAGTGACCAACTGGACTGAGGGGGGGGAGAGGCTATACTAAACTGTTATAGCTATATTTCAAATACATAATATCATGCAACCAAAGCTGTAAAATACACAATTAAAATATATACTTATTAAAAGGAATATTATGTATAATACTGTTGATCTTTGTAGTTTACATTGTTAAGTTTACTATCTCTGTTTCTTTTTATTCTTAATTTGAGTTTTAGAATGTTTTTGGGTTGCTATTTCAGATGTTGCTGTAATATTATTATTGTCACTTTTTGCATCTGTTGATTTATTGTCGAGTATAACAATTTTGTTATATTTTATAATGGCATTATTCCCCTTGCCTCTTTCTTGTAGAAGTTGTTCCTGCAGTTCCTTCCTTTTAGCGAGGATGTTCTTAGGAAAATCTTGTTGAATATAATAGTTGGTGCCACTGAGTAATTTTTTATTTCTTAGAATTTCTATTTTTTTGCTTACAGTTGTGAATGTTACCAGCACTGGCCTTGCAGTATTGTTGTTATATTTACCCAGTCTTTTAACATATTCTATGTCATTATTCACACTATTAATACACATTTTTGAGTTAATTAAGTTTATTATTATTTCTATTAACTGTTGGTAGCTTTTTTCTTCTTCTTTAAGTCCAAAAAATATTAAATTTTTTCTTTTTACAATTCCTTCCAGATGATTCATACATTTTTGTTGTTCTTCCAGTTTTTGCTCTAAAAAAGTACATTTTTCTTCCATAAGTAGCAATTTTTCGTTGATACTAACTATTATCTCATTTGAAATGTCTTTTGCCATCTCTTTGAAATCTTGTTTTTGAATCATCATTTGACATTGCATGTCTTGTAACATTTTCATCACTTCTTCCATAGTTCGCTTGTAGGTACCACTATGCAATCAAGACGAAATAATACAGAAATACTCTGTGAATTAAACTGAACTCCGGTATGCGTTGGCGATTTGTTATTATTGAAGTGTTGAACTGCACTTTGTGAAAAAACTGTGTTTGCTCGATGCGTGACCGTTGTTTGTACGAATTGGCGAATTTTTTGAGGTTATGTTTCACTGCTTCAGTTGTTTATCACTTATATAACAATCTTTAGTAAATAAGTTCAATGTGTATGTGTACAATAATTGAAATCGACAAAAACACGAGCACTTTGTACGTTGTTTAGTTAGTTTTCTATTTTTATTTCGGGGAACGTAACAGAGACTATGTATCTCTACTGTACTGTGTATTATATGATCCTAGAACCCCTCCTTACCTCAAGGAGAAATTCAAATTTCTTGGGGAACATTCAGACCTCAGAACCTGTCGTACCTTGACACTTAAAATGCCATTCCATAAAACAAAGATGTTCCAAAAATCCTTCACCGTACAGGCAACTCTTTTATGGAATGCACTCCCCCTCGAGATACGACAGTCTAAATCTTTGTACATTTTCAAGAATGCGGTCAAAGATCACTATTTGAGTACATAGTTGATGCAAATGATGACTGTTATTTATTCATATTATCTTGTCCTTATTAGTGGACATTATATTATTATATTGTATATATTAGTTTATAGTTTGATGATTATGTATTGAATATCTTTGTTTATTTGTTTAACCTAGTTTATGTATTAGTTTGTAGCTATTTGTATGTATATAGTTTATAAATCTACACCACCTGCAAAATCTAGTTCCTTTGTTTTCCTTTTCTCAAGGTTGCCTGGCAGAGATCGCTGCTAAGCGATAAGGCCGCCTTTTGTGCCTTAAATTAGTTTATTATGTATTTCTGTTTTGTACAATTTCTTGTGTGGTGCAAATAAAGTGTATTTATTATTATTATTATTATTATATTTTGTGCAGGCGAACATCTTCAACGGCAGCTGTCATAGCATCTTCACTGTAGTTTAAAAATGTGTTCTTGTTTCCAGGCATCTTGAAAATAATATTTAAATACCCCGGAATAATAAAAACAACTTGTCAATATTTTATAAATTGTGTTCAAAGTTGACCACATCATGCTTTAGTAATTGACCATGTGGTCCACTAATAAAACCCATCACATTTCATAAATCTGGACAAGTGCTGTAATGTTATGTGTCTAAGTTGATTATGAAAATACATGTATAAAACAATAACAATGTTAAATCAATTGAATCAGTAGTTGACCAACACGGTCAATTTCTGATACTTTCTTAAAAAACCTTTCAGTAGATGACCACCCCAAACAATAACATGTTTGGTTATATTGTTAGAAACTCTTGAACATAAAAGAAAATACTTTTAACAAAATATTATAAATGTAACTCTTACCTAAAGAATTTATTTTTGTGACGTCTATAGCTCCACAAAAACACTCGTTCTCTAGTTAAGTTAATAATATCAAGAAACGTGTAACACAGCGGAACTTGTCAACAACAACTGTCGGCCATTGCTACTCACAATGCGCTTTAGTTCTGAGCTTTCCACAGTTGTTAATAGATGGCAGCAGCTACTTAAATACATATTTTTTTATTAGATACAATAAATACAACGCTAATTATTTAAAATTTCATACAAAACGGTCAACTACTAGTACATGGTCAACTACTAATGCCCATACCTTATCTTCTTAATATATATAAATCTCGTGTCACGATGTTTGTCCGCGATGGACTCCTAAACTACTGAACCGATTATAATAAAATTCGCACACCATGTGCAGTTCGATCCAACTTGAGAGATAGGATAGTTTAAATCTCAAATTATAGTCGCAATTTTAATTTATTAATATAACTAAAACTTTAGCCACAGCAACGCGTGGCCGGGTCAGCTAGTATCTATTTATATATCGTCGGCGTCAGTGCAGGACCTTTTAAATGCATAAAAGTATTTTGTACGGTAGACGATAAAAACTTTCTTAAAAGCGATGCGAACAATTTAATACAACTTTTTTCACATTATTCGTTTATTTATTTTATAGCCATGTTATAAATAAGGATTTGAGTTGCAAAAGCAAATTCAATAATTCACTTACTAGACCAGGGTAGATCCCCTTTAAAATAATAAAAAACGAAAGAAAATTACAGTAGGATGAAACCCATTAGAATAGGAGGGGAATATGATCAAAATGAAAGGAAAAATAAATTACGGTCGATCCGAGTTCGGGAACAGGGGGGAGGGGGGGTTTAAGTGTAAAAAATGGTTTTCCTTGATTTCCGGCAAAACTACAAGTCCTATGGAAAAAAGTTAAATGGCAAAGTTGTAGGTAATAAAAAGATCTACAACTTTTATATTTGCAATTTTTTCACATAACCTCAAAATTTAGGTGAAAAATTCAAAAAACCAAGTTTTTGGTTTTTTATTTATATCTTTTTCAAAAAAAATTTTTTTTCTACGAAATTTAATGAAAACTTACTTTATTAAGTCCCAAATACACTGTAATTTATTTGATTTAAAATATTGATTTTTTTCACCTTATTTTGAATTAATATCGAAAAAGCACCCTAATTTTCAATCGAAAATTCTGACGTCAAAATATCAGCTTTTTTCAAAAAGTTGGTACGTTTTCTGTTCGTTGAAATCTCTGCTTTCCGATGGTGAAAAAAATATACATGTTACTATAGTAAAACTTCTCAGAAAATGCAAAGTAGTAAGACCCAGACCCGCCTAGCCCCTTCCCCACTTCTCTATAAAATACCTTTTGATGGGCTACAATTTTTCGTAGGTCACTCAGGTATTTTTTTTTATCAATGTAACATATAATCTTACGTTTCTCGAGTAATTAAAGTGTTAATTTTAATAAATAGCTCAAAATTGTATATAATACTTAATTAAAAAAAAATTTTTCGAATTCGAGTTTTTTTTGCATTTTCTGAGAAGATTTACTATAGTAACATATATTTTATTTTTTTCACCATCGGAAAGTAGAGATTTCAACTAACAGAAAACATACCAACTTCTTGAAAAAAGCTGTATAATTTTTCATAGGTCACTCAGGTATTTTTTTTTATCAATGTAACATGTAATCTTACGTTTCTCGAGTAACTAAAGTGTACATTTTAATAAATAGCTCAAAATTGTATAATATTTTAAAAAAAAAAAATTCCAATTCGAGTTTGTTTTTGCATTTTCTGAGAAGATTTACTATAGTTACATATATTTTTTTTTTTCACCATAGGAAAGTAGAGATTTCAACGAACAGAAAGCATACCATCTTTTTTAAAAAAGCTGATATTTTGACGTCAGAATTTTCGATTGAAAATTAGGGTGCTTTTTCGATATTAATTCAAAATAAGGTGAAAAAAATCAATATTTTAAATCAAATAAATTACAGTGTATTTGGGACTTAATAAGGTAAGTTTTCACCAAATTTCGTAGAAAAAATTTTTTTTTGAAAAAGATATAAATAAAAAACCAAAAACTTGGTTTTTTGAATTTTTCACCTAAATTTTGAGGTTATGTGAAAAAATTGCAAGTATAAAAGTTGTAGATCTTTTTATTACCTACAACTTTGCCATTTAACTTTTTTTCCATAGGACTTGTAGTTTGCCGGAAATCAAGGAAAACCATTTTTTACACTTAAACCCCCCCTCCCCCCTTGTTCCCGAACTCGGATCGACCGTAATTTATTTTTCCTTTCATTTTGATCATATTCCCCTCTTTTTCTAATGGGTTTCATCCTACTGTAATTTTTTTTTGTTTCAAAAATTATTGACATTGGTCTATACATGGAAATGCAGTAACTAAATTGATAGAATTTATGTAGATACAAGGTAATGTGTTACTCATAGAAATAAAACAATATTTTTTTAAGTAATTTTATTATTAATGAAAGAATAAAATCACAGTTAAATTCAATCTAATTTAAGTAACTTTTTTAATTACGATGGGGTAGAGACTCGTCATATGGCCAACAATCCCTCAGGATCACATTTTTAATCTCTTGTAAATCTTTAAACTTCCTCTCAGTAACTGACAAAGGAGCAGAATGTAATTTTGGAAATTCAGCGTGAGCAAGGTCTATATTTTTTGGTCTTTGTGGTAACAGACGGTATTCTTCATCGAATTGCAGTTTGTAAGATATGCCCTTACTGGTGTATTTTTTTTTATTCTCTATTGCGGTTTGTTTATTTCCTTCTGGAACAGGCACTAATTCTGTTAAATTGTGAGTTGATATCTCTTCTAATGTATCAAAACTATCGCCAATCAATTCTGGTAACACAAAAGGTTCTTCATTAACGTGTACTTCAGTTAAAATAACATTGTTATTATCATTATTTATCACAGGCAACAACTCATCAAATGGCTGAATGTCGGACAAAAATTCTTCAACAGGAGACAAAGTATTCTGCTTATAAGTTTTACAAGTAATTGACGTATTACTCTCATTCATGGTATTTTCTTTTAATAACACCTTTCTCTGTTGGTGACAGTTTTGGTTAATTTGTGAATCACATTGAAGAGCCATCAGTAGAATCTTTTTATTTCTTTTATTTTTCGAAGTCAACATCGTGTTCGTGACTGTGGACGAAAGAAATGATCTTGTATTAGTAAAAGTATTAAATCAGTGTATTAACTTCGTTGTTGCTGTTCATTCATAAATAAGATTCGTTCCTAGATATAATGAGTAACTGAAACAAAACCAATTTAGGTATAACAACCGAAAAGCAAAAAAGTAAGAACAACTTGAATATATATATTTGAATTTTTTCATGACCCAGTGGTGTTATTAAATCTGCATGATTGACTTTTATTATGTCTTTAGGTGTTGGCCATCTCCAACCCCCATCCATGCATTTGTTCATAGCCGCAATTACATAGTACGGGTATGAAGCAGACACTACCTTACCCGGAAACAAAGACCCTTCGTTTCTAAAGACGACTAGAGTTCCTGGCAAGACAGGCAGTTCAGTAGTGTTTACACCTTCCTTATGAATCATCTCCAAAATTCCGTCCATAACAACAAAGTCTTCCACTATAACGTTGTCACTATTGTCCGTTGTTTCTATCCTAACTTCTGGCGTCACTTCATGCTCTATTTGTTCCAAGTCATAAGTTCTCGTGGCGTCGTTCATCTCCATCTCACTGCTTCGGTTCTCGTTAGTTTCTTTAGATGCTGATTGTCGTACGCTGTAGTTATCTTCTTCTTCGTTTTCTTTTTCCTGGATCTTCGATTTTTTTTTAATTTTTGGAGCCTCGAGGACGACCTCTTTTCACAGCATTCTTAGGTTCAGCGCTATTGTTTGTTTCTTTTTTATTTTTGTTACCTTGAGCTTTGTTCTTATAGTATAATTCCACTTCTTCCAGCGATACACTCTTACCAGCGCTAATCGGCATTTAAAACTTCCTTTGGGATTTGATGCCTAGATCAGTGTTACGTAATTCCGTCAAATAGCCGATGAAACTATCTCCTAGAGCTTTTTTAACACTTTCGGTGTTAACTTCAGATCTGGCGTACTCACCTAGCCGACTCAATGCCTCTTGTCGATTTAGCGGGTGTATGCCAGCAGCCTTAAAACCTGCCATTATATTGGCTGACGACTGCTCGGCACCCAATTCTAGAGCTTTTTTTACAAGTGCCGTAAAACAGTTTTTAGGAAGAGCAATAGCTTTTTTCCTCTCGCCGTTTCTCTCCAACTAAGAAGAACTTTCCTCCAATTCGATTTCAAAGCGCTGAAGTAGCCCACATCGAGTGGCTGTAATATGTGGGTTGAGTTTGGTACTAGGCAGATGAATTTGATGTTGTTTTCCGCACACAGCTTTAAGGTGTTCACAGAAATGTGACAGCTCAAGTTATCACAGAGAAGAACTTTTTTCCTTTCTTTCTTTAATGCTATTGGAAGAAAGTGTGTTTTAAACCAGTCATCAAAACTCTAGGTCTATCCAACCACTCTTGGTAAAGTCATCCGCGAGCCAGGTGGAGCTCCGATTAGCCAATCGGACCAAGTTTTTTTGGCTTTGAAGATGAAGTAGGGAGGAATCATCTCCCCGGCGGCACTCCCACAGAAGACTGCTGTGTAACATGATTTTGTTGAGTTACGAATAACTTCTGGATTTCGACATTTTCGACGAAAGATCATTTTTTTCTTTTTAGGGTCATCGTGAAAGCCGCTTTCATCAAAATTGAAGATGTTCTCCGCGGGCACACCATTTAATTCAATTTCAAGATTATCAAAGAACTCGTTGATTATCTCTTCATTTACCTAGGCCCTGCTTCGACTTATGTTTTTACCATTTGTAAGTTTTATATCAGGGTGTCTGCTAAGAAATAGCTCACCCCATTCCCATCCAGGACGATTATCTTTAAATACTTTTACGGTTTTTTTGATGGAGTTCAAGTATCGTTGTATAATAAGTGTGATGTCATCAATTCCTACAGGCATTCCATTATCGGCCAATGCCTTGACATGTTCTTTAATTATGTTTTCCTCGAGTTCATTTAATGCTGTGGACCGCCCAACTTTGTTTTTATGTTCGTTTTTGATTTCGTTTTTGAGTGTGTTGATTGGTATTTTAAAATGTTTGCTTGCAGCATAAGCGCTTAACTCTCCTAGACTTAACCTTCTCTATACATTTTTCTAGTAATTCTAGTGTGTAATTGGATTTTGTTCCATACTTGCGGGTACCCGGCGTTGGAACCTTCTTCTTTCTGCCCATGGTTGATCGGCAATGACCTACAGACAAATTATACATACTAAATTTTAATTACATAATAATTCCTTTCACATTATAAAACAACTAGTAGGGTGCGTGGGTGCGCGGGCCACATGTGGCCCGCGGGCTGTCTTCCCGCCTATAATAGTATCACAATCCTCAGTCATCATCCCTTCTCATATTTTTTCTATATGAATCAATACTCGCTATAATACATTTTGTATGTAAAAATTAAATTCCGCCATTTTGAATTTTTTTTCTACCCGTCGAATAGACCTTCGAGTCCTGATCACTTCTTGTCAAGAAACCATTCTTCCATCTTTTATACTTTCCGAGATATCGGCGAAATTCGTATGGCGGCCATTTTGAAATTTTTTTCAGCTCACTGCCAATCGGATGACGTTTCGAATGACATTTGGTCGAGCACCCCCCACCTATCTGCAATATCCCTGCCTGTGCTCTTCACCTGTCTCCGAAATCCTCACTCATCAGCTGTCTCCATATTTTTCCTCCGAATGATTTTTTTTCTTTTATACGACACCATCCTTGAAAAAAAATTTTTTCATACACAATTGTTCAGGAGAGGTGATCAATCAGTCAGTGAGTGAGTGAATCATAATAATTCCTTTCAGATTATAAAACAATGTCTATGTTCCTATCACAAGGAGAATGTCAGCTGATTGAGATAACAGGAAACGAGTCCTTAAGCCTCTATAAACACAAGAAAACTGTGTCAAAGTTACCCAGCAGAAAATTCAGTCATCTTATAATTATCAGGGTAACTTTGACACCGTCAAAGTTACACAGAAAATGCTTAGAAAATAACAATTCTCAATTTAGAGCTAATATCGGAAAAACTAAGAGTAAGATAATATATATTTTTTTGCAAATTTGGAAATATATTTATCAATTACCACAATAAGCATCATTCATACCTTTTTTACAGCCTTTTTGAACCACAATCACAAAAGTTATTCACCGGTCGGGAACACAAAATACGCGCGCAAACTTTGAAAAAACTTTTTGTCAAGTTTGTTTGACAAATCACTTTCTTTTTTCAAAGGTGTGTTTACGAAGTGAGTTACTATCACAAATCAAAAATATCCATGGATAAAAAAAAGCTGGTTTTCACAGAATAAAAATAAAAATACTTGAGGCTCCTTATGTCAATGTTGCCCTAATCAATCAAATTTACCCAAATTGACTGTACTAAATCAAATAAGTAATTATTTGCATGAACTATATTGGATTTCAACTTTTTCAATCAAACAATGACTTCATTTTTGTAATTGCATAGGTACTGTTATTTCTCGTTTTTATTGACCGCTAAAAAGTGTAAGCTTGTTATAAAGCTGTCTTTTAGTTTTCTTGACATTTGTCTTTCGAACTAAATATTTGACGGAGATTTGACGGGTGAGATTTGACGCGTATATCAACATATTTTTGAATCACAGCTCTAAGCAAATGCAGCCGATGATTGCTGCAAGGTTCTTGTTCGAATAAATGAGCATGTAGAACCTTAAATATATCTGTTCCAATGAACAACTTCAGCGTTTTAGTAACCATGCTTCGAGGATCACGATCAGCTCCGTTTTTCGATTCTATATTACTTTTCACGATTTTTTCAGCTGAATTACATAAATAAATCACGTCCTCAGATGGATATTAAGACCTCCCCTATCTTTAAATAATATGAAGGAATTATAATGAGAAGGTGCGTTTGCTACTAAAGCCGACAAACAGTCAATGCATTTATGTTTCTATTTTAGATAGTAAATATCTTGTTAAATACCTATCCAGCAATATAAGAGATGACATGCTGTGAAAGAAAAGAATGATCAAGCGCTGGTAAATTTAAATCATCATCCTCAAAATTACTCTTAAATTGTTCGTCAACCATAGCATCATCCTCTTGTGACCTGTGTCCTTTAGTTGTTAGGTTGATGTGATCAGCGGATGAAGAACAGGTTAGTAAAGTAATTTTTTCCAGGGACACACAGTTTCCGGAAAAGTTTTCTTTAAGTTCCATGCACCTAAAGCTTCTTGTAGATAGCTCTGAACTGAGAGGCCAACGGATTGTTATTAAAGCCACCGTGGGATCCTATCACTGAAAAAAGTATTTCCAGATGATCTTGGCTTATTTTGTACATAGCCAAGAAAATAATTTTTTTTTCTTGCTTGACTAGCCTATTGTACAACTCTTTCATGCTCTCAATGCACACACAAAGTCCAAGAAATCCAATTTTGTTTAGTGAATGTACAATCTGTTCATTGTCATTTGGAAACACTAATGTTTGTAGGTATGTTTTGGCATTTTCCAGAAACGTTATATATTTTGTCTCATTTTTCTCATTAATAGGAGCTTTAAAGTCAATTCCGGGAAACTTCCGTGAATTGAGGATATCAAACAGATTGTTTACCACATGAGTGAAATTTACCGTTGCGGCGGAGTTGGCAAAATTTAACAAATGCAGCTTTTGATCACAAAATTCAATCGCTTTTGCCACACTAGCGCTTAATTTACACTGCTAGTTTTACCTTCATGACTTAATTCTTAAAATCAATATGCCTTTCTGTTAATTTATAAGCGAGGTGAAACTTTTCATTTTATTGCAAAGTGTTAAGCTCAACAAAATATTGCCATTTAATAAGACCTCCATTGTTATCTTGAAAAACCTTTTTACTTTCTAATGTATTTCTGACGAGTTTGACCATATTGCATGGATCAAGAAACACATAAATAGGCTGTTCCGTCTCAGGGTGCGGGAAATATGTTTTCAACTGTCTTAGATCGAATGAACAGCCGAGTTCGCGAGCCATAGCCATGTTTGCCGGACAACCATCGAATGTCATCTATACAACTTCTATGCCGACCTCGTGGCAATTAGAAAGGCACATTCGAACTAAATTTGCCCTTTGCTCTCCTGTAACGCCATCCACCAAAAAATATCCCACGGGCATTTTCCGTTGTCCGTTTACCGCAACTAAAAGAAATACCAGGGCTTGTGTACACAATACGGCTGTATCTCCGGGCACGTCGATTCCTGCTCCAAAGTCCACATAACCTTGCACTTTGTTGCCATCAAACTCTTTGAGTTTACGAATGGACATTTCATCAGTTACTCGGTTACATTAAATTTTATTTTCGGTCGCCGTTACCTTTTCACGAAGAGCATTGAATGCTTCGGTAGTGAAACCTGGAGTTGCATCGAGGCATTGGTACCATTTCGGATTGTACTCGGGTGTGGCAGACATGTGTTAAATGTACTCCTTATGTAAGAGTAGGCCTTCGGAGAATAAAAATGGAGTGTTAGCGCAAATGTGCGGAGCTCCGGTGAATATTCCTTGCCTTTACTAATCATTCTCTTAATGAGAGCTCCTGCTGAAACTCCGCACGATTCTAGAAGGTCAACTTGCTCTTGAGTAAGTCTTCTTCTTCTTTAGGAGCCTTCATTCATCCATTGTTGGATATAGGCCTCCTCATAAGCACGCCATTTTTTGCGGTGTTGGGCTATTCTCGTCCATGATTTTCCCAAAAGTTTGGCAATATCGTCGGACCAGCAAGTTGGCTGCCTGCCGACGTTTCTGCGACCGGTGCGTGGTCTCCATTCAAGTAGCAAGCGGGTCCATCGTTCATCTGCAGTCCTACATACATGCCCCGCCCATTTCCACTTGGACTGGGACACCCTCAAAACAATATCAGTAACTGCAGTTCTTTTTCGGATTACTGTGTTTGGCACACGGTCAATGAGCGAAATACCAAGCATTGCCCGCTCCATCGCCCGCTGCGCTACTTGCAGTTTAGACTTTATTTGCTTTGTTAGTGTCCAAGTTTCCGAACCGTAGGTAAGTACTTGCGACAAATTTTCAAATTTTTTTTCCAAACGCCGGCGTGTTGCGTAGAGCGCATTGCATCGCAATCGGCGACGTTTATCTACGTTTTTCAATCGAATAATTTCTTTTTTCAATTTCCGTTTTGTCCGTAGTTTTACCCGATGAATAGTTGAGCTATTAATTTATTCGTTATAAAGCTTCGTCGACGTATTTGTATGTTACATGTACGAGATAAGTCAGGCCAGGCGTTTGGGCGGCTCTTCAACTCCAGGGCTTGTAATATCAGTCCGGGATTTTACAACCCAGACAATTAAAGAACTGTATTCAAGAGGGAAAAATGGCTACTACTTATACTTTTATTATCCCAACGTTGAAAAAAGATGTAAAGTGAGTTCCCGTTTCTATAATGTCTTAGTTATCTTTTAATAAATCAAACACATTTTATTTATCAAAAATTACCATTTACTAATTTTATAACCACTAACGAACGTAGCATAGCTTTATTTGTTACATACTCAAAAAGATGTCCTAAATAGGCAAAAACCTGTTTTTTATTGGCCGGCAATTTTGATTTTGGGCTCAACTTTGTATTTGTATGAAACATATGTATTTTATTGACTTTTATATCTAAAATATCAACACCAAAAAATAACTTACGATGTTATCAGCGATGATATTCATGTTTAGTTCAGGTTTGGACTGCTGTGGAGTAGCTGAATTTGTGGTATCATCTTCAGTGTCAGTATGATTAACCATTTCTTGAAGGACGTATTCGGCTGTCTCGTAGCTTGGTAGCTCTCTTCTTTTAACGTCACATTTTATTCGTTTCCAGTCATGTTCTGGTATTGATGTCCCAATTTTCAAGTACTTAGTTATGTTTTTTCTCGGATATTTTAGAATATTGTTATCTTCCCATGTTGATGGTACTGCTAACAATCTATGTTTGTTGTATTCCCAAGTCTGGACTATTTTATAAGACATTCTGAAATTAATAAAAAAAAATCTTGTATTACTTGAATATACAGGTGTAGTGTGTGTGTGTGCTAGTTACAATAAATAAACCCGAAAAGTAAAAAAATATTTTAATGCAGGAATCTTTCTTAAATCTTAAATCAGTCAAGTGCGAGTCGGACTCACGCGCCGAAGGTTAATAATTCTGTACTAACTTTAGTATTTATTTATTTAAAACATAAATTATTTTGCAAAAATGTAGGTTATTCTGAATCATACCTAAACTATAGTAGTTTTAGGAAGAAGTAGGTTATTTTTATCTTCATACAAGCGCGCCGCGATTCTTTTACATGTGAGCGCGCTGTTACGCACGCACACAGAGATAAAATGCTTAGAATGAAGCAGCGAGCCGCGAGCCCGGCCGCCGGCCCGCTCGCCCCCCGCGCTCTTATTGCTTCAAGTTAGTAGGTATTAAATAAGTAAAAAGATTTTTGAGCGTTTTAATTACATTAAAATACCCAGAAATGCAAACTGCAGTGTCTTCGGTTGCTTGAATATCAGTTTTTGTAATTTACAGATGGAATTTTTTGCTACAGGTTGTAGTGTTATACACTACTTATTTCCTTATCAAAGGTTTTCTTGTCGAAATTAATCCCAATTCGCCTTAAGGTAGTCATAAACATAAAGTGAACGCGTCGCTAGAAAACTAAATTGAACGCCGAGTCTATTGCTAGCAAATAGCACTAACTTCACAGCAGAGCGAATGGGGTTAAAAAAGAGTGAACAAGCCCGCCGAAAGTGGAGTCGCTCCTGGACCGTCACGCCTTCTGCGTGCGTGCCTGCCCTCTCTCCCGGTTTGCACGATTTAAAATGTGAAACCGCTTCTCGGCCCCAGATTTTCGTCTGGAGGACCTCAACCTCGCTGACCGCTTCGCGGTTCCCTAAAAAATGTCCCGTGGACCTTCCCGCGCGACACAACAACTGACCGGGGGGATGACGTGGTAATGGCGGACGAACCGCCCCGCGACCCCCTTGTAAAAACGTAGCGTCATGGTTGTCGATCAGAAGCTTTTGGAATCTTTATTATCGATGTAACTAGTTAAGACGACCAGTGAATGCGTAAAAGTGCCGTGACCGCCCTAAGCAAAGTGAGTGCCTCCAAGTGCAATCGAATGCCACGTGCTGACGTGGACCCGTCCGTGCTCGTCGTTCCTCCTGCGGGTGACCGCAGGCCCTGACACCACGCCTGCACAGCGACGCGACGTCAGCGCGCCTCCAGCCAGTTTGCCGACCACCTGCAGCGGTCCGCGCTCGTGGGCGCGGACGCACCACGCCGCGCCGCCCCCTCAGCGCGAGTTCCTCGACGGATGGACCATCATCTCGGGTACCCTCTTAACAAGGACAGTAAACTTTCGAACTATTACTTATCGCATTTTACGGCAGCGTCACGAAGTGTCGATTAGCGGCGTCGATTTAGCCGCATGTACTTAGTCTTAATTTTAGATCACTAACTAACCCTTCTAATCATCGGAATGAATTTGTATTAATTGCACTTAATTTCTAAATTTATTATATCATGACCTCTAAATTCATTTGTTATTTTAATTTTGCGCCTGACAACCCTTAGTCTTAACTACAGCGAAGGCTAGATTTACAGGACGGCCTTTGGTCTCCAAAAGTCGAGTTCTCACGCCGACAGCTACCACGCGGCATCTTCTTTTCAGCTACCTAACTGTGGCAAGATGGCGGCCTAGCCGTGTCTCGCAGCACCTGACAGCAACGCCTACATCACCCCAAATCGTTACAATATGGGTCCCTGTTCGGGCGCCATATTGTAACGGTGAGTCATTTTCAAATTTATTGGACCGTCACCAAACTGTTGTTACAGAATTGTTGTAACAAAATTGTTTTAAATGCAACCAAAGTAACCAAATTGTAATTCTAAAGCTTGGTGTACAATATTCGTTCGACACCGAAACAATACTCAATTCTCAATTTTTCTTTGCTTATTTGATAGACTTATCATGTCTTACTGACAAGTTATTTAGATAAGTACTTACCTGCTAATTAAGTTTAGAATAATGATGTTAAAGAAATCACAAAAAAAGAATTAATTTGAATCAACATTTTTATTACGAAAAAATAAAACTAAAAGTAAAATTAAAATACACGACTGCCCTGTGTAATAAAACGAACTACTAATTGAAGATAACATTCTGTTTATCAAAATCCTAAACAAAAAAAAATACTAAACCTTAACCAATAATTTTGAACTTTTAGGAAGTCGAAACTTGACGTACAAAAACAAATGATTATTATTTTTCTTAAGTAAAATAAACTTCATCTTCATTGTTCTTTAAAACACATTCGATTGGGTTTTCGTTAATTTGTAGCAATTCTACTGTTTTTACGATAGAAAGATGCGGAAGAGTGTCTTGATCTTTACGTTTCAGTGTAATAAATTTCAGAATATTGTTTCTTTGAACAGTTTTATAAAAACTAACTGTATACATATTGGTGTCACGGTGTACCGTAAGAATGACACCCACAAAGTATTTCCAGGACTTCTTCAAAAAATATCGAACCAGAACAGTTGACCCTGAACAAAAATCTTTGTTTTCACTGTTTGCTTTACTAGACTCTTGCGATCTTATTATTTCAACTCTATGATTAACCTTCGTATTTTCCTTGTGTTCAATATTTTTCATCTCTTCCATAGGTTGATCATCTTCTTCCTCTTGTTTATCTTTTGCTAAAAGTTGTTGTTCTTTATGTGATTTTACTTCGTTTTCATGTTCTATTTCTTTAAGTATTGCAGTGTATTCCTGCTACTTCGTGTCTATGTCCTTCCCTGGTATATCTGGATCAGAATCGTCAGATAGTATTTCAGTGTCACTATATAAACTCATAATATTGCTATCGATGGGTGTTGAAAAACCACTTAGACTACCCGAGCTTAAACTTTTGAATCGTTTGAATTTTACATTTTCTTTGTCATTGTCAGTGTCAGCTGACTTTTAGGCATTCTCTGTTTTAAACTTTGGTTTTGGTCCTGCCCTGTGAAAATATCATAACTGATATTCCTTTAGAACTAGAGGTAACATTTGTCTGAATGGCTCATTTTGAGGCTGAAATCTGACTGAATATCTAATGTGACCTTTATATTATCTTTTTTTGCTTGCGTTTCATCATTGTTTAATTTCGTGTCTTTAGTTTTTTCATTATTTTCTTTTTTGTTTGATGTTTCTTCATCATTTGTTTTTGTTTTTGGTGTTTTTTCATTACAGTCCTGTGTTTCTTTTGGTTTCTTTTGGTTTGGTTTGGTTTATTTTGGTCTTTGTTTAGTGTTTTTTTCAGTTTTACTATTTTTATTTTGTACTTCTTTGCATATGGTCTCATCGTCTTTCTTATTTGTGATTGTTTGAAAATTTATCGATCTTGAAGGTAAAAGAATGTGCTGTTTAATTTCATCCCCACATGAACATATTGCAGTTCCTTCACAAAACCTTGTTTGGTAAAACCTTGTTTTATAAAATAAGTTTCTTGATCCAGCGATAAATTCTACTTGAACAACAGAGTTTAAATTAAATTGTTTTAATGGTTCATTAAGAAGTGCCGCTCTCTTTTTTTTGGCCATTCATATCTGCAATTGATTTCAATTGCTTTATGTTTCTCCTTGATTGCATGACTGTATCTTTAAAATCCTGAAAATCATATTTATTCTTTTGTCTCCTCATTTTGACCTTTATATTACCATGTACAGCATCCGCAGACATGTGAGTATGGCTTTTCGTTAAATAACTAATCGTTATTGATTTAAGATCATTTAAGGAGTTGTTGTTTACTATCATAATCATTGCTGTGTAAAGGGTCCAATTTTTATTTTGGGCTGTACAATTATCAGTCTATATATATATAGGTACTCCATATCCCCATTAGCCTCCATGAAAGCAAATAGCGCGTTCACAATAATATCACTTGCCTCTCGTCCAGCTTGAGCTTCATGCCAAAGAACACATGTGGCTAAATCGCTAGACTTCTTTTCAATTGGAGCAAATGTTAAATTAAAAGTCACCAAACGACTCATGAAAAACGCATCTTTAATATCAGGCATCTCTGGTAAAATAATCGCTTTCTGCAAATCCATTGATACATATTTAACTCTGTTCGAGTTTTTACATTGTCCATCCAATCTGTATTTTTGTTAATCCAACTCATATTTCGTTCTTATTTCTTCAGGCATCGAGTTAGCATCTCCGTACTTCTTCAGATATTCTTCATACATTGAGCATTCATACACACCTATCGCCTTTCGGCATGTGAAATGATATTTTTAGTTCTTTTATTTTTTGTCTATATACCACACCACATATTTTGTCTATATGCCACACTTAAAATTCGGATTTTCTTTGCTTAAAATCTTTGTACATTTGCTGTAATGTTAAATTTCTTGGCAAATATTTAGTAAATGGCGCATTGCGGCGATAATGACTGACAGTGGGCTGAAAAGTCATGATATGTTCAGTCTGCCATCAATTTTTCTTCTATTGCCACCCCTATTTTCTTTGCAAGCAGATGCATTTAATATTCCTCTTTTAATAGCTTTACTTAGCTCTGTTGTCACTCCATCAGTTTTATATCGAAGAGTTCAAAAAGTTACGACATATACGAGGGCGGCACTGAAAATTTCGGGAATCAAGGAAGTGACACAACATTACTATTAAAATGTATTTATTGCTTTTCGAAGTATTCTCCGCGAAATTGACACATTTTTCCATACGGTGGAACCAATCATTGAAGCAACCATTCCATTCGGAAGTTGGGGTCTCCAAAATGGGCGTTTTGTAGGCGTCCACAGCTTCTTCAGGTGATGAAAATCTCTGACCACGCAATTTATTCTTTATTTTAGGGAAAGTATAGAAATCATTAGGGCTTAGGTCGGGGCTGTACGGCGGATGGTCTAATAATTCTATGATTTCTTGCTCTAAAAACTCTTTTGTTCTGTGCGCGGTGTAAGAACTCGCATTGTCGTAATGGAGGATAATGCGGCGGTTGCAGTTTTCTTTAGTTCAGAAACGACCTTTGGCAAACAAATCTTAGCATACCATTCTGCATTAACCGTTCTTTGTCCCTCAAGAGGAATAGTCGCAACATGGCCGGTTTTGGATACAAACGTGGCCACCATTTTTTTTGCAACACTCCGTGAACGAACAATTGTTGTTGGCTTTAAATCATTTTCGAACACCCAAACTCGTGACTGGTTTTTAGTTTCGGGTTCGTACGCGTATATCCAGGATTCATCACCTGATACGATGTTGTATACAGCATTTGAGGATCCTGCGTGGAATCTTTCGAGAGTTCTGACGCACCAAGTAACGCGAGCCGCTTTTTGCTCTTCACAGAGCAAATGCGGTATCCATTGGGAAAACAACTTTTTTACACCTAATTGTTCATGCAAGATTACTTGTATTTAACTCATGCCAATGTCTAAATTTCCCTGAATTTCGCGGTATGTCACATGTCGATCTTCCTCAATCAGCTTACGCACAGCATCAACGTTTTCTTGGGGACTGCAGTTTTTGGATGACCTTGACGGGGATCATCACTGAGCTTGACACGTCCACGTTGAAATTCAGCAAACTAGCGATAAATTGTGGTTTTGGATGGGGCTTCATCACCAAATGCAGAAATCATCCGGTCAACACTCTATTTTTGTGTTAAACCACTTCGAAAGTCATAATAAATCATCGCTCTAGAATTTTCTCGAGTCAATTCCATTTTCTCAACGACTAAACAAGTTTGACAAGACCGAGAATCTTTTTTTAAATAAATAAACGGTATTCGATTTATAAAACCAAGGAGTTTTAAATTAAAAAGATTTTAATATGACAGGAACAGTGGAAATATTCCATTCCCGATACTTTTAGTGACAGTCCACACGGCGCGTTGCGTTGCGTTGCGTCTTCGCAACGCAAATATTTTGACGCATAGCCGGCCACACGGGCGCAACGCAACGCAACGCGCCGTGTGGACCTAGTGCAGCCTATGTAGTCCGTCAAGAAAGTCATGAAATTAATGTTTTGAGAACTACAAATTTAGCCTATACTAGCAACACTAATTTATTGTACTCTAATTGTGTGTTATAGCTCTGTGTTTGTTATTGTTTAGTGTTTTTTTGTATCGATTGAGATTTTTTATGATAAAAAGACTGTTTTTAGCTTAAATACTAATATGAATCGAAAACCATATAAGAGCGGTGCGAGATTAATTATATTTAATGTATTTAAAGGGTGCATGGCCGAATTTCGAGCTAAAAAGTTGCTTACCAATTTGGACGATGTTTACGGTCGAACAGCAAAGTTAACTTGTACGTACATAATATTTTGTATATAAGCACAATAAAGGAACTAATTTCTCTTGACAATTATTGGTTTTAAGCATTATTTATCAGTTTTTCAATCGTATTGAGGTTATGAAATGTACCTATTATATGTATTTATACTACACCTTCAGTAGTTTTGATACTATTATAGTTAACTTCAAGAAAACGAGAAATGTCTCAATTTGATGCGTTTTTTAGAATTTTTATTTAAATGAATAGGTATAGTGATTGTCATTAATTGTTAAAATGCTCTTCTCAATTTTAGGTGTTTCCCAAAGCACAATTCGGCGCATTGTGGACGAAGGGATGAGGAATCAAGGAAATTTTGGTACTCCTGGAAAACACAAGAAAGGCCGACCTAAAAAAGAAATAGATGACTTCGATATATGTGCCATTCGCCAAAAAGTACATTTGTTCTATACAGTACAGAAAGAAGTCCCTACACTACGAAAACTGTTGGAAGTGTTAAAGAACGATATAAACTTTGAAGGCAGTCACGAGCTTCTCAGAAAAATTTTGATTTCTATTGGTTTTAAATATAAAAAATGTCTATCAGACAAACTGGCCCTCACTGAAAGAACAAATATTGCTTCAAAATGCGAGTTTTATTAAAAGCAAATAATTTAAAATAGGAAACTACCTAAAGAGCTTCAAAAAAACATATTTATTACATGAGATGGATGAGAGCTACATACATGAATCTTATAAAGTCACAAAGTGTTGGCAAGCTCTTAATATTCCTGGGATCCAGCAAGATGTTTCTAAAGGAAAGAGGTGGATAATTGTGCACGCTGGAAGTGAAAAAGGGTTTGTACCCAATGCACTTTTACTATTTTCTGGTAAAAACAAGCAGGAAGATTATCATTCTGAGATGAATGCTCAAAATTTCACCAAATGGGTAACCGAAAAGTTAGTGCCCAATCTAACTGAGTCTTCAATAATTGTGATGGATAATGCACCATATCACTCCATTATAACAAACAAGGTACCTATTTTATAATGTCAATATTTTTTTATACTTTTTTCTTGAGTTAACTCACTGACACTTATTTACTGGTTTTTTTTCCTTAAGCTGCTACGTCTTCGTCAAAAGTTGATGAAATCAAAATGTGGCTACTGGAGAATAATATGCCATTTGATGAAACACTGCGGAAACCATCTTTATTGATGATAGTGAAAAAACATAAACCTGAACCAGTGTATTACATTGATGAACTTTTAGGGGAACATGGACATACAGTGGTTAGGTTACCACCGTACCACTGTGATCTAAATCCAATAGAGTTAATTTGGGCAATTGTAAAAAAGAGAATTGCTCAAAAGAATGTAATTGGTGGTCAAAATGTTGTAAAGTTAGCAGAAGAAGCATTCGAGTCGATTACTCCTCAGGAATGGCAAAATTGTAGTGACCATGTCATCAAAATTGAAAATGATTACTTTGCCCGTGGACAAACACGACGTGGACGTACGTGGACGTGTACATTATACGATGACATGGACAGGCTCATTATCACGGTAGGAGAAAATAGTTCAAGTGAGTCGGACGAAGACGATAGTGACCAAGGACCAGGAGTTTCAGGGAATTTTTCGGGAGTAGAATACCTCAACTCAGATGATTCTGATTAATACAATTTTATTAAAATTGAGATTTTCGTTTTAATTTTTGTAATTCTACTTACACACTTACAAAGAGAAATAAGTATATAAATGCAAATTCTCTTCTATGTCCCTGGTGTAAATATTATAGGGATCATAATAATAATATATTATTCTAAAAAACCCGTAAAGTATCAATTATTTCAGTTGAAGTATACGGGTCTACGGGGATACCATGTAGAAGATGGTGGCGCCCTCCTTTTATTTCATGACTATCTTGACGTATATTAATTGGTTGTCTTTAGGGGAGACTGGGTACGATATAAACGTGTTATGGTTGAAACAGCTTAAATTTATCGAAAACCATTGTACATACCAGCGCGACACTTCGTTCGATACTGCGTCGGCACGAATCTTTGGTCAGCCGTCAGTCATCAGTGGCTCGCGGGCAGCAAGCGAAAGCGGTCGTGTGCAGGAGGTGTTCAAGAATTTTAAGCATCCAAAAGTAAGAATTTACCATTTTGTATTTTCGTTTTATCATGATAGTTCCTGTAATTTGATATTTTTTCTTATTTCATGGCTTCGTATGGTTAAATTGAGCTTGTGTTCATTGATTTTGCGAAATGCTAACGTCGTATTTTAGGCTAACTTTTAATCTTGAAATAAAAATAGGAAATGGGTACGTTTGTAACAATGTACGTGTGGACAATTGAAACGTTTCAATCGTCCCGGTGTTTCAACCATCCCTTGATTTCATTAGTAGTAATTTGTTCAACGAGGGGAGAAAATGACCGATTACTTATGAGGGTGTAGTTTGAGTATTTGATACCTGAGTTGGGAACCGAATTTTCTCCTGAGTGCTTTAAATGTCATATCTGGGAGACCGAGCTTTGCTCGGTAATCGGTTTTTTGTTTTTTGGTAAACATGTAAATATGATACTTCTATTCCCGCAATTTTACTGTCGCAAGCCTACGATGTGTTATTAACTTACAAACTGCGAAACACCCAATAAAAATTTCGCAAGCAGCCCTTTACTGTGAGCCTTTAAAAAATAGTAATACTATTAGCCAATGGACGGCAGCAGAAGTCATTTTTTTTGGTTTTCATTTCACGACATTTTCTAAGAATGCATTCGATAAGAAGATCGATTTATCACCTGATGCTTATAACGTACCTACCTACATTGCAAGAAGTACATTTTCTCGTTTTGAACACAAGCAAAGAATTAAGCGTAGCTATACCTACTCATAGTAGAAATAGTCATATGGCTAACTATTGTAGTGTAAAACCAAGTTAGCAGCTTTTTAAAGACATTTTCCGTAACTCACCACGATATTAAGCAAATCATAAGATTTAACCAAACTTACACTTACCACGATGTTAACCAAATCCTTTTACAATACCTGCTTTTTTCTTTTCCAGTGCCTAGAAAAAGAAAGCATGTCACCGAAAGAAGTACAAAAAGTATGTTATTACAGTAGAAACTCGATTAACCGGACTAATTATTGTCGTTAGGCATTCGGATAATCGAAAATCCGGATAATCGAATGTACCAAGAAAAGCGGGTTTTGTGCATACATAATATGTTGTACATACGATGTTATGTATTTATTTAAACAACTAATACATAACAATGAAAATCAATGTTTATTAAAAAATTATTAGGAGATACATCTTCTTAGATTACATACATACATGTACGTACATACTAAAATACTGTAGTCTTAATCATAAAATAAAATATTTTGGTACGAATGTGCGTACGTATAATTTGCTTACAATGTGTACATATTTGGTAATTTTTATTTGCTAATAATGAAGAAAAAAATAAGGTTTAAAATATTTGGTAATTGTCATTTGACCTAAGCCACTTTTTCTCTTTATTGCTGCTATATCACGAATTCGTTTCAGCTGTAGTAAACTTCCAGTATCACTCTCAGTTTGTTTTTCAAACCACTTGAGAACTGTTTCCAGGGCATGAAGTGCTTCATCATGAGATGGTCCAGCATCATTTTCTACATCTAGATTTTCTTCTGTTTCATCTTCTTGCATTTCCTGCTGTTCATTTCTCTGCAATATGTTTTCTACGATTTTGTCATCCGACATAATTTGAAAGCCTTGATCATTACTGTCACAAGTGACCCACTCTTTCATATCACCATCATCACAATCCTTGCATATTTGTATCTTTAACATTAAGTCATTAATCTCCTCCAAAATAGAATCATCCGAATTGGTTATTGAATTTTCATTCTCACGATTAAGTACTCTGTTCCAAGCTTTGTTCAGTCTTCCTTTCAATCAAATCCCACGCATTTACAACCATGTAACAACACTCCTTTAAATTCACCCTTAAAAATGATAATACGACTTCTACATTATCTTCATCAACAGATAACAATCTACGTAAAAGTTGTTTTCTATAAAGTCGTTTCAATGTTTCAATAACACTTTGATCCATTGGTTGTAGCAAGGATGTCACATTAGGAGGCAAAAATTTTACTTTAAACTTTCCATTTTCTCTCTCTAACAGTTCAGCCGAAGGATGGGTTGGCGCATTATCCAATAAAAGTAGTACATTTCCTTCTTTACCAATTTCGTTTTGTCTTTTTTTTTACTTCAGGGATAGAAGTGTTGTCATACCAGTCAATGAATATTTCAGAGTTCATCCCTGAGGTTCATCCATGCACTTTTTTGACACGACACACGTTCATGCTTGCATAAATTCGACTTGTAGGTAATTTTAATATTATAATGAGTCGGTAGTCCGGATAATCGCGAATCCGTATAACTGAGAGCCGGATAATCGAGTTTCTACTGTATATCAACAAGCTTACGAAGAGATCCTCTCAGGGCTGTCGTTGCGAAAGGCAGCTGAGACATCTCTGGAGAACGAACTTAATAATTAATATTAAATTACCTCAAATATATACACCTAGCCTCTCTCGTATCTTTTGCACGCCAATTTGGCAGAATATGTTGTACTTGTATTATATTTAAGACCAATTATGTGACCCATATTCATGCAAAATAAATGATTTTGATTGATTGATTGATTGTATTGATTGATTGTAAAACGTGAAAGTGCGCCTGACAATGTACCTGTAGATGAAATAAAAATGGATGCAGAATTCTGCAAAAAAGGTCTTCAGCTCGGATCAAGAAAATGAAATAGTTAACTACGCTATTAAATCGGCAGACATTTATTTTGGACTGTCTTCGAAAGATCTGAGAAAACTAGCCTATTATTTAGCTGCTCGGTACAACCTATCAAGGCCCGCTTCGTGGGATAAAAATGAAATTGCTGGAGTAGAATGGTTCCGAAATTTTTTAGCCCGCCATCCAGAACTATCAGTCAGGTGTGCGCAAGCGACAAGTTTGACAAGAGCGTCCAGTTTTAATAGACATAATGTAGATAAATTTTTTGATAATTTGGCTACAGTAATGGCTCGGGATAATTTCAATGCAAACGATATATATAATGTAGATGAAACTGGTATAACGACAGTACAAAAACCGAATCGATTCGTAGCTAAGAAGGGAAGAAAACAAGTAGGTGCATTAACGTCAGCAGAGCGCGGAACTCTGGTCACAGTCACAATAGCAGCAAACGCGATTGGCAATATAACATTGCAAAAATGACTCGAGCCGATGGAAATAAGAAGTACTCACATTTGGTTGATTTCGCGAAGGCCATGATGATTTTGCCAATGTCCAATACAGCTTGTGAAAGAATATTTTCTCAGTTGAATAATGTAAAAACAGACCAAAGGAACAGATTTAAAAATGAACATGTGTCTGCAATCCTACATGTAAAACAAGCTGTAAAAGAACAGGATGGATGCGTAAATTTTACGCCTACAAAAAGTATGTTAAAAATAGCCCAAAATTCAACTGCACTCTATTCAAATATTGACGAGTCAAATGTGTGTCAAAGTCAATGAAACTTAGTTAATTTTCAATAAAAAAATGATACAATTTAAGCTCATTATTTTATTTTATAAAATAGCAGAATTTTAACAGTTTTTAAGAAAAGGTTAACAGATTTTGGCAGATTTTGACCAAGTGCATAATGACAAATTTAAATATGGTCACACTGGCTATCGTATAGGCAGTTATGTTTACATAGTGCTATTTCACGGTATACGCTGATGCCTCGTCTATATATTACTCTGTCTACGAGAAAAATTAATTTCTGCTGGAAATAGCGAGGTGATATGGTATTTTTAGTTTTTCTTGAATTTTCCGTGAATCTCAATTATTTCAGTGCGTGCAATTTCTCACGCAAAGAGTTCAGTTGAGCACTGGCTCCTGCTTTTTGTCGTCGAGGCCACAAAGACTAATTATTATTATTGTATTTAAGTACTGTGCGAGGTGTGTGCGAGATAGAGACTCAGAATTATTGTGAAATGTACATTGTTTTTATATAATTTTACATTGTTACATTGGTTTTATTTACACGATATGGGTATCAGAAGGAGTGAAATTTGTGGTGTTCGTGAAAAGCAACGAGGTGGTTTTTTTGCAAATTTCCCAATACATGAAAACCGGTAAGTTAACCTAACTTTCTTTCACGTGTACTTTTCAAGCAACATGTATTTTGTGTTTTGTTTTGTAAAAGTATGGATTTAAATAAGAAATTTTCAATGTTTCACTGAACTCAGTTTAACCTTTAAGTACCGACATGGAATTTGAGTTTCTATGATTTTTAATACATTGTCATATGCTAACTAATATTAATCATTGTTTCAGTTGCAGAACTTGGGTTAAGTTAGTTGACAAGGAAGATTTAGTGCATTTGCCAATAGAAAAACTGCATTCATTACGATATATTTGTGGGGACCATTTTGAAAAAAAAAATTGACTGCTGAACAGAAGAAAACAGCTATACCAACTCTTAAACTAACTGCAGTCCCCTTGACTGATGAGTTTTGGACTTAGTTGCTTTGCTCATATTGAGTTGGCTGGATATAGTAAAAGCACTTTTTGGTCCATCTGGTTTCTTTTTTAAAGCTTGCTAGTGTCCTTTGATAGTACACTATACCTTGTATAGGTTTAGTAAGTTTTTCCATTTTAGATTTTGCTTCAAATTTTCTTTTTCTCTCTTCTGGGATCAGTTTTGCAATTGTGGAACGAGCTTTTACATTTACTGATGATGAGGAATTTAGTTGTGTCTCGTTACTATTGGTAGTATTACACTCGGTTGTTAAAGAATCCTTATTGCTTGATGTTGTAGATATTACAGTGTGGTGGATAAAGATTTTTTATTAAGGAGGTTTTTACTCACACCACATTCCGTTAGCGTAACGAAATTTAACCTTCGACAACTGGTTCAATGTATTCCTCCAATATTTTATTATTATATAGGCTAACCACACAGAAATATAGGAAAAGTGATTAGGCAATAAGGATATAAATTCACTTACTTGATGTAACGTCTCAATTTCTGCGTGTCCACTGAGTCAGCACATATACACACACTTTTATTAGCCGGCCGGCAGCTTTTAAAACGAATATATACAGTTCGATGATATGAAGTATATCAAATTGTTCGGCGGATTGAATTTCGCGAATTTACGAAGGGTTGAAGAGGTATGCAACACAAATTAAAATGCGTGCGGTAGGTAGGTACCACCTGACGGTAACTAACTGAAGCGGGAAAGAAATTGTTGATTTATAAAAATGTAGGTGAGACAGATAATCTCAAGAAGAAGGATGCGGGAAGGAGAAAGGTATAGGAGATGCGTTAGCCTATTTAATTACGTCAATAATAAACTTCAGTTTTGAAACTGAACACACCCCTCTCCATGAAGGCTTCGGCTTCATAACAAAATACAAATAAATTGTTGCGTTAAATAAAAATTCTTATATTGATAATGTGTGTGCACCATTACAATGACTAAACTAAGTAAAACCTATATTAAAGTTAGAACAAATAACAAAAAAAAAACTATAAATGTTAATGCGTTAGTAGAGTTAAAACTTATTGCGTTGGTAATGGACAGAGTTTTACTACAGGTCTCTCATAAGTCCCTGTTTTAGTTCGAACCTGTGCGACGCGAACAACTCCATCTTTACCAGGCATAACTTTCGTAATTATGCCAAGAGGCCATTGTAAGGGTGGTGCGTTTTCTATCATCATTAAAACAATAGTTCCTACAGTAACAGGATTACTTGGAGTATTCCATTTTTCGCGTGCTTGCAGGTTATGCAAATACTCAGTTCTAAACCTTTTCCAAAAAGATTGAACAATTGAGTCTAAAAGAGAAAATCTAGTGAGAAGATTAGCGCATTCTCCTGTAACATCTGGAGCAGGAATGAACTCCAAAGGTATAGTAGAAAGAAAATGCGAAGGCGTTAATGCGGAAGGCTCAGACGGATCCGAGCTTAAAACGTACAAGGGACGACTATTAAGTACAGCCTCGATTTGGTTGAGAACGGTGAGCATTTCTTCATAAGTTAAGATCTGCTTTCCGATGACGCGAAAAAGAAGAGTCTTAACGCTCTTGATATTACTTTCCCACAATCCTCCATGATGGGGGGATGCAGCCGTGTTGAGGTTCCAGAATACTCTATGTTTAGTTAATTCAGAGCTGAAGTTCTTGTAATATTCGTCAGAATGCAAGAAATCATGTAATTCCTTTAGATAGGCTCTGGATGAGACAAAATTTTTCCCTTGGTCACTGTATAATGTATGACAGTTCCCCCTTCGTGCTAGGAATCTTTTAAAGCAATTGAAAAAGGAGGCTGAACTTAAATCTGACGCCAACTCGATATGTATCGCCTTAGTGACGAGACAGATAAAAAGGCAAATGTATGCCTTCTGACTGTGAACTCCGCGTTTTTTAGTTAAAGTTATGTATAACGGACCTGCGTAATCTACCCCTGTATGTAAGAAGGCCTTACTTTTCTCAACTCTACATCTTGGTAAATTAGACATAATTGGAAAAGTAGGCTTAGGGTTTTGTTTAAAACAAGCGTTACATTTATGGATGCGTTGACGCACCACACGACGTGCGGAAAGTATCCAATACTTTTGCCTTAATATCGAAATTAATAGTTGCGAACCTGCATGTAACTGGTTTCGATGATAATGATCGATTAAAAGGTTAATTATGTGCCCTTTCCTTGGTAATAAAATAGGGTGTTTTTGATCGTATTCTAAAGAAGAATAGGAGAGGCGTCCACCTACTCGCAGAATATCGTCAACTAAGAAGAGAAATAATTTTTGTAATTTTGCCGACACTGATCTGTTGCTTTTAAGGTTATTAATGTCTTCCTTAAAGGCTGAGTTTTGAATAGCACGAATGATTGCATTTTCGGCTGCGTCAATATCATCAACAGTTATAATATTATTGCGTGGTAACCTTTTCATAAATCTGAGAACATAAATCGTAGCCCTGACAAATTTCATCCAAGTAGAACATTTTGAACCTAGTGAAATAATTGGATGTTCATCCTGAGAAAGGGTTATATGAGTATGAGTGCTACTTTTCTCCTCAGGTAAGGAGGATTTATCGTGTGGAGAAAATATAGTAATAGGCCACTCTTCTGATGGTAAAGAAGTCCAAGAAGGTCCTGAGAACCAAAGAGCATGTTCTGAAAATTGAGAAGGCGTAAGGCCGCGAGATACACAGTCGGCAGGGTTTTGAATTCCCGCGATGTGATAAAATTCGACATTAAGGTGTGATAATAAAGACTGAATTTGGGAGATGCGATTAGCCACATATGTATTAAATCTATGTGGGGATGCAAGTGCCCAACAAAGAGCCACTTCCGAATCCGAAAAGGCGAGAACCTTGTTTATTTTAATGCGGGAAGATAGAGTGCTGTAAACTGAATTTACAAGCCTGGCTAGCAGGACAATTGCATTTAACTCTAGCCTAGCAATTGTAACTGTTGATTTTACCGGTGCGACTCGTGATTTTGAGCAAATTAACGATATAATTGACGGCTGATTTTCATTCTCAACGAATAAGTATAAGACGCTGCCGTATGCAGATTGACTAGAGTCAGCAAAGGCCAATAATGTTATGTGAGAATTTTCTTTAACACCCATATAGCGCGGGAATTTAAGTCGCGAAATAATTGGGAGTTCAGAAATATACTTCTGCCATTTATCCATAATATATTTAGGAGGGGTATCATCCCATCCCAAATTCAGAAGCCATAACTCTTTTATGAGCAATTTTGCGAATAAAACCACTGGGCCAACAAGACCCAATACGTCGTAGAGGCGTGCAGTAGTTGAGAGAATGCTCTTTTTGTGCAAGCTATTTGCGGTTGTGATACCGTAAAATAAAAATAATCAGATGCGGGCTGCCAATGTTATCCTAATATTTTGAAAGTGTTATCTGTATCTAGAGAGATGGACTCAGATTGGCGATGAGAAGTAGGAATGTTTTCTAACAACTCAGGAGAGTTGCTGGTCCATTTCACTAAATCAAATCCACCAGCTTTAAAGAGTTGGATCAACTCGTTTGCTACCTTGACTGCTTCCTCGAGAGAAGCGGCACAAGAAGCCAAATCGTCCATATAGACATCTCTCTCGATAACAGAAGCAGCAAGAGGCCATCTTAGGCGCTCGTCGCTTGCAAGCTGGCGTAATGTTCGTAGAGCTAAAAATGGCGAGGAGCGCAGTCCAAAGGTAACTCGCGTAAATTCAAATGTTTCAAGCTCGTCCTTTGGTGAGAATCTGTAAATAATGCGCTGATACTTGCGGTGTGGTGAGTTAACGTAAATACACAAATACATCTGCCTCACATCGGCAAAAAATGCAATATGAAAAATGCGGACATTCAGAAGAATGTCAAATATGTCAGCTTGCAAATTACAACCTGTGAGAAGTATATCATTTAATGATAAAGTAGAATCAGTAGAAAGTGTTTCCGAATGAAACGGTGCCGAGGTAGCGGGGCAAGAACCATCCAAGACAATTCTTACGCGTGTGGTCTTTTCTTCGCGTATTACTGGATGATGCGAAAGGTAATAGCCTGTCATAGCAGGTTCACCAGGTGGTAAGCGTGCGAGTATACTCTTTTCAAGGTAATCATTTATGACATCATTATATCTAGAGTGAAGTTCAGGATCTCGTCTGAATCTTCTTTCTAGACTGAGAAAGCGTTTCTTTGCGACTGAGTAAGAGTTACCTAATATATCGGGTTCTACCTTAAAGGGGAGGTTAACTGAATATGAGCCGTCCTGATTGCGAATTGTAGTAGACGTATATATATGTCCTCACATTTTTGTTCATCAGGACTTAAGAATTTACGTGAAGGAGCTTCTTCTATAGTCCAAAACCTTTCTATTAAACTGTCTAAAGGTTCACTTGTGAAAAAGCACAAGGGGCGGGATTTAACAGGTTCAATGGACAATATAGGCGCGTCTCCGAGGATAAGATATCCCAATGAAGAAGAAAATGCAAAAGGAGTATTTTCACCGTCGGATATTTTCTTGTTCTTTATTATTTTACAATAAATATTTACTCCTAACAAAATATCTATAGGGCCTGGTTCGGCAAAGGTGTCATCAGCCAGAGGTAAATTTTTAATAAGACCTTTTAAGGCTGTGATATCTACTTGTGAGTTAGGTAGTTGTGAAGTTATTTTCTCTACAACCAGAGGGCGCAATGAGTATTCTAGTCCGTTATTAAAGCGTGATTTAAATTTAAATTCAGAAATGCCATATATTTTTTGTGAAATTTCGCCAATGCCTTGAACTTCAGAGTAAAGATTTTGAGAATTAATAGGCAATGAATATTTTTTACAGCATTCCATTGAGATGTAGCTCTCTTGGGATGCGGGATCTATCAAAGCGCGGACTAGATGCGGTTTATTATGATTATCATATACTTGTATTTTTGCGGTCCCTAATAGAGTGGTCGTAGCGATGCAATGCGATTGATCATACGATACGTTGCATGTAGTACTAAGCGAAGATGTCTGGGGCGTATCCGTCGCTTCTGTGACGGGTTGCGAGATGTGTACCTTATTTTCGGACTTTTTTAATTCTTTATTATTAAAACACAATAAAGAATTATGGAATTGGTCGCGGCAGTAGCAGCAAAAGCGTTGAGAAGAGCAATTAGTCGTTCTGTGGACGGTAGACAGGCACCGATTACAGAACATGTTATTTTTTACATAAGAATGTCTCTCATGTGGTGACAGTTTCATAAAGGAGGAACAAGAGTACATATGAATGTGTTTATTGCCATTACATTAACTGCACTTTGAGTTTTCCGATGCACTGGTAGGTTCTGTATTTACAAAACTTTTGGTTGAGGGCTTCGGATGCGAATTGCTCTTTTTAATATTTTTATTTTGTTGAGGTTCTAATCCTTTGTGGATAGATCGCGACATCGTTTTATTTTGATCCTTTACAAATTCGATAAGACTTTTATATGTAGGGATTTTTTGTTTTCGACTAATAATTTCAAACATTTTAATTGTTTCAGAGTCTAATTTAAGCGAGGCTAAATGAAGGAAAATAAAATCTGTTAAATCTATCTCTAATTGTTTGAGAGCTTCCACTGCGGAATTGAATGTATTTAAGAAATGATCTAACGAATTGGCATTAGTATTAGTAATTTGTTTAAATTGTAATATTTGGTTCAGGTAGGCGGAGGCTATCGAACGAGGGTCGTCATATTTTTGCTTCAGGGCTTCCCATATTATAGGATAGTTATCAGCAGTTGCGGGCAAACCAGAACACACTGAAGCTGCGGTACCCTTAAGTCGACCAACTAAATAAAACACCTTTTCGTTATTACTTAAATTCGGATTCAATTTTCAAAATTCAAGCCAATCTTCTGTGCCATAAATTTGACAGAGGTTCATTTGACAATGTAGCGTTGACATAGTTTACGTTTTCATTCAATTTGAAAATTACGTCAACTTCATTGCACGTCGCAACTATTTGTTCGTTTTTATTCTTGATAGTGCAACCTCCTTTGCCAAAATTAACCGCGAAATTATTCATAACTAGATCGCTTACTGATATCAAGTTCAAAGATAAACGAGGAACATGTAGAACATTTTTCAATGTGAAATCTGTACTTTCGCTAACTTTTGGCATAGCATTTCCTCTACCTTCAACTGGTATTTCTTCTCCATTGGCCACTTTAATTGTCAAGTTACCTTTAACTTTCTGATAGTTACATAACTTTTTCGCATCGTAAGTCATATGAGTCGAGCATCCACTATCTACATACCAATCGCTTTTAACCTTGGTATCCATCGTACTCATGCACATACCGACAATACCGGCATTCAGCTTCTTACACTCAGCTGCCTTGTGTCCTTCTTTGTGACATTTGAAGCACTTGCGCACTGGTTTACGAGCATTGTTTTTGGGTGCCTTTTCCTGTTTAGAGGCGAGGGCTTGCTCTCCAGCTCCAGCTCCAGCTGTTTCAGCTTGCCTATTAGCCTCCTGCAGCAGTTTAGTTTTAATCTGTTCTAAGCTAATATCCTTTCCACTATTATCCACTGCCATTATCATCGGGTTGTAGTCTGATGTTAATCCGGCAAGCAAAATGGAAATGTTCCAGTCGTCTGAGACTTTCGCGTCTATTGCAGCCAATTGTTGTGCTATGGATAGTACCTTTGAGATGTATTTCTCCATACTCGAAAAGTTTTCCAACTTACATGACCATAATTGACGCTGCAGTGATATACGTCTACCCCAGCCTTTATCTTCGTATGCTTCACACAGCTTGTGCCATACCTCATGCGCGGTCTTCGAATTGTAGACATTCGAAAAACATGAAGGCTCCAACAGTAGACACATGGTAGTACGCGCCTGTCGATCCGCATCTTTGAGTTCTGCAGTGACTTCCTTGGTTTCTACAGCCACCCACCAGTTTTTACATTCCAGGTAGTTTTGGACTTGAAACTTCCAAACCTCAAAGCCATCTGCACCCCCAAGCTTCTTTATTCCAAAAATGGAACCTGACGAACTCTGGTCATCCGTCATCATCGAAAGTGCGGATTTCCCAATTTCACAATTTACGATATCGGATATTATTTGGGCTCTGGGCCCATAACCAAATGGAAAGTGCCTAGCAGAATCCCAGCAGCACCCAGCTCCGATATATAATTGATTATTGTATATCACAAAACAACGAATATTTTCGTCCAGACATTTTATTGAGTAATATATAATAATGATGACAACCAAACATAACAAGTCACTATGTGACAGATTACGAATAATAGCCAGTAACAGTCTACAAGAAGTATCAACCTCCAACAGGCTGTCAGATCGACGTGCCACCCCTGTACGTACCATATCTTCAAACTCCTGTTTAGCTATCTTAAGTCTATCAGGGGCTAATCGCCTTGGCCGTGCGAAAACAGGTGGCCCTGGAGTGGTTTTAATAAAATGCACAGTTTGGTGCTTACATTTAAATTCCTGAGGGGATCCTGCCGGCTTAACTATGTCCGGGTATTCTAAAAGTAATTTATGATATTGAGAATCACCTGTGATCGCAACCTTAACATTAGGGTAAGTACACATTGTAGCAACCTGAGCTGCTGATGTAAGCGTAGTAGTATTATCAATTAAACATGCATTTCTTACATCGACAAGCAGGTTATAAAAACATAAAAAATCAACACCTATTATAGGTTTGCTCACATCAGTAATAATAAAACGCCAAGTAAATGCACGGCGCAATCCTAAATCTAAAGTTATACTAAGCCAACCATAAGTGGATATGACTGTATTATTTGCTGCAAACAATTCAAAATTAGTTTTTGGACGTTGGTGTTTCTTATTTAGATAACTTATAGGAAAAACACACAGGTCCGATCCCGTATCCACCAAATACTGTATTTTGGACTTAGCGTCTGTCACAAATAATCTACCGCATACACTGTCACACCTATTGTTATTGGTCGCATCAAGCGACCCCGCTATTAGTTTTTTGTATCACCATAGTTGCACGGGCTTATACACTTATTTGCCTTTGGTCCAAATTTAAAATGGTACCAACAAAGAGGTCGGCCTTCCGCATCAGTCCGTGGGCGGCTACGAGATCGACTTCCTTGGCCGCGCTTGGCTGCTCGAAAATCCTGTCGCCCGGTGCCCCGGTGCTCACTCGCAGCGCAGCATGCTGTAGGCAGTGTATTTAATCTCTCCGCTAGCACATCGATACGGCGTGAAAGTTCCTCTAGTGCATTATTTGTTGAGGTTGTTGCCACTTGAGCAGGAGAAACTTCATAAATTTTGTCAGCCAACTGTACCACTTGGTCCAATGGAATTGAGTTTTCTTGAGTGGCCAAAATACTTTGAAGGAATGTTGGCAGGCGACTCGTCCATAGAGTACGAATAAACTCGTCGGGATACCCCGCGCCAGCTAACCCGCGGATGTGCCGCAGAAATTGGCTAGGTTTTCTGTCGCCTAGCTCCTCCGTCATTAATAGCTGCTTCAGCTGCTCGCCGCGCGAAGCGGACACCCGCGCTATTAGCTCGTTTTTCAGTGTTAAAAATTTATCGGTCTCGGGTGGGTTTATAATTATGTCTTCCACTTCACTGGCGTATTTGTGTTCTAGAACAGAAATGACATGATAAAACTTTGTCGCGTCCGCAGTGACGCCGGACAACGCGAATTGCCCCTCTAACTGGGCAAACCATAATTTTGGTTTGTCAGGCCAGAAGGGCGGCGCCTTTACGCTGATGCGTCAGTCATTTTTGTGTTCACACTTCACGGTCACCAATGTGGGGTTATTATGTAAGGTAATGTTCACCACAAGAAAAAGAGTTTTTATATGAATACACACTTTATTAGATAAAACAGCTCAAAGCAAATAATGAAGATATAAAATTCAGAAGAAGTAAAAACATAGCGGTAAAAATGGCGTACAACACCATAGACAACCTAAAAAAATAGATCATTTTTTCAAACGTCAAAAGCGCGTTTTTAGAGAAAGGATGGCGCTGTCCATAGAGTATTTACAAAGAACGCAATGTCGCCACAACTCAACAAAAACAGGCAAGACACTTTTGGTTATATGATATCTCTATATCGAAATTTAATTTAAGTATTGTAATGAGCTCTTAAACATCAGTAAAACTCCTTAAAAATAACTTTTATCATTTTGTATGGTGTTTCTATTATCCACTGTTACAATTGACTACAAGGCCAAAAAAGGAGAGTTATGTTTTGCCGCGTATGCAAGTAAGTATATGTGTATGTTTTTTCTTTGTTACATCATATCTGCTAAACCAGCTACTTAACTGATTTTGATAAATGATACATCGTTAGATTCTTGTTTAATGATAAAAAACAAAATAAAAGAAATCTGTTCTAGTTTTTAAATTTTAATTGTGATTAGCAATTAGCTCACAATACAATACAATTCAGCCCACTTTTTAATCACTGTCACAATTGTGGCAAATATAATATAATAGCTCTTGTTGGGTGCATTCTTCGTGCACCCACATTCCACATTGAGTGCATATTAAATCCAAACTTCGTTTGGCCGACTTGTGCTGTATGACTCCATTCAAACTAGGCAGAAATAATCTTCCTCTGGACTATCTTCATAATTTTTTGGCGTTTCTTTTACTTTTTCCCCTTCCCCTTTCCTTTTCCTTTGTTTTTGATGTCGTTATAAAAATTCTTTTTTGTTTTTTTGGTCGCCTTCTTTTTATTTGCTTCTTCTGCTTCATTTTGTATTGCGTTTTTTTCAGGTCTGTCTGTGTATATGGCTGTTTTTCGTTTTCGCAACCGCGGTGGGTCATTTTACGGGGTGGTGCTTTAGGGAGCGGTCTCACTAATTCAGTTGAAAAAACGTCTTGTGTTTTTGAAGTAGACGGTACAGGCTCATTGGGGAAGTTTATTTGATATGTGTTAGATTTGCTTATGGTAATTTTACTGGTAATTCTGGTGTCCTACAATCCATCCTGCTATCAAGTAGTAATGGATCAACGGGCATGCTTGGTGTATTTTCTTCTAATGGTAATGAAACAGATCGGGTGTTGGTTTGCTCTTCTTGAACCTGTAGTTCAGATATAATACGGTCCATATCAGATGAATATTCCTGCAATATTTCTTCTGCGCTATTTTGTACATCAGCGACCTCTTCCACATCTCTTGGCTGCGGTGCTGCTTCTGATACTTCCGCAGATTCGGGCATAGGTCGGTCGCTTATGTATGAGGGCCCAAAATCAGTCTCATCGCAAATATCCCGATTGTAGGGACAAATTCCCGTACAACGAAATCCAGCCTGTATATTTTTTGCGGTAAAGGCTAGGGGAAAGGAAGAGGCCGCAATGGAAGGAATACTATATATGGTCATTGGTTGGCCTGGATGATTTCTCATCCAGGCGTCACAGGCAGAATTAACAAATCTTTTTAAAGGGCCGTGAACGGAGCAGTCCAGAGGCTGCAACTTGTGGGAGCAGTGAGGTGGAAATGATAGCATTACGATTCCGTTCGCTTTACAAAAATCTAACGCCTCTATTGTAATATGAGAGGCGTGATTGTCTAGGAGAAGTAGTACTTTATTCTCTGGCGTAAACATATTACACAAATTAAAAGCTGCAACTTTTTATAAACAGAAAAAGACTAATAGTAATGCAAAGACAGATTTAAGTTATGAAGGTATAACAATAGATTTGCAAAAAATCTACCAGTACCAAATATAACCACCAATGATGTTTATTATCGTAGGCAGCTCTCAGTGTACAGCTTTAATATTCACATTCTTTCTGGCGGGCAATCAATTTTTTTTTCATTTCCACAAATAATCGCTCACAAAGGTGCTGATGATGTTGTTTCCATTTTATTTGGAACATTTTACTTACTGACTGCCGTAAGCTTGCAATTTTTTGTGATTCTTGTGCAGGTCAAAATAAAAACTTTACAATGATCCGATATTTGCATTACATTGTTCACAATAAGAAGCGTTTTGATGAAGTAACTGTGACCTTTCCAGAACGTGGCCACAGCTACCTGGAATGTGATAAAGATATTGGCCTTATAAACCAAAAAACATTTAGTGAACTTCCAGAAGATTGGGCAAGAATTTTTAGAGAGTCACGGGTGAAACCTTGCCCTTTTCATGTTATTGAAGCAAAACAGGAAATATTCCACAAGTGGACTTCTTTTTTGAGCACCCTTTATAAAAAACAATGTCCATTTGCAACGAGGCCAGTCTCGGAATTGAGTATTAAAAGCAGTGATAACTGTAAAATTGTTAAATCCCGGCAAACATTTAATGGACTTTGGGAAAGTTATGTCATTGTCGACCAACGTGCAAAAAGAAGAATTATTCAAGAAACTGATGGACCTGAGATATCTTACAATGAGCTGATTCCAATTAAAAAGGCTCTGTACAGTGATTTACAACATTTGAAACAATTTTGCTCTCAAAAAGCTCAAGATTATTTTACTAATCTGCCACAATTGCAGTGACTTTGATCATTTTTGAGTATTTCCACTAAGACTTTGATCATTTATATGTTTTAGGTTTGGGCCTGAACTTGAAAAATATTAAATAATTCTCATTAAAAATATAAATATTTTTATTTTTTAGTAAATAATGAATATGCATATAGATAGAGGGGTAAAATATCCCGAGAGAATTCTCAACTCCACAAAGGGAGCCATATCAATCATGTTCTCTGGAACAGCGGCTGGTGAAATCTTACCAGTCAGTTGTTTATAAAGCCGACAACTTATACTCAGAGTGGATTCAGGGCCAGCCTCGTGATGCCAGATATAATCACACCAAGTCAGGCTGGTTTGATTCTTAAACTTTTGAGGATTACTTCAAACGAATCGTCCTGGATTGGGCGAGTTGTTTGCCTGGGAAAAAAGTTGTTATATGTGACAATTTATCAAGCCATTTAAGTGTGGATGTTATTGAGCTCTGCGAAAGTCATAATTTTCATTTCGTTTTCCTTCCCGCAAAATCAACACATTTGACGCAGCCAGTCGATGTGGCTTTTTTTGGACCGCTTAAGAAACTATGGAGAAAAACTTTACTCCAATATAAAATCGAGAATCCAAATCAAACGACACTTAATAAAAACCACTTTCCAAAGTTATTGAAGTCTTTGACGGAACAGATCCAGTTAACAGAGTTGAAGAATATCAAAAGCGGTTTTAAAGCTACTGGAAATAGCCCTTTCAACCCTTATGAAGTGTTGAAACGGATACCTGATCATCACGAGGATTTGGCGTCTTATAACGTCGACGAGGCCCTACTCGACTATTTAAAACAAACTAGACAAACGAAGCCCATGATTTTGAGGCGAAATAAAAAGTAGTCTCAGAACCAGGAAAATCAGTGACAGTCAGCGACTTTCTACGACAGGAAACAAATGCGCCAAGATCATCAGTACGTAGCGTACGAGGTGGAGTCAAGACTTCGAAGAATTGCCAACCCAGTACGAAAAAATATAAAAAATCTGGCAACAGTCACAAACTGGTCGACTCTGGTGAACATGACAGATATAAGATGGACAAGATTGTAGATGAACAAATGGAAAGGACTGAAAATGGAGATCTCGCGTAGGTACGATATACGTCGGTACTCGGTGGTCTATACACTTTTTTTTAACCTAAAGGTACCTAACCTGACTCCTCAGTTTGAACTACTCTGTGACTCATTTATAATTTTAGGTAATGAACCAGCAGCCAAATTTCTTAAAAAAACAGCGGTGCCATCGGTTTTCTGCTTCACTAGTAGTACCAGAAAATCCAGCAGCTCTTGAAAGACAGAAACGACTTGAGAGAAGAAGAAAACTTTTTGAACAAATTTCTAAAAAAGATCTGCAACCTTCAACTAGTGGTATCACTATAGAAACAGAGACAAATCATCCACTGGTATTTCGTTGTGAAGAAGAAGTGATAACCAACAGTAACGATACAGTCACAGATCCATCAGAATGTTCACATAGTGCTCAATTTGTTTCCAAAAGTACACAAGTAGATCATGAACATATGTTTGGGTCAATTAATAAGTGTAAAAGTAATGGTAATCTCATAAAGTTTTACACAGGTTTTGAATCATATAAAAATTTTCACTTAGTCTACTCAACTCTTAGTCCAATGGTTCACAAAATTAAATATTATGGCAGTAGCGTGATCAATTTAAGTGCAGAAGACCAGTTCTTTTTAACATTGTTGAAACTCAGACAAAATAAATGTAACTTTGAACTTAGCATGTTTTTTAATGTCAGCCAAAGCACAGTATCAAACATCTTTATAACATGGATAAACTTTGTCTATCAATTATGGAAAAGAATAGAGATTTGGCCCGGAAGGGAATTAATTAAGTACTATATGCCCCAAATTTTTAAAAATTATGATATAAATCTTAGAGTGATATTAGATGGAACAGAAATAAAAGTTCAAAAACCGAAGAATCCTAGGTCTCAGCAAGCTTCTTGGAGTAGCTACAAACATGCAAATACACTAAAGATATTAGTTGGTGCAACACCTGGTGGACTGCTATCATATTGCTCTCAAGCTTATGCGGGATCTATAAGTGACAGGCAGGCAGTAGAGCGAAGTGACCTTCTTAATAAATGCGAAAGTGGTGACACTATACTGGCTGATAGAGGGTTTACCATACAGGACATGTTTGCAGACAAAAATGTGTCAGTTAAGATTCCAACATTCTTGAAAGGAAAATCTCAGTTACCTGGTCTTACAGTCATAAAAGATAGGGAGTTAGCTAATAAAAGGGTACATATTGAAAGAATTATTGGTTAACAAAGACATACAACATTTTAATAAATGAACTGGATCATAGCTATATTCCAATAGCAAGTAAAATATTTTTTATATGTTTTATGTGCTGAAATTTTAGAGAGAATATTATGAAGAACGTTAAATAAACATTTTATAACTAAATCAATCTTTTTTTATTAATTGTAAGTAGTCTTTATACATGTATTTATTTAACAACGCAGGTTCTAAACAATGAACATAAAAGTTAATCAAATGGGTTAACATTTCATTTATATATGAATCATCTCTGTCAACAAACACTACACGCATATCTTCACATGTATAAATAATTAAATTGCAATATTGCCTGCATGTGCAATATAATTGTCCTTGTATTTGTGCATAGTATGGATGTTGATTTTTTTAAAGTAAACAACATAATTTCTAGCAGAACAATAACATAATTTCTAGCAGAATATGGACACTTCACTTCAACAACAGTGTCATCTCCCAATAAGCCATCATCAGGAGAAGCAGCCAAGTTAGTGTTTTTTGCAAACACAATGAGGGAAGTAAATTCAAGTGCAATAAAATATCACAGAACAGAATTGTCGAAAACAGGGCTCGTTTCTTCAAAAACAAAGGGAAAGTTCAGCAGGACATTTATTTAACTAGATTTATTGCACCTTATGCAACACAAAGAAACAGAATTACACCACCTACGTCTAAACCAAAACCCAGAAAATACAGCTGTACTTATTTTTTAGTCAAAAATATGGTCGAAGTATGTAAGAAAATGTTTATGTCTGTTTTTTCTATAAAGAGTTTCAGACTACGTACCATAACAAAACTAGTGTTTGAGGGCAAAATTCCAAAGGAGAATAGAGGTGGTGACTATAAGTGGAAGAAATTTGTTTCAAAAAAGCAGTGTCTCGAATTTCATTAAAAATATACCAGCTAAAGAAAGCCATTATAATAGGCAAAAAAGTAAGAGAGTGTATATATCAGTTCTGAGCTAAGTATTAGCAAGTTGCATCAATTGTATAATAACTCTGTGGACAATGACATGAAAGTAAAATTACTATACAACGTGTCCCAAAATTCAACGATAAACTGGCACCAGAGGGTGGACCTGCTCATGACTACTCCAGGAAAAATAAGAAAAAAAATATAATAATAATAAATAATAATAAATACACTTTATTTGCACCACACAAAAAATTGTACAAAACAGAAATACATAATAAACTAATTTAAGGCACAAAAGGCGGCCTTATCGCTTAGCAGCGATCTCTGCCAGGCAACCTTGAGAAAAGGAAAACAAAGGAACTAGATTTTGCAGGTGGTGTAGATTTATAAACTATATACATACAAATAACTACAAACTAATACATAAACTAGGTTAAACAAATAAACAAAGATATTCAATACATAATCATCAAACTATAAACTAATACATACAATATAATAATATAATGTCCACTAATAAGGACAAGATAATATGAATAAATAACAGTCATCATTTGCACAACTAGGTACTCAAATAGTGATCTTTGACCGCATTCTTGAAAATGTACAAAGATTTAGACTGTCGTATCTCGAGGGGGAGTGCATTCCATAAAAGAGTTGCCTGTACGGTGAAGGATTTTTGGAACATCTTCGTTTTATGGAATGGCATTTTAAGTGTCAAGGTACGACAGGTTCTGAGGTCTGAATGTTCCCCAAGAAATTTGAATTTCTCCTTGAGGTAAGGAGGGGTTCTAGGATCATATAATACACAGTACAGTAGAGAAAGAGCATGCAGATCCCGGCGACGGCGGATAGGGAGCCAGTTGAGCTTTTGTCGAAATTCAGAGATATGGTCATACTTGCGTAGGCCAAATATAAACCGAATTGCAAGATTTTGGATTGCAAGTGGAGTCGCGACAGAAATGAGGAGTGTGAGCATTTGCACATTTTATTAATAGCATCATTATTTACAAATCACCATGGCAGACAAAAACCAAACTTTAAAAGATTCACTTATTAAACGATCGTCTATTAAAGCACAGATTGTAATATTTAAAAATTATTTGAACAGCCTTTCCAAAGAATCAGAATTAGATAATTTTCAATTAAATGTATTAACTGTTAAACTGGCAAGGTTTGAATCATTGTCAGGTCGGTTTGATGATTTGCAGGATAAAATAGAGGTATTGATTACTCCAGAGAATTTAGTTCATGAAATTGATGAGCGCGATATTATTGACCGCGATTTCACCAGAAGCATTGCAATTGCGAAGGTATTAGTAGATAAATTCTTAAACACAATTGTGAATTCTGATTTTAAAAAAGTTGATGTCGAAAATACTGGAATAGTAGAAAATAAATTAATTGAACCATATGTCAGTCCTTCGAATTTACAAAATAGTATAAATAATTCTTTAAACACAGGAATGGAAACAATCTGTAATTTGCAAGTGAATTCTTTCAATAAAAATTTGGATGACAATAACACCTGTGTTGAAACGGAAACGCCTAAGTACGTCCCTGTCAACATAATGCATTCATTAAATTCTAAAAATTTTGTATTTTCTGATTTGAACAAACCGTTAACTAATATTTTGGTAGGGACTAATATGTTTAATGGCATGAAAGAAAATGTGAAAATCCATTTAAAAACTTGGAAGACGAATCTTAAAAACTCTCGTTCACACTGTCCTATACAAAGTCTGATAGGCAGATCAGCGACATTTGTTAATCGCAGTTTCATGTCTAAATTAGCCAGGGGAACTAAGATTGAAGATTTTGGATTTGCCATTCATATTTTAAGGTGGGTTCTAAGCTATAAGTCCCAGTATTTTGATTCGAGCGGGGTATTAAATATATAAATTAATACTCACTGGTGGTGCTGAATTGAAGTACCTAGTTAGTACATAATTAAATTTAATATTGGTTCACATTATTAATTAATTTTAGAACATACAAATTTTATTAAATTTGTTAGATCGGTTAAGAAGAGGTTTATTAAGCCTTAGTCTTCAATCATTAAATCATATCTTAGGTTTAGGTCAAGTGGTAGTCTATCAAGCCACGCCTAAATAACCCTATAGGTCAGTTTAGTAAAAACCCTTATTATTAGTTTAGTTTACTTTACTTTACGGTTTATACGTTTAATGTTAAGGTTTAGTGGTTTATTAAGTTAAGTTAATATTTCTAAGCTATTAAGCTAAGTACTTTAGATTAATTATTTAGATTAAATTATTAAGTTTTTTAGCCAGTCAGTTTTCATAGATTAAAACAAAAAACAAGCGCAATTTAAAAATACATATATACCTACACTTAAAAATATACATAGAATATACACTATAAATTATATAGATAGAAATAATGTGGTCTTAGCTCAATAAATGGGTGGTAGTGGTCTATCATACCTCTATCTGGTTCTGCAATCGTCAAGATATTATCGACTTTATTTTTACCAACTTACGCTCCTCATTTCGGCTTAAGTAAGCTCATTATGAAATCCGCTAAGTACCACATAAAGGCGTATTATTATTAGTAAGTGATAGTCTTATTGTTCCAAGTAGCCGTTTAAGTTATTTAACGCTGAATTTAAATTCAACAATGTAACAAGTCATAGAATTTAACAACCTTTTCTAACTTATACTTACTTGCTTACTAAATCGATGCAATTCTCAGTAGTTATTTCTTCCTTTCTCCTGTTTTGTCATTATATCCTGATTACCTACATCCTTCGCTCCCGGACACTTCATCATTGGAAGATCCTGAGCTGCGCTGCCTTCGTCAGCATTTGATATAGAAGAAAACGATATGAGTACCTCGAAACCATGAGACATCATATGAAAGGAAGTATATGCCTGGAGGAACTACAAACCTAAAACCTTCATACCTATATGGATTCGACGTCTTTGATGTATGCATAATGCTCTTGGAACCATATGGAGTATCCAGAATACCTACCCGAAGTTTTGCATCCAGAGGCTGCGTTCAGCGTGCACTTTGCACACTGCAGAAGAATTTAATTGTTGAAATTTGTTATTTCAACGCGGCGGAAGATGTTCCGGCCTACGCCTCCACAACACTAATTTGGAAGTTGTTATTAATTGCTTTTCAATCGTAACAGGCGTATTCAGGAAGAGTTATATTTATAAATGAAATCCATTGAAAATTTCAATGGATTTAATTTTTTTTAAATTACAAAAAGGAAAGAAGAGATATATTTTTTTTCTTATTTTTCCTGGAGTAGTCATGAGCAGGCCCACCCTCTGGTGCCAGGTTATCGTTGAATTTTGGGACACGTTGTATATACAGTGCGTTCAGCGTTATTTTGCCTCTGGCTGTCATATTGGCTAACCTGAGCTCTGTGTTGCCGCTTAAGGTTTGTAAGATACCCGGTATGAAACCGAAATATTTTCGTAGTTAAATTTCTCAATTAAAGTAAGTTTGGATGTTAGAATTTAAGTTTGTAATCTTTGGATTTGGTTTGTGGGTATATTTTTATCCCAATATTCATAGGTACGGGTACAGGACTTATGCGGGTAAAACTGCAGGGCGCCGGCGCGGCGCCGGTACTTTAAAATAATTAGGATAGGTATTTGAATTAGTATTATGTACCTCAAGTTTGCATTTATCTATATACATAGGTAATATATGACTAAATTAAAACAACATTTATTTATAGGTTTTATTTATTGTGATTAAGAGTGATCCAAGCGGGTCGCTAGTGGTTCGTCACTGTCTGCTGATGAACGTGAATCTTCGGAACTGCTGCTGTCCGATTCTGTATCAGACTCGTCATTTAATTCTATAATAAATTTATCGATTTCAGAGTCTATAATTCCATCTGTTTTAATAAACTGTTGTTCAATATGGCACACATGTTGACACTGCTTCTGCCAGTCTTCTGCAGTGATCGATTGAAACGCTTCTTCTGTTAATTGTAGTATCTTGTCTGCTTCCTGTCCAACATTTTTAGCAGCTACACGCCTTTTCAACAGGCTCCACATAAATTCTATAGGATTAAGTTCGCAGTGGTATGGTGGTAACCTAGCCACTTTGTGTCCATGCGCTTCAAGAAGTTGATCAGCTTCATATTTTGGAGCTTCTTTATGCTCTTTTATAATTTCGTATAATTGAGCTTTCACCATAGTAGGAAGATAAGATAACCCCTTATTTGTGATCCAATTTTGCATATCAGTTTTGGTAGAGCTCATTGTTGGTGCCTTGTTCACCTTTACAGTGTGATAGGGCGCATTATCCATAACAATTAAACTATTAGGCGGTAAATTGGGGACGAGTTTGTCTTCTAACCATTTCATGAAATTTGTCCTGTTCATGTCATCATGGTAATCTCCTGATTTCGACTGCGATTTAAATATTAATTGTGCATTTGGAATAAACCCCATTTCGCCACCTGCATGAACGATGATCCAGGGTGCACCAACTGAATCGCTTTTTAAAACACCTTGTTCATTTTCCATCTGCCAACATTTGTTGACAGAATATGAAGCGTGTATATAAGTTTCATCAAGATATACGATAGGTCGGCCTTCATTTCGATTTTGTCTTAAAATATTTAAGTATCTGTACCTCCAGGCTACAATGTCATATCGTTCCATTAAAATTTTTCTTTTAGAACCACATTTTTTAAATCTAAATCCAATTTGCCGAATTATTTTCCATAGTGTGGTACGACCTCCATTGAAGTTAATATCAATTTTTAATTCAGCCAAAAGCTTGCCCAAAGTAGGCAACTACTTTCTGACTACGTACATTTGATGTATTTTAGTTCTGATTGCACATAGTTCAAATCATCTAACTGAATTTTATTCGATTGGCAGCGTTTTTTCCTGGGAGTACATATTTTCTTAGACGTGGAAGCAGCAACCTCACACTCTTTGGTAATAGTGGTGACAGTTCTCTCAGAAACGCCTGAAATACAAAACATTACATTAATAACATGCATATTGCACATTTTTTTAATTAATCTTGTTATTAAATAATACATAATGTAACAAAGGTTTGTATTAAAGAAAAAAAATCGATCGGGACTTGCGCGGGTGAAACCACAGGGCGCAGGCGCGCAGCTAGTTTATACAATAAGAATCAAATACTATGTTTTTAAAACAAATATAATTATTATACATATACCTATGTACGGAATGTATTACAATAATTAAAACATCGTGCCTACATACAAACAATAATCTATTAGCAAAACAAATAACTTTCGATCCCTAATAACGGGAAACTATGAATAGCAGGTAACACTAATTTACTTACCAGTCATGGCGGCTACACGTTGACGAACATGTTCAAATGGGATTATTGGTCCTCCATTAGCTTTTTCCCGTTCACAAAAATTACGAACTGAGGATACAATTTTTCTGCCGCTACTTTGAATCCTTTTTGGCATGATTAACACGTTTAAAATCAAAAAAAATTAAGAAAAACGCAAGGAGCTTCACACTGTGTTAAAGGTACTTGTCAGCAAGAATGGCGGGTAATGCCAACCTAACAGAAACAGCTGTCAGAGGCAAAATAACGCTGAACGCAGTATATAGCTACTCGTGCTGATTGGCCACTGACTCATTGATCACCTCTCCTGAACAATTTTGTATGAAAAATTTTTTTTTCAATATCCATTTCGTATAGAAAGGAAAAAATCATTAAGAACAAAAATATGGAGAGAGCTGATGATTGAGGATTTCGAAGACGGGTGAAGAGCACGGCCAGGGTATCGAAGATAGGTGGGGGGTGCTCGACCAAATGTCATTTGAAACGTGATCCAATTGGCAGTGAGCTGAAAAAAAATCAAAATGGCGGATTCAAAATGGCCGCCATTCGAATTTCGTCGATATTTCAGAAAGTATAAAAGATGGAAGAACGGTTTTTTGACAAGAGTTGATCAGGAGCCGAGGGTCTATACGATGGATAGAAAAAAAAATTCAAAATGGCGGACTTTATTTTTTTCATAGAAAATGTATGGCGAACTTTGAAGGGATTTTTTATGGGCGGGAAGACAGCACGCGGGCCACATGTGGCCCGCGCCCCCACGCAACCTACTAGTTACTATATATCGTCGGTTCAGGATGGTACTGGAACATCTCCAAAATTTCATGTTTTGAGTTAAGTATGCGGTTCGCCTAATAAAGTAATTTTTTTTTCTAGATCATTAATGGAATAAGTCGAAAACGGCTCTAACACTTCAATAAGTCTTTTAAAAAACCACTATGGTACTAAGAAAAAAGTTTGATCGTTTCTAATTCATTATGAGGCTATTTCGAAATATTCCAGTATGACTCCGAAATTAGCAAGTTGAATATTGTTTTATTTGCACTTATTCCAGTAGCGCGCCAGTTGCCGTGGCGGAGACACGCGAGTAGCTTTTGTTTTTTGAAAGTAAGTTTTGTTGTTTGAAATATCTGAAAGTGAGCTTCTTCCACCATCTCCTGTTGCTGACCTATCTGAGCTAGTTAATTTTGGTTATGCTTTTTCGCAATGAACGTTTGTCTGCTTTATAGCGTTAAGTTGGTATTTTGTAACAATATTTGCGCAAAAAAGTTTACCTCATACGTAATTATGTGGCAGCTAATGTAACTTTAATTTTAATGTTACTGCATATTGTTTCGCAGGTAGCAATACTCAAGAGCAACTACAACTGATTGAATCACAAGAGAATCTCAACTTGGCATCTACTTCTGCAGCTTCTTTGAACACAGAGCACTACAATAATGAATGAAGTAGAAAATGACATGAACTCGACAAACATAGTTTCAGAAAACGAAGAAAATGAAGGCGAAGGATTGCCTTTAACGGCCAGAAAGTCGAGAAAAAGACAAAGGAATCCTGATAACTGGGTAAAAAATATGAAGAAAAGTTTAAAGAACACAGGAAAGGCATATAAAACAGTTACAGGAAAAACAGTACCGGCTAAAGAAGTAAAACCACCATGTGGCGAAAAATGTCGACTTAAGTGTTCACAAAAAATTGACGAATCCGAGCGAAATAAACTGTTTCGAAGTTTCTGGAATATGGGGGATTTAGAGAGACAAAGACAATACATATATAATTGCATGCAAAATATAAAAACAAAATACTCGTTACACAAGGAAAACAGTAAAAGATCACTTAATGTAGCCTACTTTTTCAACATTGATTCCGAGCGAATAAGAGTATGCAAAAAATTGTTCTCAGGAACATTAGATATCGGGCACTCATTTTTATCAACAGTAAGTAAAAAAGCTGGCCAAACGGGAGTGATAGAAGAAGATAATAGAGGAAAACACGGCAATTTAAAGAAATGTATACCTGAAGTTGATAAAGATGCAGTGCGTGAACACATAAATTCATACCCTCGAAAAGAATCACATTATTGCCGCGCAAGTTCAAGCAAAACTTACCTAGATGGTGATTTGAATTTGTGTATGATGTACCGCCAGTACAAAGAATGGTGTGGTCTGAACAACAAATCTATTGTAAAACAATGGGCTTATGATCACATTTTCCAGACAGAATTTAATATCGCTTTTCACAAGCCGAAAAAAGACCAATGTTCACTATGTTTGTCCTACAATAATGCTGATGGTGAAGACAAAGCGAAGCTGTGTGACAGTTTCAATAGGCATTTAAGAGAAAAAGAGCTTTGCAGACAAGAAAAGAAGGCAGATATCGAATCTTGCAAAAATGATGCTAGTACAATCGTTTGTTGTTTCGATATGCAAGCTGTATTGCAAACACCATCAGGTAACGATTCACTCTTTTTTTACAAAAGAAGACTTAATGTGTACAACTGCACTGTCTATGATATTGTAACAAAACAGGCACATTGCTACTTGTGGAACGAGTCATTGGGAGGAAAGGGCTGTGACGAAGTTGGAACATGCATTCTAAAATTTTTGGAAAACCATGCAGTTGGGAAGCATGTCATATTTTACACTGACAATTGCGCAGCTCAGAATAAAAACAAATACTTAATGAGCTTGTATTACTATGCAATGAAAAAACTAAATGTAAAATCAATCACACACAAGTACCTAATTGTCGGGCATACCCAAAATGAAGGTGATAGTGTGCATAGTACAATCGAAAGAGAAAAAACCAGGATTCTGAAAAACGGTTCTATTTTTGTGCCTTCCCAATGGGTTTCTGTCATTCAGTGCGCAAGAAAAAAGGGGACGCCATACCAAGTGCATGAATTAGATTATACAGATATAGTTGATTTAAAGAATTTGCTGCCACAATACGGCAAGAACTTTACGTTCAATACAGACGGTGACCGTGTGGTTTGGAACGAAATAAAAAAAAATATTTATGCAGGTATCTTCCCAACATTTAATCTTTTATCACGACAGTTACGAACCAAACAGCACCATGAAAATAATAGATGTGCGCCAAAAAGTAAGACACAACAAAAAGTAAGCCAGTCACAGAACTACAACTTCGTAAGAAGTACCACCAACGACCGAAAATATCACATCTAAAGAAAAGAGACTTGGTTGCATTATGTGACTCTAATGTAATCCCTAGAGTGTACCGGGAGTACTACTGCAACTTGGAGGCGACTAACAATAATTCTATTGGATGGATAGGAAAAAAAATCAAAATGGCGGAATTTATTTTATTCATAGAAAATGTATAGGGAATGTTGAAGGGACTAAAGTTGTAAGGCAAATAGGGGGGAAGACAGCACGCGGGCCACATGTGGCCCGCGCCCCCACGCGCCCTACTAGTTAATATATATATAGCTGCTTGTGCTGATTCACTCACTGATTGATCACCTCTCCTGAACAATTTTGTATGAAAATTTTTTTTTTTCAATGACCATTTCGTATAGAAGGGCAAAATTCATGAGGAGGACAAATACGGAGAGAGCTGATGATTGAGCGCGCGGTCCGCGTGATACAGGAGCACGCGCGGGGGCACTTGGTGAGACGGTGAGTGAGATGGCACTTAGTGAGACAATAGGTGGCGTATCTTGAAAGAGTGCGCGCGCACGTGCAGCGCCAGTACTGCGTGCGCGTGCAGAGCTGCGTGCGCGGCTTCCTGGCGCGGCGCCGCTACGCGCGACTGCAGCGCGCGATCCGCGTGATACAGGCGCACGCGCGGGGGCACTTGGTGAGACGGTGAGTGAGATGGCACTTGGTGAGACAATAGGTGGCGTATCTTGAAAGAGTGCGCGCGCACGTGCAGCGCCAGTACTGCGTGCGCGTGCAGAGCTGCGTGCGCGGCTTCCTGGCGCGACTGCAGCGCGCGATCCGCGTGATACAGGCGCACGCGCGGGGGCACTTGGTGAGACGGTGAGTGAGATGGCACTTGGTGAGACAATAGGTGGCGTATCTTGAAAGAGTGCGCGCGCACGTGCAGCGCCAGTACTGCGTGCGCGTGCAGAGCTGCGTGCGCGGCTTCCTGGCGCGACTGCAGCGCGCGATCCGCGTGATACAGGCGCACGCGCGGGGGCACTTGGTGAGACGGTGAGTGAGATGGCACTTGGTGAGACAATAGGTGGCGTATCTTGAAAGAGTGCGCGCGCACGTGCAGCGCCAGTACTACGTGCGCGTGCAGAGCTGCGTGCGCGGCTTCCTGGCGCGACTGCAGCGCGCGATCCGCGTGATACAGGCGCACGCGCGGGGGCACTTGGTGAGACGGTGAGTGAGATGGCACTTGGTGAGACAATAGGTGGCGTATCTTGAAAGAGTGCGCGCGCACGTGCAGCGCCAGTACTGCGTGCGCGTGCAGAGCTGCGTGCGCGGCTTCCTGGCGCGACTGCAGCGCGCGATCCGCGTGATACAGGCGCACGCGCGGGGGCACTTGGTGAGACGGTGAGTGAGATGGCACTTGGTGAGACAATAGGTGGCGTATCTTGAAAGAGTGCGCGCGCACGTGCAGCGCCAGTACTGCGTGCGCGTGCAGAGCTGCGTGCGCGGCTTCCTGGCGCGGCGCCGCTACGCACGTATGCAGCGCGCCATCCGCGTGATACAGGCGCACGCGCGGGGGCACTTGGTGAGACGGTGAGTGAGATGGCACTTGGTGAGACAATAGGTGGCGTATCTTGAAAGAGTGCGCGCGCACGTGCAGCGCCAGTACTGCGTGCGCGTGCAGAGCTGCGTGCGCGGCTTCCTGGCGCGACTGCAGCGCGCGATCCGCGTGATACAGGCGCACGCGCGGGGGCACTTGGTGAGACGGTGAGTGAGATGGCACTTGGTGAGACAATAGGTGGCGTATCTTGAAAGAGTGCGCGCGCACGTGCAGCGCCAGTACTGCGTGCGCGTGCAGAGCTGCGTGCGCGGCTTCCTGGCGCGACTGCAGCGCGCGATCCGCGTGATACAGGCGCACGCGCGGGGGCACTTGGTGAGACGGTGAGTGAGATGGCACTTAGTGAGACAATGAGTGAGATGGCACCTTAAATTATGCAACATATTGTACAAGTTTTATGCAATTTTATTTTCATCTTATGAAGAGATTTTTTAAGTATATTCGAAAAAAATCTATAAAATCTTGATTTGATACTATACAGTTTTTATTGATTTCTGAAAAAAAATTTTTATAGGAAATGTTAGGTTCTGTTCCCCACCTCGTCATTTGTTGTTCACTACACTTTAATGTCTAAACAAAAAAAAGAGGAAATAAAAGAAGAAATGTCAGAAGTAGACCTCAATGTCCTCATTGTAGGAAACGCGAGTACAATAACAATGGGCGTTTCAACAACACCCGAAACCAGCCCATACATATGATAAATTCTTTTGATGCTCGAGGTCTGAAATTAAACAATAACTCCGGTCAAACGAGTAAGTCGTCCCGTGGAGTATCGTGCGGGAAAATGTAAACCAAAAATCGATACACGTAATTCTGAAGAGCTCGATAGTTTAATCACAACGGTGAACTATCCGAAACGCAAGGGTGATACTAAAACTTTGAAAAAAAAATATTTTCAAACCGTATCAATGGGAGACAGTCATTATCGACAAAATTTGGCATTCTACGCATCGGAAATGTGGCTTCAATTTTAAGAACCATTACATTACACACAATAAAACGTCAGGATCGATAAATGGTAAACTATAAAATTATAATTGTTTATTTGATTCAATTCAATTCTTGGTTTTATGGCTTGCGTTTGTTATATGATATTTTTCACACAATTAAAACTAAAGTACTGAGAAAATAATTTAACGAGGAATGTTGATTTGTATAATTTAGAGATATTATTTTTCACTTTGTCGATAATATTTTTAAATATTATAATTATTAGATACGAGTTAAATATTTTTCATAATGTTACTATAGTTTTTTCTATTAAATTGTAATCAATATTTTATGATAATGAATTTTTTTTTCAGGTAATTGTGATTGTGGAAGCATTTTGCATTGTAAATTTCAAATTTCAAACAATGAAGCAATTTTTACGTGCGATGCAACTCAGGGCAATGGAAAATGCAGTAAAATTTATTTACGTGGTTACCATAGAAAGCACGCCGCCGAAAAAATGAAAAGTTTAACATCGCATGAATACGAGGCTCAGTTTGCGAGGGACAAGTGTATGTATAAAAATGATCCGCAACCTCCACACTTGCCGAAAGCATCAGTTTTGCGGACAGCGAAATCTGAGCTGATTCGCTCTGAGTTTTATCATCCTGGCCCGATAACTGCTTTGTCAATTATGCAAAGCAGTATATATCCGGGAACTATTAATTTCTTATCCATTGTGCCGTTCACTGTTTTTTATTGGACACATCACCAACGTGATGTATTTATCAAATACGCAGCTCATGAAAATAGCTGCGTATTTATTGATGCTACTGGTGGTATCAGTCCGAAATTTACAAAGCAAAACGGAGAAAAAACATCTCAGCTGTTATTGTATTTAATCGCTATCAATTATTCCGGACAACAATTTACGGTGGGTCAAATGATCTCCGAAGCGCAAGACGCCACAGTAATCACTCATTTTTGGAATAAGTGGCTGAGTTACGGATTTCCTCAACCACAGGAAGTGGTAATGGATAGTAACGAAGCCCAATTGATAGCGACAATCACATCTTTCACCTCATACAAGACAACAACAGAGTATGCGAATGCTTGCCGTCAAAATGTGGTCCCCAGTTGTTATATAAGGATCGACGTGGCTCACTTTATGCATTTATATGCAAAATTATTGAGTACATCTGCGAAACTTGTAAAGACCTTCTATTTAGCATGTTTAGGCAAATTGTTGTGTATGACAGACGAAAAAGAAATTTGGAACTATTTGAGGTTAATCATGACTAGCGCTAAGTGAACGAGCCGGTAAGCTTCCTTCAGGGCAAAACTCGCCGTGCCAAACCGCAAAGGATATTTCGAGAGATTCTATCATAGGTATGATTCAATTAAAACATACCTACATTGATTAAAAGGTTTCTTAATATTTAAAAAACTTTATTAACTGTTGAAAAATTATTTTTTAGCATCGTAAAATTAATGAATAGTCAATTAATTAATAGATATTTATTAACTGTTAAAAAAAGTATTTTTTTCCAAAAAAAATATTAATTGAAGCTTTTATTAAAAATTAATTTAACTTAACAAATTGTTTCTCAATAAAAGAATTTATTAACAATTCATCATTTTTTCTATGAGTTCATAAGTTTCTGTTTAAATTATTTACTCAACGTTTTTTAAGTAGATATATGTAGATTATAATTTTTTTAGGCAACAGTGAATCCTTCGATGACGCTGAAAACAACGAAAGATATGAGTATGCTGATACCGTCGATGAAAATGATGAAAGTGACGATTGCACAGAGTGGTCAGAAGGTGAAATCTGAGTTAGTCGGTACCTTGGAAGGTGGTACATGATCATTATTTGATTTATTTGAGTGTGTACCGGCTTATATTTCAAGTCTCGTGCGGCACGTAGGCGAGACTTTTACTCGTTTAAAGTTTCGTCACCGTTATCATCACAAACATCTTCTCCCTCTTGTTCTTCATAAGGTTCGGATATATGGTGTATGCGAGAAGTAGGGGGTTTTTGTTGATCGAATTTTCGGAATCGATTATTATTGTATTCCCTACGTTTGCAATTACATGTCTTGGGGTTTTGCAATACCTACACACAATGTTCGTGTTTGTGTTAGAATTATTGTTGTTAGTAGTGTGGCTTAATTGGTTTTGAGTTGTAGGGAATGTCTTGAATGGACGAGGGTTTTGGAAGGAGAGTGATTTTTTGGATCTATTCTCTGCTACATTTATTTTATAAAATGTTTCTAGGATTCTTTCTTCAGAAATTGCGAAATTAATCGCCTCATTTAAATTCTTAAGCGATTTACACCTAACAGATAGGCATCTTCTAGGCAAGCGCGTTCTACCTTAGACTGTATCATCACTTTCCATCAGGTGTGATCACAGTCAAGCGCTAGCCTATATAGCATAAAAAAAAAAAAAAAAAAAAAGATATTGTACTTATACCCATTCTGTAGCTATATCACAAAGAAGTAAAAGAGTGACCTGTAGCCAAAAACCTGAAAAAATATAATAATTAATTATAATTTTTCAGTCAAAGAAGCAAAGAACATGTGGAAAAAATTGATAGATGGATATAGATAAGCACTCAGTAAGAAAAAATGTACTACAGGGCAAGCTGCGACTTCAATAAATCCTTGGAAGTACGAGAAAATTATGGAGTTCATTCTTCCATACATGACAAATCAACCAAGAAGCACAAATGCTGTTATTGAGGATCACTCTTCAAACAAAAGTCAAGATGATTCAGAAATTACCCTTTAACAAGAATTTGAAAATAATATCACAGAGATAACGCAAAGCAATAATAACAGTATCTCCGAAGGACAAACACCATCAATGAGGAAACGAAAAACTTCTGATCCTATAATTCAGTTCCTATACGATGAAAGCCAACGCAGAAAAAATAGATCAAACACCAGAGATGCCTAAGAAGAGATCTGTTGACATAACAAAATGATTTTGTGCAACTAAAAAGTTTTTTCGATACAATGTATGAAACATGTAAAGTGTTACCCGGAATATACTCAAATAAAAATTCAAGGCCAAATTTTCAATATCGTGATGGAGGCACATGAAAATCATATCAGGGAGCAACTGCCAAATTCTAGCACTCCTACATCTAATTGTATACATAGGTCACACTAAAAGTTTCCGGAATTGGCCACTTACATAAACAATATTTAAAAAGTTATTACTACATTTGAAAATGGAAGTCTTTAGCCGTGGAATACAATTTGTTTTCACATTGTGGCGTCATTTTAAAAATTGCGTGATTACAATAAAATGGATTTAACTCGGGAAAATTTTCGTTGCATGATTTTTTACGATTTTAACAGTAATTTGACAGCTCAGCAGAGCCTCGTTCGGCTTCAATCTGCTTTTGGCGAAGAAGCACCATGCAAGACGACCATTTATAGCTGGCTTGCAGAATTCAAACGTGGTCGTGTCAATCTCCATGATGAAATTCGTGAAGGTCACCCGTGCACCGCTGTGAATAATAAGAACATCGATGCTGTGCGCCGTATGATTGAAAGTCGGTGGACGTCTGTGTGGATACACGGATGCTGACTGGGCGAACTGTGTACATGACCGTCGGTCATACACGGGTTACTACTTCGCTTGCAGGTAGACCTATTAGCTGGGAGTGTAAGAAGCAGCCGACGGTAGCCTTATCATCTACAGAAGCTGAGTATATGTCCTTGACCAGTGCTGCAAAGGAGGCTATTTTCCTGAGACGGTTAGTGTGTGACATTACTGGTTTTGCTCATAGGGTGTTGCTATACAATGATAGCCAAAGTGCACAGAAACTTATGCTCAATCCAATCCACCACAATAGAACCAAACACATTGATACGAGATTTCATTTTATTCGTGAAAAGGTTACTGAGGGTCTTATAGATATAAAGTTTATACCTACGGATAAAATGACAGCCGATGTTTTAACCAAGCCCTTAAGGCGCATAGCTCATCTAAGGTGCGTAGTTAATATGGGTTTAGGGATAAATAGGTAGAATAATTTTCTATTTATTTATTTTTCTTCGGTTTATGTTTTGTATTTCTGTTTAGTCTGGTAGTAATGTTTTAGTTTAACTACTTTATCTTTTTATTCCCATTAAGGGCGGATGTTGTAAAACCTACTTGGATAAGATACTTTGTTAGGTTTTATACTGTCATTTTTCTAATGTCGAATAAAAAAAAAAGATATTAAGATGTTTGAATAGCAGCCATTGTAAAACGTTTATTGTGTTTTCATTTCGCTATTTCCCCAATATTTAGAACGTGATTCCTGATTCTACAGACTTCAATTACAACAAATAGTAAGTTGATTTTAAAGTTGTAGAAGAATATTTTTTGTTAATTTTTTATTTTTATTTTAAGTGGTCTGAAGTTCACTATTTTTTCAATATGGGTAGACCTACTAAACGGGCTGCTCATAATGAGACAGCGCCGTTCAAATGAAACACACGAAGTCATGGAGAAACGCCTATCTCAACAAAGGAAATCTAACACGAGAACAATATCAAAAGAGACATGCGAAAAGCGCAAAAATAGACTTGGGATTATGCGGCTTTACACGCAAAAAGTTTTAAATAGGGAAAATATTGAAAAACGTAGTCACCGTCTCAGCTTAATCAATGATCGTCTATCGAACGAAACGGAGGGGCAATGTGCCCACCGCCTCAGCATGATACACGATCGCCTATCGAAAGAAACGCACGAGCAACGATCTCAGATTAATCCATGATCGTCTATCTAATCATCTAATGAGCCGGAGGAACAGCGTGCGCACCGTCGATTAATGCATGATCGTCTATCTAATGAGACGGAGGAGCAACATGCTCACCGTCTCAGATTAATCCATGATCGTCTATTCGATATTCGATATATTCGATTTGATAATTCCGCGCTTAGGGCACGGAATTATCAAACACACGCGCGAAATTGTCAAGTATGGCAATAAATGGTAATTTTTATTTTCAGAAACGATCTTTCACGGTAGGCGGCTGAAACTCTACATTGATGGCTGAACCAAAATCTAAGAAGAAAAGGATATGGGATCCAAATGACATGAAGACTGCAATAGCGGCTGAAGGTTCCGGCAGCCAAATTAAAACAGCTGCCAGGAACTTTAACGTCCCGGAGTCCACCCTCAGGGAACGATTAAAACAAGGCATAAGTTACAGTCCTCCCATTGGCCGGAAGGCCACATTTTCTGCTGAAGAGGAGAAAGAAATATGCCAATATATTACATTAATGGCAAAAAAGTTTAACGGCACAACCCAGCTACAGCTAAGGAAATTAGTGTACGATTTTGCTGTAGCAAAAAATATAAAAAACATTTTCTCTAAAGGGCTTGGCAGGGAAATGCTTTGTTAGTAGCTTTTTAAAAAGAAATCCAGGAATTTCCTTAAGTCTTCCAGAACCGACGAGCCTTAACAGAATATTGGGTTTCAAGAAGGCTGAAATACAGCTATTTTTTGAAAATCTCGAAAACCTTATGACGAAATACAATTTTCCAGCAAATAGAATTTTTAATGTAGATGAAACTGGAGTTACGACTGTCCTTCTGGTAAAATTTACGCTCCGAGTTCCGACTGGTGTGAAGCAAGTTGGAAAGGCAACCAGTGGAGAACGAGGTCAAAACGTGACAGTGGTCTGTGCTTTCAGCGCCACCGGCACATACACACCACCAATGTTTATGTATCCTCTCCAGAGGCTTAAAGCTTCTTTGAGTGCTGGTGGCCCACCAGAGGCAATCTATGAATGTTCCAAGTCTGGATGGATTAACGAAGAGCTTTTTTTTTAAATGGCTGCAGCATTTCGCTCAGCACAGTGGGGCCCATAAAGACAATCCCACTTTGCTGGTGCTTGACAATCACAGCAGCCATCAATCATTGAGTTCCTTCGAGTTTTCTCGAGATAATGGCATCCATATATTATCAATACCGGCCCCACACGTCTCATATAATGCAACCACTCGACGTGACATTTTATGGGCCACTCAAAACGGCATATTCTCGCTAGTGTGACTTATTTATGAAAATGCATCCATTTGAAAAGATCACGCAAGACAATCTTGCATCAATTTTCACACACTTACACACGTGTGGCCAATATGGAAAAAGCCCAAAAAGGTTTTGAAGTGACTGGGATATACCCTTTAAACCCGCATATTTTCGACAGTGAGGACATTCTAACTGCCATTCCGACTGTTGAAGGGCGAACATCATCCAGACAAGTCGTCGAATCAACAACAAGCAACATCCCATCACTGAATCAGCAACTACCAGTCCCTACACACTATCAGTCTCCACACAGCCACTATTCAGCTATTATTGACCGTGATTTTTCCACGCCTAGTCTACCGAGTTCACCAACAATCTTTGATGAGTTATTTGGCAATATCAACTCAACGCCAAGGGAAGTGCAACAAGACCTTGAATCTACTGCCGAAAACCCACCAACAAATGATCAGAATATTCAAGAGTTCACACCGGTTTCAAATTCCACGACGAATTCGAGACGTGTTTTGGAAGGATTGAGTCCTGTTCCACAAAAAATCATTAAAGCTAAAAGATGTTATAAGAAACAACATTCTGCCATTCTCACAGATACGCCTTTAAAGGAACAGCTGGAATTAAAAGAAGAAAAAAAAATATTTAAAGAAAATAAGATTGAAAATAAAAACAAAGGGAAAAGCGTCAAAACTGGCCGTGGAAAGAGAAAGCCTAAAATAAAACAAGCAAAAAGAAATGTAACCAGAAGCAGCAGCAGCGGCGAAGACGATGATGTGCCCCTTGCCAACTTGTGCAACGACGACGAAAATGATGACTTGGAAACAGATGACCTTTGTGCTGTTTGTGGGGAACTTGGTCGTGATAGAGAAATGCGGTGCCGTTGCTGCAGCTGCTCTAATTGGATCCATAAATACTGCAGCGGAAAAGACTCGGCAGAAAATTTTGTTTGTGATTGATGCAATTAACATTAAAATATACTTATGTAGTTTTTTTATTATCTCGATTAAACTAAGATTATTATGGCTTTATTGATAAAATAAAAATTTATTTAAAAGGGATATAATGTTATAGAAGTATGTCGAATTAAAAATAGTTATCACTGTCAAATTCCTACAATATGGTATAGGAGCTAGCAACGTTTTCGAGAAAGAATTTTAGGTGAGCTGATTTTGTGATATGTCGTCCTTCTTGCACTTTCGGTTAGAGTCTGGGCTGTCTGGCTGTTGGTAGCGGTTGCGTTCATCAGTGCGCATCCTACCTGTCCAGGTAATAATCCTGGATTTTAAAATCATTTTAGAAGGCGTAATTTTTAATTTTTTGTTTTTAAATAAGTCTACCTGACATACTATTTTTATTGCCAGACATTTGCTGCAACGACAGCAATGTCGTTGCTAACTATGTGCCATACGCGATTTGTTATTTATTTTTTATAAAAATTTCAAAGTATTTTAGAATGTCTGTAATTTTAATATTATGTTATTTAAAGATGAGAAAAACTTAAAGTAAATTTGCCAGACATTAATTCGATTGTTAAGTCTTAAATTAAAATGAAAAAGTCATGAAAAGTATTGCAGTATGATGTAAATTCAGCCCCATCATTTCGTAGCTGAACTTAAAAATGTGCAAGAGAAGCTTTGATTAACTTTTTCATTGATCACTGGGGTAGTGAAGACATATTGCCTTTTATTGGTAAAAAAAACATTTACGTAAGTTTCAATAAATGTTATTCATACAAAGTGATATATTATAACAAAGTAATTAAAACTATTGAAGAATCATTATCGTGTGAAGAACACGAAGAAGCTGATTCTAGGATTATTTTTCATATTTGCCAAATCGATTTTGACGCAGACGTTGTTATACGCTGTTCTGATTCTGATATTTTAATTATACTTCTGGGAAACATGGATCACCTGAAAGCATCTTTGAAAATTTGGATAAATATGGGTGTTGGAAATCATCAGCGTTACATAAACATCAATGAATTACACCGAATTCTTGGTGACTCTTTATGCAAAGCTTTACCATGCTTCCACGCAATAACTGGATGTGATTACACGCCAGCTTTTTTTAGAAAAGGCAAAGTTAAGCCTTTTAAAATATTAGAAAATTCTGAAGAATACCAGTTAGCTTTTAATAATATAATTAAGGATGACGAAGAAGTACTTGAAACTACGTTTGTAACCCTCGAGAAATTTATTTGTCTAATGTATGGAGTTAAAAACTGTTCCAATGTTAATGATGTTCGATTTCATTTATTTTCACGTACTTTTAAGTCAAAAAATTAGATAAGAACTTCGACAAAAAATTTCGAAACTTTGACTCATCCAGTTTGCCACCCTGTAAAGCGGAATTGCAACAGCATTTATTGAGGGTTCGTTACGTGACGAAAATTTGGAGAAATGCTCACTCAAAACATCCAACATCTTTATCTCCAATGGCTTCCGGTTGGACCATAAACGGTGACAAATGTGATTTTGTCTGGTTTTTGGGAGATCAATTACCATCCTCAGTTGCAGATATTATTGTTCAAAGTAAGTAAGTGTGAAATGGAATATTCATCAAGAATAACTAAAATGTTTTATAACGAACAAGAAGAATTACACTGTTTATATTTTTTCTGTCGCATATGATAGAGTTTTAGAAGATAACGAAAGTTCCCAAGAAGATGATATGAATGACACTGACAAAGACAGCGACGATGATGATGATGATTATGAAGATGCCTCTTTTTTTGTGACGTCACTATAGGCTGAAACATTATACTGCAATTAACTATAGAATTAATTAATTATAGCATTATACTGCAATACTTTTCATGACTTTTTCATTTTAATTTAAGACTTAACAATCGAATAATTGTCTGGCAAATTTATTTTTAGTTTTTCTTATCTTTAAATAACATAGTATTAAAATTACAGACATTCTAAAATACTTTGAAATTTTTATAAAAAATAAATAAAAAATCGCGTATGGCACATAGTTAGCAATGTCGAAAATGTCTGGCAATAAAAATAGTATGTCAGGTAGACTTATTTAAAAACAAAAAATTAAAAATTAAGCCTTCTAAAATGATTTTAAAATCCAGGATTATTACCTGGACAGGTAGGATGCGCACTGATGAACGCAACCGCTACCAACAGCCAGACAGCCCAGACTATAACCAAAAGTGCAAGAAGGACGACATATCACAAAATCAGCTCACCTAAAATTCTTACTTTTCAAACGTTGCTAGCTCCCGTACCAATAGGATAAGTCATTAGATTTAAAATTTAGTTTAAGAAACCACTGGCACGGTTTTATCAGACCCAGCGCGATTTTAAAAACCATGGGCACGATATTAACAAACCAGATTGATAATACCGCGTTTCTTTCATTTTTCAGTAATTTGCTCATATTTTTGTTAATTGTTATATTTTAAATATTTCTTAAAGCCATTTGTTTAGCCAAATAAATACCGTACTAATTATTGTGCACTGTTTTTATTTTATTCTAACCAAATCTTAGTTATACGATTTTCGCCGTAGGAGCTCGGTAATATCCGACTCTCCCCTACTACGGCAGATATCCACTACTGGAAATAGAGCTTCCTGAAGGGATATTCAACCTACACGGTCTTGGGCTTCTTCAATCCAGCAGCATCCCATCAATTCAAAAAAGTCTGCAACATTCATTAGTCCCAATGTCTGTGGCCCCCATAAACACTTTGTAACAATGAGTATAATTAAGTCTCATATCAGTGACTCGAGTTCGGCTACACGTCTCGTCATTTCTCCACATGTCAAACTAAATAATTATTAATTGTACAATCGAATACTGTTTTGCAGATAAAGAAGTAACCAAAGTAACCAGGCAAAAACAGGGAGTCGGAAGGAACATAAAGAAAATAATAACGGATTCTGAAATTGAACTGCATAAATAAATTATTGCAGCCAAAGTTAGTATATGCAAATACAAAAGTAGAGCAAAGAGGCAGTCAGCTGAATTAAAAGCTGCCAAGAAATTCGCAAGTGATTCTAAAATTTTGGACACAATTGAAAATTGCTCTACAGCAGCAAAGTTTCTCATGCATATACAATGGCGGGAAGATAAGAAAAAACTTAGAGATCGACGCTTCACACAAGAAGAAAAAATAACCTGCTTAGTCATAATGAAACAGAGTCCTAAGGGATATCGATTTTTAAGAAAAATTTTTACTTTACCAGAATAATGGCAGGAAAGATAAAAGAATGTGAAGTCAATGACAAATTTCAACTTAAAGCCTATGAAATTTCTAAAAAAAAATTTACACACAACTTAAATGTAACAAACAATATACAATAATATACTGACAGGTATATTGCAGCCAATAGACCTGAGATAGTCGTCCGATCGGTGCGCCTTGCAATAATTGTTTCCACATGATAAGAATCTCGTGAAAGCGGCGAAGGAAAAATTATCAAAGTAGTACTCGTACTTAGACCTTGCTCATGAGATAACCGCCATCTGGAATGTGGACTCGACGATTATTGTTCGTTTCAGTCAACGGTCTTATAGCGAAAAGCTTCGACCAACATCTCAAGAAGCTTTCGCTCGGCTGTTGGATCAAGGGCCGCATACAAAAAGCAATGGCCATGGAGACGGTACGCATTGTGAGGAGGTTCCTCACTCTGGAACCCTGACCATCGGTGGCTTGGGCCCGCCCCGCAATCGGTGGACTACATTTTTTTTTTTTTTTTTTTTTTTTTTTTTTTTTTTTTTTTTTTTTTTTTTTTTTTTTTTTTTTTTTTGTTGGTATCATGCGATCAGTCCTAAGACTATGAGCAGATGTTTGGTAAGTTTTCTTTATTATTATTCTGTATATTTTTTCCCATTGGAATGTAAATATACATTGTTCAGGTCGTCTATGATCTGTCCAGATCTAAAATCTTCTTCCTTTTCAGACGATTCAGGCAGTCTGGGACCGTGAGTTGAAACGCCAGCTGATTTGGATGGTGTTCCAGCCGGGATTTGTATTTGATACTGCACTGCTGTATTTCTTCTTTTACAGTTTTAATTCCGAGATGTTTATGAACCTCACTGTTTTTTATAAACCATGGAGCATTTGTTATTTGTTTCAGAATATAGTCTTCTGCTCTTTGTATTTTTTTAATGTTGGAGTCACAGGCTGAGCCCCAGAGTTGTAGTCCATATGTCCAGATAGGTTTTAGTGCTGCTTTGTATATGAGGAGTTTGTTGTCGATTGACAGTTTGGAGTTTCTGGACAGTAGCCAGTACAGTCCACGATATTTAAGATTCAGTTCCTCTTTTTTCGTTTGTATGTGTTGTTTCCAGGTAAGCTTTCGATCTAGTAGCATACCGAGGTATTTGACACAATTGGTGTGTGGCAGCTCATTGTGACCTAGTTTAACTGGTGGACAGTCACCCGTTCTTAGAGCGAAAGTTATGTGCATTGATTTTGACGCGCTAGCCGTTATTCTCCATTTGTCCATCCAACTCTGAATTTCATCAAGGCTCTTTTGAAGATTTTCAGACGCAGTTACTGGATTTTTATGTGAAGCAAGAATTGCAGTATCATCAGCAAAAGTTGCTACTGTTACTCCAGAAGTTTGAGGTAGGTCAACCGTAAATAACGTGTAAAGAACAGGCCCCAAAACTGACCCCTGAGGTACTCCTGCCCTGATCTCGTGAAATGCTGAGGTGCATTCCCCTTCTCTTACTTGAAAACATCTGTCAGTCAAGTAGGATTTTATTACAGAGAAGTATGGATGTGGCAAAAGCGTTTTGATTTTGCAAAGCAAACCTCTGTGCCAAACTTTATCAAACGCTTGCTGTATATCCAAGAATACGGAGGAACAGTATTCTTTTTGTTCTAGAGTTCTTCTAATTACTTGACATACTCGGTGGACTTGTTCGATAGTGGCATGATCCCTTCTAAATCCAAATTGGTGATCAGGGAGAATGTTCCCTTTCGACATAACCTCTAGCAATCTTGTCAGTAGGATCTTCTCAAACAGTTTAGAGATTATTGGCAGCAGGCTTATAGGTCTGTAAGATGTAACCTCATTACTGGGTTTGCCTGGTTTGCAAATCATGGTTATTTGGGAAACCTTCCAAAGCAATGGGAAATATCCTAGTCTGATGATACTGTTGAAGAGTATGGTAAGAAACATAATTCCTTTTTTAGGGAGTTCTGTAAGTACTTTTTTATCTATTAAATCAAAACCTGGAGCTTTTTTATCTTTTAGCGTCTTTATTGTTCTTAGGACCTCTTTAGGAGTGACACATTTAAGTGGTAGATCTAACTGAAAGTCACGATTCAAGATGTCATCAATGTCTTTTTCGTTCATATTTGGTACTGCGGTATTCGGCGTGAATATTTTTGCTAAGTTCCATGCGAAGATATCCGCTTTTTCCTGTTGTGTCCTCGCCCAGGAATTGCCACCAGGAACTTTTATGGGTGGCTTAGGGATAACAGGCCTTGTGATGTTTTTGAATTCTTTCCACAAAGAATAATTTGAGACTCTGGTAGAGGAAAGTGATTCAATGCGCATTTGATGCGTTGCATCATTTGCCGCAGTAATCATGTCGTGTAACTCACGTATAGATCTATTGAAAGCAGCTTTATCATCTGGATGCCGACTTTGATGCCATATTCTGCGTAAACGCCTTTTTTCTAGAATTTTGGACTTAATTTCCCACGGAACAATTTTATGTCGGGGTACGTTTACAGATTCAGGGGTGCACCTCCAGCAACTTACTTGTATTGCCATAGTTAGGTCTTTAGCTGCATTTTCGACATCTAATTCAGTCTTCAAGGCTACTTGGAGTTGCAGATTGTCTTCGAGGATTTCTCGAAAAGCATCCCAGTCTGTCTGTTGGTTATACAGTCTTAGGGGGTTTTCATATTTCAGGACAGTGGTACTGACAGTTAGAAAGACAGGGACATGGTCAGATGAACCGTCCAGGCATGTCTCTACTCCTAGGAAAAGCCGTGATAAGCCTTTAGTGATAAAGAAGTCCAAAATGTCAGGCTGTCTATTTTGGTCCGTTGGCCAGTATGTAGGTTCCGATGGGGACAAAGTTTCAAGCTTCATATTATCTAATGCCTTTTTTAATTCTCTGCCCCTAGTTGTTGTCAACCTAGATCCCCAGTGGACGTGTTTTGCATTCCAATCTCCTCCTGCAATGAAGCGTTTACCCAAGCTAGCTAGATATTGTGAAAATAAATCCATGGTAATTTTATGCTTTGGTGGGCAATAGACAGCGGCTACTGTGAAATTTCCATTCTTGTCCTCTACTGATACAGCAGTTGATTGGATGTGTTCCATCTTAAAGTATGGGAGTTCATGATGTTTTATAGAGGATTTTATGATGACTGCAGTGCCTCCATGTGCGGAGCCATCGGGATGATCAGTGCTGTAAATATTGTAGTTATGTATTTTTATTTTACTACAAGATGTGAAGTGAGTTTCAGAGACAAGCAATATGTCCAGGTTGTGAAGTTGAAGCAAAGTTTCAACTTCGTCCTTATTCGGAGCTAGTCCGTTAATGTTCCAAGTAGCTATTTTTATGGAGCTAAAGAGGAAAATTTACTGATTAGAGAAGTTATGAGACTAATCAAGGAGCCCATTTGTTGTAAGATTATGTCAAATTTCTCTGACTGCTTTAGAATAAGTTTCTCTAGTGTTGAGTAGTTATTACTATCAGGTTCAGGATTCATCTGAGGTGTAGGAGTTTTAAGGGTTTCTGCAAACGTTTTCTTGAGAGATGGTCTTTCCGTTCTTGTTTGCTGGTTTTCAGAAGTTGCTTTAAGATGGCCAAACTCCCCTTGATTTGTTGGTTTTCTGTATGATGGCAGTTTATACTTTCTTTGAAGTATTTCTCTGTATACTTGACACCCCTTGTAGTTTGCAGGATGTGCCCCAAGACAGAGAGCGCATGTGGCTGGGGTGTTACGGTCAGTTTTTGGACATTCAGATGTTTTGTGATCTTGTGCACATTTTACACATCTATAAGGTCTCAAGCAATAATTTTTAATATGGAAATGTCAGAATATGAGAATGCGATATCATGCGATCCGGTCTCCCGGCGCTCTCCGGTATCCGGGCTAGAGAGTGTGAAATATGTTACCGAAGACTCTTCAGGGGTTAGTTCCCAGGCTCCTGTTGTAGTAAATGCTACTGGAAACAAAAAAAACCATGAGAATGCGATATCATGCGATCCGGTCTCCCGGCGCTCTCCGGTATCCGGGCTAGAGAGTGTGAAATATGTTACCGAAGACTCTTCAGGGGTTAGTTCCCAGGCTCCTGTTGTAGTAAATGCTACTGGAAACAAAAAAACTGTACAACAAGTCTTCCATAAAAGTTTCTTCCTACAAAGATCACGAAGCTCATCACTTGGAAGCCTTCCTGTCTCAAAATCCACTAGTGACAGTGCACAAGACTCTGTCCAAAATCAGCAACCAAAAAGCAGCATGGAAAGAAATAACCACCCATATTGGCAAAGAATACCAACGGCCAGAAATCCAAAAAGAAGAAAAACATCTGTGTCTCCGCCACCAGACACAATAATCGACACCTCAAACAGATTTAGTCAACTACCCGTAGATCAACCTGAACCCGAAAGCCAGACTAAAGTAAAAAAGCCTATCAAACCACCTCCAATAATACTCTATGGCATAGACGACGTCAATAAACTCACAGAATTACTAGAAACAGTTGCGGAAAAACCGGCGTTTACGTATAAAATCGTTAATAGGAATCAATTAAGAATCAACAGCAATGACGTAGAAGTGTACAAAAAATTGATGACCCTCGTGAGGGAAAATGGTCTGATAGGACATACATTTAATAGAAAAGATGAAAGATGTTATCGGATAGTCATTAAAAATTTACACCATACCACACCACATGATGCAATTAAAGAATCAATAGAAAGTACAGGAAATACCATTGCTGGTGAAATAATAAATGCCAGATATGGGCCTAAGAAAATACCTACCTCCACATTTTTTATAAACTTACATCCTGGACCCAACAACAAAGCTGCCAAGGACATAAAAATCATTTATCACCAATCAGTAACCATTGAAGACCCTAAAAAAAGGTACTCTGTGATACAATGTCAAAGATGCCAACAATATGGGCACTCAAAAAATTATTGCTTGGGACTACATTTTTTAATATTTTTAAATGTGTTAAAATTGTAATAAAAATAAATGAGAGAAAAAATTATTATCATGTTAGTGTATAAATTTGTTGCTTTATATACTAAATACTATTGTAGTTAGGTTCATAATAGAAGAAATTGATAAAATCGGTGAAAACTATAATAGCAATCGAGGATGTGACAAAATCAACAGTCACAGGCAATGTAGGACCGCTGGTGGTTTTTAGTGGGTAGTCTGGGTATCGCCACAGCCCAAGGGTCCCACATACCCGGCCCGGAACAGTGATATTCCCGGAATAAATAAATGTATTTAAACTAGGTTTAACATGTAAGTATATTTTAAGAATTATTATAAGAAAATATAAGTAGATTGACCGCAGAATAAAATATTAATCTCACGAGAGACATCAAAGTAATCATTAGTCAATCAATTCAAGTCGGCAAATTAGCATCTTTGTCAATATGGGTAAAGGGCGAAGTAAAAATTCCGAGGTTATAATCGCCCAATCAGAATATTTTATATTTCATATAGAATACAAATATGAAATAATTCTAGAATAGAATATAATAGATAATAGAATAATTCTAGAATACAAATATGAAATATATTTTATTATCATGATCCTGCAACTATGCTGCATCAGTGCATGCGTCATCGGATTCGCCTGCAAACGGGTTGGAAGGCGAATAAGAAACTCTATCTCAAGGAAAATAGCGTCACAATTATAAAAGACGCAACCAGGGCAAGTCGGAGGTCAACCTACTTATTATACATAAAAAAGTATAACGTTAGCGTGTATGTAATTGATATGTAAGCATTAGATTAAGCAAGTTTTGTTTGTCGTATTTCTGAATTTCTATATAATTTTTATTGTCTGTTCAAAATTTTTTATTATACATAATTTCTAAGCTTTGTACAATTATTTTAAATCTTTATTGTTTGTTCCATTTTTTTTTAAATTACTATTATTTGTACGAAAATTTTTACATCTTTATTGTTTGTTAAAAAAATTTCGTTTTAAAGAGGGGAATATTTGGCGGTTTCATATGTAATGCGCGGAGTATGCATTTTGTACATCGTTCATTATTCTATCCAGTGTGCCACCGCCCGGGACTCTACTCGGTCGTGAGGCGCAATAAAAAGCAGAAAAATTTGTCATGTGATTTATTTATTTATTTCCTCAAACATAATCATAAAGTGGTGGCTTTTCAAAGAGTAAAGGAAATTAACCATCCATCAACATCGCAGCAGGCTGACGTGTTCTGGGCAAAACCTTCGCCAAAACGGAAGCCTTTCGTTTCAGGAAGTTCGGCTCTCCTCCAGAAAGAAGAAGAAAACCAAGAAAAGAAAACCAAATAGAAGTAGACAATTGCCAAAATGCCGACAACATTATGCGTGAATGAAAAACAAAGAAACGAATTAAATACCAAATCTTAACCAAATAGCAGTAATACGAAATACAGTTACTATAAAAGAAATAATTAAATTTTTTCGAGAATCGGGCCTTCGTCGAAAATGCGTACCAAATATACCAATGTTCTGTGAAACCCGTTGGTCTTAGAAATATAAAAGTATTGCCATTTTTAAGGACCCCTATGTCCAGGTGGTGAAAGCCCTTTCAAAACTGTCAAAAGACGGTAACAATGCAACCAGAAAATCTGCTTTTCAGTTACATTGCGCAGCTACAAATTCTGAATTCATTGTTAGTGTTTGCCTCATAGCGCAGTTGCACGTTACTCGGCCTCTCATCCAGGGTTTAACCGAGAGGCACTAGCATGATACTCGGTCTCTCATCCAGAAGTTAACCGACAGGCAGTTGTACGTTACTCGACCTCTCATCCAAAAGTTAACCGAGAGGCAGTTGCATGATACTCAGTTTCACATCCAGAAGTTAACCGAGAGGCAGTTGCATGTTAGTCAACCTCAGATCCAGAGGTTAACCGAGAAGCAGTGGCATGATAGTTGGCCTCTCATTCAGAAGTTAACCGTGAAGCAGGTAGTCGTAAAAGATTAAACGAATAATTACAATTCAAGATAAAAAATGTTGAGCAGGTAATAAAAAGTTTAAGTTCTTAAACAGATTTCGACGCAGGGAGACTCGTTAAATCTCACAATAGAGAACAAACATTGGGTAGTCTATTAAAAACAGCTGAAATAATAAAAAAAATAAGAAAATGTCCTGAAAATGTAACTATTTATAAAAAACTCGAAATGTTTCTGGAAAAACTCGAGCATCGAAATATCCAACAACTATTTTATGTAGAATTACACGTATAAAGTTAACACTAACCAAAACACAAACGATGACGCAGGTAAAGCTGTCTTTGAAAAAACGGAAAGGCAAGGTAAAGGTCTGGTCGGGAGTTCTACTGACCGCATGTGCTTTAGATGAACAGTTATTATTCAGAATAACAACAATAATTGAAGAGTTAAACTGTAAATCACCAGCAGAGATGTATCCGCTATATTTCAACAGACATCTCAATTAGAATATTTCATACATTAACAATGTAAAGTCCAACGTTTCAAAATAAAGAATGCTTATCTGAGAAATGTATGAGCTACAAAGTGATAACGATACGTTTAAAAGTGGAAAAAATAAAACACCGATCATCAAAAATTATGGAAGATTCTGTTATCGAAGATCTTCTTCTAACGAGATAATCTTTTTGTTTTTTATTACAAAAATACAACATAAAAAGATCAATGGTTTTCATTCAGGGCTTTCGTGCTTCGCCATATATCCGCACGAAAAAATTGATTGATAACTCGTGTAACACATCCTGTTGTCATTACACTCGCACGCACACTGCGGTGAAATCAGTTCCGATGTCGCTACACACGCTGAACTCGCCCGAACCGATTTTTGAGTTAGGGGTAAGAATAATTCTAATAATAATTCTGATTACGATTTGCCTACATACGAGGCGATTCAGGGAGCTATCTAGGGCGCACCACTCGCCCGATATTGCCTCTGATTTTAGGGATGTGTGTAGGAACTAGGGCCCTTTAGTCTAAATTCTAAGAAACTGAACTTTTTCGTTTTAGCACCTAATATTTGCAATTCAATAGCTCCTCACGACGCTCGAGTAACTACCGATTAAGCATCGTTACGAATGTAATTATTTTTTCAGACAAATTGAACGCAGGCCTGTGTATACGCCGCATTTCGGAGAATTATGGGAGAGAAGCGTCAAATCCGTTAAATATCATTTGTATAGAATTCTCAAAACCGCGAAATTAACTTTTGAGGAGTTATACACCACTCTAACTCCAATTTGAGTTATACACCACTCTAACTCCTATTTGAGCCCACACCAAACTTCGAAACACAGGACATCAGTCGCCTGCAGAGATGGCAAAGAACCGAGCAGTTATGGCACAATTTCTGGACCCGTTGGCACAAGGAGTATGTGTCAGAGCTACAAGTAAGAACAAAGTGGAAGACATCTCAAGGGGAGCTGCAGGTCGGCGACTTGCTTGTCATCAAAGAAGATTCATTCCCAGATAGCAAGTGAGCTTGCAACAAACTTGATTTTTGTTTGATTTTATATTGTCACCATAAATATGAAAAGATAAATTTGACACAAAGTTGCTGCAAACTTGTTAATTATGGAATGATATTTAAAATTTGTGGTAATATTGCAGCAAACTTGAATTTTACGCCACATTTCAAATATGAAAAACGAAGTTTGTTTTTTTTTTGCTGTCGCAAACTTGAGTCTTGACAAGTCGACATTGGGATGGTTCGGACTTCGGTTGACACTTGACTGGCCGCCATTTTGTATGTTAGCTTGTGTCTGCTCGTCACGCGTTGTGATAAAGTTTAGAAAAAAGTGTTTGGAAACTACCTATTATCCGGATTGTATTAACAACAAGATTAAGTTAATGATAGTGCTAGCACTCATTTTACATTATTAACATAATCTTGAAAAGGTTTTGTGCGTAGATCTATGAAATATGAGTTGAATAAGTAGGGTAAGGTGGGGTACACTGGATCGTGGTAAACAGTGGATCAACTCGCATATCTCATAGTCTTTGTATAACGCACACATAGAACCTAAACGAATCGCGTCATCTTTTTTTTTTTTTTATTGTAGATAGGCTTGCGCTTGACGACAATCATGCCTGATGGAAAGCAATGATAAGGTCTAGGATGGAGCGCGCTTGCCTAGAAAATGCCTATTCACTCTTCTCTTGAAGGCACCTAGATTGAACTTGGCTGGAAACACGGAGGCTGGAAGGGCGTTCCACACCTTAGCGGTTCGTATCAGAAACGTGGAGGAAAAACGTTTCGTGCGAGTTTGTTGGACGTCAACCACATAAGGATGCCACGGCTCTCGGCGTCTTGCAGTCCTATGGTAGAAAGGTGAAGGAGGTACAAGGTACATCTCTTACTTACAACCCCCCCGCGCCAGTAGTCGTCACGCTTAGGCTTTGGATGGACGCGTTGCCGCCATTGCGCTCCTCGTAAGTACCCAAATCTATTTTTTCCCCGAGTGTGTTGAAAGTTTTTAACTAAAATCTATTTAGAATTTTTAAATTATAATTATGATTTAGGGTAAAACTATACAAAATGCCCCAGCGGGCAAGACGCCCCATTTTTAGTGTCTTAAAATAATTCGTATGTTTTACATTGTTTCAGAAATGCCACGTAATTATGTGAGATCTACCTTGAGGGCAAATTGGTCTGAAACTGACTTGGAAGAGGCGATGAAAAAAGTTCGTCAGAAAGAAATGGGTGTTAATGAAGCAGCACGAACATACAATATTGCTTCAAGAACTCTAAGGAGATATATTTTATCTGGAACATTGAAGGTTGGGCTTGGAAGAAAGCCTGTTTTTAACCAAACGGAGGAAAAAAAGTTGGTTGCGCACATCAAACAACTAGAAAAAGTTGGATTTGCACCAGATCGGAAGGATGTCAAACAAATGGCTTACCAATTGGCTCAGAAGCTTAATATCAAAAATATTTTTTCGGATACATACAAAAAAGCTGGAGATGTTTGGAAATCGTACAGTCAGTTCGCGATCACATTCAGTGCCCCAAATAGAGAGCCACTACAATCGGGCTAACACAAGCCGTGAATTTATTCACGGTGGCCTAACTATTAAGGAATTGTATCGCAATTACGTATCGAATAGAGGAGCAATGCCAGTAGCATCTTAAGGAATGCCAAGAAAACTGGTAATGCTTTTGTGGTTCACGAGTTAAACTATGACGATTTTTATGATTTAAAAAAGCTGTTTGAGGATATTGGGTTAAATATTAACAAAGATCTGAAAGGTAATCCGATAAAATTAACAGAAATAAAAGCTATTCGATTGGTAAAACGTATTGACTCATACTCTATAAAGTAGGGTAAACTTGCTTAATTAGTACCTGGTGTATTTCTCCCAACTCGAGGCTCATACAGCGCCCCAGGCGGCCTAAAACGTAAGCTTCCGTCCGCCATGTTGCACAAAAAAAATCAAGACGCTTCACGGCCGCTCCGTTAAAAAATATCCAAAAAGTAAGTTTTTACTGACATATTCAACAATATTTTATGACATTTCATAAGCTTCTAGTTTCATAACTAAGTGGTATTAGTTTTACTCGAAGTATAGTGTAAATACACATTTATTCGTCTCATTTTTTTTGTTGGTTTTGTTGCCTATGCTAGCGTCATTCATTCACGCGGGAAATTTAAATTTTTTTTGAGATGTTTTCCTAATTCGTACTTTTCGATATGTTCTAATTGGTACCGGTACGATTAAGGATAAATGTAAATCAAGTGATAAAATTTAACAAAATATTTTTATTTTAGTAAAATGGCAACCCGGAAATATAACATCTGGTCTAAGGAAGATATGGAAGCTGCTCTCCAAAAATTCAAGGATGGCTCCATGAAGTTTAATGAAGTATGTCGCTTTTATAATATTCCTAAACCTACATTTCGTCGCCATTTAAAAGGGTTGAATACACATGCACGAATTGGAAGGCCAAAAGATTTGTTGATACAGATGGAGGAAGAACTGGTTCGACATATCCTCGAACTTGAGTCATGTTTCTTCGGTTTGACAATAAAGGATTTACCAAAGCGGGCGGTGCGAGTTGGGATGCGTAAATGCATTCCCCAGTGGCAAAAAAAAAACCTGCAAATTGCAGTTCAAGTGCACTTTAAATGCGGTTGACACGACTGCAATAAAACTGCAAACAAAACGCGCAGTCAGATTGCAGTTCAGTTGCAGTTGGCGTGCAGTCGTGTGAACTGCATACCGACTGCATCCAAACTGCACAATCCCACCCGCCCGTACGCTCCGCTCTCCCGCGCATGGAATCAGTAGCAACAACAAGGTTAGAGTGAGCGCACGCGTTGTTTGTCAGTAGATAAAATAAATATGTCGAGCGACGAGAATGGTAATACAGTAAATGGATCTGTACCGTTTGATACTGACGCATTTATAAGTGCCATTAAATCAAAACCTTGCATTTGGAACTATAAGATTGAAAGTTACAGTAACAAAAATGAAAAAAACAAAGCATGGGCCACTATTAGTGAAATGTTTACGCCCGGATTTGAACAAAAGAGTAAGAAGGAGAAAAATGATATTGGCAAGTATTTTAATTATTTTTTATTATTATCATTATAATAATTATAATAATTATCATCTGGCACTGTCTATTAACAAGATTGGATCTGCTAACATAAAAAAATACTAATACCTTTTTTATTTATTTAATACCTACTTTAATAAGCAGTTGGACACACTAAATCATATTCATTTGCCATTCAAGATTGCCTTCACCCATAAAACAATCAGTAAGTTTTTTTATTCTACCCTCCGATGATCTACAGTTTCTTTTACTACCGTCGCCTATTATTATGTCTTGTAATGGTTGAGTTAAAGAATCTTCAAAATTATACCCATCTCTTTACTAAATATTTTCACTTTATTTTTGTTAAAGCAAGGATCGTAAAACCATAAAACTGTATTTAGCGAAATTCTCGACTAAAAGACACAATAGGCAAAAATACTGTTGTTGTTCGAAAATGACTGGTAATGTTTATGATTGTTTTTTAACCCGGCATCGGTGTCTTTTGTAATGTTATGTACAGGCAAATACCGTCTTTTACTTGTGTCAAAAAAATACGGAGGTAACTTTACTTATAGTAACAAAACAGATAAATACAATAATAGAAGGGAGACATCAGTTCAGTCTGCGCTGAGACAGCGCCAGGTTAAGTTTCCTCTAATACAACTCACTCTGATACAAGTCTGGTAATTTGTAAAAAATAGTTTAATATAAACGAAAGTAATGTGTAATGTTAAATTACATGAGAGGTGAAATGGTGTGAACTACTTGTACCTTCGATTTAAGATAAGTATATATAAGCAATTTGTAATGTTAAATTTTGATTTAAAAGAAAAAAAAGGGAAAGTGGCATTTGGTTTTCTTTCGGTTTTTCTTTCCAACCACAAGCCCTTCTTTCCGAAACACTGGTAGAGTCATTTGTTTTGCTGGAAATTTGAAAAAGTAATTTCAAAGATAAATTCAAAGATATAAATCATGAATATACATTTCAAAGTTGAATTCTTGTTGTTTTATTTTAATATTCTATTATGGGTAATGTGTAAAATTATTTATTAAAACGATATCTATGCTTTCATTAGCCAACTAAATTTTCAATTTTCAGAAAAGAGCATTTTCAATACAGCCTTATTTTATATAAACCCCTTGGTACTTTTAGACTTTGTTATTGCTGTAATTCCTTACGAAAATATAGTTGGTAAATTACGAAAAGGGAAAACTTTAAGAGAACCACTGTGAAGTTGTTTTCAGACCGTCTTTCAATACATTAGCTTTCCAACTTCCTTATTTAATTACGTAGCTAGATCCAAAATTCTAACACCCGCGTGGAATATCAGGATTATGAAAATAACTCTTGGATCAATATTTGTTGGGCACCACTGGTGTAGATGATAATTATATTTCAACCGATAGTGACGAATAAGAACTCAATAAATGTTTGATTGTGAATTTGTCGTCTTTATCATAAGTATTAAAATATTCTGATTTTGAGTTCAAAAAGAAGTTATGAAGAAAATGATATTATGATTAATTGTTATCAGGTCTTATTACTTTTTGCGAACTTTTGTTTAAATCGGCACAAAAAATGTCTATGATTTACTCATTAAATCAAATCAAAGACATTTTTGGTGTCGATCGTGATTAAGAAGAATTCAATTTTCATATAATATCAATTTTTTTCATATTCAGTTTATGTATTAAAATAATTTGGTTGTTAAGATTTAAGAGAAGTCACCTTATAAAGTAAAAATGATTAAAAGCAGTAAAGAAATGTTATCTCTCAGATCTCATCTCATTAATGTTAGCGTAAGTAATTTTGTTTGATTAAACGATGATTAATATTTGTTGCTCTATTTTATTATAAAATTAATAGTAAGTACAATTCGAAAAAAAGTCAGTCATTTTATTACTACAGTAGAGCCTCGATAATCCGTACTCTGACTAATCCGAACGCCGCTGTAATCCGAACTGCCGACTGCCCCTCTCTCTCTCTTACCGTGACCGCTGATCTTTTATTTTGTTTTCAGTTGCGAATGAGTCACCTCGCGTGTTCACGTTACTTTGTGCTAAACTCGCACGCTACGTGTTTTAGAGGTTATAAAAATGGTTCCTACACCGAAACGCAAACATAACACTTTAACCATAGCTGATAAGTGTGCCATACTGGATAGTTTGAAAAATGGAGTGTCTGGAACTTCTCTTTCCATTAAGTATTAGGAATTAATGTGCCTATATTTTACCGACAAAATAATATCATCTCTTTATATACCTACTTATTCTACTTTTTTGTGTATTTACAATTGGCGTTTGGTAAATGGTAAGAAAAGTGATTATCATGGTTTTACTCACAGAAAACAAAAGACACTAGAAGTAGCATGTGGGTGTTACCCGTGTCGCCACTAGTAGGGTAATTAACCTTACTTGCTCGACATGCACACTCAGTCGCTGTCAAAAATGCATACAATAAAGTGCTATAAAAAATATTAAATGGCTCAATGCGCTGTATTAGTGTGTAAAAATCGTAGCAAGACCTATAATCGTTTACTTGGAGGGATAACTTACCATCGGTAAGTTGAATTTTCCTAGTTTTAAGTATAAATACGTTAAAAATGGTGTTAAATTTCTATAGGGCTTCAAGACATTTTAAAATGATCCTTAAAATAAGAACCTTACGGTTGATTTCACATTTACTAATAATTTTCTTCTAGAACGTTGTCATTCAACTTTCGCTACTCAGCCAGTACTGTATCATGTAACATACATATCGATAAAATATTATCGACTTTTATTAAAACGTTCCGCGTATTGCCGTATCTGTTCAGTGCAATCTCAAGAGTTAAGAAATTCACCACTACTGTTCGCACGCTTATTAGGAAAAAAATGGTTTTTCATTACGATAATAGGCTGTAAGAAGAAAATTAAGAATTAAAAATATTACTATTTCAGTTTCCCTAGGGAGCCATTTGTAAAAGAAAAATGGATCAAAGCTACTGGTAGGTTTAATTGGTTCCCTTCAAAAGCAAGTACAATCTGCTCCGATCATTTTTTGGAAGAGGATTTTATTGTGAAGAAAAGTGGTAATAAATACATTAAAACTGGAGCAGAACCACGTAAATTTTTTTTTTAATTCATAGTGTACTGGTACGTCTATACACGTCACAAATTCAGTCATAACTAAGTAATTTACTCGCAAAAATATATAGAAAGTATGACAACATGATAAGCTTTAGACGTCCACTTCTTGAGCTAGGTAAAGGCTTTTCTAAACTTACACCTCCACGTACGGGATATCTCTTGCCACTAGCAACTATCTTCAAATCGCAAGTTCTGTAGCCTGTCGTACGATGTGGTTCTTGTTGTGCCCTACGCGGTTTTTACTTCAAAGTAAACATAAGTACGTGTAGGGTATACGGCCCTCAGTTGTATGATAATTATAGCTTGGCCACTGCTATTTTAGCTAGCTATTGGGCTATGTTAATCACTTTGATATCGTTACGTAGATTCTTTCTAAATACGATTACTCTTTTATATTTGCTTAATAAATCGATAATCATTATTACAACAGCTATTACTTCCTGTACTTAGGTTGAAGTCTCCAAAAATGAAACATCTAATGTACAGTCAGAAGGCGGAACGCTAACAGGACGGAATTCATTAAATATTATTTATTCATTAAATTTTATTTATTTTTTTACCATAATGTGTTATGTTATGTGATTTATTATGACTAGACGGAAATTAATTAAATTGGATTTTTTTCTGTACATATTAATATAACCTTGCTTTTTATTTCAACTTTATCGATAATTTTACGATTCACGGATAAGATGCATCACTACACTTTGACAGTTACCAAATATTGAAGTTTGTTCTTTGCCATTCAAATTTTAATCTTATAATTATCATATAAACAGAGTTTCTCAAAAAAATCTTTATAAAACGAATCTACTACTGCCGATGCGGGCAATAGCGGAACTAAACATAGTTGAAGTAAATTTTTGCAATATAAATTGTATAGCTGTGTTAATAAGGTTGACTTTAATGGAAATATATTTTGAAAATCACGTCATTTTTTTGACCAATCTAATGTGGAGGACTATGGTGTGCGTGACTTGTAAATATGTGAGTTTAGCGACACTGGTTTCCTTAGAAGATCGTCATCATGCTAATATAAAGTCATTCCTTGCTCTGTGGTTTTACTCATTCTAAAGTAGCACGGAACCCTCGGTGCGCGAGTACCACTCGCACTTGGCTGGTTTTATTTTTGGACGGACAAAGGTATATTTACTAACAGTTTATTAGGTTAAAATTAAGTTTTGACAGATTTACCTACCTTGGTATTATGCTCATTTTTTTTTACAGTTCCAAATTGCAGTACGCATATTTCTGAGTGTGACGATGTTTTTACAAACTGGATGTTACGTCGACTTACTTACAAGAGAATTTGGAATGTATATGAAGCTGATATATTTCTACGGTTAGATAAAATTTTAATTTTTTGCATATTAAATCATTAAAAAAATGTAACTTACAGTAAAATATCCTTAGCCTGTGCCTTTTCAGATTTGATATTGTTTGTAAGTTTTCTTTCTATATAAGTAAGTGCAATAAAGATTAACCGGCTGTATGTATTGTACGGGCGCCAGAGATTTTCTCGGTGTTTGTGCACATACCTAAGCAAAATTTATTTAAGAGAATCGTCTAGCTGTAAGTGTTCATACAAAAAGCGATAATGTTTTCCTAACCGCAAAATATGTGGTCAGATTTTCATATTTTTTTTAGAAATGTAGCAGTTGGAATAAGAACTATGCTCCTACGTTGTAAATTTTAAGAAATATTGCTTATCTTAATAGTTATTAGCGTCAATAATATATCCATATTTTTGACCTAAAAACTTCCACAGGCATTTTAATTTTTAAATTTAACTATACAAAAATTCTAGAAAAAAAAAACTTACGACCTTACTTCGATTAAGGTGAATCTAATGAGACTAAAATTGTCCAATTCGGTAAACGGTGAAGAAGCTATTTTTGAAATTCACCTACTCGCGTCGTACTTCGTCACAAGACGAGATTCCTAAAGCAATCTCTAAATACAAAATTTCATCCAAATATGCATAGCCATTTTCGAGATCCGTGAAATTAACAAGAATTGCTTGTATAAATAATAATAATAATAATGTATGTTTATAAAATTTTTTGCGTCGTTGCGTCGAATAAAATTATGCAAAATGCAGCAAGCTTTTATAATTTCTTTTGCAAACTCTGGTTTATGGTCGATATTACGAAAAAAGAATAAACACTATGAAAAGTGGTTCAGCGAATTCCAATTCACGACCGTGCACATACCATCAACAGTTACTCTTTTTGAAAGATTTACAAGAGAAAGGTGAAAGATCGTCTAATTTAGATTCTACAATTGATGAGCCTCTAGGAGAAGAAAGTAAGAAAAAAAAGCTGTTAACAAACGTAAAACAAAAAATTCATCACAAGAGGACTTGATCGAATCTTTAACCAAAAGAGTAAATAAAAAAATAAATGATGAAGAAGATGAAAAAGATGAAGGCCGAATGTTCCTTCTTTTTTATTCTGTAGCAGCGTTCGTGATTCCATTATAGTGCTATTATACTCTACAGAAAAGTAAATGATTCTTTTACCACGCTTTTCATTTTAATTTTTTACGGCAAGGTGGTCTACGTGTGTTTATACAAAAACAAAAAATAAAAGGGATAAGGATTCCATCTGGGTGAGTTTAATGTCATATTTTATTTAGACATAGATAAATTCGACCAATACTATAAAAACCACTTGGAACCAAAGTTTTACTGATAGAATAGCATTAGTTTTACTTATTATTTTCAATGCGCCCTCAATTAATTGAGTTTTTTAATTCATATATTAATAAAAATGAATAAAATTAACCGCAGTTTCTGCTACACAGCCAAAAAGCTAATTTGGTGCTCTTTTAGGCTAACTATAGCACAAGTGACAAAAAATCTGCCGCCATTGACGTAAAATTAGGGTTCCTTATGACTAGTCTTGTTCCACATACTTAATTTTTGAATACATTTTTGTATCCAAGGAAGAATAGGAAGAAGAAATAGGAAAAATCGTTGCTCGTGATTGGTTTTCTTTCTCAGGTACTTATAATAAATATGCCCCTTGTAATGGATATTGATAAATTTCTAAAACGGGACGATTTCATGCTGCTTGCGGTAGCGGAATGGCCTTGGGAAATAACACATTTTATTCTGCGTAAAAAATGTTTTGCCTGTGGATTCAATACCGATTCACTTGGTAGAGACCAAGTCATATCACCGTTCACAAAAAAAAATATATTTCTGTATTGTTATATATAAAATGTTTCTGGTGCCTGGGCTGCAATATAATGACTACTTACGATCACTATCCTTCCGATGAACGCAATTACTGCAATTATTCCTACGATAATTAATATAATAGTTATTCTCGTAATAAGATTCATCTTTTGTTTTATTGTTCATAATATTTGATCTATGCCGCCGCCCACGCCGCACCGGGCCATTTTGTTTTACCTATTTTACTCGACTCACATCACGGTACCTACCGCTACCCCCGCCTCTTCCCCGCTACGCCGCCGTCGCCAGTAATTCAATATAGGTTAGTGTACGCCATTCCGCGCTATTTAGCAGACGTGTGCTTTACGTACTTACTCAGTTAAAAAAAGGTATATAACTTAATGCTAATTACTGGTTTTGGTACACGTAATATTTTTTGGCTAACATATAAGCAATTAAACCATAAAATGGTGCTTTTTATATAAAACGCACAACTTTATGGTTCAATTGCTCGAATGACTATTTTATAACTAGTATTTTTTGTCGTTTTAGTCACTTTTTTACGAAGATCGCTGACAGGCTATACAACCAATTTTATTTTTACAGAATATGCCTTTTAAGGTAATACAAACAACAGAACGAGGAAAAATATGCATTTCGGCGGTCCCAAGTGGTTGGGAAATGAACGGAGTGCTTTCGTGGCCTCCAAATTCGCAACTTGGTATGATTCGCGACGAAAAATCAAAACCTAAAAGTACATGGAAACATTTACCTTGCATTGGTAAAGACATTTCTCAACATATGAGGAAGCTTCAGATGAAGCAAATAAAATGGAATCAGAAACAGATATGGAATCAGAAGAGATTTAAAGCTTACAATCGTGTTATATCATTCTTTTATGACTTAATTTACAACTCTGATAAAAAATTTACAGTTTTAGAGTGTGAAACCTTTTTCAAAAATATCTTGAAAAATTCTGTGCGACGTAATTCTTCAAAATTGCTGCGAACCTCAGCTACAATGGCTAGAGGCAAAGGCAAAGGCACAGGCAAAAAGTCAAATACGCAAAATAATGACTGTGCAACTACTTCTAAGGTAGGTATGGCATTTAAAGCCCAATGTGGAATAACGCCCGAATGCTAAAAATCGGAGATAATGCCGCACCAGTTACGTTACACTTTACGCACACTATAGAATAAACACATAGGAACGCGCGGACGCGACGCGACGCGGCTCACGCCATCAAATATTCAGTTGCGAACCATACCTCAAGGACGCTGGAAGTGCACGCTGTTAATATAAAAAATACTCAGACAAATTCGTAAGTTTTAGTTTATTTTCTATAATCTACATTTCTAATTTTGTGATTAGCGTTCATTTTTTATCTAGGCAGAAGTACTATTCGGGTAATAACGCCCCGTAAAGTGAGATTTGGGCGTTAATAGCCTGTATGGGCGCTATTATCCTTAAGTGGGCGCACTTATACAAGGGGAAAATTTATATGTATCATAATGATTTGCTTTTTACAGATCGGGGAAATGAATCCATCTCATTCCACACGTAAGAGAAGAGGGGAGTCATGGTCTGAAGACACTATGAAAGCTGCCATTAAAGCTGTGCAAAGAGGTCATTTGACTCAGCGATCAGCAGCAACAAAGTATAATATTCCGCGAAGAACTTTAAGAGATCATTTATTAACAGGTCAAGAAATCAAAAGTTTGGGGAGAAAGCCTATTTTAACGAATAAACAAGAAAAAGATTTAGCGTCGCGTATAAAAAGATTTGCAAGTATTGGGATTCCACTAACGCCTAAATTCATTAAAAAACAAGCTTTCTTATTTTGCGAGAGATATGATATCAAAAATAATTTCAGTAAATCCAAAAGGATTGCCGGTGTAGATTGGTTGAGATTCTTTTTAAAAAGAAAGCCATCCATTAGTAAACGAAGACCGCAAATAATGACCCAGCTCGTGCACAAAAGTTGAATAAACCTATTGTTCAACAACATTTTCAGAGTATCCGCAAATTATATGATGAGTTAGATATACTGCGAAATCCAGAAAGGTTATATAATATGGACGTAAAAGGATGTCGAATAACTGTTCATAAACAGCATACAGTTTTGGCAGAAAAAAGGAGCAAATGGGTACATCTCATTGCACCGGAACACGCAGAGAATGTCACCATTGCAATGTGTGTGAATGCCATAGGTTCAACAATTCCAGCTACGATCATCTTTAAAGGCCAAAGGCAAAGACCAGATCTAACAGAAAATCTACCAGCTGGAACGATAGTTAGAATGGCACCGAAGGGAAGCATGACTTCAGACTTATTTGTGGAATTTATTCAGCACCTGGCAAAACAAAGTTCCTGATAAATGTTTATTGATTTTTGATGGTGCAAAGTGCCATCTATCAGTTGAAGCGTTAGATGAAGCTGAAAAAAAAGAAATAGTTTTGTACTGTCTTCCTTCCAATACTACGCACGAGCTTCAACCCTTAGATAAATCTGTAAATAAATCCTATGAGCATCACTGGGATGAAGCTGTGCTGAATTTCCTGTGAGTTAACCCTGATAGGACAATCCGAGGCCGATTTCAGTAAAATATTTTCGAAAGTGTGGCACAAATGTATGACACACACTAACATAGTGAACGGATTTAAAGCAACAGGCTTGTAAATGAAGCGGCGCGCCGGCAGGATGTCATAATGGATGAAAATATGACGCTTGACAGCTCTGTCGTCGATGTGAAGTCAGTAGTCCGAAGTCGAGACGGAAGTCTATGCAGGCGACGGCGACGTCTCGGATTAACGAACATAATCAATAAACATTATGGTGCCGAAACCCAGGATATATATGTGAAAAGTTTATCGATCACGAGTCAAGACAATCTCCGACGTCTTTTCACAACCGTCTTTATGTTTGGCGGCGGGCGGCGCCCGAGCAAAAATTGTGCGTCGAGACTTCGCTTCAAGAAAAACAAATCAAAATGCAATCCTTAATATTGATACAAGAGGATACATAGTTTCGAAAATTTAGTAAAATCGGAGAAAACTATCGAAAATCTCCCAAAGAGAGGTTAACAAAAGCTTACGTGGAATCTAGATTGGAATCGTTAGAGACGCTGTGGAGCGAGTTCAAATCAGATTACAAGAAAATAGTATCGCAGGCAACGAAAGACATAAAAAGGGACTTGTCTTATTTTAGTGAAGATCTCCATGAACAATTTGAGGAAATGTACACCAACTACAAAACTTTACTAAAAAGTAAACAAGACCAATTCAAATCCTCAACACATACTGAACCAACTGGGTCATCGAGTCATAATACTGGGTCCTATCAAGGGGATGTATACTTGTCGTTAATCAAACTGCCGAGCTTCAGTGGCCGATATGATCAGTGGGAAGCGTTTCATGATTTGTTCACGAGTATTATCGACAAAAACCCTAAGTTAAAAGTGTGCAAAAACTTCATTATTTAAAAGGTTGTTTAGGCGGAAGACCAGAAAACATATTGAGAAACTTAACAATAACAGATGCCAATTACGATGAAGCCTGGTCATTACTCAAGAGGCGTTATGATAACAAGAGATTTAATTGCAATGCAGTTTTAAAAACATTATTTTCAATTAAGAGTGCTAATCATGAATCACCAAGTGCGTTAAATCTTATTCTTGACACAGCATTAAGTTGCATAAAACAATTAAGAAGTGTTGACGTAGCGTCATGGGAGATTCAGATGAGCCATTTAGAGCCAGGAGAAATGCCTAAATGGATTCAACTTGAAGAATTCCTCGAAGCCCGATTTAGAGCATTGGAAATGATTGGCGGTAAACCTATAGTCTTTCACTCAGTGCGAGAACGATTGTTGCTGGGTTTCTAGGAGTAGGAAAGAGGCAAATGTATTTTAATGAAGCTAGGCTCGTATACAATATTATGTCAGAACATATTAGTATTGTACGCACTGAACTACAATTTTACCTTAGTGCGGTACAAGCCAATTTGGACTTGTACCGACATGTCTCGTGCCGCACCTTCGGGATGGATATTTTTTGTGTAGTGTAGTGCGTGTAAAGTTGTCGCCGAAAGCACACGCTGACTTCGATAATATTATGTTCGCGCCAAATATTACAAACAATGAAGCGATCACGTAAACTGTTAGAAAATGAAACGATTAAATATGACCGAAATCTTATTAATGAACCATCATCGTCAAGTACATAAAAAAAATTGAAATCTCAGAAGTTTTAAATCTGGCTGTGAAAAAGCAGAAGCTAGAATCATTTGATGAAAAAAATAAGGACCGTATTTACGTAAGCCCAATTTTAAATCAGAAGTATGCAATATAGGATAATGTTTCCCTGCCTGGGGCTTCCAGCCAGTTCGGTTCATTAAGTGATTGAAGTGTGAGTAATTTAGTGGTACAGACAACTTTTATACATCTGAAGGTCTTGCCGAAAATTTGATAGAAAAAAGACAATGCTTATTTCACTATACCGAAACCAAAACCCGAAGTCACATAGATGGCCATGGACATTTTTTTAGCAGTGGTTAGACATCTGCATCAATAATGTTCTACGTGATACGTTTGGAGCAATATTTTCAAGTTAATCAGTTAATGAGAGAAAAATATATCCCAGCAAAGAACTTGTAATTGATCAATTGGTGGTTCTTTATAACCAATTTATAAAGGGTGTTGATAAGCACAAATCAATATTTAAATTGTAATTAAAGGTTTGTGAAAATAGGCATTTATATTCTTCAAACTATGTTTGTGAACGCGTATTTTTTGTATATGCAAGATACAAATAATATAGTAGTAGTAGTATTTCTTTGTAAAACTTCGGAGAAAAAGTCATTGACAAGACACAGTATTTGTACACAGTATTTTTTGGAGGTAACCTCCAAAAAATACAAGCAAACCACGGCCAAAGTTTCCGAAGCACGAATTTTACCAGTCCTTTTTTTAATTATGCCTGTTGCACACCTCCGCTGCGAAACTCAAAGGGCGAAACCGCAATAGTTTCGCTGTGAGTTGTGGATTCTTTGTCAGCGAAACAATAACGAAATTCCCTGCTCTAACGTACAAAACTGACTATGATGTTGTCTCTTTCTAACATGATTTCGCTCATTTGCTCTGGCGCCGTCTACATCTCCGCCCGTTGTCCGCCATTTTGGAGCGGTTCCGCGTCGTCTGTCGCAATCGACAATTTTTATGAGCGAAATAGGAACAATGGATTTGGAATTTACTGAAAAACTTATACAAGCAGTGAGAAAAAGACCTGTTTTGTACTTACTAAATCACCCTACTACTACTACGGTCTTCATGTGACTGTAACTCTTTACATAATATATTTTCTCCCAACTTCGTTTTTTTTTTTTATTGATATCATGCACCCAGGTACGACGCCTTTTTAAAGTAGTTGACCACAGTAAGATTAGTTCCTCCTCTGACTCCGAAAGCGACGACATTTTCTTTCGATTGTTATTTCTCAACTGTTCCAGTTTTAGGTTTCGCTAATATAGTTTCGCGTAAGTGAAGTACTGTTGCACAGCGAAACTCACGCAGCGGTTTCGCAGTTGTTGTTTCGCAGCGGAGGTGTACTACCGGCATTAGTGTTGTAACCACTTAATTACTGAATTTCACCAGCTTCATTCCATTTTAATCTAATATTGTGTAAAAAAACTGCGGATATTCCCTATTACAATTCCAACAAATCTTGACTGATATGGGATAGCAAAAAAGACGCTGCAAAATTTCGGGCGGCGGCTGAGGAGCTATGTCCAATGGCTGCCGAAAGTAAAAATAAATGGTTGCCGTCGGAAATCACTATGATTCCGCCAAAACTCCTGATGCAACAAAACATCAAAATCACATGGACAGTCCAAAAACCGGGGGAATTTATTTTCATTTTTCCAAAAGCATATTGCACTGGGTTGACAGTCAGCGTGTTTACTTTGCCGTGGCTCATCACGCTCCACAGTGTTCCAAGTAAGTTATGTTTTTGATATTACCCAAAATATGTATTGTACTTAATTAATATTTTAAATTGCGTCTATCGTTTTTGAAATTCGAATAACTTAGAAAAGATTGTCGACTATAGTAGTAACTTTGTCCTCTGTTGGAGCAAGTGGAAAAACACAAACCATAAAAAAGGCCCATATATCCTTATTAAGATTTTGTCCACGTTCCTCTATCCACAGAAGCTGGAGAACAAACAGTAGGCACAGTACAAGGGATTCTAATAAATCCCATGCTGTGACAATGTGTCTATGAGTTGTTGAGGTTGTCAAGGGCATTTTTAATGACTTTTTAATGGCTTTTAAAATATTAGGTCCTTACATATGAAATTGGCGTTTTGTCGTACTGGCCACTTTGATCTCAAATATCTCTTCTTTGGTTAGAAATTCCAATTTCAAATTTATACAGCTATTAACTCATGCTTTTGAGTTTTGAAAATCGTTATTCATTTGTTTTTTTCTCTTTTGGTTTTTTTTTTGCGCCACTCTGTTTACCAAATGGAAAACTTGAAATATCGCGTTATTTACGAGTACGAGTGCCATCGTGGCACCAGTGCTGCAGAAACGGCTCGAAGGATTAATGATGTGTACGGCGAGGGTGTCGCAAAAGAAAACACAGTGCGGTTTTGGTTCCAACGTGTTCGTTCTGGAAATTTCGACCTGCAGAACAAGCCCCGTGGACGGCCGGAGACCAAAGTTGACAATGAAGAATTGAAGGTTACTGTGGAAGCGGATCCATCGCAAACCACGTCCGAGCTAGCTGCAGGCTGCGGTGTTAGTGATAAAACTGTTTTAGTTCACTTGAAGCAAATTGGGAAGGTGAAAAAGCTTGAAAGGTGGGTACCTCATGAATTGAGTGCAGCAAACCGACAAACGCGCGTAGACTGCTGTGTTACATTACTCAACCGGCACAGTAATGAAGGGATTTTAAATCGAATCATTACCTGTGATGAAAAATGGATCCTGTATGATAATCGGAAACGCTCATCGCAATGGTTGAACCCTGGCGAACCAGCCAAATCCTGCCCCAAACGAAAATTGACTCAAAAAAAATTACTTGTGAGCGTTTGGTGGACTAGCGCCGGCGTCGTTCACTACAGCTTTCTTAAATCTGGCCTGACGATTACGGCGGATATCTATTGTCAGCAACTGCAATCCATGATGGAAAAGCTAGCTGCTAAACAACCGAGGCTGGTCAATCGTTCTAGGCCACTGCTGCTTCAGGACAACGCTAGACCACACACTGCACAACAGACGGCTACCAAATTAGAGGAGCTTCAATTGGAATGCCTATGACATCCACCTTACTCCCCGGACCTTGCTCCAACAGATTACCATTTTTTTCGAAATTTGGATAACTTCTTACAAGGGAAAAAATTTAACTCCGATGAGGCAGTTCAAAACGCTTTCAAAGATTTTATTGATTCCCGTCCGAATGGCTTTTTTAGTAAAGGGATCAATGAACTACCTATAAGGTGGCAAAAGTGCATAGATAGCAATGGTACATACTTTGATTAAATATATATATTATATTAAAAAAAATCGACTTTATGTTCCTCCCATACAAAACGCCAATTTCATATGTAAGGACCTAATATTTCGCCACCGCAAAGATTAGGCATCACTAAAGTTCCATTAGCTAAAGACGGCATTAAATACCGAAAGAACATCGAATGAAAAGATTGCAAACAGCCAACCATTTTGCATAAATAGAACGCATAGCTTTTTATTTAATTTTTAGCCCAGAAAAATAATAATAAACTGAAGCCCTAAAAAGGCTTTGTTTTAAGAAAAAATGCCAAAATGCAGATCTTGAAAGAAAAAAACTCATGCAGGTATTTTAAAAAACGCTTACGTTAGCAAAGAAAACGGTGGTCGTGTTGATGTGAGTTGTTCTAAGATCGTTAGCCATTATACTTTATAATCGGCATATGGGTGGTGTAGACTTAGCAGATATACTTATTTCACTAGTATACCGAACCGGAATCGAAGTCCCATAGATGGCCATGGACACTTTTAGCAGTGGTTGGACATCTGCATAAATAATGCTATAACTGATATGTTGTGAATCCTAGTCACAGCACATGACCACAGACCACGACACCTTTTATCTGTGGTCATTCAAGTTAAAAATGACAGCTGACATGACTATGACACAAAGAATAGACGTCTATCAAAATTCGAAAATCATCATGCAACGTTAACGAAAAAATTCAAATTACAAAATTCTACACGAACTGCTCGCCATCTGAAGAAACCAGCGCAAAGAAGATCCTCATAACAACTAAGAGGTAACAGATACGTTTGGAGCAATATTTTCTAGTTAATCAGTTAATGAGAGGAATAATCTATTCTAGCAAAGAAATTGTTATTGATGAATTGGCTTTTTTAAGAGGGCGATTGACAATACGGCAATAAATAAAAAATAAGAGACATCAATTTGACATCAAGTTATACGTCTAATCCGATCCACATGGTCTCGTGCACGGGTTACACAATATACAGGTTCTGCTGATACTGAATTTGAAGGCAAAGGGCATGTACATAAAGTTGTTTTAAAATTATTAGAGCCACATTTATACACCGGTCACTCTGTATATAAGGATATTCACGAGTTGGGAAACTATCCGCTTTGTTTGTGTTAAAGTCAGACCAAAAAACAAAAAATGTGGTTTACCAAAGAGCACTTCAATGAAACGGATAATTTACGGACACGTATAACGCTTCGATTCAGTATTTACTTTGGATTCACTTTCATTTACTTAGAAAAGTTCAACTGAATAACACTTCATTTTTGTAATCGAAATGAATTCATTACTGTTGTGAAATGAAATAAAATTTTTCCTTTTCAAATATAAAACAAAAAAAAATTCTTCTTTTAATAACCAAACGAAATGTTACATAAAACGAAGCCATCTGGTGGTGAAACGGAGTTCGCCGGGTTTGCTATGATTAAAGGGGTTTTAAATTATGATTAAAGGTTTGTGAAAATAGGCATTTATATTCTTCAAACTATGTTTGTGAACGCGTATTTTCGTATAGGCAAGGTACAAATAGTATAAGTAGTAGTAGTATTTCTTAGTAAAACTTCAGTGAAAAAATTATATTTGAACTGTTACCTCCTAAAAATACAAGCAAACCACGGCCAAAGTTTCCGTAGCACATGCCATCTCCTTTAGATCGGAATGATAACGGAAGGCAAAAAAAAAAGGAAATTGAGTAGCTTGTTCTGCCCATACTGCAACGTTGGCTGTGCATTGCTTGTATTGCTTGACTGTATCACGATGAAAATGGATTGTTGGATTAGTCCATTTCGCTCATGATATCCATTTGCCTATTTTAGTAAACCATGTTTTTGAATATTGTTCAGCGTGTTCTTTTTATTTGAATAAATCTGCAATTTGCCTATTTTAGTAAACCATGTTTTTGAATATTGTTCAGCGTGTTCTTTTTATTTGAATAAATCTGCAATTATTAAGTAAATCTACAATTGAGCAGGTGAGTGACTTAATACTCGAACCTCCCGCGAACGACAGGTATGAGTCGCTCAAGGCAAGACAACTCCAGGTATACGAGGAGAGCGAGAAACGACCATTTCGGAAACTACTCAGTCAAGGAATCGGGTTCCCAAAAACCATCACAGCTGTTGCGTATAACGAGAGACCTGGCAAAGGGCAACATAGCAGAGGATACTTTACAGCTATATAACGCTAGACCTCACACATCTTTAGCCACTCAGCAAAAATTAAGAGAGTTTGGCTGGGAGGTGTTAATGCATCCGCCGTATAGTCCTGACCTTGCACCTTCAGATTTCCACCTGTTTCGGTCTCTTCAGAATTTTTTAGGCAGTGTCAGGTTAACATCACTAGAGGACTGCCAAAACCACTTATCGCGGTATTTTGATCAGAAGTCCCAAAATTTCTATAGCAATGGGATCATGTCCCTACCTACAAGATGGCAAAAAGTTATCGAACAAAATGGTACCTACATACTTTAGTTAAATGTAAATAAACTATACTAAAAATGTTTTGAATTTTCATAAAACATGCGAAGAAACTTTTCCCCAACCTATATCCCCCGGACGAACGAAAAAAGAAATGAAACTTCAAACTCGACGATAACGACCTAAACAAAAGTCAACTAGACCTAAAAAGAGATCCAAAATGAACGAAAGTGATGATCTTACTGATAACGCCATATCTGAAGCATTAACACTTTTACAACAGTGTGCAAAAGATAAAATATCGGAAAAAATGATCCCTATAATGTGTATGGCCAATATATAGGAAATGAGTTGAGAAAATATGATAAAATTACATTAGCATACGTAAAAAATGCAATAAATAAAATTATCTTTGATGCAGACATGTCTGGTTTTAAGAGTTCAATTGTTTTGTGAATATAATTATTATGTACCTACAGATTGGGAATCTGTCACTACCACTTACACAACAATTCATGGCATTTACTTTTGGAAGCTACATATAACCCCATAAAAACAGTCAGTGTAGCTCAGATTGAAGAGTTTGAAGATAATATGTACAATCATTTAGATTTTGAAAACATTCAAATTATGACTGAGCATACAGTACATTATTATTTAGGACTATCTAAAGCACAATTTCAGGAAATTCTGACTGAAGTTTCTAGACTGACAAATAAATATAGAGGGCCATTTGCACTTGCAGCCTATTTTTAATAAAATTAAGAACTGGTGATAGCGATCAAAGAATATCATCATTATTGCAAGTGCCAAGGAGTACTTTGGAGCGCCACATAAATATATGTCTCGAGAAATATTAAATCAAGATTTTGTTCCAAGACATCTCGGCTTAAATAGCATTACAATGGCACAAATAAGCACAGAGAAATATCCTTATACCTAATGCACTCTTTGGAGGAGATGATAATAACCCTATCATCATTGCTGATGGTACATATGTATACATCGAAAAAAGTTCAAATTATTTATATCAAAAAAGAAGTTACTCAAACCATAAATATCGGAATCTCGTAAAGCCTTTCCTTTTTGTGTGTAGCGATGGTTACATAATTGAAGTCCTTGGGCCATATCCAGCTAAAACTTCACAAGTAGTGGGGATGGACTTCACTCTTCACCTTACTCTTCATTTAGAGTAGCTGGAAGAAATCTCTTCTTTAAATAGAGATAAGCTATCCTATGCATTTATTTTTCTTCAAGTCTGTTTTCTTATATGCTTTTGGTGCATGAATAATAAAAAATAAATAAATAGTTACAATTTGTTCATCGTAATCTTATTTAAGTGACTGTTTTTGTTTTCGCACTATTACTAAGGCAATGAGAGCGAAGCGAACATTTGTTTTTGTAACTTGTTGAAATAATCAAGCGAGTGAACTGAACACTGTCGTGTCTTCGGTTTTAATACATATGGTGTGTGAATGTTTTGAAAGTTTAGTATTTAAGAAAATTAAAAATGTCGGATCTACCAATAAAAAAAAGACTGTTTACAAACAACATTATAAAAAAGAGTAGGAAGTGGAGTTTAAGTGGATAAAACCAGTGCCAGGAAATTCGTCGAAAGCTTTATGTTTGTATAGCAAAATCGAGATAAATGCGAAGTTATTCGATATCCAACGACACAAAGAAACGAAAAAACAAAGACAGTTCAGCTCCTTTCATATCTTCTCACAAACAAAAATAGTTGTAAGTAAAGAAGATATCGCAAGTGCCAGCACTCTGAAACTTATCTTATATATTGCAGAACACTCCTCCATCAACAGTGTTGACCACCTTACGGATTTGTGCAAATAAATTTTTAGTTGTAAATGCGTTACAGGAGGAGCAAAAGAAATGAAGATGCATCGTACTAAATGTACCCATGTTATAACCGAAGTTTTGAGTCCATATTTTAAAGATCTGCTGGTCAAAGATATTGGCACAAATCCATACAGCCTGATTATTGATGAATCCACGGATGTATCTGTTACAAAACAGTTAGGAGTAGTTATAAAATATCTGAGTGAAGAACGCGAGGAAATAACCTCAACATTTCTAGGTCTTCAACAATTAACTTCCGCAAATGCTAGAGCTACAGTTGATGCCCTCAGCAGTCTTATTAATAAACTGAATTTAGATATAAAAAAATTAATGGGAATAGGAACCGATAACGCTTCCGTGATGGTGGGGACAAACATAAACAATGAATTTTTAAAGATTCTCAAAGAGGAGTTGACTGGCCTAATCTTCCTCCAGTGTCATTTAATGGGGTTACTTTTGCATATTGCGATTCTGTTAAAGACCTCGGCGTTCATATAGATCGGGAGCTGTCATGGGCCACGCACCTGAAAGAATTAAGCAGGAAAACCTTTGGAGCCATGAGCTCGCTGCGGCGGTTGCGGTCTTTTCTTCTAATTCCTACCAAGGTTATGTTAGCACAATCTCTCCTCCTCTCTATACTTGACTACGCGGACGCAAGCTTTCTCAATATGAATGAAGACCAGCTTAATAAACTTGAGCGTCTCCAAAATCTTGCAATTCGGTTTATATTTGGCCTACGCAATTATGACCATATCTCTGAATTTCGACAACTCAATTCTCAACTGGCTCCCTATCCGTCGTCGCCGGGATCTGCATGTTCTTTCTCTACTGTACTGTGTATTATATGATCCTAGAACCCCTCCTTACCTCAAGGAGAAATTTAAATTTCTTGGGGTACATTCAGACCTTAGAACCTGTCGTACCTTGACACTTAAAATGCCATTTCATAAAACAAAGATGTTCCAAAAATTCTTCACCGTACAGGCAACTCTTTTATGGAATGCGCTTCCCCTCGAGATACGACAGTCCAAATCTTTGTACATTTTCAAGAATGCGGTCAAAGATCACTATTTGAGTACCTAGTTGATGCAAATGATGACTGTTATTTATTTAACTATTATCTTGTCCTTATTAGTGGGCATTATATTATTATATTGTATATATTAGTTTATAGTTTGATGATTATGTATTGTATATCTTTTTTTTATTTGTTTAACCTAGTTTATGTATTACTTTGTAGTTATTTGTATGTATATAGTTTATAAATCTACACCACCTGCAAACTCTAGTTCCTTTGTTTTCCTTTTCTCAAGGTTGCCTGGCAGAGATCGCTGCTAAGCGATAAGGCCGCCTTTTGTGCCTAATATTATTTTAATATCTATGTATTTCTGTTTTGTGTAATTTCTTGTGTGGTGCAAATAAAGTGTATTTATTATTATTTTATTACATTCATATGCATTCATATTTTTAATTTGAATTTTTTTTATTTTATTTATTATACCTTATTATTATTTCCATATTTAATTTAACTCTCACACCCGGCACATGATAAATATATATAAAAACCAAAGACCAAAGACATATAATAAACTTACTTAAATACGCAAAAAACTTTATAAACTTACATATACGTTACACACATACATATATGTACCGGGCGGAGGACTACACCCCGGCAGGGGAGACCAGACGGCCGGGGGTCAGGGCGACAGGCTAAGAAACCGACGGACTATCCTAGCCGAGTCGAGCACCACCGCCTTCTGCATCTTGGCCGCAAGTGAACTGCCACGGAAACCCAGTCGCCGCAGATGGTGAGCGAGGCTGACTGGGATTAAACCGTTGGCAGAAATCACGATAGGGATGGTTTCAGTGGATTCCACGTGCCACATGGCGGAAACCTCGTGAGACAGATCCAGATACTTTCGTTTTTTCTCCGTCTCCGCTCTCACGAGGTTCTCGTCATACGGGATTGTGATGTCCACTAAAAACACCCGCGACTGTGCCCGGTCCATCACCACGATATCAGGCTTGTTAGCCAAGATGGTCCTGTCCGTGATGATTGACCGGTCCCAATAGAGCCGGACGCCACCGCGCTCGAGGACAGGAACCGGCGTGTACCTATAATAGGGTACCCTCTCATCCAGGAGTCCGTACTTGAGAGCAAGCTCTTGATGGAGGATTTTGGCTGCTTGGTTGTGCCTGTGCAGATACTCAGTATTGGCAAGCGCCGAACACCCCGAAAGCACATGTCTGAGTGACTCACCGGGATGGCGACAAGCTCGACAAATGTCCTGAGTGCCATCCTTCAGAATGTACTTTCGGTAGTTCCGCGTCTTAACCACCTGATCCTGTATTGCACAGACAAAACCCTCGGTTTCCCCAAAGAGGTCACCGAAACGCAGCCACTGCACGGACGCTTTTCTATCCACGTGGGGCTCATGAAGAGCCTTAAAAAAGCGCCCGTGCAGCTCCTTCTCCTTCCATACGGACTCCCGGTCAGAGGTGCTAAGCACAACCGGTCCCTGCCACTCGGCGTTGGTCAAAGATAGGGGGGTCAGTCCTTTATCGCATTCTATGACTTCCCTATGCATCGGAGACTCCCTTTTTGCCCCGAAGTAAGTTCTGAGGCTGGATATCTCCCGGTTGTGCATGGTCTTGACGTTGAGTATGCCTCGACCACCACACTTCCGGGGGACATACAGCCTCATGACAGACGACTTCGGGTGGTGCATGCGATGGGTAGTCATAGTTGTGCGGACCTTTCTATCCAGGGCGTCAAGTTCGGTTTGAGTCCATCTGAGCACGCCAAAGGTGTACATGAGGACGGGCATGACCCAGACGTTATAAGCTCGGACCTTATTGGCACCTGACAAATAACTTTTACAGATCTTTGCCAGGCGCCGAAAAAAGACCTCGCAAACTGACTGTTTCACGTCCGCCTCCTGAACCCCAATGGACTGTGACATGCCCAGATACCGGTATGACTCAGTCTCGGAGAGGGTCTTGATGCTCGATGGCTCGAGATCAATTTCGGCCGAGCGAGCGACCTGTCCCCGCTCCACATGAAGGACCGCACACTTGTCCACCCCGAGTTCCATTCTGATGGAATTGCTGAATTCAGTTGTGATGTTCAGCAATTCCTGCAGACGGGAAGCGCTGGGCGCCATCAGTTTGAGGTCATCCATGTAGAGAAGGTGAGGCACCTTCGGCCCCCCTCTCCGAAACTGAAAGCCTGTCCCAGAACCCTCCAGCAATGTGCTAAGAGGGTTCAGAGCCAGGCAAAACCAAAGTGGACTCAAACAATCGCCCTGAAAGATACCCCGCCGTATCCTTATTCGGTCACCCTCAGCCGCCAGCCGCTCGCCATGGAGACAAAGGATCGTGCTCCATTGCCCCATACATGCTCCGAGGAAGTCTCGAACTGCACTATCAACTTTATACAACTCGAGGACCCTCAGGAGCCATGAATGGGGCACCGAGTCGAACGCCTTTTTATAGTCAATCCAGGCAGCGGAAAAGTTCCGGCGGCTGCGTTTGACCAAATGGCCCGCAACGGCGTCGATGAGAAGGAGCTCCTTAGTACCGCGACTACCACCCCTACACCCGTTCTGAGCCCCAGACATAATCCCGTGACTGTCAACATGACGGGTGATTTTGGAGCTCAGAACGGATGTTAGTGTCTTATAGATCGTAGTAAGACACGTAATGGGGCGATACTTGGCCGGGTCAGCGGTATCTATGGTCTTTGGAGCTAAATGAGTGATCCCGGTGGTGAAAAGGTTTGGGAGCGCCCTTTGCTCAAGAGCGCCTTGAAATTGTCGAGCCAAGGTCGCATGGCAAGCCGAGAAACCCTTTAGCCAGTAGTGATGCAGTCCGTCAGGCCCCGGACTTTTCCAGTTCGGGGCCCGCTTTACTGCACCAGCTACATCCTCAGCGGAAATGGCGACCGGGTTCATCGGCTCGATTGAGGCACATGCTTCCTCTACCGCCGCAATCCAAGGGCCCTCTTCATGCTCCACCTCCGTCGACCATACACTGCGCCAGAAAGCGATTAAGTCAGCCGTGTCTGGTCGCTGAGAGGAGGAGCAGTCCGCTGGGCACTCCAGCTTTTTATAAAACCTTTTCTGATCACTCATGAAGAGGCGATTTTGCTGAAATCGCTCAACTCTTTCCGAGTATCGCCGAATGCGGCTCCCCCATGCAGCGATTTTCTGCTTCAGATCGTCGATGCGCTCCGTTATTTTTTGGGCTATATCGGGCTGGTCTAGGCGAACCCCCAGACCGTTAAAAGCTATTTTAACGGAGCGCACAATCCTTGGCCGCGTGTTGCCCGACCTGAAGCTTTGTTATTATTATTATTATTATTATTATTAATCTTCCCCATTTAATTTTGAATAGATGCGTATGCTACTAGCTCTATACAACTAGCTGTTTCGCATGCTTCCCAAGAGACTATACCAAGAAATATTGAGTTTTTAATAAGAGAGACCTATAATTGGTTTTGTCTATCAATACACCCATCAAGAAAAGATGCATAAAAAGAAGTATATGAAACAATTCATGTGGGTGAAAAACCGCTGAAAATTTTAAAGATGTGTGCTACTCGTTGGATTTCTATTGAACCAGCAAAAGCTCGCATTCTTGTTCAATGGGATGAACTCAAACTGACACTTTCAATTGACACAGAGGGCGGAAAATTGTTATACAGCCACATTGCTTTATTCGATGTTCCAAGATCAGAGGAATAAATTGTGTTTGATCTACTTAAAATCAGTGCTTAGCGAAGTCCAACAAACATTAAAAATAATTGAAAGCAAGGGCGCAGACCCAGTACTTCTACTAGATACGCTAAAAAAGCTTATTGATAGTTTGTGTCGTAAAATTTTCAATTCGAATTCCAGAGTAGAATATTGCGTTGAAAGAGTAAACGACTACGTTTTTAGGCAAGATTTAAGGAAAGAATTAGAAAACAAAAACATAAGAATAGAGGAAATAGAAAAAATAGAAACAAAAACTCAACTAGAAGAAACGACTACGTTGATCCAAGCCCGTGGGATATTCACTTGAGGATGCCTTGAGTAAATCAACACTGGAAAACGCTGAAAAGAAAGCGCTCAAACAAAGATGCATTGATTTTACATTAAAATTAATAAGCGAACTGCAGCAGCGCCTACCAGATAATTTCAAAAATTTAGAGACAATGACTGCTCTTTCTGTTAAAGAGACACGTACACGAAACAAAACTGTACAACGCACCGTTCACCTTGCAGAAGCATTTTGTCTGATACCAGAAGATATTGATTGTGATACAGAAGATTGAAGGATTGGAGGTGAGAGACCGTTTGTACGTTACTTTATTTTATATTATTATTATTAACAAACAGTGTCCTGTACCAGGATAACACAATCATTTCTATTCTTGTTACAAGAATAGAATAGTCAATGCTCACGGTGGCTCGGCCTTGTCGCGCGAGGCAGCCTCGGATTAGAAAACTTACAGACCGAGGCCGCCTCGCGCGGCATGCGTACTGCGGCAAATGTCTGAGGCTGCCTCGCGAAGCCGCTCACTTGGTCGCTCGCGGCTATTGACGCTCAGCATTGGAAGATCAACGCCGAACAATATGCACACAATGAAGAGTATGAAAACAGCTTCACCTATCATGGAGTCATAGTGCCAAAAAATTCTTTCGAGAGCTTTTCCCGCGGTTAATATCCTCAACTGCAACGCAACATATCAGCCACTAAAAATTCCACGCGGGCAAAACTTGTATAGTAATGAGAATAAGCTAGTAATAAGTTTTATTGTAACATTTCAATAAAAAAATAATAATACATAACACGAAAATATGATTTAAGAAAAACATAAACACAAAGCTCTGCAGGGCTATTCTCTATCTCAGTGCCTATGCATGATTTTAGTTGCACAGTGTACACTACGATCAGTTTCCAACAAAACGCAGTCAGTTTGCAAATTTCGTATTCAGTAAGTCCGAATTTCAACCGCGATGACGTCATAGGCACTAATCTCGGTGATAGCCACCGAAGGGCATAGACACAGAAACGCATTGTCAATAAGCCAGCGAGAAAAATCAACCCCCAAAGTGGACCTCCCTATTTTCACGGGCGTTCATCAGTGGATATCATTCAAAGTCTTATTCACAGAAGCAATTATATTAAACCCCGCGCAAAAAATGCAATAGGTATCTTAAAAGCAAAGTTAAAGGTAAGGCGGACAGATTAATACAGCATTAATTGCATATCGGTTCTGACAATTTCGACACATGATGGGAAATATTAAGTCACCGATATGATAGCAAAAAAACTTATTTTCATATCGCATCTCAAACAAAACGAATCGTGTCTTCAAGCTTCATTTCAAATTTCATATCGCATTGCTATGAACAAAAAACCGCATACTATTGGAGAGGATCTTATCAAACCTTGTTTGTGTGATGAAGTATCGCTCGTTATTGGTGAACAACATGAGTGGCTAAAATTAAACAAATATCACTCTCAAATACAACAGTACAAAGTCGCATTTCAGACATTTCAAAATAGGATTCGGATCACCACGACAGGATGTTTGTTCCGATTGCCTTTAACTTTCATAAAAAATGAAAAGATGTCCAAACGGCATGGAATAAGAAAATATACGTGCGCTATACAGAATTCAATTCAATTTCTTAAGATTAGCTTGCTCCCACGGTAGGAAATAGCCGTGGACGATTCTCTCCTCAAATCGAAAGGGTGCCCAGAGGATCACAGCAGCCTTCGTGCAAAGACGAAGTTGGGTGTTTAGACGACGCTTGCTTTTTTAGTTCCCTTTTTTATCTGATCCTAATGGTCAGCAAAAAAGAAATGTCATTTACAGGTTCCATCCTCTTGTGAGTCGTTTAAGGTAGTTATCCATGCTGAAAGGAAACCGTATGAACATGGGTGTCGCTTTAATGCGCCGACTACCAATTCAGTTATAAACATGGATGTCGCTTTAATGCGCAGACTACCAATTCAGTTATAGACTTTTGATGCGTTATTTATGGCAGGCCAACAGTTTGAACATCGTGGCATCAGGGCATGATAATACAAAGCCATAGTAACACATTCAAAAGAACAAGTGAGATTCACGACGCCTTACGCCCTATATTATTATTATCTTACGAAGGCGATGGTGGAGGCTACTGAAAACCAAGATCCCAGAACCAAATCGCCTCTAGAAAAACAGTGTCTGCATCAAATTTTTATTCTTATCAGATAACGGTTAGGGGAGGGGTAGTAAACCTGCTGGTACATTTTTGTGCTTTCTTGAGCCAATTTTTACCAATATGCAAAGATTACATTAAGAGACTGAAAGGCTACATTAAAAAATAGTCACAGGAAATTTCGCGCTGTCAGCTTTATTCATGTCAAGGACGCCGTTGGTAGGTCAGATGAAGATTCTAATTGTCATCTTCATTTAAGAGTGGAACAAGATACATAGAAAGGTTTACAAGAAAGCCGACCTTTAAAGTGACAGACTTTTCAAGCTCTTTTAACTTGATTTTAACAAACCCGACCATACGCGACCCGACAGATTGACCAACATTTGACACCACACTATAGAATCAACTTTTTTTTTAATATCGACCGAGGTGAGATGGCCAAGTTCTCAATTCTTATGCATCATCATGATACCAAATCCAGCTGCTGAAAAAAGGTTATTGTGGGGAAAATAGCTATCTAACTCTCAAGAGTCAAATATTTGCGTATTGGAATCCGGCCTCATTGCACCAGAACTGGGTATTGTTATGGAGCAAACCGGGTCCTACATGGAATATCCTGGATATATTTATGTACCAATAATATATCATATGCCGCCCTTAGCGCTTAGCGCTCGCCGCTGCATTGCTGATATGTCATTTTTGCATAAACTGGTAAATGGTAACTCGGACGCTCCTGATTTGTTGCAAAATTTATCAATTTGTGCAGGCAAGAGGAACCCTAGACTTCTGTCCAGGAAGACTTTTTGCATCCCCTTTTGTAAGACAAACCTAGCCAAGAACTCCGCCTTGAATCGGTTGAAGCGTGTTTACAATGACATAGTTCGCGGTAATGAGGACATCGACATCTTCTCCCAAAGTCTCAACCGATTCAAGAAAGCGGTTCTAACAACATTGTCTGCCTTGCGAGGAAGTTTGGCCAGTAATGTTAATAGTTTATAGTTAGTTTCTCTCTATATTTAATAACTTGTTTTTTTAAGTTCTTTTAATATGTGTATTTTAAGTTTTTAATTAATATGTTTTTGTAGGTAATAGTAGATACGACTCTAATCTGTGAACGCTGTGCGCAATTTTAAAAGACTTTGCACACTGACAGAAGCTATTGTATATTTCTTTCTTTTTTAGTGAATGTTTTGTGTATTATAGTCGTTATTGTGCCTTTGAATAAATAAAATAAAAAAAAAATAAAAAAATGCCTCATCTCGCCAGTAATGGATTTATATCCTTGTTACTCATTTTCCTATCTTTCAGTGTAGTTAGCCTATAATAATACAGTATTGGAGGAATTATATTGAACCAGTCATTATCGAAGGTTAATTTTATTTTTCGTTCCGCTAACGGAATGTGGTGTGGTAAAACACTCCAAAACAAAAATTCTATATCCACCAACTGTGCTGCATAAACCGGCGGCAGACAATTCGAAAAATTGCTTCGAGAATGAAGCTTTGTTGCTGTCTTACGTGAGGTTTATTAAAACAAATATGCCAACAACTATTATTTACTAGAAATTTAGAGATAGACACAAAAGGAGACACCATATTTAAAACACTAAAAAGTATTGTGATGAAATTGAGGTTCCCTTTATAAAGAATATTATATCAGCAGCTACAGATGATGCTCCAGCTATGACGGGGTGTCAAAAAGGCTTCATAGCGTATTTACAAAACAAAATTCCCTATCTGCTTGCTGTACATTGCGTTATACATCGACAACATTTGGTTGCTAGATATTTAAGTTAAATGTGAGGATATACAACCTCTTGACACAACTCTATATTAGTTTAATCTATGCTGAAAGCTAACAAGATTAACTGAAAAAATGCAAAACGCAGAAAAGAAAATGTATATACCCGCGAGGAAATTAAAAAGAGCGCACCTGGCTACCGAGGCAAAGTTGAAAACTTTGATCCGGCGAAAGTTGGAGTCAAAGCTCAACCGTCCAAGCCAACAAATTCGTCTAGGCCGAAGAGCAACGATGTCGCTCCGCCGACCCAACTCGACGCTGCCAAAACGCCGACCCCAAAAAACGCCCATGTGGGCTGACTCAATTTTTGGTGTTGACGTGTCAGTTAGAGAACTTGAGGTCAACATGGAACACACACCAACGTACGCACGTTTGGACAGTGTGACCGAGGAAGTGTACTCCGCTCTGTGCACAGACGATAAAAGCGTCAACAAAACAATGTCCAAGTTCTAAAAAGTACCGTGGATGTGAGGATATACAACCTATTGACACAACTCTAATATAGTTGTGTCATGTGTCTTGGCAGTTCTAAAGAATAAAATATTTAATTATGTTTTTGAGTGACAGTCAACAAGATTGTAAAAATATTGCACTTTAAGACCACATAAATATTATTTAAAATTAAAGATATTTTTCTATTTAATTGATCAATCATTGCAACATGTCAGAGCAGTCAATAAAATCCGGAACAACTCTTTAAATGATAGATTATTTAATCAGATATGTGTTACGAATGATGAAGATTTCAACCGATTGATCGTTCACACAGAATTGAGTTGGCTATCAAAAGGAACTTGACTGACTCGATTTTACAGTCTGTTTGACTCTGTCGTAGAGTTCTTGGTTAACAAAGACACAGAATTGCGCGAAAACCTCATCACATCAAAGAATGATACCCATACCTTTGACCTTTCACCATTTATTCTTACTCATTAACATTTAAGATGACACAAGGACACTTCGAGACCACATAGCAACACAGTTTACTAACACAAGACAAGTTTTTATGCATATTCACCATTTTATTTTATCCATTTTCGTGAGAACCTATTACACTGTTGATGGATTTACAGCAGCGACGTTCTACCGAACCTGACGATACCAACTATGATTTCGGAAAGAAACCCTTGACTGACCATCGCAATCAACTAATTTACTAATTGACTAAACGAATAGTATTTTTTGCACAATGCATGTTGTTTCCTCGTTTTAGTGCTAAAAAAATACAGATTTGGGAATTTAAATTTTTTTTTCATTTTTTCCTCGCTTTACAGAAGTGTAATTTTGTTCCGATTGACTTGATTTTTTTCAACATGTAGTTCACTGTATGCGAAAGCTAATTACACCATATACCAAACATTACACCAGACATTTTTTTCCTTATTAGCAGGCTAGTAGTATCGGCTAGTAATCACATTTGAACTAATTTGCTTGATGAATTTCTAAAGAATTCTCCTCCTTGTATGGTAGTATGTCTTAAACTGTTTATTTTTTCACATTCATTTTGTTTCTAAAAGACCTCTGTAGGATAAATCTTCGGGCTTGCAAGTCTTGTCATCGTGTGAATAATCTAGTCATTAGTTAGTAGCATCACCCCATCGTTGTCAAGCCCTGCCGGGTGAGACCCTTGAGGGGAGGCCCAGCAAAGCGACCAGCGGCTATATGGGTAATGTTAGAAAATAGCAATTCTTGCTAAATTTCTTCTTGCTTATATTCTTGCTTTTATCAACCTTCTTCTTCCTTCCTTTCTTGCCTTCATCTTGTGAGACCACACAGCGACACATTATATAGTAAACAAGACACGTTTTTATCAATGTTCGCCATTTATTTTTATCCATTACGTTCAATAGGACAGAAACACGCCATAATAGTACACAGCGACACAGCATATTGGAACAATACCAGTTTTTTATGCATGTTAACCATATATTTTTATCCATTAACATTCAAAATAACACAAGGATACTCCGAGACCACATAGCGGCGCAGTATCTATATTGGAAAAAGACATGTTTTATGCATGTTCACCCTTTATTTTCATCCATTATCATTCATGATAACACAAGGATTCTGCGAGACCACATAGCGACACAGTATGTAGGAACAAGACAAGTTTCTATTCATTTATTTTTATCCATTATCATTCATGATAACACGAGGATTCTACGAAACCACATAGCGACACAGTATATAGGAACAAGACAAGTTTTTATTCATGTTCACCATTTATTTTCATCCATTATCATTCATGATAACACAAGGATTCTACGAGACCACATAGCGACACAGTATATTGGAACAAGACAAGTTTTTATTCATGTTCACCATTTATTTTCATCCATTATCATTCATGATAACACAAGGATTCTACGAGACCACATAGCGACACAGTATATTGGAACAAGACAAGTTTTTATTCATGTTCACCATTTATTTTTATCCATTTACATTCAAGACACAAAGACTCTACGAGACCACATAGCGGCACAGTTTACTGAAACCAGACAAGTTTTTATGCATGTTCACCATTTATTTTTATCCATTAACATTCAAGATGACACAAGGCCACTACGAAACCACATAGCGGCACAGTTTACTGAAACCAGGCAAGTTTTTATACATGCTCACCATTTATTTTTGTCCATTATCATTCAAGATGACACAAGGACACTACGAGACCACATAGCGACACATTGTATTGAAAAAAAGACAAATTTCACTGCATGTTCTCCATTTATTCTTACTCAATTAACATTTAATACCACATAGCAACACAGTATATAGAAACAGGACAAGTTTTTATGTATGTTTACTACTGATTTTTGTCCATAAAGAGACAAATTTGTCAGGTATGTGATACTATAATTGAGACGTATATGAACATGACCTTAATAAAAAAAAAAGTAAGTAAAAATAAAAACCAAGCCAAAAAACTTTTAGGAATATCAAAAAATACAAAAAACTCCTGGAACATATAAGGGCATACAATAGAGAAGAATTCAAATATCCAATTCGACAAAAGGGAACACAATTACATGAGAAAGTTGTAAAACATCAAAACATTCAAGCCTCAACATCAATTTAACCCTCTAAGTTCTGTATTTCTTATGATGAAGAAAAGAGTAACAAGTTTTTTATTGATTGATTTGTACTTTGTACTTATCTCCTTCTTTCATCATTTCAAGCACTGATTTCTTCTTGCGCGTGGTGCTGAGAAAAGCCAAAAAAGATTGTTTATAACTCAGACACAGGCCTTCAGTATCGCCTAAACTGTTTCCTAAACTTCTCATAATGATAATTATCCGTAGCCCGCTCGCCCTTTGCTTTTTTAACTATTTTATTAACACTGTCATCAATCACATAATTTTTTTCACACAGATTCAGTCTTCTCACTTGCTGGCTTGTCAACTTTTCTCTTTTTAGAGTTGGCACTGTCTAGATTGAATCTATTGTGCTGTACAAAGTTAACAGCCATATTCGTGGGCACAAATTGGGAAGGTCCATCTTTTTTATTGTGCCTCTCCCACAACAGCTTCATTTTGGCTTCTTCTGTGGCTTCTATGTTCTTAATTTTAGCATCTATACCAAGATCAACTTCCGGGATCCCACTGAGCATTTGATTTGAAAGCATTTCTTCAGATCTATGGGTGGAAGACACTCGTAAATGTTCAGGTAGGGAGAGCAGTGCTGCTTCCTCAGGTGGAAAGTATTTCAGCGTGTCGCTTTCATCTGACTCCTTTTTGATTTGATCATGCCCCTCTGAAACAAGAAAATAAAAATTACTATAATGCAAATAAGGGATAGACACCGCAAGAATGAGCCTGAAGCTTTACTGATCGTATCATCACAGTTAGAAAGAAGCGTACAACAAAACGCTAAAATCAACTATAGTTCAGTTGCCCTGACACCCGTAATAGTCCATTGAAAAGTTACATTTGGGGTTGCGTTTTTTAGAGGACGCAATTTTATTTTTTTGATGTGTAGGGGGGTCAGGGGGGTTTTCACGACGGACGGCTCCTAACGTCTGTCATCCGCAGGTCGGCAACTCATTATACAGAGTTATTCTTATCCCGTCTCGGATAATTTTAGGGATTATTCTCCTCATGAAAACAATGAACTTTTATTTTAGGACTAAAGATGAAATCCCGAAAACAACAGCTGTTCTATACAAAAGTAATTTTTTTTTAATGAAAACGTAAGTAACAGCTGTTATTTACGCGATTTCAGTTGTGATCCCACAATTTTATCATATCATAGTTAACGGGGTAGACCGGCTATTTTTGCGATTTTCAGTGACGTGGAAGCAAAAAACTATATATATTATCTATACTTAAATACAATTAATTTTAAATTTAAAATAAAGTATTTTGGGCCCTTAATCTAAATTCCTACGGAGACAGAAACATGATTGAAAAACCTTTCTCGATAGAAAGTTTCCCCAAAGATTGCTGCAAATTCTCTATTTATTTAATTTTTATCGGAAATTGCAATGAATTTTCATGCAATTTTTTTTTATTTGTAACAAGAATAAAAAGAGAATATCATATCAAGAATAAAAAGAGAATAATAAGAGATATTCTATGGGAATGGGAAATTTCGTCAAATGCTGAGAAAAGTAGAAAGCAGAAAAATATGACGAAAGAAAATATAATTCCATTAGAAGAAGACATCGCAACAGTAATGGAAAAAATACATAAATTGAGGCTAAATATGCGCAAATAAGATTAAAGAGAAATAGAGATGCACTTAATTATGAAAATCTGTGCACTGTAATCTCACATAATAATGCCGGATAGAAACGTGATAGAAACGTGATAGATAGAGCAGGTGACGTGGCTGAAGCCGAACTGTCATTTTACATCAATAGAAAAAATGAAGAAATACCAGAAAAGATTTTAGGAACCCTAACACCACACCAAAGAAAATCTATCAGTGAACTAGACGTATTTCAAATTCCTGGAAAAAGAACACGCTTCGTGCCAATTTTGCTTACAAAAACGATGCGTGAAAACATCGATTTGATAAAAGCTTGTCGTAAAGATCTGAACATTCCGAACTCTAATCGATATTTATTTGCGAGACCTGGCACGGAAGAACCTTTCGATGATGGCAAATGTCTTGAAAAAATCAAATAGTATTGCAATTTGAAAAGACCTGAAATGCTGACATCCACTGGTATGAGACATCACATAGCAACCATGTCACAGATACATTCAAAACAAAACGATCAGTACACATGTAGGTACGCAGTGTTTTTTATTGAAGTGAAGGGATTTTTTACATGTCATCCTTATGTTCTATATACGCATGACACATATTCAAATTATTATAACTAATACAAATTAATCACATAAAACAGGTTCTATATGTTTCTCAACACGCCCCCTTAATTTGTATTTACCGCACCTTGAAGTCCTAAATTCTTTAAACATAAATCATGCTTTTCCTTTAACAATGGCTTCGTTAAAATATCTGCAATCATTAAATTAGTTGACAGATACTTTAACTCTATCTCTCCTTTCTTAACAACATCTCGTATAAAATGATGCTTTATGTCTATATGCTTGCTTCGCGAGTGTGAAACTGGATCACTCGCCAAATGCAACGCCCCCTGGTTATCAACATGCAAAGTTACTTTTATGAATTGTTGTAACTTGATTTCAGTAAGCAAACTAGTCAGGTACATAGCCTCTTTCACAGCTAATGACAGACTCATATATTCAGCCTCACATGATGAAGTAGCTACACACTTTTGTTTCTGCGATTTCCACGAAATGCTTGCACCCGCTAGGATAAAAACATATCCTGAATAGGAACGTCTATCTTGCACACAATTTCCCCAATCCGCATCACAATATCCCAATATCGGCTTACCTGTCTTTTTATAAATCAAGCCATAATCGGCAGTACCCTTTAGATAGCGTAATATGCGCTTTGCTGCTTTCCAACATTCTTCACTTTGCTTATCTAAAAATTGCGCCAACTTGGCTACTGCATTTGCAATGTCTGGTCTCGTCCCCGTTACTAAGTACATTAACGAACCAATTAGTTCCCTATACGGACATTTTGTCCTACAAACATTGCTTGTATCAATATTAAACTGTTTGTTTACTTCCATAGGCGTAATAGACTCCTTACAATAAACCATGTTGTATTTTTTTAATAAATTTTCAATATATTGTTGTTGTGTCAACTTAATTGAATTGTCCTTTTTGACAATGTCAATTCCCAACATATACTTCACAAGGCCATAGTCTTTTAATTCAAACTCATTTGCTAAATCCTTCTTAAAGTTATCAATGATATCTCTTTTCTGAGAAACTACAAGAATATCATCCACATATACGCAAACATAAAACCTTATTCCTTCGTGATTACTAAAATACAAACACGGCTCGTTCAATGATTGTTGAAGCCCCATTGCTTTTAATTTCTCGTCTAGTCTTATATTCCACTGACGACCAGCTTGTTTTAATCCATATAAGGAACGTTTTAATCGGCAAACATCCCCACCAGCTTCTAAATCATTCAACATCTGCTCAGCTCTCTTCTTTAGGACACAATCTTTTTCATCTTTAATTATCTTTTGTAAGCTTTGTTTCATTAATGGTGGAACTTGCATATACACCTCTTTATTTAAATTACCATTTAAATATGCGGTATTAATGTCTAACTGATGCATTTCCATGTCAAGTTCAACTGCAAGCGCTGTTAAAAGTCTGATTGTTTCTAAACGAGCCACAGGAGCAAACGTGCTATGATAATCAATTCCATAACGTTGACTATAACCTTTTGCTACTAATCGAGCCTTTTTCTTTTCAGTTTTATCAACATTTAATTTCGTTGTTAAAACATAACGACATCCAACTACATCACGGTCGATGGGTATTCTCACTATATCCCACGTGTCATTTTTCAGTAAACTTCTTATTTCGGATAAAATAGCTTCCTCCCATTCATAACTTTCATCGCTATTTAATGCCTCTTTCAAGCTCACTTCAGCTACTCCGATAAACTCTTGACAATCTTCAAAATCATCTACCTCTTGCTCGATTGGCAATGGTTCTGCCTCCATCCGTACCGTATTATAGACCTTCTTAGGACGACCTACTTGCCCCCTTACAAGTCTTGGTCTGCCAGGAGCTCTTTTGGCAGCTTGATCCGAAGTACTAGGCTCTTGTTGTACGCCAACATCTGCGGATACCTCCGAGATCACGGGACAATCACCTCTACCAATACTTTCGGTAGGATCAGTGGCATTTTCAGAGTTTATTTCTATTTCAACCATCTTCGGTTCCGTAGCCTTGAGCTCACAATTTTCTTTCTCAAATTGGAAAGGATCACATTTTAATTGTTCGCCTTTAAAATCAACATCAGTAATCCCTTTCTTGTGAAATTTGACATCTTTAGCAATTATTACCTTTTTATCGTGGGGTAACCATATTCTGTAACCTTTGGAATTACGTGGATAACCAACAAAAATTCCTTTAACGCTTCGAGCTGCAAACTTATCCTTACCCGGTTGCTTATTCAATACGTGTACTTTACAACCAAATGTCTGTAAATAATTCAATTTGACAGATGAATCAAACCATTTTTCAAAAGGTATTTCACCGTCAAGACTGCTTGTCGGGCATCGGTTTCTAATATGACACGCTGTCACAACAGCATCAGCCCAGAAACCAGCAGATAATCCTGAACTGAGAATCATACATCTCGCCATCTCAATTAGCGTTCTATTCATTCTTTCTGCCACCCCATTCATTTGCGGAGTATGAGGAACTGTTAATCTTCGCACAATTCCTTCCTTCTGTAAGAATGCATCAAATTCATGGTTACAATATTCTGTTCCATTGTCAGTTTGAAGGTATTTTATTTTCATACCTGTCAATTTCTCAACATAACTCTTATAAATCTTAAATACCGTAAAAACTTCGCTCTTTTTACTCAGTAAATATACTTCACACCATCGAGTACTACAGTCTATAAATGTTACAAAATATCTAGCCCCACCTATAGCCGTATTTTGCATAGGTCCTACGACATCAGAATAAACCACTCTAAGTTTTTCCTTACATGGCCCACTAGATTTTGAAAAAGATAGCGTACTCATCTTACCTTTTGCACAAATATCACAATCATACAATTCGCTCACATCTGACAACTTTATTTTCTTCCCAGAGTGATTCAAGAGTTTTACAAGATCCCTTGCATTTAGATGACCTAAACGTTCATGCCACGACCACATTTCATCATTCTTCACAGATGAAACTAAAGAAACAGTCGCTTTACAATGTTCTTTAATATAATATAAATTACCCCTGCGTTCAGCGATTAACTGAGTTTTACCATTATTGTCATTTATGTAAGCAAAATTGCTCTTGAATATAACACGAAAACCCCTGTCAATCATTTTAGCTACTGAAATCAGGTTACATCGCAAGTCTGGCACAAACAATGTTTCATTTAAATTTATTACGTTTATAGAATCATCAATGCATGTAAACAACCTTACTGTACCCTTACCGCATACATCTGTGCTTCCATTTGTCGCTAAGTTTAATGTACCGGGCATTGGAAAAATATCAATAAATTTATCACGATTGTTGCATAAATTTGACGTACATCCACTGTCTAATATCCAGTTTTCACTCGCGCTACATGCAGAATAACAATTATCTGAAACAGATCTGAAATTACAACTAAATGAATTAAAATTAATATCATTGTCTTCCTTTTCCACGCTTTGTGAAACGTACTTTGCAATATCTTTATTTGTATTCTTCCTTAAACATTTAGACGCTTTATGTCCAAATTCGTGGCATTTAAAACACCTATATTTAAATTGCACCTTTGCGACATCAGGCTTAGCTTTTTGACTATCATACTTCCCTATGTATTTGTCCTTTATAAATAAAATTTCAGGCTCATTCTTGTGTCGCGAATTATATTCTTCGATAATCTTGACTTTAAGACTTTCGGGATCTGGCAATTCATCCCTCGATTCTATCGCACATCTAAAGTTCTCATAGCTAGCCGGTAAACTGTACAAAAGCATTATAGACAGAAGATCTTTATGAATCTCTACTTGCATTTCATTTAGTTTTTCCTTCGCTTCAAAGAATTTTACTACGTGCTCTTGAACATCCCCGCTTTCAGTCAACTTTTGTAGCATTAACTGCTTTAGCAATGCCGCTTTCCTTGCCGGTCCTTTCGAAGCATGAACAGCATTAAGCTTTAACCATACATCTCTTGAAGTTTGGCAATTTGTGACATGCCTTAATTCAGTCGCACTAACAGAGAGTATGAGATCGGCCTTTGCTTTGGCATCGCCAACCTCCCACTGCTTTATCGCACTCTCTTCTACCGGTTTTGGTTTCTTACCGTTAACAAAGTCCCACGCATCGTTTTTAACCAGGAGCGCTTCAACTTGTAATCGCCAACTCTCGTAATTGTCTTTATTCAGTGCTTCTATTCGTACCGAATTCATTGTAACTATCAACAATACAATTACTTTACGTTGACCGGTAATTTAATGACTTCTAATAAAAAAAAAAATCACGATTTTCTGGGTCCATGACCATTGTAGGTACGCAGTGTTTTTTATTGAAGTGAAGGGATTTTTACATGTCATCCTTATGTTCTATATACGCATGACACATATTCAAATTATTATAACTAATACAAATTAATCACATAAAACAGGTTCTATATGTTTCTCAACAACACAGAACATCTGGCTGGGTTTTTAGGACATGATGTAACAGTTCACGCAAAAAATTACAGATTACCTATGCAGGTCTTACAAAAAGCGGTTGTTGGGACGCAATTGATAAAATATGAAAATACAATCAGATCACAAAAAGAGAAAGAGAAGGTTACTTCACAGGCAGAAAATATCATAGGAAACCAAGAAAATGAAAATACGATTGCGGAGTTTGAAAACACAAATACATCACAAGGAAATCGAAACAAGATAGAAATGATTACTTCACAGTTTGAGAATTTCATTCAACAACAAAATTATTTTAATAAAAGCGAAATAGCATTAGATAGAACCAAAAATCTCAACAGCGGTGATAATGACCTAAAATTTATGAGTAATTCTACAGTTGAATCAAATAATGCCACTAATCATAATCTACTTGGATTATCTGAAGATATTAATAAAGACTCCGGTGTTAGTAGCACAGTTCCTGAAAATCGGAAACAAAACCATCAATTAAAAACATCAATTAATATACAAAAATCATAGAAACGTTTACTCAACGTGGTGTGCCAATAGATAATATAATCGGCTTTGCATCGGATGGTTGCAATGTCATGATGGGTTCTCACAACTCAGTTGCCAGTCGTTTACTTGCCGAATTGCCAGGAATACAAGTATTTAAGTGCATTTGCCACTCTATGCATTAATGCGCCAACGAAGCTTGCAAAAAACTTCAAAGACGTTGTGACGTTGTGAGCAAGAAACGTGTACGCATTTTTCAAACATAGTGCCAAGAGACAATCGGAATACATTGAATTTCAAGAATTTATGAATAGTAAAAGCCATAAATTATTAATGTAGACAAAAATTTCAGAAAAATCAGATGAACCATTTTGGAGGAGTTTGGTTACAAACACTGTGACAAGAGAGTTTTATATATTAAGATTATCTTGGTCATATATATGAATGCCTATCTATTTTTATTATACTTTGACTGACATCATATTTATTACGATCCATTTACTTTAGTATGTCCATGTTATATGTAGTAGTATTTTTGTGGTGCTGGAGACGTCTATTATGTATAAAGTGGACAGCACATCGCACAAACATCTCCATCCTCAAGGAGTTGAAAATTGACCAGAGGCTTTCGTCGCATGTATAATTGCGAATCCTCAAGTTTTTTGGCCATATATCAAGAGGGGCAGATACCATCGAACATCTGGTGGTTCAAGGGCGAGTGGAAGGCACGCGTCCACGTGGTCGATGCCCAGCGAGGTGGACAGATCTAACCCGGAGTGCTACAAGTTCCTCTATTATTGAGTGCTCTCGCAATGCCGCCATCAGTGTGCTGATTCCGAATTTTTTAAAATATGCTTACTTACTCGATCGTGAGAGAGTTATCGCCGATTTGTATGGAATTGGAATAGTTTACGAATTGTGTCAATAGATGTCGCTACAACAATCCTATACAAATTCGCGTTTACGCTTTCACTGTCGATTAAGTGAAAAACTCGGAATAAGCACACAGGGGCCGTTGGAGAACTATCGCTAAAGCAGCAGTGGCAAGTCATTGAACATCGTAAAAAGTATAACCACGAGCACTCTGTGAAGAGTGAACGACTAAGAAGAATTTACTTTAGTACAATTATATAATTAAAAATGTTTGATTCACAGATTGATAAAAGGACGCCAGCGCAACGCCAGCGCCATACGCGCTCGTCGGCTAGGGGTGAGCACACATTTTATTTCTTAATATCTGACCGGGAGAACTTGTTTTGCCATTTTGTTGTTGTGGAAACAGGTTCGAGTCCCGCCACGGGTCACTCTAGAATTTCTAAATTAGCTTAGTTCTGGTCTAGGGGAAGCCTAAGCCGAGCGAGTACCGTTCCTAAGCGATGCTGTGTAGAAACTGTTAGCGGTGAGCTACTTACCCCCTCTAAGGTAGTACGATATAACTTTCGGCTGCGTCATCGTTTACCATCAGGTGAGATCGCAGTCAAGTCAACTTGTAGGATGCTGCTAAAAAAACTTACAAACACTGCAAAACGAGAATTGTATATGTATTAGAGATTAATCCGTATTCTTAGCAGTGAATCGTAGAGTGAATATTTTAAAATGGAAGCCGAATAAAAAAAAACACGATTAAAAACCATTTGCCACATACTCGGGTGTGGGTAATATAAAGCAAAGTACCAATATATAACAAATATCAAGCATTCAATAACACACAAATTTGATATAATTACTAAAAAGCTAATTTAATGTAAAATCCCAAAGGACCAATGTCTCATTTCCCTCTTACAGCGAACTTACTTCAACTTTCAGCTTTAAATAAACTGTGGTTCTCTTATTTTCAGCAGCTGATAAGGAGAATATCCCTGTTGAAATAAACATTCAAGGCACACAAAACATGGAAGGTAAAAACTAGCACTGCTAAGAAAATTCAGGATATGGGCAAACGAAATATTTACATAAACCTTTTTCGTATAAGCAAACAGTAGCGACATCTGTCAAAATTCTATAGGTGGCCGCTGAGTGCACTACAGCGTGGCCTTAAAAAACAAGCATTTGACGACCGAATGGCGTAGTGATAGCGAACCTGCCGTCTGCGCCGGAGGTCGTGGGTTCGATTCCCGCTACTGGTAAATGTTTGTGTGATGAGCATGAATGTTTTCCAGTGTCTGGGTGTTTTTCAATATATTATATTTATGTATATTTATCAGTTATCTAGTACCCATAACACAAGCTATCGCTTACTTTGGGGCTAGATTGCGATGTGTAAAACAATGTTCCGTATATTATATTTATTTATTTTTGGCACCAATAAACTGGCGACAGTTTTTCTCGCCGTCCGTCCTATCCAGGGTATAAAATGTCTATTTTCATAAGTAAGGGTGCTATGAAAAATTATAATTGTGATTTTTTTTTCTAGTGATGCCGCCGCAAAGTACACAGGAGCATAATCTCAATGTCATGCTGCAGCAGGCTGGCTCAGCCGACGTTGTTCAGGAGCCGTGAGTTTATTGAAACAATGTTTATTTTCGGATGGCGCAAGGGGCTAGGCGAAAGAAAACGTATTTGCGTGACGAAAATCCTGTCACGAAGAAAATTACGAAAATTTTCGAAAATCTAGAATTGAAGTTTCTCTTACTTGTCAAGAAAATGAGCACACGTGCAATCACGTATAATTCGCTTAGTTGGTTTTAAACCGGTCTCGTATTATAATTATGACCCCTAAAATAAAAATCTTCTGTTAAACGTGTTATAACGTGTTAAAAAGCTAGTTCATAATATTTAGCAACAGCTTTTTTTTATATACTATATAGGCTAGCGCTTGACTGTGATCACACCTGATGGAAAGTGATGATACAGTCTAAGGTGGAACGCGCTTGCCTAGAAGATGCCTATTCACTCTTGATTTGAAGGCACCCGGGTTGTAAGTGGCAGGAAAGACACTGCCCGGGAGTGTCCGGGAACGAGGAATCAAACCGATTCGTACGCGTCTTTGGTACGTCGACTATGTATGGGTGGAAGCCTTTACGATGCCTTGCTGTTCTATGGTAGAAAGGTGATGGGGGAACCAAATTAAAAAGTTCCTGAGCACACTCCCCGAAATATATTCTATAGAATACCGACAGACAGGCAACCTTATGACGATGTACTTACTGGTAAACCAATCGTTTACAGACGGTATATTTCCTGACCTATTAAAACAATCAATAATAAGACCAATTTATAAAAAGGGGGATAAAACGGACCCAAGCAACTATCGCCCTATAGCCTTACTTCCCGCGACGTCTAAAATATTCGAAACCGCTATGTGCAGACGATTAAATTCGTTCTGTGAAAAATTTAAAATCTTTGACGAGAGTCAAAACGGTTTCAGGAAAGACCGCAGCACGACGCTAGCAGTCTATAAATATATTCAAGAGGTTTATAATGTTTTGAACGAAAGAAACTACGGAATAGGAATAATGTTGGACATGACAAAGGCGTACGATAAAGTCCAATTATTATACTATATATAGCTCGATTACCACTCACTCACTCACTCACTCACTGATTGATACAATTGTTCTCCCAGAAGGAGACTGAAAACGATATAATGATGTATGGGGGATATGTTCGGGTGGGGGATTCGAGTATGGGAAAAATCTGACATTTCCGAAAAACAAGATGGCGGCCGACGTGATTTCTGTAACTTTTTTGTTTTCCGACCGATTTCGTTCAAACTCGCAACGATTGTAGATAATAGTAAACGATTAATAGAAAAAATGGAAAATTTTGGAAAAACAAGATGGCGGCCGAGATTTTCGCAAAATTTTCTCCTGTAAAATTTTGTATGAAAAAATTTTTTTTCACAAACACTTTCGTAAAGAGGAGAACTATTTCTTTCGGGGACAGTATGGAGAGAGCTGATGATTGAGGATCTTGGAGACGGGTGAAGAGCACGCTAAAGGTATTGGAGATAGGTGGGGGGTGCTCGACCAAATGTCATTTGAAACCTCGTCCAATTACCAATGAGCTGAAAAAAAATTCAAAATGGCGGAAAAAACATGGCCGCCATACAAATTTTGTTGGTCTCTATCTCGGAGGGTATGACAGTTGGAAAAGTGGTTTCATAGCAAAAGATGATCGAAATGGGGATATCTATTTAGTGACAAGAAAAAAATTCAAAATGGCGGAATTTTTTTTTCATAAAAAATGTATGGCAGAGACCTAGAAGGAGACGGAAAACGATAATATGATGTTTATGGGATGTGTTTGGGTACGGGATTCGAGTAGGGGGAAAATATAACATTTCCGAAAAACAAGATGGCGGCCGACGTGATTTCTGTAACTTTTTTGTTTTCCAATCAATTTCGTTCAAACTCTTAAGGAATGTAGGACTTGGTAAACGATTAACAGAAAATGTGGAAAAATTTGGGAAAACAAAATGGCGGCCGATATTTTCGCAAAATTCTCTCCTGTAAAATTTTGTATGAAAAAATTTTTTTTCACAAACACTTTCGTAAAGAGGAGAACTATTTCTTTCGGGGACAGTATGGAGAGAGCTGATGATTGAGGATTTCGGAGACGGGTGAAGAGCACGCTAAAGGTATTGGAGATAGGTGGGGGGTGCTCGACCAAATGTCATTTGAAACCTCGTCCAATTAGCAATGAGCTGAAAAAAAATTCAAAATGGCGGAAAAAACATGGCCGCCATACAAATTTTGTTGGTCTCTATCTCGGAGGGTATGACAGTTGGAAAAGTGGTTTCATAGCAAAAGATGATCGAAATGGGGATATCTATTTAGTGACAAGAAAAAAATTCAAAATGGCGGAATTTTTTTTTTCATAAAAAATGTATGGCGATTGGGTACCTACCTACTAATTTTTGCTAAATCCGAGTATGAGCGACCACGTAAATTGCTACAAGCAGTTACGCGGTCCGCTTTAGCGGGCCGCGCCCCCACGCGAAAAACTAGTTATAATATATATAGCTCGATTACCACTCACTCACTCACTGATTGATACAATTGTTCTCCCAGAAGGAGACTGAAAACGATATAATGATGTATGGGGGATGTGTTAGGGTGCGGGAGTCGAGTAGGGAAAAATTATGACATTTCAGAAAAACAAGATGGCGGCCGACGTGATTTCTGTAACTTTTTTGTTTTCCGACCCATTTCGTTCAAACTCGCAACGATTGTAGATATTAGTAAACGATTAATAGGAAAAATTGAAAATTTTGGAAAAACAAGATGGCGGCCGAGATTTTCGCAAAATTTTCTCCTGTAAAATTTTGTATGAAAAAAATTTTTTTTACAAACACCTTCGTAAAGAGGAGAACTATTTCTTTCGGGGACAGTATGGAGAGAGCTGATGATTGAGGATCTTGGAGACGGGTGAAGAGCACGCTTAAGGTATTGGAGATAGGTGGAGGGTGCTAGACCAAATGTCATTTGAAACCTCGTCCAATTACCAATGAGCTGAAAAAAAATTCAAAATGGCGGAAAAAACATGGCCGCCATACAAATTTTGTTGGTCTCTATCTCGGAGGGTATGACAGTTGGAAAAGTGGTTTCATAGCAAAAGATGATCGAAATGGAGATATCTATTTAGTGACAAGAAAAAAAATTCAAAATGGCGGATTTTTTTTTCATACTAAATTGTATGGCGATTGAGTACCTACCTACTAATTTTTGCTAAATTCGAGTATGAGCGACCACGTAAATTGCTACAAACAGTTACGCGGTCCGCTTTAGCGGGCCGTGCCCCCACGCGAAAACTAGTTATAATATATATAGCTCGATTACCACTGACTCACTCACTGACTCACTCATTGACATAATTGTTCTCCCAGAAGGAGACCGAAAACGATATAATGATGTATGGGGGATATGTTCGGGTGCGGGAGTCGAGTAGGGAAAAATTATGATATTTCAGAAAAACAAGATGGCGGCCGACGTGATGTCTGTAACTTTTTTGTTTTCCGACCGATTTCGTTCAAACTCGCAACGATTGTAGATATTAGTAAACGATTAATAGAAAAAATGGAAAATTTTGTAAAAACAAGATGGCGGCCGAGATTTTCGCAAAATTTTCTCCTGTAAAATTTTGTATGAAAAAATTTTTTTTCACAAACACTTTCGTAAAGAGGAGAACTATTTCTTTCGGGGACAGTATGGAGAGAGCTGATGATTGAGGATCTCGGAGACGGGTGAAGAGCACGCTAAAGGTATTGGAGATAGGTGGGGGGTGCTCGACCAAATGTCATTTGAAACCTCGTCCAATTACCAATGAGCTGAAAAAAAATTCAAAATGGCGGAAAAAACATGGCCGCCATACAAATTTTGTTGGCCTCTATCTCGGAGGGTATGACAGTTGGAAATGTGGTTTCATTGCAAAAGATGATCGAAATGGGGATATCTATTTAGTGACAAGAAAAAAAATTCAAAATGGCGGATTTTTTTTTTCATAAAAAATGTATGGCGATTGGGTACCTACCTACTAATTTTTGCTAAATCCGAGTATGACCGACCACGTAAATTGCTACAAGCAGTTACGCGGTCCGCTTTAGCGGGCCGCGCCCCCACGCGAAAAACTAGTTATTATACTATATATAGCTCGATTACCACTCACTGACTGACTGACTCACTCATTGACATAATTGTTCTCCCAGAAGGAGTCTGAAAACGATATAATGATGTATGAGAGATGTGTTCGGGTGTGGGAGTCGAGTAGGGAAAAATTATGACATTTCAGAAAAACAAGATGGCGGCCGACGTGATTTCTGTAACTTTTTTGTTTTCCGACCGATTTCGTTCAAACTCGCAACGATTGTAGATATTAGTAAACGATTAATAGAAAAAATGGAAAATTTTGGAAAAACAAGATGGCGGCCGAGATTTTCGCAAAATTTTCTCCTGTTAAATTTTGTATGAAAAAATTTTTTTCCACAAACACTTTCGTAAAGAGGACAACTATTTCTTTCGGGGACAGTATGGAGAGAGCTGATGATTGAGGATCTTGGAGACGGGTGAAGAGCACGCTAAAGGTATTGGAGATAGGTGGGGGGTGCTCGACCAAATGTCATTTGAAACCTCGTCCAATTACCAATGAGCTGAAAAAAAATTCAAAATGGCGGAAAAAACATGGCCGCCATACAAATTTTGTTGGTCTCTATCTCGGAGGGTATGACAGTTGGAAAAGTGGTTTCATAGCAAAAGATGATCGAAATGGGGATATCTATTTAGTGACAAGAAAAAAAAATTCAAAATGGCGGATTTTTTTTTCATACTAAATTGTATGGCGATTGAGTATCTACCTACTAATTTTTGCTAAATCCGAGTATGAACGACCACGTAAATTGCTACAAGCAGTTACGCGGTCCGCTTTAGCGGGCCGCGCCCCCACGCGAATTATAATATTATACTATATATAGCTCGATTACCACTGACTCACTCACTCACTGACTGACATATACAATTGTTCTCCCAGAAGGAGACTGAAAACGATATAATGATGTATGGGGGATGTGTTCGGGTGGGGGATTCGAGTATGGGAAAAATCTGACATTTCCAAAAAACAAGATGGCGGCCGACGTGATTTCTGTAACTTTTTTGTTTTCCGACCGATTTCGTTAAAACTTGCAAGCATTTTAAAAGTTGGTAAACGATTTACAAAAAAAATGGAAAATTTTGGAAAAACAAGATGGCGGCCGAGATTTTCGCAAAATTTTCTCCTGTAAAATTTTGTATGAAAAAATTTTTTTTCACAAACACTTTCGTAAAGAGGAGAACTATTTCTTTCGGGGACAGTATGGAGAGAGCTGATGATTGAGGATCTTGGAGACGGGTGAAGAGCACGCTAAAGGTATTGGAGATAGGTGGGGGGTGCTCGACCAAATGTCATTTGAAACCTCGTCCAATTACCAATGAGCTGAAAAAAAATTCAAAATGGCGGAAAAAACATGGCCGCCATACAAATTTTGTTGGTCTCTATCTCGGAGGGTATGACAGTTGGAAAAGAGGTTTCATAGCAAAAGATGATCGAAATGGGGATATCTATTTAGTGACAAGAAAAAAAATTCAAAATGGCGGATTTTTTTTTTATACTAAATTGTATGGCGATTGGGTATCTACCTACTAATTTTTGCTAAATCCGAGTATGAGCGACCACGTAAATTGCTACAAGCAGTTACGCGGTCCGCTTTAGCGGGCCGCGCCGCCACGCGAAAAACTAGTTATAATATATATAGCTCGATTACCACTCACTGACTGACTGACATACACAATTGTTCTCCCAGAAGGAGACTGAAAACGATATAATGATGTATGGGGGATATGTTCGGGTGGGGGATTCGAGTATGGGAAAAATCTGACATTTCCGAAAAACAAGATGGCGGCCGACGTGGTTTCTGTAACTTTTTTGTATTCCGACCGATTTGGTTCAAACTCGCAACGATTGTAGATATTAGTAAACGATTAATAGAAAAAATGGAAAATTTTGGAAAAACAAGATGGCGGCTGAGCTGCGGTTTTTTAAAATTTTTCATTTTTCGACCCCAAACCGCGGCGCCACAGATCCTACACGGGGTACTGGAGGATGATGATTTTTTCTTGTTTCGCCCCCAATTATCCTGAATTTTGATAGAACGGGAGTAATTTTTCAAAATCCAAGATGGCGGCTGTTCGGGCGGCCAATCAGTCTGAGGTACGAAAAAACGCAATTTTAAAATTCAAATTTCACACACTTGGCAACATCGGAGCGTTTCGACTTCTATGGGGCGATCGTGAGTACAGACTCGAAGTATTGAGTGGGGGAAAAAAAATTACCCCATTTCTCGGGAAATTTCGAGATTTTCCCCAAAAAGTAAAAAATCTAAATACGGACTTTTTGCGAAATCCGTGTATAAGCGATCACGTGTCTTACTCGTACAAATGACATTTGGGTATTTTTGTCGCCGAGGATTGGCAACACTGGAATTTATCAAAGAAAAAGTGATTTTCGACATGATCACTTTTCAGGGGTAATCATGTCGCCTGGGTGCGAGCGAGATGATAAATTTAAATGTAATACGAAGCAGCATATCCTGTTGTTACTAGGAAAAGTACTAAACGATGTAATATATTTCTGTGAAATGCGGTGGCGGCCATTTTGTATTCATTTAATTTTTTTGAATATTTTGATCGTGTTTTTGAGGCATTTGGCAACATTTCAGAAAGTCGACATGTATGAACCGATTGTGTAACTCGACGAGCAGTATCGAAATATGAAAGCAGTGTTGCCACATTTGGGGTAGTTTTCGAGATTTTCCCCAAAATGTCCTCCTGTAAAATTTTGTATGAACAATATTTTTTTCACTTGTAGCTTCGTATAGAAGTCAAGAAATGACTCGGTGAAAAATATGGAGAGAGCTGATGATTGAGGATTTCGGAGACGGGTGAAGGGCTCAGCCAGGGTATTGAAGATAGGTGGGGGGTGCTCGACCAAATGTCATTCGAAACCTCGTGCAATTGCCAATGCGCTGAAAAAAATTTCAAAATGGCGAAAAAAAGATGGCCGCCATACAAATTTCGTGGGTGTCTATCTCAGAAAGTATGAAAGATAGAAAAGTGGTTTCTTAGCAAGAGATGATCAGCACGAAGAGTTCTATCTATCGAAAAGAAAAAAAAATCAAAATGGCGGAAAAAAATTTTTCATACTAAATTGTATGGCGATTGGGTACCTACTATAAGAAAATCCAAAGTTTTTGCTAAATCCGAGTATGAGCGACCACGTAAATTGCTACAAGCAGTTACGCGGTCCGCTTTAGCGGGCCGCGCCCCCACGCGAAAAACTAGTATGATATACTGCTCGATAAATTGTACAGCATAGGAGTAAGGGGTACACCTCACGCGTGGTTCAAATCTTACCTAGAAAATCGCAAGCAATATGTAGATGTCGAACATTATGACCAAAATACGGGATTAATAAATTGTGTTAGATCAGATGTAAGAAACATGATAAACTCAATACCCCAAGGAAGCGTCCTTGGGTGTATCCTATTTTTAATATATATAAATGACCTACCAAAAACTTTTGACGAATACTGTGTATTATTTGCTGATGACATATCAATACTACTTTCAATATCTAATAATAATAATTTCACTGACATGTTGACTCGATTATTAAATGACATTATGACCTGGATGAAAAACCATAAATTAGAAATTAATTTTAACAAAAAAAAATAATTCAATTTAGACCGCATCAAAAACAAAAATTGGACATACATTATACATATAATAATATAAACATTGAATGCGTTGACAGCGTAACATTCTTAGGCATTGACATTGATACAAATTTAAACTGGCAAAATCACATAAAAAATCTAAAATCCAAACTATCAAAATTTATATACGGACTTAGGGAATTAAAAAGAACAACGAACATAAAAACAGCCTTAAACGCATATTACGCCTACGGATACGCCTGGCTACGATATGGCGTAATACTCTGGGGAAACAGCACAGATGTACAAGACATATTTAAAAAGCAAAAAAAGTGCATACGTATTATTGCTAACATAAAAAACACTGAATCTTGCGAGCCGCATTTTAAAAAATTGCAAATTTTAACCTTGGCATCCATCTACATCCTAGAAATATGCAAATTCGTTCGGAAAAATATTCATTTATACAATAAATATCCTGATAAACCGCGTCGCCATCCTGAAAATACATGCAATAAATTACAGTTACCGCAATCAAGATTATTATTACACAGGGCTAGTCCTTACGCGGCTTCCATAAAGGTATACAACCACCTTCCTAATTACATAAGAAACGAAGAAAAAGAAATGAAATTTAATAAACTTTTAAAAGATTTCCTCATCTCTAAGACTTATTATACGATTGACGACTATTTTAAAGACGAATATAATAAAATCGGTCCCCCTATCCCATAAACAATTTGCTACGCCCATCCTGGGTATTCACATATAATTTGATTCTACATTATCATCATTGTACCTATGTTGTGTTATGTGAAATGGCAAATAAAGACTGAAACTGAAACTGAAACTGATGTTCAAGGCTTTGGAGTTTTTGTGAACCAGTGTCGGGTTGTCTCCTAGCACGGCGATCCACCGAATCCAAAGCATCTGGTACTTGGCAGAGCTTCCGTAGTGATACTGTGTTTCGATTTCAGTGTGACGCCAAGGCCGCCGGACGTCGAACCCCGGACTTCCGACGCTCAGCGCGCGCGGGACGGGCGCAGCTCGGAGACGCCGCTGGGGAGTCTCGACAGGACCAAAGTGTCCCTGGGCGACACCGACAAGACGACGGACTCGCAGAGGTTTATCGAGTAAGTATAATTGGGGTTTGTGTCAAAAGGAAATTCGGATTAAAAAATTTAGCTAAACTTTTGACTGAGTTAATATTTTGTAGGGAGAGACTTTGCAGATTTAGGCCCCCTAAAAAATTAAATAATTTAATCTGCAATGTAAAAATTACGTACCGTATGTTTTACTGATTCTCAACTAATCAATCTTGACCAGCATTCACTCGCCGTAACAGGCGAAAATAACCGAAAGATAGACTGACAGACCGACGGATGAACTGGCTTCATCCGTCGGTCTGTCAAGTATAAGTTTTCATTTTTACCATTTTTGTACGGAAAGCACGTACGTAATACATTTTGCCGTTTGCGTCACCAGGGGGCCTACCACCACCAACGCTTAAAGTAATATTATTGTAATATTGTTTTAAAATTTTCATACTGATATTGTATGAAAATGTCAAAACAATATTACAATAATATTACTTTATGCGTTGGTGGTAGGCCCCCTGTATAAGCTCGCTGCGAATATTTGTTACAGTGAAGAGTGGGGCACGCGCGGGACCATGTTCAAGATATTATGAAAATCTGTGCACTGTAATCTCACATAATAATAAAATAAATAAATAAATAAATAAAAGCTTTATTAAATTCCCTACATTTTTTAAACAATTCTTACATACTATGTCTTTATTATCTAGTTTCTTATACTCCTATATCCTATACTTATATTACATTATAATTACTCCACAGTTAGCTTTTATGTAAAATTTCTTTTATACATCTTTTATTTATCTGTATATATATATATTATTTCTTTCTTATCAATTAAGTACATAATTCTACAGTTATTAACTTACCCTTATTTTAATTTTTATATTTATTTGTTTTCAAATAATATACAAGGATTTTTATTATATACATTACATTATTATGTTTTATGTTATTATGATGTACTCATTTGTTGTTGTATTTTTTTTTTTTTTTCTGTACCTACTTATAGTTTTGAATATAGGTTTCAGCTGTTTTGTATGTATATATTTACATTTCGAATAGTCATTTTAAATGTAAGGACCACCAGTGGTGGTAAAAGCCTCCTCCATATTTTTCCATTTGCTTCTATCTCTGGCTAGGGTACTCCATGTCCTACCCGCAACCTTAACCACATCATCTTCCCATCTTTTAAAAGGTCTTCCGGGCCTTCGCTTGCAGTGTATAGGATACCAGTTAGTGACAGCTTTAGTCCATCTTTCATCTTTGTGTCTCTGGATGTGCCCCGCCCATCTCCATTTAAGTTTCAAAATGTGTTTTATCGCGTCCCTTGCTTTTGTTATTCGCTTAATGTCACTACTTTTTACGTGGTCCCTTAGTTTTATGCCAACAAGGCTTCTCTCTAATCCCCTTTGGCATGTTCTTATTTTTTTTAGTATTTTGATAGGAAGAGGCCAGGTTTGACTTGCATACGTAAGGCATGGTAGTATACATGTTTCCAACGCTTTTTTTTTAATCTTCGTGGGTAGGTTCCCTTTGAAAATCTCTTTCATCGACCAGTACTTTTTCCACGTATTTGCAACACGCCTGTCCACTTCTTTGTCGACAGAGTTACTCAAGGAAATTAGTTGACCGAGATATACGTACTCTTCTACATATTCTATACTGTTTGTATCTAGTCTTATCTGCGTCTTTTGGGAATTTGTCATACATTTCGTTTTTTCTTCATTTATCTGTAGACCTACTTCCTTACTTTGTAAATTTAGTGTTTCCAGCATGTACTGTAATTCATCCGGTCTTTCTGATAGCAGCACTATGTCGTCCGCAAATCTTAGGTGCGATAAAAACTTACCATGTACTTTTAGACCTACACTGCCCCAACTCAGTGTCCTGAATACACTTTCTAATACTGCTATAAACAGCTTTGCTGAAAGGGGATCTCCTTGTCTCACTCCTCTTTCTAATTTGAAAGGTTCTCCTACCACGTCCATACGTACACTTGATATACTCTCTCGGTATAGCTCCTTTATAATGTCGATGTAGTCTTTATTGACACCTTGTTCAGCGAGGGCTTTCCAGATGGATTCATGTGATATAGAGTCAAAGGCCTTAGAATAGTCTATGAAGGCTATGTACAAGGATTTTCCATATTCTTTATACTTTTCTATTATGTTACGTAGCGTATGTATATGATCTATTGTGGAAAACCCTTGCTTAAAGCCAGCCTGTTCCACTCCTTGGCCTTCATCTATAATCTTAGTGATGCGCCGTAGCAGCGTGCTTGAGAATACTTTGTATAGACATGATGAGAGACTAATAGGTCTGTAGTTACCCATTTCCTTTGGGTCACCTTTCTTGTAAATTAGTGAAATTTCGGAATACACCCATTGATATGGCAATTGTTTCTTTTCTAAGATGAGATTAAAGAGTTTAGTTAGCGGTTTGATCAAGCTATCTTTCCCAGCTATTATAATCTCATTGCTAATTCCATCTGGACCTGGACTTTTTTCTGGTTTAAGTTTAGAGATTGATAGTTCAATTTCACTTTCCATGAATGGGAGTGCTTGGTCTGTATTATATCCGCTTATTTCTATTTGTTCTGTCTGGTGTTGATGGCTGTAAAGATTTTTATAATATTGCGATGCTACCTTAATTATATCATTCCTATTAGTGACTACAGAGCCTGCTGGAGATTTTATCTGATTCATTATTACTGTAATGGTATTTAGCTTCTTATTTGCTTTCTTAACTGCGCCAGTTTTTTCTATTAAATTCCTGAGAATGTCTAATCTATATGTTTTTGTATTTTCTGCTATTTTTGTGTTAATAGTTCTGTAAAGTTTACTAAGCTTTTTCTTTTCTTCCGTTGTCTTGTTACTTTTGTTCTTTAATTGATGTCTTTCGTTTATCAAGTCTTCTACTTCTTCATTTATGATTTGTCGTCTTTTGTTATCTTTCGCTGTTATTTTTGAAACTTTGGAGCTATTAATTATAATTTTTTCTAATTCGTTATATAGTTCTTGAGGGTTGTCAAGACTATTCCATGTTTCGATGTTTAATTGTTTTGATATTGATATTTTTAATTTTTCTTTATCAAAATATTTCGCGGGCTTGTGATTGTAATGGCGTCTTGATGTTTTTTTACTAGTTATATTCAAGGTTGCTCTCACCATTCTATGGTCACTAGGGAACTTAAAGTTACTGATGACATTTACATCTTCTATTAGTTTGGGTATGTTTGTGGCAATGAAATCAATTTCGTTTCTTGTATTACCGTCTGGTCTCACATAATAATGCCGGATAGAAACGTGATAGATAGAGCAGGTGACGTGGCTGAAGCCGAACTGTCATTTTACATCAATAGAAAAATGAAGAAATACCAGAAAAGATTTTAGGAACCCTAACACCACACCAAAGAAAATCTATCAGTGAACTAGACGTATTTCAAATTCCTGGAAAAAGAACACGCTTCGTGCCAATTTTGCTTACAAAAACGATGCGTGAAAACATCGATTTGATAAAAGCTTGTCGTAAAGATCTGAACATTCCGAACTCTAATCGATATTTATTTGCGAGACCTGGCACGGAAGAACCTTTCGATGGTGGCAAATGTCTTGAAAAAATCAAATAGTATTGCAATTTGAAAAGACCTGAAATGCTGACATCCACTGGTATGAGACATCACATAGCAACCATGTCACAGATACATTCAAAACAAAACGATCAGTACACAGAACATCTGGCTGGGTTTTTAGGACATGATGTAACAGTTCACGCAAAAAATTACAGATTACCTATGCAGGTCTTACAAAAAGCGGTTGTTGGGACGCAATTGATAAAATATGAAAATACAATCAGATCACAAAAAGAGAAAGAGAAGGTTACTTCACAGGCAGAAAATATCATAGGAAACCAAGAAAATGAAAATACGATTGCGGAGTTTGAAAACACAAATACATCACAAGGAAATCGAAACAAGATAGAAATGATTACTTCACAGTTTGAGAATTTCATTCAACAACAAAATTATTTTAATAAAAGCGAAATAGCATTAGATAGAACCAAAAATCTCAACAGCGGTGATAATGACCTAAAATTTATGAGTAATTCTACAGTTGAATCAAATAATGCCACTAATCATAATCTACTGGGATTATCTGAAGATATTAATAAAGACTCCGGTGTTAGTAGCACAGTTCCTGAAAATCGGAAACAAAACCATCAATTAAAAACATCAATTAATATCCAAAAATCATAGAAACGTTTACTCAACGTGGTGTGCCAATAGATAATATAATCGGCTTTGCATCGGATGGTTGCAATGTCATGATGGGTTCTCACAACTCAGTTGCCAGTCGTTTACTTGCCGAATTGCCAGGAATACAAGTATTTAAGTGCGTTTGCCACTCTATGCATTAATGCGCCAACGAAGCTTGCAAAAAACTTCAAAGACGTTGTGACGTTGTGAGCAAGAAACGTGTACGCATTTTTCAAACATAGTGCCAAGAGACAATCGGAATACATTGAATTTCAATGGCAAACGCAAACGAAATGGCTATCACTGTTATCTGTAATAGATAGGCTGCTAGAGCAATGGGAGAGCCTGAAATTATTTTTTAGCCATCAGTGGCTAGAAGAACGCACCGTTGCTGCTGAACTAATCCACCGTGAGTTAAACGATGACTTTATAAAACTCTACATCCTATTTTTACAGTGGATATTACCCAAATTTGTGAAGATGAACGAGTAATTCCAAGGAGCAGATTCTAGAATAATAGAACTGGATGATAGTATGAAACTGCTTTACAAAGATCTATTGCAATGCTACATGACTAGAGACTACGTTAATCAAACTGAAATATGCTCGATTGACCCAGAAAATACACGATTTTTCCTACCACAAATGTATTTGGGTGTTAAAATCATGCAAAAAATTCAAAAACCCAATATCGCGCAGCAAAAAGTGCTCCTGGTTGAATTTTATACTCGTTGCCGCGACGTTCTAGTAACAGGCTGCAAGGAAATTCGGAAGCGTTATGATTTTTCCAATGAAATGCTTCCACTCCTCAAATATCTGTCACCTGAAGAAGCTGTGCGCCACAGTAATAGAGAGAGTTTTCCGTCAATGTTACCACTGTCCTAGAAACTACCACGTATAGTCAAAACTGAAAATGACCTTCAAAAAATCGATGACGAGTGGAGAATTTTACCCGATGTCAACAAATTTTCGACCTTGGAAATTGGCACCTGGAAAGCTCACGAATTTCGGGAAAAAATTCATAGCACAACCGACTGCAAAACACTAGCAAATTTTGCTTTAGACGTTGTCTGTCTTCCTCATAGTAACGCAGATTGTGAAAGGATATTCAGCCTAGTGAAAAATATGAAGACAAAGATGCGAAATAAGTTGATAACGTCGACTGTAAATAAAACACTATTAGCAAGACAACTTATACAAAATCAAGGAAACTGTACGAAGTTTAAGGTGTCGCGCGACATGTGTGACAAAATGAGGAGCAAGGAGAAGTACACACTAGATAAACATGAATTCATCAAAGTCAAAGTCAAGTCATTGAAACAATAAAAAACCTTTATGGAGAAGAAACAAATGATGAATAAAAAAAAAATATTTATATACGGCATTTTTAGATTTTTTTACCTTCAAATACGGCAAATCAGAATATGGCATACAGCAATCCACATTTTTACGATAGCAACACTGCTTTCAAACGATTTATTGGTCACTTTAAAGAAAATCAATGTTAGTTTGTCAAAAATAATGTTCACGGCCTACAAAACAGTGCACTAGTCTTCTCACTTGTTCGTAAACTAAACAAGTTAGGGAGACCTAACCCAAACTTGGTGAGCAAGTATTTAAGACCGCAGACATTTTTAGTTTATTTATATTGGTATCAAAAAATAGCAAAGCAAGAGATATTGATCGTTATAATTTCTGTGAACTTACACCCTTTTCAACAGAGTAATTATTTTCAGATAAATGGAGATGAATATCTTTGTCACTCATGTTGGGAATTAATAAATCACAGCTCAAATGAAGGTCAAGAACATAAGACCCAACAACTACTTGGTCATCGTAATGTTTGTGTTGGATGTGGAAGATCTATTTTGAGGATAAGGAGTAGACTTGTTCTTAGACAAGGACTAACTGAAAGGGACAACCAAATAGGAAACATCATTTCTGAATGGTTCAGACCTCGCCAGGTTAGTAATTATTTGACCATAGTTAGTGACTGTTCAACCTCAAGATGCAGAAGAGGCTGCTCCATCTGCTTCTGAGCACCCAGTCACAGAGACATTGGCTAATCAATCATCGGCTAATCCAATGGACCAAACAACATATTTGGATCAACCTGAAAATGTAGAAGAGGTTGTCCGGTCAGCATCTGAGCACCCAGGGGAAGCAACATCTGCCACTCAGATTGAATTGCCTACATAAAGAAGAGCTGCTGCCACTGCACGTCGCTGCTTGTTTTTTGAGTGCAATGATAGTGAAAAGCGATGTGTGCCTGATGGAATGAGGAGAAGAATTATTAAAGATTATAATTTTTACATCCCAAAAAATGCCAGAATATGCAATTTTCATATGATTGCCAACTTATTTCATGAACTTTATACTGCTGAGAATGCAATGACAAGATTTAGTGCAGCCCACATTGAAGAAATGGTTTTTTTGTTAGCAGTAGATGACCCAAAATTAATTTCCAAAATCCAGAAAATATAGAGGATAACCTTTTTAAGTACCTTTTTAAGAAGAATTTAGCCCAATTCTTTTGGAAACACCACGTTTAAATAATAATAAGATGAGAAGTGGCTTATGTGCACTTCAGTGCAAAATGAGGACAGGAGATAGTGACGAAAGGATATCGGCACTCTTTCAAATTCCAAGAAGGACATTGGAAAGATACATGGATGAGGCACGAGACAAACTTAACCAGGATTATGTGCCCAAGCATTTGGGATGGACACACACTTCAAGGGAGGAATTTGTAGCCAGAAACTCTACTCTAGCTGAACATCTTTTTGGCAACCCAGAAGACCCTGTTGAACAAAGACGTTTTATTGTAATTGCTGATGGTACCTATTTATACACACAAAAGAGCAGCAATTATTTATTTTAAAAAACATATTCCCTTCACAAATATCACAATCTTGTGAAACCCTTTTTGATAGTTTGTTGCGATGATAGATGCAGTTGGTCCATATCCAGCCACAACAAATGATGCTGATATAATGAAAGACATTTTGTCAGTACCTGGTATTTTTACTGAATTATTTAGACCAGGTGATGTATTTATTTTAGATCGGGGGTTTAGAGGCTGTATAGACGACATGACAGACAAAGGATTTTTAGTTCATATGCCTCAAACAATAGCAACAGGGGAATGGCAACTTTGCACCCTCCAAGCCAATATATCCAGATGTGTAACAATGAATAGATGGGTGGTAGTAACTGTGAACGGGCGGTTCAGCCGAGATTTTTAAATATTCCGTGAAGATTATTTTAATAAAAGATATGATGCAAGACTTCTGTATCGCTGCTGCTCTAATAAACCACTTTGCTGTACAACACAGGGAACGAACAAATGTTAATGAAATTATTCAAATAATTGATGAAAGATATTTGAAAATAATGAACTGGCGGAGATTCTTCTTGAAAATAATTTTAATATGAGACATAGTTTGTTTCGGAAAATAAGCTATGTTGATGTTCAGTTTCCTGAATTGTCAGAAAGTGATCTGCAGCTTATTGCTCTGGGCACTTACCAAATAAAGCAAGCCAAGTCAAGTCATATGTTGGTGAGCACCTAAGAGCCCATGGACTATATGCCTTAGAAGTTTGCAGGGATGACTATCCTTTAGAAGGTATATTTAATGGCAGCCACCCATTCATTCTACGTTCTAGGATTAAATCAAGGCATATAAGAAGCAAGTCCTATTATGCATACATTGCAGTTGATAGAAGGCTGAAGGGTAGGAGTGCCATTATTGCCACTGCCCTGTAGGTACAAGGACAGTGGGCTGTTGCTCACACGTGATGTCCATATTATGGTATTTAGGTTATGCTAGACACCAAAGCTATGTTGCTGCGCCAGCTTCATTCTTAGATAATCTTTTAATTTAATAAAGATAAAGAGGAACGGCAAACGCCTATTCTTTTTCAATGTCGCCCTCCGTGCATAAAAACAAATGGGATATTTAACGAAGTAGCTAATAGCAGCATATTCACATAAATGATTCATTATGTGTGGGAGAATAAGACTTTCTGGGCTCAGTAAATCCATCATGATTGACGTGTCATTCATTCGTAGTGGCAGGATTCGGGCTTCATAGTGATCCATGTTCATGGATGATTCATCTAAATTGGGCCTACAACATCAAGAATGTATCCATTGCAGCGCACTATCATAAGTAAGTCCAGATCATAAGTAACAAAAAATGTTAACATTTTTTTTTAACAAACAAATATTTTAAGAGATATATCGTAAAAACCATTTCAACCCCTATTTTCAAGATGGCGGCCGTGGGACAAGATTTTCAACCTACAGTTCACGTACGAGTTGAATGCAGTCGGGGCCTGAGGTAAAGAGCGGGGGCATCTCCCCCCGCCGTCTGCACGCCTCGCCTCATCGCTCCTCAGTCTAGTGTTGTGCTGTCGATTGTCGTCATCGTACCGCGTACGCTTACCGTGCAACGCGTAAATACTTGAGTTCTAGCCCCGTGTTATTCTTTTTGTTTTAAATAATTTTTATTTAATAATGACTGATCCGAGTCCATCAAGTTCTGTGACAAAAAAATGGGTTTTTATTCATCGCCAAGCAAGAGAAATGGCGAAAAATGTCCTCGACATGTGTGTTGAAGAAAGACAGAACAACAATTTGACATTTACTTTAAATAATGCTTTTGATCGTGTAAGCCGTTATACTGGACTTTCGAAGGGACATTGGCTGTAATTCAAAATGAAGCTAAAAAGGGCCTCTTTGTTCACTTTCTAAAAAGAAGAGACTATGTAATAAAAAGTCAAAGGGGATTGGGTAAAAGTGGCATGATTTTTTAAATTTGCGGCCACTCATGAAAGTTATTTTATTAGGAAGTAGTTAATAAGATGTTCACTTTCTTTTATTAAAGTTTCTTTCTAATATGCATCGGAGCTGAGATATTTGAAAATAAAAAAATGTATAAAATCAAGTCGTCATTGACTTTTTTGCGTCTGTTTCATTTATTATATTTGATGGTTTTCTGCTATTTATCTTTTTAGTCATAAGCAACAACAAAAGAGCCTCTAATGAGCCTATCAACCGAGCGCAATCACCTCGACCAATCAGAGAACAGGGTTCGCTTATCTGAGCCGCGCGGCATGTTTGTGCCTTGTATTCAACAAAAGAGCCTCTAGTGAGCTTACCAAGCGAGCGCGATCACCTCGACCAATCAGAGCACAGGGTTCGCGGCATGCTCCGGCGCACCGCGCGCCTTGTATCATTCGCCGCTTAGCGTTGGTTGGTGACTAAAGTGTTGAGCGTTGAGTATTAGAGTGCATTTGTTTCTATTGTTTTAATCACACGACTTGGCTTCCCTTACTGGACTTTGTTATTTTCTTATATTGTGACCTGGCTTTACAAACCGGATAATATCGATTAGCTTTGTGATTTGGATTTCCGTATTTTATAATCCTAAAACAATATGGATGTAGCTAATATTAGAAGTGTAATATGTGTCGGTTGCCGGCGAAGTTTAAACCGTATCGGTGGAGCTCGCAGGAGATCAATGATGTTAACACCAGAGTTCATACAAAGCCACCATTTTTTGATGTTGTACTGCTTAGAAGTTATCAACATACATCAGGTGAGACCATTTTGATAATCTTTACTAAATAATATTATAAAGCTGAAGAGTTTGTTTGTTTGTTTGTTTGTTTGTTTGAACGCGCTAATCTCAAGAACTACAGGTTAGAATTGAAAAATTATTATTTTTTGTTGATTAGTCAGTTTATCAAGGAAGGATATAATATAAGCTATGTAACATTACGCTTTGATTTTACAGTTTGATGAAGACGATCGAATTTGTCGGTCATGTTTTCAACGAGCTCAGCGTTATGCTGCCAATAGTCAGTCTACGGGAGACACACCAGACCAACCTGGAGAAAATACATCAGGTCAACCTGCTCAGTCGGTCCAAGACGTACCAACGCAAGAAGTTCTTGAGGAAAATCCCATACCAGTACCAGTACTACCTAATGTTGTCGATCAAGAAGTACAAGTGAACAGACCACAGATTATAGAGATACCTGGATATAGACGAGCGCCATTCAATGCGCAATTATGTGTTTTTGCTGATTGTATCAATACTAATCTGCAAAGAATCCACATCGATATAAGGGCTACAGTTCTTCAAGAAAAATGTTTTTATCTCCCAAGAGGGACACGCGTTTGTCAAGAGCACTCAGAGCTGTTATGGCAAAGTATCGATATAAGCACTCGCAGAGTATATGATACTTTCTCAGCTGCACAAGTGAAAGACATGATGGACATTTTAAGGAAACGTAAGGTTTTTTTAGATTTTGAAAAACTATCTTCAATAAATAATGGAGTTTTTCATTATTACATAGGCTTTTCAAAAGAAAAATTCTTACAAATCCTTCAAAGTACACCAAATATCTCGCAGCGATTTAGAAAAAAACCAAAAACAAGTCTTGCGACAGTCCTTGCCAAACTTCACACCGGAGAGTCAAATGAAAGACTAGCTACCATATTTAATATGACCAGAAAGACGTTTGAAAAGACGATGCGAGTGGTACGACAAGATTTAATGTCAGAATTTGTGCCACAGCACTTGGGCTTTGACCATATAACACGCGAAGAGGTTATATCCCGCTGTTTATCCATACCAGATGCATTATTTGGAAATCCAGATGCCCCTTTAAGTGATCGTAGAGCCATAATTATATTGGACGGCACGTATATTTACTTGCAAAAAAGCAGCAATTATTATTTTCAAAGAAAATCCTACAGTCTCCACAAATTCCGCCACCTAGTAAAACCATTTTTACTGGTTTGCCCAGATGGTCATATAATTGACGTGTATGGATTATACGAAGCCACTAAATCAGACGCAGCTATTTTATCAGATATAATGGGAAGACAAACGGATCCATTCCATTGGTTTTTCCATCAAGACGATGTGCTAATCCTGGACAGAGGCTTCAGGGATAGTATTGATGAAGTGGAGACCTGTGGGTACCGTGCACATATGCCAGCTACAAAAGATGCATCAGAACACCAACTAAGTGTACAAAAAGCCAATTATTCCAGAAAAGTTACCATGTGTCGCTGGGTCGTAGAAACAATAAACGGGAGACTGAAAAATCAATTTCGGCAATTACGATCCCAAAACTTTAATGTAGCCGCAACGCACTTACTGGATGAAATAAAAATTGCTTCAGCCCTACTTAATGCATTTGGTGCACCTTTGACTGATCACCCATTAGTAGATCAAATAATAAGTAGAATATCAAGAAGTGATAATCGCAATCGACTAAGTGAATATGTGTTGGAAAATAACCTCAACCGAAGACGAGGTCAGTTTCAGCCTATAAATGCTGCCATTCTTGATGGTGATGACTTTCCAGCATTAAGTGCCGACGACCTGGTAATATACGCGTTGGGTACTTACCAAATTCTCCAAGCTCGCAGCTATTACGGAGAACATATTAAAAACGGGTCATATTTAATAGAAGTATTTAAAGAACCTTACTTGGAAGACTTAAGGAGCCATTATCCCGATTATAGTTACACATGGCTGCTTAGAGGAAGAATACAATCGCGTCATGTCTCTAGCAGAATTTACTATGTGTACATTTTAATAGAACGAGGGCGCAAAGACATGAACGCAATAAGAGATCATTATTGCTCTTGCATTGTGGGGAAACGGACTCTGGGTTGTTGTTCCCACGTTATGTCCATCATATGGTACTTAGGATGGGGGCGATATCAGGAAACTCTTTATCCTCCTGCGCAGTTTCTGGATTTAATAATAAGACATGATATAGAGAATGAAGCCGTTGAAGAAACATAAAGTGCTCCACAAATTGATTTGTGTCACTTCTAAAGGATAAAAATAAGTATTTAATTGGTTGGTTCTTTTTAAGTATAGAGTAATTGATGAAAATATTATTGTTTATTTATTTAATCCTCTATATCACGATAAATAAAGTAGTATTAACAATAAAATATATGAGAATTATGTTTTTATGTAGACGCCAAAGCTCTCACAATTCTACAACTTCAATATCGGATATTTCAGTTCCGATATAACTTACGGCAAAATTCTTTTTTGAACCATCATTACATTTGATAATACTATACTTTAGCAATATTTATGTTAGTGGCCGCTAAGAAAAAAAATCATGCCACAGGTCCATACAAAGTTACCCAAACCTAAAAGTTTAAGAACTATTGAAGAATTTTATTTAACTAAAAAAATTGTTCCGACCTGCAATAAACTCCTTGCAGCTTTTCGAGAAAAAATCGAGTTTCCATGGGGAGTGGCGAGTTTAAGAAAATTGTTAAAAGACATGGGATATAAATGGCTTAAATGTCATAATAAACGTAGAATTCTGGTGGAAAGACCAGCTGTTGTATATGCACGCTCAACTTATTTGCGAAAAATTCAATACAGGCAAGAAAATAGAAATATTTTTTTCTAGATGAAACGTGGATAGACAACAACCTCACTTTTAAAAAATGTTGGAGAAATGAAATGATTGACGCAATATTAACGGACACAAGCTCGACAAACAGGCTCATTCTTGTTCACGCAGGATCGAGAGGGGGTTTTTTAAATGGTGCAAAATTACTTTTTAAAGCTGGTACGACGTTAGGTGATTATCACGGCCAAATGAACAGTGTTAATTTTGAGAAGTGGGCTACTGATATGTTAATCCCTAATCTACCACAAAACAGCGTCGTTGTTATGGACAACGCACCTTACCACAGTGTACAAATAAATAAAGTCCCAACAAAGTCCAGCACCAAATCGGTAATGCTAGAATGGTTAACCAAAAATAATGTGGAAGCTTCACTTGAGATGAGAAAAGATGAGCTTTTTCATTTGGTTACATAAACATTACATAAACCAACAGAAAAATCGTTTAGAATCGATGAATTTATCAGAAGCCAGGGCATTATCGTCGTAAGACTACCACCGTACATGTGCGACCTCAATCCGATTGAGTTGGCTTGGGCTAAAGGAAAAAGGATAGTGAGGCATCACAACGTTACTTCTGATTTATCCCTGAAAAGGCTAAAAGAAGTTACTGAGCTGGCACTCACTCAGGTCACAGAGGCAGACTGGCGTGGCTTTGATGATCACGTCATAATTTTAGAAGAAAATTATTGGCAGAGAGATGGTTTAATTAAAGATAGCATAGACCGATTCATAATTGAGGTCAGCGACGGTGAGGATAGTGACATCGATTAAACCATATCTGTTATATCTGAATCTGATGATTAAATTTTAACTTTTTTTATTTGATTTCGATGTGTGTAATAATTATTAAAAATGAATAAAAATCATAATCTTTTTTATTTTCGTTATGTTAACCTAGTGTAAAATGATAAACTTAAAACATTGTTGAAATTTATCAACATATTTATGAATGAATGAATGAAATATGCTTTATTGCACACCAAAATAAAATAAAAAACTTCAAGAAAATTTATTATTACTTATTATGGACATGATTAGGTCGCAGCACTAACGCATTCCTGAGCTCTGCATTCAACTCGTTCGCTAACTGTAGCAACCCCAAACCCAAAAATGATCGTTGTGATGAGTGTGAAGAATACCAAAATGCCTCTGAAGAAGAAAAGAATAAATTACGTGACAGCTTCATTTTACATCAGGAAGAAAAAAGCTTAAGTAGACATGAAAAAGAGAAGGATATGAAAAGATGTCATGAGCCTGACAACAACACAATTGTTTTCACCTATGACTTACAAGCAGTGTTACCCTGCCCTGTTGGCAAATCAAGCTCTTTTTACAAGACTTAATTGTTATAATTTAACAATCTCGAACAAACAAACAAGAAACCAAAGTTTTAAGTTGTAGATTATAATATTTTTACTGTTTAGTCGAGAAGAACTAGGTATACTGAAGTAAGTTTGTGTTTTCATTATTTCATCTTTTTTTGTATTTTTATTCTGTGGTGTGCAATAAAGTGTTTATCTATCTATCTATCTATACTTTGCAATAGAATGTTGAATTTTCAAATGCTTCTCCTGAGAAATCACATTTGCATAAGTGACGTTTTTGCACCGGATGTGCGATATGAACCGTCTACGGACGACGATACTACCGCAAATAGTTCGAAATTAAATAACGACTTGACGGATGATTTGATGGATGATACAATGAGTTATACTGATGACTCGCCTCATGTAGGGATTCATTCGAATCTGAATGAAAAATTTTTGGACCAAAGGCCAATAATTGAGACAGAGACACCGCAGAACACTAATGTTGTCAGATTCAGTAGCAACTTCTAGTCCTCCCCTGCTTGATGTAGCGCAACGTAATCATTGGAGTAAAAGCTAATATTCTTGCTGATGATAGTGATAATTCAATTATCGAAAATTCTGATTATTTAAATGCATTTGAACAATCTCAGTCCCAACTGCATACCACCCAGTGAAAATGATGAATCGAATCTCACAATTACTAGCCAGTCATTATCACATGTATTGGAGCAATCTTAAAACCAAATGCAAGGGCTTAGTGAAATTAATGAATCGAACTAACAAAAAATCACATAAGTAATAACTTGCCAATTATTTTCAAAAGACCATACTACTATTCCTCGTATACAAGACACAGTACCTTCTACGTCAATATTTATATTTATATTCTATGCATATTTAACGTGTCTAATGGTAAGATATAATAATTTGTTATATTACATAAATTCTATTTATTTATTTTATATTATATTAGATGTATTTTTATCCATAAGCTAATCTGATCAGCTTCTAATTACGTATAATTAGGAATAGATATATTTTTTTTACCATTGAGATGATCATAAATATTTTTTATATTATAGTTGAATGTTTTAGGATATGATAAGATAATTATGGCACTACATTCCTGCAAATAAAATTATTCTTATTCTGATATTTTTATGTATTTAATAATGTCTTTTCTTTATTTTTAGGCGAGGAATTATTTTATTTTAAGAGGACTCTTCGCAATCGCAACAGAATTCAACCGAATTAATTTGAAGAAAATGACGAAGATAAAGATTTCTCAGGTGAAACAATTTCATCTGAGTATAAGCCTACTGAATTGAGTTTAGCTTCAACAAAAACCTTCAACGCCATGCACTTGTTGTCCGAATGTGGTCTACGTGAAGGTAGGTCTGTTGAAACAGAAACATGCAAAAGCATGGAATTCCTCTCTGAATGTGGTTTACCTTCAAGAGAAACCTGCAATATGCAGCTGCTGCCTTCGTCTAAAACTAGTGAAAGTTTGATTACACCGAGTGATCTAGGTTTTGCTACTGAAACGAATGCTTCAGCTAGTAATACGAAAAGGCAATATCCGAAGAACAAAGAACAAGGGGGAAAAAGGCAAAGAAATCCGACTACATGGAAAAGTAACATTTCAAAAAAGCTTAAAAACTCAGGATTACAATTTACAAATAATAAAGGAAAAGTTATCAAAAAAGCAACTGGGGCCTGGAAGTACCAACTCAAATTGTGTAAGAAAATGTCTCACAATAATTATTAAAACTAAGTACAGAAGTATGCTAACTAACGAGCATGTTAAAAACTGCATGATTTTGGGTTGCACAGATAATTACCAACCAGGTGCTGTGGCTCAAAGGGTACCCTTAGCTGAAGTAACTAATCAATATGACTCTTCTGCAACAAACTATATGGGAGAAACTGCAATGACTAGCAAAATGCATGAAACCGCTGCTACCTCAACATCAGGTAAGACAAACTTTTGAAAAAAGCACTGTATATATTATATACCTCGGCGGAAATGGCAATTGGAATTGAAATTAATCTTTAATGTACTATTATCTACTCCAGTATCGAAAACTTCCAATTTCGAACTTGACAGCTGAATCTTAATCCATTTATATTATATGATAAATGGATTAAAGTTGTCTGTCCCTTTTTAGGGTCCCATAGCCAAATAGCAAAAAGCGGATTCTTATAGATTCGTCATGTCTGTCTGTATGTCACAGCCACTGAATATTTTTTGGTATTTATTTCAGATTCAAAGCAGACGAAGTCGGAAAAGACTCGAATGATCCATGAAATGAGTGCCTTAAAGAAGAAAGTGAAAACATTAAATGTTGCAAATCAAAGTTTTTCTAAACGACTGAAAAGAGCTATCAAATTATCAGAAAACCCAACATACATTAGAGCATTAAAAAATTTTACTACAATGGCAGCAGTTTTTATAACGCTCCAATTTAGAGAATGTAGGAAAAACAAAATGGGCAGAAGGTTTACTCCAGATGAAAAAGTAATGGCATTACATTTTTTTAAACGTGGGCCAAGAGCCTACAAAATGCTGCAAAAAGTGTTTGTTCTACCATCACCATCAACATTAAACAGGAAAATGCTTTTATTTATTCCAGGCTTAATATTTGCCGTAAATATTAAGCCTGGAATAAATAAAAGCATTTTCCAACAACTAAAGAAGCAAGCATCTAAAATGAAAACCAGTGATACTCTGTGTACACTGGTTTTCTGGCGTTAACACCACACATCGACTACGATAAAAAATGATAAGATCACTGACTTAGTAGATAATGGTGAAAGAGTAAAAACTGAAATAGCAGACCACGTGGTAGTTTTTATGATCAGGGGCATTGTCCGCAATTATAAACAGCCAATATCATATTCATTTTGTGCTGGCAGCACAAAAAAAGCAGAATTAGCAGCAATTATAAAAAAAAATATAAGAAACTTAAAAGAAGCTGGGTTTAGAGTCCTAGCTACTGTTTGTGATCAAGGGACCTCCAACATTAGCGCGATAAACCAATTGATAGAAGAAAACAAACAGAAATACACTAAAGCCGGTAAAGAAGCAAGAGATGGAGTGTTTGAGATGGATGATGAAGAGGTGATACCACTATTTGATGTGCCTCACTTACTGAAAGGAATGAGGAATAACCTACTCAATAAAAATTTGAAATATATAATGGATGGCACTGAGAGAGTTGCAAAATGGGACCACATTTTAAAATTATATGAAAATAACCCAACTTATAAGGGCATAAGATTAATTAAAAAAAACCGGCCAAGTGCGAGTTAGACTATCCAAAATTTGTCTCACTTAAAAAAATTTTACGTTTCAGATCAAGGATTACTGCCAAGCGAATGCAAGGATACAGCAGATATTATTTTATTTTTCGACAACTTATTTGATTCAATGAATGGCAGTTTTAATAGTTCCTCAAAGAGAAGTGGTAAACCATTGCTGCTAGCTCTAACTCCGACATCAGAGCACCAGGAAGTGTGGAGGAAATCAAAAATTATAATAAAATCAATGAGATTCATTTCATAAAGCGGAAATGTAAGTGTTGTTCCCACTATAAACAGCTGGATACGCACAATTGAAAATATGGAAAAACTAAAAAATACTTTATTTAATGTTTATAACATTAAATCTATCTGGTGCCGACATTTTAACCAGGAGGACTAGAGATGGGTGATAAATCACGTCACGACCAAAAAAACGTTGATATCTCTCTCCTGGATTGATCACTGTGACTTTTTATAAAATATCAATGTGACAAAGTCACGGTTTTATAATACATTTACTCGTTCACTTCATAGAGTTCACTCCATAGAGTAAATACACGATTCACAAGTCACAAGTCAGAGTCACGAGTAGTCACGACGACACGAAACGAAGTTAACCGAGCGGGTTGTGATTTGTGAATACGAATTACGAGTGCGACAGTGACAGCTATTGATTCCCTATTGCTGTCCCGTTCACTTACATAGGTACACACAGCACACTATTTACTTTGGAAAGTTTGTAAACAATAATATTTAATAGTTATTCGTTAATCGTTTGCGCGTCCGCGTTGGTTCGCGGAAATTAAGTACGTAATATTGTTTTATGTTATTAAAAAGTAAATAAATCTTTACGGATTGTGTCCCAAGCCTGTAAAAAGTGTGAAGTTCCTATGTATACTCGATTTATCATACTATGTAACACAATTATCTGGTACATGCAAAATAAAATAAATAAATAAAATAAAGGTTGTTTGAAATCAACTATCTCACTATTAGCGGACAGCGGTACAAATAAAAACGTCAGCCGAACAAAAAGCACGGCACGGCATACTTCACTCTGTATTCTGAGACTTCACTAAATCACTTAAGTGACAAAGTCACGGTGATTTTCCACTGTGATTTTTTTGTAACAGGAACGACAGTCACAGTGACGAGAAAATCACGCTTTTGAACATCTCTAACCAGGACACGTTAGAAAATTTTTTTGGTAGTGTAAGAAGTCATGGTTACAGAAATAATTCTCCAACGTGTGCAGGGTTTGAATTTGCTTTTGTGGCACTTATGGTAAATAATTTAAGCAGCGCTTATTCACCGGGTTCAAACTGTGAATCCTCGCACTTATTCACTGGGTTCAAACTGTGAATCCTCACACTTATTCACCGGGTTCAAACTGTGAGGATGGCTGTTTTGGAATATGTAACCGGATATTTATTACGACAATGTCACACTAAAGTTTTAAAAAATGTAACACTTGTTTGAAAAATTTGTATAGCTCTGAGGAAAATAATTACATTAAACTAAGAGAATACAACCCAAATAAAAAACACCTTACATACCCTGATATTGAATTAGTAAGTAAGTTGTTTTTCTAAAATTCAGGATATTTTTTTATATATCAAAAAAAGTCCTGAAATCTGTAATATAGCAAATTATATAAAATTAATTTTTTGAAATCAGGCTTGATTTTGATTTTATTAAATGTGACAAACATTAAACCGAAATAATAGAAAAATTGATGAACCTATCATGCATATTATTTTTATGTAATTGGTGCCGAGATATTAACAAAATACTGGGCGGTAGCAGAACATGTTATGATCATGAAGATATTTTACAACGTTTAGAATTTGAATAAGAAGAAGAAAATAATGAAAATTTTTGTGTGTTTCATTTCATAACATAACATAATATAACTACCACCTACCTTTTACAATTATCTTGATTGGTACAAGATCATATAATTCTGCACCTATTGAATAATATGGGGACAGAATTATGGGATCTTGTATCAATTGAGATAATTAAAAAACGAATATTCAGGATTAGTATGGAGTACCTACCTTTATTTTTTAGTTGGACAACTCCTCGATAGATGGCGTTGTACATAGAACGGCGAAGTGTCTACTCTATACCAGTATCCTGACATCACAATTACATATAAATTTTACAGTGACACCTTCAAAGCTAATTTCAAAAATTTAAAATTTGGTCGGAAGCGAACACTACTTGCGCAACTTGTGATCTGTTAAATGCTCTAGCTAAAACTAATGGTCCGGATAGAGAAACAAACGCTACCAAGCTAAGTCTTCAGCAATGCAAGGCAAATAGAGCTATGGATACTTTGAAGAGCGATGTGGTGGTCTCAGATGCCTGGAAGCCTTATATGTACTGCAACTATGGATCTTCAACAAGTATCATCTACCCCTGCTCTTACAGTCAAATGTATTACAGTCGCCAACTTTCAAACTTTAACTTGGGAATCCATATTGGTGACACCAATGATGCATACATGTGCTTATGGCATGAAGGTATTACTGGACGAGGTGGAAACAAAATCGCATCCTGCGTTTTAAAAGTCTTCAGTAGTGGTGCTACAAATAATAAAAAAAAATTAATAATGTGGAGCGATAATTGCGCAGGACAGAACAAAACCCAAATGATTATACTATTGTGGATCTGTTTGATAAAATTGGGAATTTTTGATGAAATTGAGCACAAATTTCTAATAACCGGACATTCATATCTTAATTGTGACAGATTTTGCGCTTATTGAAAAGCGCAAAAAGCTATGTAGCCCAATGGTAGCCAATGATTTGATAAAGATGATCGAAGAAGCAAGATATAAGCCATTTAAGGTAATTCCAATGGATAAAGAGAATTTTTTCAATTTCCAAAAAGCTGCAGATTCCATTATTACTACAGATAAAATGTGTATTTCTAGAGCCAACTGGATAAAAATATCGAATAAGCAAATAAATAAAATAAGAGTCCGTACAACCTTGAATGAGATGGAATCTTGGCGGGTAATCAATATTATAAAAAGGAATAAAACAATAAACGATTTAAATTCTATTATCCTTCCACAGTTAAAATGTACATCAAAAATCAATGAAGCAAAAAAAAAAGATTTATTGGCTATGGTGCCGTATCTAAGAAATAAGAGGACAAAAGTTTCCATACAAATCTGCTCACATAAATAATTATTTGTATAAAAACATTTTTTCATTTCTTAAAGAAATAAAAAAAATCAATATTGTTTAAAATTTAATCAATGTGCCCCATCACTACTATATAAAATGTTGCTCCACAACATAAGTGCCTTTCATATTTCATTATCAGTTGGACTTAGTTCCTTTAATAGGGAAACACACTAGGTACATAAAGTCATATACTTTCTGTTAATTTAATTTTGTTCATTCATTTTAAGTGTGAAAAAATTATTTTGTTGTTAATTTTTTTTTAATTTTCCTATAAAACTGAACTTCATTTATTGTGTCTAATGCTTATTTTTAAAATGAATAAAAAAAGTTAATAATTTAAAAGAGTTTTGTTATTTTCCTAACTTTAATCTGTGTTTAAGTGCTGATATCGAAAAACATATCGTAACGGAAAAACATAAAAAAAAAGTTTGACTGTTTCAAGTAGCACCAAAATCGACTCTTTATTTCAACCAACTTCTTCTGGACTGACAGACAAAAAATCCGCCGCTGAAGCCACTTTAGCTTTTCACACAGTGAAACATCACCAGTCATTTAAATGTAAGGATTGCACCAGCCAAGTGGTTAAGGCTATATTTGCCGATTCCAACACTGCGAAGAGTATTTCTTGTGCACGAACGAAGACTGAGGCCATTGTAACGGACGTGATATCTCCGTGGGTAATTGAACAGGTCTTATTACAAGTCTTATTACAAAATGTCAACTACTTGGGCGTTTCCACAGATGCAAGTAATCATGGTGCTGAAAAAATATTTCCTATTATGAAAAATTCTTCGACTGGCAAGAAGGCATTAAAACAAAACTGCTGGATGTGCTGAGCACACCCAATGAAACTGCTGACACTATAACAGAGATATTTAAAACAATCTTGCAAAAGTACGACTTGTTGATGAAATGTGTATCATTTACAGCAGACAACGATAATGTTAATTTTGGCGGAGTTAATTGGCAACTGGGACAAAATGTTGAAGCAGTACTTTTTATCTACTCCTGGTTTACTTTGAAGAACTTTTTTGAAAATGAACTCAGCGAAGTTTATTAATTTAATGCTCACTCATTAATGTAGTGCTCAATATTTCAGACGAAAATTGAAGACATCGAAAAAGAAAAGAATTCTGTTTTAGATATAAAAAGAATCCTCAAATCCACACATGAAATTTTAGTTGCACGAGCGAACGCAAACTTCATGCCACTTAAAGTGCGAGAGTTGCTGGCTAAGTGCACTGCGGAAAACCAAGAAGTTTTCAAGCACAACCTTAAAAATATAATATATAAGATTTGCGTAGAATATCTGATCAAGTGGCGGCGCCTTTAGATGATTTCAAAGTCTTTAATCGATTGATGCTGAAAAAGGGCCAAATGATCGACTTTGATCAGATTGCTTTATCAATTCATTATCTAAATGGAAAAGGAATACACATCGATGATGTGAAGTTATTCGATGAAATTGCATGTCTGAATAGTTTTTTGACAAAACAGGAAGAAGCATTTTTTGACGTAATGCTTCATGAGTTGTGGGCAAACATTTTCAAGACAATAGGTATTTCACGAATGCCAGAGACACTGCATATTTGTCAATATATTATATGCGCAATAACAGCTCAGAATGCAAATGTAGAAAGAGTTTTTTTTTATCATGGGATGGCTCAATGGTCGAAAGAAAGAAACTGACTAAACGTGTCTTCAGTTCGAGCTCTACTTTTAGTTCAATATAACTTGAAGAGTTTAACTTGTGAGGCATTTTATAAATCAATAATCAAAGAAAATAACTTACTTAAAAAAGTTTCTTCAAATAATAAACACGACAAAACTAATTTAGTACATACCTATTTGGATAAATAAGTATTGATTTTACCTGCAATTGTTATTAGAAGATGATTATTTTTAGTTTGTTTTACTTTGATAAATAAGGATTGATTTTAACTGCAACTGCAATTGTTACCAAAAGAAGATTATTTTTAATTTGTTTCACTTTGATAAATAAGTATTGATTTTAACTGCAATTGTTACCAAAAGAAGTTTGTTTTTAGTTTGTTTTACTTTGATAAATAAGTATTGATTTGAACTGTTCAATCGTTACCAAAAGAAAATTATTTTTAGTAAGAGAGATCTTTAAAATGTAACCTGTTTTATTGAAAATCCTGAGCTATCACATATAGCAAATCTTTGCTAAATCCGGCCGGAATCCTGAGAAGAGTCCAAAAATCCTGAGATATGGTAACCCTAGTTCAAGATAACAGAAGCTTTGCCGATGGCTTTCCCTCTCATTTCAAACTACCGCCACCCGCGCTCTTCCGTTATCAGACGTCCGCGGGTAGCGATCGTATGAAGTGGGAGGGAAAGTCATCGGCAAAGCTTCTGCGAACTGGCAGTACTTACCTTTTCGTTTCGCCAATATTGTTCTTCAATGTATTTCATCATTTCTTCGTCCCTTTATTCGTTTCAGCGGAGAATTGAGTGCCGATGCCAGTGTCGTACGCGTCACCAACTTGCTTCACCTTCCCGCTTTTCAGCGCTTGCATATTCACCATGCCCCCTGATTTCACATTGAACGGGTCCTTACACGCTACCTCCTCACTAGAGAGGTCTTTTGCCCAGTGACTAATGCCATTCGGCCGTTCTCGAAATTTCTTTCGCTTCTTCCAATCTAGCTAGAAAAACTTCTTCATCTTCAGACTCCTCGTCTTCATGTTTCACTCTTTGACGAAAGTTTTTTCTCTTTTTGGGTTTAAATTTAATTTCTTCCTCGCTGGCGTCCATCACGATTGCTTCAACATCTGCCATTTTAGAAAACAGAAATTATTTTATTTTGAAAGGAAACAAAAGAAGACAGTTGACAGTGACACACATATGTATCATCCTGCCATGGAAAATAAGTACCACCTACTTCGTACAAGTACTTATTAATTTGTACGAAGTACATAATAATTCCATGCATCCTGCTTCCTCCAAGGACTCACAAGAACCAGCATAGAGTTAACATGTACCTACTGAGCTACGGCGATACCTAAGTATAACAACTTAAGCGCCACTTTACAGATTAAAATAGGAAACGGGACCTGTCCTTCGAAGTGTATGTAAATCCGTGGTCCTTATTGTTTCCTAAGTCTGTGACAAGAACACACAGAGGGTAATAATCTCAGAGTAATAATATTCCACAGCTGTAATACAAAAAAAAAACCAGCCAAGTGCGAGTTGGACTCGCGCACCGAGGGTTCCATACTATTAAAGAAGTAAAACGTTTAAAAAAAATAAAACATAATCATTCTATTAAGTATATACAAATAAATTAAGATTAAAAATATTTACAAAATGTACACACCGTCCAAATGCTCGCTTAATTGCATGATATTTATTTTTAATTTTATTTAATTAATTTTACTTAATTTTCAAAAAACTAAAAATAAAAGTAAAAAAAACGTTAAAAGAAACACTTTTGTTCATGAATTTACGAGTATAATTAACACGTAGGTACTTTTGTTGGCAAACCGCAAACCTAACTTTGTTTTTGGCGCTTTCTTGCCACTCGTAAGAGAATTTATTTTATTTTTCCTGTAATATGTACGTTTATTCCTATTGACCGTAATAATTATTTCAGATTTTTTTAATGAACTTCGGAGATAAGGGGGGAACGGTATTTTTTAACAGTTTGCCCAATAAATCTAAAAGTATCTAGTACAAAAATAAATAAAAATCTGTTTTAGAATATACAAGTAACGCCCTTTCTTATGATACCCAATATTTTTTACTGAAAAAACGGCTAAAACTCACTATGACTTGGTCAGGATCGCCCGACCAGTTTCGGACCCATCAGGGGTCCTTCTTCAGGGGCATAGTGGTCGGGCGATCCTGACCAAGTCAGAGTGAGTTTTAGCCGTTTTTTCAGTAAAATTATTATGTCTACTCACGGAAGTCTTAATTCTAAGATACCCAATATTGTTAATTCGTTTTGAAATTTCAACGCCCTTTTGAATACATAATATTATTTATAATCGATTTTCAAATTTTATGATTGCAACGACGTTGGGTCACTATTTCCTAAAACTATTCGAATTTTCAACCATCTTTCAACTCGATAGCTTTAATAGTTACCTACTGAAATAATCGAGTGTGACAGAGAAAGTCTCACCAGGGTTCAATTTTTACCATTTTTGATATGGAACCCTAGAAAGCATTGATGGTTCCATGGAGGCACATTAAAGCCTGTCACAAACAGACGCGGCCTGCGGTGGCGGCTGCGGTAGCGGCTTGTTGTGTAGTATCGAAGTCTATCGTTCGTTTCAGCCGACGGACGTACACTGCTGGACAAAGGCCTCCTGCAATGCTTTCCAGCCCACACGGTCCTGCGCCATCTGTATCCAGCGCCTTCCCGCGACTCTTTTAATGTCGTCACTCCACCTGGTCGGAGGTCTGCCAACACTGCGCTTTCCCGTGCGGGGACTGCGCTTTCCCGCTGCGCTGCGCGCTGATCGAAGTCTATAGAACTATTCAAATCTACGCGGCCTGGGACGTTATGAAGGCGCGGCCGCGGCAGTAGGCCGCCACCGCAGGCCGCGTCTGTTTGTGACAGGCTTAATTGTTACGAATAGGTATCTATGTAATCTGTGTTCAGTAGGTATTCACGTTTAGTATATTAGGTCCATGGTATTCACACAAGGTCTATGGAGAAGACACAGAATACATTGAATAACATAAACAAATAACACAAATCGCTCAGATGGAGATTATTGGTCTGAGACAAGTCGTGTGGTCTGCGTAACAAAAATCATAAATGACACTGACAGGTGTCATTTGTAGTCATATATAATTCTTCGTCCATGGAATTAATAAGTACTTCATACAACTGGAACGCTTACTGTGTATTGAAAAACGCACCGAAAAAGAGGTCATAAATCTTGGTCCGTCTCTTTCAACTAGTGTAACCATCTTCTTACCTGTATATCACAGGAGGCGAGACTCAGTTTAATATCGATTATTGGAATTAAATAATATTAAAATGAAGCAGAAAAGCACATTATTTTATTTAAAAAGGTAGGTAGGTAATTATATTTACTCTGTTTTTATAGAGTAAGACTCGTAAGATCCTAGTCCATCGAAGAAAACTTTTTGATTTTGTTTGTACCTAATGCTAGCTATCTAAATAAAACCAAAGGTATTTATTTCGGTTGTATGAAGTACCTAGGTACTTAATAATTCCATGGTTTGTAGTTAAAATCACAGACCACAAATGTTAATGCATAACACAGACCACAAAGCAGATCGTAGATAGAGAACGAACAAGGAATGAACCATAGATTGGCACAAAAAAGTGTGAGCGAGACACATAAATTACATAAGTAGTGAGCGTAAGGGAGATGGAATATATTATCTCGTATCTCTTTCGCGTATGCGAATTTTTTTGTTTGGATTCAGTTTTGCTTGGAATCAATTTACTAACAACTGCTTTAGTTCCAATGCGTTAAGCGTTTAGCTGTCGCTAGTAGTTAGGTACTTTGAACTTGGACGAATAATCACAACTCTTAATCTCAGACCAATAATCCCATTGGATCATTCATCTGAGCTCTTAGGCCGATATAACACTATCATATATATAGGATCATAGAAATGTGAGTCATTTTTATATGAAGAACATATGACAGTGTAATATGTAGATTTGTCTATAATCATAGTTCTAGGATCCTATTTGATAGCATGCGCACAAATAGGATCATATGCATAGACATATAACACTGAATCATATGTCTCTACTCTCTACTCTCGTCTGTGTAACCAAAAAAAAGGCGTCTTCCAAAACGAATTTCGACTGGAATATTGAAAGTACAAAAAAGCTATTTAGCCTTTACGAAGAAAATGAGTGTTTGTACAATAATCTGGTTCCAGATTATAAAAATCGTGACAAACGATTGTCAATAATGGTAGTCATTGCAGAAACATTATCGGATTTATCGGGAAGAGTATGCCTCGTTGCCTCGGAGCAATTAACAAGCCTGGAGAAGTAACAATGAATTGAACGAGTAAAGCGGTTGCTTGACCTTTCTAACTAAACGCGAAACGCCATATGCCAAAACGAGACAGACATATGTCAACTCGTCTGTTGAAAATAAAGCGTAGCCATTTCATTTTAATTTTATCACCAGTCTGGTGATCATCGCATGGCGATTTAAAATATTGTTTTCAAAGTTAAAAAAGTGAATTCCAAGTAATATTGTTTGTTTCCAAAAAGATTTTTAGTTATAGTGTACATGGCTTGCGTTGATACGGCTGTAAAAGCCGTAGTAATGTACAATCCGAGGAAGACGGGAATTTGTCATTTCACAGGTTAGTATTTTCAGCAACTTTTGGCTTATGTGTTATAAATTTCTGAATATAAGATATATTTTGTGACACTTCTGTTTATTCTACACGTAACTAAATAAATAAAATCATGTTTAGCCCATTTTTGAGGAAAATATGCCAATTATTAGAAAATGTAGTGTTGTGCAGTTATAATTTCGGTATCGATACATCGTCGAACATCGTAGTATGTAGGTCTTCCATGACAATGACTCCTTCAAATCAAATAACCAAAACAAGTTTTTTATTGATTTTGTGATTTATTTGTAGGTTTCCGGTGGATGACAATTTAAAAAATGTTTGCGTGCAGGCTGTCCATGGGAAAAATTGGAAGAAAATTCTTAGAATTCATTATATGACTAAACAACTGATCCAACCCGAAGAGCGAGTTCCTAACTTTTTAAATAAAACTATTCTGTTTAAAGGACAATAAGCAATTGTTTATGTTTGTTTACATTGTTGAAGTGATTGTTAAACTGTAAGTACATAAAAATTGGTAACTGATTTGCTTAAAAATAAAAAAATTGTATTATAAATTAAAATGTAAGTATCTATATTGTTTTATTTAAAACTTTACTACGTAAAATTCAAAAGAACCTCAAAGTCAAAAGGATCATGAATAAATAAATACATAAATGGTTGTTAAAAAAGATTATCATTTAATACTTGATAAATTCTATTGTTGCCCATGAGAGTAAAAAGTACTTACAAAGAAATAAATCATTCTTACTAAATAAAACAGCTTCAGATAGAGAATGCGCATATCTCGCACCTTAATTTCTATATGACAAAATGTAATCCTCTCTTTGGTATTTTTTTTGATAATCCCCAGAAATGTTATCATCAAGTTAAATTTTTAAAAAATATCAAAACCTGTACTTAAGAAATAATTTGTATGCCAAAACAACGTTTGCCGGGTCAGCTAGTCGATAATATACGATAAAGTGACAACAACACTATCTGACTAGAACGAAAACTGGCTACATGTGGACTTGAAGGCCAAGTCGATTACAACGTGTTGTCTCTTTCTATTGCACTAGTATGGATATTGAATAAAAGAGTACCGCTACATAAAAAACGTTCAATTCATTGTTACTTCTCCAGGCTTGTTAATTGCTCCGAGCTCGTTGCAGATGTACGAAATATAAATAGCCTCAGATCTCAATATCAACGAATAGGTACACGACTAATCGTTAACCATCTTGATAATATATGACGTTTATATGATCATTGTAGTGTAATATTATGTAAAAATGAAGAACTGAATCATATAAAAATGATCATAGAATTTGACAGATATGACATCATTTATATATGATGAAAATATGATAGTGTAATATCGGCCTTAATAGTGATCTGTCATCTGTGCCCTGTGGTCTGCTGTGTTGTTTGTTGAAGTGAGTCGGTTTATTCCTCGGTTTTCGCCAGGCCCGTGACCTCAGTGACAGCTTTAGTTCCAGGAATGCGTTTAGTTGTCGCTAGTATCGCACTGGAACTTGGACGAATAATCACACCACTGGAAGCCATTTTGTTTAACAGTAAATTTTAGTGATCTGATTCTGTGGTCTGCTGTGTTGTTTGTTGAAGTGAGTCGGTTATTTAGTTTTCTCCTCGGTTTTCGCCTTGAGTTGAGATCCTAAATAATTCCTTCTGCCTCCTTGCTACCAGTGACTGTTACTCTGATAAAGTCAGAACGCTACAATATGCCGAAAGTGCGAAGGTGTTGTGTTTTTTTTTTTATTTATTTTATTTATTTATGTACCAGAAACTTAACTAAAAATAATTATACAAAGAAAAGACGTGCACAAAGGACAGCTTATCTCTACTGGAGAGATTTCATCCAGGAGCCCTTGAATGTGGGAAAAATAAAGTTTGGAAATGCTGAGTAGGTACTGAAAATTGTATATTACTATTGATAAAATATATTTAGACTACACCCGCCATCTTTCTTAAACAGACTATATAAGGCGAAGCGTTATTAGAGCGTTGCTTTTCTGTCTGCGACTCTCGTGGCGTACACATCTACGTGATCTGGTTCGATCTTTCCTTTTTATTGTAATTTTGTTCCAATCGTTTATTTTTGATTTAATTTGATAATTGTAACCGAATTATTTTTTATGTTTAATAAATTGTTATTTTTTTTATGTTGTTTCCACTTCTGCTCCTAAAGTCAGAAGTGGGATACGTATTCAAACGACCCACTAAGAACTAGAGACGGTTTCCTGAAAATCATTTCATTTCGATTGGAACAGAATCACTGCTTTTAACTTTTTACTGTTTTATTTTCGTGTTATTGTGTTGTCGCGATGTCGGACCGCGTGCACCGTGACCGTGATCGACATCGAACTTCGAGGAACAGGTCACGTCGATGTGAGACAGAAGGGCGAAGCCGTAGGGCACGGGATTTTGAGCGTACTCCGTCTGAACCGCGAAATATTCGAGACGACCGCGATTTAACCCAAGCATTTAATTCATTGCTAAATCGTATTTCCGCGATCGAAAACAGTATGTCAAAATCGGGTGAAAATAACACCGTCGTTAAAGATACGAGTAGTGAGATTTCTGTGTGTACCAATGCAAATAATAATAATGTTGCGAGTGTAAACCGCGCCGATAACGTTGTGGTAGCTCAACCGGAACGCGATACTCCTTTTTCTTTGCCTACCCGCAACAGTGCGGATAGCAACAGTGCCGCGAGAGTGAACCGTGCAGATGACGTCATGATCGTTTCACCGCAACAGGAAACTACCGTTTCTGCGTCTACCTCCGCACAAGGTTTGGTTCAAGCCATTAAATCGTTAAGATCTAACTCGCACGATTATTTTGTTTCCAATTTTGATCCGTCATTACATAATTTCGATAATTGGTGTGAGGAGGTGGAACGGGCGAAGTTGACTAACGGTTGGAATGATCATGAATGTTTGTCACGTGTTTCGAACTGTCTTAAGGGCGACGCAAAACATTGGTTAAATAATTGGGCTCCGAACGATCGTTGTTGGCGTAAATTTGTTGAGGAATTTAAACCTCTGTGTCCTAATCGGCTGGACTATGCTAATATTTTATACGAGGTCATGAATACGAATTCCGACAAATTTCCTACGTACGCTGATTATGCTAGGCGAGCGTTGTTGCGTCTGCGTGTCATTAAGGGACTTGACGAAAGTTTGACAGTTCAGATTGTTATTCGTGGTATTACGGACCCTTCGATTCGAGCAGCCGCAACCAACGCGAACCTAACCTGTAATGATTTGGTTTCATTTTTGTCTATTTATGTGAAACCTAATCATAATAAACAAGATAGAAATTTAGGTACGAATTTAGCCAGAAAACGAAGTTATAATGATCAATCGCGATCAAATACCCGTATAAAATGTTTTACGTGCGGTCTACCCGGTCATAAACGAGGACATAACGATTGCCCTAAGAAAACGAAGGTAGATGATCAAAACGATCACAATCCCAATTCGACCGGCTCCGGTAGTTCCGGTAGGGGCTCCCGTAGTAATAAAGCATGGTGTACATTCTGTAAGAAGCCTAATCATACCGAAAATGAGTGTTTTGCCAAAAATCGATCCGAAACGCGTAACGACCGTAAAGTTAACTTATGCATGGAACAACCACGTATCAAACGTGAAAATAATGACTTAACTACCGCTGTTATTCAGGGTATCCCCGTAGATGTGCTCATTGACAGTGGTGCTCTGAACGTCTCTCTTATATCATCTGACGTGCTTAAATACTTTTCATGCGCTTTAAAACCTGTCAATTGTACCATAAAGGGAATAGGTAGTCAAGAAATAACGGCTGATTCTTACGTTACCCTAACGGTAGAATTCAGTGAAATTGCCATCGAGGCTGATTTCGTTGTAGTACCCGCACAGTACATGAATAGTCCGATCATTATTGGAACTGACATCCTCAACCGTGATGGTGTCACTTACGTTAGAACTAAAAATAACCAGTACTTGACGCGGACCACCGGTAATCCGAAACATGTGGGTACCGTCGATCAACAGTTATGTGTCAACTCACCTGTTGAAGGTACCCATCGCGATTCTCTCATATCTGTATTAGAAGAGTTCAAAGACTTTTTAATTTCGGGAACCGCATCGACCACAGTAAAGACTGGGAAGATGCACATTAATTTAACTGACGAGACACCCGTTGCCTACCGCCCCTACAAGCTCTCCCACCAAGAGAAATTAAAGGTCCGGGAAATAATTAAAGATCTTCTTGATAAAGGGGTTATTCGAGAATCGCAATCACAATATTCGAGTCCCATCATTCTTGTGAAAAAAAAGGATGGTTCAGACAGAATGTGTGTAGACTACCGAGCCCTTAATCGGCTCACGATAAAAGACCGGTATCCCATGCCTCTTATCGATGACCACATAGATCGTTTGGGCAAGTTTAAATTTTTTACCAGCCTCGATATGGCCACAGGGTTCCATCAGATCCCTATCGATGAGAACTCCATTCATAAGACGGGATTCGTCACGCCGGAGGGACACTATGAGTACGTTAAGATGCCATTTGGATTGACTAACTCCCCTATAGTATATCAACGCATTATCAATAACACGTTGCGAAAATTCATTGATGCAGGGTCAGTCTTAGTCTACGTAGATGACGTACTCATAGTGAGCTCGACAGTGGACGAGGGGATAAACTTGCTCAGACAGGTGCTTCAAACTTTGACCGATGCTGGTTTTTCAATAAATCTTCGCAAATGTTCTTTCCTCACAACTGAAGTCGAGTATCTAGGGAGGGTTATAAGCCAGGGTCAGGTGAGACCGAGCCCACACAAGATTGAAGCGCTGGTCAAGTCCTCACCCCCTGCGAACGTCAAGCAAGTTAGGCAATTTTTGGGCTTAGCTGGATATTTTAGGCGGTATATTGAGGGGTATGCTGTCAAGACAGCCTGTATTGCACGACTGACTAAGAAGGACGTTCCATTTCATTGGGGTCCTGAGCAAGAAAAGGTGCGTCAAGACATCATCCAGGTACTCACCACCGAGCCTGTGTTGGCGATCTTCGATCCTGAGCTGCCGACGGAAGTGCACTGCGACGCTAGTAGCCACGGATATGGATCGGTGCTCATGCAGACCCACAGGGATGGTAAAAAACGTGTGGTAGCCTATTTCAGCAAGAGCACCCAGGGGGCGGAAAGCAGATACCATTCTTATGAGCTGGAGACACTAGCAGTGGTTAAGGCCCTCCAGCACTTCCGCCACTATTTGGTTGGTATCCAGTTTAAGGTTATCACAGATTGCAACGCTCTTAAGGCCACCGAACGTAAAAAGGATCTTCTGCCGCGTGTTGCCCGTTGGTGGATCTACCTTCAAGACTTCACCTTCGAGATAAATTATAGGAAAGGGTCGATGATGAGTCACGCCGACTACCTCAGTCGAAACCCAACAGCTGAGGTTAACAGCCTTACTCGACCACGCAACTGGGCGCAGATGGCGCAGGCAGCAGATCAAGAAACACAACAACTTGTCGAGCAGCTACAAGCCGGACAACTCGACCCTCGCCGGTATGTTTATCAAAACGATACACTCTACTACCGATACTCACCGTTGGGAGAAGAAGCACGGTTACTGTGCTATATACCCAAGGGTCACCGGCTCAGTTTACTGCGGGTCTTTCACGATGAACATGAACACATCGGTGCCGAAAAAACGTTGGATCTCATCCTTAAGCACTTCTGGTTTCCTGGGCTGCGACAGTTCGTAGCAAAATATGTGACCCATTGTGTGATTTGCATTTCAAACAAGCGTGTCCCCAGGGCCCCTCACCAGCAGATAACGTCCTGGCGGAAGCCGGAGGTTCCCTTTGAGACATTGCACATTGACGCCTTGGGGCCACTTCCGGTGTCCCACGGATATAAATTTGTACTGCTTGTGGTGGACGCATTCACGAAATATTGCCTACTCTATCCTATTGTTCGCCAAGACGCTGAAGAACTAAAGCGAGCAGCGTCTAATGCCATATCTCTCTTTGGTGTGCCGAAGCTCCTGGTGGTCGACCGAGGCCGCATGTTCGAGGCGAGGAGTTTTGTACAATGGATATCCGAAATGGGCTGCGAGATCCACTACATCACACCAGAAATGCATAACTCTAATGGCCAAGTTGAAAGGTATGTGAGGACCTTGCTTAATATGATCCGCATCGAGACCAATCATAAGAGTGCTTCATGGTCAGACACCTTATGGAGACTGCAATTAGTACTAAACACTACCAAACAGAAGACAACACAGGCATCTCCTCTGAACCTCCTCGTAGGTATCGATGGTGCAACACCTGTCATCAGGAGCTTGGTCCGTGATGTAGCCGCTGAAAGTACAGGACCTGATCGAGCAGCATGGCGTGAAATTTGTCGTACCAGGGCAAGTGAACTGCTGAGACGAAACCAGTCTCGACAGGATTCTTACGTTAACCAGAAGCGTCGTCCGCCTCGTGTGTTTCAGACTGGAGACATGGTGTTTGTGATCAAGTATTCCCAGTCGACGGGAAAGCTTGATCCTGGCATGCGGGGGCCATACAGAGTCCTGAAGACCTTACCCAGTGGACGGTATGAGCTGAAGCTGCTGAGTGGTTCATATGGCAAGACCACTCAGGCGGCGGCAGAATACATGGTGCCCTGGCGAGGGGAATGGTGCCCGGACGCTTGCGCTGCTTTCTTCGAATGTGAGTTCTACCTGTTGGTTACTTTGTTGTGGTGGAGCTAGAGTCGTGGTTTTGTTAGCTATAGTCCCTACAACCCGTAAATTCTCTAATAAGGCCTTACCCGATTGACGTACCTACTAACTGACTGACATACGACATCCATATTGCACTACTCTTATGCTATGGTTAAACGAGTCACGGTAATGCTTCACTCCTCAAGGGAAACCCAACAGTTGTCTGTGTATGTCTGGACCAGTGACCGTTGCCCGAGTCTGGCGGTCTGGTTTTGTTCTCCATGGATGCTGGCCGTATGGCGGTCCATGAGAACCATCTTCGCTCCAGTGACCGTTGCCCGAGTCTGGCGGTCTGGTTTTGTTCTCCATGGATGCTGGCCGTATGGCGGTCCATGAGAACCATATTTCACCTTTTCCATGGATGCAGGCCGTATGGCGGTCCATGAGAACCATATTTCACCTTTGCCATGGATGCAGGCCGTATGGCGGTCCATGAGAACCATATTTCACCTTTGCCATGGATGCAGGCCGTATGGCGGTCCATGAGAACCATATTTCACCTTTGCCATGGATGCAGGCCGTATGGCGGTCCATTGAGAACCATAGATAGAAAAAGATAGAAAATTCTTTATTGTACACCAATAAAACGTGAGAAAACATTGCATACTTACCAACAACATACAACCATACTTCACTTCTAGCATGGATGCAGGCCGTATGGCGGTCCATGGGTGTGCGCACTAGGTTTCGAGACGTCTCATAGGTTTTAGGTATTGTCGCCTCTTCTAGGCGAGAGGGACACTCCATTTAATTAAAGCATTTACTTGTCCCTCAAGTAGTACTTACTATTTCTATACTTTAGACCACCAACATAAATGCGTCGTTACGGTTATGGGGTCACACTATATCGAGTCTCGTTTCAGGTGACGACGAAGAATCAGTTGACCCAGATGCTGGTCCCTCATCTATACCTGGGCCTGCCCCGGCACCACCAGAGGCAACCTCGCCTCGTGCTGACAGCATCGTGACACCAACTGCAAGTGCCAGCGGAGAAGATCTTGCGAATCTTCTGGCTATGGCTGCGGGCGAGGACGCCGCATAGTCAGGAGAAGCCGATTTAGACTACACCCGCCATCTTTCTTAAACAGACTATATAAGGCGAAGCGTTATTAGAGCGTTGCTTTTCTGTCTGCGACTCTCGTGGCGTACACATCTACGTGATCTGGTTCGATCTTTCCTTTTTATTGTAATTTTGTTCCAATCGTTTATTTTTGATTTAATTTGATAATTGTAACCGAATTATTTTTTATGTTTAATAAATTGTTATTTTTTTTATGTTGTTTCCACTTCTGCTCCTAAAGATATAATATATATATGTATATATATATATATATATATATATATACATATATAAACAATATAAATAACTAGTGATAAAAATAGTGTGTTGTTGGTTGTGAAGCCACCAGCAGGACTCATCGTCTTTATAACTTTCCAAAGAACGATAATTTACGGAAATTGTGGTTATCCCAATTGGTTCCTGTGAACGTGGAGCTCAGTGGGTTGTCGAAGACTCAATTATTGAACAGACACGTATGCCAGAAGCACTTCGATAGAGATATGTTGGACAGTATGGGTAAGAGATAAAATTATCTCCTCTACACACAACAACCTGATTGACACCTGTCAAAGAACAGCATAAGGGGAAAGGAAAAGTTTTCCCCATTAAACATCACAGGGGGGATAAATATTTTGGAGAATGAAGAAGCTATAAAGAAAAACTCAGATTTATAATATCTCAAATCATCCTTCAGGTGTACAATATTAAACTAAATATTTTTTGTTTGCAGATGGAGCTGTTGAGATTTCGGGGCAAAAATTAAGTGTGGTGTATGATCCACCACATTTATTAAAGAGCATAAGAAATAATCTTTTGACAAAAGACATGATCTTTAAAGGCAAGATTGCCAGTTGGAACGATATCAAGACCGTGTTCAATGCAGACTGCCAATTAGGCCACACCCGGATGAATAAGAAATTAACCGAGCATCATGTTTGTGCTGAAAAAATGAAGAAAATGAAAGTTAGTGTGGCTGCTCAAGCACTAAGTGGAACAACCAGTGCAATGCTTAAATACACAGCATTATTTAGTAAGTTCTAAATATTGTTTTCAATTTTTGCAATATCTTACTAATACTTTTACTTTGTTTGTATTCCTTAACATAATATATTATGTAATATTTCAGAAACTACAGTGGAGGGTGAAAACGTCAGCACTACGATGGCGACTACAGGCGAAGCTGTCGAATTTATGGACCAATTATTTGACAGTGTTAATGGATCACAGAAGGACACTATCAAAGGAAAATTGCGAGGGCCAATAAAGCCCAAATCAAAACAATTTGAATTTTGGCAAGAAGCCAAGGTTATATTAAAAAATATTAAATTTCTGGATAGAACCAGCCAAAGGGCACAAAAAAGCAATAATGTTTATAAGGTCCGAGTTACTTCTCTTGATGGATGGATTACTACTATAGAAAGTTTTGAAAGACTATCTAAATTGTTGTTCGAGAAGTATAATATAAAGTATTTTTATCCGAGAAATATTAACCAAGATCCCTTGGAAAACTTTTTCGGCAGAATAACGCCCGTTTTCACTAAACCTAGGAAACGCCTAAATCGGATGCCTAAATATTTAAGAGATGCCTAGAGAAAAAAAACGTTTCACCAACCCTTAGGTGATGACTAAGGACGTTAGGCACTACCTAAAGTTACGACACCGATTCGGCGGCGCCTAAATGCTAGGTAGCACCTAATGACAGTTTACAGTTATGGTTAAATGACGACTTCAGAGTTTTGGCGGAGTATTGTTTGTTTATATATATAACAACGTTTGTTATTTGCACGATTTAAGGAATAATAGTATATTATTATCTTTGAATTCAATTTAACATGAGTACAGAGGGGTTATTAGAGTTTTTGGAATTTTTAGATAGCCTAATTAATGATCTTTATAATAATAGACTAAAAGGACATGCGTTATAATAATAGACCAAGAGTGATTCGACCAAGGATTCATAATTTCCAAAATTATGATGATGTAGACTTTTTCAGAAGATACCAAATGTCCAAAAACACAGTACACAATATTACATCAAATTGATCAAGATTTGGAGTTTACAACACGTACAAATCTCATCTTCTCGTCCTCGCTGAAATTAGCGGAACGCTTTCGCACAGCCGACATGATGAGCAAAATAAAAATTAAAATACCTTAAAAAAAACGGGAAATTCAAAATAGGCACACAGGCACAGACGTAAGTAAGTAGTAAGACGGTTTGATAAACGTCAAAACCTCGACAAACACAGAAAGTGACAGCTCGATACTAAAAATCATAGACAAGTTGAGCAATTCATAGCTTAAGAGTTGCCTAGTGACAATTGATTGGTGAAAGGTAAATGTATGCTTAGGGATCTTCTTAGACTAGGCGTTGCTTAGTTAGGCGTTGCCTTGTTTGTGGTTAGTGAAAACGGGCATAAGAGCTATAAATTATAGAAATATAAATCCGGATGCCAATATGTTCATTAATTCTTTCAAGTCACTGTTAATGTCCAAAGCTATGGGTCCACATTCAATTTATGCGAATTGTGAAGAGGATGAGGGTGTCACAGTCATTGATTATTTGAAATTAATCACAAATAGTGAAAAATTGCAAGTGGCACCAGACGAAAATAAAGAAAATATTCCACCCATAGCATTGGATCTTAAAAATAATAGGGCATCAACAAGCAGCACCCAATCAATTAATGCTGCAAACGAAAGACTGCGTGTGCACTCTTCGGCATATACTGCTGGATTTATATGCAGGAAACTCACAAAGAAGTTCAACTGCAAAGAATGCTCTTCTACATATGTCGAACAAAAAAGGGATGTATTCCACACATGGATCGAGCAACGAGAATATAAACTCTTGAAAAATAGTAAGTTAACCTATCCATCCAAGAAATTTTTGTTGTTGTATCGGGACATCTCGGGCCTTATACACGAGTATTTAAATAGATACGCCTTCAAAAAATGCGTTAAAAGGCATCTAAAAATTGAAATATCCAAGATTCATAATTTAAATTGGTTGGGATGTTTACATCATAACGAAATGGTGACGGATTTTTTTTCCAATTTAATTTTGCGTCTTCATATCCACAACTGGTGCAATATAATAAATAAAATTTTAAGAGGAGGCGTACAAGAAAAACTTGTTAAACAAATGTGTTCTACTCAAAAAATGGCTTATGAGAAATATAAAGCGTATAGATTAAGAAAAAAGAAATAAATAAAATTAAATTCTACAGTTGTTTTATTTTTACCTAGTATTTAAAAAAATAAAAAATATAGAGGAACCCTATTCACGTTTTTCATGGAACAACACTATGCAATCGATATCGACATTTAATATGGACCGTGTCACAACACTTCTTCTTTCGACACTAGCGACAAAACGCATTCCTCGTAACTATACTCGACGCAGCGAACCGTGATCCCTATGACACTGACAGCTAATGTCACCATATAACATTGTAGTGGCGTCACCATTAAATCGGGATCATATTGGGGGCATCTAAAAATGCCATTTATAAATTTTACGTAGCTTTATACCATTAGTAATGATATTCCGTTGATATTTTTAACAATTCTTAACATTTACAAGAAGTTATGTCAATCTGAATTTATGTTTACGTCCTGCAAAACTTACGTCGTGTGACGTTTATCGACTAGGGCGGCAAGTATCGATTAAAAAATGTCGGTAATGGAAACGAGTGCACAATTTTTCAGACAAATTAAATAAATGGGGAGCATTCATTTTCATGATAAAATATATACTTGTATAGCAAAAACGTGTTTACCGGGTTAAGCATTATTAGAAAATAACAAGGTTGGAAACTTTCGTTTTACTTACCTACTTAATCTATGCCAAAAATCTTAAATTAATACAACAACAACAAAATGGACATTAAAAATGCACATTGTAATATTTTTTTAAAACATGTTAAACAACGTGGCCTTAGTGCAAGCCACGCCTTTGTCTAAAAAAAAAATTATCGACACGACCAAAGACACGACCCATCACTAAACGAACTGTCATAGGGCTCATGGTTCGCCGCGCGGAGAATAACCAACAACTTTCGTACTGTCCTATCTGTCCCCGACTAATATAATAGTGATCTGTGGTTTTCGCCTTGAGTTGAGAATTGAGATCCTAAATAATTCCTTGCTTCCAGTGACTGTGGTTACCAGTGACTGAGGCCCAGCACACATGGTGAAACGCAACTGCAACGAAACTGCAACTACTAGTACTTTTGAGTTTCATTTGAGTTTATGCCATAGATACCAACACACGTCGCAACTAGTTTGAAACCGTTTTGAAACGCGTTGCAGATCAGTTGCTTTGAAATCAGCGTGCAGGAAACTCGTGTCGAATTTGGCGTCTTTTCTGTTCGACAAAATGGCTGACGACGAAAATAAAAACATTCAATTCGTATTGGAAGTTGAGAAGCATCCTTGCTTGTACAATACAACACTTTCAAGCTACTCTCGCAAGAATGATACTGATAAAGCATGGGCTGAAATTATAAAACTAATGAATATGACAGGTGAGCTGATTATTTTGTTTATTTAATTATTCTTAAATACAATAAGCCCATTGCCAAGGCAATGCTGTCTGAGGTGCCAAAAAGTAATTATTCAAATATTTTCTTAAAGCTAAAGATGAAGGATTGGGTCCTAGGATCAACTCATGTGGAATTATACCATTAGGTCGTTGACTTGTTCCCCCGCTGATGTTCGTTGCCTGATATGACATTCCTTCCTTGGATCTCACAAAATTGTGCAAGACACAAGCGCTTTTTATTATATTATTGACCACCTCAGGGTTTCGGCAACGTATTGGTGATTCGAATAACATGAATTTTTCTGTTAACATGCCAAAAGTACACTCAACACTTTTTCTTGCACGGGATAGTCTATAATTAAAGACCCGTGAGGTGTTGGTGGCATTCCTTCCAGGAAAAGGTCTCATTAGGTATTTTTCCAAAGGAAAGGCTTCATCTCCAACAAAGTAAAATGGGAATGAGTAATTATTTTCATCAAGTGGTAAACGGGCTGGTGCAGGAATATTAAGTGCATCAGACTCAATAAGACGCTTCATATGTGAAACTCTGAAAATACCTGCGTCACTATTTCTACCTGCATATCCCACTTCTACAATTGTAAACAAACCATCAGCATCGGCACATGCCATTAAAATAACAGAATTGTAATTTTTGTAACAATTAGGCATATTCCACAAAGTATAGTATCGTTCAGCAATTTGCTTCCACTTATTTGTGTCTGGAACCGCCATATATGTATTCATTAAAGTTTCCCATATTTTTTTAGTAGTCTCAGCCACGATGTTTGCAATTGTGGATTCTCCTCTGGCGAAATATAAGCCCAATGCCACATATGTAGTAGATGTAATAATAAAAAAATATGAATGCATAATAAATGTAAAGAATAATAATAATAAAGCTTTATTTATTTCCATCAATTACAATTTTTTCACTTTTATATTGTATGTGTTAGTTATGTTAGTCGGGTTAGTTTAGGATGTAGTATGTTAATGTAGGTGTTAGTTTTGTTAGTATTTTATTCACTGATGAATCCCATCGCCTGGGTGAAAGCCTCCTCCATCCTCTTCCACGCTTCACGGCCCCTGGCCTCATACATCCAACCGTCTCCGGCCAATTTCGCAATATCATCAGACCATCTTTTCGCTGGCCTTCCTGCTCTTCTTTTACCTGGTGGTCCTCTCCAATTTGTCACAGTTACCATGGGCCGGTCATGTGTCCAGGTGCAGAGACCATCTTTGGTCTCTGCACCTGGACACATGACCGGCCCATTTCCATTTTGCTTTCAATGCATGCTCCAGGGCATCTGTAAGCTTCGTTTTATTCCTTATTTCTGTACTCCTGACTTTATGAATTTTTCTTATCTTGAGGATACTCCTCTCCATGGCTCTCTGGCAAGTTCTTATTTTGTTTTTTATTTTTCTAGTGTATACCCATGTTTGGCTTCCATATGTTAAGCTGGGTAAGATGCAAGTGTCCATAATAGTTTTTTTAAGGTGCTGTTCATATTTTCCTTTTAGAATTTCTTTCTGAGACCAAAATTTGTTCCATGCTATTTGGATTCTTCTGTCTACTTCTTCTTCATTTCTATTTATATTGAATCTGGGGACACGGTAGTGTCCCCGCCAGACGAGTCAAGCGAAGCGCGAGGGCACTACCTATATTTTCTCGAAGTGTTTCGCCGTATTTTTAAACCCTTATAACTTAGGCCGGAATAATTCCAGATAATCAAAATTCTCGGGAAATGATGTCGCCGGTGAACTTATTAAACGTATAAAGTTTCAATATCACAGGTCTTATACTTTAGATTTTATTGACATCTGAAAAACCCAGATTTCGTCACTGACTCACTGATGATCATCAAAATTCATAGGTACTTCCTGAAGTCCTAGAAAGCTGAAATTTGGTATGTAAGCTAGAATTAGTACACAACCAACAAAAAAATTCCAAAAGTTGGAATTTTAACCCCCCAACCCCTTAAAATAGGGGATGTAAGTTTGTATGAAACTACGGCAAATATTGATGCTAGAGGTCTCAAAATTGATATAGGGACTCTTCGTAATAAACAATTAAATACGTGTTTCAGGATTTTTAGTAAATCACCCCACATCCATCAAATTAGGGGGTTGGAAGTTCGTATGCGGGGATAGAAGTTTGTATGAAACTACGGCAAATATTGATGCTAGAGGTCTCAAAATTGATATAGGGACTCTTTGTAATAAACAATTAAATACGTGTTTCAGGATTTTTAGTAAATCACCCCACATCCATCAAATTAGGGGGTTGGAAGTTCGTATGGGGTTTCCCATACGTATATAGGTACAAACTTAATTTCATGTTAGATATCTGCTAGTATACATCTGGAAAAACACGTAATTTTTTAAAAATTATAAGCGCGATTCCAGTGCCCAAGTGGCCAAGCGCCCAAGTGCCCAGTGCCCCGTGCCCAGTAATATCGCACGTTTCAAGCCCAAGTTCCATGCATGTCATGTTTAACAAGCCGAGTTTCACTGCATGTCGAGTGACCAGGATCCAGCTCTCAATGACAAGAAACCACAGTGAGACGAGTGCCCAGTGCCCAGCTTGAGCTGTCAACCGTGCAAGTCAAATCTCTCTGATTTTGAAGAGCGTTAAAGCGCATAAATACCTGCTCAGTGCCCAAACGGATGCGTCAAGCCCAAGTTACATACAGGCCCCGTCCAACGAGCCCAGCTCTCAGTTCCCAGTGCCCAGGGTGAGATGAGTACCCAAGGCCCAGTGCCCAGTACCCACAGTTAGCCGTCGGGCATGCCAAGCGTAAATTATATGGATTTTAACAGCGCCCCAACGTCAGTGTGCCCAGTACCATAGTGCACGCGGCAAGCCCGAATTTCCGTACCGAGCTCCGCGTGTTCATTGCCCAGAGTCCAGTGCTCTGTGACCAAAATGCGTTGTCAAGCATGTCAAGCGTCAAATTTGAATTTCAAGAGCGCCTCAGCGCCCAACGAAAATAAAGACTATAAATAAAACAATAGTTAAAAAACTAATAAACACACAAATCTCACCGATACCTTCCGTAGATTTTTAATAGATAACAAGTAGTCTGTGTTAGTCCAGGATATAATCAGTCTACATTTTAAATTTCAGCCAAATCAGTTCAGTGGTTGTGTTGTCATTGAGTAACAAACATCCAAACTTTCATTTCTATCTGACTTTGTGTTTTAATAGGTAAAATTTGAAGTTAGAAATTGAAATTTGGATCTATACATTACGTTTGATCATCATTTTATCTTGATAAATGTAAAATTAGTTTCACTTTCGGTAGGCCAAAACTACAAACTTTAAATCCACTATAAGTTTTTTAAATTTTCAGAATATACTTCTAAGCAAAGTACGTATCTACTCGTAATACAAACATATTAGAGAGTGGGCTGTGAAAAGAGGTGCACCTAAAGTGCAAGAAATACACAAAAAAAGGAAAATTAAGTTAATAAAAAACATTGTTTTAAAAAACTTACAAAAAGAAATGAAATCCCAACAAAAACATTTTCATGTAAAATGTTGCCAGACGAGCATATGGCTCACACTGTCAAAAAGTTATCAGATCTCATATAAGGCAAGACCTCTGACTTTATACACCCTTAAATACAAGCTCTTAACTTCACAAACTCTACACTTTAGTTACAATAATGTCTTGACCGTTTGGCTACCGTTACATTGGGCGTAAAATCAAAAATTTATTCACTTTTCAGTACTCTGTACGTTCTGTTACCTAAATCAAAATTTGAAATCAGGAAAATGATTTTGGTGGGATAAATTTTTCACTTTACGCTCATGTGACGGTAGCCAAACGGCCAAGACATAATTGTAACTAAAGTGTAGAGTTTGTGAAGTTAAGAGCTTGTATTTAAGGGTGTATAAAGTCAGAGGTCTTGCCTTATATGAGATCTGATAACTTTTTGACAGTGTGAGCCATATGCTCGTCTGGCAACATTTTACATGAAAATGTTTTTGTTGGGATGATATTTTCTTGCCCAAATATATGTATTCTTTCACATATTCTATCATATTTCCTTCTACTCTAATAGGGATTTCTGTTCCGTTTGTCATTAATTTAGTTTTTAAAGTATTCATTTGCAAACCCACCATTCTACTTTCTATGTCTAACTCCCGGATCATTCTTTCTAGAACTCTTGCGTTTGTGGCGAAAAGAATAATGTCATCGGCAAATCTTAGGTGCTTTAGTCTCTTGTTTTTAAACAGCAGGCCTTTGTTACTCCAATCTAATTTTTGAAATATTTCTTCCAGTACTACTATAAATAACAATAAAAGGGGTAAGACAGGGGGTCTCCCTGTCTTACCCCTTTTTCTATTGGAAAGTATTCTCCATTGTACATGTAGTAGATGTACCTCCTAAATACCTGAAAACAAATAAAGCTAGGTATATAGGCAAGTAAAACATTTAAATATTGAAGAATATAAATATAGTAAATCTAAAATTTAAAGATAACATTGAAAGACGCTTTTTAATGTTTTTTATTTAAATCTTGTTACAGGTGCCGCATGCAAAGAAAAATGGCGAAATATGCGTGTTGTTTTTATGAGACACTTGAAACCTTTGCCAAGTGGTTCTGGAATAAAAAAGAAGAAACCATACTATTTACTCGATTACATGCAATTTTTAATACCATATGTAAAACCGGTGATTCCGCACGAGGCAGGGAACTTGCCATCTACTAGTTCAAGAGAGAATACGACAAATGATGTGTCAAACGATGTGCCTACCGAGTTCGAGCAATCTACTGAGCGCAGTAATGTAGCCTAATGTAGTTTCTGTTTGCTATCGCAATTGCAGCGGTTTCGATGCCAGCACACTCCGCTTGGAAGACTGAGTTGTTCTTACCGAGTGGGTGGGCGATTTTTATGTTTAACTCCGGGCAGTAAACTCCCGCTCCCGTCCCGTTGTTCATTTTGGATCCGTCCGTATACACGTCTACCGTGCTAGTACTTGGTTTATAGTTTTGTTCCTCCTTGGTGATAATTTCGTATGGTTTATCCATTACGTGTACCTTCCTTGCTTTGTCACAGACCCAATCTATGAAAGGGCAATTCTTTGTTTCTTGTAGTATTTTAGTGTGGCCTGTGTGAGTTTCTTTCCACAGTCCGCATGTTCTCAGTCTGAGTGCTGTGAGTGCTGCTTCCTCCCTAATGTGGAGGTGTAGTGGGGGTATATTTAATATCGCTTCCAATGCAGCGGTTGGTGTGGTGCACATGCTCCCAGAGATCGCTAGGCATGCTTGCCTTTGGAATTTTTGCAGTTCTTGTTGTGCCGTCGTTAGAAGTGTTCTCGGCCACCATACTAGTGAGGCGTACGTGAGTGAACTTCTAATGACTGTGCGATAGAGCCAATGTATTACTTTCGGTTTTAAACCCCATGTTTTTCCTATCATGCGTTTGCATTGATTCAGAATGATGGTCGCCTTTTGTATTTTATTGTCTAGGTGTGGTTTCCAGTTCAATTTTCCATCTAAGATTACCCCGAGGTACTTTACCTCCGTGGAAAACGTTAGATTTGTGCCGAAGAGTGTTGGTGTTTTTGGTATATTAGGTTTTCTTTTGTTTGTGAACAATATTAGTTCGGTCTTTTTTGGGTTTACAGTTAGTTCGTTTTCCTTGCACCATCTCTCGATAAGTTTCAGTGCGTTTTGCATCACTGTGCTCAGTGTGTTCTCTTGTTTCCCACCGATGAGGACTGTTAGATCGTCCGCATACCCTATTGTGAAGAAACCGTTGCTGTTCAGTTTTGTTATAAGGTCGTCGACGACAAGGTTCCACAGTAACGGCGAAAGAACACCGCCCTGAGGACAGCCCTTCGCGACTATGCCTTTTGTAGTCCCATTTATCTCCAGTTGGATCACCCTTTTCTCCAGTAGCGATCCTATCCACGTTCGTAGGGTGTCAGGCACCTTGTGCCTGGCCAATGCTGCGTCTATGCTTTTGAAAGTCGTTTTGTCAAACGCTCCCTCGATGTCAACAAAGACTGCTAGCGTTGATAGTTTGTTTTCTAGATTGTATTCTATTTTTCCCACAACCGAATGCAAGGCTGTTTCTGTAGATTTGCCCGTGCTGTAGGCGTGTTGGTTTCGATGTATTGGTAGGTGATGCATTATTCCATCCCGTAAGTATCTGTCGCCTAGTCTTTCCAGTGTTTTCAGCAGAAAGGATGTAAGGCTAATTGGTCTAAATGATTTTGGTTGGGTGTAGTCTGTTTTGCCAGGTTTTGGCAGGAAGATCACTTTTACCTCCCTCCACTTTTTCGGTATGTATTTATGTGCTATGCAGGCTTTATAGATGTCTACTAGCCATGGAGTCAGTTTCCCGCTCGACCACTGTAGTAGTGCCGGGAATACGTCGTCCGTTCCTGCTGCTTTGAAAGGGTGGAAGCTGTCAATAGCCCATCGTACCCTATCTTGTGTAACGATTTTGTTTGCTACTTCCCAGTCTTCATCCAAGGGAGTGGTGATAGTTTCGTTATTCCAAACTGGTTCGTTGATTATTTTACATCCCGGGAAGTGTGTCTCGATCAGAGTTTCACATACTTCCTTTTGATTAGTGGTATAGCTCCCATCAGCTTTCTGTAGAGAGCCTAGGGTGTGATTTGTCTCGTTCGTTAGGATTTTCCTGATTCTGTTTGCTTTTTCATTTGATTGTATGCTTGTGCAGAATCTTCTCCACGAGCTTCGTTCTGTTTGTCTAACCAACTTCTTGTATTGGTTTTGTGTGTCTTTAAAGTTGTCCCAGTCCTTATCCTGTCTGGTGTTCATGGCTCTGCTGAAAAGGTGTCGTAGCCTTTGCCGTTTCCTCTCTAGGTCCAGATTCCACCAGCTATGTTTTGGTGCTTGTTTCGTTCTCCGTGTTTGTAAAGGGCATGCTTGTTCATAGCATACCTGTATGTTACTCTACAACTCCTTTATTGATTGGACTAAGTATGCTAGTCCTTCATATGCGCAGCCAGTACCAACACCTAATCCTCTGGACTTCAGCGGAGTATCTACACAAACACCATCAAATTCTACATCAGAATACAATCTTGTAAACCAAGAAGGAAACCAATTTAATTTTCATTCAAAATAAATGTTTGTGTTCTTATAAATGGTATAAATAAATATTTTAAATTACTTACATAAGTGTTATTAATAGCCGTTGTTGGATATTCACTTTGTTTCAATGAATTTTTATCTAAATTAAACAGTTTTTTGCACTGCAGAAGTTTTTTAATTGTAAAACTTTTTACATCACGTTCACGTAAAAATTTGCTTGATGAATTTTAAAATGTCTCTTGTCAAAAGTGATTTGAGCTGTCATTGTCGGCCACAGACAACTCAGAGTCCATAGACCCCAGATGTTAGGCTTCAACAATCTCCCCCCTCTCAACTTCTTCAGGGAGTTGAGGAAGTAAGGGGCACAGATTCCGAATCGCACGTCGAACGATGCCCTTTTGTGTGAGAACGTCCGCCACTCGCGCAACGTTATCAGCGCCCGGATATATCTTTGAGATGCGTCCCATACGCCATTTTAGAGGAGGCAAGTTGGGCTCCTTTAAGATCACCATGTCGCCTGGAGACAGTTTTCCTTCATTAACGCGCCACTTTGTTCTTTGTTGTAGTTCACAGAGGTATTCGTTGCGCCAGCGTTCCCAAAATTGTTGTTTCATCTGTTCAAGTCGCTGATATCTATTGAGGTAACTTGTTGTGAAGTCCAGGAGCACCGGCGATGGCAATGAGGTGAGCGGCTTGCCGATGAGGAAGTGCCCAGGAGTTAGAGGGAGAAGGTCGGTTGGATCTGAGGAAAGTGGAGTAAGAGGTCTGGAGTTCAATATTGCCTCCACTTGAACCATAAGCGTCGATAATTCTTCAAAAGTGAAGTGATTTTGGGCTAACATACGATTAAGGTGATGCTTTGCGGATTTGACACCGGCCTCCCAAAGTCCACCAAAGTGAGGCGTATATGCCGGAGAAAAAGTAAATTTTAAACCCTCAGTGGCAGCGAACGAAGTGATTGATTCATTGTTTTCTATGGTTTGCAAAAATTTACGAAGATCGTTATTTGCACCGACAAAATTTCGTCCTTGATCGCAAAGGATCTCAATTGGCTTTCCTCTACGCGAAATAAATCGTTTCAGACAAAGAAAGAAGCAGTCGGTGCTCAGATCAGATGCAAGTTCCAGATGTATTGCCTTTGTCGACAAGCAGACGAATAGACATAAATAAGCTTTTAATATCCTGCAGCCACGTCCGAGCCGATCTCGCATTGGGAACGGTCCTGCAAAGTCGACTCCGGAAATTTCGAAAGGCAGATTGGGAGTTACTCTGGAGGATGGTAAATTGCCCATTATGGGACTTACGGTATCAGCCTTTAAGATTTTGCAGAGCTTGCAATTATTGACGGTGCTCCGTGCAAGCCGTCTGCCCGCAATAGGCCAGTAAGTTTGCCGTACGGTGAAAAGCAGCAATTGTGGACCACCATGCATGAGTTTAATATTATGTTCATAAGCGAATAACAGTTTTGTAAATTGATGTGTGGAATCCAATATAATAGGATGTTTTTTGTTAAAGGTTTCCGTTGAATTTTGTATACGTCCATCTACACGAAGCACACCCTGCTCGTCCAAAAAAGGGCGGAGTGAGAGAAGACGAGATTTAGACGGCAAACATTTTTTATTATTTAATAATTTAATATCGGCTTCAAAACATTCTAATTGGTGAAGTTTTATTAATTGAGTTAGGGCAATGTTTATTTCTTCATTTGATAAATTACTAGTACGTTTGGAGTTTGAATTTTTGCAATTGTTAATAAATCTAAAAACATAAGCCATGCTTCTAATCAGTCTTAAATAGTTGGAAAATCTATCAAAGTTGATGATTTTATTTGTATGAGTTGTCGTAAAACCTTTAGTTGAAGTAAGTGTAGTATTATTTTTTACATTTTTTGGACTACAACTTTTAGCCCTTCTTTCTGGAAGTTCAGTCGGGATCATGTAAAGATCACTTGGCCACTCACTTTCATGTTTCAATAAGAACTGAGGGCCGTGCCACCATAAAGTTGCGCCTTGAATAAGTTTGGGATCTAAACCACGAGATGCAAGGTCTGCTGGATTCTGAGGGCCTGGCACATATCTCCAAACTCCAGAAGAAGTCTGTTCCTGAATTATGGCTACTCTGTTTCCAACAAAAGGTTTGAGCTCACGAGAATGAGATGATAACCAGCCAAGAACTACTGAAGAGTCGGTCCAATAAAATATTTTTGGAGTCTCTGGGAGTCGCAGAGCCTTCATAACAGATGAAGCTAATCGAGATGAGAGTAAAGCTCCACAAAGCTCTAATTTTGGTATGGTCTGAGACTTTACTGGAGAAACCTTTGTTTTAGCACAAAGAAGGTTCACTGATATATTTCCCGATTTGTCAATTGATCGTAAATATATACACGAAGCATAGGCTTCTAGAGAAGCATCACAAAATGCATGGAGCTCAATAACCACAGGTTCAGCACTAAGCGTATATCTAGGAATGTGAAGTGACGACAGACTTTCTAGATTGGAAACGAAGTTGAACCATGAATTAGCAATATCAGAAGGAATGGGTTCGTCCCAGTCTAATTTTAAAAGCCAGAGTTTTTGAAGAATAATTTTTGGTATGATGGTACATGCACTGAGTAAGCCAAGGGGATCAAAAAGCGTAGCTGAATTTGATAAAATGGATCGCTTCGTTGCTAATGAAGTATCTTCAATTTTTGTAGGGAATTTCAAGACGTCAGCGACTGGATCCCATTTGAGGCCAAGAGCGCTGGATTGAGAACTTAAATCTAAGTCAGTAGCTACATGAATGTTTGGATGATCTTTGAAAATGGACGGAACATTTGTACGAAATTTGCGTAATGGAAAGCATGCAGATTGGAGTATCTGTGTGACGTTATCAATTATGTAGAGAAGCTCATCTTCAGATTGACTGCCCGATAAGAAATCGTCGACATAAAAGTCGTGTTTTATTAATTCAGATATTTTTTCGTCTTTACACTCTTTCGACAGTTGCAGCAAACATCGAGTGCTTAGAAAGGGAGCTGACGCAGTTCCGTAAGTAACCGTGTTTAACTGATAAGTTTTAATAGGAAGGGTGTCATTTTCTCGCCACAAAATCATTTGCAGGTGACGTTGTTCGGGATGCACAAGGATTTGCCGATACATTTTCTCGACATCAGCAGAAACTACGTATTTATGTTGTCTGAATCGCAACAATATAGAAAACAGATCATCTTGCACAACAGGACCAACGTATTGGATGTCATTGAAGCTGTAGCAAGTCTTAGTATCTGACGTTTTCATAGAGGCATCAAAGACTACTCTCACCTTCGTGGTCTCACTATTATCTCTTACTACCGCGTGGTGGGGCAAGTAGCAGCCTTGAGGATGACTGGCTTCAGACATATGTCCTAATTGTTCGTATTCTTTTAGGAATTTGTTATATTCTACACGCAAAGTTGGAGATTTGTCTAACTTTTTCTCAGTTTGTAGTAATCTCTGTTTAGCCAGATGAAAAGAGTCACCTAGGCTGTTTGGAGACTCACGTAACGGGATTTGTACACAAAATCTACCGTCTGCATCTCGGTATGTTGTTTCGTTAAATAATTGTTCACAATAATGTTGATCGTATTCAGGACGAATAGGGGGTACCTCTTCGATCTCCCAAAATTTGGAAAGCTGATGTTGTATATCTTTGGAGAAGTTACAATAAATTTTATTTGATGTGTCGTAATACCTCCCCCCCATGGGGCCTGCAACTATCCAACCGAGTTGAGTTTCTTGTAAGATAGGCTTATGAGGCCCTAATTTTAATGTAGAAGAACAAAGTAAATCCCAAAATATGTCGGCTCCTAAGAGCATGTCCACTTCTGAAGACAGATGAAAGGTTGGATCAGCTAACCTGATGTGACTAGGTATATTAAGACTTTTGAAGTCTATGTTTATCTGAGGTAGCTTATCACTGATAAGAGGAATGATGTAACATTTAACAGATGTACAGAAATCATTGTATGTAGATTTAATTGTGATGTCACAATGTTCTGTAATTTTTATCATAGAATTGTTTAGACCAAACACATGATTAATTTGTTTTTTAATTTTTGGTAAACCTAAGGCATTACAAGCTTTTTCTGTGAGGAATGAAGTTTGGCTTCCACTATCTAATATAGTTCTAAGCTGTACTGATTTGTTGTTATGTATCACTTGTACTAAGGCAGTTGACAAAAGGGCTTGATTTGTGCATACAGATGACATGCTATGTGTTGTTTGAGATGGGGCACTAGGAACTACTATGTTTGACGTTGGAAGAGATGTAGTGGTTCCTTGATGTTGAGATGTCTCAGATGATGTACGGGAAGTAGATGGCATAGATGGTGAAGATGGAGACGATGGTTCTATGTAATGAAGAGAAGACTGTTTATGTAGTATTGAATTATGTTTTTTACGGCACACCCTACAGCCCCCTAGTTTACATTGGGGATTCCGGTGCCCCCCCCGTAAACAGTTGGTACAGAGTTGCCATTCAAAAACCTTTGCTATTCTGTCATCGACAGACCAGGACTTGAATTTAGGGCATTCATACAGTTTATGTTGTTGCTTGCAGGCTTGACAGCAATTATTTTTATCTAAAGAATTTGAAGCAGGTGAAGAAGCTGCAAACGACTTTGATTTTATGAAGTTGTGACGTTTTTCAGTTTTAATCGGTTTAGCGACGGATATTGTTTCTAAAACAGTTGCTCTATTCCGCACAAAGTTAAAAAAATCTACTAATTTTATATTGTCTAGAGTGCTCCTGAACTCCTCCCATTTCCTAGAAGTGACTGGATCTAATTTTGTAGAAGCCAAGTATATGATAAGAGTGTCCCATTGATCGGTCGGTTCACCTAATGAATTTAACGCATTTAAATTTTTTGAAATTGAGTCGATGAGGTCTCTCAAGGTTTTTTCGGATTCCTTTTGAATGGGTTCTATAGAAAAGAGACCCTTAATATGCTCGTTAATCAACAATCTTTTATTATCAAATCTTTCGCAAAGAAGCGACCAAGCAATCGGATAATTAGCCGCTGAAACACTCACGGATTGTATCACCGCCTTCGCAGAACCTTCCAAATACGAGTTCAGGTAGTAAAACTTATTTATGTCATCAATGGAGTCATTATTTCCAATCAACGAAGAAAACATGTCTTTAAATTCAAGCCATTTCTCCGGACTGCCCGAGAAAGGAGCAATTTTTATCACAGGCAGCTTTAAATGATGATGCCTAGATTGATCGGAGCAACTAACAGAGGCAGATTCATTTTTATTCGAACTCTCAAAAACTTGAATCAAATTCTGTGCCTGCGCTATTAGCTTAAAGAACCTGTTTTCAATTTCCTCTCTTTCTAGCATTTGGGATTCCTCATCCCGATCTAAAGATTCTATTTTGCATTGTATCTCTTCAAAATTGTATGATAAATCTTGAAATTTACTTAAACGCAAGTTCAACTCGTTGCATTGTGTTTTATTTAATTTACAATCTAAGAACGCTGTTAAATATTTCTCAAATAAAGTAATGCGTGTTTTAACACGTCTACGTTGTGCAATTAATTCTTTTAGATCTGACATTTTGTAGGTGCAAACAACGACACAGCTTTGCAAAGAATCAAACTTTGACGGTAAGAAATAAGAAAAACAATGTATCAACCAACCTCGAATCCCGCATAGGTACCTGCGGGCAGTATTTTACCGCTGCACACTCGAGGCTCGGCGCTCACCAGCGTTTAGCCGGGCGGGATCAAAGTCCGAAGTGGTGATTTGAGTGCCGAGTCAACTCACGGAATTCTGGAAAAGTCGGCGAAACTTACGTTAAACTAACTTGTAGTACTGAAATACGATGTGTTTTGAAGAGACAGGGCGTATTATTACTACGTAGATGTGAGAATCAACGAAATATTTTGTAATTTGATGTGAAAGTGTAACGGTTGACGTAAAAAAAGTTTCGAAAAAATATCGACGCAAACAGGCTAAAATGAAGCAAAATTGATGTTGGGATGATGAAAGGATGTGATGATGATAAGGAATGAGCGTTACTTCCCTCGATTCCAGGATTGTTTCACCTCTGAACAGGGATCGCCTTCCAAAAAAGATGTAGGTACGATGTCACGATGTCGGTTTCGAAGTTTATTATACGCGTAGAATCACGTCGGGGTCACCATTTTTTGTTGGATATTCACTTTGTTTCAATGAATTTTTATCTAAATTAAACAGTTTTTTGCACTGCAGAAGTTTTTTAATTGTAAAACTTTTTACATCACGTTCACGTAAAAATTTGCTTGATGAATTTTAAAATGTCTCTTGTCAAAAGTGATTTGAGCTGTCATTGTCGGCCACAGACAACTCAGAGTCCATAGACCCCAGATGTTAGGCTTCAACAGCCGTTCTTGAGGACTCACACATTCCCTCATGTTAGTATTCTGTTTCTGCAGCTGAGGTGTCATTATTTCAACAAGCTCAAGGTATGTCTTTTTGCTCATACGTTAACAATCCATGAATTTTCTGTCAGTTTGTTGAAATTCTTTAGCAGCCACAAACATACGGCAGTTGATATTCTTCTCAATGTAGGAATGTAACCACATACTTCTTCTTTTACGCCTCCTTCTTTGTCGAAGATACAAATACAGAACCACAACTTCTTCATCACTTGAACTAGACATTTTGGAGACGTCTGTCTGGTCTCAAAATCGGAATGATTGTGACTAATTTCATCATATTTAGGTTGCGGCGTGTGTGGAAAACATTTGAAACTGGTTTCAAACCTATAATTTCAAAAGGGTTTCGTTGCAGTTGCGTTTCACCATGTGTGCTGGGCTGGGCCAACTCTATGGTTAAACTCAGAACGCTACAATATGCCGAAAGTGCGAAGGTGTTTGGGTGTTGTGTTGTTGGTTATGAAGCCACCAACAGGACTCATCGTCTTTATAACTTTCCAAACAACGATAATTTACGGGAATTGTGGTTATCCCAATTGGTTCCTGTGAACGTAGAGCTCAGTGGGTTGTCGAAGACTTAATTAATGAACAGACATGTATGCCAGAAGCACTTCGATAGAGATATGTTGGACAGTTATGGGTAACCGGCTTTTTTATGGTTATCCCTGCTTGTTTACTGAAAAAGAAATACTTCACGGAATTCCTTTGTGCTCAGGTAAGCTGATTTCAAGTTAAAGATGTATATTTAGGGATATATATTTTATTTTAATTATTATATGAGACAAAATAATGATCACTTGGTGACCTTTGTGTTTTATAATTTAATATACTGATACTGATACTGAGAAAATCAAGCAAGCAATTCTGTTGGTTCTTTAAATTACTGTTAACAATTTGCCGCACCATTGGTGGAAAATCAGCCTGGCTCCCAGCCTCGGCTCAATATATTATCCCTCTTTTATAAAAACAAGTATTACCTATTATTTCATAGGATGTGTCTTCACATTCATCATCACTGGCGCTACAGCCCTTTGTGGGCCCGGGCCTGTTCAAGAAGATTTTGCCACCTATCCCTATCGCTAGCGCTCGTTTTCCAATTGCGTATGCCGATTCGTTTTGCGTCCTGCTCAACACCATCCAGCCATCGAAGCTTTGGCCGACCCACACTTCTGCGTCCATCTGGGTGTGACACCATGAGCTTTTTAGGTGGTCTGCATTCGCCCATACGTTGTACGTGTCCAGCCCACTGCAATCTCACGATCTTTATATGCTGGACTACGTTAGGCTCACCAAATATATTATATAACTCATGATTGTACCGAATGCGCCACATCCCATCAACATGCACTGCCCCGTAGATCGATCTTAGGATCCTTCTTTCAAAAACGAGAAGGGCCTCCTCGTCCTTTTTGCTAATTGTCCAGCACTCACTGCCGTATGTGGACAGACAGACGGTATAAGGGTTCCGTCTTCACATTATAAAACTATTTTTCAGCTGAACGTGATGTTAATGATCACAACTATGCATTACAACCAACCCACTCCAGTTCAACAGATGTACAAATTTTAGAAGATCCCATGCTTTTAACTCAAAATACAATAATTAACGGTGAGTTGGTACAAAATCATCCGTTTTGTGTTCAGTTCTTATTTGCTAGCTCTAATTATGACTATAATATGTATTAGATCTAAGGTTTTTGCCAAATAATTGATAGTTGTTATCTTATTTTCAGCTGATGACAAGAGTGATCACAATTATACTTTAAAATGTGGTACAGAAGTGTCTACTAAGGCAACAATTAGTTATGAAAGTGATGGTACGTTAATACAAGATCTGCCTTATTTATATATATACCTGATTGTAAACTAAATTTTTGTACATGGTAGGTATTTAATACAAGCTCAGTACTTAAGAATATTTACAATAGTTTCACCTTTTCATTGTCATTGAAGTTTATGCAAGACAAATTTAATGTGACCTCTCTACAGAGTCACTACTTATCACTCTGTTGTGATACGGTTTTCATATCTACTAGCTTTTGCCCACAATGAATTTTGGGATTTTCAAAAATACTCTCTTTACCAAAATGCCTTCATTATCAGAGCTATCTATACTTATGTCAATTAATTTTCAATCCAGTGGTTTGACTACGCATTGATAGATCAATCTAGTAGTCTTTTATATAAAACATGTTTTATTTTTCAATAAATATCCAAGAATGAGGAGAAGCAAATGTTGTTAAAAGGTTAATTATGGATGCAAAACATATTAAATGGAAAAAACTCTTAATTTTAAAGTTTTCTATACATTCTCTATTTTATGCTTTTAGGTAAATCTGACTTGCAAAGCCCAGAAATCATGGAAATCGATTTTGACCACCCCATATCAACATTGGAACCAGACTCAACAGGTAATATTTTTAAATTCCTTAAGTTTTTCAGTCATCATTAATTTATAAATATTGTTGTTATTATACTATAAAATGAACTCGGGCCAAGGTGGAATTGAAGCAAGGCAAGCAAGCAAGCAAGGCATTCTGGCAAGGTGGAAAAATGGTTCATTGTGCATATAACAACTTGTGCATTTTATTTTATTTTTCTATCAATCTACTCCAATTCAACCAATTTTAATTTATAAAAATTTCTTGTATAGATTATTAATTTTTCATAAATTTTCAGATTGATTCGCATTGCAGAGGAAACTCAAAGTAAAAAACCACCAAAAAGATATTTTGTTAAAAGAGGAGGTACAGTATTATTTCTTATTAACAAAAATGTAATAAAAGACACTGGAATCGTTTAGTGAAGAATATAATTAAATAATAGTATTATTTTTTTACAGCCAACCAGACAACTAAGTGCAGGTGTTTTATAAAAAGAATAAAAAAAATGACCATCAAAGAAAACAAGTTGCAAAGGCCATTTTCAGAAAGATTTGATGCTGCTAAAAAACTAAGTCACAGCCAGTTATTTATCAAAAATTTTAGCAAAATGACACAAGAAGCACAAGATTTTCTTCTTATGCAGTTGAAAATGGCAGACAAAAATAAGAAAGCCATGCGATATACAACAAATGAAAAAATTTTGTCATTGTCACTAATGAAGGAAAGCCCTAAAGGCTATAGACTATTACGAAAAATATTTAACTTGCCTACAAAACGGACACTAAACCGACTTGCTGAAAACATAAAATTTGATGTGGGCATAAATGAAAATATTTTTAAATTATTAAAGAAGAAAGCTCAAAAATGGGACAGTAAGAAAAAAATGTGTTCCATCTTGTTCGATGAATTGGCACTTACACCTCATCTCACATAAATGTTGAGTCACACAATGAAAAAAGGGGCTTTAAAGACTTTGGAAATGAAAGAGAATTTAAGTTTTGTGATCATGCACTTGTTTTCATGTTGAAAGGAGTCTGCTCAAAGTGGAGACAACCTATTTCTTTTTATTTTTGTGAGGGTACTACAGCTGCTGCTACAGTAGTTCGGATTTTGAAAGAAGTGGTCGCAAAAGTACATGAGTCAGGGTTGATACCTGTTGCTGTTGTCTGTGACCAAGGTTCAACATTTCAAAATTTCAACATTTACAAATTTTAAATATGTTAAAGAAAGAAACAGAAAACAAAAATAATTTAAATGGGGAGCACAATGGTAAGTAAATGCTTTCCCTAATGTATTCCACAGTAGGCTTAGCCCACAGCTCTGTTTAAACAAATCCTGTGGTCACTTTGTCCTTCTAGAATGGGACAAAAATGTTATCCCCGATCTTTTCTTCTGTTCTCTGACAAGAGATAAAATTATCTCCTGTACCCACAACAACCTGATTGACACCTGTCGAAGAACAGAATAAGGGGAAAGGAAAAGTTTTCCCCATTAAACATCAAAGGGGGGATAAATATTTTGGAGAATGAAGAAGCTATAAAGAAAAACTCTCAGATTTATAATATCTCAAATCATCCTTCAGGTGTACAATATTAAACTAAATATTTTTTAATACATTTGCTCAAAAAGTTGACATTTCCATGTGTGTTTAGCGTGCGCAAAGTTATTCTTTTCCGCACTAGTGCTTTTGTGTTTTCCTCCTACGCGGCACCGAAGCGGGCGTACCAGGAGCGCATAAACACGAACACGTTATGCAAACACGGAGCAGGCAAACAAGTAAAACAAATGTTTTTTTTTCGCAAATGTATTAAAAAACGTCGTTCAATGCACGTGCGGAATTGTCATTTTTACTCGTCCTTATAGTTGACCCTCGCCTTCGGCTTGGGTCAACAAACCGGGACTCGTAAAGAAATGACAAACTTTCCGCACTTATATTGAAATGTACTATTTTGTTTGCAGATGGAGCTGTTGAGATTTCGGGGCAAAAATTAAGTGTGGTGTATGATCCACCACATTTATTAAAGAGCATAAGAAATAATCTTTTGACAAAAGACATGATCTTTAAAGGCAAGATTGCCAGTTGGAACTATATCAAGACCGTGTTCAATGCAGACTGCCAATTAGGCCACACCCGGATGAATAAGAAATTAACCGAGCATCATGTTTGTGCTGAAAAAATGAAGAAAATGAAAGTTAGTGTGGCTGCTCAAGCACTAAGTGGAACAACCAGTGCAATGCTTAAATACACAGCATTATTTAGTAAGTTTTAAATATTGTTTTCAATTTTTGCAATATCTTACTAATACTTTTACTTTGTTTGTATTCCTTAACATAATATATTATGTAATATTTCAGAAACTACAGTGGAGGGTGAAAACGTCAGCACTACGATGGCGACTACAGGCGAAGCTGTCGAATTTATGGACCAATTATTTGACAGTGTTAATGGATCACAGAAGGACACTATCAAAGGAAAATTGCGAGGGCCAATAAAGCCCAAATCAAAACAATTTGAATTTTGGCAAGAAGCCAAGGTTATATTAAAAAATATTAAATTTCTGGATAGAACCAGCCAAAGGGCACAAAAAAGCAATAATGTTTATAAGGTCCGAGTTACTTCTCTTGATGGATGGATTACTACTATAGAAAGTTTTGAAAGACTATCTAAATTGTTGTTCGAGAAGTATAATATAAAGTATTTTTATCCGAGAAATATTAACCAAGATCCCTTGGAAAACTTTTTCGGCAGAATAAGAGCTATAAATTATAGAAATATAAATCCGGATGCCAATATGTTCATTAATTCTTTCAAGTCACTGTTAATGTCCAATGTTATGGGTCCACATTCAATTTATGCGAATTGTGAAGAGGATGAGGGTGTCACAGTCATTGATTATTTGAAATTAATCACAAATAGTGAAAAATTGCAAGTGGCACCAGACGAAAATAAAGAAAATATTCTACCCATAGCATTGGATCTTAAAAATAATAGGGCAACAACAAGCAGCACCCAATCAATTAATGCTGCAAACGAAAGACTGCGTGTGCACTTTTCGGCATATACTGCTGGATTTATATGCAGGAAACTCACAAAGAAGTTCAACTGCAAAGAATGCTCTTCTACATATGTCGAACAAAAAAGGGATGTATTCCACACATGGATCGAGCAACGAGAATATAAACTCTTGAAAAATAGTTAGTTAACCTATCCATCCAAGAAATTTTTGTTGTTGTATCGGGACATCTTGGGCCTTATACACGAGTATTTAAATAGATACGCCTTCAAGAAATGCGTTAAAAGGCATCTGAAAATTGAAATATCCAAGATTCATAATTTAAATTGGTTGGGATGTTTACATCATAACGAAATGGTGACGGATTATTTTCCAATTTAATTTTGCGTCTTCATATCCACAACTGGTGCAATATAATAAATAAAATTTCAAGAGGAGGTGTACAAGAAAAACTTGTTAAACAAATGTGTTCTACGCATAAAATGGCTTATGGGAAATATAAAGCGTATAGATTTAGAAAAAAGAAATAAAAAAATTAAATTTTACAAGTTGTTTTATTTTTACCTAGTATTTAAAAAAATAAAAAATATAGAGGAACCCTATTCACGTTTTCATGGAACAACACTATGCTATCGAAATTGACATTTAATATGGACCGTGTCACAACACTTCTTCTTTCAACACTAGCGACAAAACGCATTCCTCGGAACTAACCAACAACTTTAATTTGTACTGTCCTATCTGTCCCCGACTAATATAATAGTGATCTGTTATTTTCGGCGTTTCGAGTATTTTTTTCGGATCTTCAACGTAAGTGTTTTATGAGTAAATATTTAAGAGGTAATGTTTGCGAGTTTGGAACTCACAAACACAACAAACTCGCAAACATTACCGGAGATTACTCTGGTGCTTCTGGTCCAATATGGATAATTCTTTCACTAATATAAAGGTACACTATTCCTGGTGGTTATATATTTTGTGAAAATTAACTGAACTGTAATGAACTGCGTCAACCAACTCAGAAAATATTATGGCACTTTTGAGCTCAGCTAATTTTCAGAAAATTCTTATAAGTAAATTAATTTAATTAATATTGTATTGCCAAGGTAAATTCCGCATTTTTTATAAAATGCCGTGCGATATGCAAACGAATTTCTTTGATTTGGTTGGTAGGTCTCCTGGGTACGTGTGGCAAAGAAGAGAAGGATTGTAATGGCTCATCGTTCCTAAATGTACCTGGAATTATCTCGCCATTTTCTTCCCTACCAAAAATCCGAATGGGACAGTAGGGTAAAGGCACCAGTGGCCAGCCAGGAACCAGTGGTCAGCCTTTTGCGTCGTTTATTGGTCATAAATATCGCTACAATAAGAATAAACGAATCACGTGTGCTTAAATAGAAACTTTGATTCCTCATTGGTCAATATGTCACAAGATAGGTGCGGTAGGGGATAAGGGGGAAGAAATAAACTCGTTCATTCAGGTGACGGCGGTTGAAAAGAGCAGTTGTGTCATGTCCGCCATTTTTTTTACTTCGCGTGTTGTTCTCTTAAAAGGTAAGAAAAAACATGTTTTACTATTAAATGTGATAGTCTTTTATGAAATTTGGCTTTGGTATTACTTCATGTACTGAATTATATTAAATTTGAATAAAAATATCGCTGCTTTACGTAAATATTGTGGGGGCTGACCATAGGGTACTACTTTTTTATAATAGATCCAGTGGTCGGCCCCCGGGGCTGTTCACTGGGTTCTTGAATTATTTTTAAAATTGCGAGAAAAAGCGGTCATTAGAACCGTTAAATTTAAATTTTCAATTTTAGTAAGGCATGTTCTTCCATATTCCTCAAAAAACCCAGTGGTCAGCCGCATTAAACATTTTATTTAAACGCGGCTGGTCACTAGGTGTTGCCGATCCAGTATTCAGCCCCGATGTAGCTGGGTACAAACGAAGATACTGTTAACTGACCACCCATAGACTTTAATACGTTGCGACAAGGTTTATCTTCGTTTGCTAATGTACAGTTAACAGTGTCTTCGATTTCACCCATTTAGGTAGTATTTTTATGGATGTCGGTAAACTACATTTTAGTTTTAACTAAATTGGTTATAAAATGTTTGTATTTCAGTACTTGAGAAAGTACCTATGTAAATAATTTTTGATAAATAAATCTGTATATTTTTCAGCCCAAAATGCCATCAAGACAAACGTATCCTCCAGAGAAACTCTCTTCCGCCATGGAAGCCATACGAAACGGAATGCCGATAAGAGAGGCTAGTAGAACGTTTGGAGTTCCTCGAGGCACACTACAAGATCGGCTTCACCTAGGTGTCCCAGAAGGCCCAAGAAAAATGGGTCCGGAATCCATTTTAAATAAAGCAGAAGAAGCTGCACTGGTGGATTGGTGTCAAAAATTAACAAAATGTGGGTTTCCCTTAAAAGCTGACAATTTATTGAATACAGTCCAAGCAATAGTAAAGGCTGACGGAAGACCTAATCCTTTCGTAAATGGCAGACCAGGAAAAAAATGGCTTAAATCCTTTTTTCGAAGAAACCCTTCTTTATCTGTACTGTATTTTTTGTGTTGATAATTTAGCTATAAGAAATAAGATAGACCTAAATAATATTGTTGATTTTGATATGAATAATGCTCATTTTGATCTCATGTTTATTTATAGTTATAAGGGCTGAATACTGGGTTCATCGAGGCTGATTATTGGATTTTAGAGGCTGACCACTGGGAAAAAGTGTCATTTTTTGTTTGAATTTAAATATATATTTTATAAAGAGAAAGATTGTTTTTGACATATGTTGTTTAAAAACTATAATAAACAATCAATCCAATCATGTATTACGTTTCATTATCCGACGAATCCTGTAAAAATGCCAGCTTTCCAAACTTTAAAAAGTCGTTATGAGGCTGACCACTGGTGCCATTACCCTAGTATTCTCTACCTAGTATAGTTTCTTTGACGCATGAAGTTATGCAAATGCGTAATAGCCATTACAACTGAAACCGCATTATTAGTGTCCATTACAATCGGTTTACGAAATACTCTGAAAACGGATGCGATAATACCAAATAGATTTTCGACGACTCGTCTAGCTCTTGAATGTCGATAGTTGTAAATTCGTTCGAGAGAACCTCGTAGTGTTGTGATCTATTATTTGTTCGTCAATTTTTATAAATAAACTTAGAGTTTAGACCACAGAAGTCAATATAAAGATATTCTTTGCTCTGTGGTATTATAACGTTTAAAAAAAAAAACAGGTGAGGCTGCTCTGTTCTGTGGTGGATGATGTAATACGAGATTCGTAAAATGAATGTTTATATGTTGGTAATACATAAATAATTGTTCGGCAAGTTTGAATTAAAAATAATACGTTTTATACGTGATAGTTTGTTTGATTTTGATAAATCAGAAGTGCCAACGACTCACGAGCCATGTCTGAAAGAAATTATAAGTACCTACGTCGGAGTTTGGTTTATTATACCAGTACAGTAATGACATCAGGAAGGATCTATGTTTGCATTGAGAAGTTTAGAGCAGCATATTTAACAAACAGGGAGAGCGAGGATCCTGGGACACAGTTTATACTATCATGGATACAGACTGAGAGAAAGTGGTTATTGTTGCAGCTGGGTTTAAGTGGTAAGTAACTTGTAAGACTTCATATTATGTACCGAAAAACTGAGCACTGATACGAAGGTGGTGTCATTCACATCACACTACAAATAGTTTAAATAGGTACCTTGGCAATATTTGTTAATATTGGATCTACTCAAGTTATCAGTTCTCTATTGACCTAAATCTCCAAGTAAGGAAGTAACACAAGTAGGTAAATATAATTATTGTTGTCGGAATTTCTGGTTATATGAAGAAGATCTAATACCAAGCAAAAGGAATATGCATATTACAATATAGCAAGAGTGCTCGGTGATAGCTTTGCCAGACAAATAGTTAAAATAGTCTGTGAGTGGTGACAGAGACTCACTTAAAATTTTAAATACAATTATAAAGAAGTAAGAAATAATATTATTTAGTGAAAATGTATTGATGCATCTCTGGATATTTGAATATTTGTAATTAAATTAGAAATGTTCATATTATGTACTGTGATTATAAACACAATACTACCTACCATAAAAATTCTTACTTGGCTGCTCTAGATTACATCTTGAAATTATTTTAGTTTTGCTTCCATTCATTGATGTGCCACAATTTTCACCAGAGAAAGTATAAGGAAATTATACCTAGCATCTGTGAGAATCCATATACTTATATAGAGAATAATGCAAAGGACCAAGTTACACATTTTGAAAAATTATCAATAAGATTATTGATGGTACAAGGATAAAATTACATAATATGTTGTTTGTGCGTTACTAAACTTTAAATCCAATCAGTATTAAAAATAATCAAACTGTACTTTAATGTAAGACGTTACTCAAATTAAATAGGATTATTATAAATCAAACTAAACATTTGCAATTAGTCAATTAGTACCTACATCTCACCCTTGCATACATACTCATGTAACAAGCTGTAATAGCACAGTGCTTCAGACCTCTACCTCTATGGTTACTATACCATTGAGGAAATTTTTAACGGCAAAGATTCTTGAAATTATAGAGGTATGCTTCCGTCTCCTCACGAGATATCTTAAAAATATGTTGTAATTTTTCATACTATATATAAGAAATCTTGTATTATAACACTAATATTTTTGAGGGGAGCGGGTGCCGAGTTTCTTGCCAGTTCTTCTCAGTGCAAGCCTGCTTTCCGAACCTGGCGGTGGAGTTTTGAATTTTCATAAGAGCCTGTTATTTGGGCCTATGTGAGAATAAATATTTTCATTTACATTTTCATTTTTCTCATCAAGAGGTCGCAGGGTCGATTCTCGGGTACAATTAGATCCGTTATCATGGTATGTTCCTAGCCCTTGACTATCTCTTCCATTTCAATAACATGCCCGGATTCTAAGAGTTTTCGAAGGATGATCATATTATGGTTACGTTGACCATCATTTGTGATCAGTTGTAAATCTTTTTGTTATTATTATAAAAAAATAAAAAAAATCACAAATAACATGAAAAATTGAAAAAAAAACCAATAACAAACATTGACTGCAACACGATGTTAGAGCTCATTTGGTTTTCTCTTTTAACCACACCAGCGGCGCTTGTGTTGATTTGTGCTGTCACTTTTGGGACACTTTAAATATTTATATGCACAGATCTGGGAATGAATATTTTTTTTATATGCATTGAAAATTTAAAGAAAATAATAATAATTGATATTTCATTAATTGTTTCAATTGTTGAACATTAGTACTATCTTTTATCATAACTGTTAATGCAAATTAATACATTCATCATTTCATCCACCTTAAGTAAATTTCTGATAATGTATTTGTAAAGTTATTCAAAGTCAAGACAGCTTTAAAAAAAAAAAAGTTTTAATACTTTGGTGACTATTGAAGTACTTAGTTGATGCATTAGAAAAAAAAAAGGGATATGTATTGTATGAATCAACTATGCAATTGAATAAACTTGAATTTATACTTTTTGTTTAGTTTCAATATACTATTTTGTATAGTTTCAATACATCAGCTGGAATAGCATCCTTACATTTGTTTCATGAGTTATTGGACACCACCAAATTATGATGTATGGTGCTTAGTTTTAGGATAAATATTTAACAGGTGATTGCAATAATAGACCCAGGTATGTTGTAACTGCAATATGGTAAATTACCGTGAAGTTGATTGAGACTCAGTCGTGTATGTGACTGCAGTTTGGTAAATTACCGTGAAGTTGATTGAGACTCAGTCGTGTATGTGACTGCAGTTTGGTAAATTACCGTGAAGTTGATTGAGACCCAGTCGTGTATGTGACTGTAGTTTGGTAAATTACCGTGAAGTTGATTGAGACTCAGTCGTGTATGTGACTGCAGTTTGGTAAATTACCGTGAAGTTGATTGAGACCCAGTCGTGTATGTGACTGTAGAGTGGTAAATTACCGTGAAGTTGATTGAGACCCAGTCGTGTATGTGACTGCAGTTTGGTAAATTACCGTGAAGTTGATTGAGACTCAGTCGTGTATGTGACTGCAGTTTGGTAAATTACCGTGAAGTTGATTGAGACCCAGTCGTGTATGTGACTGTAGAGTGGTAAATTACCGTGAAGTTGATCGGGATCCAGTCATGTAGGTGACTGGACAGGCAGTCTTGTAGGAGACTGCAACATTGAACTTAGTTATGCAGATGACAGACAGCTAGTCATAATCAAGTGATTCACTGAGACACAGTCTGCATTATTGAACTGAAGTCATGTATTTTGAGACACAGTCACGTAGGTGACTGCAAAGTTGGATCTAGTCATGTTGTTCAATGAGATACAGTCATGCAGTTCACTGAGACACATTCATATAGATGTCTGAAACAAGGAATCAAATCATGAAGTTAATTGAGGTGAAAGTGAAGTTGAATGTGGTTAAAGAGGTGACTGCAATGTAGAACCTAGCTATATAGTTGATTGACATAGAAGTGATTGTAACTTGGGACTTAGCCATTTAAGTTACATGGATTCTAGACCTGTTATGATTGACAGAGACATAGTTATGTACTCAATGGAAAACACAGTTATACAGATGGTGTTAATGAAACCATTGACAAAACACAACAAAAAAAAAAAAGTGTCTAAATAGAATACTGCATATGTCTGAGGAAATTTAGAATTGTGACATATAGTGATGCTGTCACGTAGCGAGTGGCTGAGCATGGATGAATATTGAAAGCTATTTTGCAGAATTCGGCATAGAGTTATGTGATGTATTACCTGAATTTGACCCTAACAAAAGATCCCAAGATGTTGAGCTGAAGTTGAAGTAAATAAATGTATGTGTGAAGTAAATATTATATGAATGGAAAAAGAAAAATAATTGGTATGCTGTTTGATAATTGAATGGATTGATGAAGAAATTTTATGAGCTGCTCCCAACACTTAATTTTACGTAGCAAGAGTGGCATTTTAAAGTGAAAAGAGCATTTTCAATTGATGAGAACTATGTTATAAAGAAAAAATGTTACAGGAAAATGTTAAGACCCGCACAGACGAAAGGCTAAGAGATTACTTGTACGCTAAGCTTTCATTATTAAGTAAGTGAGCGATAACTGGGTAAGTAGTTCGACTGTTTGGTATATGCTGTTTCGTATTGTGCCATTGAGAATGGAGTTTAGGCAGTGAAATTTAATTAACTAGAAGATTTTATTTTTGAGTGAAAAACGAAATCCAACCACAACAAAAAAAGAGGGTTCTCTAGATAAATTATAAAGAGAAATTAAATTAATTAGATTTAAAATTGAACGAAAAGTTTTGAGTGTAGTTTAGAATCTTTGATTTTATATCTATAACTATCTATCAGTCAGTCACAGGAAATAATAATAATGGTGTTTTTTTTAATTAACAAATGCTAGTGCATTCGATATAAAAGAAAGTTATGATCAAATTCCTATCATGAAGAGATTTGTTACATTTTAGACGATGGTTATTAAAATATTTAAATAATATATTACACAGAGGCGACAATCACTATGTTACCAGTTGAAAACTAATGCAATAAACAGAGAGTGTATAGCAAATCTATGTACAAATGTATACTTTATGTATGTATAACGTATACTAACCATATTGTATACTTTACAGTGATGATCACTTAGTGATATTCAAGGACCTTCTGCGACATTTAGTTTTTAACCATTGAAGGTTTACCACTTAACATTATTTTCGTACTGATTAAAGCAGTAATTTATAACGATTAACGAACCATACACAGCAATGTTCATCACTGCAAGATTAGAGCGTGAAATGGAATGGTATTAAAATTAAAAAAAAAAAGTATGTACTTTAGAATTTAAAGCAGGAATTGAATAGGACAAGCAAGTCCTATAATAACAGGAACAAAACCTTTGTTTCAATTCTGGAATAACCAGGAATGGTAAATGCCTATTGATAAATGTTGAAAACGGAGTAGATGAGGACACAATGAAAAGGTAGAACAATAGAAGCTGTTAAGAACAAAATATAGACAATGTTTTGCACAAAAGCTTAGTGAGCTGAAATTTGTTAAAGTGCGGAATAATTGAAAAGGTATCCTATGTCATGCCTTGGAAAGTAATCTCAGATCATGTCAAGTTTAATTTAGATCCATCCAATGGATCTGCTCTGATTTAGCTGATTTAACATTATTTCTTTAGCTGAAAGTCGATTACATTTTATAATTATATTACGTGATGTAAACATTTAGTTAGTAAATGTTTGTCCAAAATATAAGAATAAGAAAAAATCATAAGTTAATGTGAATCAACTGTAATGTTCGTACCATAGGGATCAATTTTAAAAGTTTAAGAGGTATAACAGAATAATAACTCAATTTTCATGTTTTTGGACTTACAAATTATAATCAAAGTTATTGATGGTAAGAAATTCCGGTTACGATATTTACATACCAACATTAAGCAGTGAGACCTTTTGTTGATTCTAAGGATTTCTTTGTTTGTTAAAAAGCAATATTGAGTGAGAACTTTGACAGCAACTGAGTGTATACGAGGGGCAACTATAGTACATTTTGCATGGTAGTGGCGACACGGGTAACGCCAACATGCTACTTCAATTGTTTTCTCTTATATGTAGTGGTTTCAAATTAGTAAATTCAATTTTAACATCCAATACCATCCTGGCATTCGTGTGAGCCATTGTGATGCACACTGAGTAGGAACTCAGTATTATCTACCCATGAAATCCATCGACTGTGTAATTCAAATACAGAATTGAAACGTATAATTGAAATAATAAAGCCTGATCATGGAGAAGAGAGTAAGGAGATGAAAAACTGAGTATTTTTATTACATCTAAATTTGAATAATTATTTAATATAGTGGCGGGAAATTATTTAATATGTATGTGGCGTAATTCTCAGATTACGGTTAGTTCAAAACTGAATCAAAACATGACACTTATACATTTGACAATGGCACGAAAAGTTTAGTTTTAAGTACCTGCTTACATAATGTTACATTATTTTCCCTTGTATAAATATTTATGTTATCTAAATACATATATGAAAATTAAGATTTGAAATGTATAAGAGTGCTCAATCGGGCACTTTGTTTATAACGAAGAACAATGATTTCTACATTATTTGATATGGTAAGATCTAAATTAAGTATTATATTGATTTTATCGTGTGTAAGTTATCGTGTCCTTTCACTGGAAACTTTTTTATTGGTGTGTAGTACCCAATTATTATGATTCAAAATTATGCACTACGTAGAAGTTTGGCACGAAGATCCAAAACTGGTGATACCTAAAAGTTTTAAAGCGTACCAGTGTAGATATTAGTCAGTTTGAAGTGATAACGACTACTGAAAGAATTATGAGTTATGAAATTAAATTCTATATCTTGATCTTTTTGGGCCTTTTGTTAGAAGAATATTTAAATTTACGAAGAGTTTTGTCGTAATGGTGTGAAGCATATACTTAATTGAACTAGCCTTTAATTTAAACAGTAGTTTGCCCTAAAGCTAACGGTCAAGCAGAAAAGTTTTGCATAACTAAGTACAGTGTAAGAGATACAGAACAAACTGGGACCAGTATCTCTACATAGAATCCTAAATGAGATATAAGTAATGCTATCACACGTAATGAAAAGTGCCTTTTTGAACGAAATTATGCGATACTATAGACTACTTGTTTACATAACCCTGCACTGCAGAAACTCTTCTACAGGAACTTGATGATAGTGGTCAATCCTGAACTTCAAAGCTTTGATATCAAGCTTTGATAAGATTAGACAGGAGGCATATGTAAATAAATATTCGAAATAGTTAAAAAAAAAAAGAAAGATCGTTTGCTGTCTCTTATGTTGTTTCTTTATGATTTAGTTAAAATTACACTATGTAAATTAGCTGTATGAAATTATTTCAGCAGCAATGATTGTGATAACAATTTATATTTAAAATAAAAATCATTGATAGAAAAATTCAATCTCTTTCCAGATACTGTTTATTTTTGTTTGTTGTTATGTATCTATACCTATGAGTAAAATTTGTGTGAACCATAATAAATAATTATATTAGTTGGTTTTACAAATATTCTTAAGTTTTAGTTTGTGTTATGAATGAATAAATTTGATATTAGTAATAAAAACCATTGATTATTACATAGTTGATACAAAAGTTGTATGTTTAAGGCGGTCATCATTTTATTTACTTCTTGGTTTATTTTATAAATGTTAATTATCAGAAAAATTGTATGAAATACATACCGAATAGAGATAAGAGTGCGACCGAATGTTGTGATTTTCGCGTGCTCCGGAGATAGCACGCCGTTGGATGGCCGAATGTTGTGATCTATTATTTGTTCGTCAATTTTTATAAATAAACTTAGAGTTTAGACCACAGAAGTCAATATAAAGATATTCTTTGCTCTGTGGTATTATAACGTTTAAAAAAAAAAACAGGTGAGGCTGCTCTGTTCTGTGGTGGATGATGTAATACGAGATTCGTAAAATGAATGTTTATATGTTGGTAATACATAAATAATTGTTCGGCAAGTTTGAATTAAAAATAATACGTTTTATACGTGATAGTTTGTTTGATTTTGATAGTAGGTATATAATTATTACCAGCAAATGGTTTCATTGTAGGGGAATTGTGAGATGACATACTGAGGTAAGATGACACAGTGTTTACATCTAATAAACTATACGCGCCACAAGTGTCTCGACGACGTTTACGCGTCGGTTCACAGACGGCGTTATTCCGAAAAACTTTAATGACCGCTTGAACGTCTAGGGCTTGCAATCCGGATATCCGGATATCCGAATTATCCGGATATCCGTTCGTTTAGTTTATCCGGATTCAGTTGAGTCTATAATCCGGATATTTTGGATAATGTGGATAGTACTCAGTCATTTTAGATTTTAAGATGCTTTCGTTAAAAACGTTCGGAAAAAACGTTAAACGCTGATTTCACAACTCAGAAGGCCACAAACACTTCCAAATTCATACTATTTACAGAGTCGTTACTCGTAAGTAGTAACTAGTAACTTGTATATAGTATATATGGTATAGAGAGTTCAATTTCTAACCAAATTTAAAATTTATGATACTAAAATTATCGGCGAGTGAAAGCCGTGCCGAAAATTAGTGCTGATCTCGTAGAAATGCTGAAAAAAAGAATTCCACAACGACGACTTCAGACCTTTACTTCAGAACTCTCAAATACCTCCATAACGACAAAAGACAGATTTTACAAAGAGGCTGATAGGTCCATATATCCCTTCGAAAACCCAACAAATGAATCCATCAGAGAGACGATTGTGAATATCAATTCTGCCTATTGCCAACATTCACAATCACGACAAACAACCGCTCTTATACCTGTTTTTGCAGAGATCCAAAATATTGAATAACAATGCGTAAGCACCGTAAGTGCTGCTACTACAATCAAACAAGAATTACGTACGGAAATCAGCATTGTTTTAAATCAACCAGCTCTTCGCGGGAGCCGTCTTCGGACTTAGAAACAACAGGTCGTATTGAGATGGCTCTCTATGATGACGCAGGACAAACAGGACAGTACTTGGAAAGAGCTTACTTACTACTGACAATTCCACCAACAAGCGTAGAGGCAGAAAGGGTGTTTTCTGCCTCTGGATATAATATATGTAATCACCTGAGGACGGCGATGAAGAAAGATTCCCTGGATTGCTTGAGCTTTTTAAGATCATATTACCAGGCACGGGAATAACTAAATGATTAGTTATTCCCGTAGTTACATAGTTTGTAACTAAAAATAGTAGTTTTTTTATGATTCCTTGATTATTTTAATTTTATGAGAATTGTATAATAATTATTTTAAATGTTGTAATTATTTTATTTTTACAATGAGGAGATTTTTTTATTATTCTGTTTCATGTTTGTGTTCACACAAATAATATCTCAACTAAGTTGACAGATCTAAACTAGTGCTGTCTTTTCCTGCAGGGATTATTAAGGAAAGTTTTTATTTTAGACCAACACCAGGACAGTTAGACCTGTTAATTAAGTTAGGTTTCGAATTTTCTATATTTTATTGTATAATTGAAGTGTACTTAAATTAGCTATTATGATTATTTAATTTTAATTTGACTATTAATATTTGTTAATTGCTGATCTCATTGTGATTTGTGAATTGTGATATTGTTGGAGACTGGTGATATTAGAGCCAATTTATTGAAAGTTATCACTGAAAGTTGTGTTTATTAAATTTTTTTAATTAAAAACTGAACCTTTAAGTATCCAAAGAAACAATTCAAACAAATAAACGTTTTTTTGATATTATTTAAAGAAAACTGGAACATTATCCGAATCATCCAAATTATCCGGATATCCGGATACTGATTTTTGTACTATCCAGATTATCCGGATAGTAAAAAACGAACGGATATTGCAAGCCCTACTTACGTTGTTTGGATGCGGTGTGCGGTGATATGATTTCGTTGCTCAAAATTTTTTTTTTGTTGAAAGTGTTTCGGTTGATAAATATTAATCAGGTACGTTTTTCATTGTATTGACTACTTTTTTATGGGCTATAAAATATTGATTTAAGTAACCTCAAAGTTTTTAGTCACAAAAGGCGGCAAATCAAATATTGTTTACCTCGTAAGGTAAGATGACATAGCAACCGTCAGCTTAAGATGGCATAGTATGTCATCTTACCCGGAAGTTTTCGATGTGTACCTAATACTTTGTTTTTTTTAGGATGCCAAGCAATTATCAAAGAAAGTCTGCACGTCATTCTTGGTCAAAGGAAGATATGGCGAAAAAGGAAGATATTCTTTAAACTCTTAGAGAAATTGGTGACTGATAATGATATTCCACCAGCAAAAAATTATAACATGGATGAATCTGGACTCAGCACCGTCCAAAAGCCACCAAAAATATTTGCACGGAAAGGGAAAAAACAAGTTGGTGCCGTGACAAGTGCCGAAAGAGGCCAGCATGTCTCTATTGCTGTCTGTGCCAACGCTGCAGGGAATTTTGTTCCACCTGCAATTATTATCCCAAGAAAGAACTATAAACCTGAATATCTTGATGGAGCACCTCCAGGAACCTTGCAGCTGTGTTATGAAAGTGGTTATATGGTTGGTGACTTATTTGTTAAATGGATGAAGCACTTCGTCAGTTCCACTAGATGCAACCCAGAAAGTAAAGTTATTCTGATTCTCGATAGTCACAGTAGCCATAAAAACCTAGAGGCACTGGAATTCACTAAGGCCAATGGTATCATATTGCTGTGTCTGCCACCGCATTGCACCCATCGGATGCAGCCTCTTGACGTCTCTTTTTTGGACCACTAGATGCATATTACAACCGAGAAATGAGCACCTGGCTCAAAATGCACCCTGGTAGAACTGTAGGGCCAAGTCGCCGGTATTTTCGGCAAAGCATACGGAAGTGCTGCTTCAGTGGGAAATATAATTAGTGGCTTTGAAAAAACTGGTATTTATCCGTTGAACCCATTTATTTTTCCGGATCATTTGTTTCTGCCCAGCGAAGTCACCGAAAATGTCATTGAGGTGGATGATGGCGAACGCCAGGAAGAAAATGTTGAAGAATTTCCTGGACCAGCAGATGCATTCCATCTTGATAATGTCTCTGAACCTTCTTCGTCAAGCACAGCACAGCATATGATGGCTCTTGCAACAGTCAATCCAAATCAGTATATTAGCCAAGTTAATGATGGGAGCTTCATTGTCAAAGGACTTTTTGGGCCCTGTACCAGTCATTCCAGCTCAGTGTGATAACCACGTCATTGCTGGATTACCCACGACCCAGTTGCTAAATGCGATTTCACCATTTCCAAAATCAGTGTCTACAGGACAAGCAAGAAATATAAAGAGGAAAATGAATGGCTCTCAGGTTCTAACAGGCACTCCTTTTATGAATGAAATAAAAGCCCAAGTCCAAAATAAAAGTGAAAAGAAAAATCGTAAGAGCGTTAGAGCTCAAAAGCTTGTGAAGCGTACTATCTTTGATAATGACTCAGATGCTGAAGATTTTACCAAATATGGTAAAATTTAATGGATGATGAATCTGATGCTGCATGCCTATATTGCAATGAACTATACAGCAAATCTAAGCCAGGAGAGCATTGGGTGTGTTGCCAGTTGTGTAAGCGTTGGTGCCACACTCTCGAATTAAGCTATTCAAATGTGAATTATGCACAGATAATTAAAACTGACACATGTTAGTGACATGACAGTCTAAGTTGACATACCTATGTCAACTTAGACTGACATGTGTCAACTTACCCACATGGATGTGATTTTTTTATTTTTATTTTAATTCTATAATTTTCTCTACCGTCTAGATAATTTTTTATGCTTCGTGTGTAAACGCTTTTAAAGTGTAACCCAAGATTTATTTTTTATCACTATTTCTATTCTTTTAAATTATCAAATATTTGATAATTCAAAGGAATTATCAAATATTTGCCTCCCACTAAAAAGTATGTCATCTTAAGCACAATTCCCCTATATTCATTAAGAGCAAAAGCGTTGCCTCCTACAACACAATAAGGTACTTTTACATTATAAGGAATTTGCAATATCTTTGGTGGCGGAATATTCAAAAGTTTTATTTTCGAGTTCTCTATTTAAATTGGTATGTTTAAATACACATACCCTTACATCCAACATCAACATATATAAATTTATAGTCAGCATCTACTACCGCAAATAATACAATACTAAAGAAATCTTTATAGTTTCGATATTTAGCTCCACTATGAGGCGGTGCTATGATTTGAATATGCTTGCCATCCATTGCCCCAACACAATGAGGGTAGTTCCACTTTTTTTCGAAGTTTCCTGATATATCTAGCCATTCACTTTCTGTTCGAGGAACCTGAACCAGAATAACAAACCATTAACAAATTACAATGCATCAATTCCTTATTAAATTTTTTAACAGGAAAACCGAACCCAAGACGTTTTGGATGTTGAAAATGCTGATAGTCAAGGCATTAATGACAATGAAGCAAGCAGTGAAATGCGCCCTCCAAAACTAAAAAGTGTGTTAAGAAAAAGAAAATAGAATATGACAATCCAATGGTAAAGATTGCATATGAACTTTTGAAGAAAACAGCGGACAATGATGACCCGTACACAAGTTATGGATTACATATTGCCAACGAACTAAAAAAATACGATAAAGGTACCTTGGCTTGTGTCAAACATGCCATTAATGATAAAATATTCCAGGCAGATATGGGAAATTATTCACCAAATGTCTATTGTCCACGTGAATATTACAATCAGCCACAACAATATTGGTATGCTACAAGTACATCAACTGTTTCATCGCCACCTGCGCCACCGTCACCAACTTTGGAATCGACTAATCGACCATCAACAGCAGAAACAGCAAATGCTGTTAACCAATTCACTGAATCGGAGTCGCTGTTAACCTCTCAGATTTTTTTTAACATTTAAAAACTACATAATAATTATTCTATGATAATTTTTGAATTTAATAAAAAATATTTTAACCGCATTTTGCATTTATTTGATAAACTTACCTACTTTAAAAAAAAAACATAATACTTAACTCTCTTGTTTGCCATATTTGGACCTAACCTAAACTATTTGTGTAAACTGACTCCCAAGACACGGGTTTCTGCCTAGTTGTGGAGTCAGAGAGTGTTCGAATAATGTAATATTTTTTTATTTTCTCGTGTGTCCAATAAATTTGTTTCATTTGTTTCAACTATAAATAATCGAATTAGCTTACCTTAATGTAATCTTTGAGTGCCTGTATAATAGCTTCACACACTACCGGAACAAAACGGCTTATACTTTGTTTAGATACTTTGAACATGTATTGCAAGCTAGTATAGGAATCTCCTGTAGCTAAAAACTTAAAGTTATCAGTAACTTATCTTCCGGTGATATGGCCTCACGCATATGTGTATTCTTTTTTTAATTTGCGGTCCGATCAGTAACAGTAAATATTCAAAATCAATCCTTGACATTCTTGTAAAGTTGTTAAATGGTTCGTTATCTCCTTCGAAAGTCAATTCACGAATTATATTAGCCGAGTTGTTTCTTCGATGACGATACATTTCTCTCATCCACCACCTTGGTGGTTTTCTCTTCTTCTTTATGGCACAGTAAATGATTATAAAGGCAGCAGCAGCTACACGGACACCTGAAGACAAGACGGAGCCGAGCATATACTGAGCAGCCTGAGCACAGCTTTTTCAATGTTGAGGCTCGTATCGTTGAGTATGCTCAAGTGGATACAAGGCTTAATAGTCCTACTAGTGGATGGATGACGGGAACGCTGTTTGTAAAAGTACTTGAACACTTGCAGAAGTACACTAGATGCAATAAAAATGACAAGATTCTGTTATTGCTTGATAACCATAAGAGTCACTGCACTATTGACTGTATAAATTTTTGCAGAGACAATGGCATAGTACTAGTGACATTCCCGCCCCATTGTACACATCGGCTGCAGCCTCTAGATGTCTCAGTAATGGGACCCTTCAAACGAAAACTGGCAGTCTCTCAAAATTAGTATTCAGTTTCTCAACGGAGTTGACGACCGTTTCGGCAGCACGGGCACCTCTGCAATGGACACGGCGGCGGGCATCGTCTGCGGCCGACCTTACGGTGGTGTTGCGCTTTTGTGGAATAAAAGTGTGTTTCAAAATGTGTCAGTGATAAACTGTAATAATCCGCGCATATGTGCGATAAAAATAGTGCTGGGCGATATAGTAGTTTATGTAACGGTTACATAATGGGGGGTATTAAAATACGAGTGTGAGTTTAAAAAACGAGCCGCAGGCGAGTTTTTTAATAGTATCACACGAGTGTTTTAATACCTAATTATGTAGAGTTTCATACACTACTTTATCTACGCTCATATTATTATCATAAATCCAAATCATAAAATCTTGCTAACTTTTGTCGTAAATCATTGCAACTACTAAGATGTCAGGTGGAGTGAAACTTTCTTTAGTAGGTTTCACTACTAGACATTTTTCAGCGCAAAGTTTTGACTAAGTAACAAAAAAAATTAGTTGTCTGTAAAGTCGGTTTACGGACGATAGATTTACAAGATAACGTCATAATCGTAATCGTAATCGTAATCGTAATCGTAATCATAATCACAGGCCCAGGTGGAACGTTACGCGGAACGTTAGACATTGTGTTGTTGTCTATGGTCAATCATGGCCCATCTATACTCTCGGCAATGACTACCAACTATATGTTGTCTGTGGATTCACTTAAAAAAATATTACATAAAAAATATTACCTACCCCGTCGTAAATGGTCTAAGCCTACCCCAGATAATAATTGTAAATTGTAACCGTTAACCGTTGTATTGCCGATAGCGGTACTGTAATCAATTCCTTCAAAACCCCAGATACAAATACAGGAGTCCAGAGCCGTGTATCGTTATGGATATTATACAACTTTCTTTAAATATTTCCATAGTAGAGCGATGTTATTATGAATAACTTTTTAATAATTATAGAAGTCTGTGAATAAAGTAGGTAATTATTTGACACATTTCGATTTTATAATTCGAACTTTAAGCAATGAGCGTAGATAAAATCCATTATAGTGTTTAGCGTGTATATGCCGACGGATATAATGGTAAATCTAGCGGAATTTACGGATTGCCTAGGCGATGCGCATTGAAGTTGCCTTGTCCTAGGCGACTTCAATGCGCATCCAAGCGCGCGTTTTTATGAAGAGTTAATGTGTTTTTGTGATGAACAAAATTGGTCATGTGTAGATGTACAGTTTCTGGGAGTAAAGTCGAGCACATACACATTTACTAGCGAAGCCCATGGGTCGAGAAGGTGGCTAGATCATTGTTTGACTACTAAATCTGCCGTGTCATCAATTTTGAATGTTTATGTAAAGTATGATGTGCTGTGGTCTGACCATTACCCTTTAATTATTGAATGTAATTTAGATATTGTTAAACCGAAGTGTCCTAGTAGATATAATAACATTGTAAACAAGATACTATGGGGAAATAGAAAGCAGGAAGAGATATCGCTATTTTCAAAACTTTGTCATGAAAAATTGAGAACTATAGATTTTCCCGTTGAGTTTCGGTATTGTAGTGATTTTTCTTGCGATTTTACCCATCACACATTACTAATCGATAAATTATATGGCGAAATTGTAGATATTTTATCGACGGCTGCAGCCGAATCTAACACTGTAAGATCGCGTGGGGGGAAGCGACCGGTCGTTGGGTGGAACAGGTATGTGCGTGATGCCCACAGGGAGGCCAGGTCTAAGTTTTTGATGTGGGTTTGGTGGGGTAAACCAGTAAGTGGGCAACTCTTTGAAGACATGCGGCGTAGTCGCAATTTATTTAAATCCCGTTTACGCTGGTGTCAAAATCACAGCGAGCAAATTAAAATGGACATTGCGGCTACGCAGCATTCAAACAATGACTTTAAAAATTTTTGGAAATCTACAAGTAAATCAGATGGTAGACCTGGCCTGCCAGTGAGCGTTGAGGGCGTAAGTGAGCACAGTCTCATAGCAGACATGTTTAAGGACCATTTTACTGTGAAATCACCGTTGGGACCACCACAGTTCGCAGGAGAGGATTGTGTGCGTGGCCAGGAGATTAAAGTCCAAATTACAGCGAAGGATGTCCATAATGCTATAGCTTCCATGTCACGTGGTAAGTCTCCTGGCCATGACGGTCTGAGTATTGAACATCTTAAATATGCGGGTCCTCACTTGCCCAGAGTGCTTGCTATGTTCTACAACTTGTGCATAGCACACTCGTACTTGCCTGCAGCGCTGATGAAAACTGTGGTGGTGCCGATTGTGAAGAACAAAACGGGGGATATATCTGATAAATCCAATTACCGGCCTATCTCTCTCGCCACGGTGGTTGCGAAGGTGCTTGACAGTTTGCTCAATGTCCATCTTGATAAATATGTATCTTTACATGACAATCAGTTTGGTTTCAGGCCAGGGTTGTCAACAGAGTCGGCCATACTATGTTTGAAGCAAACTGTGAAGTATTATTCGGTCCGGCAAACGCCTATCTACGCCTGTTTTCTCGACCTTAGTAAAGCTTTTGACCTGGTAAGTTACGATATCCTTTGGCAGAAATTAAAAAATACTGGATTGCCTGAAGAATTTACCAGAATTTTCAAATATTGGTATCGTAACCAGATTAATGTTGTGCGATGGTCGGAAGCGTATTCGCTGCCATATAGGTTGGAGTGTGGGGTCAGACAGGGGGGTTTAATCTCCCCAAAGCTCTTCAACCTCTATGTCAATGCACTCATAGAGGCTCTCAGTGCCACTCATGTCGGTTGTCATATTGACGGAGCGTGTTGCTGAGTGCTTCTGTTTGTGGCCTAGCGAAACTGTTGAGCATATGTGAAAACTATGCTCACAGACACGGCTTGACTTACAATGTGAATAAGAGCGAATGTATGGTCTTTCAGGCCAAGGGAAAGCCAATGCCATCAATTGTGCCACCCATTAAATTATACGGTACTCCGTTGAAGAGGGTGTCGCAATTCAAATATCTTGGGCATGTGGTATCCTTTGACCTTAAAGACGATGCTGATATCGAGAGAGAGCGCAGGGCATTGTCTGTTAGGGCGAACATGATCGCACGCAGGTTTGTTCGTTGTTCCACTCCTGTTAAAGTAACGCTCTTTAGAGCTTACTGCACATATTTTTACACGAGCAACTTGTGGATCGATTACACGCAAAAACAGTACAATGCCCTGCGTGTGCAATATAATAATGCTTTCAGGATGCTAATGGGGCTACCTCGATGCTGCAGTGCGTCGGGTATGTTCGCCGATGCGCATGTGGATTGTTTTTACACTATCATGCGCAAACGGTGCTCATCCCTGGTGCGCAGGGTTAGGGATAGTTCCAATGGCATCCTGAGGGCTTTTGCTGACAGGCTTGATTGTCAGTACCTGGACCATTGCCATATGGTGCACGTGCTGACAAATCAGGGCTGTCTTAGATATAAGTTTTAGGATAAAGTAGTTTCTAAGTTTACTAACACTAGTTTTAGGCTTCTTTGTTACTAACAATAATATGATCGCATTATGGTCGAAATAAATGATTTTTATTTTATTTTATTTAAAATGACTGGTTGATAAACCATCCAGGAAAGGCAATAACAATCCACGACTTGGCTGGTATAGTAACACCTGCTTATAATGCTTCATTCACCCCAAACAATATCACTTCCGGATTCAAAAGGCCTGGTATCTTTCCGTTCTCAAGAAATGCTTTTATTGATGATGATTTTGATTGTTCAGAGGTTACGAATCGCCCAATACCAGCTGTCGTTGAGTCGCTTGCAGAAATACCTGTTGACAGACAAGAAGCTATTGATAATGGTATTCAAGCTGAAGAAGTACCTGATTTATCTGACTATAATAAAGATAAAGAATCTTTTGCTGCAGTTCCATTGCCTGAAATAATTTCGCCTGAAATGGTAAGGCCATACCCTAAAGCAGATGCACGAAAGGAAAGGTTCTAGAGGAAGAAAAAAGGGTAAGTCGAGGATTCTAACAGAAACGCCGGAAAAAATGGAAGTAGAAGCTGCATACCTAGAAAGACAAAAAAGACTACAAAAGTCAGGACTTAAAAAACGAAAACCTAAATTTCAAGTAAAGAGAATTAAAACTTTGATACCAAATAATAGTTCAGACGACACGGAGGATGATGCTCACTATTCTGTTCACAGTGAAACTGATTTAGATCTTACTGATGAAGACAGCGTAAATAATGATGATGATGTGAATAATAATAAATAATAATAAATTTTCGTGCTGCAGAAGAAGGCTGTTCGCGCCATTTACAAAATGGGCCCAAGAGAATCTTTAAGAGAAAAATTCAAAGAATTTAATATAATGACGGTGCATGCACAGTATATATTTGATAACTTGATATATGTGCATAAAAATATTAATAATTTTGTTAAAAAATGCGATCTCCATGCTATTAACCTTAGAAGTAAAAACAAACTAGTAGTGAAAAAAACAAGACTAGAGAAAATAAATAAATCATTTAAAGGCAATGGGATACGCTTTTACAACAAACTTCCTATTGAAATGTTAAACTTATCCCTCAATAAGTTCAAAGTCGCTGTAAAACGAAAGCTCGTTAATAAAGCTTACTATAGTATTAAGGATTATTTACATGAATCAAATCCTTGGGAGTAAATGAACTGCTGTATTATAATTACTAACTCAACTAGTTTTTAAGAGCTTTTGTAAAGTGGTGATAACCGAAAACAAAACCCGGCTGAGTTTGTTGTGGGCTTCTTCTCAGTGCAGGGCGCGTTGGAACCCTCGTAAACTTAGTTTTAAGTCGACTTGTAGTTATCACCGTACATAATATTATGTAACAAATATTGTTGACGTTTTACAAGTGCCTTGTAAGTTAGGCCTATGTGAAATAAATATATTTTGACTTTTGACTTTGAATAATGATAATAGAAATAGTGAAGAGGTCAATATACACAACATTAATCCTGGTGACTTTTATCTAATACGTTGTTCATCTGAAAACAATAATATTACTAAAGCATTTGTTGCCAAAGTGGAAGAGAAGTTAGGGACAACAGTGATTGTCAATTTCTTAAAGAAAAAACCAGGCTTTAACAAATTCTTCTTTCCCGAAAAGGAAGACAAGTGGCCCGTGTCCATTTTAGACATTTTAGACAAGCTACCACCACCAACTGATGCAGGCAGCATCTCCAGAACTGCTGGAATGGTTGTATTTCATTTTGATTTTACTGCATTTAAACTTGGTTAGTTAATTATAGTTCACACATTTCCAGCAGTTCGGCAGGGGATCCTTTAGAACTTTTTTACCAATTTGTAAAATTGTTTTATTTTAATCATAATTAGTATGCAAATGATTGTTTTATGTTTTTATAATACCGTCAAATCTGGCAACTTTTCCAAGGGTTATTAACTTTGCCGCCAGCAGAGTACAACGATAAATCCTTTCATATCATAGACTACGTAAATTTTTTAGTTGTGACTATTTTTAGGGAAAAATACGGTTATCAATTGGCAACACTATTTTGCAAAACGCAAAGGAATGATGTAGGAATTGAAATGGAAGGATTCCGGGAATTTGATTTTGATGAAATTGAAAAATATGAAAACGAAAAGACTGGTTTACGTGAAGCAAAGAATGTGCACTTGAAGACAGAAGAAAGTAATATAGAAAACAACAAAAAGACTGATAAAGATAAGAATAAACAAGGTGTATTATTAAATACGGATGTAGAAGAAATAAATATAAATGAAGATACAAAAAAATGTGTCAGCTCAGGCAAAGATGAAATTAAAACAATAGAAAATGAAAATATGAAATATGAACATGAGAAAAAAGAAATTATGATTTTGGACATGGACGAAATATGCACTTTTTGCCAAAAGACGGATAGTCAAAGTATGGACCAAATTAAAATAAAAGAAAAAAACCTATGAACAGGACAATAAACGTATGGACTTTGATATAGAAAACCAAATAGTAGCTGAAAATTTAGATCTAGGGAAAAACGAAAATATTGATAGTAATAAAAATGATGGAAAAGAAGTGATCTCGGAAATATACGAAAAAGAAAATCAAAGCAAAATTTATGAAGAACAAAGAAGCGTTTTAATTAGATACTATATTCGCAATAACTGGAAATATTTTGTAGGATTCGTAGAAAAAATAGATGTTCAACAAACAGAAACATATTATTCCATTGTGTTTTTAAAAACTGTTAAAAAACCTAATTTAAGATTTATTGTTTGCAGAAGAGATCGTGATATCGTACCGCATTCATCGATTGTTAAATCCATAAAGTTAAATTCTGTGAAGGAAAACCGCGAATACTTGGTTGAGGAATGCGATGAATATTATTTTTAAGATTATTTTTGTATTTAGGGCTTCGTTCGTTCGTTTCAGCCGACGGACGTCCACTGCTGGACAAAGGCCTCCTGCAATGCTTTCCAGCCCACACGGTGCTGCGCCATCTGTATCCAGCGCCTTCCCGCGACTCTTTATTTTATTTAGGGCTTAGAAAGGATAAAATCCGTACTGTGATTTTATTTTTTTATCAATTTTATACTTACGCCTGAGAAAAAAGGATAGGATCCTGACTAAGTGTTGTTTGTGTATTTTGTTTGAGAGGAAAGAATGTTAATAATTTTATTGAGGTGTTACGATGTGCTGACTAGCGCCACTAATAGAAATGAATCGTTTACTTATTATTAAGGACTTAAATCAAAGTTATTGACTGTTATGAGCTGTTTATACCTTTACATGTCGTACTTCACTGTACTTGTAAAAAATAATGCAGAGTATCACCTAATTTCATTTTTTATTTTAGACAAAATGCCGCGAAAATATAAAAGAAAAATAAGGGCACCCGTTCGTGCTGCTTGGTCTGAAGAAGCCCTTTGCAAACCTTTTGGGGAAATGGATAAAGGCCAAGTCGGTGTAAATGAAATATCTCGTCGTTATGGTATTCCATCTCGAACTATGAGGAGGTGATATGCTAAAAAAATCTGTGAAAAACTTACTTTGGGTAAGTAATAGAGGAATTAATTGCCCTAATCAAATTCAATTTAGGCACTGTCTTCTTAGTTTGTTTTTTCATACTTGTCCTTTTTGAATCCTCAGTTTTTTTTCTGTACCTATTAATTTCTTTCAAGCTATAATTGACAATGTCAATTATAGCTTGCTGTAACGCTGTCGGCAACTATGTTCCTCCGGTGGTCATTATCAAGGGGGTCAATAAAAGACCAGAGTTCCAAGAGGGTCTTCCGCCCGGAGCCAACGTGTACATGAACAAAAAATCTGCCTACGTCAACTCAGAACTCTTTCAAAAGTGGCTGAAAGAACAGTTCGTGCCAATAAAACCACAGGGTAAGGTTTTGCTTATACTTGACGGGCATTCATCTCACACTACTGCTATTGATTTACTAGAATTAGCACAAGAAAATGACATCATATTGTTCTGTTTGCCAAGCCACACTACACAGGTTTTACAACCGCTTGACTTTTTTTTTAAACCTTTCAAAACTTACTTCGCTTCAGAAACTAAAAACTGGATGTTGAGTCACAAAGATCGAAAAATGAATCGATACACATCTGGAAAATTAATAGGTAACGCATGGGCTCACGCTGCTACCTCTTCTAATGCTGTGAATGGGTTTCGTGCATGTGGTATTTTCCCGTACAATCCTTCTGCTATTCCCGACAGCTACTTTGCTATCTCTGATAACAGCTTTCAAAATCAAGATGAAGGAAACCTTGCTCAAGACGAACCAGTAGCAAGGGAACTCGATGCTAATGCTGATGTGAATTCATATTATGTTGAGCCCTAGCCTGGTCCATCGTCGTCAACTATCAATAGGGAGCGGGAGCCTGATTTCGGGTTCTTACTATATGAAGATCTTGCAGCGGACGCAATTATTATTCCCTTAGAAGGAAATGTCAGTCCGTCCATCCTTTCTCAGAATCATAATGTTGAAACTGTAGAAGTTATAACTCCAGGTGAATATTATCTTAAAGAATGTTCACCGGTCCCAAAAATTCAAAATCTAGATGAAGGAAACCTTGCTCAAGACCCACCAGTGGCAAAGGAACTCGACGCTAATGCTGATGTGAATTCATAAATTCATATTATGTTGAGCCCCAGCCTGGTCCATCGTCAATGAACTGCCAAAAAAAACCTTCTTAGTCAGCAACGACACGTCACATACTAAACAGGCCGTTTGGACTCTCATGAAAACTGTATTTGATTACTTACGAGAAGTTAACGATACCGTAAATAATGTAAAAATATTCAGCGACAACTGCGCTGCGCAATTTAAAAATCGATACATCATGTAACTGCTTTGGGAAATGAAAATTTATGCTGAACTGGATGACCTGCAGTGGATCTTTTTCGCTGCGTGACACGGGAAAGGTGCAGTGGATGAATTAGGTGGCACAGTCAAAAGAGTTGTGTGGACTGGGGTAAAATCCAGAAAAGTCTTCTCAATTCTGCAGGACTTTTTTTTGTATGTGGAGAGAGAAATTAAAGGCTTGCACATAACATACGTGTCTAAAATAGATATTTATTTATTTTTTTATTTAAATATCTTTATTGCTTAAAATTAGTACATAAAATTAAACGAATAGAAAACAGAGAAACACAAAGGGCGACCTTATCACTAAAGTGATCTCTACCAGGTAACCCACAATTACGGACCTTTGATCTGAAAAACGACGGGGAATCGCAATAAAAATAAAATAGCATACATAGACTTACAAACTAATACATACACACTATAGTAATAACAAATTTGTAGAATAGATAGATATATATATATATATATATATGTATTATATATATAAACATACATAAACAATATTAATACATACTATATACATATTATTTCAGAATAAATCTTTCAATGTTTCAAAGCGATAGATAGTGCATTTTGACACGTTTTTTGAAAACCGCTAGTGATTTGGCACGTCTGATTTCAACCGGGAGAGCATTCCACAGAGTTGCCGCCTTCATGGTAAAAGATTCAGAGTATGATCTTGTATTGCACTTGGGGACAATTAACTTGCAGTCCCAACAGGAGCGCAGGGGGCGCTCACGTTCAAGCGAACTAATGAACTTAAATCTCTCCTTAAGATAGGGCGGAGACCACGGGTGGAAGAGGGTAGCATATAAAAGAGATAGAATATGTAGATTACGCCGATGCCTTATATGAAGCCAATTAAGCTCTTTCCGGTATTGCGATATGTGATCATATTTCCGCAGGCCGAAAATGAATCGGATGCAAAGGTTTTGCAGGCGTTCCAGCTTATTCAAGAGGTCCTCGGTCAAATCCAAGTAGCAAGCATCAGCGTAATCTAGGATGGGAAGAAGGAGAGTGTTGGCCAATAATATTTTGGTCTTAATTGGTAAAAAATTTTTCCACCTTTTCAAGGAGCCAAACGCCCCAAATACTTTTCTACTAACAGCTGCAACTTGCGGTTTCCATGATAGACTACTATCCATAATAATCCCAAGATTTTTGACAGTTTCACTGTAAGGAAGCGCACATCCATCAAAGACCACAGGTGGTAAAGAGGAGAAATTAAGTTTAGAAACCTGATGAGAACTACCAATAATTATAACTTGGGATTTATTGGCATTAACAAGTAAACCATAGGAGTTGCTCCACCCAGCGACTAAAACCAGCTCACGATTCAACCGACTTATGGCTTCAGAGATGTGGTCAGCTGGAGTGGATAAGTAAAGTTGGAAATCGTCTGCATATAAATGGTAAGGTATGGAAAGAAGATTAGTCACAGTGTTAATAAAGATAGAAAAAAGTAAAGGAGATAGGACACCGCCCTGTGGGACACCAGCACTAAGACGACAGTAAGACGACAGGCTTGACTTGCCTCGGATGCATTGCGTTCTATCATGTAGGTAAGATCTGAACCAATCAACAACAGCTGGAGAAATATTAATTGACATGAGGATAGCCAAAAGAATGTCGAAGTCAACCGTGTTGAAAGCGTTCGAGAAATCCAGCAGTACCAGAATCGTTACTTGCTTATTATCAATGGCTAACCGTATGTCATCACCAACCTTCGTCAAAGCCGTCACCGTACTGTGGCCCTTGCGGAAACCTGATTGAAATGGACTAAGGATGCAATTTTGATTGAGGAAGTATGAGAGTTGGGAATGGACAATACGCTCAAGAACTTTGGAGAGAAAAGAAAGGATTGAAATTGGACGGTAATGTGAAAGCTGGGATGGATTGGAGATTTTGGGAATAGGAATTACATGAGCAATACGCCACGCACTTGGAAAGCTACAAGAAGAAAGAGAGTAATTTATTAAATACGAGATTACATGCAAGATATTATCTAAAGTTAAAAGAATCATTTTGCGACTAATCCCATCACTACCAATGGCATCAGATTTTATAGCAAAAATATTCTTTTTGACTTCTTCCAAACTGACAGACTTAAAATTAAATAAGGGAAAGTTAGGACGTGGAAGCAAATTAATGGAAGAAAGAGTTTGAGCTTTATCAAGAATGTTAGTGGATACATTGGTAAAAAAACTGTTCAGAACATTGACGTCAACATTGTCCGCTACGTCCTTCCTCTGCTGTCCGATACCTAAAGACGCCAGAAACCGCCATACCTTTAAGGTATCCTTACCTTCTATTGAACTTTGGATGTAGTTACGCTGAGCGTCTCTGCACATCCTGTTACAACGGTTACGTAATTGTTTGTATCTATTCGAATTAACTTCTGTAGGTTTTAATTTATATTTATGTTTGGCAGAATTGCGCTTAGTCATGAGAACCTTTATATCATTGGTGAGCCAGGGAGCTGGCAGATGCTTTAACTTCATTGGCCGAAAAGGAGCATGACGATCAAAAAGTTCAGTAAGGAGGGAGTTAAAGACAGAAACTTTATCGTCCAGTGTAGGGGCTTGAAGAACTGCATCCCAGTCTATAAGACTTAAATCACGCAAAAATTTATGTTTATCAATTTTTTTAAAGGCACGCCTCATAACTACAGTAGGTTTCACCTTAGGAGGACGTAATTTATAGCTTACATACACCAAATCATGGTACGAAAACGCTTCTGCAGGTAGCTGACCATGTACGTTAACGTACTCCGGGTTAGAGACCATCATCAGATCAAGTTGCGAGGGAGCACAATTAGGAAAATAGTGAGTGGGGTTTGTATGCAGTAGTGAGAGGTTTGAGCTTTTAATAATATTTTTTAGTTTTAGAGCTCGCCAATCATCCTTCATTATACAAGTGTTGAAGTCACCCATAATAATAGTGTGATCCGCATTGAGTACATGATTTTCTAATAAAATTTCAAACTCGCGAAAGTAGTTTATATGTAACGAAGGACTATAAAATACACCCAATAGCAATTTACGAGTACCGAACAACAGTTCTAATAGTAAGTATTCCAAGGACTCAGAGTAATCAGAAGCAGATTTGTCTATGATGGAAAAGGCAATATTGCTCCGAAGGAATATTGCCACCCCACCGCCACCTTTCCCCACTCGATCATTACGAATTAGATGGAAACCTGGAAGCGAGTAGGATGTGGAGGGTAGGCAAGGCTTTAAGAACGTCTCCGAGACAAGAATGGCGTGAATGTTCTTAACATCGAAAGAGGATAGGAAGTCGGGAAAGTGTGCAGGAATGCTTTGCGCATTTATGTGGACAACATTAAAGTCCTTGGGAAAATTTACAAATGTGGACTCAAGGTGGGAGTTGAGAGGAATGCAAACACTGTGGAAACTCTCATCGGAGGAACATTCAGGAGAAAAAAAAACGTCATTAGGCAAACCATCGCCATTATCACTATCTGAAACATTGTCAGAAGAAATATTAATATTAATCATATAAATATATATAAGTAACTATAAAAAAAAATAAAAATAATAAAAATTAATTTAAAAATCAACAATAACAATTTTATATCAAAGTATGTAGCAAGCGCCTGAATATCACGCTATTCAACATGCCAACAGTTCAAAGGTACAGTAATAGTGAGTACCTAGGTACACGAGGAGATAAAAAAAATATATATATATATATATATATATACAATAGAACTAAAGAAAACCAGGAGAAAGACTTATGCCAAGATCATAATCAGTTATTAACACAAGACAATATACCTATTAATAAGTACCAATTTGCACAGGTATCCTTTACGTACATCTTAGGACAATATACCTATTCAAACACTAATACACAATAATATTATTGACTTTGCACAAACTTGATTTCACATTGAAACCGAATAGCTTTCAATTTAAACATTAATCTGTGTAGCATTTGTACAACCTTGGTGAGATAGGCCTTAAAGGACCGGTATCCAGGGCCGTAAAATAAATTAAAAAAAAAAAAAAAAAAAACCTTGGTGAGAACCTCGTGAGAACCATAACCACAGAGCACTGACAGCCAAAAAACTGAAAACGAAAACAAATTGTCAAACATATTGTAGTGACAACTGACTTGACAGTTGACATTTGCTTTACATTCATAATTGACAACTAAAATTTATTTATTTGACAAATGACTCAATAATTAGCCGTGTTTAGAGTTTATCGTAAATAATAATTATTGTTATACCTGCATCAAGTTATAAGTTTCGAATACAGTTATGCCGTACAGTTATGCCCGTAGGCCTGTAATCTTTATACGATTAAACAGCTAAACTAACCAGATATTGAAGATGAAAAAGCGTTCCTTGACAGTGTTTGATTACACATCCTACCAATCTAGAAAATTCAGAGCTACCACCATTTTAGAACTGTAAATAAGAGTGAAATTGCAGTGGCACAAACCTCTAAATCAGAAAGAACTGTTGTTAGGATAAAGAATTTGGACGAGACCATAGACGAGACATGCGAAGAATTGGACGTTATCAACCATTATCAAAAGCATAGTGATTGGAGCGTTGAAGACTTGCTTCCTCTCGCGGCATTGGCTACAAATAAAGAGAATGAAACTGAACTGACTTCAATCAAATTTAACTGTAGAAACCGTAAAGAAAAAATTGCGGTTCAGTGATGTATATACCGACTCCGAAGAAGAAAACTCACATGAACCCAATGCTGTGTCTATAAATAAGATTCAACCAGGAGTGTTTATCTTAGTTAAAATAATTGCAGAGGGTAAACAAAGAACTGAATATAAGTATGCTGCGATTTGTCAGAGTTCCATTGATGACGATGAAGGCGAGGTTAGTGTTATGTTTTTAAAAATGATTGATAAAAATGCGAAAGTATTCATTACCAACGAAAAATGCACGAATTTCTAGGCATTCCTAGAAATGTTGCATCTACGATACGGATCATGAGCTATAGTGGAAGATATGACAACAACCGTGGTCGGGGTGGCAATAATCGCTACACCCGCGAAAATCAAAATCAGTACCGGGATGAAAACCCACCCGTCGAGTCGGAAAAACCGAAAAACCAGCATCAGCAAAGGAAGATGAGTTCCCGCGATAAGCAGAGGGCTGAGGCCTACCGTGAGAAAAAGAATGTCGCCACAATGGATGCTATCGCTGATGATTTTAATAAGATACTGCACCCTGGCTTTGCCAGTCTTGCGCATGTCGTCAAAGATTTAAGCATTACACAAAAGACTGCGCGCATTGTGCCCGTATCAACTCACTCTATTGGTATCGTTGTTCGCGAAAATATCTTGCGGACTGTGAGTGAGATGCAGGGAAGAGGACAACCTTTGAATTACAATAGACACTCGTTCTACAGAGTTGCGCTCGCTATGTTTGAAACTAAACTGTACACACAATATAAGATGCGCACCGCCCTGCCATATTCGTCGGCCGGCTTTGGAGAGATTACCTTGCCCGCTGATTTGAGAGATAGATGCCTTGGGGTCAAAACCCATTTCTTGGGCTTTGTAAACTAATATAAATAAATAAAATGCGTACGAATTTTAGTTAATATAAAACCCCGCGAAAGTTGTAGGCCGTACTTTTTAAGCAAAAAAATTTTATACCTTCCGTGCATATATATTCTTGAAACGGCTCTATTTGTTAGGAAGCATAACCACCTTTACAACATCGCGAAAGATGTTACTACACATGACAATTTGCGCAACCAGGACAAACTACTGTTACCACACTACAAACTCGCCCTATCAGGCCGCGGTCCTTACTTCCGATCGATTATGATTCACAATAAACTGCCTCAGATAATAAAAGATGAGAAGCGGGACCATTTATTCAAAGACAAGCTTAAGAAATGGTTAATCCAAAAAAGCTTCTACGAAGTGAGAGAACTATTTAACTAGAGAGCAAGACCTCAATGTCGCGACATTCAGATATAATAGACTGTATTAGCTATCTTTTACCCCTTTGACATTGCTTAGTTGTATTTTATTTTATATTTACATACTTTATTTACATATTATATTTAAGGCCATTTTAGTAGTTGACATTGTTTAAACTTATTCATGACATTCTAGTATACTCTGTAATTAGCCGTATTAACGATTTATGAGCACTTATGAATATTTTAATTCTAAATGTATTTAATAACATAAGGGGACAATAATTTATTATTTGTAATTGCCATGTCCTGACAGGGCGTCTTGTGCACGCTTGTGATATGTAATTGTAAGCATGTGCATAAAGCAATTGTAATAAATAAAGATTCGACTATTTGAACTCGATTGGGAATATAATGATTGGGGATGTACCGCACTATGTCGGGGTACCTGGAGTCCAGACCCTTTACTATTACGCTTGGCGCATTGAGGGCCGCCGTAGAAACAGCTTTTAATGGTCCTGCTGAAATAAGAAATGAAATTTATCAACACAATCCTTTTCCTTTTGCTACTTGGGGGTTTGATGCAGATGGAACTCCACTGCTAGCTAACGCCGAAGAGATAATGCCGGCAAATTATGCTATAAATGAATTTTTACAGGATGTTGAGGTTTGCCACCAATATTTTGAATTTGTAAATAGAAAATACCCGAAACCGATTTCATCCGCTGTTAACTATAAATTAGAAGGCCATAAATCGGTATTGGTTTCCTGCCGAGGTGATATTAGAAAAAGACGTTTCTGATATTCCTTTTGAAAATATTATTAGAATTTTACCAGATCCAACGTTAAAAAATAAGGGTATCCGCACTGACTACAATTTTGAGTACAGTATTGATATTTTTGAAAAGTAAACCATTAATTTTAACATTACTTGAGTTCCTACATCATTTCACTTGTTTTGTGTTTTAAATTTGTTTAGCAAAAGATTTTTCATATATTATGTATTTTGTTTTTCACTCGTACTCGTTACGCCCGTTACAAAAGCCTGTTACGCCCGTTACGCACAAATATTTTCGTAAATTTTAAATTATTGTTTGCTTTTCTTTAAAAATGTTCTAGATTGTGGGTTGTTAATTTGGCTACAGCTTAGTTTTAATTTTAATTTATTACACTAGGGCAATTCGCAGACTTTCGCAAAAAGATCAAACCATTCGGAGTTGAGAGCCAAAATCAAGTTACACCAGTTACGGCACTTGCGGCTGATTTTCTTGATATCTATAAAAGTAATAGAAAACTTAAATTAATAATTATTTAATATCGACCATAAAGCTACTAATAAAGTTATAAAATGAAATGAATAAAAAATGAATAAAATGAATATGCTTCCCTTATGAAAAATTATAAAATCACCATATGAACGTGTGCGACCTGTTACACCCGTTAATGGTGTCGCGCTTGGGTGCTGCACACTGCCCGGAAGGTGGCAGACCCAAACACGGCAAGGTAGGTAGGTAGACTTGACAATAAAACTTGCATATGAACGTGTGCGACCTGTTACACCCGTTAATGGTGTCGCGCTTGGGTGCTGCACACTGCCCGGAAGGTGGCAGACCCAAACACGGCAAGGTAGGTAGGTAGACTTGACAATAAAACTTGCATATGAACGTGTGCGACCTGTTACACCCGTTAATGGTGTCGCGCTTGGGTGCTGCACACTGCCCGGAAGGTGGCAGACCCAAACACGGCAAGGTAGGTAGGTAGACTTGACAATGAAACTTGCATATGAACGTGTGCGACCTGTTACACCCGTTAATGGTGTCGCGCTTGGGTGCTGCACACTGCCCGGAAGGTGGCAGACCCAAACACGGCAAGGTAGGTAGGTAGACTTGACAATAAAACTTGCATATGAACGTGTGCGACCTGTTACACCCGTTAATGGTGTCGCGCTTGGGTGCTGCACACTGCCCGGAAGGTGGCAGACCCAAACACGGCAAGGTAGGTAGGTAGACTTGACAATAAAACTTGCATATGAACGTGTGCGACCTGTTACACCCGTTAATGGTGTCGCGCTTGGGTGCTGCACACTGCCCGGAAGGTGGCAGACCCAAACACGGCAAGGTAGGTAGGTAGACTTGACAATAAAACTTGCATATGAACGTGTGCGACCTGTTACACCCGTTAATGGTGTCGCGCTTGGGTGCTGCACACTGCCCGGAAGGTGGCAGACCCAAACACGGCAAGGTAGGTAGGTAGACTTGACAATAAAACTTGCATATGAACGTGTGCGACCTGTTACACCCGTTAATGGTGTCGCGCTTGGGTGCTGCACACTGCCCGGAAGGTGGCAGACCCAAACACGGCAAGGTAGGTAGGTAGACTTGACAATAAAACTTGAGATAATATTTTATAACTATATTTTAGGATCAAGAGGACAAGGGTCATCGATTAGTATCTAATTATGCGTTACAGATGTTGTTTTATGAAAGTATAATAATTATCTTAAAAGGTTTAGTGATTGAACGTTAGAATTTATGAATTAGTGAAGTTACATTTGATTATTAAATTTTAAATCAAAAGTTATGTTTAACTGTTAAAATTTTAAAGTAGTGAAAGTTTAATTTAGAAATAAATTATCAAAATAGGGTAGATTTTAAAGCTAACTCGGAGAGCGCGGTGGGTTCCAAGGAAAAACAGCAGTAAAGACGAAGTACGCAGGTGTAGGTACGTGAGGGTACTGATCTGTGTAGCTGGGTATCCCGTAGGTCTTGCACGGGCTGCTGACGTCAGGCAGGCGGTTGTTCAGCGCATACGAAGGCGGGTGTTCAGCTCATCGGACGTTCTTGCAGTTGACCAGCAGTGGCTCGATGCAGGAACCTGGCTCCTCCAAGGTAGGCAGCTACTCAACGAGAGGCACTCATGGAGTACGGGCCAGCTCGCTCGGGATGTAGTCCTCTTTAGTAGAAAGACAGGTGCAGGGACCCTGGAACGCGTCCACCAATCGTCTTAGTCAGCGCTCTCAGTATGCTCAAATCTGCCGTCGCTTCCCAGGAGTGCCGAGGGGAACGTACCCACACAGTGCAGCTCGGACTCGAAGAAAACACGGCAGACAAGAGTGAGATTTACAGAGGTTAATGACAACTTTTATACTAGCTACTAGATTATCTCGCAAAGTGCAACTAATAATAAAATTTAGTATTTACGGATGACTTTAATCTAGGTAGTTTATCAATATTTCAGTGCCGAATGCAAAGAATCACGAGCACAAACATCGAAATGACATGGGTGTCGTATTGCTTACACGTGATTTTCTTACTACGCAATATCTAATAAAGTTGGGTTTACAGACAAAATATGCAGTAACACGTTTGGGAAACATTGGAATATAGGCTAGTAATGTATTATTCGCAATATTTTATAACAATTAGATCAATTACGGTAGATTTTTCAATCGTTAGGTATATGTTAGTTCTAGCAGATTGGTTATGCGCAAAAAACGTACTCACCGATTTTCGGGTTAAAATTACATATTAGATGTGATGTGATCCATTAGGATTAGACGGCGAATCCTGACCGCTTATCCTCTCGACCAAAAGTCTCTTCAGGACTTCACAAAAATATCAGCTCATCAGCATGACGCGGTTCAAAAAGAAAGAAATTTGTCCTTCATCCGACCTAGCTGTCGAAAGAAGTCCATAGACAAAACTAGTTCAGCAACCGAGTTTGCTGTCTCTGGTATGATATTATAAGAATTGTGTGTTTTTAGCATTTATTTAAGTTATTAAATGGTTAGTTTTTAATTTTAGGTCTTATTAATTATAATTTCGATTTTTATGAGAAAATAAAAAAATGAATATATTGTTTGTTGTTGTTTTTTTTTTATTTTTTTTTTTTTTTTCTTTCTATAGTCGACTCATGACTCAGACCTTTTTAGCCAATGACTAAATTTGAGTAAGACCAGAATAAATATCACTACAATGGTATACAAAACCGAGAAACTTGCAGTATCAAGCATGGTAATTTTCACCTTTTGTTGCGTGCTCTGCACACACACATAAATTGTTGCTAAATTGCAAATCTGAGAAAGATGTTTTATTACTAGTAAGTTGCAACTTGGAGTCATTTAAATGTATGAACGGCGAATGTGAAGCATGCAAACTACCAAAACTGGATTACCACCTTGCAGAAGGTCAGATAAATTTGAGCACGAAATGGATGCACTGGGAGCGTGAAGACCAAATCCAAAAAGACTGAGAATGGAATTTCCAAGACTGTAATTACAAAAAGAACCTCTAAATTATTGAAGGAAGGATCAATTCGCACTTTAATCAAATTTTGAAACCAGTATTCCACAGTTTAAAAAACACTATTACACCTGGAAACACCAGCAGCGACAATACCAAAGTCTTATCAACACATTAAATGAAAATGAGGCTCTAATATTGTGATTTTTCCGAAAATTATCAATGTAAGCTACACACAGAAATTCAGTCGATGCACTTTGGTGCATCTAAACAGCAAATTATTCTCCACACAGGTACCTTTTTAGGTTTATCTCTTTTTTTGACCACATTGTCTTGGTTAATGCGCATAGAGGAGGCCTCCATTCATAATCACTCAATATATGTGGTTCTTATCTTATATGCTATTCTTCTATTCTTATTTTTACACACTTTCCAAATGTGATCTTTAGACACAGGTTTAGGATTATTAGTTAACTTATAATTTGATAATTTAGATTTACATATTTGTTTTCTTAATTTCAGGCATGATATTCTGGAAAGACCAAAGTCAATATTTTTGTCAATTGCGGATAATATTAGGTCCTTACATATGAAATTGGCGTTTTGTATGGGAGGAACATAAAGTCGATTTTTTTTAAATATAATATATATATTTAATCAAAGTATGTACCATTGCTATCTATGCACTTTTGCCACCTTATAGGTAGTTCATTGATCCCTTTACTAAAAAAGCCATTCGGACGGGAATCAATAAAATCTTTGAAAGCGCTTTGGACTGCCTCATCGGAGTTAAATTTTTTCCCTTGTAAGAAGTTATCCAAATTTCGAAAAATATGGTAATCTGTTGGAGCAAGGTCCGGGGAGTAAGGTGGATGTCTTAGGCATTCCAATTGAAGCTCCTCTAATTTGGTAGCCGTCTGTTGTGCAGTGTGTGGTCTAGCGTTGTCCTGAAGCAGCAGTGACCTAGAACGGTTGACCAGCCTCGGTTGTTTAGCAGCTAGCTTTTCCATCATAGATTGCAGTTGCTGACAACAGATATCCGCCGTAATCGTCTGGCCAGATTTAAGAAAGCTGTAGTGAACGACGCCGGCGCTAGTCCACCAACCGCTCACAAGCAATTTTTTTTGAGTCAATTTTCGTTTGGGGCAGGATTTGGCTGGTTCGCCAGGGTTCAACCATTGCGATGAGCGTTTCCGATTATCATACAGGATCCATTTTTCATCACAGGTAATGATTCGATTTAAAATCCCTTCATTGCTGTGCCGGTTGAGTAATGTAACACAGAAGTCTACGCGCGTTTGTCGGTTTGCTGCACTCAATTCATGAGGTACCCACCTTTCAAGCTTTTTCACCTTCCCAATTTGCTTCAAGTGAACTAAAACAGTTTTATCACTAACACCGCAGCCTGCAGCTAGCTCGGACGTGGTTTGCGATGGATCCGCTTCCACAATAACCTTCAATTCTTCATTGTCAACTTTGGTCTCCGGCCGTCCACGGGGCTTGTTCTGCAGGTCGAAATTTCCAGAACGAAAACGTTGGAACCAAAAACGCACTGTGTTTTCTTTTGCGACACCCTCGCCGTACACATCATTAATCCTTCGAGCCGTTTCTGCAGCACTGGTGCCACGATGGAACTCGTACTCGTAAATAACGCGATATTTCAAGTTTTCCATTTTGTAAACAGAGTGGCGCAAAAAAAAAACCAAAAGAGAAAAAAACAAATGAATTACGATTTTCAAAACATAAAAGCATGAGTAAATAGCTGTATAAATTTGAAATTGGAATTTCTAACCAGAGAAGAGATATTTGAGATCAAAGTGGCCAGTACGACAAAACGCCAATTTCATATGTAAGGACCTAATAATTGCCACGAGCCAGCAGCAATATTGGCTCACCTTATGCCTGTAATAAAAATGATAAAAACGCTGAAACCTGACACAAACATTATCCATTTTTATTCAGATACGCTGAAACCTGACAGAAACATTATCCATTTTTATTCAGATAGCATCAGATAGCCCAAGCTCTCAATATCGGCAGAAGAAAAATTTTTATTTACATAATTTATTCACGTCGAAACTGAATCTCAACTATACTACATGGTCTTTTACGGAAAGTGGTCATGGAAAAGGAGTTGCTGATGGCATTGGTGGTTCCATTAAAAGAGCACTTGACCGCCATGTTACCTATGGAAATGATGTCGCAAATGGTACAAAAGCTCATGAGGCATTAAAACACTCATGAAGTCCATACAATGGTTTTATATACAGAACACCGATATTGAAAATATTTGTAAAATAATTCCTAAAGACTATACAAGGAACAATGCAAATTCATCAAACCATATCGACTCGCCAAGGTGTTATTAAATACAATAAGCTATTACACGAGGTAATGGATAATACCATAACAAAATCGATTTTGGCAAATGGCTTCAGGAAATGTGGCTTATTTCAGTGGAACCCGCTGGAGGTAAAAGTCCCAGTTGAGAGTGAGAGAAGCAAAATCCAGGACAACAGTGAACGAATTTTTCATCTTAAAAGAGGCTTACAGTTTTTAAACGATAATATCAATCCTGAAAAACTAGCAACTTTTGATTCAACATTGAATGAATGGTCAGGGGATTTAGTGGATTTATCGTTATTCAATTTGTGGAAAAAAACAAAAGATGAACTGTCGTATGTTTTGGAAAAAATATTACTTAGCCGCACAAAGTTCAATAAACGAACTGAAACAAGTAACCACCAATGAAACAAATCCAGACATTCCAAAAAAGTTGGTTAAATGAAAAAAGTTTGATTTCACAGACCCACTTTTTGATGTGATCGAAAAAATCGTAGATCCACGAAAAGCTCAGGCGAACGATCATCAAGTTTTGTATAATGTTATTGCACGCTTTCCAAACTTATCAGCTCAGATAAATATTCAAGATTTGCACACGGAATGGACGAGCCATGCGCTGTTGGACTCTGTTCATTGTGAAAAAGGAAATGCCAAATAGTATTAATATTTAAAATTAAAAATGCTTCAAATGACCGAGCATTCCCCAATTTAAGAAAAGTTGTGAACTTGCTTTTCGTTTTGCCTTTTTCAAATGCCTGCGTGGAACGTATTTTCAGTCAACTGAAACTTATAAAAACTGATAACAGAAACCGTCTAAATACAAACACAATATCGTCATTAATGGCTGTGAAAGGAAAATAAAATACCTACCACTAATTAAAGGTCTGGGAAATTTATGTTTATTTTTTGCATGTTTTAATATTGGATTTCTGGATGGATTTTAATATTGTTGTAAAATGGAGTCTAAATTTATTTTTTATTTTAATTTTTATCTTTTTAATTAATTATTTATCAACCAAAAGGATTAACATTTTTTTGAAAACATGATTTTTTCGATTTAAATTTTTATCAACCAAAATGTAGACCAATAAAACAGTACTCAATAGGTAGGTATAAATATTTTTATATTAGTAAAAGGCACAGAACGTTTTTTTACAGGTTTTTTTTTCTAATGGCAACATTTGGTTTGAGATGGCAACATTTGAACCTACAAATGGCTGAACTGATACAAAACTGATCAAGAATGTAACATCGTGGGGTTGAACGCCCCCCCCCCCCCCAAACAGTAAATGGTGAATTTGTCATACTTAAGTACGAAAACAACTTTTATCCAGGGAAAGTACTAAAAAGCAAGGAAAGAAACAGCTACAATCTCATCGATGAAAGCAAATGGTCGATTGTGGAAATGGCCCGATCATAAAGACGTGCTTGACTATCCCTGGGATGCAGTACTTGGTCATATAGAGGAACCAAAAAGGACCAGTTCAACGAGAAATGTATTTGATGTTCCAGAGATACTTTCCTTTATATAGCTTTATGTAATTTTGAAAGAGCTGTAGATTTTCTTATTATATTTCAAATAAAACACTAAGTTGTTGTAATTTGCTTCTTATTTAACAAACTAGCGGGCGCCCGCGACTTCTCCCACTTGGATTAAGGTTTTTAACTTTTCCTCCTTACTTTACCAAACTGACAAAACAGGCATTACAAGAATACGGTTAGTTGCAGACGGATGCGGCGGACAGAATAAAAATAGTATCTTAATTGGCATGTGTTGCAAATGGTTAGTAGAAAATATTGACGTCAAGGTTATAGAAATCATATTTCCCATTACCGGTCATTCTTTTATGCCCGCTGACCGTGTTTTTGGCATAATTGAATAGAAGTTGCGCAGAAATGAAGTCATACGTGACCCAAAAGATATTTCAGACATTATATCTGAAAACGCAACATTAAGAAAAATCGGCACAGATTGCCCAGTCTATGACTGGAAAACAGCTGTCAAAGACGTATTGAAACTAACTAATTCAATCAATGTAAACGCTTTATTTTACGTCGTTCTAAGCAACGAGACAATGTTCTTGTGAGGGGCGAAGTTTTTTACAAGAGTGATATTGCCAAGCCTCAAAATATTTGTAAGCCAAGAAAAAATATCAAAATGATTAATCATGTCACTATAGGTACCGAATACAGTCGCAGTTAACAAGGCAAAATTAAATGACGTGAAAAAATTACTAGGAAAGCATTTTGGAACGGAATGGGAAAGTTTACCGCATTTGACGTTTTACAGAGAAACTTTGGCAAGCCAGGAGGCTTTACAGGAAACAACTGCTACAGAGGCTTCCGAGATGCAGTTCCACTTGCAGAAAGTTATGTATATTATGTTGCACATATGCCTCCGAAGAAACGTCAAGGTGAAATTCAGCTGAGTAGGTTAACAGTGGATCAGTGGTACACAGTTGATCACGCACACAGTTACTACTATTTATTCATGTATGAGTAAGACATTATTACGAACGTGTCTCGCTTGTGAACCCTCTTCCACTCCCGCAGTCGCTGCGCGGACGCCATAGATTAGTTAGCGGACGCGCTTACTAGTAGATGCGGGAGCGCAACGTTTTTGTTATCGTGAGTAAAAAAGGACCGATCACGCGTAAGTTGAATTTTGTTTACAATTCTCAAACTAAAGCTCTCATCTGATATATTTTATTCTAATCGTTTGTGAAGATTAATATAGAGTGATTGAATGATAAGGAATTTGCGAAAATATTTATGGTTTTTTATAAATTTGATTTCGACTTGTGAAGTGGTAACATGGTTAACAGTGGATTGATTCACTGTGTACACAATGGATCCAGTGTGTACCCTTCCCTACACGACTTTTAACTTAGTAACTTAACGGAATTTAAAACTTTTCAGAAATGCCGAGGAATAAAGTAGAAGAAAGAAAAGTAGGTGCTCATTCGCATGAGCAAATGCGGGCAGCTTTACAAGCCATAAAAGATGGAAAAAGTATTAGACAAGCTGCTACTGAACATAATATTCCTTTTACAACGCTCCAAAGATATAAAAGAAAAGAAAAAGAAACTCAGAATCAGCTTCCAAGATTGACACCAAACTATGCGGTAAATCAAGTATTTTCCAGAGACCAGGAGTTAATAAAAGAGTATTACTTTAAATGCGCAAATCTTTTCTATGGTCTGTCTGCTAATGATTGTAGACAAGTAGCGTACGAAATGGCCAAAACAAATGGCATCAGAATGCCAAAGACCTGGACAGAGAAACGATTGGCTGGTATAGATTGGCTGAGGGGTTTCCGTCAAAGACATCCAGATTTGACACAACGTAAACCAGAAGCGTGCAGCTTAGCACGAGCATCGGCTTTTAACCGGGAAACGGTAAATCACTTTTATGATAATTTAGAGAAAGTAATCCAGCGCCATCCTGCATTTTCTGATGGCACAAGAATTTATAATTTAGACGAAACTGGTACCACCGTGCAAAAGACTCAACGAATTATTGCACCAAAGGGCAGAAGAAATCTTTGTAAAGTGACCAGTGGCGACAAGGGAACACTTGTGACTACCTGCAATATTATAAGCGCTGGAGGACAGGCAGTTCCACCAGTCATTGTCTTCCCAAGAAAAAATACTAACCCTCGCATGGCTGTTGGTACTCCACCTGGTTCACTGATTCTCGCACACCCATCTGGATGGATGAACAGTGAACTGTTCCTCGATGTAATGAAGCATTTCATATGAAGAACGGGAACTTCAAAAGAATACCCATCAATTTTGTTAATGGACAATAATGTATCCGTTTTATTGTACATTGAGTGTCAGAATGGGTAATAATATTATAAACTTTAATAACTTCATAACCCCCTGGCAAGTTTCCATATAATTCTGACGATTAGTTTTTGTAAAATAATGCGTAAAAAAAAAGTGATCCACTGTTGACCATGTTACCCTACTGTTGAAGCCAATAAGTCCAGACTAATAACTATATGTCGATGGGTAGTTGAAGCCATCAACGGTAGATTCAAGAGAGACTTCAAGATATTCCGACAAAGAATTTTCAATCGCGCCTCTCTTGATACATTACATCATAATCAGCATAAACGTATCAGCAATTTTTTTATAAAGCACCAGATAATTAAAAATGAGCAAAATGGTTTTCAAAAAAATAAATCAACTACCATGGCCGTTTTTATGCTGCTCAGAGAAATTTTATCACTTATTGACAAAGGAAACCCTGCATGTCGTCGTTGCGCCTGCCAAATTCCATATGTGCATTTTTTCATTTTTCGTTTTTTCACTAAAAATAATCTCCGTTTCGTTCTGCATGTGCTGATAAAATCCTTTTTGTGATATTCCATTTAGAAAGAAGTATGACAAATACCGTATGTATTTTGGCCGTTTAGAAAAATTCGTATGTGCAGAAATGCACATAAAGGATTTGCGTTCCGTCTTCAGTCACCCACAACTGTGCGCGCCGAAAGGGCGCGTTGTGGTGTAAACAACATTATAAAAATAGTTTTATTGTGTTATAACTAAATAAAAGTGGTAAGTACGTACTGAATTTACTTAAATTGTGTTGTTTTTATATAATACCGTAAGCCATTCATCAGTAACATGTCAATTTAAGTTCTTAAACAATATTTTAACCTATAAAATAGGGTTAGTGACCCAAAAGCTGACCAAGCACCAATACCTGACCAAAATGTAGAAATAATACAATTATAAGAAATTATGGCAGCACCCGATGGTAATTTCTTTTTTTTTTACAAGTGCAACACTTTATCTGATATGTCATCTATGAAGATGCTTCCTATTGGTGGAAATAATCTGGGGACACGGTAGTGTCCCCGCCAGACGAGTCAAGCGAAGCGCGAGGGCACTACCTATCTTTTCTCGAAGTGTTTCGCCGTATTTTTAAACCCTTATAATTTGGGCCAGAATTATTCCAGATAACCAAAATTCTCGGGAAATGATGTCACCGGTGAACTAATTAAACGTATAAAGTTTCAATATCACAGGTCTTATACTTTAGATTTTATTGACATCTGAAAAACCCAGATTTCGTCACTGACTCACTGATGATCATCAAAACCTCCTAGGTACTTCCGGAAGTCCTAGAAAGCTGACATTTGGTATGTAAGCTAGAATTAGTACACAATCAACCAAAAAATTCCAAAAGTTGGAAATTTAACCCCCCAACCCCTTAAAATAGGGGATGAAAGTTTGTATGAAAATACGGCAATTATTGATGCTAGAGGTCTCAAAATTGATAAAAGGACTCTTTGTAATAAACAATTAAATACATGTTTCAGGGTTTTTAGTAAATCACCCCACATCCATCAAATTAGGGGGTTGGAAGTTCGTATCGGGGGATGGAAGTATGTATGAAACTACGGCAAATATTGATGCTAGAGGTCTCAAAATGGATATAGGGACTCTTTGTAATAAACAATTAAATACGTGTTTCAGGATTTTAAGTAAATCACCCCACATCCATCAAATTAGGGGGTTGGAAGTTCATATGGGGTTTCCCATACGTATATAGGTACAAACTTAATTTCATGTTAGATGTCTGCTAGTAAACATCTGGAAAAACACGTAATTTTTTCTTGGTAATTATAAGCGCGATTCCAGTGCCCAAGTGGCCAAGCGCCCAAGTGCCCAGTGCCCCGTGCCCAGTAATATCGCACGTTTCAAGCCCAAGTTCCATGCATGTCATGTTTAACAAGCCGAGTTTCACTGCATGTCGAGTGACCAGGATCCAGCGCTCAATGACAAGAACCCACATTGAGCCGAGTGCCCAGTGCCCAGCTTGAGCTGTCGAACATGCCAAGCGTCAAATCTCTCTGATTTTGAAGAGCGTTATAGCGCTTAAATACCTGCTCAGTGCCCAAACGGACACGTCAAGCCCAAGTTACATACAGGCCCCGTCCAACGAGCCCAGCTCTCAGTTCCCAGTTTTCAAAATATCTTTATTGTCACAAATGAAATAATAACTACAGTCTAATCTCTAGTACTAAGCCTAGGTTAAACAAATATAATATAAGTAAACACTTACAGTTCATGCAGGAAAATAACCTTTTTCAGAACTTATTGGCATAACACTTTCACAACACCACAATAACACTCTTAAACTTAATAATAACATTGTTTACATGTGTAACTTAGATGCAGGATGCAGCCACACATTTATATCACTATTCAATATACCTATTGAGTCAGTTAATTTTCCAAAAAACCATAAAAAACTAATATAAAAATAAGTTAACACCAGTAAGCGTGGGTAGGACGCGGAACTAAGCCGAGCGCTCGATGTCAGCAGCATCGTCACTTCGATGCGAGGAAATAGTGATGCGGTAGTCGGTAACGATTGTACTTATCGATGTATGACAAGTTTTTCGACCGGCTATTGCCTATTGCGGAGACAAGCGAATTTGAATGTTTTCTGTTCGAAACAAGGTAGAATTTTTTGGATTGATCCAAAATAAAGGATTTTAATGTTGGAAACTTGATACGATTATGTAATGAGGATAAGTTTGTTCGGAATGGCGTATTATATGCTGATTTTAATGCTTTGTTTTGTACTACTTGTAGCTTTGTGTAGTTTGTATTACACGTACTGCTCCATACTGGACATGCATAAGTAATGCAAGGCCTGACCAAGGCTGTGTATATTTTTAATTTTGTTTTGGGACTTAGGTTAGATTTTCGGTTTATGAGTGGATGAACTGCACTGAGGGCATTGAAACCTTTGACCTTCAAGTTCGCTATATGCTCGCTCCAGTTAAGTTTTTTGTCCAGAGTTACACCAAGGTATTTAACAGAATTAGCCCAAGGAACTTCGTGCCCTAAAATATGTATTTTGCGTTTAGGTGGCTTGCGACTACGTGAGAAGAGTATAGCTTCAGTTTTACTTTCATTTAGCTTTAACTTCCAAGAAGTAAAGTAGGAACCTAATCCTTCAATAGCCCATTGGAGTCTGCTGATAATGATATCAACGTCTTTAGACGACGTGTATGATGCAGTGTCATCCGCATAACATGCTAGACTTGTCCAGGGTTGAATGGGAATATCGTTTACATATATCAGGAATAAGAGGGGGCCAAGGATCGAGCCTTGGGGAACTCCTGCGGGTATGTCTCTCGGGTACGAATGGTTTTCATCAATATGGACACTAAATTTCCGACTTTTGAGGTAAGAGGATACTAGCTTGGTCAAATTGACTGAGAAGCCCTGAGAAAGCATCTTATAGAGAAGGCCTTTATGCCAAAATGCTTTTTCAAGATCCAGTAGGAGCATGCCAGTGGAGCAACCGAGGTTTAAATTATGTGAAATATGTTCTGCAACTCTAGCTAGTTGCTGAACAGTTGAGTGGTGTTCCCTGAAACCAAATTGTTCATCAATAATTATGGTTTTGGCAGTTCGAGATATTTGCCTATGTATGACCTTTTCAAACAATTTCCCCATGGTTGGTAACAGACTAATTGGCCGGTAGCTAAGTGCTTGGGAAGTATCCTTACCAGGCTTGTGGATAGGTATGACTTTGGCACTTTTCCATACATCAGGGAAATAGGACATGCGCAGACATGCATTAAAAATTTTTGTGAGGAGAACTACGGCCTTTTGGGGTAGGTTGCGAAGGAGATAATTATTAACTCCATCTTCACCCGGTGCTTTCCTTAATTTGAGACGGCTAAGGTATTTTCGAAGTTCATGCGGTTTTACATAATAAGTCACTCTCTCAAGTTCATCAGTATCAAGCGATTCGACCATTTCATTTACCACAGCGTCCATGTTACTGCACCAATTTGATGTAAGTTGCATATTCTGCTGAAATGTATCGGCAAGTATCTCGGCTTGTTGCTTGGTATCAGTTATGATATTATTATTGTGTTTTAAAGGAGGAATCCTACGTGACTTAGTTTTGTGTAATCGCACAAGGTTCCAGAGATCATCACTAGATCTATCGGCTTTTGCCAATCTATTTGTCCATATTTTGTCATTATGACGAATAATTAATTTATTTATAGTAATTTGCATGAGGCTAACTTGAGCTCGTATGGTCTTCTTACTTGCAGTATTCGTATCAGCATGTTGTTTTCTGCGAAGTCTATTTTTCTTCTTTATTAACCGCTTAATACTACGAGGTAAGGGTATCGTTGATCTCAGTTCCCAGTGCCCAGGGTGAGATGAGTGCCCAAGGCCCAGTGCCCAGTACCCACAGTTAGCCGTTGGGCATGCCAAACGTCAATTATATGGATTTTAACAGCGCCCCAACGTCAATGTGCCCAGTACCATAGTGCACGCGGCAAGCCCGAATTCCCGTACCGAGCTCCGCGTGTTCATTGCCCAGAGTCCAGTGCTCTGTGACCAAAATGAGTTGTCAAGCGTGTCAAGCGTCAAATTTGAATTTCAAGAACGCCTGAGCGCCCAACAAAAATAAAGACTATAAATAAAACAATAGTTAAAAAACTAATAAACACACAAATCCCACCGATACCTTCCGTAGATTTTTAATGGATAAAAAGTAGTCTGTGTTAGTCCAGAATATAATCAGTCTACATTTTAAATTTCAGCCAAATCAGTTCAGTGGTTGTATTGTGATTGAGTAACAAACATCCAAACTTTCATTTGTATCTGACTTTAGAAATTGAAATTTGGAACTATACGTTACGTTTGATTATCATTTTATCTTGATAACTGTAAAATTACTTTCACTTTCGGTAGGCCAAAACTACTAACTTTAAATCCACTATAAGTTTTTAAAATTTTCAAAATATACTTCTAAGCAAAGTACGTATCTACTTGTAATACAAACATATTAGAGAGTGGGCTGTGAAAAGAGGCGCACCTGAAGTGCAAGAAATACACAAAAAAAAATTAAGTAAATACAGAATATTGTTTTAAACAACTTACAAAAAGAAATGAAATCCCAACAAAAACATTTTCATGTAAAATGTTGCCAGACGAGCATATGGCTCCCACTGTTAAAAAGTTATCAGATCTCATGTAGGGCAAGACTTCTGACTTTATACACCCTAAAATACAAGCTCTAACTTCACAAACTCTACACTGTCGTTACAATAATGTCTGGGTCGTTTGGCTACCGTTAAATTGGGCGTAAAATCAAAAATTTATTCACTTTTCAGTACTCTGTAAGTTCTGTAAAATAAAAATTTGAAATCAGGAAAATGTTTTTGGTGGGATAAATTTTTCACTTTACGCCCATGTGACGGTAGCCAAACGACCCAGACATTATAGTAACGACAGTGTATAGTTTGTGAAGTTAGAGCTTGTATTTTAGGGTGTATAAAGTCAGAAGTCTTGCCCTACATGAGATCTGATAACTTTTTGACAGTGGGAGCCATATGCTCGTCTGGCAACATTTTACATGAAAATGTTTTTGTTGGGATTGACTTTTTTCTGCTGCAAAGATGGCTCCGCGTAAGTGTTCCCTCTTTTTACTAAGCCTTAAAATTTGTTCTTGCTTTGGAAATCCTAACCCATCCTCAATGTTTTTGATGATAATTGATTAACTACACGTTAGAGTTGGTCCTGAGTTATGTTCCTAGCTACACCTACCAATATTTATGAGGTTTCTGGCGCCATGTGTTTTTTTTATTGATGGTCATCCTTTGGAACACCGCAAATGCATTATTGCCTAATGCTGACCAGTGTGGTCATGTTAAATAACCAAATGAGATCAACTTTTTCATTGGAACTTCATAAATATCAACCTATCATAAATTTTTGGAAACCTGTAACCTAGTATGTACCTTGGTTCCAAAGGCTGACCGGGATAATACATTGAATAAAATTGAAGTGGTCAGGCTTTGGCAATGCCCTTAACTATTAACTTTGAGCTGACCACCTTGCATAAATTATAAATAATGTGGTCAGTTATTGGGTAAAATACTATTTTAATCAATGTTTTATTTTATTTGATTTATTATTAAAAAAAACGGACAGCGTAACAGAGTATAGTGTTATCTTGGGATGGTCTGACTGCTATAACAACTTTTAGCCATGCTTGCATGGTTTTTAAGTTGTTGAAGACATGGTGGTTGCTGTTGTGACTTTTTGCTTTCGTTTTAGGAAAGAAAAAACATGAAGGCGCGAAAATTTTGCGCTATCCTGATTCCGCAATGCAAGCTGCTATCACTGCAGTGCGAGAGGGACGGTTCAAAATCAGAGAAGCTGCACGACATTTCGGCGTGCCCCATAGCACTCTGATAAATAAATTAAAAGGCAGAGTTCCAGGAGTAAGAAAAATGGGACGTGATACGTATTTTACAGAAAACGAAGAAAATCTTCTAGTGAAATATATCATTGCGAGTGCTAAGAAGGGAATACCGATAAAAAGAAATACCTTAATAGAAACGGTGAAGAAAATATTAGATGACGACGAGAGAGTGACGCCATTCAAAAATAATCGGCCAGGCAAAAAATGGGTCACGTTATTTTGCAATCGACACCCGGAAATAACTGAGAAACAGGCTGAAGGGATCTCCACAGCACGAGCTAATGTATCTGAAAAAGACATCAAAAGTTGGCACCAATCACTTAAAGAGTATTTAGTCGAAGAAAATGCTTTGGATATATTGGAAGAGCCCAAACGCATATTTAATGCAGACGAATCAGGTTTCCAGACATGCCCAGAGTCTGGCAAAGTTCTAGGGCCAGTTGGCATGAAAAACTTCTACCAAATAAAAGCTGGAAAAGAGAAAGAGCAACTGACTGTTATGGTCACTATCAATGCTGCAGGTCAAGTAGTTACGCCCATGATCGTTTACCCCCTAGTTCGCATTTCAAAAGAAATAGCAACAAATGTTCCGGAAAACTGGGGGATAGGCAAATCTCCCAAAGGTTGGATGACCGGACCTTTATACTACGAATACATTGCTAATATTCTAGATCCATGGGTGAAGGCGAACAACATAAAGAAACCTATTTTGCTCCTAATCGATGGGCATCGTTCTCACTTGACGTTACAAGTATCGCAGTACTGTGCTGAAAATCAAATTATAGCCTACGCTCTCTTTCCCAACTCAACGCACATTTCTCAGCCAGCGGACGTATCCGTATTCAAATGTATGAAAAGTGGCTGGAAAAATACCGTTTGCGAGTTCAAAGAAAGAACTGGGAATAGACAGATTACCCGTGCTGGATTCGCACCCTTGCTCGCCAAAGTTTTTAAAGACAAAGTCACTCCAGATGTCATTAAGAATGGTTTTAAAAGATGTGGGATCTATCCATTTGACGTCACTGCTGTAGATTTGACAAGGTGCATGGATAATGAAACTAGAAAAATTGCACCCGTGTCAACTCCACCACGTGAGATCAGAGTGGAGACACTCTTGCTGTTTGAGTCTTTTATGAGACGAGGCCTTGTTGAACAATTTAGACGGAGTAATGAACAGTGGGAAGGGGAGGAAACCGCCAAGGAATTATTCTATGTGTGGAAAAAGTTTCGTCAGCACTGTTTGTCGGAGGGTTTCCCGTCCAGTGCAGAAGATGTTAGATTACCATCACCACAGAACCAGATCACTCTGCCGGTAGAAACGAAAATTCCCACAACGTGCAGTACACTAGTCTCGAAGACATCATTTCTACCAGAAGAGTTCAAGACTTCCTCAAGATGTAATACGCCGGTTTCAGTGTCACCACATCTTCAAGAAGAGTCCGAAGCTTCCACCAGATGTAGTACTCCGATATCTGAAACACATTTTTTTCCAGAACCGGCAGAAACTCCGACCAGAATTTGTACTCCGGTTTCGAACGCACATCTTCCAGAGGAGTCCGAAACTACCACCCGATCTTGTACTCCAGTCTCAAAGACACTACATATTTCAGAGAAGTCCGGAACTCCAACTCAGATCTTGAAGTCACCTAATAACAGTTTTGAATGCCATACTCCAATAATCCAAACTGATAACATTGGTGTTATGACCCCCCCAGCAGCTGAAAAGAAATCATTAACTTCATCGAGCAATCTTCTTCTCTTAGCTGAGAAACAAAAACAAGTCAGTCCTGCTTTTGGAAACCATTTAATATGGCCCTCAGATTCTCCGATAAAAAAACCTAAAAAAGAAAGACTGCCATTCGCCACCACTTCTAAAAAATGGCAAGATTATTGGCTGTGGAAAGAAAATGAAAAAGACGAACAAAATAGAAAAACAGGAAACAGAAAACGTGTACGAGAAGAAAAGAAAATCAATAAAAGTAAACAAATACCTAAAAAAACCACAAAAAAAGAAATTAAAGGCGAGATGACCACTAAAATAACCAACAAAAAAAAGAAAAGAGTCCGAATCATTACAAGTGATACCAGTGATTCCAGTGAAGCGGTATCAGATGAGGAACCAGAACAGAGGATAGAAAAACACATAACCGATGATAAAACAGAATCTGAGAAAGAAAACAAGGAAGAGGCATCTTGTGCTAGTGTGGATTTAAATAGTTTGGAGGTGGGACATTTTGTAATATTTGTTTATGAAGGTGCATACTTTGTTGGCAAAATCGATTCAATTTGTGAAGAGGGAGCATTGATTAATTCAATGCATCAGTCGCTCAAAAGTTGGAAGTGGCCAGAGAAAGAGGCCAATTTTATACAAACTCGATGATATTAAGGAAAAAATTCAACCTCCACAACTAATACACCATAAACGGGGACTTTATCATGTTCCCGAATTTGAAAAATATAGAGAATATATTTAAAAACTGTCTTTCTCCACCTGTACTCTTAAGCGCGATACTTATCTATGATATTTTTTGTTTCCATAATATCATTATGCTTATAATAATAAAAAAAACTAAGATTAAAGTGTGTTTTTATCTTTTGAAAAATGTATGGGTGATATAGGTATCCTTTTTTGAAGTGGTCAGGTATTGGTACATCACATGGTCAGTTATAGGTGTGATGTGGTCAGGTTTTGGTGAATTATAAAATTTTCACTTTAGGTAGGTATAAAAAAAGACCTTTTTATATATTGATATATTTTTTTGCCTCGTTTGTTTAAGTAGATGTTATAGAAGCGGTACAACAAAATTGGTATCGGTCAAATTAAAATTTAATTATATAAGGAACACATTAGAATTAAATCCGCTTAACTGGTCAACTATTGGGTCAGTGACCCTAGTCTTGTATACCTATCGTATACTGTTCAGTTATCAGTGGATTTATTTCTAGAATATTATTACAAAGTGATAATTTTGGAGAATTTGTTAGTTGAGGCGAAGTTACGTTTTGGATATATCAACTGTTGGGCCAGTGGTAGTGCTGTGTGGGTCGTTTTGGGAGGTTGCCGATATAAAGTGACATGTAGGGGAGACCTTGAGTACATACCGGCGCTGTGTGAACACAAAAGTCCAGACCTTGAGGTAAAAATTATTCTTATTTTGCTCCAAAAATTCTTAAAAGTTGTTTTGACTCTAACATAGAGTAAGCAAATAAAATGTCTATAACTTAGAGATTTAAAAATGTGTAGAAGTCTGTCTGTCTATCACGACCTTTTATTTCAGTAACTATTAAAGATATCGACATGAAATTTGGAATAGTCGTAGTTGATAATTGCCCAACGTCATTGCAATCATAAAAAATTGAAAATGGTTTTCATAATCTATATATATAAAAGAGAGTTACCACTCACTCACTAACTCACTCACTGACTAATCACGATATCTCAGGAAGTATAAAGCCTACAAACTTGAAATTTGAAAGGTAGGTTCTTTGTAATGGGTAGGTGTCAGCTAAGAAACGATTTTGAGAAACTACCCCTCTAAGGGGGTGAAATAGGGGTTGGAAGTTTATATGAAAGTCCCGTGTTTTTGAAGTTAGAGACGTGAAAATCGTCATTTAGGTTATCAGCTTCAGATATTAAAAATTTGTATAAGTCGTTTTGGAAAATTCCCCTTTAAGGGTGGTAAAATAGGGAATGAAAGTTTTTATGTGAAAATTTTAATATTGTTACTGTTGACTTGAAATTTGGAAAGTAGGTTCTTTCTAATGGGTAGTTGTCAGTTAAGAAACGGTTTTGAGAAAATCCTTCCCTAAGGGGGTGAAATAGGGGTTGGGAGTTTGTATGAAAGTCCCGTGTTTTTGAAGTTTAAAGAGTCGTGAAACTCGGTATTAGCACTGAATCTCACGCGCATGAAGAAGCCGAATTTCACGCGGGCGAATTTATCCCGGAAAAAGCGATGGTCCCCGCAGAAGTAGTGAAAAACCTAAATTCACGCGAGCGGAGCCGCGGGCAACAGCTAGTCATTTATATTTAATAAAAATTCTTTTCAAAAAACCGACTTCAAATGCCACTATAAAGAGTGAAATAATTTTGATGTAGGTGCACCAATCGAAGTCGGACGATTGTCTATAATATCGTCGTTTCTAAGCACATCGAGTAGGTATTGTTGTACCTTACATACATCGTCCGACTTCGAATTGGTGCACCTACATCAAAATTATTTCACTCTTTATAGTGGCATTTGAAGTCGGTTTTTTGAAAATAATTTTACAACGCTCCAAAGGTATAAAAGAAAAGAAAAAGAAACTCAGAATCAGCTTCCAAGATTGACACCAAACTATGCGGTAAATCAAGTATTTTCCAGAGACCAGGAGTTAATAAAAGAGTATTACTTTAAATGCGCAAATCTTTTCTATGGTCTGTCTGCTAATGATTGTAGACAAGTAGCGTACGAAATGGCCAAAACAAATGGCATCAGAATGCCAAAGACCTGGACAGAGAAACGATTGGCTGGTATAGATTGGCTGAGGGGTTTCCGTCAAAGACATCCAGATTTGACACAACGTAAACCAGAAGCGTGCAGCTTAGCACGAGCATCGGCTTTTAACCGGGAAACAGTAAATCACTTTTATGATAATTTAGAGAAAGTAATCCAGCGCCATCCTGCATTTTCTGATGGCACAAGAATTTATAATTTAGACGAAACTGGTACCACCGTGCAAAAGACTCAACGAATTATTGCACCAAAGGGCAGAAGAAATCTTTGTAAAGTGACCAGTGGCGAGAAGGGAACACTTGTGACTACCTGCAATATTATAAGCGCTGGAGGACAGGCAGTTCCACCAGTCATTGTCTTCCCAAGAAAAAATACTAACCCTCGCATGGCTGTTGGTACTCCACCTGGTTCACTGATTCTCGCACACACATCTGGATGGATGAACAGTGAACTGTTCCTCGATGTAATGAAGCATTTCATATGAAGAACGGGAACTTCAAAAGAATACCCATCAATTTTGTTAATGGACAATAATGTATCCGTTTTATTGTACATTGAGTGTCAGAATGGGTAATAATATTATAAACTTTAATAACTTCATAACCCCCTGGCAAGTTTCCATATAATTCTGACGATTAGTTTTTGTAAAATAATGCGTAAAAAAAAAGTGATCCACTGTTGACCATGTTACCCTACTGTTGAAGCCAATAAGTCCAGACTAATAACTATATGTCGATGGGTAGTTGAAGCCATCAACGGTAGATTCAAGAGAGACTTCAAGATATTCCGACAAAGAATTTTCAATCGCGCCTCTCTTGATACATTACATCATAATCAGCATAAACGTATCAGCAATTTTTTTATAAAGCACCAGATAATTAAAAATGAGCAAAATGGTTTTCAAAAAAATAAATCAACTACCATGGCCGTTTTTATGCTGCTCAGAGAAATTTTATCACTTATTGACAAAGGAAACCCTGCATGTCGTCGTTGCGCCTGCCAAATTCCATATGTGCATTTTTTCATTTTTCGTTTTTTCACTAAAAATAATCTCCGTTTCGTTCTGCATGTGCTGATAAAATCCTTTTAGTGATATTCCATTTAGAAAGAAGTATGACAAATACCGTATGTATTTTGGCCGTTTAGAAAAATTCGTATGTGCAGAAATGCACATAAAGGATTTGCGTTCCGTCTTCAGTCACCCACAACTGTGCGCGCCGAAAGGGCGCGTTGTGGTGTAAACAACATTATAAAAATAGTTTTATTGTGTTATAACTAAATAAAAGTGGTAAGTACGTACTGAATTTACTTAAATTGTGTTGTTTTTATATAATACCGTAAGCCATTCATCAGTAACATGTCAATTTAAGTTCTTAAACAATATTTTAACCTATAAAATAGTCTTGTATACCTATCGTATACTGTTCAGTTATCAGTGGATTTATTTCTAGAATATTATTACAAAGTGATAATTTTGGAGAATTTGTTAGTTGAGGCGAAGTTACGTTTTGGATATATCAACTGTTGGGCCAGTGGTAGTGCTGTGTGGGTCGTTTTGGGAGGTTGCCGATATAAAGTGACATGTAGGGGAGACCTTGAGTACATACCGGCGCTGTGTGAACACAAAAGTCCAGACCTTGAGGTAAAAATTATTCTTATTTTGCTCCAAAAATTCTTAAAAGTTGTTTTGACTCTAACATAGAGTAAGCAAATAAAATGTCTATAACTTAGAGATTTAAAAATGTGTAGAAGTCTGTCTGTCTATCACGACCTTTTATTTCAGTAACTATTAAAGATATCGACATGAAATTTGGAATAGTCGTAGTTGATAATTGCCCAACGTCATTGCAATCATAAAAAATTGAAAATGGTTTTCATAATCTATATATATAAAAGAGAGTTACCACTCACTCACTAACTCACTCACTGACTAATCACGATATCTCAGGAAGTATAAAGCCTACAAACTTGAAATTTGAAAGGTAGGTTCTTTGTAATGGGTAGGTGTCAGCTAAGAAACGATTTTGAGAAACTACCCCTCTAAGGGGGTGAAATAGGGGTTGGAAGTTTATATGAAAGTCCCGTGTTTTTGAAGTTAGAGACGTGAAAATACTCATTTAGGTTATCAGCTTCAGATATTAAAAATTTGTATAAGTCGTTTTGGAAAATTCCCCTTTAAGGGTGGTAAAATAGGGAATGAAAGTTTTTATGTGAAAATTTTAATATTGTTACTGTTGACTTGAAATTTGGAAAGTAGGTTCTTTCTAATGGGTAGTTGTCAGTTAAGAAACGGTTTTGAGAAAATCCTTCCCTAAGGGGGTGAAATAGGGGTTGGGAGTTTGTATGAAAGTCCCGTGTTTTTGAAGTTTAAAGAGTCGTGAAACTCGGTATTAGCACTGAATCTCACGCGCATGAAGAAGCCGAATTTCACGCGGGCGAATTTATCCCGGAAAAAGCGATGGTTCCCGCAGAAGTAGTGAAAAACCTAAATTCACGCGAGCGGAGCCGCGGGCAACAGCTAGTCATTTATATTTAATAAAAATTCTTTTCAAAAAACCGACTACAAATGCCACTATAAAGAGTGAAATAATTTTGATGTAGGTGCACCAATCGAAGTCGGACGATTGTCTATAATATCGTCGTTTCTAAGCACATCGAGTAGGTATTGTTGTACCTTACATACATCGTCCGACTTCGAATTGGTGCACCTACATCAAAATTATTTCACTCTTTATAGTGGCATTTGAAGTCGGTTTTTTGAAAATAATTTTACAACGCTCCAAAGATATAAAAGAAAAGAAAAAGAAACTCAGAATCAGCTTCCAAGATTGACACCAAACTATGCGGTAAATCAAGTATTTTCCAGAGACCAGGAGTTAATAAAAGAGTATTACTTTAAATGCGCAAATCTTTTCTATGGTCTGTCTGCTAATGATTGTAGACAAGTAGCGTACGAAATGGCCAAAACAAATGGCATCAGAATGCCAAAGACCTGGACAGAGAAACGATTGGCTGGTATAGATTGGCTGAGGGGTTTCCGTCAAAGACATCCAGATTTGACACAACGTAAACCAGAAGCGTGCAGCTTAGCACGAGAATCGGCTTTTAACCGGGAAACAGTAAATCACTTTTATGATAATTTAGAGAAAGTAATCCAGCGCCATCCTGCATTTTCTGATGGCACAAGAATTTATAATTTAGACGAAACTGGTACCACCGTGCAAAAGACTCAACGAATTATTGCACCAAAGGGCAGAAGAAATCTTTGTAAAGTGACCAGTGGCGAGAAGGGAACACTTGTGACTACCTGCAATATTATAAGCGCTGGAGGACAGGCAGTTCCACCAGTCATTGTCTTCCCAAGAAAAAATACTAACCCTCGCATGGCTGTTGGTACTCCACCTGGTTCACTGATTCTCGCACACCCATCTGGATGGATGAACAGTGAACTGTTCCTCGATGTAATGAAGCATTTCATATGAAGAACGGGAACTTCAAAAGAATACCCATCAATTTTGTTAATGGACAATAATGTATCCGTTTTATTGTACATTGAGTGTCAGAATGGGTAATAATATTATAAACTTTAATAACTTCATAACCCCCTGGCAAGTTTCCATATAATTCTGACGATTAGTTTTTGTAAAATAATGCGTAAAAAAAAGTGATCCACTGTTGACCATGTTACCCTACTGTTGAAGCCAATAAGTCCAGACTAATAACTATATGTCGATGGGTAGTTGAAGCCATCAACGGTAGATTCAAGAGAGACTTCAAGATATTCCGACAAAGAATTTTCAATCGCGCCTCTCTTGATACTGTTGCGAACCGGGGTTCGGGATTGGAAGAACAAGTCGATGTCGTTGTATATGTGCCTTTATTCACAGTCTGATACCTGGCTCACAGGCCGTAGCGCCGTGACGAGCAACACAAAGACAGTCCCTGGTCCCTCTTCAGCTCCTAAGGCCGCACCGCGCGAACTTCGGTGCGCCTAGGAGCACGAGCACCACTGACTAACCGAAGACTCCACCACCAGTACTACACCATAACTAGTACCATAAATCATATACTTCTTCTTCACTCACTTCGTGTTGCTTTTGTATCGCGGACTTGAATCTATCGAACTGAATTTCTTGACTGACTGTATGATCCTGAAAACTTCCCCTTATATACTCGGCAATAATTCGAATTCCAGAACATTTCAAATTTCAAATAACTAGTTCTAAATTTAAATCATCCCTAAAACTTATTGCTCTGTGTTCATCTATTCATTGAAAGGTTTGCATCTTGTTCTAACACATCGGAATTTTCTTTCTTCTCTTTCTAATTATACACTATTGCCATCTATTATCGAGTAGTCGAAAGCTCTTATCACTAAACTGTAAACTGTCAATTTCTATCATTAAGCTAGGGACACACAATCGTTTCCGACCTAGCCATAGGTCGTGACACTGCCCCCACCTAAGACATGCTCGTCCCGAGCATGAACATCACCATGTAATGGCTGGGCCATATTTCTCTTTTCATCTTTACCTTTGTCGTCATTCGATTTACCCTGTCGCACCCAGGTTGGTTTTCCTTCTTCATCTTGACTCTTGCAACGAATCGTTTACCGCTGTCATTACCATGTAATACATTTCGCTTCTTCTTGAATAATGTAGTCGATGGTCTGGCGTTGATGCAATTAAGCCGTACAGCAATCGGGATACCTGCGATGTTGCTACCAGGCCATACCTTCCTCCTCACCATACTTGCTGCAGACGACCGTTTTGCGCCACCACATCTAGGGTGCACTCTCCTCTTCAGTCTGATCTCTGTAGTTGCGCTGAAGCAAAGCCCCATCTTCCTTTTCACCATACGTGCATCAACCAATCCTCCAGCGTGACTGTAAGTATGACGCACCTCAATCTTCAACTTCAGATCACCCTTCAACTTCCTCTTAATGCTCTCCGTCATCATTCCGCGTCGTCTGCCACCCTCTTGGCAACGAATATCAACTTGTTCCTCAGTTTTCTTTACCGTCTCAATAAACTCTGTCGTAGCCAACTCCAACGTCTCCAAATCTCTTGAATCTTGACAAATGACATCCTCTAATACCAGCCCATGAACCTCAGGTTCCACAAAGTTGGTTTGTGGCTTCAAACAGACCGCATCTTCCACCAATAGTCCAACAACCATCTCCACGTCACTAGTCTCCGTCTCAATGATCTCTGTCGTAGCCAACTCCAACGTCTCCAAATCTCCTGAATCTTGACAAATGACATCCTCTAATACCGGCACATGAGCTTCAGGTTCCACAAAGTTGGTTTGTGGCTTCAAACAGACCGCATCTTCCACCTCCACGTCACTGGTCTTTTCCCCAACGACTTGTTTCTCGAGTGAGTCGTTACTTCTGTCCACTTCCTTCTCAGCCGCTCTGTCGCATGCCTCTTTCTTCTTTGGTAGTAGACCAACCATTTCCTCATAGAAGCTTTCCAGACGTGTCTTGATTCTTTCTTCCCGGCGGCTGACTTTTTCCACAAGCGCACGTGACTGTTCTAGCATTATAGACTCCATCCGTTGTAGCAGGGCATTCACGTCAATCACCTGCTTCACCGTAGTGTCACCCTCCGAAGGTTTTGTATCGGAATTATTCCTCCCCTGCACGCGAGTCATGTCTTGATTCTCGTTCCCTGGCACCAACGACATCTTCCAATCCCACTTCTGACACCAATGTTGCGAACCGGGGTTCGGGATTGGAAGAACAAGTCGATGTCGTTGTATATGTGCCTTTATTCACAGTCTGATACCTGGCTCACAGGCCGTAGCGCCGTGACGAGCAACACAAAGACAGTCCCTGGTCCCTCTTCAGCTCCTAAGGCCGCACCGCGCGAACTTCGGTGCGCCTAGGAGCACGAGCACCACTGACTAACCGAAGACTCCACCACCAGTACTACACCATAACTAGTACCATAAATCATATACTTCTTCTTCACTCACTTCGTGTTGCTTTTGTATCGCGGACTTGAATCTATCGAACTGAATTTCTTGACTGACTGTATGATCCTGAAAACTTCCCCTTATATACTCGGCAATAATTCGAATTCCAGAACATTTCAAATTTCAAATAACTAGTTCTAAATTTAAATCATCCCTAAAACTTATTGCTCTGTGTTCATCTATTCATTGAAAGGTTTGCATCTTGTTCTAACACATCGGAATTTTCTTTCTTCTCTTTCTAATTATACACTATTGCCATCTATTATCGAGTAGTCGAAAGCTCTTATCACTAAACTGTAAACTGTCAATTTCTATCATTAAGCTAGGGACACACAATCGTTTCCGACCTAGCCATAGGTCGTGACAATACATTACATCATAATCAGCATAAACGTATCAGCAATTTTTTTATAAAGCACCAGATAATTAAAAATGAGCAAAATGGTTTTCAAAAAAATAAATCAACTACCATGGCCGTTTTTATGCTGCTCAGAGAAATTTTATCACTTATTGACAAAGGAAACCCTGCATGTCGTCGTTGCGCCTGCCAAATTCCATATGTGCATTTTTTCATTTTTCGTTTTTTCACTAAAAATAATCTCCGTTTCGTTCTGCATGTGCTGATAAAATCCTTTTTGTGATATTCCATTTAGAAAGAAGTATGACAAATACCGTATGTATTTTGGCCGTTTAGAAAAATTCGTATGTGCAGAAATGCACATAAAGGATTTGCGTTCCGTTTTCAGTCACCCACAACTGTGCGCGCCGAAAGGGCGCGTTGTGGTGTAAACAACATTATAAAAATAGTTTTATTGTGTTATAACTAAATAAAAGTGGTAAGTACGTACTGAATTTACTTAAATTGTGTTGTTTTTATATAATACCGTAAGCCATTCATCAGTAACATGTCAATTTAAGTTCTTAAACAATATTTTAACCTATAAAATAGTCTTGTATACCTATCGTATACTGTTCAGTTATCAGTGGATTTATTTCTAGAATATTATTACAAAGTGATAATTTTGGAGAATTTGTTAGTTGAGGCGAAGTTACGTTTTGGATATATCAACTGTTGGGCCAGTGGTAGTGCTGTGTGGGTCGTTTTGGGAGGTTGCCGATATAAAGTGACATGTAGGGGAGACCTTGAGTACATACCGGCGCTGTGTGAACACAAAAGTCCAGACCTTGAGGTAAAAATTATTCTTATTTTGCTCCAAAAATTCTTAAAAGTTGTTTTGACTCTAACATAGAGTAAGCAAATAAAATGTCTATAACTTAGAGATTTAAAAATGTGTAGAAGTCTGTCTGTCTATCACGACCTTTTATTTCAGTAACTATTAAAGATATCGACATGAAATTTGGAATAGTCGTAGTTGATAATTGCCCAACGTCATTGCAATCATAAAAAATTGAAAATGGTTTTCATAATCTATATATATAAAAGAGAGTTACCGCTCACTCACTAACTCACTCACTGACTAATCACGATATCTCAGGAAGTATAAAGCCTACAAACTTGAAATTTGAAAGGTAGGTTCTTTGTAATGGGTAGGTGTCAGCTAAGAAACGATTTTGAGAAACTACCCCTCTAAGGGGGTGAAATAGGGGTTGGAAGTTTATATGAAAGTCCCGTGTTTTTGAAGTTAGAGACGTGAAAATCGTCATTTAGGTTATCAGCTTCAGATATTAAAAATTTGTATAAGTCGTTTTGGAAAATTCCCCTTTAAGGGTGGTAAAATAGGGAATGAAAGTTTTTATGTGAAAATTTTAATATTGTTACTGTTGACTTGAAATTTGGAAAGTAGGTTCTTTCTAATGGGTAGTTGTCAGTTAAGAAACGGTTTTGAGAAAATCCTTCCCTAAGGGGGTGAAATAGGGGTTGGGAGTTTGTATGAAAGTCCCGTGTTTTTGAAGTTTAAAGAGTCGTGAAACTCGGTATTAGCACTGAATCTCACGCGCATGAAGAAGCCGAATTTCACGCGGGCGAATTTATCCCGGAAAAAGCGATGGTCCCCGCAGAAGTAGTGAAAAACCTAAATTCACGCGAGCGGAGCCGCGGGCAACAGCTAGTCATTTATATTTAATAAAAATTCTTTTCAAAAAACCGACTTCAAATGCCACTATAAAGAGTGAAATAATTTTGATGTAGGTGCACCAATCGAAGTCGGACGATTGTCTATAATATCGTCGTTTCTAAGCACATCGAGTAGGTATTGTTGTACCTTACATACATCGTCCGACTTCGAATTGGTGCACCTACATCAAAATTATTTCACTCTTTATAGTGGCATTTGAAGTCGGTTTTTTGAAAATAATTTTACAACGCTCCAAAGGTATAAAAGAAAAGAAAAAGAAACTCAGAATCAGCTTCCAAGATTGACACCAAACTATGCGGTAAATCAAGTATTTTCCAGAGACCAGGAGTTAATAAAAGAGTATTACTTTAAATGCGCAAATCTTTTCTATGGTCTGTCTGCTAATGATTGTAGACAAGTAGCGTACGAAATGGCCAAAACAAATGGCATCAGAATGCCAAAGACCTGGACAGAGAAACGATTGGCTGGTATAGATTGGCTGAGGGGTTTCCGTCAAAGACATCCAGATTTGACACAACGTAAACCAGAAGCGTGCAGCTTAGCACGAGCATCGGCTTTTAACCGGGAAACAGTAAATCACTTTTATGATAATTTAGAGAAAGTAATCCAGCGCCATCCTGCATTTTCTGATGGCACAAGAATTTATAATTTAGACGAAACTGGTACCACCGTGCAAAAGACTCAACGAATTATTGCACCAAAGGGCAGAAGAAATCTTTGTAAAGTGACCAGTGGCGAGAAGGGAACACTTGTGACTACCTGCAATATTATAAGCGCTGGAGGACAGGCAGTTCCACCAGTCATTGTCTTCCCAAGAAAAAATACTAACCCTCGCATGGCTGTTGGTACTCCACCTGGTTCACTGATTCTCGCACACCCATCTGGATGGATGAACAGTGAACTGTTCCTCGATGTAATGAAGCATTTCATATGAAGAACGGGAACTTCAAAAGAATACCCATCAATTTTGTTAATGGACAATAATGTATCCGTTTTATTGTACATTGAGTGTCAGAATGGGTAATAATATTATAAACTTTAATAACTTCATAACCCCCTGGCAAGTTTCCATATAATTCTGACGATTAGTTTTTGTAAAATAATGCGTAAAAAAAAAGTGATCCACTGTTGACCATGTTACCCTACTGTTGAAGCCAATAAGTCCAGACTAATAACTATATGTCGATGGGTAGTTGAAGCCATCAACGGTAGATTCAAGAGAGACTTCAAGATATTCCGACAAAGAATTTTCAATCGCGCCTCTCTTGATACATTACATCATAATCAGCATAAACGTATCAGCAATTTTTTTATAAAGCACCAGATAATTAAAAATGAGCAAAATGGTTTTCAAAAAAATAAATCAACTACCATGGCCGTTTTTATGCTGCTTAGAGAAATTTTATCACTTATTGACAAAGGAAACCCTGCATGTCGTCGTTGCGCCTGCCAAATTCCATATGTGCATTTTTTCATTTTTCGTTTTTTCACTAAAAATAATCTCCGTTTCGTTCTGCATGTGCTGATAAAATCCTTTTTGTGATATTCCATTTAGAAAGAAGTATGACAAATACCGTATGTATTTTGGCCGTTTAGAAAAATTCGTATGTGCAGAAATGCACATAAAGGATTTGCGTTCCGTCTTCAGTCACCCACAACTGTGCGCGCCGAAAGGGCGCGTTGTGGTGTAAACAACATTATAAAAATAGTTTTATTGTGTTATAACTAAATAAAAGTGGTAAGTACGTACTGAATTTACTTAAATTGTGTTGTTTTTATATAATACCGTAAGCCATTCATCAGTAACATGTCAATTTAAGTTCTTAAACAATATTTTAACCTATAAAATAGTCTTGTATACCTATCGTATACTGTTCAGTTATCAGTGGATTTATTTCTAGAATATTATTACAAAGTGATAATTTTGGAGAATTTGTTAGTTGAGGCGAAGTTACGTTTTGGATATATCAACTGTTGGGCCAGTGGTAGTGCTGTGTGGGTCGTTTTGGGAGGTTGCCGATATAAAGTGACATGTAGGGGAGACCTTGAGTACATACCGGCGCTGTGTGAACACAAAAGTCCAGACCTTGAGGTAAAAATTATTCTTATTTTGCTCCAAAAATTCTTAAAAGTTGTTTTGACTCTAACATAGAGTAAGCAAATAAAATGTCTATAACTTAGAGATTTAAAAATGTGTAGAAGTCTGTCTGTCTATCACGACCTTTTATTTCAGTAACTATTAAAGATATCGACATGAAATTTGGAATAGTCGTAGTTGATAATTGCCCAACGTCATTGCAATCATAAAAAATTGAAAATGGTTTTCATAATCTATATATATAAAAGAGAGTTACCACTCACTCACTAACTCACTCACTGACTAATCACGATATCTCAGGAAGTATAAAGCCTACAAACTTGAAATTTGAAAGGTAGGTTCTTTGTAATGGGTAGGTGTCAGCTAAGAAACGATTTTGAGAAACTACCCCTCTAAGGGGGTGAAATAGGGGTTGGAAGTTTATATGAAAGTCCCGTGTTTTTGAAGTTAGAGACGTGAAAATCGTCATTTAGGTTATCAGCTTCAGATATTAAAAATTTGTATAAGTCGTTTTGGAAAATTCCCCTTTAAGGGTGGTAAAATAGGGAATGAAAGTTTTTATGTGAAAATTTTAATATTGTTACTGTTGACTTGAAATTTGGAAAGTAGGTTCTTTCTAATGGGTAGTTGTCAGTTAAGAAACGGTTTTGAGAAAATCCTTCCCTAAGGGGGTGAAATAGGGGTTGGGAGTTTGTATGAAAGTCCCGTGTTTTTGAAGTTTAAAGAGTCGTGAAACTCGGTATTAGCACTGAATCTCACGCGCATGAAGAAGCCGAATTTCACGCGGGCGAATTTATCCCGGAAAAAGCGATGGTTCCCGCAGAAGTAGTGAAAAACCTAAATTCACGCGAGCGGAGCCGCGGGCAACAGCTAGTCATTTATATTTAATAAAAATTCTTTTCAAAAAACCGACTTCAAATGCCACTATAAAGAGTGAAATAATTTTGATGTAGGTGCACCAATCGAAGTCGGACGATTGTCTATAATATCGTCGTTTCTAAGCACATCGAGTAGGTATTGTTGTACCTTACATACATCGTCCGACTTCGAATTGGTGCACCTACATCAAAATTATTTCACTCTTTATAGTGGCATTTGAAGTCGGTTTTTTGAAAATAATTTTACAACGCTCCAAAGATATAAAAGAAAAGAAAAAGAAACTCAGAATCAGCTTCCAAGATTGACACCAAACTATGCGGTAAATCAAGTATTTTCCAGAGACCAGGAGTTAATAAAAGAATATTACTTTAAATGCGCAAATCTTTTCTATGGTCTGTCTGCTAATGATTGTAGACAAGTAGCGTACGAAATGGCCAAAACAAATGGCATCAGAATGCCAAAGACCTGGACAGAGAAACGATTGGCTGGTATAGATTGGCTGAGGGGTTTCCGTCAAAGACATCCAGATTTGACACTACGTAAACCAGAAGCGTGCAGCTTAGCACGAGCATCGGCTTTTAACCGGGAAACAGTAAATCACTTTTATGATAATTTAGAGAAAGTAATCCAGCGCCATCCTGCATTTTCTGATGGCACAAGAATTTATAATTTAGACGAAACTGGTACTACCACCGTGCAAAAGACTCAACGAATTATTGCACCAAAGGGCAGAAGAAATCTTTGTAAAGTGACCAGTGGCGAGAAGGGAACACTTGTGACTACCTGCAATATTATAAGCGCTGGAGGACAGGCAGTTCCACCAGTCATTGTCTTCCCAAGAAAAAATACGAACCCTCGCATGGCTGTTGGTACTCCACCTGGTTCACTGATTCTCGCACACCCATCTGGATGGATGAACAGTGAACTATTCCTCGATGTAATGAAGCATTTCATATGAAGAACGGGAACTTCAAAAGAATACCCATCAATTTTGTTAATGGACAATAATGTATCTGTTTTATTGTACATTGAGTGTCAGAATGGGTAATAATATTATAAACTTTAATAACTTCATAACCCCCTGGCAAGTTTCCATATAATTCTGACGATTAGTTTTTGTAAAATAATGCGTAAAAAAAAAGTGATCCACTGTTGACCATGTTACCCTACTGTTGAAGCCAATAAGTCCAGACTAATAACTATATGTCGATGGGTAGTTGAAGCCATCAACGGTAGATTCAAGAGAGACTTCAAGATATTCCGACAAAGAATTTTCAATCGCGCCTCTCTTGATACATTACATCATAATCAGCATAAACGTATCAGCAATTTTTTTATAAAGCACCAGATAATTAAAAATGAGCAAAATGGTTTTCAAAAAAATAAATCAACTACCATGGCCGTTTTTATGCTGCTCAGAGAAATTTTATCACTTATTGACAAAGGAAACCCTGCATGTGTTATTTTTTGTGATATGACTAAGGCATTTGATTATGTTTCACATGACTTATTGCTAAATAAATGTGAATACTACGGATTACGCGGACCTTGTCTTGCGTGGCTAAAAAGTTATTTAAAAGATAGGAAGCAATTTGTAGAATTGTCTAAATTAAATAACAAGAAAGTATTGACAGAGTTCAGTTCAAAGTTACTAATTAATTCTTTTGGTGTACCACAAGGTAGCGTTCTTGGTCCGCTCCTATTTTTGATCTACATCAATGACTTGCCTGCTTCCACAAAAAATAAATGTAAGATGTTTGCAGATGATGTTTCTATTATTATTCCATACACAAACAATACCGATAACTCTCTGGAGATCAATACAGCACTAAATAATATACATGACTGGCTAATAAGTAATAACCTGTGTCTCAATTTGAAAAAAACTAAATATATGACATTTAAGAACAAAAAAATGACATCATTAAATAATAACGTGACATGTCGCAACGAAAATATTGAACAGGTATCTACCATATCGTTCTTAGGTATGCACTTAGATGAATTCATGACCTGGAGTCCACACATAGACAGTTTATGTAAAAAAATTAATAAATTTGTTTTCGCCTTAAGAAGACTTTCTAAAATAACGGACAAAAGTACAGCTTTATCGGCGTATCATGGCTATGTAGTCTCAAATATCAGGTACGGGATAATGCTGTGGGGTAATTCTTCAGACGTTAACAGAGTTTTCCTAATTCAAAAAAAGTGTATTAGAGCAATATGTAAATAAGGGACCAGTAGAATCATGCAGGCCTCCATTCAAATCACTTAAATTATTAACTTTGCCATGTATTTACACTTTTGAAGTAGCGTGTTTTGTAAAGTGGTATAGGTGTGAATTTTTTGAAATTTGTGGCAATTTTTCAAATTTTAACACGCGTTATCCTAATAAAATTTATTATCCGCCAGTTAAAACTGCCCTAAGGTCAAAAAGCTGCTATCATATGATGATTAAGATTTATAACAGGTTGCCTGCATTCATAAAAGAATTGCCATACTTAAGGTTTAAAGTAAAACTTTATAACTGGTTGGTCGATAAGTGCTTTTATTCGGTTAAGGAGTTATTTGCTGTGAAAAAATAATTTTGACTTATATTTCATTTTAAATTTAATTATTTCATTATTATTATCATTGCTAATTCTTTTTCTGTGTCTGTAAGTAATATTATTATTTTCTCCTCTAATAATATAAATAATATTCTTATAAATTTATAATTAGCATAAGTTTCTACATATTTGCATGGCAATATATGTTGACTGAACATGTATGTGTAATTGTACAATGTTTAAGCAAATAAATAAATTATGATTATGATTACATGATTTCAAAATAGCAGGAGCTATTATTAACTGCTTTCAAGAACCCTTTGAAGACAGTCAATACACACAGGAATTCATAGAAGCGATAAGAATGAATATGACTAAGCCTTCTGGCAGATTACATTGAATAAAAATAATATAAATCGCCAAAGAGTGCCATTTGAAAGAATGAACCGTGACAATCAACAATTTATGGATTTTCCTGTTCTTACAAAAGAAGACTTGATTATAATTGCAATACGAACATATCACTTAAAACTGGCACAATCTTATTGCAGCGAACAGGAGTGTACGAAATTGATTATTATCGTCATTCAGAGAGAATAATGATTAATAATGAGCAAAACAGATTAATAAGGTGCAGAATCCAATCACGACATGTGCGGAGTAAGACGTATTAGAAATACGTATTGTATAATTCTGAGGCGCAGGGACAGAGCGCAATCAAAGAATTTTATTGTACGTGCATTCACGGGCGTCGTACACTGGGAAGTTGCGCCCATGTTATCAGTGTTTTATATATTATCTTGGTTGGTTTCAACACAACGTTCAAGAATTTGAACATCCTGCTGTTTTCCTAGACAACGTTTTGATAGACTTAGAATTTAAAGAGAACACATCACATATAATAATATTTGTTTTTTTAGTATATATCTCAGATTGGTAGGTATATGAATTATAACAAACACATACAAATGCACAAAGTACAAATATCTGGTTGTATATGTTATTTGTATCTATTATTATTAAAATTCGTTCCTGAAAAAATAATGAAGGCAATTTTCGCTATTTAGCCACTGATTAGGGGGATCACAAGTATTTATTTTTAATACCCATAAAATATACAAAATTATGAGATAGGTACTTTTTGCGCCGGGGCTGGGGCAATTTTGCGCATTCTCCTTTGTATGTGGGTATGTATGTTTATTGCTCCTTCACGCTGCAACTACAGAAGTTACAGAACGGATTTGGCTGAAAGGAACAAAGACAGATTATACCCTGGATTTAGCACATATACTACTTTTCATTTCGGAAAAATCATGGTTCCCACGGATTTATGAAAATCCGATATTCACGCAGGTGGAGCCGCGGGCAGCAGCTTGTAATTTATAAGAATATTGCAGCATAGACGCGATTGAAGCTGTGGGCGAGAGCCAGTATTTCAAATTCCCAAACTATCTTAATAAACGAGAAAATAAAATACAAAATAAATACATATATAATAAAATGTTTCATTTTTCAGGTCATACTGTAAGCAAAGCTTGGGAAGATACAACAGTAACATCTGTTAGACAAGCCTTTTTAGATGGCTTGTCGACAGGAGCTAAAAATCCGACCTCGAAAGGTAATCGATTGATTATATTACACATAGGAGGCGAGAAAGGGTTTCTGCCAGAAAGTCAGTGGATATTTGAAAATAAGGCCACAGGAGATTACCACAAGACAATGAATGCGGAGGGTTTTGAAAACTGGTTCAGCAATGTTTTAAATAAAGTTGAACCAAATGCAGTCATTGTGATGGACAATGCACCATACCACTCCGGACGCAAAGAACGATTGCCGGTCACAAGTTGGAGAAAACAAGCTATCCAAGAATGGCTATCCTCAAAGGATATTATATTTAAAAATAATGAAACAAAAGCTGAATTACTTGGTAAAGTAAAAAATGTTAGGGAAAAATACCAAACATATGTGTCGGTTAGAAACAAAACTGGTCAAATCCAAAAATTAAGGTTTTGGAACAGATTACGCCATTTTTTTCAATGAAAAATCTTGTTTTCGCTACTGGTTTCAAAAAGTCAAATCCAAACCAATTCGTAGAAAAATCGATTCAAAATGACTGCTCAGTATCAAAAAGAGTCAAATCCTTTAAAGCTTCGAAACGAAATCGGTCTAATCCGCGTAGCCAATCAGAAGCCAGAACTATGTAAGAAATTGACATCCGACCGGCGGCCGTTTTGCGGAGTGATGAGCGCATGGATCGTGGTTTTGTGTATTCGTCGCCGTTTTTTATTAAAAAAAAAGGAACTACTCCCCAGTTGTCACGGAAAAGAACACAACAAAAAGCGGATTGGAAATGCAACAAATTGAAGAAGGAAAGGTATGTTTGTATTGCTTTGATTACTCACGCTGCCTTTCGTGGTCAGTGGTGCTAAACACGTGGTGGTTTTATTTTGGATCAGCTACTGAATAATTTACTATTTTCTTGCAATTTGTTTACTTATGCGTCATGAAGTATTTTATCTGACTACGGTGAAGCCCTAAAGGAAGGTTTTGTGTAGCCAGTATAAAAATTTTATGTATGTCCATTCCTAACCTCCCTCGTAACTATTAAACGGCTGAATCGGTTTTTTTTTTTTTTTTTCTCTCACGAAAGTCCCTTAAGGGTACTTTAGCATTGCTACGATCTAGCCTTAAAGCTAATTAGTAACTTAATTTTAACTTAAACTGATATTAAGACCTATATCTAAGAGTCTGTCCAGTGACTTATCTTAGTCTCTTTTATAATATTGTAGGCACTTTGTTCTTGTGACCTTGATGATGCACTAGCACTAGCACTAAGCACAGCACTTCACTTAACTTTCACGCACACTTACACTAACTCAAAAGGCTTAGTCCTTTTGAGTCTTCTTATGAGGTCCGTAGTGTCGAGGAGCTGGATTGCCTCCACGTTTACATGATGATGCAGTCGATGTTCATGGGCTGCGGCATACTTTTGGATGATGATATCTACGAAGTCCATTTGAAATGCTCGGCTGAATCGGTGTCAGTAAATTATGCGTCGTTACATTTCTCTTGATAACGCAAGTTTCCAATCTAAACCTAAACTTAAAATACTATAGACGAAGCATGTGGGCGTGTGGACCCATTGAAAGTGCTTAAGAGGGTTTATGCAGCGCGGCATACCTAGCGTTTCGGTCCATACAAAACAGGAATTCGTCCCCACAGACGCAATTTTGCGCGGAAAATGGTATTACAAAAAAATTTATAGTAAAATAAATATACAACTTATTAAAATAGTAAATAACCAGTGACATTGAATATTAATTGAATTAAATTACTATAATTCAGAAATAACAAAATATCTTGGATTTAATCCTAAAATAATACGTTTAATTTATCGAAAAATGCTAAAAATGGCACTTTTCGGTTTATGGTTTTTGAATGAAAATCTAGGAAAATCGTGTTTTTTTTTTGAGACACTTTTTAGTAAATGTTATTAATTTTCTATATATGTCATTGTTATAAGTTTTTGTTAAGAAACATGGCAAATATCTTGCATCTGCGTAGAGCGTCGACCGCTATTTTAGCAAACAGCCTATACAAAAACTGTTCTAGTGAGAAAGTCATACACATATTTTCAATTATTTTTGAGACAAAAACTAGATTATGAAATGCCAAATAATATGAATTCAATTATCTAATCTATAATTGAACACATAACTATTTTATGTTCCTTCGGAAATCGTAAATTTTGACTCAAGCATAATACTAACGCATGAAGCGCCTTAATAAAAATTATACGAATGGATTCCGTTTTTTTATAATATTTACTTATTTATGATTGTTTTTATTTTAGGTACACTCCAAAAGAGCCACCAAATTTAAGACTTCCATGTGACCACTACACCAAAGCATACAGGTGCACTTCATTGAGTCATGCTGATATAATAGCATTTAATAAAGCTTTCTACAAAAAATCGGACAAAATTTATCAGGATAATTTTATAATTAATCATACGAAAGTTACTACTACTCAGCGACATAGGCCAGTAAATCAATGTGGGAATAAAAAAGAAATAGCGGTAACGTACTTTGCACGACGACGACACATGTCCTGATTCCAATTTGCAAACGCACCTTTCTCTCTATTTTAGCTTTAATGATAAATCGTACAGCGTCCTGCTAGCAGGACTTTCAGTACTGCCGGTAGGACGCAACTTTCTTTGTGTTTATTACGTAAACGGTCCTGCCAGCGGGACTTTTAACCGCACAAGTAGATAGTCTGTCTCTTTCTGCTTCTGGGAGTGTTTGTTTCATCGTCGTACCATTAGTTTGAGCGTGACAGCCGCAATGTTTAGACGTGGAGACCGCGTGCGTTCGCTCGCGACACACTACGACGCACCGGGAACGAGTAACGCATGGAGTCGTCAACATTTTGAAGATGCGTTTGCAACGTCTTACTGTTACGGTTTAGTACAAGCAGTTTACAGAAATAATAAAGTTAAGGTAGTGTGGGAACTAGATGAATCTGTAAGTTGTGTTCATAAGAGTTTTTTGGAACCTGCAAATACACTCGACAATATACCTACAACACAAACACAGTCCTCGGAGTTATTGGATTCGAGCTCGTCGGAATCAGATGAATCGGAGAGTGATTCGGAAGATGTGGTGGAAGAGGGGACAGATGAAAATATTGTACTTATTGGAGAAGTGGAATGGCAATTTGATAAAGAAGTTTTGATCGACGTATACAAAGATGGTGCGTATAAACCCAAATTATTAAATTTACCAAACAAAAAACTCAACGAACTAGAAACTTGGTTGTTATTTTTTCCTGAGGAGAAGATTTCTTATATTTTGTCATGTACAAACTCACAAATAAGAAATGTAGCTAAGCCCATTACGGAAAATGAGCTATATAAGTTTTTTGGTTTAACTCAACAGCTGCCCGAAAGAAGATGTTTTTGGGGTACTGTGTCTAATGGCTTATTTCCAGCTCCCGAATTCGGGAAAAGATTTGGTATGAGTCGACAACGGTTTGAGGAAATCCTTATGGCGTTGTCACACCTGAAAGAGTAAACGATAGTGACAAATGGTTTGAAGTGAGACCTCTAGTTCAAATGTTGAATGAAAAATGGCAATCTGTTTTTGCACCTGGGTACAAAATAACCGTAGACGAATCTATGTTTTCATGGTATGGTCGTGGAACCTATTTCGACGATGGAATGCCCGCTGTCATTAAAATAAAAAGAAAGTCTAAGTGTGTTGGATGTGAAGCTAAAACTATTGCCGATAGCCAGACAAATATAATGATTGGTTTAGAGCAAAATGAAGGTAAAAATGATATGAGTAACAAAAAATAGCAGCGACAATTTGGTGCAGGTACAGCTACCACCTTGAGGTTGACAGAACCGTGGCATGGATCTGGACGTATTGTCGTAGGTGATTCATGGTTTTCGTCGGTAAAAACTGCTGTAGAGCTTTCCAAATGTGGTTTATTCTACATTGGTATGCTAAAAACAGCCCATAGGAATTTCCCGTTGAAAAAATTAACGGACGAAAAAGAAAAGCCTGCCAAAGAAAGCAAAAGTAGATAATACAGATCTGTACGCTATCAGCTGGAGGGACAGGAAAGTTCATACTTTTATTTCATCATGTGGAACAACGCTGTCTGGTACTCCTGCAAGAAAACGACGATCTTCAGCTTTCAACAGGCACACAGTTGATGATTTTTTCAATAATTATGAGTCTATATAATAGTGTTTTGAGAAGATTTTCATTTACTTCCGAAAAAATCTATAACTTAGATGAAAGCGGTGTAACTACCGTAAAAACCCCCAAAAGTTTTAGCTGAAAAGCGGTGTAAGCAAGTAGGTCAAACAGTATCAGCAGAACGAGGACAACTAGTCACATTTTGTGCAATTATTTCTGCTATTGGCACTTGCATTCCTCCAGCTTTTGTATTCCCAAGAGTGCATTACAAAGATCATTTTTTAAATGGCGCACCTGAAGGTTCTCTTGGATTAGCAACAAAAAGCGGATGGATGACATCTGAAGCATTTTTGAAAGTATTATTTCGCATTGTTTTCTCATTTTGTGACCTCGCCCACAAAGGATCGGCCAAATAATAACAAGAGCCAGTACTAGTTTCAACTTAAGTGCGAACGTAGGTATTTACAACTAATTTGTTGCGTCGCGATTATTAAAAGTTAAGGTAGGGGAGTGTTTTTTAACTATTTTATCAGAATGAGTCGGCCATCTAGTTCCGAGTGCTAAAAAAAGTAAGACTTACCATTATCACAGTGAGTGGGAAGAGGAATTTTTTTTCGTTATGGTCGAGGATAAATGTGTGTGCCTAATCTGTAACTCAAGTGTCGCATTACCGAAAAGAGCTAATGTTGAAAGGCGTTTTAAAGCTACACATTCCAAATACGCCACCGATTTTCCATTTGGCAGTGAAAACCGAAAGATACGTATGTACGATACGTACGTGGATTAAAAAGCAGTTTAAACGCACAACAATCTTTTTTTACAAAACCAGATTCGAAATCAAAAGCTGCAACACTGGCGTTATTTGCTGTTACAGAAATATAGGGTGTTTTTTTTAGAGGTATAGAACTTTAAGTTGGCATCACTTTTTTAACTGGCGGCCATTTTGTCAGCTGTCAAGTGATTAATATTTAGTTTGGTTTGCCATTTCATCATGAACAGGTTGACAAAAGAACAACGCTTGCAAATCGTGCAAATTTATTTCGAAAATAATGGTTCAGTTCGCGAAGTTTACCGCAAGCTCCGTCCATTTTATGGTCGACATAATCGTCTATCAGAGCAATTAATTCGGTTAACCATGGATCGTTTTCGCACTACGTCTACTCTATGTGATAATACGCATCCGCAGAGACGTCGAACAGTGCGCACCGAAGAAACAATTGCCGCTGTAGAGCAAAGTGTTGAAGAGGACCCGAATGAATCGATTCGCCAAAATCAAAGCAAAGATCTTGGCTTGCGACCTTATAAGATCCAGCTTGTGCAAGAATTAAAGCCGCGAGACCATGCAATGCGTCGTGATTTTGGTGTATGGGCCGAAAATGAGATTGATCTCGATGCTGATTTTCATCGCAAAATTTTGTTCAGTGATGAGGCTCATTTTTGGTTGAATGACTACGTCAACAAGCAAAATTGCCGCATTTGGAGTGAAGAGAATCCACATGAGACCCTTGAGACGCCATTACATCCACAAAAACTGACTGTTTGGTGTGCTCTATGGGCTGGTGGAGTCATTGGGCCATACTTCTTCCGAAATAATGCTGGAGAGTCAGTTACCGTTAATGGAGACCGGTATAGAGCCATGATAACCGACTATTTTGTTCCCGAATTGGATGGCATGAATGTGGATGAGTTGTGGTTCCAACAAGACGGCGCTACATGCCACACAGCGCACGGCACAATCGATTTATTGAAGGAAACATTCGATGAGCGCATAATTTCGCGGAATGGACCTGTCACTTGGCCACCAAGATCGTGTGATTTGACACCATTGGATTATTTTCTTTGGGGATGTGTGAAGTCGCTCGTCTACGCCAACAAACCAGAAACGTTAGGGGACTTGGAAGCCAACATTCGTGGCGTTATTGCCAACATACGGCCCCATATGCTCGAAAAAGTGGTTGAAAATTGGACCTGTAGAATTGGCTTTATTCGAGCCAGCCGCGGCGGCCACATGCCCGAAATCATATTTAAACGTTAATGGCATAAAATTATCCTTCCAATAAAGCCAAATTGATGGACATTAAAACGATTTTCTTGTGTTTTATTTCAATTCGAAGTTCTATACCTCTAAAAAAAACACCCCTTATATATAAAACGAAAGAAACCTTTCGAAGATGGAGAAATGATCAAGGAAGCTATGCAGAGAGCTGGAGAAGCACTTTTTAATGACTTTAAAAACAAAAAAGAAATTATTACAGCAATAAATGATATTTCACTTTCACGGAATGAGACGCAGTGAAGCCTTAATAGACGAGGGCCGATAATTTTTGAAACATAAAAAAATAATAGTAGGATGAAACCCATTACAAAAGGAGGAGAATATTATAAAAATTAAAGGAAAAATAATTTACGGTCGATCCGAGTTCGGGAACAGGGGGGGAGGGGGGGTTAAATTGTAAAAAATGGTTTTACTTGATTTCCGGCAAAACTACAAGTCCTATGAAAAAAAGTTAAATGGCAAAGTTGTAGGTAATAAAAAGATCTACAACTTTTGTATTTACACTTTTTTCACATAACCTCAAAATTTATGTGAAAAATTCAAAAAACCAAGTTTTTGGTTTTTTATTTTTATCTTTTACAAAAAAAATTTTTTTTTCACGAAATTTGGTGAAAACTTACCTTTTTATATGCCAAATACGCTGTAATTTATTTGACTAAAAATATTTATTTTTTACACCTTATTTTGAATTAATATCGAAAAAAGCACCCTCATTTTCAATCGAAAATTCACCCGTCAAAATATCAGCTTTTTTCAAAAAGTTGGTATGTTTTCTATTCGTTGAAATCTTTACTTTCCGATGGTGAAAAAAAAAAATGTTACTATAGTAAAACTTCTCGAAAAAAAATCGAATTCGAAAAACTTTTTTTAACAATTTTGAGCTATTTATTAAAATTTACACTTTAATTACTCAAAAAACGTAAAATTACATGTTACATTGATAAAAAAAATTGCAAATCAAAATATACTTCAATAATTAACAAACAAATAAGTTAATAAAATTATTATTTAATAAGACATCTACAATATTTGGAGAAAGTTGTCAAATCTTCTTTAGATTTTTTGCATTTTCTGAGAAGATTTACTAAAGTAACATATATTTTTTTTCACCATCGGAAAGTAAAGATTTCAACGAATAGAAAACATACCAACTTTTTGAAAAAAGCTGATATTTTGACGGGTGAATTTTCGATTGAAAATTAGGTTACTTTTTCGATATTAATTCAAAATAAGGTGAAAAAAATAAATATTTTTAGTCAAATAAATTACAGCGTATTTGGGATATAAAAAGGTAAGTTTTCACCAAATTTCGTGAAAAAAAAAATTTTTTTGTGAAAGATATAAATAAAAAACCAAAAACGTGGTTTTTTGAATTTTTCACCTAAATTTTGAGGTTACGTGAAAAAATTGCAAATACAAAAGTTGTAGATCCTTTTATTACCTACAACTTTGCCATTTAACTTTTTTTCATAGGACTTGTAGTTTTGCCGGAAATCAAGAAAAACAATTTTTTACACTTTAACCCCCCCTCCCCCCCTGTTCCCGAACTCGATCGACCGTAAATTATTTTTCCTTTAATTTTTATAATATTCTCCTTCTTTTATAATGGGTTTCATCCTACTATTATTTAATTTCTTTTTTTATTATTTTTAAAGCTATCTACCCTGGTCTATAAGTGAAAATTTGGAACAATTACTTAGTGAAGACTTGCAGAAATGTTGTTTCTTGTCACTACAGTTTGATGAATCCACCGATGTAACCGACATTGCTGAATTGTGCGTTTTCGTGCGCCTAGTTTTTGAAGACATGACAACAAATAAGAATTATTGACAATGATTCCATTGAAGGGGCAAACCAGAGGTGAAGATATTTACAGATCTTTTAAGAGTTTTGTAGAAAATACTGCATTTCCGATACACAAACTAGTTGCTATCACGACAGATGGAGCACCCGCTATGCTGGGACAAAGAATTGGTTTTATTTCATTGTACAAAAATGATGACAACATTCCAAGTTTCACCAACTATCACTGCATCATACACCAGCAAGTTTTGTGCTCTAAACTTCTGGAATCAATGTTATTATGAAAATTGCTTTTAAAATAGTTAATTCTATTCGAGCCAGAAGTTTGCAAAGGCGTCAATTTCGAGCTCTTCTTGAAGAGACAGAAGCTAAACACTCAGACCTTTTGCTACATACAGATGTAAGGTGGCTTAGCCGTGGTGCCTTTTTGAACAGATTTCGCCAATTACTGCCAAAAATAGTTTATTAAAATAATAGAAGTCAGAAATCAAGACGTTCGTTCAATCAAAAGGAGAAAATATAACTGAGCTTGAAGAGGAAATTGGCTTACGAAGCTGGCCTCCCTTTGTGACATAACAGAAAAACTCAATGAGTTGAACCTAATTCTTCAAGGGAAAGACAAAACCGTCATTGACATGATATCCTTGATTAAAACTTTTAAAAGTGAAATTCAAATGCATGCTTTCGCTGAACAGCTGGAGAATTTGCATCTGGAGTTCGAAAGAAGGTTTGCAGATTTTGCCGCTCTCGAAGAAGTGCTAAGTTTCATGGTATTCCCTTTCAATGAAAACATTGACATTGACAGCTTGATGAATTATTATCGTCATTATAATGTCCCTACGGAGTGCCAACGCGTAATTACCCGTAACTACTCGCCTTGCCGTTTAGAAATTACCTAACCTAACCTATACCTAACCGCCCCTCCGAAACTCCGGATCCCCCAATCCAGAGGGGCTTAGGTGCTGGCCGTAAGGAGGGTTACCAGTGCATACTTTGTGGAGCCTTTTATATGTGCAGAAACATCTTAAGGCACTTCAGAATGAAACATAGGAACTACCTAGGAGGACAATTGAATAAGCACCCAGAATACCCTACGAAATTTTATTTTAAGACTCCCGTGGAGCTTTGGTCCTGCCCGGCGGAGCTTAGAGCGAGCCGGGCAGAACTGGAGGGGGTTATGGGGGTAAAATATACTCTCGTTATTAGAACACCGGTAAGAGAGTAACTCTCGGGGTCCACGGTCACCTCTCTGGAGTGAGAGGGGGTGACTTTAAAGCAAGCGTGGCTTTTATTAAAGCAAGAAAATTCACTCTTTTTTTATTAAATTAAAGATATAAATTAATTGAATAAGGAATAGTTCGTCACCTATGGCTTATTTTATATGCCAAGTATGTGACCAGCAGACGCACCACTAGAACTAGCTGAAACCCCTGTTTGCCAGGAACCAAAGACAACACAACCAACGTCTAATGTGGCCACATGCGATAATAGAGACCGTAGCTTTGTTTTGATTTCTCACGTATCGTCATCGTCATCTGAAAGAGTTATGACACGCCGGTGAATTAAATGCTCCTACGCGGTTCCACGGAACCAGTTCGCACATTCTTTGGACAAGTTATCATATTCAGCACCTTAATGTTTTGAACTCATGGATCGCACCGGGTTCAGTAAGTATCATGTATAACTGCTCTGCTAACTTAACGCACAGTAGTGATGAGTAGGACTTACAAGAACCAATACATTTGTCCTATACATGACCGGAAATTATAGTTGCCAAGTTAAATGATTTCAAACTTAAGACTTCAGATGACTTTAAGAATACAGATGGGGTCAAGATCAATATTAATGTTAGAGTTAGTACCACAAAGAAAACGACGATAATTTTCGAAAGTCTGTTAATATCAACAATGAGAACGAGAAAGAAATTAATACTAAATCTGAAATAAATACGAATCTGTAAGTTCATTAACAAGTAGCTCTTCGAACAGCTTCTACAGCTCTTCATCATTAGTTTAAGAGAGTGTTGACTCCGTGAACGATCCGGATTACAAAAAGGAAAATAAGAATCGGCAAACCGGCACACCGTTATGTCAGAGTTGATGAAAACGGAATACCAGCTCCAAAATGCGTCGGTAATAATGCCTTGTTTTTCACTTTGTGTGGCGAAAAATCAAGATTTGCAAGCTTTTTTTATGCTAACACTTTACCTATAAACAATAGACCCATAGAATCTGCACTTAAAAAGAAAAATAAACAAACAAACGTCTCTTTTCTTAAAGATAATCGTGGATGTCATTCTAATCATGATCGCATAGATGATGCATTGAAAAATTCAGCGAGGGCTTTTATTGATGTCTCACTACATCCTAGCTAATTCTAAGAAAATTACATCTATGAAAGTAAAACTGTTTCAGATACTCACAGACATTATTTTGAGCAATGTAATAACGTTGGTTTTGTTAATTACATTATGTTTTATGGTATATTTACTCAAGACTTTAACTTCTTCTTTATTCCTAAAAAAGATGCTTGCGAATTTTGCGAAGCTTATAAAATAGTTCTGTAGAAGAAAAAGAATTGAAACAGGAAGCTTATTCACAACACCATGAAGAGAAACAATTGTGGCGAAGAGAGGAGGAAAAGGATAATAATGATGATTGCATTGTACATGTGCCAGAGCAAACCCCGTCACTGCTAGATCAGTCGAAAAACCGAACGTGGCTACCTTATGAAACTTCGAAACGGTGAATCGAACGAACATATAGCATCTCTTTGAAAAATAACGCGCCGAACTTTTGAACGCCAACTAGTGATTGCAAGGGACTGTCTTTTATTAGACTTTGTGCCATTACACTTGGGGTCGATCACATACAAAGGAAATAAATAAGAAATTAACTATTCCAAAAACAATTTTTGGAGACCCTGAAAACACTAAACTCTGAAAATGTATGTGATGGAACATACATTTTCATACAAAAAGTGGCAACTTTCTGTTTCAGTGCCACAGACTTATAGCCTCCACAAAAAGAGGAATCTTTTAAGTACATATATTTTGTTGTCATAATAAGGAAGACGAGGATACCACGCCGAGCGAGTGGGTGCCTGGGGCGGGCGCTGCCGATGCTGGCTGCGAGAGCGGTGCGGGAGAGCCGAACTTATTGGCTATCCTGCGTGCCGCGATCAAAGGAATAAACGTCCCCGCCGCATCTGGGAAGTCGAGTGGAGCACGGGCGGGCGCCAGCGACGCCGCCGGCACCAGCGCAGCCCAGTGGGAGGCCCTCTCGGCGGAACAGCGAGCGGCGAGGGACCTTTTAGAGGCTGGCCCGTCCGGCGTGGCTGCCAAACGGCCCAGGCCCAGCGACCAAGAGTCCCCCGTCGGCGACTTAGGACCTGGGCCGTCCAAACGAAACGTTGAAATTTTTCACTGCTTTTGACTTGGTACTAATTTTTTTTCTATCTAACTGATATTTTATATTGTATTTTTTCTTTCAAAGGAAATAATATTATTGTTTGTAAGTTACACCCAAATACTAAAAAATGTTAATATAGATTTCAAATATAAATGTGTATCTGTATATGCAGGATTATTTTTAGTTTAATGTTATAAAACCTTTAATTTTACTTATATTGTATAAGATTTTTTTAATTTTATTTAGTCAATGTACAAATTGTAAGCATATCTAGCAATAAGAATAGGCAATAAAGCTATTAATATTAATATTATACAAGGTGAAAAATTAATGGTTTTTGATGTTAAGCAGGGTGAATCAGTATTAGCAGCACTAGTATCAGTGAATCAGTAGCAGTACTATCGAATTACCTACACTGTTTCGGAAAAGTAAGCATTTTTATTTTTATTGCAAAAAAAATAATCGAGATTAACTCGAAAATGTGATAACCAATAGTAGTGACTACGCGGTAGGTGGAGGTACAGATGACACGGCGGTACAAATCTTTGACAAAATGCCGACCGAAACCGCGCCAAGCGCGGGGAATTCCCGCCTAATCCTTTGAGATTAGCCGCCGCCCGCGCGAGGCCCGCGCCGCCGCATCGCCCGCGTAGTGTTGCCAAAAATTTAAAGTACCTACTGCGAATACCGATTCACCGTGCTTAACATCAAAAACCATTAATTTTTCACCGTGTACAAACAGAACTTAACAAAAGTATTTGATAAGATTAAAATTTGTTAAGAGTTTACAAAAACCACATAAAAACTAACAGTAGGTACGTTTTAAGTTTGTCATTTCATTACGAGTCCCGGTTTGTTGCGGCGCTGCGTTCGGGTGAGCGTGAGTGTGCGTCTGCGTACGCAAAACACATGGAAATGTCAACTTTTTGAGCAAATATATTAAAAAAATGTATTTAAAAAACGGCCAACACATTGTTACTAAACTAGTGTTTGTTAAGTTAGAGCTTGTATTTTATTTAGCTTGTATTTTGTATTTTATTTGCTTATATTGTAGAGGTGTATAGAGTTAGAAGTCTTGCACTATATGAGATCTGATAACTTTTTGACGGTGTGAGCCCTATGCTCGTCTGGCAACATTTTACATGAAAATGTTTTTGTTGCGATTTCATTTCTTTTTGTAAGTTCATTAAAACTGTTGCGAACAATATTTTTAACATTAATTATTGACAACATTAAATTGTATATAGCAACACTGTACTTGAACCTTCAGTTAGCACACTGTGGTTGCTCAACATGTCTGTTCCACGCATGATCGTTACGAAATAAAATATTATAGTGAAAGTGAACGGTGTTTTATTAGTATATGAAAAGTGCAACCAAACTACTATTTATATTACATCGATGATTCGGCTTTACTATGTGCATAAAGTAGATGACTCGATCAAAAACAATGTTTTTTTTTTGGTTTATTTTTCCTTTTTTTGTGTATTCTTGCATTTCAGGTGCGCCTATTTCCACAGCCCACTCTCTATTATGTAATAACGTAGATACCTATAAAAATGTTTGAAAGTTTGGATGTTTGTTACTCAATCACAACACGACCACTGAACTGATTTGGCTGAAATTAAAAATAAAATGTAGTAAAAGCTAATGTTGTGTCAATAAAATCTAAAGTATAAGACAATATAAGCAATAAACCAAACCAAAGACCGAAGCAGAAGAGCAATGTTGCCACCAGTTAGCTTTGTACCTCAGCAGTAGCTTTATATACCTACAGTGTAAACTCTTTATAACGAAACTCAAGGAACCAAGCATTTTTTATCGAGTTTTCGAAAGAAAAACGACCAAATTAACAATAATCTTCGGTATGTTTTTAATAAAATTAATACATTTGACGACCGAATGGCGTAGTGGTAGCGAACCTGCTGTCTGCGCCGGAGGTCGTGGGTTCGATTCCCACTACTGGTAAATATTTGTGTGATGAGCACGAATGTTTTCCAGTGTCTGGGTGTTTGTCAATATATATTTAAGTATATTAGTATTTATATATTGATCAGTTATCTAGTACCGATAACACAAGCTATCGCTTACTTTGGGGCTAGATTGCGATATGTATAATGTCCTCATATTTATTTATTTATTTATTATTTATTAAAAAAAATACATCGCACCTTTAAAGTAAAACCGTTACTAAACGAAAATTTTCATGAATTGAGTTATCAATGCCACCTATGTAACATAAACGTAAACTTCAACATAAACTTGTCATTTTTGCAAAATATTGTATTCTACGCCATCTAGCGGTAAATTAAAGCGTTACTAAACCGAGTTATGATCGGCTCGCGAAATACAATATTGTGTCTATACCAGTAAGAACATGGTCGTAGAAGAGTGATAACGGAAGTTTAAAGTAACAGTGTTATTATTTGGATAAACACGGCTGTATGTCACAGAAAAGGTAAGATATCAATTTGTTTTAAAAGGAAAAGTGTTTCAATTTGTTTAAACACAGTTTTTGTGTTATGAAATTACGCAATTCATAATAAAATTTCATTGATAAAATGTTACTGTTTGTATAGTCTCAGTTTGCCTTTTATTTTTTAAGGTATTAATCCAATAACGTTTATTTATAAAGAGTAACCATTTGTTTAGTTACAGTTTTACAATAAGTATAGAGTAAATTAAATCATATCCTTATTTACAATTGTGGGACATTTATGTTAATCACAGTTTTTTTCTTTACGCAACGTACATTTGCATAAAAATTTTAGAAGTAAAACATTACATTTTGTTTAAATTCCATCTAGTATTAAAATTTAAATCATAGTTTATGAAACAGTTAATAATAACGTTATACATTTCTTTTAGTATCACTTTACTACTAATTTATATAAAAGTTGGACTTAAAGTAACTAAATTTATTTAAGTTAAAATGTCAATTATAGTAATTATTCGATAATAATAATAAAAGTACTTGCTTCAGGTCATGGTGCATTTACGGAACCCATGTTACGGAACGCATTTTGGAGGCTATGGAATCTAAGAAAGATTCCGTAAGGCGCTCTGCCCACTGCACCGCGCCCCGTCGCGTAGCGCGGGATGGCAGATTTTACTTTGTATGCAAGTATGTCAATTTGTATAGAAATCACGCCTAGCACAACACACTGGCGACGCGAAACCGCGCGGGAAGGCGGCCGCTCGCAGTTTCTGCCAATCTGCGCGGGAGCGCGGGGCGTCCCGCGGGGTATGATACACCGGCTCCGCAGTCCCGGGCGTGATTTGATACTGTCCAAAATCTTCTATGGACGCAGTGTCTTTTAATTCTTGTATACAAAATCCTTAAAATGACAATATAACTGCAACTTCTTGAAATTGAATAAATTCGTCCATTCTCCACGTCGATCGACAACACAGTGAACATACGAGTTTATTTAGCGCGAGGCCGTCGCAATCTGCATCACCGCGCGGGGGAGCAGATTACACCGCTAAGTAAGGCAGATCTGCGCCTCCGTCACCGCGCGCGTTATCTGTCGCTCCGCGCACCGCGGCGGGACGCGTCTCCAGTGGGCAGAGCGCCTAAGTACTGAAAACCCCAAACTAATAACTACTGACCAAGACCATGTTTCGGAACATGGTCTTGGTCAGTACCTACGCCAAGTTTGGTGCCTGTTCTTCCTATTAATTATTATTACTTTCTAACCACATTTTCTATTCGATACGTAAAAAGTAAACCCTTATCCAAAGAAGAAACCAGTGTACCTATCGAATTGATAAGCGAAGTAAATTAATCTCAAATAAGAAACAAATGCTTCGGACAACCAATAAACAGAAAGTGGACGAGTGGGACCGAATCGCAGCAACATTTAATTCATCCGCTTCACAATACCCAAGGACATCCCAGCAGTTACCCTCTCGGACGCCACGGGCGACGGACGTGTGCTGATTTACGTGTTAAATCTTTACGTATAAATTCGATTTAAAACTAAATTTTAAAAAATAAATAATTTGAGTAAAAGTGGTATTTGTACTAGGAGCGCAGCAAGTCGAGGAGGTGAGCATTTACCTCGTTGAACGTTCATACGCACTTAGTGGAACCTACGCTCGAACTTATAGGCTGTTTCAAAAGACGCGCGCAGTCGACCACCACAGTAGGAGGAGCCTACGCGCTCGCATCGCATTCTCACCTGCGTTTTTGTCTTTGCTCCGGTTCCGAACTGAAGTTCGAACGGTTTAGAACGATCACTGTATGCACTCCAACTCAAAATGTACAAGACGCCACCTAAGTCAGGTTTGTCTATACCTGCACGGAATTCACCTACTCGTCATTCAGACACGGATATAAATAAAATATGCCAGAATGATGATCTGCTGTTGGAGTTTATTTCAAATAGTTCCCAACGCGCTAAACGTCGACGGCAGCCCTCAAAAGAAAAATCTGCTGATGAGATGACGGATTTTAGGGATGAAATGAGAAACCTAATTAAAGAAATGATGGCCGCTCAAAACTCACGACTCGATAAATTGGAAACTCATATTCTTGAAATAAACAAACAATACACAAACATTGAGTTAACCAACTCTGGAATCGAAAAATCCATGACGTGCATGTCCAACTAGCTAACCTCATTGGAAGCCAAAATCACCGATTTAGAGAAAGAGAGGGGTTCCGTAGCTATGCAGTTGTCGAAAATTGATGAAAAAATTGACTTTTTGGATAGTCTAGTCAAGTCCTGCACCGAGTTGCGAAATTTGCCAAAAAACTCAAGGGAAACAAAGGAAAACCTCTATGCAATGGTCCAGCATCTATCAAAAACCCTTAGCATCGATCTACAATCATCGGACATCCGCGACGTCGTACGGCAAACTTCAAAAAAGGAATTCAAAAATTCTAGCGTGTCGGTAGAATTTTCGAACACCCTAATCAAATCTCGATTTATAAAAGCCGCCAAAGAGTACAACAGTCGTTTCCCTACCGCAAAATTGAATTTAACACACGTCGGGCTCGGCGACCACCAATCTCCGTTATATGTTGCCGACCAGCTAACTTCAAAAGCTAAAAAGTTATTTTATGTCACGCGCAATTTCGCCAAGTCACATAATTTTAAATACTGTTGGACGGCCAATGACCGAATTATGTTGAGAAAGGACAATGATAGTTCTTATATTATCATTAAAAGTGAATTACAACTCCAACAACTTTCACAGCCTAGTTTAACATGACTAAGTTACAAACTAACATTGTCCATTCATATTTTTTTGTTGCATGTTTACATTAGTCCAAGAATTATTCACTATATTTATACATTAGTTGCTAATCCACACTGTTTAAACATTTTCAACACACATCATTAAAAAATCTCCAACTACCCACAATTTACACATTCCTTCTACTAAACGAATTCAAGTCGTACTCCCTACTATGTCAGTCTTGGTTTATAGAAAATGTCATAAAATTTACCTATTGCGTTTCATACTCAAAAACGTATCCCTTAACTACCGTAACAATATAATGTTACTGATTTTTGACTTGCATCAACCTTTTACCCTTAAATATCTTATTGTTAACAGTGTTTAGCCAAATAAATGAATTTAACGTACATGTTGACGAATTCTCTGTATCAGATTGTTACACCACGACTCCGGAATACGCGCATACCTACTTACAATGGCCGCAGAAATATCTGAAAATTTTGTCACAAAACATACGATCCATTAATTGTAATTTTAATAATTTCCATACACTTCTAGAGCGTTTACCGTTTGCGAATGACATTTTAGTGCTTACTGAATGCTGGCTTCCATGTCACAATAACCAAATGATACCAACTATTCAAAACTATGCTTCTACTCATACCACAACGCATCTAAACCAGAGTGACGGTGTTGTTGTAAATTGTTTTTGTAAATTCTGAATTACGTTACACATGTGAAGAGCCAGACTTTCAATTGACAGCGTCAGGACTAATCATAAAACTAGGCTGTAACATGGCAGTTCTTTGTATATATCGATCTCCTTCTAACGATAACATCGACAAATTTATTACCGCATTAAGTAGCATTATATCCTCGCTTGCCAATTTCAAATCAGTAGTGATCACTGGTGATATAAGTATAGACATTAAGCCTGGTTCTACAGATTCTCGGTCCCACGAATACCTCAACACCCTCGCCTTCTATGGGTATTTGCCAGCACACACAGTCGCAACTCGAGGTACAAACTGTCTGGATCACGTCTATGTGCGCACAAAATTGTCGGCCGTAACACTTGTCCTGGACACCTCCGTTACTGATCACTACTCAACACTTATTAGCGTTAATAAACAATTTTACTCCACACCAAAATCCCGTACACTAACTAAAGTGAATTATGAAACTTTAGATAGAACTATTGAATTGCTCGATTTGTCCTACATTTACACAATCGAAAATTCTGACATTGCTGTTGATTGTCTTATTAATTCTTTAACACAATCTATTACTGAAAATACTTTAGTTTCAAAGCTCCCAAATAAAAAGAAAATTCTAAAGCCATGGATTGCCCCTGAATTACTAAGGTGTATGCGCAACCGAGATTCCATGCATAAAAAAGTCCAAAAGTATCCTGATAATGAAATTCTCAGAATCACATACAAAAGATACAGAAATTTTTGTACGAAGATTTTAAAAAAAGCAAAACTAGAGTATGACTCACAAGAAGTAGTCAAGGCAGGAAATAATAAGAAAATGTTATGGGACGCACTTAAGAAAATATGTTTCTTTTCAAAACCAAAACACAGTAATGCCCAGTTGTTAGCAAATAATAGATCTATACATCAAACTTGTAACGAGGCTAACAAGTTCTTTGTTAATATAGGTAAAGAGCTTGCAGATAAAATAGAGCAAAATACACGAACTAGCACTTTTAATACGGCATCCACATCAGTAAGCTGCTTGTCCTCATTTGTTTTGGATCAAACTGACAGCGAAGAAATAGTTACAGTCATTAAAAATCTTAAACCATCCGCTGCAACTGGCTGGGATGGGATTTCTCCCTCAGTACTTATAAGATACTCGACTGTTTTAGCTCCTATTCTGTCATACATCTTTAATCTATGTTTTAAATTAGGTTTATTTCCAACTGCATTCAAAAAGGCTATTATTGTTCCTGTATTCAAAGGTGGTGATAATAAAGCAATAAACAACTACCGGCCAATTGCTATCCTCTCAGCTTTGTCAAAAATCGTTGAACGCTTGGTCAGCAAAAGACTCATTTATTTTCTTGAACACTTTAAGTTGCTATCACTACAGCAGTTTGGCTTCAGAAAAAATAGAAGTACTAATGACGCAGTCCTTGCACTTACTGATAACATTGTGAGCCACTTAAACAATGGGGATAAGGTTTTGACAGTCTTTTTGGACCTTGCGAAAGCGTTTGACACAGTTCCCATTCCCACTCTCGTAAAAAAGCTCGAGAGTATGGGAATTCGTGGAATTCAGCTAAAATTTTTCTATAGCTACCTTACGGGACGCAATCAGGTAACAAAAATTGAAAACTATTTGAGCGACGAGCTTCCTATCTCTTAAGGTGTTCCCCAGGGAAGTATACTTGGCCCGACTCTCTTTCTTGTCTTCATAAATGACTTGTGTAATCTCTGTATTCCTAATGGTCATATAGTCTCTTTCGCTGATGACACAGCCAATGTGGTCGATTCTGTTGTGCAAATTCTCTAAACTAAACTAATTTAAAATAGTGCTATCCTTTTCTAACTACTCCGGATGGAAAAGGATGACACTATTCTAAATAAGTTTAGTTTAGAGATTTTGCACAACAGAATCGACCACATTACCTTCTTTGCTAAATCTTGGTCTGATCTAGAGATTACTACCCAACTTGGATTCAACAATCTTACCCTGGCTTCTTTCCCATTCTTACCCTTAATATCTCCAAGTCAAAGCTTATGTCGTATTCCATACGTGCCTCTTCCCAGCCCACAGCTAATATTACGCTCAAAGTTCATAGTTGCCCAGATAAGAACAAAACAAACTGTTCTTGTAGCCTGATTGCTTCGGTAGACAAAATTAAATACCTTGGAATTATTTTAGACAAACATTTAAACTTTAAAGACCATATTGAACTACTGACTAGCAGAGTTCGGAAATTAATTTTCATTTTCAAGATTCTTCGCAATGTTGCAAATCCCAATATGATCAAAAATGTGTTATATGCTTTGTGTCAATCTATTATACTTTACTGCATTTCATGTTGGGGTGGCGCTAATAAAACCGCACTCAAGCCCCTTGAAATAGCTCAAAGGGCTATACTTAAGGTGTCCCCATTCAGGCCTATGCTATTCCCTACTATTGTACTGTACAAAGATTGTGGCGTCCTAAGTGTAAAAAAAGTTATTTATCCTTAACACAATTTTAAAACAACATAAAGAAACACCTTACCGGATTATAGAAAAGCGCCGAACTGACAAAATTTGTATCTTACGTGCACCTAAGTTAGCCTTTACTAAACGATTTTACTACTTTCTTGGGCCATTTTCGTACAATAAACTAAATGCCGAATTACCCATTTACGATTTGCCTTATGCTCAGTGTAAAAAGAAAGTAACATCCTTTTTGCTAGAAAAATCATACGATGAAACAGAATATTTCCTACTACCACTGGCATAAATTACATACATACAAAACAAAATTAACGCTACGTAAAAATGCAATCAACACACACACACACACACACACACACACACACACACACACACACACACACACACACACACACACACACACACACGATTTATTTATTATTATTTTATACATGTTTCTTTCTTAACCAACCTCTGTATCAATCCTACCCGTAGCTGGGGAGCATTGATACACTTTCCATATTTTTTTTGGTCACTTTTAATATTAATCGTTTTTACAATTTTACCCAAATTAACTTGTTAGATTCTAAATAAGGAACCAATCTTTACGATGAAATGCTTTTTATTCAGATTAATTAATGGTATAACACCTAAATATGCCATGTTTTGAAAATCGCATCAATCCTCCCCCACTTCCCCTATATTGGAACAAGACCAATTTTTTATGCATGTTAACCATTTATTTTTATCAATTTACATTCAAGATGATACAAGAACTCTATGATATCAAATAGCGACTCAGTATTGGAAGAAGACAAGTTTTTATGCATGTTCAACATTTATTTTCATCCATTATCATTCATGATAACACAAGGACACTACGAGACCACATAGCGACACAGTATATTGGAACAAGACAAGTTTTTATGCATGTTCACCATTTATTTGCACCATTAACATTCAAGATGGCACAAGGACACTAAGAGACCACATAGCGACACAGTATATTGGAACAAATTTTTATGCATGTTCACCATTTATTTTTATCCATTAACATCCAAGATGACACGAGGACTCTACGAGATCACATAGTAACACAGTATATAGGAACAGGACAAGTTTTTATGCATGTTCACCATTTATTTTTACCTATTTACATTAAAGATGATTCAAGAACTCTACAAGACCACATAGCGACACATTGCATTGAAAAGAAAAGACAAATTTCACTGCATGTTCACCATTTATTCTTACTCAATTAACATTTAAGATGAACAAAGACACTACGAGACCACATAGCAACACAGTATATAGAAACAAGACAAGTTTTTATGTTTGTTTACTACTAATTTTCGTCCATAAAGAGACAAATTTGTCAGGTATGTGATACTATAATTAGGACGTATATAAACTTCATAGATGACCTTAAACAAAAAAGAAGTAAGTATAAATAAAAACTAAGCAAAAAACTTTTAGGAATATCAAAAAATATAAAAACATCCTGGAACAAATAAGGGCTTACAATAGAGAAGAATTCAAATATCCAATTCGACAAAAGGGAACACAATTACGTGAGAAAGTTGTAAAATATCAAAACATTCAAACCTCAACATCAATTTAACTCAAAGTTCTGTATTTCTAATGAAGCAGAAAAGAGCAAAAAGTTTTCTATTAATTGATTTGTACTTTGTACTTATCTCCTTCTTTCATCATTTCAACTTCAAAAAATTCTTTTTTAAGGTTTCTTCTTGCATGTGGTGCTGAGAAAAGCCAAGAAAGATTTTTTTAACTCAGACACAGGCCTTCAGTATCGCCTAAACTGTTTCCTAAACTTCTCATAATGATAATCATCCGTAGCCCGCTCGCCCTTTGCTTTTTTAACTATTTTATTAACACTGTCATCAATCACATTAGATTCAGTCTTCTCACTTGCTGGCTTGTCAACTTTTCTCTTTTTAGAGTTGGCACTGTCTAGATTGAATCTATTGTGCTGTACAAAGTTAACAGCCATATTCGTGGGCACAAATTGGGAAGGTCCATCTTTTTTATTGTGCCTCTCCCACAACAGCTTCATTTTGGCTTCTTCTGTGGCTTCTATGTTCTTAATTTTAGCATCTATACCAAGATCAACTTCGGGGATCCCACTGAGCATTTGATTTGAAAGCATTTCTTCGGATCTATGGGTGGAAGACACTCGTAAATGTTCAGGTAGGGAGAGCAGTGCTGCTTCCTCAGGTGGAAAGTATTTCAGCGTGTCGCTGTCATCTGAATCCTTTTTGCTTTGATCATGCCCCTCTGAAACAAGAAAATAAAAATTACTAAAATGCACTTAAGGGATAGACACCGCAAGAATGAGCATAACGAATTACTGATCGCAATTACAAAGAAGCGTGCAACAAAACGCTAATATCAACTAGAATTTCTTAAAAGGTTTCTTTCTTCTTGTTCAGGCGGCGAGAGAATGACAGGGAGAATAAGCTACCGTGCGTGGGCGAGAGCGGGGCGGGCGTCGGTGTTTTCTATCACTTCACCAAAGAGAGCGTTTTAATTTAACTGTGATTTATTGTTTACTTCATGAACCAAAACAATATTTAGTCTGCATGATTAGTTCATTCAGTTCGTTTCTAAGCTAAGGTGTGTTAAATTGTTGTGATTTTCAAGTTGTTTTATTGTTTTACAATGGATAATAAAAAGAGAAAGCTTTGTAAGTTTTCAGAGATTACAGCAAGTAAATTTCCTTGTCTCGTGGAAGGCCGCAATGAGTCGGAAGCTAAGTGTAAGGTATGCGACTGTTATTTGAGTTTTGGTTCTAGAGGCATCAAGGATGTGCCAAGACACATAGAATCTGAAAAACATAAGAAAATGTCTAAAGCAGTGTCTTCCAATATTAAGATGAATACATTTTTCAAACCAACCCTAAATATTATTTCGGAAAGAAAAGCCGCTGCAGAAGCTACGTTGGCTTACCATACTGTAAGACACCACCAGTCGTATAAGTCTATGGATTGCACAGGAGGATTATTGAGGAAATTATTTTCTGACTCAGAGGTGGGAAAGACGATAACCTGCGCCCGGACAAAAACCGAAGCAATTGTTAACCATGTTATTTCCCCCCATGTAATGGACAGTCTTGTGGAAACATTCAGTATTATATTTCGGTCTATCAACTGATGTCAGCGATCACGGAGCTCAAAAAATGTGTCCAATAGTAATACAATATTTTGATTATCACGATGGCGGAATAAAGACTAAAATTTTAGAACTCGATGTATTGCCAAACGAAACTGCCGAAACAATCACGCAATATATTGTCAACACCTTGAAAAAACACGGGATTTAACAAAAATTACTTTCTTTTACTGCTGATAATGCCAACGTCAATTTTGGTGGCATTAATAAGCCAACAGGCGGACAAAACGTTTTTGTATTATTGAAACAAGAACTCCAAAAGCAAATTGTAGGCGTTAGGTGTCCTGCCCATTTACTGCATAATTATAAAAGACACGGTGCAGATAAATTGGAAATAGACATCGAGTCCACGGCGATGAAAATTTATAATTATTTCTGTCTACACAGTTCGCACAGAAAAGTTAAAATCATTTTGTGAAGCTGTTGAAATACAACAGCAACTGCTATGCCACAGCAAAACACGATGGCTGAGGTTATTTCCAGCAATAGAAAGGATCCTGAAATTATTTACAGCATTAAAAGAGTATTTTTTATCTGTCGAAGGAGCGCCAACAGTGATCAAACGATTTTTTGCTCATATTCACTGAAAGCAGGACAATCCTGCCCAAAGTGGGGCATATGGTCATGTTATGCATCGCACGCTCGTCTCGTCAGCACGAGACAGAAAAGCGTGGCACGCATCACCAAGTTTACCATAACTCACAATAACTCACAAAAAAGTCAATGATTAATTCCCTAAACTAGAGAATTGAATTTTAGGGAATAAGTATTGTGATACCAGGCAATGGAGGCAGCATTTTGTGAACATTTCCCTGTCACACAGCCTACTAGGTTTGTAAGATATTTTTAATTAGATTTTAATTTCTTCAATTGAACACTTCTTGGCAGATCTTTGTATATAAACACAGATTATGGCTATCGTCAGTAGGGCATACTTTTTCATTTATACAATCAGGAAAGCATTCTCCTTTACAGACAATAAAACCGTTTTGAAAATGTACAAGACCTACATAAACCCATTGCTAGAGTATGCCCTTCAAGTCTGGAATCCATATACTTTATAAAGGACATACACCTGTTGGAAAAAGTATAAAGAGCCACAAAAATTCCAAGGGAGCTGAGAAACCTTACAAATGAGCAAAGGTTTAAAATTCTTGGTCTCAGCACACTTCAGTATTGGCGAGAGAGAGGAGACCTTATTGAAACATACAAAATTCTCAACAACTTGTAAAAAATAAACTAAACTCCCTAATGAAATATTAAACTTATCCCTCAATAAGTTCAAAGTGGCTGTAAAAGGAAAGCTTATGAATAAAGCTTACTATAGTATTAAGGATTATTTACATGAATTAAATCTTTGAGAGTGAGTGGGCACGTTTGAACCCTCGTAAACTTAGTTTTAAGTCGACTTGTAGTTATCACCATACATATGCGACAAATATAAATTCATGTTGACGTTTTACAAGAGTCTGTACGTTAGGTCTATGTGAAACGATATTTTGAATTTTAATTTTAATTTTAAGACATACAGAAAATATGTACAATGAAAATACTTTGACAAAATAGTTTCTTTAAAACATAATCCTAAGAGGTCTTCCTTGAGGCAGTCTGCCTATGACTGGAAACAAAAACTGTGTATCGAAATTATCGTGGCAGTGGTTACACCCATAGCTCAATTGGCAGAGCACCCAAACTATACGGTGGATACGGATTCAAGTCCCATTAGCAGTGATAATTTTGATACTATAAATTATCCTTAGAGGGTTTGGGATGAGAGGTAATTCCAGGCAGCGACAACAAGAATACTTGCATAAATAAGGCACTAAGTAGGTACCAAAAAGGTCAAACTAAGTATGCAGTTCCGATCTAAATGCCATGCCCAACAACACAAATAAAGCACTAAGGACCCAGCTTGATATTTTTCTAACAAAATAATGGTATGAAGTTCGCGCGGGTACTAAGTGTCACGGGTTTATTGTTCTCAGAAGGCACTAAGGACCATTATCGTCTGATTCATTTTGTATCAAAATGGCGGACCGTGACGCCGCGCCTGGGTGTTCAAGTGATGCAAAAGAAAAAAACAGTGTTCCAGTGCTAGTTTTCGAAGAAAACTACTTAAAACTCATGGCAAAGAGTATGTTTCGACATCAGAAAAAGTCATTCCTGCGGTATCCGCTCCCGGTACCGAGGTAAAACAAACAACTATTTTGTTATGCTTGTTTAGTCGAATTCAAAGGATTATTGATAGTGACGTGCTGAATGTATTCCGAAGACTCATCATTACTGTTTTGTAATTATCATTTTTAAGACTCTACGTAAAATATTATATCGATTTAAGTTCATAGATGTACCTACCTAGAAAAAAATTAAGATTTCTAGTATAAAACAAAAACGATCCTACCGTTTTATCCATATATACACATGAACAAAAATTAAAGATATTTAAGGAATACTATGACTTAGATTCCCATTAAAAGCAAGACAGTTACTTTAATGGGCTTCTGTTTTCGGCCTCAAGCAGAAAAAAATACACGTTCTTGTTAATAGAGTAAAAAATGGAGAACTTACATATGAGGAGAAAAGAGGAAATAAGATAAAACACCGAAAATACTCAGAGGACATTGTAAAACTGATTAAGGAACATTTAGCAACATTTCCTCGAGGAGAATTCCACTATGGAAGAGCACAATGCCAAAAAGAATATTTAAGCCCCGATTTAAACATAAATAGACTTTACAATGCATTTAAAGTATTGCATCCTGACATCACAATTACATATAAATTTTACAGTGACAACTTCAAAGCTAATTTCAAAAATTTAAAATTTGGTCGGAAGCGAACACTACTTGCGCAACTTGTGATCTGTTAAATGCTCTAGCTAAAACTAATGGTCCGGAGAGAAACAAACGCTACCAAGCTAAGTCTTCAGCAATGCAAGGCAAATAGAGCAATGGATACTTTCAAGAGAGATGTGGTGGGGTCTCAGATGCCTGGAAGCCTTATATGTACTGCAACTATGGATCTTAAACAATTATTATCTACCCCTGCCCTTACTCACAGTCAGATGTATTACAGTCGCCAACTTTCAAACTTTAACTTGGGAATCCATATTGGTGACACCAATGATGCATACATGTGCTTGTGGCACGAAAGTATTACTGGACGAGGTGGAAACGAAATTGCATCCTGTGTTTTAAAAGTCTTCAGTAGTGGTGCTACAAATAAAAAAAAATAATAATGTGGAGCGATAATTGCGCAGGACAGAACGAAAACCGAATGATTATACCATTGTCGATCTATTTGATAAAATTGGGAACTTTTGATGAAATTGAGCACAAATTTCTAATGACCGGACATTCATATTATCTTAATTGCGACAGATACTGCGCTTATTGAAAAGCGCAAAAATCTATGTAGCTTAGCTCAATGGTACCCAATGATTTGATAAAGAAGATCGAAGAAGCGAGATATAAGGTAATTCCAATGGAAAAAAAGAAATTTTTCGATATTGGATAGAAGCAGGCGTTACTTTGCGGAAGTTCATGATTAACAAGAAAAGGAAAAATTATTTGCTATAATCCGCCAACAGTCTCTAAGTTATCCTCTGATCCAACTAATAAATTTGCAGCAGATACTGTTGGCGGATTATAGCAAATAATTTTTCCTTTTCTTGTTAGAAATTTTTCGATTTCCAAAAAGCTGCAGATTCCATTATTACTACGGATAAAATGTGTATTTCTAAAGCCAACTGCATAAAAATATCGAATAAGCAAATAAATAAAATAAGAGTCCGTACAACCTTGAATGAGATGGAATCTTTGCGGGTGTCGAATTGGTAATACTTGTAACTTTATGTAAAGTCAATGTCAAAAAGCATATATGTCAATGTCATTCGGTCTCATTGAAAAATAATACAAGATTTATATTTAACAATAGTTTTATTTCAATTTATAAGTGTTTTCGCAAACATACTAGTGGCGACGAATTGTGAAAAAGATACAAAATGGACTAAAAGGCAATTAGGTTTAAAGAATATAACCCGGACTCGGCGAATTGGGACAGTTACATAGATCGGCTTAAGTTTTGTTTCGAGGCGAATGGCGTCATTGTGGATAATGTGAAACGCGCAAACTTTTTCACAGTGTGTGGTTCGCGGGTGTACGATACTTTGATTGCGTTAATTACACCAAGAAAGGCAACAGATGTGACTTTTACGGAAATAGAAACTATATTAGGCAAACACTATAGCCCAAAACCTAATGAGATATCAATGTCATACAAATTCTATAAACGTGATCAACGCGACAGTGAGCCGGCGTCAGACTATATAGCGGACGTTCGTAAAATAAGTTCTAAGTGCAATTTTATGGATTTAGAAAGAATGTTACGTGATAAATTGGTTTGCGGGATGAGTGACACGCGATTACAATATGAACATCAATATTTTAAAAAGTAATAAAACAATAAACGATTTAAATTCTATTAACCTTCCACAGTTAAAATGTACATCAAAAATCAATGAAGCAAAAAGAAAAGATTTATTGGCTATGGTGCCGTTCCTAAAAAAGAGGACAAAAGTTTCTATACAAATCTGCTCACATAAATAATTATTTGTATAAAAACATTTTTTCATTTCTTAACCCTTACAGTACAGGACGAGTAGGAGCCACTTCACAATTTATTTTTTCTTGCCGGGCAGAGTACTCCTACGCTCCACTTATGTGTATCCGAATTTAGTCTATGGAACTGTCAATTTTTGAACGTCAAAAAGTCCGTATGTCAAAACAAAGTTTTTGAAGTTTCAATGTCAACAACTTTTACGAGTGGAAATTGTACGAATTTGTACCAGTTTATGCAAAATAAATCTTGATTATGTCGAAAAAAAATACGGTAAGTGCTTTGTTGGTTTGTAATTTTAAATTTAATGGGTCATTTAATGCCTATGTTGTTTTACTTTTACGTACGATGAGGTTTTACTGGAAATATGTACTTTAAAAGAAAGTGGTCCATATACATCCATTGCCTGCCTAAAAATATCAAATCATATTCGTAAAATTTATTTCAGAAGCCTTTTCGAGTCCGTTTGAGTGACGCAGAAATCGAAAAAGCATTACACGATATTTATGCATCTTCAGAAGAAGATTCGGACGACGAAGAACTTGCTATACCGGAAAATTATGCAATGCCTTGCATAAATGACTTACTTAACAATTTACAAGGACTTACTTACCAAGAGAAAGAAATCGCTTGTCATCAAACTGTTTCTTCGACAACAATGCCTATGCAACCTCCGTTGCCTGAGCCTGACCAAGGTCCATCATGCTCATTAATGGAAATAGACAACTTAACTTCTCATACTGCATTAGAGGTAAGGTAAAGTCACTAATGCCAGACAGTGACCTAAAGCAGCGGTCCGCAACCCTGGGGTCGCGACCCCGTGTGGGGTCGCGAAAGATATTTATGGGGTCGCCAAAAAAGTTAACAAGGTCCTGTACCTACTTATCGAATTTTATTAAGGTTTATGCATAAAATATAACCTCTCTTTACATACAGTTACACAATTACACAAGAGAATCGAAAATATTTACGACTGTACGACTTGTCCAGTCCCGCCCGTCACAACCTCACCGCTCCCGCGCCCGCGCCCCCAACCCGATCTCTCTTTCTTCGTTCAGTCAGTTCTATCCGCACGTGCGTACTCATCGCCGCTTTGTCGATTGCAAATACATAAGTACTAAATTGATGTCAAAACACGGAAGATTACTTCTGTAGAAAGTTTTTTTTTAGAAGATTAGTGTTCTCGTGGATAACAACGCACACGGTAAGACTTACCGTGTGAACTTACCGGGTAAGTAACTGTGCACTCATACTTAGAAAATAAAGTGAGGCGTCATCGCAGCGCGGCCATGTTGGACGCGTGAGTTCAATAACAAAACCAGCGCGAAATATTTTTGTATTTTTAGGGTTCCATTTGAGAAACAAGGAACCCTTATAGTTTCGTCTATTCGTAATTCATGTTTGTCACTCATACAAACACTATAAAAAGCAAAGTTACTACTAACATCCAGTCATATCATTACTTGCTACCGAACCTTTGATGGGCGAGTCCGACTCGCACTTGGCCACTTTTTTTGCTTGTCTATTTGTGCTTCGTTGAAAATAAATTTGAAGTAAATCCTGTTACCACGCGAGTATATGACGAAAAATCTAATATTAATCGTTTGGAATACATTTTTTATTTATTAATACGTATTTATTATTGCAGTTAACAATGGATAAGTGGCTTATAAAACGCACATCTACAGATGCAGGTGGCGGAAGTCCTATCGCATCACAAATCAAAAGAATTAAACACGTAGTTCTTGACAGCAGTGTCGCCTCAGATTCTACAATGACAACTACTGTTTCGAGTAATATAAGTCGTGAAAACAATGCCGCCACTTCAAGTACTAGTAGTGTTATTACTATCGATGAAAGCAGAGCAACATCTAGTTCCACTACTATAACTATTAGTCATAACAGCGATGATTGTAGTTCAACAGCCACATCTACCTCACACATCGATACAGAGAGTGACGCTTCAACTTCAACTAAACAAGCAACAGCTACATTGGAGACAACTGGGAAGCGTCAACGCATTTTTAAAGAATCGTACATCCAGTTTGGTTTTAAATGTACAATGTTGAATTTTGAACAACGTCCTCAGTGCGTTGTTTGTTCGGAGGTTTTGGCAAATGAGAGCATGAAGCCGGCCAAACTGAAAAGGCACCTAGAAACTAAGCATTCACAGTTAAAGAATAAAGATGAATCTTATTTTAAACGACTTGCCACCAAACTAACGTCACAGCAGGTTGATTTCCAAAAATACACAACAGTTTACCAAAAAGCTTTACAAGCATCTTTTGAGGTTTCCTTTTTGATTGCCAAAACTAAAAAACCTCACAACATTGGCGAGACGCTCATTTTGCCAGCTGCAATGAAAATGGTTTCGATCATGCAAGGAGAAAAGTATGCCAATGTACTGAAAACAATTCCACTATCAAGTGACACTGTTCATCGTCGTATCAATCTACTTGCTGATGATATCAAAATACAACTTATAGATCGCGTGAAAGGGAGTCCCTATTATGCTATTCAGCTGGATGAAAGCACTGATGTAGCTAATGTAGCTCAACTTCTGATATTTATCCGATACCGATATGAAAACGACATATGCGAAGATTTGTTATTTTGTCAGGGATTAGAAGGAAGAACAACCGGTGAAGCAATTTTTAATGCAGTTAATACCTTTTTTGAACTCCATGACATAAAGTGGGAATATTGTGTATCTGTGTGTACAGACGGCGCAGCTGCATTGACCGGCTCCAAAACAGGATTCAAAGCAAAAGTAACTGAGATTGCACCTAACGTAGGCTTTGTTCACTGTATGATTCACCGTGAAGCCCTTGCAGCAAAACATTTGCAACCAGATGTGAATAAAGTGTTGGAACAAGTCGTAACAATTATAAATTTTATTAAAGCTCGCTCATTAAACAGTCGCCTTTTCAAAATAATGTGTTCTGAAATGGGATCAGAATACGAAAATCTACTGTTACATACGGAGGTCAGGTGGTTATCGCGAGGAAAAATACTCCGACGTGTATTTGATCTCAAAGATGAAATCAGAATATTTCTACTTGAACGGGAACCAAAGCTAGCGGACTATTTTTTGAATGAAAATTGGCTGGCAACAGTTGGCTATCTTTCGGATATTTTTGAAAAACTTAACGATTTAAATCAATCATTGCAAGGGAAGAGTACAAATGTATTGATTTTAGCTAACAAAATAAAAGCTTTTTGTAGGAAAATAAGTTTGTGGATAGACGAAATCAGTGCTGAAAACTACGAGATGTTTGCATGTTTGGAGAAATTTTCTGAAGAAAACAAAATAAAGCTCGAAGAAGAAATTAAAACCAAAATCATGATGCATCTTACAAACCTTAAGCAAGACTTGGAAATAAGATTCCCAGATACGGCACACGGCGACCAATGGATAATTAATCCATTCACTTGTGATCTTAACACTGTGAAGATGAACATAAAAGAAAAGGAGCAGCTGATCGATTTAATGTCCGATGAAAGCCTTCGATCTATTTTCAAAACCACGGATCTATCCAAGTTCTGGATAATGACGGAAAAGGAATATCCACTGTTATTCAAAACATCTCTGCTGAAATTGCTGCCATTCGCATCTACATACCTTTGCGAGACAGCATTCTCCACATTAACTGCTATAAAAACAAAATATCGCTCCAGACTTAACGTAGAACCTGATTTGAGGGTGTCTGTTTCTGATAATATATCACCAAGAATTAATATGCTGACTGCAAGTGTGCAAGCACAAGGTTCACATTAGTTTGTAAGGTTACGTATTGGTACCTTTTTTTTAAATAAAATATTAAAATAATTGCTTGTCTCTTTTAATGCCATCATAAATATTACTCGTTCGTTAAATGCATATTTTCTAGTTTGCTCTAATATTACTTTCCAAAATAAATAAACTCTTCAATATAAATAATTTACGATTAAAACTGAACCAACCTTTGCACTTGTTAACTTAGTGATTTTTTTTTCTGGGGTCGCTCATAACTCTTTTTTGAATTTTGGGGTCGCAATATCAAAAAGGTTGCGGACCGCTGACCTAAAGGATGACACCTACGAAAAAATGTTCTTGTATTAAGAACAATTTTAGAAAAATGACTCTTATTACAATATCATAGCCCACCTAGCACCATCTATGAATTGTTTTCAAAAACTCCCAACAGTTTCTAAACGAAATTTCAAAATGTCGTCAGTCGTTGTCAATCATGTAACGGAGTGAGCACGCGTTTCGCGATTTCTTGTTGTTAGGTTAAGGACGCCGAAATTTGAAGGTGAGTTTTGAATCGATATTTATTTAAAAAATACTTTTTACTCATTTGTCAACGTATCACTGTTAAGTTGGGATAGTGATAAACGTGCTTTTCTTGTGTTTGCTAATATTTTACTGACAAATTATGATATGTCTACTATTAGTTCCAAAAAGAATGAATATCTAATAGATGACAGGCATGTCATCCATTGGTGTTTCAAGATATTAAACTCTTATGTTAGGTTCGGTACGATTTTGAACTCTATTCCCAATGAAAAGATTACTGTAGAGATATCAACAATTTTGGATCACTTTAACTAAAGGTAGACATGGTGTCTATTATTGGGGTATACATAATGTCAATTATTGGCTCTATTGTTCCAGATTGATAATTATGCCGCCAGTAAAAGGACAGATGTTTCGTTACTCTGAGGCTGATATGGAAGCCGCTATTCAAGAATGCAAACGAGGAGTTCCGACGTCAACTGCGGCAAAAAAATTTGAGGTACCTAGGGTAACTCTGCTGAATAAAGTAAAGGGTAAGACACCAATGAAACGAAAAATGGGAAGAATATGCTACATCTCAGATGATACTGAAGCTTTGCTTGTTAAGTGGGCTAAAGCGATGGTGAAACAAGGATTCCCAATAGGCAAAGAGAATTTACAAGATAGTGTGAAAAAAATTGTTGATGATTTGAATTTGGAAACTCCTTTTAAAGATGGGAGGCCTGGTAAAAGATGGTACAGCAGTTTTTTAAAACGGTACCCAGAGCTTACCCCTAGACAGCCTCAAAATTTAACTTCATCCAGAGCTTTAGTCACACCGTCACAGTTAAAGAATTGGTTTAAAGAAGTCAGCACCTATCTTGACGAAAACAATTACACAAATATTTTGGTTGAACCTCATCGAATTTTTAATATGGATGAGACTGCATTTTTTTTGAATCCGAAAGGGAACAAGGTACTAGCAGCAAAAGGCGAAAAATCGGTGTACCAGCAAGTTAACTCGGATGAAAAAGAATGTTTCACAGTTCTTTTAGGTGGTAATGCTGCTGGTCAAGTTCTACCGCCCATGGTTATTTTTAAGTACATTAAGAATACCAAGAGAATTAAGCTTGTCTGTTCCTGTAGCTTGGGGTATAGGACGGTCCGACAGTGGTTGGATGACCATGGAGACATTTTATGAATATATCTGCAATATATTTGATAAATGGTTGAATGACAATGGTATTGAAAAACCAGTCATACTTTTTATGGATGGGCACACATCACACATGTCATTCCACGTGAGCAAGTTTTGTTCGGAAAAAGGGATAATCCTAATTGCTCTCTTTCCCAATGCCACTCATCTCTTACAGCCCATGGATGTAGCTATTTTCAGAAGCTTAAAGGGCGCTTGGTAAACTGCTGTGCAGTCTTGGCGTTTAGAACACATTGATTCCCCCATTTTGAGAAAAGTTCATTTTTGTCCTTTGCTAAACAAGGTACTTGAAGACACATTATCACCTGAGATGTTTCAAAACGGGTTTCGTAAGTGTGGACTCTCACCCTGGAATCCTGATGAAGTGTGTTGTGGATCAGAACAACCAACAGATGAATTCATGGCATTACAAAAAATGGCGAAAATTAAAGCCAATCCATATTAAGAGTTGTCAAAGTAGACACACGTCTTTTTGCATTGCTCTAATGCAATTTATAGTATTTAATTACATAAAAAGTATTTAGTGAGTGTATCATGCTATAATTACAACATACCTGCCAACAGTTTATTTCCAAAAGGTAAATCCTTCAATTATTAAGCACAATCACTGCAAGTTAGAAACAACATCTTAGTCCATCACTTACACAAAACAATGGAGGCTATTCAGAAAAATATTCAAGAGCTGTCACAGAATTTCTACAAAACCATGGCTGAGTTCCAGCAAAACCTGCAGTCTGCTATCCCGGCTACCAGTCCCACCTCTAATATTGCAGCACAATTTAGCGCCTTCCGGAACTTTGTTCTGTCGGCACTTAAAAGTCTCCAGGGTCAGGTGGAAATCCTCAGTAGGCAGTTGGATAAGCAGGAAACACATAGTAGGAGAAAGATACTCTTGTTTCATGGTGTCCCAGAAGTAGACAAGGAAGATCTCTCTGCATCCGTGGTGAAGGTTGCCACTCAGCACCTTGGAATGTCGGATTTCTCGTCTGCTGCCATTAGTCGTTGTCATCGAATGGGAAAATCTAATAGCGAGGGGCCTCGGGCTATCTTGGTTAAATTCTGCGAGCTTACAGTGCGGAACAAGGTCTGGTTTGGCAAAAAAAAACTTAAAGGCACCGGAATCACTGTGGCGGAGTTCCTCACAAAAAACCAGTATGAAATCTTCATTACGGCACGAAAACAACTGGGCATTTCAAAAAGTTGGACAAAATTCGGACAGGTTTTTGTGGTTTTGCCTGATGGTAAACGCCAGTCTGTAAGTTCTATGGCTGAGCTGAGTTCCATTTCAAAAGTGAATGACAGAGAGGAAACTGGCGGTGCTCCAGGTGTTTCGACTGGCCCAGCTCCCAAGCAAGATGCTGGTAATGTGCAGCGATCGAAAAGACAAGGCAGGAAATGATTTTTCTCTTTTAAGTCAACCGGCCAAGTTATTTGTGTAGTTATTGTAACTCTAAAGTTTTGTTTTAAGTACCTACTTAATGTTTAATTTGGTTAGTTTAGCTGTTTAATCGTATAAAGATTACAGGCCTACGGGCATAACTGTACGGCATAACTGTATTCGAAACTTATAACTTGATGCAGGTATAACAATAATTATTATTTACGATAAACTCTAAACACGGCTAATTATTGAGTCATTTGTCAAATAAATAAATTTTAGTTGTCAAATAAGAATGTAAAGCAAATGTCAACTGTCAAGTCAGTTGTCACTACAATATGTTTGACAATTTGTTTTCGTTTTCAGTTTTTTGGCTGTCAGTGCTCTGTGGTTATGGTTCTCACCAAGGTTTTTTTTTTTTAATTTATTTTACGGCCCTGGATACCGGTCCTTTAAGGCCTATCTCACCAAGGTTGTACAAATGCTACACAGATTAATGTTTAAATTGAAAGCTATTCGGTTTCAATGTGAAATCAAGTTTGTGCAAAGTCAATAATATTATTGTGTATTAGTGTTTGAATAGGTATATTGTCCTAAGATGTACGTAAAGGATACCTGTGCAAATTGGTACTTATTAATAAGTATATTGTCTTGTGTTAATAACTGATTATGATCTTGGCATAAGTCTTTCTCCTGGTTTTCTTTAGCTCTATTGCATATATATATATATATATGTATATATATATATATATATATATATATATATATATATATATATTTTTTTTTTTTTTTTTTCTTTTATCTCCTCGTGTACCTAGGTACTCACTATTACTGTACCTTTGAACTGTTGGCATGTTGAATAGCGTGATATTCAGGCGCTTGCTACATACTTTGATATAAAATTGTTATTGTTGATTTTTAAATTAATTTTTATTATTTTAATTTTTTTTTATAGTTACTTATATATATTTATATGATTAATATTAATATTTCTTCTGACAATGTTTCAGATAGTGATAATGGCGATGGTTTGCCTAATGACGTTTTTTTTTCTCCTGAATGTTCCTCCGATGAGAGTTTCCACAGTGTTTGCATTCCTCTCAACTCCCACCTTGAGTCCACATTTGTAAATTTTCCCAAGGACTTTAATGTTGTCCACATAAATGCGCAAAGCATTCCTGCACACTTTCCCGACTTCCTATCCTCTTTCGATGTTAAGAACATTCACGCCATTCTTGTCTCGGAGACGTTCTTAAAGCCTTGCCTACCCTCCACATCCTACTCGCTTCCAGGTTTCCATCTAATTCGTAATGATCGAGTGGGGAAAGGTGGCGGTGGGGTGGCAATATTCCTTCGGAGCAATATTGCCTTTTCCATCATAGACAAATCTGCTTCTGATTACTCTGAGTCCTTGGAATACTTACTATTAGAACTGTTGTTCGGTACTCGTAAATTGCTATTGGGTGTATTTTATAGTCCTTCGTTACATATAAACTACTTTCGCGAGTTTGAAATTTTATTAGAAAATCATGTACTCAATGCGGATCACACTATTATTATGGGTGACTTCAACACTTGTATAATGAAGGATGATTGGCGAGCTCTAAAACTAAAAAATATTATTAAAAGCTCAAACCTCTCACTACTGCATACAAACCCCACTCACTATTTTCCTAATTGTGCTCCTTCGCAACTTGATCTGATGATGGTCTCTAACCCGGAGTACGTTAACGTACATGGTCAGCTACCTGCAGAAGCGTTTTCGTACCATGATTTGGTGTATGTAAGCTATAAATTACGTCCTCCTAAGGTGAAACCTACTGTAGTTATGAGGCGTGCCTTTAAAAAAATTGATAAACATAAATTTTTGCGTGATTTAAGTCTTATAGACTGGGATGCAGTTCTTCAAGCCCCTACACTGGACGATAAAGTTTCTGTCTTTAACTCCCTCCTTACTGAACTTTTTGATCGTCATGCTCCTTTTCGGCCAATGAAGTTAAAGCATCTGCCAGCTCCCTGGCTCACCAATGATATAAAGGTTCTCATGACTAAGCGCAATTCTGCCAAACATAAATATAAATTAAGACCTACAGAAGTTAATTCGAATAGATACAAACAATTACGTAACCGTTGTAACAGGATGTGCAGAGACGCTCAGCGTAACTACATCCAAAGTTAGGTTAGGTAAGGATACCTTAAAGGTATGGCGGTTTCTGGCGTCTTTAGGTATCGGACAGCAGAGGAAGGACGTAGCGGACAATGTTGACGTCAATGTTCTGAACAGTTTTTTTACCAATGTATCCACTAACATTCTTGATAAAGCTCAAACTCTTTCTTCCATTAATTTGCTTCCACGTCCTAACTTTCCCTTATTTAATTTTAAGTCTGTCAGTTTGGAAGAAGTCAAAAAGAATATTTTTGCTATAAAATCTGATGCCATTGGTAGTGATGGGATTAGTCGCAAAATGATTCTTTTAACTTTAGATAATATCTTGCATGTAATCTCGTATTTAATAAATTACTCTCTTTCTTCTTGTAGCTTTCCAAGTGCTTGGCGTATTGCTCATGTAATTCCTATTCCCAAAATCTCCAATCCATCCCAGCTTTCACATTACCGTCCAATTTCAATCCTTTCTTTTCTCTCCAAAGTTCTTGAGCGTATTGTCCATTCCCAACTCTCATACTTCCTCAATCAAAATTGCATCCTTAGTCCATTTCAATCTGGTTTCCGCAAGGGCCACAGTACGGTGACGGCTTTGACGAAGGTTGGTGATGACATACGGTTAGCCATTGATAATAAGCAAGTAACGATTCTGGTACTGCTGGATTTCTCGAACGCTTTCAACACGGTTGACTTCGACATTCTTTTGGCTATCCTCATGTCAATTAATATTTCTCCAGCTGTTGTTGATTGGTTCAGATCTTACCTACATGATAGAACGCAATGCATCCGAGGCAAGTCAAGCCTGTCGTCTTACTGTCGTCTTAGTGCTGGTGTCCCACAGGGCGGTGTCCTATCTCCTTTACTTTTTTCTATCTTTATTAACACTGTGACTAATCTTCTTTCCATACCTTACCATTTATATGCAGACGATTTCCAACTTTACTTATCCACTCCGGCTGACCACATCTCTGAAGCCATAAGTCGGTTGAATCGTGAGCTGGTTTTAGTCGCTGGGTGGAGCAACTCCTATGGTTTACTTGTTAATGCCAATAAATCCCAAGTTATAATTATTGGTAGTTCTCATCAGGTTTCTAAACTTAATTTCTCCTCTTTACCACCTGTGGTCTTTGATGGATGTGCGCTTCCTTACAGTGAAACTGTCAAAAATCTTGGGATTATTATGGATAGTAGTCTATCATGGAAACCGCAAGTTGCAGCTGTTAGTAGAAAAGTATTTGGGGCGTTTGGCTCCTTGAAAAGGTGGAAAAATTTTTTACCAATTAAGACCAAAATATTATTGGCCAACACTCTCCTTCTTCCCATCCTAGATTACGCTGATGCTTGCTACTTGGATTTGACCGAGGACCTCTTGAACAAGCTGGAACGTCTGCAAAACCTTTGCATCCGATTCATTTTCGGCCTGCGGAAATATGATCACATATCGCAATACCGGAAAGAGCTTAATTGGCTTCATATAAGGCATCGGCGTAATCTACATATTCTATCTCTTTTATATGCTACCCTCTTCCACCCGTGGTCTCCGCCCTATCTTAAGGAGAGATTTAAGTTCATTAGTTCGCTTGAACGTGAGCGCCCCCTGCGCTCCTGTTGGGACTGCAAGTTAATTGTCCCCAAGTGCAATACAAGATCATACTCTGAATCTTTTACCATGAAGGCGGCAACTCTGTGGAATGCTCTCCCGGTTGAAATCAGACGTGCCAAATCACTAGCGGTTTTCAAAAAACGTGTCAAAATGCACTATCTATCGCTTTGAAACATTGAAAGATTTATTCTGAAATAATATGTATATAGTATGTATTAATATTGTTTATGTATGTTTATATATATAATACATATATATATATATATATATATATATCTATTCTACAAATTTGTTATTACTATAGTGTGTATGTATTAGTTTGTAAGTCTATGTATGCTATTTTATTTTTATTGCGATTCCCCGTCGTTTTTCAGATCAAAGGTTCGTAATTGTGGGTTACCTGGTAGAGATCACTTTAGTGATAAGGTCGCCCTTTGTGTTTCTCGGTTTTCTATTCGTTGTTATTTTATGTACTAATTTTAAGCAATAAAGATATTTAAATAAAATAAATAAATAAAGAACTGGAAATGGGCCTTAAATTCCTGGACAAATATATTGCTTCAGAAAAAATTTACGCAAATATTGGATTATTTCAATTTTATAAAAAGATTGAAGACCTTCTAACAAAAACTAAAGAAGTCTTACCACCGACTGAAAATCTCTCTATCTTGAATAATTCTACATCAGAACAAGGCAGTACAACTCAAATATTACCACCGCTTAATACAGTCCCGAGTAGCGATCCATTGACAATGCCATCCACACCACAAGCTACAACTTTGGATTTTCCGTCCCAATATTTACCCCTAAATGAAGACCCTAAAACTCCTTGCAAAGAAGTCCAAGAAAGCACTATTCAAAATCTCGAAGGCACAATAATCACAGGATCATTGATAGAACCACCTATATCAAGTAATTATAGGCCACAAGAAAGTTGTTCAAAGAATTCAGATAATATGGCAATACCTAGTCCATTTAAAAGAACATTGTTTTGGCCAACTCCTAAACAAAACTCAAAAGGAAGAAGGAAAGAAAAAGTGCCATCTGTTGTATCATCTTTGGAATGGCAAAGATACCATGAAAACAAAGAGAAGAAAAAGACTGAATTAGAGGATGAGAAAAAAAGTAGAGCTGAGGAAAGGAAAAGAAAGAAAGAAGAGACTGAAAAAGCACGAAAACTTAAGACTGATATGAAATTATTAAAGAAAAGTAAAAATATTATAAAAAACAAATTTAAAAAGACTGACTATAATAGCTCAACTACCGAAGAAGAATGGGTAGAATCTGGAGACAGCGTGGATGATATTTCTGATGAAGTCACTGATGAGGAAAACAAAGAAGAAAGAAACGAGGAAGAAAGAAATGAGGAAGAAAGAAATAAGGAAGATAGAAATGAGGAAGAGAGTAGAATAAAGCAAGGTTAATGTTATCGTTAAGTTTCCTGGTAAAAAGAGATATTACAAATATGTTTGTATTGTCCAAAAAGTAACTAAAACAGAAATTGAAGTTATGGCAATGATAGCATGTGATATGTCTAAAACAGTATTCAAAGAAAATGATAGGGATATCAGTGCTATAACTGAATCTCAAATAATTAAAGTACTTGATGTACCAAATATGATTATAACTGGTGATAGAATTAAGTACAAATTTGATAGTGCCTTAGAGGTTGATGGATAAGTAATTATTATCTAATTTAATTAAGTATATCAAACACACTGATTCCCTTAAAACTCCAACTGCATTAATTAAATATTATGTCAACTATTAGTGCATTTGACTGTCTACTTAAGGTGACTTTTTTTTTTTTGATGTTATCTATTAGTTCTTAAGACAATATAAAAAATATAATTCATAATAATTAAAAGTATGTTGATTATTGGAAATTTTATTACTTAAGATAATTTTCTACGATACACTGAATTCATATAAAAGAACTGCGTTTGTTTTGTTTGATAAATATATAATTACTCTCATATAAACATAGTGTTTTCATTAAAGTGTCGAGCATTAGTGACTTTACCTTAATAAAATACTAGTCATTAGTCCTTAATCAGATTTTAACTTTTTTACATATCATTCATAGCATTTGTTTATTTTCAGATGCCATCAGAAATAGTCCACAAACAATGTCCAGTGCACCAGGGCAAGTAACTCAGGAGTTCATTCCATTGCAACAATTAATTGGTAAAGACAGGGTCTGGTCTCAAGACACTAATACTTTTTCAGCCCCTGAAGTTAGTAACAAATTGAAATCAAGAAAAAAATACACAAACAGAAGTGTGCCTATCGACTATTTCGAAAACATATTTCCTCGTGAAATCTACAAAATAATAGCTGAAAATACAAATGCATATGCAACATTTATGTTCTCACTAAACTGGACTCCAACAAATGAAAGTGAAATAAAGGCTTATCTGGGAATAATAATAATGATGGGCCTCCACCCTCTGTCAGATGTTGAGCTTTACTGGTCGTCAGATCCATTTTACCACAACCCAGTTATAAGTGCAGTAATGACATGCCGAAGATTTAAAAAAATCACAGAAACCATACATTTGAGTAACAGAGCCACTGAACTAAAACGTACTGAAGCTGGGTATGACTGATTGTGTAAAATAAGGCAAATAATGGATATTTTGAACAATAGTTTCAGGGACAGTTGTATTGAGTCTCAAACTCAATCAATTGATGAAAGTATGGTGAAGTTTAATGAAAGAAATAAAAAAAAATCAATATTGTTTAAAATTAAATCGATGTGTCCCATCACTACTGACTTTTAGATAAAATGTTGCTCCGTGACAGTGCCTTTCATATTTCATTCTCAGTTGGACTTAGTTCCTTTTATAGGGAAACACACTAGGTACATATGACTTTCTGTTAATTTAATTTTGTTCATTCATTTTAAGTGTGAAAAAATAATTTTGTGTTACTTTTTTTTAAATTTTCCTTTAAAACTGAACTTCATTTATTGTGTCTAATGCTTATTAAGATGAATAAAAAAGTTAATAATTTAAAAGAGTTTTGTTATTTTCCTAACTTTAATCTTCGTGGTTCATAGTGCCTTATTTACTGCAAGTATTCAAATAATATTAATAATATTGTGGGGAAAAATATTGTTTAATGATATTTTACAGCTTTAAAAACGTTTTACCCCGTTTACCAAAAAACTGTCAAAGTATAGATGGCTGCCTTTGATTTTATACGACTCATAAGTAAAATTCCCTAAATGGCTGAATAGTCTTCACAGATTTGTAAATCTTTAATTGAAAGTTTCCGCTTTAGGAAATTGCCCAGGAGGTTGTTGTGTTTAATGCCATAACCCTACTTTGTAATGTTAAGGATGGTCTCATCTTGTCCTTAAATTAAGGCAAGTAAGGATCAAGTGTGGTAAAGCATGTCGTCTTTGCTCTCGCTGGGGACAGCAGGACAGACAGCCTGAAAGCAGGACAATCCTGCCCAAAGTGGGACATATGGTCATGTTATGCATCGCACGCTCGCCTTGTCAGCACAAGACAGAAAAGTGTGGCACTCATCACCAAGTTTACCATAACTCACAAAAAAGTCAATTCTTAATTCCCTAAACCAGAGAGCTGAATATTAGAGAATAAATATTGTTATACGAGGTAACGGAGGCAGCATTTTGTGAACAATTCCCTGTCACAACAGCCTACTAGATTTGTAAGATATTTTTAATTAGATTTTAATTTCCTGAATTGAACACTTTTCGGCAGATTTTTGTACATAAACACAGATAATGGCTATCGTCAGTAGGGCAAACTTTGTTATTTATTTATACAATCATGAAAGCATTCTCCTATACAGACAAGAAAACCATTTTGAAAATGTACAAGACCTACATAAAAAATTACTAGAGTATGCCTTTCTGTAGTAGGTCTGAAATGCATACTTTGTAAAGAACATATACCTGTTGGAAAAAGTACAAAGAGCCACAAAAATTCTAAGGGAGCTGAGAAACCTTACAAATGAGCAAAGGTTTAAAATTCTTGGTCTCAGCACACTTCAGTATTGGCGAGAGAGAGGAGACCTTAATGAAACATACAAAATTCTCAACAACTTGTAAAAAATAAACTAAACTCCCTAATGAAATATTAAACTTATACCTCAATAAGTTCAAAGTGGCTGTAAAACGAAAGCTTATGAATAAAGCTTACTATATTGTTAGGGATTATTTACATGAATTAAATCTTTGAGAGTGAGTGGGCACGTTTGAACCCTCGTAAACTTAGTTTTAAGTCGACTTGTAGTTATCACCATACATATGCGACAAATATTATGTTGACGTTTTACAAGAGTCTGTATGTTAGGTCTATGTGAAACGATATTTTGAATTTTAATTTTAATTTTAAGACATACAGAAAACATGTACAATGTACTTTGACAAAATGGTTTCTTTAAAACATAATCCTAAGAGGTCTTCCTTGAGGCAGTCTGCCTATGACTGGAAACAATGTGTATCGAAATTATCGTGGCAGTGGTTACACCCATAGCTCAATTGGCAGGGCACCCAAACTATACGGGGGATACGGGTTCAAGTCCCATTAGCAGTGATAATTTTGATACTATAAATAATCCCAAGGGGGTTCGGGATGAGAGGTTAGAATTCCAGGCAGCGACAAATTCCTACAAGCACTTCATAGTCAACAGAGTGATAAGATGCTGGAACAAATAGCCTGAAGGTATTGTAACAGCATAGCCGCTCAACCAATTTAAGACCCGGCTAGATAAACACTTGAGCAAGCAACTATAAATGAGGACAGTTGATATTGGCGCATCCGCGAAAGCTGTTTAACCTATATGCAAATAATAATAATAAAAAACACGTGAAGGAGTTTACGGCAACTCCTTAGTATAACCCGTTCACAGAACTTTGCCGATGACTTCCCCTTCCACTTGATACTACCGCCACCCGCGCTCTTCCGTTATCAGACGTCCGCGGGTTGCGGTCGTATGAAGTGGGAGGGCAAGTCATCGGCAAAGCTTCTGCGAACTGATAGTACTTACCTTTTCGTTTCGCCAACTGTTCTTCAATGTATTTCATCATTTCTTCATCTTCGTCCCGTTTATTCGTTTCAGCGGAGAATTGAGTGCCGATGCCAGTGTCGTACGCGTCATCAACTTGCTTCACCTTTCCGCTTTTCAGGGCTTGCATATTCACCATACCCCCTGATTTCACATTGAACGGGTCCTTACACGCTACCTCCTCCACTAGAGAGGTCTTTTGCCCAGTGGCTAATGCTACGACGCTAATGCCATTCGGCCGTTCTCGAAGTTTCTGAATTTCCTTCGCTTCTTCCAATCTAGCTAAAATCACTTCTTCATCTTCAGACTCCTCGTCTTCATGTTTCACTCTTTGACGAAGGTTTTTTCTCTTTTTGGGTTTAAATTTAATTTCTTCCTCGCTGGCGTCCATCACGTTCGCATCAACATGGCATCAACATCTGCCATTTTGAATTTGTTATTCCTACTTCCTCCAAAGACTTACAAGAACCATAGATAGCCATAGATATAACAGAACTATGGAGGTACCCACAGAAAACAAAAGACTAAAAGTCATTCCTTGCTCTGTGGAGGTACCCAATTCATTCATTCTAGCCTAGCCTTGCATGACTTATGGCACCATGATGAGTGGCAAGATTTGTTGACAAAGGTTCGTATACAGACTACAGCCACCTGATTCTGCAAACATAAAGCAGCGACAAGCTAACATATATATGCGCGGATTGGTTAATGCTTGCATCAGTTATGCAGCCAAGGCGACAATTGGCTGCTGATGGCTGCGTTGCTGTGGTTACCGTCGATGGTTGGCCGATGTACAATTTTATATTTTGGAGAATCACACCCCTGAGCTACCTAAGCGATACCATCTTATGCGCCACTTTACAGATTAAAATAGTAAACGAGACCTATCCTTATTGTTTCCTAAATCTGTGACAAGAACACAGAGGGTAATAATCTCAGAGTAATAATATTCCACAGCTGTGATACAAAAGTAAAAAAACCGGCCAAGTGCGAGTTGAACTCGCGCACCAAGGGTCCCATACTATTTTATACTCATACTTTTTTATTATTTTAGTAAAACGTTAAAAAAACCCTTTTGTTCATGAATAGTAATTTACACGTAAGTACCACTTTTGTTGGCAAACCGCAAAAGCTAACCACAGAAGCTAACTTTGTCTTTGGCGCTTTATTGTTATTATCAAAAAAAGTATTTTAAAATTTTAGATTATACGAGTAACACGCTTCTGATACCCTACTCAATATTGTTATTTCATTTTGAAATTTCAACGCCCTTTTAAATAGATAAAAATAAATGATTTTGAAAGTTTTATGATTGCCACGTCACACGGTCACTATTTCCAAGCTATTTTTCTTAAAACTGTTCCAAGTTTCAACTCGATAGCTTGTAGTTACTGAAATAATCGAGTGTGACAGACGGACGGACGGACAGAGAAAGTCTCACCATAAGTGTTCCATTTTTGCAATTTTAGTATGGAACCCTAAAAAATCAGTTTACTTCTTTATTATTACTTGTAGTTGTGTGGTTATACTTTTATCTTCTTTTTGTTATTTTGTAATTTCTAGCTAAAACTAGAGGGGAGAAGGCACTGAAGCTGAAATACAGGCTTGCCTAGTTCAGCCTCAGTAGCACGATTCTTTGCAAAAATGAAAAAAGCTAAGAAGGGGTCCCCACCCTTGTAAAAAATAATAAAATGTAAATTTAGTTTTAAGATTAATAGCTTTAAGTTTTAACATATTTAGTATCTAATATTTATAAGTTTTAATTTAGTTTTTGGAGTAATAAAACATTATTATCGTATTAAAACATAGTATACATAGTGCATAGACAGTTCTGATAACGGCGTAGAGGCCGTATTTAAGTGATTCAAAATCACTATACCTATTATAAGGCTAAAAAAAATAAAAAAAAGTTTTACAAAACTATAAAAACAATTACTTTCAAATTTAAACGTCATGTGTTTTGCATCTTTAATCTAAAATCGCTTAGAAGCAGAAACACGATTGGATAAAATTTTCTCGATAAAAGTTCTCCCAAAAGTTGCTCCAAAATCTCAGTTTTCCTGTTTTTTATCGGAAACTACATTGCATGCAACTGCTACTTTTGTTTTAATGTGTCGGTAATAACAATATCCAAAAACGCTTAGAAACCGATTTTTGATAACTGGCTTAGTTTTTGAGTAATTAGGTGTTGGAGCCATCCCATATTGCTCCAACAAACCTACACTTTTATGACCTCATGAGAAGCACTTGATTAATTTTATTATTATTTATAGTAGTGAATAGTGGAATAAAAGATAACTTACTCTTAGTATTTATTATATTCGATCATTCGATCTCCACCTTACCTCTCACTATACCATAGATAATACACATATACCTACTTGCACTACACTTCTTCACAAAACACACTTCACTAACTACTTCACTTCACCTTATCGATTACAGTGTCAAAACGTAACTGACTTGGCCGGAGCGGGTCGGCTCGACTCTCGAAAAGACATCCCCACTCTTGAAATACCCCCTTTCCCGCAAAAGTTTCTCATTGGTTCGTGAGAGCCGCCCCGCTTCGGCCGGATGTCAAATCAAATACTAATTTAACGACAATTAATTCTAATTATTATGTTATTACTTTATTCTTAATTAGGGTATACAAAGTTGAATATTGATATTAATTAAGCCAGTGTTGCTGACATAGGTAAAAGGTCGTTTTTCTGTTATATTCTTCCGCGACGCTGCACGTTGCACCTATACTGCGTTCAGCGTTATTTTGCCTCTGACAGCTGTTTCTGTTAGGTTGGCATTACCCGCCATTCTTGCTGACAAGTACCTCTAACACAGTGTGAAGCTCCTTGCGTTTTTCTTATTTTTTTTTATATTTTAAACGTGTTAATCATGCCAAAAAGGATTCAAAGTAGCGGCAGAAAAATTGTATCCTCAGTTCGTAATTTTTGTGAACGGGAAAAAGCTAATGGAGGACCAATAATCCCATTTGAACATGTTCGTCAACGTGTAGCCGCCATGACTGGTAAGTAAATTAGTGTTACCTGCTATTAATAGTTTCCCGTTATTAGGGATCGAAAGTTATTTGTTTTGCTAATAGATTATTGTTTGTATGTAGGCGCGATGTTTTAATTGTAATACATTCCGTACATAGGTATATGTATAATAATTATATTTGTTTTAAAAACATAGTATTTGATTCTTATTGTATAAACTAGCTGCGCCCTGCGTTTTCACCCGCGCAAGTCCCGATCGGTTTTTTTTCTTTAATACAAACCTTTGTTACATTATGTATTATTTAATAACAAGATTAATTAAAAAAATGTACAATATGCATGTTATTAATGTAATGTTTTGTATTTCAGGCGTTTCTGAGAGAACTGTCACCACTATCACTACTTTGGTAATCCAAAGAGTGTGAAGTTGCTGCTTCCACGTCTAAGAAAATATGTACTCCCAGGAAAAAACGCTGCCAATCGAATAAAATTCAGTTAGATGATTTTGAACTATGTGCAATCAGAACTAAAATACATCAAATGTACGTAGTCAGAAAGGAGTTGCCTACTTTGGGCAAGCTTTTGGCTGAATTAAAAATTGATATTAACTTCAATGGAGGTCGTACCACACTATGGAAAATAATTCGGCAAATTGGATTTAGATTTAAAAAATGTGGTTCTAAAAGAAAAATTTTAATGGAACGATATGACATTGTAGCCTGGAGGTACAGATACTTAAATATTTTAAGACAAAATCGAAATGAAAGCCGACCTATCGTATATCTCGATGAAACTTATATACACGCTTCATATTCTGTCAACAAATGTTGGCAGATGGAAAATGAACAAGGTGTTTTAAAAAGCGATTCAGTTGGTGCACGCTGGATCATCGTTCATGCAGGTGGCGAAATGGGGTTTATTCCAAATGCACAATTAATATTTAAATCGCAGTCGAAATCAGGAGATTACCATGATGACATGAACATGATGAAATGGTTAGAAGACAAACTCATCCCCAATTTACCGCCTAATAGTTTAATTGTTATGGATAATGCGCCCTATCACACTGTAAAGGTGAACAAGGCACCAACAATGAGCTCTACCAAAACTAATATGCAAAATTGGATCACAAATAAGGGGTTATCTTATCTTCCTACTACGGTGAAAGCTCAATTATACGAAATTATAAAAGAGCATAAAGAAGCTCCAAAATATGAAGCTGATCAACTTCTTGAAGCGCATGGACACAAAGTGGCTAGGTTACCACCATACCACTGCGAACTTAATCCTATAGAATTTATGTGGACCCTGTTGAAAAGGCGTGTAGCTGCTAAAAATGTTGGACAGGAAGCAGACAAGATACTACAATTAACAGAAGAAGCGTTCCAATCGATCACTGCAGAAGACTGGCAGAAGCAGTGTCAACGTGTGTGCCATATTGAACAACAGTTTATTAAAACAGATGGAATTATAGACTCTGAAATCGACAAATTTATTATAGAATTAAATGACGAGTCTGATACAGAATCGGACAGCAGCAGTTCCGACGATTCACGTTCATCAGCAGACAGTGACGAACCACTAGCGACCCGCTTGGATCACTCTTATTCAAAATAAATAAAACCTATAAAAATGTTGTTTTAATTTAGTCATATATTACCTATGTATATAGATAAATGCAAACTTGAGGTACATAATACTAATTACTTTAATTGAGAAATTTAACTACGAAAATATTTCGCAGTTAAATTTTGCGAATTGCGAAATATTTTCATAGTTACATTTCTCAAAGTTTGGATGTTAGAATTTAAGTTTGTAATCTTTGGATTTGGTTTGTGGGTACATTTTTATCCCAATATTCATAGGTACGGGATCAGGACTTATGCGGGTAAAACTGCAGGGCGTCGGTGCGGCGCCGGTACTTTAAAATAATTAGGATAGGTATTTGAATTAGTATTATGTACCTCAAGTTTGCATTTATCTATATACATAGGTAATATATGACTAAATTAAAACAACATTTTTATAGGTTTTATTTATTTTGAATAAGAGTGATCCAAGCGGGTCGCTAGTGGTTCGTCACTGTCTGCTGATGAACGTGAATCGTCAGAACTGCTGCTGTCCGATTCTGTATCAGACTCGTCATTTAATTCTATAGTAAATTTATCGATTTCAGAGTCTATAATTCCATCTGTTTTAATAAACTGTTGTTCAATATGGCACACATGTTGACACTGCTTCTGCCAGTCTTCTGCAGTGATCGATTGGAACGCTTCTTCTGTTAATTGTAGTATTTTGTCTGCTTCCTGTCCAACATTTTTAGCAGCTACACGCCTTTTCAACAGGCTCCACATAAATTCTATAGGATTAAGTTCGCAGTGGTATGGTGGTAACCTAGCCACTTTGTGTCCATGCGCTTCAAGAAGTTGATCAGCTTCATATTTTGGAGCTTCTTTATGCTCTTTTATAATTTCGTATAATTGAGCTTTCACCATAGTAGGAAGATAAGATAACCCCTTATTTGTGATCCAATTTTGCATATCAGTTTTGGTAGAGCTCATTGTTGGTGCCTTGTTCACCTTTACAGTGTGATAGGGCGCATTATCCATAACAATTAAACTATTAGGCGGTAAATTGGGGATGAGTTTGTCTTCTAACCATTTCATGAAATTTGTCCTGTTCATGTCATCATGGTAATCTCCTGATTTCGACTGCGATTAAAATATTAATTGTGCATTTGGAATAAACTCCATTTCGCCACCTGCATGAACGATGATCCAGCGTGCACCAACTGAATAGCTTTTTAAAACACCTTGTTCATTTTCCATCTGCCAACATTTGTTGACAGAATATGAAGCGTGTATATAAGTTTCATCAAGATATACGATAGGTCGGCCTTCATTTCGATTTTGTCTTAAAAATATTTAAGTATCTGTACCTCCAGGCTACAATGTCATATCGTTCCATTAAAATTTTTCTTTTAGAACCACATTTTTTAAATCTAAATCCAATTTGCCGAATTATTTTCCATAGTGTGGTACGACCTCCATTGAAGTTAATATCAATTTTTAATTCAGCCAAAAGCTTGCCCAAAGTAGGCAACTCCTTTCTGACTACGTACATTTGATGTATTTTAGTTCTGATTGCACATAGTTCAAAATCATCTAACTGAATTTTATTCGATTGGCAGCGTTTTTTCCTGGGAGTACATATTTTCTTAGACGTGGAAGCAGCAACCTCACACTCTTTGGATTACCAAAGTAGTGATAGTGGTGACAGTTCTCTCAGAAACGCCTGAAATACAAAACATTACATTAATAACATGCATATTGTACATTTTTTTAATTAATCTTGTTATTAAATAATACATAATGTAACAAAGGTTTGTATTAAAGAAAAAAAACCGATCGGGACTTGCGCGGGTGAAAACGCAGGGCGCAGCTAGTTTATACAATAAGAATCAAATACTATGTTTTTAAAACAAATATAATTATTATACATATACCTATGTACGGAATGTATTACAATTAAAACATCGCGCCTACATACAAACAATAATCTATTAGCAAAACAAATAACTTTCGATCCCTAATAACGGGAAACTATTAATAGCAGGTAACACTAATTTACTTACCAGTCATGGCGGCTACACGTTGACGAACATGTTCAAATGGGATTATTGGTCCTCCATTAGCTTTTTCCCGCTCACAAAAATTACGAACTGAGGATACAATTTTTCTGCCGCTACTTTGAATCCTTTTTGGCATGATTAACACGTTTAAAATAAAAAAAAATAAGAAAAACGCAAGGAGCTTCACACTGAGTTAGAGGTACTTGTCAGCAAGAATGGCGGGTAGTGCCAACCTAACAGAAACAGCTGTCAGAGGCAAAATAACGCTGAACGCAGTATACCAACGTATATGTGAGAGTGAGAAAGACAAAAATAAATTCAATAAATCCCCAATCCATTCGTTCCCCTCGGGACAGGCAAAGATCGAGGACCATACAGCCTATTTATCGTAATCATAAATGACACTGACAGGTATCTTTAAAAAGTTATTCCTTGGTTATTCCCATGTTATTCCTTGCTCTGTGGTGTCTTTTGTAGATTAAAAAGCACAGACCACAAATGTTAAAATGTAGGTATGAAATAAATATAAATTTCAGTACCTACCTACGTAATTAAAATTCAGTAGGTACCTACCTAAAAGTAGGTACATAAATAATAAAAATAATGAATTCACTCACTAAAAACCGTGATAGATTAAATATACGTAAACAAAATGACAACAAAACAATAGGTAGGTATTTCATTTCGCTTCACCACTCACACCAGCTGGCCTGGCAGCTGATAAAGATAGCTTCTAGTCCAGTCATTTTAGACAATTGAAATAAAGGAAATTCCGACAGAGCCAAATCTTTGTAGAGACCTTAGGTTTACCACAAGGAATAAAGTGTCAAAAGTCCCCATCAATCCTATGTGTGCAACAAAAGTTATTCGGGGTCAAACGTCAAAATTTGAGGTTTTTTGGATTTTTCTCGAAAACGGTAAGTTTTCTCAAAAATAACTTCAGACCAAAGTTGTAGATCTTAAAATTATCTACAAAAATGGTCTTTATGATTTTTTTCCTAAGAGTTAACATTCCTGAGATATCGCGATTCTTAGAGTATTATTATAGTCACATTATACATGATATGCACATATTATAAGCCACTTAAATACATAATCAGGCAATTACAATTGTAGTTGGTGAAGATACTGATTTCTTAGTAGGTACTACTTACTGCAAGGACTCCAATGGATAAAATAATTTATTTTCTGGAACTTTCTAACTTTAACCGTTTACGCAGCGTAAGCAACGGAAACTCTCCATATGGAACAAATTTTCCCGTTTTGGCAACATTTTTCATTGATGCTCCTATTCTATTGGTCGTAGCGTGATGTTGTATAGCCCATAGCCTTTCTCGATAAATGGACTATCCAATACAAAAAGAATTTTTCAATCAGGACCAGTAATTTCTAAAAAAAATCACGTTGCTCCGCTCCTTCGTTTCAGCGTAATGGCGATTGCCATAATTCTGTTGCGTACGCTGCGTAAACGGCTAAAGTCTCGCAAAAATCATGTATGGCGGAGTGGATCTCCTTTAATAGTTCTTAAAAATAATTCACAAAAGCAAATACCTATCTCTTAAGTTTGACTCGCTATACTTTTTTTAATAGGTATGGCAATCGCCATTACGCTGAAACGAAGGAGCGGATCAACGTGTTTTTTATTAGAAATTACGGGTCCTAATTAAAAATTATTTTTGTGTTGGATAGTCCATTTATCGAGAAAGGCTATGGGCTATACAACATCACGCTACGACCAATAGAATAGGAGCATCAATGAAAAATGTTGCAAAAACGGGAAAATTTGTTCCATATGGAGAGTTTCCGTTGCGTACGCTGCGTAAACGGTTAAAGTTAGAAAGTTTCATAAAATAAATTATTTTATCCATTGGAGTCCTTGCAGTAAGTAGTACCTACTAAGAAATCAGTATCTTCACCAACTACAATTGTAATTGCCTGATTATGTATTTAAGTGGCTTATATGTGCATATCATGTATAATGTGACTATAATAATACTCTAAGAATCGCGATATCTCAGGAATGTTAACTCTTAGGAAAAAAATCATAAGGACCATTTTTGTAGACAATTTTAAGATCTACAACTTTGGCCTGAAGTTACTTTTGAGAAAACTTAACGTTTTCGAGAAAAATCCAAAAAACCTCAAATTTTGACGTTTGACCCCGAATAACTTTTGTTGCACACATACGATTGATGGGGACTTTTGACACTTTATTCCTTGTGGTAAACATAAGGTCTCTACGAAGATTTGGCTCTGTCGGAATTATAGTTATTTGACCACTAATTTTTTGTCTATCTTGACCGGACTATTCAAGCTCGTCCTCTGCTGATAAAGTGATAACAAAAACTTGAAGTTACAAACGGTTATCTCCTCAGTATGTATTGAGTATTCACTATTCACTATTCACTATTCAGTTGTATGATATATAACAAAGAAGAAACTTGTGTATTAAAGTATCAACATAATAAACCAGTAAAGTGATAAGAAAGAAGCCAGTGATAGTTAAGTACTAACAATGTCTGGTGTGTTACTTTTACAATCTTCCCCGCCAAAACTTGAAGATGTTCAAAAGAAAATATTCAATAAAGGGGCACTAGAGTTCATTGCGGAATTGCACCGGGAGTTCGATTTAAAAATAGAACAACTTTTCAAGAAAAGAGTTCAAAGGGCAGTCGATTTAAAATCCGTGTCTACTTTAGATTTTAAATCGTCACCAGAAAGGGTGGATAAATCTTGGAAAGTTGCGCCTTTGCCTACTAGGCTTCAGTATGTATAGCATGTAGTAATATGTCTGGTGCTTTGCATCCTACATCCTTTCATAATCATCTTTCCATTACTTGTAAGTAACTACTTAAATCTTTTTTCTGATTTTTTTTTTATTTGCATGACAACATTTTCATTTATTTCACTACACAATTTCATCATGTCTAATGTCAATTTTAAAGGTTTTTATATTCAGGTGTTTGTTAGTCAATTACTCCATAACAACTCGACTGATTTTGCTGAAATTTGGAGCACAGATAGCTTCTGACCTGGATTAACATATAAGCTACTTTCAATCCTGGAAAAACAAGTGAATACTAAAGTATCCCATACTTGCCAGGTCTGTTATGGATACAGACAGTAGTTAGTGGTTGCAATCCCCACATAAGCCCTAAAGAAGGTAGATGCTATTATAGGTTTTAGTTATGTTACATGGTGTCTACAATCTATGTGAGATTTATGTGTCCATAAAGTTATGCACTAGATAGACCTCAGAAACATCTTGAGTAAGAAATATATCAGGACATTACACACATCGTAATCTAGCCCCAAAGTAAGCATTAGCTTCTGTAATGGGTACTAGATAAGCTGATATACATATACATAATACCTATAAAAACACACAGATTTTAATGTCTATACCTTCAATGTCACAATTGTTTCCCAGGTGTGGGAATTGAACCTACAGCCTCTGACAGAGCACTGTCAACATACATAACATTTATGTTATGTATGTTGACATGCACTGTCAACATACATAACATTTTTAGTGAACACTGAAAAAATAATTGTAAGACTATTTAATATAAAGTGTAAAATTTAATTTCAAAATGCAACATGTTCGAGAATGGTGGAATTAAATTTACTTTTGCGATAAGGTTGAAAGATTGAATTACCTATGTTGAAATACATTCAATTTTACATTCTAAACCAATATACATAAAGTAAAATTTTCAGTGTTAAGTTTGTAGTTGATTCGCATCACTCTGTGTTACATGAAGCCTCCCAGTACTGTCATGGCTATACTGGCTTTTGAACGTCCAGGATTTAATGTCTTAAAATATATGTATAAATACACATTCCTGTTGTTAAACTTAAATTTTCAGGAACCGTCATTTAGATTTAGGAGATGTCTCCGCATCAAATACAGCTCATTTTGTGGCTGCTCTAAACGCGGACGTCCAAGGAGTACAGGTTGACTTTGATGATGGCCACTGTCCAACATGGAGGAACCAGTTGATCGCCTTCAACAACATAAGCCAGGTTGTGAACGGCAGGCTGCCCAGTGCACCAATCAGTATCACCACCTGTCCAGTTCTCATGATGAGACCTAGGGCATGGAATATGATTGACCATGATATCCTGGTTTGTACTTTTATCATTTCATTGATTGCTGGTTATTACTATCTTATGCAGTCCAAAAAGGTTCCCTTTTGACCGATTTTTATGAAATTTCTGCTACATTCAGTAGGTCTGAGAATAAGGTCGTTAGCTATTTTCCATATCCCTTGTCTTCATGAACAATTTGTTCAAGACAGTCAATTTCTACAGAGATTTGTCACCTATGCAGGTGATATTTAGCACACAGGTTCACTTTCTAATATCTATACCCTCATTCTCAAGAGGCAGTAATAACGTGGATAACTTGCTTAACACTGAAGGAAATCATTGTGATTATTGTTATGCAAGTTAAACTTTGATGCCTTTATCTGTAACAGATTAAGCATTTATTGGGCCCCACTACAGACCTAGTACAGGACACAATCTGTTGTATTAGTGCTGCCCACTAGTGAAAGCTCTCATATAATCAAAAAAACATTTTTTTTTAGATTGAAGGAAAAGAAGCAATAGGCCCTCTTGTGGATTTTGGTGTTCTGATGTATCATAATGGCAAAAAGCTGTTCGACGCAAACAGTGGCCCTTACTTCTACTTGTCCAAATTAGAGGGCGCTAGTGAGGCTCATTTGTGGAACGAAATATTTGTATGGAGCCAGCACAAACTTGGATTACCACAAGGCAGCATACGAGCTTGTGTCCTGATTGAGAACATTGTATCCACTTTTGAGTTGGAAGAGATCTTGTTTGCTCTGAAGGATCATTGTATGGGATTGAACTGTGGCATATGGGATTACTGTGCTTCGATCATTGCCAAGTTCGGTATGCATTAAGTACTTATTCTTGTAATTTGTAAGAAATTTTTCTAAATGTATATTTTATGGCGAACATAGCAAGCACATATTGTGGGTATTTTCCAAAATATTCATTAAAAAATTATTTATGGTGTAAAAAGTCAGATACTATTCTCGGCGCGGCGAACCTTGATCCCTATGACGTTTGTGTTAGTGATGGGTCGTGTCTTTGGTCGTGTCGATAATTTTTTTTTAGAAAACGTCGTGGCTTGCATTCAGCCACGTTGGTATACTTACATGTTTTAAAAATATTATAATGTGCATTTTTAAGGTCCATTATGTTGTTGGTGTATTCATTTAAGATTTTTGGCATAGATTAAGTAGGTAAGTAAAACAAAAGTTTCCAACCTTGTTATTTTGCATAACCATAATATATGAACTAAAACCATAATACAGGGTGTCCAGGGATAAAGTGCAACCCCGAAAGGGGGTGAAACTAGACCATAAATTATCGACAAAAAAAATAGAAAAAAAATTCTAAAAAAATTATTTTACTTTTTATTAGCAAATTAAGATTTTCATTTCATAAGTAGACTCTATGTAAGAAAAAAAACGATTTCTTCGAAATTAGTGGGTCGATTGCTTTCAAATAAAAAAAAATACTATGCCACATACTTGGCGGTAAGGATTAAATAACAATTAGCTCGCAAAAAAGTAGCATCATGACATAAACTTTGCTTTTTATGAAAAAGAAACCCTTTTTTATGACTATTTTTTTCAATGATATCTAAATTTCTCAGAAAAATGCCCCCAATACCAGAAGATTTTACGATTTAAGAGTATTCTCTATCATATTACCTTTTAAATAGAAAAAAAATCTTCGTTGTAACCCAAGAAATGAGCTGGCTATGAAGTGTTGAAAGTCGCCACAACACAAAAAAAGGACGCGTCCTGGCAAACGACGAGTGGTGACGTCATTTTTAAAAACTCTTAGCCAGCTCGTTTCTTGGGTTACAACGAAGATTTTTTTTCTATTTGAAAGGTAATATGATAGAGAATACTCTTAAATCGTAAAATCTTCTGGTATTGGGGGCATTTTTCTGAGAAATTTAGATATCATTGAAAAAAATAGTCATAAAAAAGGGTTTCTTTTTCATAAAAAGCAAAGTTTATGTCATGATGCTACTTTTTTGCGAGCTAATTGTTATTTAATCCTTACCGCCAAGTATGTGGCATAGTATTTTTTTTTATTTGAAAGCAATCGACCCACTAATTTCGAAGAAATCGTTTTTTTTCTTACATAGAGTCTACTTATGAAATGAAAATCTTAATTTGCTAATAAAAAGTAAAATAATTTTTTTAGAATTTTTTTTCTATTTTTTTTGTCGATAATTTATGGTCTAGTTTCACCCCCTTTCGGGGTTGCACTTTATCCCTGGACACCCTGTATATGAACCATAACCATAATATATGAACTAATATGTGAGTATAAAAAAAAATTGTGCACTCGTTTCCATTACCGACATTTTTTATCGATACTTGCCACCCTAGTCGATAAACGTCACACGACGTAAGTTTTGCAGGACGTAAACATATATTCAGATTAAGATAACTTCTTGTAAATGTTAAGAATTGTTAAAAATATCAACGGAATATCATTACTAATGGTAAAAAGCTACGTAAAATTTATAAATGCCATTTTTAGACGCCCCCAATATGATCCCAATTTAATGGTGACGCCACTACAATGTTATATGGTGACTTTAGCTGTCAGTGTCATAGGGATCAACATTCGCCGCGTCGAGTATAATTTGTAATAGAAGTACAATGTGATTTATTGTGATTATTTCATTAGAATCTGATTTCAGGTGACCGCAAAGAATTCCTATTACCTGATAGAAGCAAATATGTGAATATGGACAAGAAGTTCCTCAACAGCTACATGAGGCTGGTGGTCACCACGTGCCACGCGCGCGGCGCGCTGGCCACGGGGGGGATGGCTGCGGCAATGCTGAAGCCTGGCAGCGACGGAACCGATGACAAGTGAGTTGTTCTGTCCCCGCTCCTCTATAGCATTACGTGAAGATAGCTAGTGGTCGCCACGTACCACGCGCGCGGCGCGCTGACCACGGGGGGCATGGCAGCATCCATGCTGAAGCCTGGCAGCGACGGAACCGATGACAAGTGAGTTGTTCTGTCCCCGCTCCTCTATAGCATTACGTGAAGATAGCTAGTGGTCGCCACGTACCACGCGCGCGGCGCGCTGACCACGGGTGGATGGCTGCGGCAATGCTGAAGCCTGGCAGCGACGGAACCGATGACAAGTGAGTTGTTCTGTCCCCGCTCCTCTATAGCATTACGTGAGGATAGCTAGTGGTCGCCACGTGCCACGCGCGCGGCGCGCTGGCCACGGGGGGATGGCTGCGGCAATGCTGAAGCCTGGCAGCGACGGAACCGATGACAAGTGAGTTGTTCTGTTCCCGCTCCTCTATAGCATTACGTGAGGATAGCTAGTGGTCGCCACGTGCCACGCGCGCGGCGCGCTGGCCACGGGGGGCATGGCAGGCGGCAGCATCCATGCTGAAGCCTGGCAGCGACGGAACCGATGACAAGTGAGTTGTTCTGTCCCCGCTCCTCTATAGCATTACGTGAGGATAGCTAGTGGTCGCCACGTGCCACGCGCGCGGCGCGCTGGCCACGGGGGGCATGGCAGGCGGCAGCATCCATGCTGAAGCCTGGCAGCGACGGAACCGATGACAAGTGAGTTGTTCTGTCCCCGCTCCTCTATAGCATTACGTGAGGATAGCTAGTGGTCGCCACGTGCCACGCGCGCGGCGCGCTGGCCACGGGGGGCATGGCAGGCGGCAGCATCCATGCTGAAGCCTGGCAGCGACGGAACCGATGACAAGTGAGTTGTTCTGTCCCCGCTCCTCTATAGCATTACGTGAGGATAGCTAGTGGTCGCCACGTGCCACGCGCGCGGCGCGCTGGCCACGGGGGGTATGGCTGCGGCAATGCTGAAGCCTGGCAGCGACGGAACCGTTGACAAGTGAGTTGTTCTGTCCCCGCTCCTCTATAGCATTACGTGAGGATATCACTGAATCCCCGTTAAGGTGGTTCGGCCAAAGTAGTCCGCTAAATGAAATAAATAAATAGTTTTTCACCTTATATTGGTTCCCGAAAGATCATGCAGTAATTATGATTGATTCCGTAGAACTTGCTGCCGCTAGTGATTTATAAGCATATTGGATTTGGATTTCCATACACTTTTGCTTGTTTCATTTGGATATGAGAGTAATGACGGACATTGCTTAATTGTTTTGAAAGAGACAAGAATGTTCTTTCTGAGAGTATATACTTAGTTAAGTACACTTACAACATTTCTTACATACCGTCGCGTTAGTGGAGAAACCAACTAAGTCGCATTTTTTGCGAAAATGGCTTAAATATACAGTTATATTCAAAATTTTATTCTCTTTATGGTGGTAATATCAACTAAGTAATGCGATGGATAGTTTCGTAGATACAGAAAAATAATAACATCTAATTGGAGGAATTTGCGTTTTATCTTAAAGAAAATAACGAGTATCCTAATTTAACATGCATTTTTTCAATTTTTTCCGTGGTAAAAAATATTTTCTTGTAATAATTTATATTACCAAAGACTAGTTTCACAGCAGGGTATTCTGTGGTTGAGAAGCTAAAACTACTATAGCACGGTCGCTAACCACGAAGAATTCCGTACATCGACCTGTTACTACCTGTCTCTGTCACTCCCGCGTCAAAATAATGCGTCACGCTCGCACAGATGCCATGACAGCCGTCCTCAGAGATTTTAAACCTTTTACCTGCGAACGTAAAGTTTGTTTTTGTTTTTGTTATATTGTTTTGTTTGTGAGTTTTTAATACATTTGCTCAAAAAGATGATATTTCCGGGTATTTTTAGCGTGCGCAAAGTTATTCTTTTCCGCACCAGAGCTTTTTGATTTCCCCCTGCATGATGGATCCAAATCTATGAAGGAGGTTTTCAAGAAAAAAAGTTTTCGCTACAAAATTATTGTAAAAAATAACAGTAATGTAATTATTCTACTTTCTAACTACTATAAATACGTAAATTAAATTTAATATAAATTTATTACAATGATTTCCTTTCGTTTTCTATTTTTTTTTTGGAAATGTGTGGCTGCGGCTGTTATATTTAATCTGTGCTTTGAGTTCTTTTTATTGTCTATGATTCCTTGTTATTAATATTGATTTTTCAAATTCCATGCAAAACTTTTTTTCTCTTCAAATATTTCATCTAAACCGCATTAACTGAAAAATGTTTGTGACCACTGTCAGTAGGCAAAGAGGTCAATGTACAAAATTCTTCGTGGTTCGCGACCGTGCTATAATAGTACATAACATTTTTTAACAGCGACAATTTCTGGCGGGAATCCTTGAAATTCATTATGTAAAAGATGTTAAATCTACATAATAGTTTTTTTTCTTATAAATTTATTCGCGAGTTGCCAAATAGCCTAGTGTTAATTTAGATTATAAGAAAATAATACTTTTTACTTTACGATATTATTATAATTAACCTTTTATTTTTAACAAATCAAAACAAATATGTAGAGTTAGTAGTTATTATGTCTCAACTTCATTTCATTTCACGTCACTTCGATTAGAGTATAAACAGAGTGAAAACCGGTTATCGCCCGGTAATTTAAACTACCTATCGTAAGTTGTTGCAGCACCGTATGTCAGAGCGGTTTTAAGTTCGCGCGTGATCGTTTGTTAATATGTTTCTCTGATAGAATTGTGTCTCTTCCGTATTGTTTTACTGTGAAAAGTGTTCTGCAAATGGATTTTAATGATGGGAAACCACCTCTTTTACAAAACAGCATTACAAGGCTTTATCCTGAAGTATTTCTTTGAATTACATGGACAAAAGAAGCAAGTGTGTCAAACTTTCTTTTGTAAGACGTTTTGCATCTCCGCATCTGTTATCACAGAAGCAGTGTCAAATCGAAACCATTTGGGCGTATATAAAGCTAATAAAGATCCACGTGGGTTTATCGCTCCTCCAAATAAAACACCAGCGGAGATGATAGAGGATGTCCGAGAACACATTTCTCACAAGTCATTTCTCACAATGACAAGCCATTACGTTCGAAAATCTGTGAAACGTGAATATCTTGACTGTAAGCTTTCGGTCCCAAAAATGTATAAGCTTTACTTAGAACAATGTAATGAAAGGGAAAAAACCCCTGTATCAGAGAGTATATACCGCAAAAATTTTAGTACCGAGTTTAACCTAGGGTTCTTTGTTCCTAAGAAAGACCGAGGAAAGACCAATGCCTTTTGTGCACAAAATACCAATCCCACATCTTGCACGAAAGGAAGCATGCAACGAAGAAAAATGGAAAGACAAAGAAAGAGCAGGAAGAGAAAAAGAATTCGTCTCAGTTACGATTCCCGAAAGCTGACTGTATATAATCAAACGATTTACGAGAACGCAGTACCTAATGATTGAGTAGGTATTGTTTTGCCTGGTCGGAAATTAACGGAAAAAAGGGAGTTCAGAGATCGGATCGATACTTTATTATTATTTATCTCAATGTGTTCCTGTGCATGTAAATGAAGTAGCTTTCTTTTCCGACACGTGTGGAGGGCAAAATATGAATCAATCAAATCAAATTTCTAGAATCTGGACATTCCTACGAGGAGGTAGACTCCATGCGCAGTAGTATAGAGTCTGCCAAAAAACATACGTCAATATTCTCTATGTCTGAATGGATAAATGTATTTCGAAGAGCTCGATCTTCCCGAACATCAAAGACAAAAACGCCAAAAAGGCCTTACAATGTCAAAGAAATGAAATTCAATGATTTTTTACCTAAAAGCCTTAGCATCAAAAATAATGACGAAGAATATGAAAAATACGAAAGGAGACAAAGTAATGTGGCTAAAGATAAAACGGATGAGATATTTGAAGGGAGACATGAAAATTTTGTACAACTATGACATGTCCAATAACATTTATGTCATAGATCTTCAATCTTGCACCTAAAGACAAAACTACGGCCAAAGAACCCACGATTGACTCGCCCCAGCATAAGTACGGGACAAGAAAAAGGACATTAAATGCTACTGTTTTTCAGGATGAGAAGAACACAGAAAATTCTGATGCTATGCTCCCTAATACGTTAAAACAGTTATATCGGGCACCACTGCCGATTTCCGAAGGAAAAAAAAAAGGATTTGATCAAACTTTGCGAGAAAGGAGTTATTCCCGAAGAATATCATGTCTGGTTTCTGCTTCTCAAGTCGACTGTTTGCCGGATGCTACTGTATCAGACATAATATCTTCTGATGAAGATTAGCTTTTCATCTTACCCATTATTTATTAATGAGAAGGACGAAAAGCTAAGATGTATAATTAATATTATACTCGTGAATGTGAAAGTTTGTATGTATGTATGTGTGTTACACTGTGACTGTTTGTTTGCCCCTTCTTCACGCTGAAACTACTGGACCGATCGAGCTGAAATTTGATGGGTAGTTTCAAGTTTGCATAGACCGTTGAATAATACTTAGGTTACTTTTCATCCCAATATTCCTACGGGAACGATGACTACGTAGGTAAGGCCGCGGGGCAAAACTAGTAATCAATATTTCTCTTTTTAGAGTTGTTTTTTTTAATACATATATTTTTCTTAGGCTATCCTTTCAATTAGTGAGTTTTAAAAAGTAATTTAATTAGCCGATTGTTACTAGATCTTCACCCTTAATTATCACTTAATTTATTTTTTTCATTTAATCTGGTGCTGAAACCAATTATTTTTTTAGTTTCTGTAAGATTTTTCCAAAGGCAGAAGATCTACAAAACTCAGTGCAAGAAAAAATGTTCGACTATAATGATTGTAATAAATAAAGCTTATTAAAACCTACCTTACTTGTCTAGTTCTTGAGTTACGAGGTTTGGGTAATAGAGAGGTGATATCAACTAAATGGGGGGCTGGCGTCAAAAAAACAAGATTTTTATAAACTATCCGTACTTTTATATTACATCTTGATACAAAATATAATAAACGATTAACAATGTCTTCCAATAAACACCAGAAAAATGATAAAATCTTGTGATAAGTGAAGATTAGAAGTGTGCAAACATTAAAATCGCAATAACTCGCAAATACAATTTCATGAGTAAGTTGGTTTTACCTCTAACGCGGCGATACCTAAGATAGTAGCTATACATTCTAAGTAACTAATTTCAGATATTGTTATTCACATTGATTAATTTAAACACACAATTAACGAACAATTTAACGCTTCAATAGGTATCCTAACAAAAAGTTAAACATCTTGACAAATTAGTAATGATACAAATATCTCTTCGTCCTTCAATATTATGTACTTTTCGCTTTTTTTATTTACCATGGTTTCCACATGCTTTTTTTTTTTAAAAAAAAACTAAAACTGCATACTTAAGTAGGTACGTAAAATCCTAGATTACGAATATAAAAGTGAATGTTTGTTTTTCAATCATGCCGCAACTACTGAACCAATTATATGGAAATTTGGAACCTAGATAGCTATGTATAAGCTGGATTAACTTTACCTAGTTTTTATCCTGGAAAAATCCACAGCTCTCATGGGACTGACTTTATAAAAACTTCCCTAAATAACCTGTCAAGTGCGAGTCGGACTCGCGCACTGAGGGTTCCGTACTTCAACCGGAGGAATAAAACCATAAAAACCACTTTTCTTATCGAACCGCAAAACTAACTTTGTTTTTAGAGGTTTTATTGTAAATATCAAAAAACTACTTATTACATCTCGTTCAAACCAATTTTCGGTGGAGGTTTGCATGGTAATGTACATCATATATTTTTTTTAGTGTTATCATACTCTTATTTTAAAAGTTACAGGGGGGGACACACATTTTACCACTTTGGAAGTGTCTCTCGCGCAAGCTATTCATTTTAGAAAAAAATGATATTAGAAACCTTAGTATCATTTTTGAAGACCTATCAATAGATACCCCACACATATGGGTTTGATGAAAAAAAAATTTTTTGAGTTTCAGTTCTAAGTATGGGGCACCCCCAAAATTTATTACTTTTTTTTAAATTTTGTGTGAAAACCTTAATGCGGTTCACAGAATACATCTACTTACCAAGTTTCAACAGTAGGTATAGCTCTTATAGTTTCGGAAAAAAGTGGCTGTGACATACGGACGGACAGACGGACAGACAGACATGACGAATTTATAAGGGTTCCGTTTTTTGCCATTCGGTTACGGAACCCTAAAAAGTGGGTAAAAGGTTGGGACAAGATTCAGGAAGTGGGAGCAGGAACGACAAAATCCAAAATTCCTACGGGATTTGTGAAAAACTGGAATTCACCCAGAATGACTCGCGTACAAAATCTTGTTAAAATTATATAAATTGTAACAAAGTAAAAAGGCGAGAGTGCAATAGGTACATAGGTCCTGATAAGAGCATATCTGTTGTTTATAACAAGTATTATATAAACTTTTTACGACCTCCCTTGCGCAATGGCGGCGCTCTCAGTGGGAGTCATTCGAGTGGGAGGTCGCGGGTTCGATTCCCGCCACGGGCCACTTTGGAATTTTATAATTTCTAAATTGGCTCAGGTCTGGTCTGGTGGGAGGCTTTGACCGTGGCTAGTTACCACCCTACCAGCAAAGACGCACCGTGTACTGAGTACACGCACCGTGTAGACGCTACGTGTATTGAGTAATAAAATGGAAAACTCTTTCCAAAAAACCAACTTCAAATGCCACTACAAAGAATGAAATAATTTTTAATGTACACCAATTCGAAGTCGGGCAATGTTTTGTTCAATCATTAATAGTCCTTATTATAAAACTTGATGTGCAAAGAAACGACAAAATTATCGACAATACGAAGGACTATTATTGAATGAACGAAACATTGCCCGACTTCGAATTGGTGTACATTAAAAATTATTTCATTCTTTGTATAGCACGGTCGCAAACCACGAAGAATTTCGTACATCGACCTGTTACTACCTGTCTCTGTCACTCCCGCGTCAAAATAATGCGTCACGCTCGCACAGATGCCATGACCGCCGTCCTCAGAGATTTTAAACCTTTTACCTGCGAACGTAAAGTTTGTTTTTGTTTTTGTTATATTGTTTTGTTTGTTAGTTTTTAATACATTTGCTCAAAAAGATGATATTTCCGGGTATTTTTAGCGTGCGCAAAGTTATTCTTTTCCGCACCAGAGCTTTTTGATTTCCCCCTGCATGATGGATCCAAATCTATGAAGGAGGTTTTCAAGTAAAAAGTTTAAGCTACAAAATTACTGTAAAAAATAACAGTAATGTAATTATTTTACTTTCTAACTACTATAAATACGTAAATTAAATTTAATATAAATTTATTACAATGATTTCCTTTCGTTTTCTATTTTTTTTTTGGAAATGTGTGGCTGCGGCTGTTATATTTAATCTGTGCTTTGAGTTCTTTTTATTGTCTATGGTTCCTTGTTATTGATTTATTTATTGATTTTTCAAATTCCATGCAAAACTTTTTTTCTCCTTCAAATATTTCATCTAAACCGCATTAACAGAAAAATGTTTTTGGCCACTGTCAGTAGGCAAAGAGGTCATTGTACAAAATTCTTCGTGGTTCGCGACCGTGCTATAGTGGCATTTGAAGTTGGTTTTTTGGAAAGAGTTTTCCATTTTATTTTATACTTTTTAGTGGAAAACAACTAATGCGCAAGGCATTGGAAAAAATGCCCACATCGCTTGAAGTATGCTTCTAAAATCTGAAGAGTTCCCTCAATTTCTCCAAGATCCCATCATCAGATCCTGACTTGATGAATACAGTCATAACTTGTTGACTGCAAGGAAATGCAATAGTAACTATAAAAAATACCTAAATCGCTTCAAGTATACTAGCAAAATTTGAAGAGTTCCCTCGATTTTACCAAGATCCCATCATCAGATCCCGACCTGATGACCTTAAGACTACCTGGAAAAAATTACTCTTTCAAACAATACCCAAATCACTTCAAGTGTGCTTATAAAATTTGAAGAGTTCCCTCGATTTCTCCAGGATCCCATCATCAGATCCTGACTTGATGACTATGGGACCATCTGTGAACTATACCCTTTCAAACAAAAAAATAATTTTCGAAATTGGTCCACGGATCTTCGAGTAATCGGGGAACATACATAAAAAAAAAAAAAAAAATAAAAAAAAAAAAAGATTCCGACGAATTGAGAACCTCCTCCTTTTTTTGAAGTCGGTTAAAAAAACCCGGGTCTGCTCGTGGCATTTCCCGCATTTTTTTTTACAAATCCCGGTACCTAAAGCATTTTTTCCGGGATAAAAAGTATCTAGTCTCTATTAATACAGAATATGGACTACCTTCCAAGTTCCAACTCTGTTCCGCTGCACGTAAAGAGGACACAATAAATACCTACACGTGACGAAGTGAGCATTAACTTACCTTTTTTTATTATTACGGGCGGTAATCTCCATTGAGATATCCAATCTCTTAGGTTGGATGTTTTACGGACTAAAATCCCCTCGGTGGACATCCAGGACTCGTGTTGGAAGCCTGCGGGATCTCATGCGAACGAAATGCGGCTTGCCTCTTTAGTGAACCTTAAAGCTTGTTTAAAAAAAGTTAGCATATACTACTAAATCACAGTTTAGCAGTTAAACAAATAGCATATATAGATATTTTAGATATTTTAATCCACGAAGACGCGCCCCACTCTGTCAAAATCGCTTTTTTTATACTATATAGGCTAGGCTTGACTGATCACACCTGATGGAAAGTGATGATACAGTCTAAGGTGGAACGCGCTTGCCTAGATGCGTATTCGCACTCTTGATTTGAAGGCACCCGGGTTGTAAGTGGCAGGAAAGACGCTGCCTTGGAGGGTATTCATGTTTGTTATGTCAAAAAATCAAAAAATCAAAAATTGTTTATTTCCGTAACAGTTTAAATTATAAATACAATGAGATGGGACTTTCATTTAAGGGCACTAAAATTGCCCCTGTGTTAGAAAGTTAAGTATGTTTTCGTTTATTTTTGACGTGACAACGTCTTCTAAATCGATAGAGCCGGCTGCACGCACATCGCACTATCGTCAGTAAACCGACTTTACAGACAACCAATTTTTTTTTATACTTATGTTTCATCCGATTCGTACCTATGGAGTTTGACAGAGTAGGGCGCGTCATCGTGGATTGAATATCTATACATTACTGAATCTAAGAGCTTGTTTAAAAACAAATTAGCATATACTTTACTGAATCTTAAACCTTGTTTTAATTTTATTTATAGATCAAAGGCAATTATCAGCGGAGTCCTAGAAGCAAAGTCTAAGGAGATAGATGTTGGAGTAGATGGTTTCATGGTCTATGACTCCCGCATAGTTCCTCACGTAAACGAGGTAAGGCATCACACACCATCCCATACAATCCATTGATGAATTAATCCCTCTATAATGAATTTGATTTTTACCAAATGTAACATTTCTTATCAAGTGTTAAAGAAAGGCCTCAGACACGGCTACGCACTAATTATTGAGATAGTAGATATCACGTAGAACCCTCCTTAGGAAAACAATAACTTGCGCGTTTGGAGTGCTATTTTTGAACAGTTAAAAAGAAATGTTATGATTAAGTTACAAACACACAATTTTCACCATTAGGTAGCTTATACGATGAGGAATAATTTAAAGTAATAAAAAAGGCACACAATTGGGGCATTTTATTGAGAAATTTTACGATTATTGTAAAAATTAGTGAAAAAAAAACCAGAAATTTTATTAAAAACACGTGTATTTTCCATTGAGGGTAATTTTTTTCTACAATTTTCATTTCATGAGAACGGACCATTACTTCCAATCATTAATAAGTTTGATTCATCGTGATAGACCATTTTGTTTAAAAGTTACACCATTTTGTTTACACAAGAGTCATAGTAGGGAACGCAATTTTTAAAAATTCCAAAAAAATATAAAAAAAAATTTTAGATTTTTTTTAATACGTTTTCCGTCGATAAAATTAAGCATAGTTTCCCTCATTTCAATATGTGCACATTATGAAGACTCACACTGTATTTAACAGCGTATTATTTAAGTTTGACGTGTGTGAGAGTGTGAATACTATAACACTCAGACTTTTTAATTCAAGATGGCCGCCACTGCAAAATGGCGGATTATGGTGGTATAGGGGTTTTTTCGTTCAGGTTCTGAGGTAAGCTAGACTGAAGGACCCAAAAAACTATTTCAGCTCTGGAAGAAAACCAGTGGAACTCCAAACCAAGTTCACCGAAAATTCGACCATAACATAACGGCACAAGATCTGTTATCGCTCCCAAGTGGCGGAGTGACGTACCAGGGCCTCAGGCACAATGTAGCGGTGTCCATCCTATTCGTGTACCACTGGTTGGCGGGTATCGGGCATTTCTTCTACAGCGGAAACGTGGAGGATTCCGCCACCGCTGAGATATCGAGGGCTCAGATTTGGCAGTGGGTTCGATTCTCGGTGAGTTTTTTTTTAATTTCGTGACTAGCTTCCTTCTTATTTACGATTGTAATAGAGACTTGTCGATATTTCATTCCAAGGGTAACTTATACGGTTATAAATAATTGCCAGTGATGACATACGGATCCGAGACATGGTCTTTTACTATGGGCCTCATAAGAAGTCACTCAGCTATGCTTGTAGTTTCTCACGTGTTGCGAAGCTAAAGTGGCAATGGGCGGGGCACTTAGCTCGAGGAACCGACGGACGTTGAGGCCCCAAAGTGCTGGAACGGCGACCCCGCATGGGAAAGCGTAGTGTTGACAGACTTTCGACCAGATATACTGACCACAAAAGAGTCGTGGGAGGCGCTGGATACAAGTAGCGTAAGACAGTGTAGATTTCTTTTTGACGTGACAACGTCTTATAATTCGATAGAGCCGGCTGTACGCACGAAAAAACATGACTCATGCGGCGTTACCTCGCTCTGAGGCGTTCCATGTAAGGCTTGAAGTGCAAGCGAGAGCGCGGAACGAGCGACAAAGAAGCACAATCGTGACGTTGTCACGTTCAACTATCGTCAGTAAACCGACTTTACAGACAACCAATTTTTTTATTATAAAGTGGCCCGTGGCGGGATTCGAACCCGCAACCTGCCACTCAAATCCGAGTGTGTGTCACTGCGCCCCGAAGTGATTTAGCGTTCTATTGCGTTACTGTGTACAAACCATTAGGGGTAAGTTTACTTACGTCTTCAGAGTTAGTACGATACTTGTTACATCTTCGGTTGTATCACCACTTAACCTTAAGGTGCGATCGCAGTCCAGTATTAACTTGAACAGGGTAAAAAAACTATTCTTATAATTTTCAGACCACACTAGAAGACGGCCAAAACCAGCAGGTAACAGCGAAACTAGTGGACAAAGTGGCTTCCAACTTCGCTGTGCACGCGCACAAAAACCTGTGCCGCTCGAGCGCTGAACGCAAGCGCCTCACCGCCGCGCGGTACATGTGCCAGGAGCTGTTCCTGGCGCGCAGCCCGCCCGAGTTCCTCACCAGCTTCCTGAGCGACAACCACAAGTTCAGGACGCTGCACAACAAAGCGCTCGCGAGCAATCTGTGAACGTCAAGTATAACCTGTGCCGCTCGAGCGCTGAACGCAAGCGCCTCACCGCCGCGCGGTACATGTGCCAGGAGCTGTTCCTGGCGCGCAGCCCGCCCGAGTTCCTCACCAGCTTCCTGAGCGACAACCACAAGTTCAGGACGCTGCACAACAAAGCGCTCGCGAGCAATCTGTGAACGTCAAGTATAACCTGTGCCGCTCGAGCGCTGAACGCAAGCGCCTCACCGCCGCGCGGTACATGTGCCAGGAGCTGTTCCTGGCGCGCAGCCCGCCCGAGTTCCTCACCAGCTTCCTGAGCGACAACCACAAGTTCAGGACGCTGCACAACAAAGCGCTCGCGAGCAATCTGTGAACGTCAAGTATAACCTGTGCCGCTCGAGCGCTGAACGCAAGCGCCTCACCGCCGCGCGGTACATGTGCCAGGAGCTGTTCCTGGCGCGCAGCCCGCCCGAGTTCCTCACCAGCTTCCTGAGCGACAACCACAAGTTCAGGACGCTGCACAACAAAGCGCTCGCGAGCAATCTGTGAACGTCAAGTATAACCTGTGCCGCTCGAGCGCTGAACGCAAGCGCCTCACCGCCGCGCGGTACATGTGCCAGGAGCTGTTCCTGGCGCGCAGCCCGCCCGAGTTCCTCACCAGCTTCCTGAGCGACAACCACAAGTTCAGGACGCTGCACAACAAAGCGCTCGCGAGCAATCTGTGAACGTCAAGTATAACCTGTGCCGCTCGAGCGCTGAACGCAAGCGCCTCACCGCCGCGCGGTACATGTGCCAGGAGCTGTTCCTGGCGCGCAGCCCGCCCGAGTTCCTCACCAGCTTCCTGAGCGACAACCACAAGTTCAGGACGCTGCACAACAAAGCGCTCGCGAGCAATCTGTGAACGTCAAGTATAACCTGTGCCGCTCGAGCGCTGAACGCAAGCGCCTCACCGCCGCGCGGTACATGTGCCAGGAGCTGTTCCTGGCGCGCAGCCCGCCCGAGTTCCTCACCAGCTTCCTGAGCGACAACCACAAGTTCAGGACGCTGCACAACAAAGCGCTCGCGAGCAATCTGTGAACGTCAAGTATAACCTGTGCCGCTCGAGCGCTGAACGCAAGCGCCTCACCGCCGCGCGGTACATGTGCCAGGAGCTGTTCCTGGCGCGCAGCCCGCCCGAGTTCCTCACCAGCTTCCTGAGCGACAACCACAAGTTCAGGACGCTGCACAACAAAGCGCTCGCGAGCAATCTGTGAACGTCAAATAGCTGTTTAAAAAATAAAAGCCTATGGGGGCGCCACTGTATATACAAAGTCACAATAAAGCTCCCTTGAGCAATCTGTAATCGTCAAGTAGAATTCGCTGTCACGCAAGCGTGTTATAAGTTTAACGTAATAGGTACTACGTTTGTTCTGCGATATTAGAGGGCGCCATTGTCTATAATATTTCCGTTTGGACTGCGATATAGAAAATGGGTGCGCCACTGTCTGTACAAGATGGAAATTTAGTAATTTGGACAATTCTTGCTGGAATAATATTGACGATTTCAAAATATCAAATGACGCGATACTGAAAGGAAGAACAAAACTTTAGATTTTTGTATATATCAAAAAACGGTTTAGAGCGTTCACAGATCAGAGAAGTATGCTATAACGTAACATGGCAAACTGTTATTAAATTCATTAGTTTGGACTGCAATGTTCCTTGAATTTAATTTTTTTAGAATGTAGGTACTAAGTGGGTAAAAGGTATGGGGTATGGTCGCACAAGTCACTAAAATGTATGTTCCTTTCTTGACCAAATAAAAATTAACTAAGCCAAATAAAAATCCTAGTTTATGACTAAAATATAAGTTATATAAACGGTGTACGTTATTAATCTATAAGCAAGACATTAATCCAGTTATTTTAGACTTGACGTAAACTTAATATACGTCGGTAGTGGTGTTTAAAAAATATATCGTTTTTTTCGAATTTTATGAATGTTATACTTATTGTTATATGTTATCGTTAAATGAAATAAAACCCATTATATTTGCTTTATTGTTTTATTTTCAAAAAAATATATAGTGAAGCTGATTGAATTTCGAGGTGAGGCGTGGTAGGTAAGTGAAGTTAGCGCGCAGAACTTTAACAGTTTTTCAAGTACCTACCACCTTCGAGGGAATGCGTTTCTGACATTAACAGTATATCGTCAATCATCATAGAATATGGCATCCACAACAAGAAATATTACATCATCAAATAAATGTAGCAAACAAACTATTTGTTGTATGAGATGTGTAGTAACGCCAGATACACTATCTGAGTGAAATGAGGAGTGAAACATAATATTACGATATACAAAATCTGTCAAAACGTCATATTTATCGTTTATCTGGCGATTGAAAAATCGGCCCTAAATATAACAACTTTTCAAGTGAGCTAATAATCCATCATACGAGTACATTTTGAAGTTATTTATCATTCTCCAACAGTCAGGAACGCTAACTCTCAGCGGTTGCTCTACATATAGTCTGTAAAAAAAGTTACAGAAACACTAATTTTTCCTTGCCTTTTAAGACTGGTTAAAAAGTGTATTCATACAGAATATTGAAAAGAATTACATATATTTTTTGATTATTTAACTATCCACTAAAATATACTTTATTCTGACTTCTTTAATTATTTTTCTACTCTTTTTTTTGTTTCGTGACTTTTTTGACAGACTATAAAAGAACTTAAATTCTAACGCTGCGTCGAATTGTCTATGGCGGGAAAAAGCGCGGGAACGGTCGAAGAGAAAAGGCGCGTTTTTATAATAAATTTTCAAGAAATTTATTAATATCGCTTATAGTGCACAAAAATTAGTAAAAATAGCATTCCGGTGCCCCCATAATGAGGGGCGCCAAGTTAAAACGTAAAAAATGGAAAATTCTTTCCAAAAAACCAACTTCAAATGCCACTACAAAGAATGAAATAATTTTTAATGTACACCAATTCGAAGTCGGGCAATGTTTTGTTCAATCATTAATAGTCCTTCTTATTATAAAACTTGATGTGCAAAGAAACGACAAAATTATCGACAATACGAAGGACTATTAGTGAATGAACGAAACATTGCCCGACTTCGAATTGGTGTACATTAAAAATTATTTCATTCTTTGTAGTGGCATTTGAAGTTGGTTTTTTGGAAAGAATTTTCCATTTTATTTTATACTTTTTAGTGGAAAACAACTAATGCGAAAGGCATTGGAAAAAATGCCCACATCGCTTGAAGTATGCTTCTGAAATCTGAAGAGTTCCCTCAATTTCTCCAAGATCCCATCATCAGATCCTGACTTGATGAATACAGTCATTACTTGATGACTGCAAGGAAATGCAATAGTAACTATAAAAAAATACCTCAATCGCTTCAAGTATACGAGCAAAATTTGAAGAGTTCCCTCGATTTTACCAAGATCCCATCATCAGATCCTGACCTAATGACCATAAGACTACCTGGAAAAAATTACTCTTTCAAACAATACCCAAATCACTTCAAGTTTGCTTATAAAATTTGAAGAGTTCCCTCGATTTCTCCAGGATCCCATCATCAGATCCTGACTTGATGACTATGGGACCATCTGTGAACTATACCTTATCAAACAAAAAAAGAATTTTCGAAATCGGTCCACGCATCTTCGAGTAATCGGGGAACATACATAAAAAAAAATAAAAAAAATAAAAAAAAAAGATTCCGACGAATTGAGAACCTCCTCCTTTTTTTTGAAGTCGGTTAAAAAAGAGTCGTCGCCGACTAATGAATCGGTGTCGTCTTCAAGTGACTTTGAAGATGATGATGAGAAGTACAAACCGTTCAGAATCCAGAACTATACTCGCAAATATTTAGACAACGGCCGTGCAGAGGAATACATAGTTTTCCTTTCATCTAATATTCCGGAAAAGGCTATTGGAGAACATGAAAAGCTCGCCATATCATCGGCTTTAAGACAGTATAGTGTTAATGGTGTGAAGTACTTAAAAACCATCAACAAGTACAAAATTGGAATCGTATTTGATTTAGCAATTAATGCTAACGTATTTTTAAATAATGACAAATACCACAAAAATGTTAACATGAAACCTAGTATTCCAGCTGCTTCGACGGAGATCACGGGTGTCATAAGGGGGGTTCCTCTTGAACTTTCCAACAAAAAGATTTTTTCACTATTGTCTTCAACAAATGTAATTCAAGTCAGACGACTTATGTCAAGGGTAACTATAAATGATAGAACCGAATACAAACCCACAGCAACAGTGGCTGTGACTTTTGCAGCGACCCAGCTACCGGACTATATTCATTTGGATTCATGGAGACACGAGGTGAGTCCTTTTATTCCTCCAGTCAAGCAGTGTCTGCAGTGTTTGAAGTATGGACACATTGCTAAATTTTGTAAAAACTCCGTGAAGTGCTCCATTTGCTCAGAAAATCACAATTTTAAAAATTGTTCGATTGACAAAATAAATGCAAAATGTATTAATTGCAATGGGAATCATATATAGCAGTATCAGGTGAATGTCCCATTAAAAAGCAGAAAATTAATGAAAATAAAATGAAGTCAAGATCTGTAACATATGCAGAATTATTTAATGAAAAATCTTTTCCTAAATTAACAACAAATGACCCTTACAAACAACTACAAAATGTATTAAAATCAGATATTTTTTTGAATTTACTTGTAGAATCGATTGTCAAAATTGTATCATCTAAAACAGACAATAACCCTATTAGTTCTAATAATGTGAAAAATATTCTTCTCGAAACGTTCAGTAAAAAAACTACCCAATTTAAAAAATAATGGATTATGTAAATATAGTTCAATGGAATGCTCAGAGCTTACTAAGTAATCGACATATTTTATCCCAGTTTCTTTATGAAAATGACATACATATTGCAATAATTTGTGAAACTTGGTTAAAACCTGAACATAGATTCAATATAAGAGGTTATAAAATTGAAAGAAAAGATATAGGTAGCCAACATAATGGTGTTGCGCTAATTATACATAACAGTATATCATATACAAAAATAGATACATATTGTGATAGTGATCATCAAAACATTTGTATTAGGATTAAACTTTATGATCAAGAAATTAGTATATTGAGTTTCTATAGTCCACCTCTTGCAAATTTTAATAAAAACACTTTTGACATGTTGATTAAAAATATTCCGAAGCCATTTATCCTTGGGGGTGATTTTAATGCCCATCATACTATTTGGGGTAGTAATAGTATAAACAGTAGAGGTAGAAATCTTCTAGATGTCATTGATGATAATAGCTTAGTTCTTCTTAATAATGGTAAGCCAACTACTGTTGGTTCTTTCACTTGGCGTCCCAATGCTTTAGATTTATCATTGGTTTCTCCATCTCTTGCATTGACTTGCGATTGGTCATTACACGACGATCCTTTAGGAAGTTATCATTTACCTGCAATAATAAAATTACTTGTTGGTTGCAATAGTCATGGAAATTCAGACAAAGGTAATAACTTGCCATTGTTTCCCAATTACAAAAGTGTTAATTGGGATATATTTGAAAAAGAACTTGATTCTTTGTTGTGTAACTTTGTTATAGATTCCAATTCACCTTTAACTACATATAATAATTTTGTTAATTTATTACATTTAGCTGTTCAAAAATCAATTCCCCATTGCAAATCTCAAAATAGTAATAAAGTCCATAAAGGTCGTAAAAAAAAGTCATGTCTTCCTTGGTGGAATAACAAATGTACTATTGCAGTTCAGAATAGTAAACAGGCATACATAGTTTTTAAAAAGGACCCAAGTCTTGATAATTACTTAAACTTCAAAAAATTGCAAGCATTTAAGAAATTATCATTAAAAAGAGAAAGAGAGAATAGTTGGGCTGAATTGTGTCATTCTTTCAATCGGAACACTCCAATGTCTTTGATATGGACTATAATGAAAAAATTTAATAAAACATATATATGTAAAAAAAAATTTAATAATAATAATGATTGGATCATGAATTTCTTAAATAAGTACACTCCAGACTATGTCAAATTCGAAGAACTTCATTATGCTGAAAATATTAATTCTTTCAATCATTTTCTAGTAAATCCCTTTACTGTAAAAAGAGTTAAAAATGGCAGTGCATGGCAGGAGAGACACAGCATTTGGGTTAGATGGCGTACCATATATTTTATTAAAAAAATTAAATGAAAATGGTGTTAGAATTTTGTGTGCAATCTTTAATAATTTATGGCAAGGAAATCACATTCCTGAAGATTGGAAAGTTGATTGCTTGATACCAGTTTTGAAACCCGATAAAAAGGAGTTTCATGAAGATTCATATCGACCTATAACCCTTACTTCTTGCGTGGGTAAAATTTTTGAACAGCTTTTAAAACAACGTCTTGAATTTTTCATTGAAAAACATAATATCTTACCATATAATCAATTTGGTTTTCGGAAGGGAAAATCTGCTCAGGAAAGTATTGCTTTGTTGCAGCTGGATATTCAAAAGTCAATTGCTCAAAATAATCTTCTTGTCTCTGTTTTTCTAGACATTGAGGGTGCTTTTAATAATGTCAATCTTAAAATACTTTGTGAAGAACTCAACAAAGTTGGTGTACCTGTCTATGGCGGCAACGCTGCGCTTACGCTTATTTTGTCAAGGAGTAATGACTCGCTAGACAAATAGAATTATTTTCTTATGAATTTAAAGAAAAATAATAATAAACAATTTACATGACATTTTGATACTTTATTTAGTATCTTTGTATTGTATGTATTACAAGGATGAAGTTTAATTTGCAATTTAACAGTGTTGAAGAGAAAAAGAGAACTTTAATTATAGGTTTAAACATGAAGGATTAGGTTTACATTATTCCATTATTAACATTGTGTGGAGTAATATTAGCGTTAGCCTCACTACAGTTAAATAAATGAATTAAATAGTATGGTAAATTGAAATTATACCAAGATATTATAAGTTAAGCAATATTCACAATATTGGAATGATGTAAACCAGTCATTAGGTATAACAATTATTATTATTTAATAACAAAAAGTGTGCGTAGCAATAATCGATTGTTACTGTAAAGTTTTATCCTATCTAAAAACATTTAACATAGAAACATACATAAATTACATAGAATCAACTGTGATGACATAGAATTTTATTATTGTTTATTTTTCAGCATTAATTTTTTTATACATAACTAGCATTAAACTATTACTAGGATATTAACTTTGAACCAAAAATAATAATAATAATTGGTCATTAACACTGTGTGGTTATTCGTAAACTTACACTGCAACACCCCATGGCATATTTTGTACAGACATACAAGCTGCCGTCAAACATAGCGATTATATTATAGTCTATTCACGCTTGTGTTGTTACACGATACACGCGGGTGTTGATGCACGATACGCGCTAGTGTTGTTGCACGATACGCGCGGATGTTGTTGCACGATACACGGGAGTGTTGTTGCACGATACGCGCGGATGTTGTTGCAAAATACGAGCGGATGTTGTTGCAAAATACACGGGAGTGTTGTTGCACGATACACGGGAGTGTTGCTGCACGATACGCGCGGGTGATGTTGCAAGATACGCGCAGATATCGTTGCACGATACACGCGGATATTGTTGCACAATACTCGCGGTTGTTGTTGCAGGATACACGCAGGTGTTGGTGCACGACACGCGCGAGTGTTATTGCACAATAGGCGCGGATGTTGTTGCACGATACACGCGGGTGTTGTTGCACAATACACGCGGGTATTGTTGCACGATACACGCGGGTATTGCGTGATACACACAGGGTGGTGCCACGTCACGTCAGGTATGTTGTTACGCGTCGCTAAGACACAGAGCAGCGTGAGTTCTGCTCGCCGCCGACGCGCTGCCGCGCCCGCGCCATTTCGCGTATGAGGGCGATGTTACGCGCTGCGTCGGGTGCCACTTCTGGGTTTTGTTCCTGCAATGACAGCGCTAGGGCGTGCGCTAACGCTTCGTCTTCGGTCTGGAAAATAATTATAAGTTGATTAGTTGTTTTTTTTCAGTAATTTTGTATTTAACCCTACCACTCTGGAAAGGCACATTTAACCCTATACCTAAGCCGATTGTACTGCACCTGATCTTCCCCCGGTCTTGAGTATCTTCCCATTGAATCTTTGTTAAAAGTAAGGGAATAGAGATTCGAGAGTGCACCTTTATTTTTACCCACGACGGAACGGAGTACGGGTATATGCGTTTAGGGTGAGACCGTTTGTACATTATTCTATTAAAAAGATTTTATGTTTGTTTGTATGTTAAATTGTTCACAAAAACCAATAATGCAATAATATTTTTGTTTGTTTGTTTGTTTGTTTGTGTGTTCGTTTGTGCACATCGATATTCCCATTTATTTCAAAAACGGCTTGACCGATTTAGATGCAGTTTTCTGTATAATGTTTGGTGTTCAGCGGCAATGGTTCTTAGATAGTTGTTACGAACATCGATCACCAGGGGGCGCCATAAAATACATTTATATTGCAAACGAATGTTCCCATTTATTTCAAAAACGGCTTGACCGATTTAGATGCAGTTTCCTGTATAATGTTTGGTATTCATTGGCGATGGTTCTTTGATAGTTGTTACGAACATCGATCACCAGGGGGCGCCATAAAAACATTTACAGTGCAAACGAATGTTCTCAATTATTACAAAAACTACTGAACCGATTTGGATACAGTTTTGTATACAATATTAGTGAGTCATTGGCAATGGTTCGTAGATAATTATTCTTGTGATTGACGAGACGAATTCTTGATCCAAGAAAATCCGTCGGAGCTGCCATTGCAATTTTCGTTTTCAATATCAATTAATGTAATTAGTAAGTATTGATAAACTGCCGGTATATGAAAATTATAAAGAAATTGAATTAGTCATCAACTGGTAAACAGCACCATCAACACCGTCATAGGCAAAACACAGCAGCTCCGGCGGATTTTCTTGGATTTGTAATTATACTGATAGGTTCTTAGTTCTTACTTTCCTTTAGTCGGGGAGTTTCAAAAAAAATTATTTAATCCTTTTTCCAATACAAGTCTGCAAAAGTCGTGGGTGTTTTAAATTTTTTTAATTTTCCACTTGTGTTTATATTGTACACTTTTCTGTCTGATAAAACAGTTTTTTTTTACTCTATACAAGTTAGTACTTGACTGCGATCTCACCTGATGGTAAAAGGGTAAGTAAATTTACCCCCAATAGTTTCTACACAGCATCGCACCGGAACGCAAAATCGCTTGGCGGTGCGTCTTTGCTGGTAGGGTGGTAACTAGCCACAGCCAAAGCCTCCCACTAGACCAGACTTGAGCCAATTTAGAAATTATAAACTTCCAAAGTGATCTGTGGCGGAAATCGAACTCGCAACCTTCCACTCGAATACGAGCGCACGCCACTACACCATGGAGGTCGTCGAGTGTTTTTCGAAAGTCGAGGAGTAGAGAAGAGTCGAGTTTGTGCACAAGTAAGTGTCTCCACAGTAAGCATGCTGAAGGTTTTTGCAGGACACAAGAGATTTGACACTGTATCATGCGAGTTCCTGTATATTTCTAAGTTCTGTACACTATATCTTCGACAGATGTGGAGACTGGAGAACCATAGATTATAAAAAAGGAGAAGTATAACGACGACTATTAGGCGACGACCGAATGGCGTAGTGGTAGCGAACCTGCCGTCTGCGCCGGAGGTCGTGGGTTCGATTCCCACTACTGGTAAATGTTTGTGTGATGAGCATGAATGTTTTCCAGTGTCTGGGTGTTTTTCAATATATTATATTCATGTATATTAGTATGTATGTATATTTATGAGTCATCTAGCACCCTTAACACAAGCTATCGCTTACTTTGGGGCTAGATTGCGACGTGTAAAATGTCCTGTATATATTTATTTATTTTATTATTTATTATAACAATATTCACATCTTACCATGTTCCCTTGCACTGCAGTGAAGCTAGTGATGGCAGCAGCCGTTGCTCCGCTCGGTATGGTCCTCTCGGTTTGTTTCATGCGCGCCATCGCCGCGTTACTGCAATCATTGTAAATAAGAAAGTTTAAGCACAAGCAGAAGAGGCAAAGATCTTATTTTAACGGCGTAGATGGCGTATTTAAGTGATTTTTAGAGACCTGTGAAAACTGTAAAGACTTTCAAATTTAAACAGCATCTTTTCCTTTAATTTAAAATCACTGTGAAGCAGAAATACGATTGGATAAAAATTTCTCGATAACAAGTTCTACCAATAATTGCTCCAAAATCTGGATTTAATAGCAATTTCTGTTTTAATGTTTCGGTAATAATTGTTGATACATACGCAGCCTGTCTCCTCTTAGCCCCTAATTTTCCGTCACAAGCGTGGTCGGTGGTGTGGCGGTGCCGCAGACAATAATTCAGTGAGCACTCGGCACAGACCACCGGCACCATCTCTTTAGCTTTACAGCCCTTGAACGAACACTTGTTCGTGAACACCTGGAAATTAATAACAGCATTGTATATTAACAAACTAGCCGACCTGACAGACATTGTCCTTCCTCATAAAGTCATAATGATCATTAACTTCAAAATAATTACGACTATTTAGTAAAGTAAATACAGCAACGACAACCAAATGTTGTAGCAGTAGTATGTATTATATTTATGTAAGTATATAAAATATGTTGTATATATTTTTTTCCCTTTTCCTTTACACATTTTATATATAAGTTATCTAGTACCCATAACACAAGCTATCGCTTACACTGAGGCTGGATTCTGATGTGTGTAATGGTTGGATATATTTATTTATTTATTTAATTCAAGCACACCTTTTTTCTCCTCTCCCTGGCCGGGTCTGACATGCACTGGTTGTCTATATGAGCTCCCACCGCCACGTCGGGGGGCTCCCCCCTCTTTCCCGGTACTGGTGACCCACACAGAGGGCACTCTGGAACTTGTACATCCTTTGCGTTGGATGCAGAGCACTCGTGTTTGAGGTAGGTGAAGTGATCTGAACTGTACAGAAATTAAAATATTATATACAGGTTAACTATATAGAGATTGTCTAATCTGAAAATGAATGCCCCGCCAACACATTTTTCTTGATGTGTGAGAGGAAACACATGGAATGTTCATTGTTATATTAGACACTTAATATTATAGTCATAGAAAAAGCTTTTGGACCTTAGTTTCTTCATTTAAACTACTGTTTCAATGAAATTTTAATCAACTGTTTGCTCTTTTGACTCTAAATTTTTTTTATCAATAAACTGGAATGGGCGATTTATTTTTTACATTGAGTAATTAATTAAATAATTTTAAATGATAGTAGCTAATGCAGAATTTTCTAGTCATTTTATTTTAAATGAATAATAAAATTTACCAATAAACTTGTCTGCATGCATCACATTTCATTGGCAGAAAATCTGAAAGAAATAAGTTAATATTTTAAGATTTTGTCCCTTTGTATTACAAAAATGGATCTTTATTTACTAAGGCTGGGGTAGTTTGAGTGTTTAGAAGGCCTGTGTATATTGTTCGCTTTCTTCAGATCCTGAACTCTAATTCTTGAGACCATGTAACTTTCTAGTTTTCTATACCTACTTTCTATTGCTGTGTGCATAGAAGTTTAAACCAACAAAGAAAAGTCCTTAGTCCATAAGTAAGTACCTACTTAACCTTCATATTATAAACTGTAATTATTTTGCTCAACATGTCAATAGTATGATTATGAACAAAGGGAGTCTTTTATTATGCAGCAAGACTAAGCTAAGAGATATTAAAATAATGTTATAGGATTGGAAACATATTGACAAACTTTGAACTTACCTAGTTTATTGCAGGACTTATAAGAGCAATTCCTTCCAATATGTGGAAATTCCATTGTTAAAGATTTACGAACTAGAAAGTACGCGAATGGTGATATAATTTAAAAAATGGTAAGAGGAATAACATTGAACACTTATTTCACCAGGGTCATAGAGTATATTGAATATAACCAGGGTTTTGAACACAACTTTTACGTCACGTATGATGAAATTTGTTCTGAGACCACAGTTTTATACCTCGTTTACATTCAGCCGAAGTGAGCAGGGAAGTGGGCAGGGAAGTGAGCAGGGAAGTGGGCATGGCAGTGTGTAAACGCGATACTTCTCATGCCGCTGCCATTGCCACTAGCGCTGCCCGGCGCTCCCCAAAAGGGCGGTTTTTTGTGCGGAAGTCAAAGGACCGGCAGCGCGAGCGGCAGTGCGTGTTCACATTCATGATTCAGCTCCGACGCTCAGTACTCGCTGAGCGCCTGGAGGAGAAAGACGTTCGTTTAGTTAATTAAAAAAATTAGTTAATTAGATAGGTTGATAATTAGGTACTTACAAAGTTCTATTTCGATGGATAGATATCATCCACCATCGTCTACGACGAAAATTCTTTTTTTGTATTCGATATCTTTTTAAATATCGAACATAATTACGTATTGCTAAAAGAGACAGCGCGGCCGCTGTAATTATTTCCACGTCTGCCATTGCCGACATTTGAAAGCGAAGTGAGTGGTAGGGCAGTATGTAAACACACACTCCTCTCAATCCTGCTGCAGGAGTATTTAGGGAATTATTGCCGGCAGCGCGAGGGGCAGCGGCAGGGGCTGAATGTAAATGAAGCATTATACACAAGTCATAACTCACAACTTCACAAGCAAGTGTTATAAAAGTGATTAGTCATTCGTTCAGTCACCAATTGTGGTTTGTAAATGTGTTTCGACTTTCGATGTTAATCTCGACTTTTCGTGAAAATAATATGTGTCATATGTCATTTGTCCAAGTTCTGAGGTTTTAAGTGTAGCATATCCTCAGACCAATAATCCCATAGACACAAGGCTAAAATAAAACAAAGTAAACGTATATCTTATTCAAGTTTCTAAATAGTATCAGTATTAGTGTGAGTGAGACAAAAATCAGGTGTCAGTTTATATTTTTTTTGACATGTCACAAGGTCCAAATATTTTTGCAACCATTTGCAACCTTTTAATACTGCCAATTTTAAAAGTATTCGCGTTTCTGGTCGAATTACCTCAGTCGTCGTGTATATTTAATTTTGTCTCATAATATTTGTTGATGTTTCGTGAGAAGTGCTGAAAAGATTATTTAGATTTTCTTGTGAAAAAATGTGAAAAAATTGAGATTTGTATATAAATTTAAGTATAATGTGAGATGATTAAAAATGTCTTGTTCGGTAGAGGGTTGCAAAACACGTATCTCACAGAAAGAAAACGAAAATAAATCAGTTGGATTGCATCGGTAAGTTTTAAGCTATTTTTTTCATATTATAGAAGTAAGTATTTTGCTCAGAAAAATGTAAAGACGAAGCGCAATTTAGTAAACGTCCGGGTAAACACCCAATTACAAGATGGTTTACGGTAATTAAAATATTTTTTAAATGTTTCGGAAAACGCAATTTTAGGTTATTAGTGTTGTGAAATTTCACTATATCGATAGTGTCAATATATCTGTAATTAGAATAAATAAATACTCTTTAGATTTCCTAAGGATGAAGATTTGAGGACGAAATTTTTTAAACTTTCGTGTACGAACATTTTTTAATAATTGTTGTTTGTTATAGGAAACACCATCACCAAACCCCAGAGAGGTGTTGAACAATATGGCTGAGCCAAATATTTTGAAAAGAAAACTTTCGTGTACATGTGGCACTAATACTGAAGATGAGTCTTAGAAAAGAATACAAATATTAGAAAAAAAGTAGAATATTTTAAAAATGTTTCGAAACGCCGCCTTAAGAAAATCAATACCCTCACAAAAAGAGTAACGCGACTGAATGAAAAATATATGACAAAACAACGTTTGAGGCGTTAACTAGTCGTCGTAATATATAACATTGTCGTGTCAGTGTTTGTATGTTTGTAACCAAACCCCTTCGAAACTGCTTGAGCGATTTCTCTGAAGTTTTTTGTGTACATTCTTCAGATGTAAGTATAGGTTGTAAGCTATTTTTTATATTTCAAATGGCAAAACAATGTTAGCTCAGTCAGATTTATTATTATAATAAACTATTTTAAAAATAAAATGAAGTTTTCTTTCATATCCAGTAATAAAAAGTCTATGTCCAAGTATCTTCAGAAATTATGGTGGTTTGTAGGCAGTAGTGTAAAATTCTCATAACCCAAAATTTTGGGTTACGCTGTGGTTATGCTACAATTTTTAATTTATCCGCGAATCACGCGATGTTTTTTCCGGATAATTAATAGTGGCTTTTGCTAGCCAAGAATAGTGTCACTTTCTCTTGCTGAAGAAACTATAACAATGGTTGGGTAAACAATATTATATCTTTTATATTTATTATATATTATTATTATTTATTTATACCTTTAAACGAGCAATTTTTGTATAGGTATATATATAATTATAATATATTTCTATATAATCTGAATCTCGAAAACGGCTTGAACGATTTTCATGAAATTTAGTATACGGGGGGGTTTTGAGGGCGATAAATAATTGATCTAGCTAGGATTCATTTTTAGAAAATGTATTTACCAAAAAAAAATAACGAGCAAAGTTCAGTCACCCAACTAGTTAATGTTAATCGTCGAATCTAATCGACTCCAGCTCATCACTAGCATAATCGAACCTTGTGACAACCATGTGACAACCTACTAATTTTCGAAAGAGGCATTATGGAATTGTCTCTTTTTAGCAACCTACCAAGCACATAAGTAAAAAGAGTACAAAAATAGTGCATGTTGTTGCTATTTTAACTGTCCATTGGATCATTCATCTGAGAGCATATCATTTGTCGAGTTTGTCAAATCGTTAAATTATAGATAAGTTTTATAATCTATGGTTTATTTATTATTATTTTTTTAACGGCCGGAATCAAGTTCTTTGTGGCCTCCACAGGTGGCCTCGTTGTTCTGTCTACAGAAACAAAGAACAGTACCTACCTAGTACTTAAGTTCCTTGCAAAGAACCCAAACTAGGTTTTTTTCAAAGAGTATATAATCACTACGTTTTTTTTTAACCAGAGACCACAAAGCTAGGTTTTAACCAAATCTGTGATATATGGTTATAATGTACTCTGTGGTTTTAACCCCAGAGTGCACACAGAGCATAGACTTTAAGATTATATTATAATCTATGACCCAGAGCATGGATTTTGGTAGGTAACCTCAGACCTCAGTTAAGTCAATTTTCAGACGAATTTTTCGATCTGAGTTTTCGACACCCCGGGTGAATTGTGATTCGAATTTGTGCCAAAATAAAGAAATTCGACAGAAATCATAATTTTTACACGAATATCCACACTGTGGATAGTTAAATAAATCTGGGTTTTATTGAATATTTAGTAGAAAAGATGAGCAAGCTTATCCCTTCCGCCGCAAAGCTGCTTACTGGACCTTCGATCACGGTACGCTTATTTCCAAGTTTTATGTGGCTAAATCATATTTCTCATGCCGGTGAATTATTAGAGTGTAATTCTTAAACCTGTGCTTGTTATAGAAAGTCACTGCGCCGGTGGCTGTTGCGACGAATTCGAAATACAGTACTAAATCGGAGGCGACATTAGAAATCAAGGTAATTTTGTCTAATTAGTCCATAAAAAGCACAAAAGTTTTAGTTACTGTATCATTAATGTGTATAAAATAGCTTTAAGTATAAGAGTTTACTGTTTTTATAAAGTGCATGTATGTAAAAGTTTAATTTTCCATAATTATGTAACTTAACCTTCAAAGTGTCAAGTGCAGTATGTTTTGCTTTAAACAAAGTGGTTTACAAGCTGCAACACAGTAATATTCATAGATGTGCTTACTTTTGTGTTTATATTTACATTATTCTTTATCCTTTATATTTACATTATTTATAGTAGTAATCTAAACATTGTAACAAATTTAATCAATTTTACAGTATAATGTTTAACAAGATTAACACAAACCGTGAAAGTAGCGTCTTTGGAATCAGTAACTGAATCAAATTATTTAGTATGTACCTATTAATATCTACCAGAAAAATAACAATAAGTATAAATATTGAACTCAGTCTGTGTAAGCAAAACTGAACCTTATGGTAAACAAATACTGATAAAATTTTCAATTTTCGAAATTCAATTAATTTATCGTTTTTAAGTATTTTTTTGCGAAAATCAATAATGATCTCTGTTTCCTTATTGTTACACCTTTTGCTAATACGGTTTGATGTTGGTTTTGTATATTTTTGTTTACATAAGGTTAATTTTGTTTTCAGCCATATAAACTGCACAAATTAGATAAAGGTCCTGCCACATCTGCCACGTTGAGCGCGGAAGATGCCGTCAAACTGTATGAGAAGCTGGCTGTGCTCAGGAGAATTGAAACTGCCTCCGGAAACTTATACAAGGAGAAAATCATCCGTGGTTTCTGCCACTTGTATTCAGGTAGATCTACTACTTTTATGTTAGTAAATTAAACTAAAGTAGCATTTATTTTGCATAAAACATTAAAATATATAATGATGTATCTCAATTCAAAATTTTAGCCAAATCAAAATTTTTGCCATGAAGATGTAACAAATAGACTCAGTTACATAAAAACTGTTTTGTTATAAGACAGTTCTCGCAGTTAATAAAATAATAATATAAAAATCCAGTTTCAAAAACTAGCAGAACTAGTGCTTTTTTGATCCACGAATTTCAATCTCGCGTTTTTGTGTCGCTTTTAGCACTGAGTAGGCTTTTAATCTGGCAGCACATTATTTCAGGTCAAGAGGCGGTAGCAGTAGGTATGCGCGCGGCGATGCGGGAGGTAGACTCTGTCATAACAGCCTACCGATGCCACGGCTGGACGCATCTGATGGGAGTCAGTGTGCTGGGAGTGCTGGCCGAGCTGACAGGGCGCTCTTCAGGGTGCTCCCGCGGCAAGGGGGGCTCCATGCACTTGTACGGGAAGAACTTTTATGGTGGCAACGGTATTGTGGGTGCCCAGGTAAGATATTAGTTATCACACTAAAATCACAAAATCTTTGCTTATAGAATTGTCAATTTTGTCAAAGTAATTAGTTCAAGTATCGAATTTCAAGTAACTTACAAAATAGTTGATTCTTCAACTATTTTCTTTGCCTGACTACCTTACTTTCAAGCTAAGATTATTTAAGATGTTAATTGTATAAACATGTTACTGTCAAATGCAAAAATCTAAATGAGATTTAAATGTGGCGTGCGAGACGTTGCGATGAACCTGAATTACTGATATGAAGCTGAGGATGAACCTGTTGGAACGTTTCACATCTACCTTCCTCATACGAGAAAAAAATTATTTGTCAAAATTTCCACTAATACGCCGCAACATGGTGGAAATCGTCCCTATCGAAGTTCACGAGTGGACTAATAACAAGTAAAGTGATCTGTGGCATGGACAATAAGTACTACAAAAACCTGGTGTCAAAACAAACATTTTTGACATCAGTAAACTGGCGAAATTGTGGTAAAATGGTCCTGTGACGTGCCCCACTCTGTCAAACTCTATACGAATCGAATGAAGCAATAAGAGATTTTGACAGAGTAGAGCATGTCTTCGTGGATTGAAATATCTATATACATCTATTACCTGAAGAGAATTTTGTTTTCATGTCTGCATTTCTGCAGAAGTGCCAGGTCGATTGGCTGTATATCAAGGTGCTGCGATGTATCTACAACTCTGTGTCAATGACCGTCCAAGTACAGTCCCAGCGCACAAGTGCTATCAACTTGCGGAGAGGTGTTAGGCAGGGGGATGTAATATTCCCTGCGTGATAGGGGGTTTCCCTGCGTGATAGAATCAGAAATGAGGAGATCCGCAGGAGAACCAAAGTCACCGACATAGCCAAAACCATTAGCAAGCTGAAGTGGCAATGGGCAGGTCACGCTTGTCGCAGGGGCGATGGCCGTTGGAGCCGGAAAGTCCTGGAGTGGAGACCGCGTACGAGTAAGCGTAGTGTGGGGCGACCTCCAGCCCGCTGGACCAAAGATATAAAGCGGGTGGCGGGAAGCGGCTGGATGAGGAAGGCTTAGGACAGGGTGTGGTGGCGCGCACTTGGGAAGGCCTATGTTCAACAGTGGACGTCCGCAGGCTGAGATGATGATGATGACGATGATTTCTGCTTAGGTGCCTTTAGGTGCGGGTCTGGCCTTCGCCCACAAGTACAGAGGCGACGGTGGGGTAGCATTCGCGCTGTACGGAGACGGAGCAGCCAACCAGGGCCAGCTGTTTGAGGCGTACAACATGGCCAAGCTGTGGGACTTGCCGTGCGTGTTTGTCTGCGAGAACAATGGCTACGGTAAGCTTAAAATTTAAGGGGGCTTATTGAATTTATTTTTGTCTTTCTCACTCTCACGGATACGTTGGTAGGAGCGACATGCAGCGTCGCGGAAGAATATAACAGAAAAACGACCTTTTACCTAATTACTCAAAAACTAAGCCAGTTATCGAAAATCTGTTTCTAAGCGTTTTTGGATATTATGATTAACGACACATTAAAACAAAAATTGCAATTACATCCATTGTAGTTTCCGATAAAAACTAGAAAAACTGAGATTTTGGAGCAACTTTTGGGAGAACTTTCTATCGAGAAAATTTTATCCAATCGTGTTTCTGCTTCTAAGCAATTTTAGATTAAAGACCCAAAATACATGACGTTTAAATTTGAAAGTGATTGTCCTTTTAGTTTTTAAATAAAACTTCATTCAAAATCGCTTAAATACGGCTTCTACACCGTTAAGTTCACTCATTCTCATAATTTTGAAGACCTTCCTGCTGTATTGGCCTAAATTTGAGTATGAGGTTGCTGGTTTGATTTTAACCATGGGTCACTTTTGAACTTCTAATTTGGCTCAGGTCTGGTCTGGTGGCTAGTTATCAGGGTTACAAGAAAAAAAGCAAGGCCTTTTTAACATTCTGATGGATGTTGTGCAGAAATCATTAGTATTTTACTTATTCCTTCCAAGTTAGCACAATAACATCTTCAGCTGCATTATCACTTACTATCAGGTGATATCGCAGCCAAATACTGACTTGTGTTTAACAAAACTTGGATCATGAACGAGAACTCTCAACTGCATTTTGAATATACAAACAGATTTACCACCATATTTGGTCAATTTTGACGTGACAACGTCTTATAAATCGATGGAGCCGGCTGCCCGCACAAAAAAACATGACTTATGTTACCTCGCTGCCGTTACCTCGCTCTGAGGCGTTCCATGTAAGGCTTGAAGTGCAAGCGAGAGTTGTCACGTTCAACTATCGTCAGTAAACAGACTTTACATACAACCAATTTTTTTTTTCATGGATGTTTTTAGGCATGGGAACAAGCGTAGACCGCTCCTCGGCCAGCTCGGACTACTACACCCGCGGGGACTACGTGCCCGGCATCTGGGTGGACGGCATGGACGTCATCGCCACCCGGGAGGCGACCCGCTTCGCCATCGAGTACTGCTCCAGTGGGAAAGGTCAGTGTGGACCGCTCCTCGGCCAGCTCGGACTACTACACCCGCGGGGACTACGTGCCCGGCATCTGGGTGGACGGCATGGACGTCATCGCCACCCGGGAGGCGACCCGCTTCGCCATCGAGTACTGCTCCAGTGGGAAAGGTCAGTGTGGACCGCTCCTCGGCCAGCTCGGACTACTACACCCGCGGGGACTACGTGTCCGGCATGGACGTCCTCGCCACCCGGGAGGCGACCCGGATATTTATTATTGGCCTGACCCGAGATCCAGAGGCCTAATCGTGCTCTATAGTGGAATATGCTTACTACTGGACCAACTAAGGCAGTGGTATTTGTTTCATTGGTTGCCACTCAGCTGGTTTTATTAGGGCCCTGTAGCGAACCGAAAAGAGATAGACGGTAGATAAACGCGGCAGAAAGAGAGCACAACGTTTAGGATATCAACAATACAGGTGTAAGGCGCTGTTGCAAACCGAATTGCACTTTATTGTGTCAGCTCTAGAGTCGCTATTCGTAGTATAACGGTATTCCGTGGTTCCAGGCCCCCTGGTGATGGAGATGGAGACGTACCGGTACTCGGGGCACTCGATGTCGGACCCGGGCACGTCGTACCGCACGCGCGACGAGGTGCAGGAGGTGCGCCAGACGCGCGACCCCATCACCTCCTTCAGGGAGAAGATCCTGGCGCACGAGCTCGTCACGCCCGACCAACTCAAGGTGAGACGTACCGGTACTCGGGGCACTCGATGTCGGACCCGGGCACGTCGTACCGCACGCGCGACGAGGTGCAGGAGGTGCGCCAGACGCGCGACCCCATCACCTCCTTCAGGGAGAAGATCCTGGCGCACGAGCTCGTCACGCCCGACCAACTCAAGGTGAGACGTACCGGTACTCGGGGCACTCGATGTCGGACCCGGGCACGTCGTACCGCACGCGCGACGAGGTGCAGGAGGTGCGCCAGACGCGCGACCCCATCACCTCCTTCAGGGAGAAGATCCTGGCGCACGAGCTCGTCACGCCCGACCAACTCAAGTTGAGACGTACCGGTACTCGGGGCACTCGATGTCGGACCCGGGCACGTCGTACCGCACGCGCGACGAGGTGCAGGAGGTGCGCCAGACGCGCGACCCCATGACCTCCTTCAGGGAGAAGATCCTGGCGCACGAGCTCGTCACGCCCGACCAACTCAAGGTGAGACGTACCGGTACTCGGGGCACTCGATGTCGGACCCGGGCACGTCGTACCGCACGCGCGACGAGGTGCAGGAGGTGCGCCAGACGCGCGACCCCATGACCTCCTTCAGGGAGAAGATCCTGGCGCACGAGCTCGTCACGCCCGACCAACTCAAGGTGAGACGTACCGGTACTCGGGGCACTCGATGTCGGACCCGGGCACGTCGTACCGCACGCGCGACGAGGTGCAGGAGGTGCGCCAGACGCGCGACCCCATCACCTCCTTCAGGGAGAAGATCCTGGCGCACGAGCTCGTCACGCCCGACCAACTCAAGGTGAGACGTACCGGTACTCGGGGCACTCGATGTCGGACCCGGGCACGTCGTACCGCACGCGCGACGAGGTGCAGGAGGTGCGCCAGACGCGCGACCCCATCACCTCCTTCAGGGAGAAGATCCTGGCGCACGAGCTCGTCACGCCCGACCAACTCAAGGTGAGACGTACCGGTACTCGGGGCACTCGATGTCGGACCCGGGCACGTCGTACCGCACGCGCGACGAGGTGCAGGAGGTGCGCCAGACGCGCGACCCCATCACCTCCTTCAGGGAGAAGATCCTGGCGCACGAGCTCGTCACGCCCGACCAACTCAAGGTGAGACGTACCGGTACTCGGGGCACTCGATGTCGGACCCGGGCACGTCGTACCGCACGCGCGACGAGGTGCAGGAGGTGCGCCAGACGCGCGACCCCATCACCTCCTTCAGGGAGAAGATCCTGGCGCACGAGCTCGTCACGCCCGACCAACTCAAGGTGAGACGTACCGGTACTCGGGGCACTCGATGTCGGACCCGGGCACGTCGTACCGCACGCGCGACGAGGTGCAGGAGGTGCGCCAGACGCGCGACCCCATCACCTCCTTCAGGGAGAAGATCCTGGCGCACGAGCTCGTCACGCCCGACCAACTCAAGGTGAGACGTACCGGTACTCGGGGCACTCGATGTCGGACCCGGGCACGTCGTACCGCACGCGCGACGAGGTGCAGGAGGTGCGCCAGACGCGCGACCCCATCACCTCCTTCAGGGAGAAGATCCTGGCGCACGAGCTCGTCACGCCCGACCAACTCAAGGTGAGACGTACCGGTACTCGGGGCACTCGATGTCGGACCCGGGCACGTCGTACCGCACGCGCGACGAGGTGCAGGAGGTGCGCCAGACGCGCGACCCCATCACCTCCTTCAGGGAGAAGATCCTGGCGCACGAGCTCGTCACGCCCGACCAACTCAAGGTGAGACGTACCGGTACTCGGGGCACTCGATGTCGGACCCGGGCACGTCGTACCGCACGCGCGACGAGGTGCAGGAGGTGCGCCAGACGCGCGACCCCATCACCTCCTTCAGGGAGAAGATCCTGGCGCACGAGCTCGTCACGCCCGACCAACTCAAGGTGAGACGTACCGGTACTCGGGGCACTCGATGTCGGACCCGGGCACGTCGTACCGCACGCGCGACGAGGTGCAGGAGGTGCGCCAGACGCGCGACCCCATCACCTCCTTCAGGGAGAAGATCCTGGCGCACGAGCTCGTCACGCCCGACCAACTCAAGGTGAGTAGTCATAGCTTTATTAATGGGCATTTTTTAAATGGGAAAAACCAATGGAACTCGCGACACTGTTGCGGACACCTCACACCGTTCCCGTAACCAACACCAGTGCGGTAGGCATTTTTGAATTGGGAGAAACCAATGGAACTCGCGACAGTTGCGGACACCTCACACCGTTCCCGTAACCAACACCAGTGCGGTAGGCATTTTTGAATTGGGAAAAACCAATGGAACTCGCGACACTGTTGCGGACACCTCACACCGTTCCCGTAACCAACACCAGTGCGGTAGGCATTTTCGAATTGGGAAAAACCAATGGAACTCGCGACAGTTGCGGACACCTCACACCGTTCCCGTAACCAACACCAGTGCGATAAGCATTTTTGAAATGGGAAAAACCAATGGAACTCGCGACAGTTGCGGACACCTCACACCGTTCCCGTAACCAACACCAGTGCGATAAGCATTTTTGAAATGGGAAAACCAATGGAACTCGCAACACTGTTGCGGACACCTCACACTGTTCCTGTAAGCAACACCAGTGCGATAAACATTTTTGAAATGGTAAAGAACAATGGAACTCGCGACACTGTTGCGGACACCTCACACCGTTCCCGTAACCAACACCAGTGCGATGGGCATTTCTGAAATGGGAAAAACCAATGGAACTCGCGACACTGTTGCGGACACCTCACACCGTTCCCGTAACCAACACCAGTGCGATAGGCGTTTTTGAAATGGGAAAAACCAATGGAACTCGCGACACTGTTGCGGACACCTCACACCGTTCCCGTAACCAACACCAGTGCGATAAGCATTTTTGAAATGTGAAAAACAAATGGAATTCTTGACACTGTTGCGGACACCTCACACTGTTCCCGTAACCAACACCAGTGCGATAAGCATTTTTGAAATGGGAAAACCAATGGAACTCGCGACACTGTTGCGGACACCTCACACTGTTCCCGTAACCAACACCAGTGCGATAAGCATTTTTGAAATGGGAAAAACAAATGGAATTCTTGACACTGTTGCGGACACCTCACACTGTTCCCGTAACCAACACCAGTGCGATAAGCATTTTTGAAATGGGAAAACTAATGGAACTCGCGACACTGTTGCGGACACCTCACACTGTTCCCGTAACCAACACCAGTGCGATAAGCATTTTTGAAATGGGAAAACCAATGGAACTCGCGACACTGTTGCGGACACCTCACACTGTTCCCGTAACCAACACCAGTGCGATAAGCATTTTTGAAATGGGAAAAACAAATGGAATTCTTGACACTGTTGCGGACACCTCACACTGTTCTCGTAACCAACACCAGTGCGATAAGCATTTTTGAAATGGGAAAACCAATGGAACTCGCGACACTGTTGTGGACACCTCACACCGTTCCCGTAACCAACACCAGTGCGATAAGCATTTTTGAAATGTGAAAAACAAATGGAATTCTTGACACTGTTGCAGACACCTCACACTGTTCCCGTAACCAACACCAGTGCGATAAGCATTTTTGAAATGGGAAAAACCAATAGAACTCGCAACACTGTTGCAGACACCGCACACCGTTCCCGTAACCAACACCAGTGCGATAAGCATTTTTGAAATGGGAAAAACCAATGGAACTCGCGACACTGTTGCGGACGCCTCACACTGTTCCTGTAACCAACACCAGTGCGATCAGCATTTTTGAAATGGGAAAAACCAATGGAACTCGCGACACTGTTGCAGACACCTCACACCGTTCCCGTAACCAACACCAGTGCGATGGGCATTTTTGAAATGGGAAAAACCAATGGAACTCGCAACATTGTTGCGGACACCTCACCCGTAACTTGCTCTCTTCAAAATAACAAGATTTTAATGTCTTCTTACTTATGTAAATAAATACATTTTTATATGCCGTGAGCCAACGAAAATGAATCCATGTTCTTCCAAGAATCTTTGTGATTCAGAGATTCCCTAATTCTATACTAACCCTCACGTAACTCATGTTTTTTGACAGATATTTTAAACGTGTACTATAGCAGTAATTCTAATTCCTCCAGGAAATCGACGCAGCGGTACGCAAGGAAGTGGACGAGGCGACGAAACAAGCAAAAACCGACCCCGAAATCCCCGTCGAGGAGCTCTCAGCGGATATTTACTACAACTGCCTCGAGGACAACATCAGGGGCGTCCGACCAGACGCGCCCTTGCAGCACATGCAGGTCGTGGCCCGCAATTAGTGCTGTCAGTTGTGAAACCACTGCAGTGCGGCCGCTGAGATATTGCGTTTTTGACAGATACAAAAAAACCACCAAGTGTATGTTTATTTATGAAGTTTGCCAGCGGCTCCGCGTGAATTTCGGTTTTCACAAATCCCGTGGGAATAATCGATTTTACCGAGATAACAATCAGCCTTTGTCACTCTCCATACTGTAAACTACGTCTGTGTAAAAAATCATGTTGATCCGATGCTCCGTTGTCGCGTGCTCGAAGGACAAACAAACCCACATACTCACATTCAAATGTGTCTTTTAGGTTAAAACTAACAGCAAAACGATTGAAAATAACAGCTCGAGACATTCAAAGATAAAGCACAACAATTTTCGCTGTACACGTAATCTCCTTTGTGCCTTTTCTATTTATACGACACTGGCAAAGCAACCTGTGCCCGCTTGGCACAACTGAAAACCATGAAAAGAGCATTGAATTGAATTATATTAGTCTTTTATACTTAAAAAATTATACTACTGAGCAATTTGTTACAAAAATTAATTCAAGCTAGTGTAAATATTATCAAATATCACGCAATTCAAGTGTAAATATACAAAAGGTTACTGACTGATCTATCAACGAATAGTCGATCTCCATTATTCATTTTTAACATTTTGTTTAAAAATGAGACACACTATAGGTAAACCGCTATAAACTTGACCCTCTTGATGGTCTGCGGGACGCGGGGCGGGTGATGCGATTGGCTATCGACGATACGTCAGCGCTGCCGGCGGACAGCGACAGACTTGCTGATTGGTTGAGCGGCTCCCACCTCGCGTCCCGCAGACCATCAGAAGGGTTCAACTTAATAGCGGTTTACCTATAGGCCGCATAAATTTCTAAAACGTGAAATGTCAAAAACGAAATCTCTCGCCGGCTTTAGTATAGCTAGAACGAATTTCCTGCTGCGCCCTCACTTTATCTTGATATAATAGGATCAAACCAGCGCCATATTATACGGACTTACTTACTCATTATGTACGGTTAGCAACGAAAAATAGTTGTGACGACTACTTTATTTCATATTTTCTTTGAAAAAAAAAACTTCAAACGGCGCATTTTAATAGATTGGTAGCACTGTTCCTATACGCATTTATAGTCAAACTCAATCTGGTTATTTTTTGTGAACTATACAATCTCTGCTGCGGGGTTAAACAAAGTAACAGTCGTATAGCGTTCACGACAGTAGATAAAAATGTATGGACAAACCACGTGACGAATGAAAACAAATGAAAGCAGAATCTACTATATACTTAGCGTTTTTCACTGTCGGCTGTCAATTGTCATGCGAAGTACGCTAAAGTTATCTACAAGGTCCGTGAGAAAGCCAGGGAGCGTTCAAATTGTCGTAGTCGATTATCAAACACAGTGTTTGCCTCTATTCGGTCACGTGGTTTTTCTACAGTCACGTGGTTTGTCCATATATTTTTGTCTACTGTCGTTAACACAATGTTGTACTAGTTTGATCTTATTCTTGTTCTACATCATGTTCCCACATAAATTCATTTTCCGATATATATGTAATATTGTACAAAACCAATATGGGGCACATCAAAAGTCCAAATTGGGCAAGTGCCATAGAATCGTTATTTGATAATAGATAATTACAAAAAAAAAAATGGAACAAACGTTTTTCGACTCTTTGTTACCAAAAGAGACATTTTTTAAAACTTGTAATAAGAATAAAGGATGGCAATAAATAATAATAAATAGGTATAATATCATTCCTATATATTTATTTTGCAAATATTTATCCGTTTAAATCTTGGAGCGTTTGGGAGATTTTTGGCAAGTTCTAGTAACCTCCTAAAAGGGGGCATTTTTTCAACACGTTTGTTATAGTTTCCATCACGTCTTTGACTGTTGTACAATAAATTACCTGAATAAGATTTATTTTCAACATTTGCCTGTAATTACCACCAAACATACAATAAAGTGCAAGTAAAGTAAGCACGCCATCTGGGACTACAATGTACAAATTGGTTGTATTGAATCAGCGCCATCTAGTTTCCTTATATGGTACCTACACATCAGAGTAGGAAGAAAGCGCCATCTAGTTTCCTTATATGGAACCTACACGTCAGAGTAGAAAAAAAGCGCCATCTAGTTTCCTTATATGGAACCTACACGTCAGAGTAGAAAAATTATTTGAATTAGATTTAATTGAAGAAATTTAAAAGATCTTTTTAATTGTTTATGTTTTAGATATTCTTTTATTTTTCTTTTCTTTTATAAATACGTATAGATACATAGATTATATTATTTATTTATCACAATCGAAAACTGCCAATTCATAAGTTGTTATGATATACGTACGTTTTGCCATCTATTGTAAATATTATAGTTAATATTATGTATATTTATTAAAAAATATAAAGTATTTTCTTTGTTTCAATTACTTACCTTTCAAAACTCACTCTCTAAAAGGATGAAACGGGGGAACTAAGTTTGTATAGGTAAATACTCTTTCACGCCGCAACTACTGAACCGATTTGGTTAAAATTTTGAATGTATAGATTATTTCCTGGATTAACAATTGGGTTGCTTTTTATCCTTGAAAAATCCATGGTTCCATGGGGATTTTTGAAATTTGGAATTCAAGAGGGCATCTACTAATAGATAAATAAAACGAGTACAAATCAACTTCCACAAATATATTTCTATTTATCCTACAATATTACAATTTACAATAATTATTACTATTCAAATAAAATTGCTGTTAGCCATATTATCTAACTTATCATAACAGAAATCAATCGACCGCTCATTCCATATGTAAATGCAACGAAATTCAAATAAAAATAGGTACGGGAACGACTTAACCGATCGACTTAGATCACGTGACTTATCGAAGATATCTGTCACTCTCATACTTTTTGAATTTCGTCCATAAATTAGTTATGGAATGAGTTATCAATAGGACTTCTATGACAATCTTAAATAAGCCATATCGCTAAGGTTGCAAGTTAATACAAAAATAGCATCAAAACTATCACATCACAATTTGAGCATATTTTTAAAATATTAATACGGCCATAATTATAAGGGTATTATACACTCGTTAGTCATTACTTTACTATAGTAGTTCTATCAACGAAGATGCCCCCCCTCCTTTCTACGAGTAACTCCTTACCTACTATCGATAAGACATAAGAAACCTCAGGATATGGGCATCCGTCGTCCGAACGATTTTCGTAAACCTTTCCGTACAAGCAAACAGTAGCGGCATCTATCATCAATAGGTGATTGTTGAGCGAATTACAGCGTGGCCTTACTGTTGGTAAGCCCACGCTGTATTTCAATCCACGAAGGCACAGATAATATAATACTGACGAAGGCGCGCCTCACTCTATCATAATCACTAATGTTTCATTCGATTCGTACGGAGTTTGAGAGAGTGGGGCGCGTCATCGTGGATTTAAATATCTATACATACCAAATATCAAGTTTCAAAAAAGTGTGTAACACCCTAGCGTCTAGAAATGCCTAAACTACTACCTATTAAAGCAATGATTTTCGATCACGCCAAACGCCTAATAATACAATTTCAGACCTAAAGTCTGTTTTTTAATCCCTGAGACAAAAATGACTTTTCCTGGGTTGTCTGTTTTTTACGGCTTTTGACATGATAACGTTTAATAAATTGATGAACACCAGCAACACACATGAAAAATAGTACCTAACGTTGCGCGTAACGTACCACCTGAGCCTGTGCGTGCAAGCGAGATCGCGCAACAAGCGATAGAGAGGCACGATAAAACAAACGATAGAGAGGCCAATTATGACGTTATCACGTACATCTATCGTCCGTAAACCGACTTTACAGACAACCAATTTTTTTTTAATAGCGGTGGGGTGCAATCGATAGGTACTTACCGATAAATAGTTATTTGTAGAAATTCCTTGTCAGGTGTACAAAATAATTCAAATTAAATAATTATAAGTATGGTCTGATTCTCATTTTACGAGTTTTTTATATTATTGCAATTTATAGTAGGTAATAAATTCAACATTTTATGTATTTGACATTATATTTAAAAACTAGTCATTTTCTAAGTCGCACGAATCACTAGTTATTTGAAATAAATAATTAGTGATTAGTGCGACTTTCTAAGCTCACAATTACACATTTCGTATGTTTATTTTACTTGTTATGCACAGAATATTATTTTGTTAACCGGAAATTACCGGAACCATGAAGAAAACACTATCGTCGTTATGTTAGTAAATTTTTAAGTTTGGCATTAGGAGCTGTCATTTTAGTCTCTGGGATTAAACAACAGACTAAGTATACACCTAATCTAGATGTGTTAGGGTGGATGGGAACATCCAGCCGCGAAAATTCTTTAACAATTAATTTTTTCGACAATATTTGTCTGGCGGACAGACCCGTTTAGTTAACCTTATAAGCAAAACAATTTTCATTATAAGTACGTGAAGAGTGAAGACACATGGTTTTAATGAAGGCACATTTTGGCCATACTTAACTAATAACCCGTTACAATAAAGCAAAAAAGCGATATTATTTAATCATTCAGATTTTCCGCTGTAGCGTAGATTACTTAAACTAACAAATAACTATAATAACTAACAGATATTTCAATACACGATGCCGCGCCCCACTCTGTCAAACTCCACACGAATCGATAAAACGCACATAAAACGTAAGCGATTTTGACAGAGTGGAGCGCGTCTTCGTGGACTGAAATATCTATAATTATCGAATGCCTATAATGCATTTTTTATACTCAAATATACCTTTTAGACTCAGTTCCTAACATTTTAAATATCATCACTCTTTGTAAGGGAGGAATTATAGAAATTAAAAAAGAATCTACGCGTAAAATAAGTGCTCTACAAGATTCTCTCTCTACGAGTTATTCTTTTATTTAAAATTCTATTCGAATTGATTTAATCCTACTAAAGCGTATTTTTTTTTATATTAATTTATCCAAGGCCAATAATTATAAGACTATTACTTGATACTTACTTTCTATATTATTTTTGTGTGTTAATAAAAAGCATTAAAAATATATTTATTTTATATCGTCTAGCTAATTAGTTTAGCACATTATCTTCTAAGTTGTAGTAGGTATTTTTTTTTATACTAACATGTATAATAAGTACCATACCTAATTAATTTTTTGTTATTTTGTATACTATGTATAATAAATAATACAGCCAAATATTATGGTTTAGATGAGCATTGGCATTTATCTATATAGATACAAGTATGAAATTGTTAGATACACTAGGTACATATTTATAAATTTTGTTCAGGTAATGATAGTGGGTTATAACTTATTACAACTTATTACATTGTCTTTAGAAAAGGAATGTAAGGGACTGCATTAACTTTTTAGGAATGACAAATAGGTATGGATTGGTAAGTATATAATTATACCTATTAATTAATATCAATTTAAAACATTTACTGAATTATATAAGGTTAACAAAAGGAGCTAAGACTTCGTATTGAATGAAAATGAAATTACGAATAGGTATGCACAAATGACTAGAATAGTATGTAGTTTACATAAGTACCTACTGTTTTACTGTGTATAGGCATCCGAACGATTTACGTAAACCTTTTTCGTACAAGCAAACAGTAGCGCCATCTATCAAAATTCTATAGATGGCTGGTAAGCGAACTACAGCATAACCTTATACTGTTAGTACGTATTAATGGCACTGATAAACTGGCGACATTTTTTCGCGTGTCTATTGTCGAGTACCACAACTATGTATGACAATTTACCTAAATGGAAATTGAGTTGGTTGATTTGTTCTACGCGTCCTCTTCATCAGCCTCGTTCAGTCGCTCGCTCTCCTCGACGAAGACGCACTGCCTTAGACCACAACTTTGCGTTTGTTGCGTTTTGTTTGCGGAGGCGGAGCCAGGCGCTATTGCGAACGGAATTGCACTTTTTGTGTCGGCGCTAGAGTCGCTATTTCTTTAAACCATCTTGCGGAGTGAACCTTCTGTACCGTTAGATACTATTATGTATTCCGTGTCAGTAGATCGTAGTTTTACGTAAACCTTTTTGTGCAAGCAAAAAGTAGCGCCATCTGTCAAAATTCTATAGATGGCTGGGGAGCGAACTACAGCATGGCCTTATACTGTTGGTATTAATGGCACCGATAAACTAGCGACATTTTTTCTCGCTGTCGGGTATCGAGTGCAAAAACTTTGTAAGACAATTTTTTAAATGGAAATTGACGTGGTTGATTGGCTCTACGCGTTGTCTTCATCAGCCTCGTTCAGTCGCTCCTCGCTCTCCTCGACGAAGCCGCACTGCAGCTCGTACAGCTTGGCGTAGATCTTCCGGAGCGCGATCAGCTCGGCGTGGGTGCCCATCTCCGCGACCACGCCCTGGTCGATCACGCAGATCACGTCCGCATTCTGTATGGTGGCGAGGCGGTGCGCGATGATGAGGCACGTCCTGTTCTCGCTCGCTCGATCCAACGCCTCTTGGACTACCTGAAATGTAAAGCCTCCTGTGACGTCAGTAGATAGGAGTTACAGTACACGCTAGGAGTACAGCAAACTTCTTGGGTATATGGCCACTGCCAGGCCAGTCTCACTTATCGCGTGACCGTCCCGTCTACAAGTTTCGGACCACAACCTACTCTATGTTTCGGATTACCATATTTCAGATGGTTGCCGCTCGCGGGCCGAGTTGTATGCGCTAGTTCTGTACGGTCTATTGTATACGCCGTCTGACTAAGGCAGCCCTTAAGTTTAAGTTCTTTTTTTGGTTTATTGGATGAATTTGTTAGGGTAGGCACTTGCCTTTATGCCTATACCTATGGAGTGCACGCCACGGCCGGGGCACGCAACGTAAAAGTAAAACACACTTGTTTTCCGCAATTTAAACGCTGATTATTGCGTAAGTTGGCGTAAGCTGACGTGAGCGTCCATGGAACTCAAATAAAATAACATTCACAACGACGGTCTTTGCAAAAAATGTCTACTGTAGTTCCGTGGACCTTCGAGGGGGCCTTTCAAATCGGCACAAAAAAGGAACTGTCTGTCTTCTTACCCTTTCGCTATGTGTGTCGAGCGCAGACGTAGCTTCGTCGAGGAGCAATACGCGCGGATTCCGAACCAGTGCACGCGCGATCGCTATTCGCTGCTTCTGGCCCCCAGACAGCTGCGATGCGCGCGCGCCGATCCGAGTGTTGTACCCCTGTGTTATAAAAAGCGTATCGTAATGGAAATTATACAACTTTCTTGAAATATTTCCATAGTAGATCCATAATTATAACGAATATTGAGAATAAAGACCAGTGGTCGTCTAGAAGGTGTTATCCCTGTTTTAATTATCAATACGGTTCCTCTCCCGTTAGTCCGAATCTAGGGGTACGAGGTTCGATTCCTTGATCCCTTATGTACGCAGCGAAGTGACCTGCTTCCCAAGCCACTCGCTACGTTACATAGTAACTAAGTATGCTCGAGCAGCACAACCACAAGTACCTCAGGCAGGGCAGCGATGAAGGTGTGCACGTTGGCCGCCTTGGCCGCCGTGACGATCTCTTCGATGGGCACGTCGCGCGTGTTGTCGCCGTACGCGATGTTCTCCGCGATGGTGCGGTCGAACAGCACGGGCTCCTGCGACACGATGCCCAGGTTCCGGCGCAGGGTCGTCAGCCGCATGTCCCAGCTGATGCTGTGGTCGTCCAGGTACTGTGGGAGAGATCACTGCGACTTGGTAACAAATTAACTAGATTCAAAAACTGTTGGAAGTATCGCTATTGGCTATTATCAAGAAAGCGTCTTGGGAACACGCCAAAAGCACGTCCGTACTAGGAAAACCTATGGTGCCCGTAACACAGGTTTTCCTAGTACGGACGCCAAAGCACTCCATCAGGTTATACGATAGATTTACGTGATAACGTCATAATTGGCCTCTCTATCGCTTGTTTTATCGTATCTCTCTATCGCTTGTTGTGCGGTCTCGCTTGCACGCACAGGCTCAGGTGGAACGTTACGCGGAACGTTACTATTTTTCATGTGCGTTGCTGGTGTTCATCAATTTATTAAACGTTATCACGTCAAAAACAAGTACCGAACGGAATCCAAGAATCCTTGTAATTTAAAAATTCTTTATTTGTAACCCTGATTTGATTTATTAGCTGATGTTTTTTGACAGTGACTTTAAACCTGTGCAAGGGTAAATTCAAAACAGACTTTGGTATAGAAGCGTACACCCAAGCCCATAAAAAACGACTTCTGTACCTTACACGAACACTTAAACCACCACCAAAAAGGACTTCTGTACCATACGCAAACGGTGTGGCAGTATAATCAACTTACACCAAGCGCCATGTTGGGTGGAAGTTTGTCCATATGAAGAAGTGGTATAGGGACATCCCTCCACCACCCATGGTCCAATCAACCTCGCGGTTATGGGGGCCGAAACGCGGGAGGGCGCCCGTTCGGTACTTGCTCTTGGCGTGTTCCCGGGGCGCCTTCTTGAATCCCTACAAGTTGTTTCCTCTCGCTCCTTGTCCCTATGAACTCACTCTCCCCATTCTGGGGCAGGACGATACAAAATACGGACTCGCCGCGCCGTCGCTGTCCACGGCATAAATTCTCTGTGTCACTCCAAGCCGCTTCGCCTCTTATGCCACGCGTGCGCGAACTCCCGCAGCTTTCCGAAGTTTGCCGCCGAACCCACGAGATCCTGATAATAAACTGGGCCAGAAACTTCGCGAACGATCCCATCCAGCAGCAAGCACCGGAGGTCCTCGTATGAGGAGCACTCCCACAAGACATGGTGGAGGTTCTTCTCCGCCAGTCCGCAGAAGCACTCGCCACTCTCGACCAGACACATATCATGCAGGCGCTTCCGAAAGCGACCGTGCCCCGTCAGCATCTGCGAGGTCTGATAATCCGGGACGACCCAAGTCGTCTCGAGTCGCCCGGCCACGTCTGGAAAGAATCGACGAAGCTCACCGCCCTTCGTTTCGCTGGCCCATCTCGCTTGCCATTCCGCGACGATGTCTGCCCCGATTTCCCGCTTGCGTCTGCTCAACTCAACTTTGACCGCGGTCCTACGCGCCGCATCAATCCTGGCAGCACGGATTACCTCCAGGTCGGCCGGCAACACTCCCGCCAGTACGGCGAGAGAGGCAGCACTATTTGATCTGTACGCCTTGGTCAGAAGGACCAAGGCGGGCCTCTGCGTTCTTATCAGAGCAGTCCGAACGACGTAGAGCGACGCCCTCTCGGCCCAGCACGTCGCGGCATACGTAACCGTCGCTACAAAGGATGAAGAAGTGGTAGATAGATACTCACCACGTTGCCCTCGTCCGGGTCATACAGCCTCTGCAGCAGCTGTATCAGGGTGGACTTCCCGCAGCCACTGGGCCCCACCAGCGCGACTCGCTTCCCGCTGGGTATGGCGAGGGAAAGCCCCCGCAGCACCTGCACTTCGCGTCGAGTCGGGTAGCGGAACTTGATGTTCTTGTATTGGATCTTGCCGTCTGCGACCTGGGTGATTAAAAATGAAAATGAAAATGAAAAATCTTTATTTTTCACATAGGCCCAATTAATAGGCTCTTATGAAAAGTCAAAACTCTACCGCCAGGTTCGGAAAGCAGGTTTGCACCGAGAAGAACTGGCAAGAAACTCGGCACTTGCTCTTTTCAAAAAAATGTCATTATATACAATTTCTTAAATAATATCAATAATTAGGTAATACAAAATTTTTAAGATATCTCGTGAAGAGATGGAAATATATCCCTATCATTCCAACAATTCTTGTCATTGAAAAATTCTTCAATAGTATAGTAACCCCGACTTATTAGATGTTTTTTGACAGTGACTTTAAACCTGTGTAAAGGTAAGTCCAAAACAGACTTCGGGATCATATTGTAGAAGCGTACACTCAACCCCACAAAGGACTTCTGTACTTTACGTAAACGGTGTGGTACTACAACTAACTTGTGTCCGCCATTTCTAATTGGACGGTTACTTACATCTATACGTTGCTTATAATTATTAATGTTTTGACGTACAAAGAGTAAGCAATTATAAATATATTGAGATGCCACTGTAAGAACACCTATTTCTTTAAATTTTTGGCGAAGAGATTCGCGTGGCTTCATTTTGTATATAGATTAGGAAGGGATGATTAGCTACAGGCTACAGCATGGGCGGGATATATTTTTTATCTACCGATTACCTATATTGTCATCTGACAGGGGATATGTGAGAAATAATACTATATTTGAGCTGTTAAACTCCCACGCATCTCACTTTTATTAATTACTTTATATATCACAACCATTTTACATTTTTCCAATAATTAATCAATCCTAAAAAACAACCAAAGTCGAACATAGAGAACATTCATTCTACATAGTACATACCACAGATTCTAAAGTCTAAACATACATTAAGTGAATGTTACAGAGTAATATTCTAACACTCTCCCTCGATTTCTAGTATATTTAGTTTAGCTAAATTAATGAAAATCGCAACATAATGAATATAATAATAAATTTAACAATTAATATTAAGCATTGTACATAAACAATTAAAACTATCTTTAGACAAACTTTTAGTAAATAAATCTGCATAATTTTGCTTTGAAGATACATATTTTATATTAAACTCTCCCTTGCTATAAAGATCTTTTATAAAGTGAATTTTAATGTCAATATGTTTTGCACGTTTACTGTTCTCATATGATTTGGATAGTTCTATAGCTCCAATATTGTCCATATATAAAACACTTTGCACTTCACTGTTTTGCTCACTATTAAAGTTTTTATATAGTCCCTTTGTATGAAGTGAATCACACACACTCACTGTAGCGGCTATGTATTCAGCCTCCGCTGTGGATAGAGCTACACAATTTTGTTTTCTTGATATCCATGATATAATATTGCCATTGTATAATGTAATTGACCCACTGACACTCTTTCTATCATCCCTGTTTCCAGCCCAGTCTGCATCTGAATATGTTTCTATACAGTTGTTATTATTTTTATAGTATGTTAGTCCGTGTGTCCTTGTACCCTTGAGGTAGCGTAATATTCTTTTGGCTTGTATCCATAAGCTTTCAGTTGGTTTCTTCAGATATTGAGATAGAAAAGATGTTGCATATGCTATATCAGGTCTCGACGTTGTAGCTATGAACATAAGTCCTCCAATTATTTGTCTATATGGTATGTCATATGAAATTTTTTCATCTTTATTAACTTGATATCCCTTTACCATAGGTGTAGTGACTGGATTACAATTTTCCATTCCAAATTTTTTAAGCATTTTATCTATTTGCCTTGTCTGAGTAATTTTTAATACATCATTTGTTCTTGAAATCTCCATACCTAAAAATAACTCAATTTCTCCCATATCTTTAGCCTTGAATTCCTTTTGTAGATCCATTATTATTTCTTCTATATTATTTTTATCACCGGTTACTAATATGTCATCAACAAAAAGTACTAGCCAGATGTTTTTCATAGTATTTTTATATAAACAGAAGTCATTTCTTGAACGTTCAAACCCTTTTTCTTCTAGATAGTCATTTAGTCTTTTGTTCCAGCATTTCCCACTTTCTCTCAGACCATACAATCCTCTATTTAACTTTAATACATTTCCATCATGAACTGTTACTCCTTCGGGTGGTTTGAGATATATTTCCGATTCTAAATTTCCATTCAAGTATGCTGTTGGTATATCTAATTGTCTTACCGGCCATGAATTTTGTACTGCTTGTGCTAAAGTAAATCTCACAGTTGATGTTCTTGCCACTGGGGTATAATCATTGCTTCCAATCTCATCATTTTTCTTTACCTGAAATCCCTTCGCAACTAACCTTGATTTCTTTGTGCCGTTTTCTTTTGTTTTGAATATCCATTTAGCTTCTATTACTTGTTTGCCCTTTGGTAATTTAGTTTCATTCCAAGTATTCATTCTTTTCAGTGCATCTAGTTCTGCATTTATTGATGATGACCAACCTTTATCCACCGCCTCATCATATGTCACTGGATCATCTTCGCTGATTAAACAGTATGCCTGAAAATTAAGATGATAATCATTAAGATGTTCGGGGATATTAATTTGTCTACCACTTCTTGTAGTCGTCATTGGTATTGGTGTATCTGTTTCCATTCTCACTGGTACTGTCTCTTGTTGATTGTCATTTTCTTCATTTTCTTCTTCATTTCTAATTATCTTGTAATTTATATCATTTTCTTTATATTTTGTGTTCACCTCTTCTTCATGGTATCTAATATCTGACTCATCAAATGTAACATCTCTTGAGACAATTATCTCATCAGTGACAGGATTCCAAAGTTTCCATCCATTTCTTGCATATCCAACCATTCTTGTTGCTACAGCTCTATTCTCTAACTTATTCTGTCTCGGTAAAATCACTGCCCAAGCTTTGCATCCAAATATTTTTATTTTATCAAGCATCATATCTCTTTGAAACCTCCTTGCAGGTATATCCTCAAATATTGCTTTGGAAGGGGATCGGTTGATCACGAATGTAGCTGTCAAAACTGCTTGGCCCCATAAGTGTTTGGGTAAATTAGACTCACTCATAATTGTTCTTGCTTTGTCCAATATAGTGCGGTTCATTCTCTCTGATTTACCATTCATCTGTGGACTATATGGTAAACTATATTCTATTTGTATTCCTTTATCTTTACAATAATTTTTCAGGTAGTCTGAAGTGTACTCGCCACCATTGTCACATCGAATTCTCTTTACTCTTATTCCTTTTTCAGTCTTTAGCATTTTTACATAGTCGATTATATTGTGTGCGGCTTCTGATTTATTCTTCAATAAATATGTAAAGGTAAAATGTGAGTGGTCATCTATTATTGTTTGATAGTATCTTTCTCCTTCATTAGTGATAGTCTTCATCGGGCCAGCTATATCAGAATGAATCAAGTCACCTATTCCTTGTGATTGTGGTTCCGTTACTGTATAAAAAGGCTTCCTTGCACTTTTGTTAATCATGCATTCATTACACTTTTTGTCGCTATACTGTAGGTTTAATAATTGCAACCCTCTTCTATTTAAATGTCCCAGTCTTTTATGCCATATTTCATCTTTGTCGATCGCTTGATTACATTCATCATCTTGTTTTATTAACATCCTCATAGTAAATAGTCTTCCTTCTTTGTATACATAATGTGTGTTATTATTTTTATCATTGGTATATATTATCATTCTATCATTTTTAATTAATATAGTCATGCCTCGTTCCATTAATTTGCTGACAGATATTAAATTATGCGCAAGTCCTGGTACTATAATTCCTTCTACGGTAATGATCTGATTTTTGTAATTTCCTTGCAGTTTACCCTTCTTATTTGCTTCTAGGAAACTTCCATTTGCAACCCGGATTCTCATTGTTTCTTCTAGTGGCTCTATGTCATACATTTGTGTCTCATATTTCTCCTGAATGAAATTATGAGATGCTCCCGAGTCAATTATGAATAGAATACTATCATTGTCTGTCAAGTCACTTTCTGATGTTAATGCCACAAATAAATTACTCTTTTCAGGTGAATTGTTCGACTCACTGTTATTTAATTCCTGCGTATTATGAGCTCTTCCCCGGCCAATATTGTGTTGATTAAAACCTCTTCTGTAATTATTTTGACCTCTTCCAAATCGATAATTGTAGCCACCTCTTTGATTATAACCTCTTCCTGTGTAGTAATTATTATGTCCTCTTCTTGCATTTGTAAAATTATTATTATTATTAGAGTTATATCCACGTCCAAATTGATGGTGTCCTCTTTCATTTAAATTATGATTATTCTGGAATTGCACCGATAGCAGACAATATCTGATTTTGTTACATACAAATTATTATCACGAGTTTCACTATTATAATTTTCTTTTATTTTCATTTCAATATCCAGTAATCTACTTTTCACAAACTCAAACTTCAATTCTTCATGTACAGTCTCCAATGTGTTAATTATGTTGTCATATTCCTTTGGTAATGTTATATACAGGTACTCACACTTGTCAATGTCCTCAATTTTACTTCCATTATTTTCTAGCTCGTTAATTATATTTTCAAATTTTATCAGATGGTCTTGCAATTTTTCACCAAAATTATGCTTCATATTTATTAATTTTCTCTTTAATTGAACTTTATTATAGGTACTTTTGCGTTCAAACGCCGAACTTAATAATCTTATCATTTCAAATGCACATGATGCGGGTTTCACTATTTCAAGATGTTTGTCATCGAGACAATTTATTAATATTGATCTGCCCTTGGCGTCATCCTTTTTAAACGACTCTTTTTTCATACTTTCTTCTTTACTTCCCTTTAACAAATAGTCAATACTTTTTTCCTCGAAAAGTAACGTTAGCCGAAACTTCCAATTGCTAAACGAGCTCTTTTCATTGAGCTGGGGGAAAAGTACATGCTCTCTGCTGGCAGCCATTTCTTCAATTTGCTTTATCCCTTTTAATCACTTTATTCAATGACGTATCACGTATACTATTATTCAGACTGTACCAGAGGTCCGTGGATGTGAGAAATAATACTATATTTGAGCTGTTAAACTCCCACGCATCTCACTTTTATTAATTACTTTAAATATCACAACCATTTTACATTTTTCCAATAATTAATCAATCCTAAAAAACAACCAAAGTCGAACATAGAGAACATTCATTCTACATAGTACATACCACAGATTCTAAACATACATTAAGTGAATGTTACAGAGTAATATTCTAACAGGATAAGATTTTTATTCGAACATACAGCAAAGCATGGCAAAACAAGATGGGGGCTATTCACGTTACGTGTCGGCTACATTCGTGATGTGATATGTTTAAAAAGGTGATGTTCGGTAGGTCTGGGAGTGGGTCGTAAGCTATTTTTGTGTCCCTAATGGCAGAGCAACGTTTGCCAGGTCAGCTAGTGTTTAGATATGATCCCCAACTCACATAATTCTCTGGTACAGACCGAGTGTTACGAAATTTACTGCGGTATAGGTCTCGGAGTGGGTCGTAATTCGTAAGCTATTTTTTATGTGCCTAATGGCAAAGCAATATTTGCCGGGTCAGCTAGTATTAAGTTAAGATCCCCAACTCACATAATTCTCTGGTACAGAAGGCGCGTGTGTGCTCTCGACGAGCGGTTTCCTCCCGAGGAGGGTCATCACTCGACCGGCTGCCAGCACGGCCGCGCCGAAGTTGGGTGCAAAAGCTAGCGCCTGCCCCATCATCCACGCGCCGAATATAAGCGCTTCCGAGACCCTGAAATAAGAGAAAAAGATTAATTTTTTAATACATTTGCTCAAAAAGTTGACCTCCATGTGTGTTTAGCGTGCGCAAAGTTATTCTTTTCCGCACTAGTGCTTTTGTGTTTTCCTCCTACGTGGCACCGGAGCGGGCGCACCAGGAGCGCATGAACAATAACACGGCATGCAAACACGGAGCAGGCAAACACGTAAAACCCATATTTTTTTTCGCAAATGTATTAAAAAACGTCGTTCAATGCACGTGCGGAATTGTCATTTTCACTCGTCCTTATAGTTGACCCTCGCCTTCGGCTTGGGTCCACAACCCGGGACTCGTAAAGAAATGACAAACTTTCCGCACTTATATTGAAATGTACTATCACCCATCAGTCCCCCCATTCAGTATCATATCTCATTCAGTTCCCCGGATGTGTAGGGTCACACCTCCTTTAATGTAGAGCCATCATTGCACAACTGTCAAATAAAAGGTCGTGACAGACAGACAGGCGGACAACAAAGTGATCTTATATAAGGGTTTTTTTTATGTACGGAACCCTAAAAAGGACGTGATCGCAGTTAAGGAATAGAACAATAGGAACTTACTTGATAACATCCTTGTAGGGCACCTCCCGGTCCGCCACGAGTATGCCGCCGTACCATAGAGACAGCGCGTACCCAGCCACCGGCGCAGTTTGACCGAAGGCGAAGACAGATCCTCGCCAACGAAGACTCTTCCGCGCCGCGACGCGAGCGTTGTAGCCTGCATCGTCGTATCTAGCGAGGATGCTCTTTTCCCCGCCTGAAAAAGTGTTTAAAGTGCATGACCAAACAACTTCTATGTAAAAATTCGTTCTTTAAAACAAGCGTTATTAATAAAGCCCGCGTATGTCCAAGAATCGTGATTGAGCTCCTAATGGTTGAGGAGTTCCGTTGTATAAAGGCTTTTTGGCCAACTCTTTTTATATATATATATAATATCATTGGACCGACTCTTATTGTGCACGACGAACGTAGTGAGCGTCCAAAGACTCTAATAGAAATAATAACTAGCTTAAATTAAGTTACATCATAGGCATTAAATCTAAGTTACGATTATCAATCAATAGAAGAAACAGATGAAATCACTTTCTTAGGTATTAGGCTTGACAAACACCTTAACTGGAAATCGCATGTCGAATTAGTATGCAACAAAATAAACAAATGTGCATATTTGTTAAATAAACTCAGGAAAACCTCTACAAGGAACACAGTCCTTACTACATATTATGGATACGTATTTTCTGTCTTAAAATATGGCATTCTAATATGGGGTAACTCTACAGATATCAACAGAGTATTCATTGCTCAAAAAAAATGCATACGGGCGATCGTTGGTAAGGCGCCGTATGAATCATGCAAACCAGTTTTCAAAAATTTGGGAATACTTACACTCCCTAGTATATACATTTTGGAGGTAGCAATTTTCGTAAAATCGAACCCACATTTGTTCAAAAAGGCGGCGGATCGGTTACCTCGAAATGCGAGAAACCCGGACCGATTATTATTTAATAAAGTGCCAAGGACGGCCATGTACTTAAAAAATTGTAGTGCAATGTGCGTTAAAATATTTAATGCAATTCCCCGAACGATTACAACATTGCCACGTAATAAATTCAAAAATAAACTTAAAGAATGGCTTACAGATAAAGTATTCTACTCAGTGGAGGAATTTATGCAAAATAAGAAGTGTAAATAAAGCAAGCTTATCTAAATATATCAATGTAGGTACTTGTATTATACTTAAAGGAACTTATTATTATTCAGAATTTGGTTTCTTTTCCTTTTATGTGAGTATTGTTTTTTTTTTTCTACTTATGATTTATGACTGTTATAGACATATGATTATAAATACCATAATTTAATTAATTTAGACAATAAGTACTAGAATGAAATCAATAATTATTAAAATTGCAAGACATATTTTATTAATATATTAGACATTTTATACTACGTAACTTTGAATTTTTGGTGGATGTATCTGATAACTATGGATTAATTACTACTAATCATATTGACTTATATTGTTAAAACTATTTTAATATTTGCATGCCTGTAAATTGGCGAAGCACTGAGACATTATGTACCGAATATTGTAATAACCCTATACGTGTTTTGTGCAAATAAATGATATTTCTATTTCTATTTCTTATAAGATTCTAATTTGTAACTATCTTATAAGACTCTAATTTGTAACTAGCTTTCTTAAACTTAGCTTAAGATTCTAAACATGTATGTAACATTGCCTATGTGTTATGATAAACGGATATTAGCTTATTTAATTAATTGTAAATGTACCTGAAATGATAAAAACTGTAAACATGAGAAAAATACAAATAAAGTTTATGCATTAATTGTGGGAGGCAACGCAAGTTGCTCGATAGGGTCTCACACTAGCAAACCACCCGCGCAGGGTACAAGTATCAAGGCCTTAAGCCCATAGAGTTAGTTATTCTTTGCTCTCCGGCGTCTCTTGCTAATCTAAATCCTGAACCAGCTCTTTGCGGAGCTAGGAACAGGTCTTCCTTAAAGCAGAGACCTGCGGGACCTCCCGAGCATTTTAGTAATCAGTGTTTCATTGGCGACTCCATTCAAGCCTCGGAATCAGCGCAAAAGTTCGGGCGACTGTCCCGAACACTTATTCTATTACAACTGTAATCTCAGTAATATTTTCGATAATCTGAATATAGACAATAGGACTAAGTAGAAGTTGGTTCTACTGACTATAAGCTCTACACACTTTGGAAATGTGTTTATTCAAGAACTAGGGATAGGAACTTGCCTGATAGGTACTGAATATAAGATAATATCATATATAAGTAGCATAAAAGTATCAGGATATTGAGGTTCTGTTACCATCTCTCTTTTCCCATGCTTCCGAAGAAAGTTTCCCTACATCTTCCTGTGGCTTAAAACTACCCAATACTGTCCTAGTTGAAAAAAAAACACTTAAGTATGTGTACTAGGATAACATGGTACAATAAATAAATAAATATAATAAATAATAAATAGATATCAGGACATTACACACATCGCAATCTAGCCCCAAAGTAAGCGATAACTTGTGTTATGGGTACTAGATAACTGATAAATATTAAATATATATACATACTAGATTAACTGATAAATATTAAATATATATACATACTATTATATTTATTTCTCACTTTGCTTGACTTTAGTAATGCGTTTAACACTGTTGACTATGATATCTTGCTGAGGCTGCTACGTTCTATTAACATATCTCCATCGGTGGTAGACTGGTTTCGGAGTTACCTCAAAGGCCGCCGACAGCGCATCCGGGTAGATGAAAGTTTTTCATCCTGGTGTGATGTTACGGCTGGGGTCCCTCAGGGTGGCGTGTTGTCTCCTTTACTTTTCGCAATCTTCATTAATTCTATCACAAATAACATCTCTTCTCTCTATCACATGTATGCAGATGATATCCAAATCTATCGCTCAGCACCTATTGGTGAGCTTAGTTCTGCAGTAGCTGCTGTTAACAGAGACCTCCCTGCTATATCTGTTTGGAGCACTCAGTTTGGTCTGAAGGTCAACCCAGCTAAATCCCAAGCTATAATTATTGGTAGCCCCGGGATGATCGCCAGAGTTGACTGGCCTAATCTTCCTCCAGTGTCATTTAATGGGGTTACCATTGCATACTGCGGTTCTGTTAAAGACCTCGGCGTACATATAGATCGGGAGCTGTCATGGGCCACACACCTGAAAGAATTAAGCAGGAAAACCTTTGCAGCTATGAGCTCGTTGCGGCGGTTGCAGTCTTTTCTTCCAATTCCTACCAAGGTTATGTTAGCACAATCTCTCCTCCTCTCTATACTTGACTACGCGGACGCAAGCTTTCTCAATATGAATGAAGACCAGCTGAATAAACTTGAGCGTCTCCAAAATCTTGCAATTCGGTTTATATTTGGCCTACGCAAGTATGACCATATCTCTGAATTTCGACAAAAGCTCAACTGGCTCCCTATCCGCCGTCGCCGGGATCTGCATGTTCTTTCTCTACTGTACTGTGTATTATATGATCCTAGAACCCCTCCTTACCTCAAGGAGAAATTCAAATTTCTTGGGGAACATTCAGACCTCAGAACCTGTCGTACCTTGACACTTAAAATGCCATTCCATAAAACAAAGATGTTCCAAAAATCCTTCACCGTACAGGCAACTCTTTTATGGAATGCACTCCCCCTCGAGATACGACAGTCTAAATCTTTGTACATTTTCAAGAATGCGGTCAAAGATCACTATTTGAGTACCTAGTTGATGCAAATGATGACTGTTATTTATTCATATTATCTTGTCCTTATTAGTGGACATTATATTATTATATTGTATATATTAGTTTATAGTTTGATGATTATGTATTGAATATCTCTGTTTATTTGTTTAACCTAGTTTATGTATTAGTTTGTAGTTATTTGTATGTATATAGTTTATGAATCTACACCACCTGCAAAATCTAGTTCCTTTGTTTTCCTTTTCTCAAGGTTGCCTGGCAGAGATCGCTGCTAAGCGATAAGGCCGCCTTTTGTGCCTAAAATTAGTTTGTTATGTATTTCTGTTTTGTACAATTTCTTGTGTGGTGCAAATAAAGTGTATTTATTATTATTATTATTATACTAATATACTTAAATATTATATACTTATTGAAAAACACCCAGACACTGGAAAACATTCATGATCATCGCACAAACATTTACCAGTAGTGGGAATCGAACCCACTACCTCCGACGCAGACGGCAGGTTCGCTGCCGCTACGCCATTCGGTCGTCAAACACACACAAACAAATACACACACAAAACACACACACACAGCCGCTGGGCCCCACCAGCTATGACATTCTCGTAACGTTTTCACACACTCAGTGATGTGATACAAGAAAAAGACACGTAACGTGAATAGCCCCCCAGTACAGTGTACAGTAGGTACAAAGTGACTCACAAAACGCAGACACGGTCCTGATATTGGTGATGGCCTCGGTCGCTATCGTGGTAGCCTTGTTGGAAGCCTCTCGGATGGCCGCGATGCCTTCAGCCAGCACGCGACCCTCCAGTACCACGGCGATGATCACCATGGGGACGGAGACCAGCGAGACCAGGGTCATCTTCCACGTGAAGTACATAGATACCAGGATGCCGATGGTGATGGTTGCCGCCGCTTGCATTAGCGCACCGATTCTTGTACCGGTTGCCTGGAAAGTATAGTTTATCACCATGTAGGACTCCTCTTGCAGAATTCAACCGAAATGGTATTCTGCTGTATTAGGTAATTATGAAACATTTACTGTGTTCCGATTTGAAAAGAATGGTATAGGAGCTAGCAACGTTTTCGAGAAAGAATTTTAGGAGAGCTGATTTTGTGATATGTCGTCTTTCTTGCACTTTCGGTTAGAGTCTGGGCCATCTGGCTGCCGCTAGCCGTTCAAGAGTGCCTGTCTTTTTTGCTGTTATCAGAAAAAGAGTCGCCTCGTTTTGGAAAATGCTTAGAGAGTCTGATAACAGCATTCTTAAGATGGTGTGTGACGGGATGCCCAGCAGCATATTTAATCAGAATACAGAGTTTATTCTGTATTCTGAGCATATTTACATACCTACTGGCTATCTGTGCACAAAAACTGTAATAAAAAGTAACTGCTGTGACATTGACGCCTGGGGAGTATTTGTTAACCTTTCCAGTTAGTTGTAAGTTTTATATTTTATTCATGTAATTTATATTTTTTGTGATTGGGTTTCTTGCCTTTAATAAAAATCTTTATTAATATTATTGCATGTAGTGGTTGAATGTTGCCATGGGGTAGCTCACCTATTATTGTGCTTGTGAAGTGTCTTTCCTAGTGTTATTAATCTTATATCTTTGGTCTACAGTTTTAAGTATTTAGCATTTGTAAAATGACGATAGAAGAGAATTGTACTATTTTAAGTAGGTATCCCTGTATCCAAAGTTTTGTGCCCGAGCTCATAAGCATTGAGGAGTTCCATCATATAACCTTTCTAGAAGCTTAAGCTCGTTTTATTTACTGTGTACTTATAGAATTTGTGTTCATGTTCAGAACACTCACTCCTTGCACGGCAGCCGCATCGGCAGCGAGGCGGGAGCACAGAGCGCCAATGCCGTTGGATGGGTCATCGAACCATCCGATCTCTTGCGCTAGCATGGTTCGAAATGCTGCTACCCTGCACCAAAAATATGCACAATCGTTAATAATGCAATGGAAAGTATTCTGACATCAAATAAGGCGTATGTAGAAACTGAAAAGTACAGATGGATAAGAATCTGAGAGCTTCAAATGATAAATGGAAAAGCTGGAGTTCTTATCTCAAAAATAACTATAAATAAAGAAATAAACTAGTTAATCTTCTTCTTCCTGCTCTAATCCCACGTTATGTGGGGTTGGCATAATACTTCTTCTTCTTCCATTCGCTCCTATCAGCTGTCAACTCGCAATCGACTCCTTTCACACGCATATCTTCTTTCACGCAATCAATCCATTTTTTCTTCGGTCTATGAAAGTTATAAGTGCCCAATTAATAAAAAAAAAATACCTGAGCCTCGCTGTAAGCCTGACGCCGGTCAGATTGAATATATAGATTTGGAAGAATATACCGATGCCCGTATACACCCCGACCGCTAGGAACAGGATAGCGATCAGGTTGGTGCCTCCGCGAACAAAACCCTCGTCGCTGCTCTCCAATAACTGAAAATATATCAAATCATCATCATCATAGCATACTTATACGAGGACCTCCGGTGCTTGCTGCTGGACGGGATCGTTCGCGAAGTTTCTGGCCCAGTTTATTATCAGGATCTCGTGGGTTCGGCGGCCAAGTTCGGAAAGCTACGGGAGTTCGCGCACGCGTGGCATAAGCGAAGCGGCGAAGCGGCTTGGAGTGACAGAGAATTTATGCTGTGAACAGCGACGGCGCGGCGAGTCCGTCTTTTGTATCGTCCTGCCCCAGAATGGGGAGAGTGAGTTCATAGGGACAAGGAGCGAGAGGAAACAACTTGTCGCCCTGGGAACACGCCAAGAGCAAGTACCGAACGGGCGCCCTCCCGCGTTTCGGCCCCCATAACCGCGAGGTTGATTGGGCCATGGGTGGTGGAGGGTTGTCATCATCATCATCATAGCAGCCTGCGGACGTCCACTGTAGGACATAGACCTTCCCAAGCGCGCGCCACCACACCCTGTCACAGCCTTTTTCATCGGGCCACTTCATGTCTGCATAAGGCGTCGGTCCAACGAGCTGAAGACGCCCTACGCTACGCTTGCTTGTACGCGGTCTCCACTCGGAAAAAATGTATGAGAGTGATCAATTTGGCGTTAATTCTCATATATTTTTTGAATTTCGTTCCATTCTATACCACGAAATCGAAATAATATGTTATTTAGCTCAGGCCCCTGCCCCCTGGATATTTGAACCCTTGGACATCGTTGGTTATTTAAATTACACGTTTGAACCACAGTTTACGTACCTAGTAAGTATTAAGTATTCCGTGCCGCAATCTACAACCAATCATTATTAAGTAACAAATCTCTTTAATTACTAGAAAGTTAGAAACTGACAAAATTATGAAAGAACTTGGATACTTCTAAAGCATTGAAAATGCTAAAAAGTTTATCATAAAAGTTCGTTTTTTTCAGACGTAATCTTACTTATAGTAGAAGTTCATCGTAGGTTCTCAATATTGAGTATCTTTCAATATTTACTTTAAAAAAATTCGTTCTTGATACTTACACCATAAGTTTCTCCGAAAAGAATGGCGAAGCAGGGAAACGAGGACCCCACAGCAATCGCCGCGATAATACCAATCGCCATTAGATATTTCTCTGGTTCGCAAAGCTTCATAATTTCCCAAGTCGTTGGTTCGTATTCCTTCACTTCTTTCTGATCACCTGGCACTTCGTCTTCGGACCCTGAGTCCTCCTCAATGTCAACGCTGGCCATTGAGTCCAGCGAGACCAGTTTCTCTAATTTCGGCCTTCGTATCCTAGCATCTGCGGTTGAATCAGAGTTAGCTGTGGATTTAAATAGTCAAACTTTTAGTCCTACGTCCAAAATGCCTACCTGAAAAAGAATTGGGTCGGATTTTGCATGCAAATGAGTCATGACTAGAAGCATTACTTGATTTGTTATTGAGGGCAAATTATTTTTGAATTAGTTTCGCATAGGTATAAAACAAAACGGTTCTTGAATTATTGTTGATTTTTATCGTACTTGATGCAAACGTTATATCATGTGTAATCAACACAACGTAAACGTCACATGACATGACACATGATATAAACGTTATATCATGTGTCATGGATCTTCGGCTTTCGTACTAAGGCACGAGCGATTGCAATTTTGATATTTGAAAAGCATATTTTTCAAAGGATTGTTTTCTATGTGGGTTATGTGTGATATTTAATTAAAAATAACAGCGGGGCTAGACAAAGTAACAGTCGCTTAGCGTTGACGACAGTAGATAAAATGTATGGACAAAACAAGTGACTGTAGAAAAACCACGTGACCGAATGAAAACAAATGAAAGCAGAATCTACTTTATGCTTAGAGTTGTTCACTGTCGGCTGTCAATTGTCATGCGAAGTACGCTAAAGTTATCTACAAGAACGCCAGGGAGCGTTCAAATTGTCGTAGTCGATTTTCAATCACAGCTTGATTTCCTCTATTCGGTCACGTGGTTTTTCTACAGTCACTTGTTTTGTCAATACATTTTTGTCTACTCTCGTTAATGCTAAACGACTCTTAGGTTTGTCTAGCCCCGCAGGTAAGATAGATAATAATCTAGTATAATTTCCTAACGTCTGACTAGATCTGATAGTATAATTTCCTAACGAAATCAATCCAAACACATTGGAAGGTTAACGATATTAGTTAAGCATGAAATGTGTATGACTCTTCAATTCACATGCACATGGTTAATTTTAGAAAAGAAAATTATAATCAATGATCTTACGTTTTTGAGTAGTTTCTGGTGTATTGGCACCGGGTGCTATGCTCGGTTCATTTTCTAAAACCAGTTGATAGTAGCGACCTCTTAAAGCCAGCAGTTCTTCGTGAGTACCATCCTCTACGACTTCTCCCTTCTCAATGAACACAATTCGGTTGGCATTCAGCACAGTTGCTAATCTATTGCACAACAAAAAGAAGAACATGTTAGGAACTTTCTTAAATTATGTGTTTGTTCTTACATTATTGACTTTTCAAGCATTTTGTCCAAATCTGGTCCTGGACTAATTCGGTCATACTTATCTAGAACTACATTACTACATTTTCCGATGGAAGACCATGCATGATGTGCAGCTTACTTTTATTTTCAACCGACTTCCAAAAAGGAATAGGTTCTCAATTCGACTGTTTTTATGTTTGTTACCTCAGAACTTTCCACTGGGTGAAACGATGTTAATGATTTTTTTTTGAAAGCTGGTTATTCCTGTGTGGACCCATCTCAATTTGGCCCAATTCTGACAATGGCATCTATGAGAAAGCTGTCTTAAAACATTAAGTATGTGCGCGACAAACGGACGAATAACTCAATATATTTAGCCAAACGATTTCAATGATTCTTTATAGGAAAGGATGGACCTGCCTACTTCTGAGGTAATTTGATGAGAGATGAAGTAGATTTATTTGTTAAAATTATTATTTTCATGACCCTTTTTCTGTTCCTTTTTATTATCTGAGGCCCCAAATGCCTAATCAAGCCCTGCAGTATTATTATCTCTACACATCAATACTGGTTGCATCTTGCAAGACACGCCTTTTAATGACTTACCCCATATGATACCACTACCAGGCCAGTCTCACTTATCACGTGACCGTCCCGTCTACAAGTAGAGTTTCGGACTACCTACCAAATTTCAGACTAGAAAAATGAGGGACTTTCATACAAACCTAAATCCCTTATTTAACCCCCTTAGGGGTAGAATTTCAAAAAACCCTTTCTTAGCGAGCGGTTTGGGTTCACAAAGAATCTTCCCTGAAAATTTCAAGTTCTTACGTTCAGCTGTTTGGGCTGTAGCTTGTCTGTCAGTCAGTCACTCAGGACAAAGCCTTTAATATATATATAGCTACTCGTGCTGATTGGCCACTCACTGATTGATCACCTCTCCTGAACAATTTTGTATGAAAAATTTTTTTTTCACGGATGGGGTCGTATAGAAGAAAAAAATTCATTCGGAGGAAAAATACGGAGAGAGCTGATGATTGAGGATTTCGAAGACTGGTGAAGAGCACGGCCAGGGTATAGAAGATAAATGGGGGGTGCTCGACCAAATGTCATTTGAAACGTCATCCAAATGCCAGTGAGCTGAAAAAAATTTCAAAATGGCGGATTCAAAATGGCCGCCATACGAATTTCATCAATATCTCGGAAAGTATAAAAGATGAAAGAACGGTTTCTTGACAAGAAGTGATCAGGTCCCAAAGGTCTATTTGATGGACCGAAAAAAAAATTAAAATGGCGGAATTTTTTTTTTCCATAGAAAAATGTATGGCGAATTTTGAAGAGACGAAAAGTTGGAAGGCAAATAGGGGGAAGACAGCCCGCGGGCCACATATGGCCCGCGCCCCCACGCACCCTACTAGTTTATAGATAAAGATGGTTGCCGCTCGCGGGCCGAGTTGTACGCGCTAGTTCTGTACGGTCTATTTTACGTGCCGTCTGACTACGGCATCCCTAGTACGTCGTTTGAGATAAAGTTAGGCGATAGAAAGAGACCACAACATTGCGTTTGTTGCGTGTCGATTTTGATGGCGGGGCCAGGCGCTATTGCGAACTGAATTGCACTTTTTGTGTCAGCGCTAGAGTCGCTATTTCTTTAAATTTTCGTGCGGAGTAAACCTTCTGGTACTATTTAGTGTTCTGTCCTACTACACCCCCTTGCATCATAGATACCTGTGGCTCACCATGATGGTGGTCCTCCCCGCAGCCGCGGCGTCCAGGGCCCGTTGCACCTTGGCTTCGCTCTGCGAGTCCAGGGCGGAGGTCGCCTCATCCAAGATAAGGATCTTCGGCTTCCGTACTAAGGCACGAGCGATCGCAATGCGCTGCTTTTGACCCCCAGATAGCTGAGCACCTCGTTCGCCTATTAATGTGTCGTAACCCTATTGTAAAACCAAAAAAAGTGTGGCGTGTAAGTTGAAAAAAGTGCAAGAACAAATTTTCGGGTGTCAACTAAGATGCAATACGAGGGCGCTATACAAGAGGATGTACTTACTTGCGCTACTATTTTGGGTCAACTTAAGTGCTGCGTACTGGCTGTATGTACAACATTTGTAGATTATATGATACAAATGATTTGAACTCACATTTGGTAAGTGCTTGATGAAGCTGTGACAGTACGCTTGTTTTGACGCCATTATTATTTCCTCGTCGGTGCATTGTGGATTGCTCATCCTGAAACAAATTATTTTTCCGTGTAATAAGACTTCAAAAGTATTTAACATGCTCTCGCTTTTCTTTGTTACCAAACTCCTCCGAAACGGCTGGACCGATTGTTATGTCAGTGTGTGATCTCTGCGGTCTGGGAGCAGATTAATGTCATCTTTTTTTATGTCCCTAAGTAAGGAAAAATAATATGGAAAAACAACGTTTGCCGGGTCAGCTAGTAAATAATTAAATAAATATGTCTATGTCTTTTTATTCTATCTATACAAGTTAGTACTTGACTGCGATCTCACCTGATGGTAAGTGATGATACTTACAGATACGTAATGTTATCGTACTAACTTGGAAGGGTAAGTAAATTTACCCCAACGGTTTCTACACAGCATCACACCGGAACGCTAAATCGCTTGGCGGTGCGTCTTTGCTGGTAGGGTGGTAACTAGCCAAGGCCGAAGCCTCCCACCAGACCAGACCTGAAATTTAGAAATTATTAAAGGGAACTATATTTTCTATCACCAAAATTTATATTTGTCATCAAGTTGTATCACCTAATAAATAGATCTATCGCCACGAAATATTTTCGTTCTCAGATAAACAAAAATTGTTCCCAGGTATGAATTATCAAATTAATGTTAATATATGTGTAAAATATAAGAGATCGATAATCAATAAAATCATATTGCATTACATGAATATACACTTCGTTCTTATAATAACAGTTTTGTACTTAAATAATAGCTCTGTGCTCAGAATGGTAGATCTGTCACCAAATAAATCGATTATCGATCCCTGACTGCGACTCCGTCGACATGCTCTTGGAGGGGAAGAGGGTGACGGCTAAGGAGTTTTCCTAGGTCCCATGTGCACCTATAGGTAAATAGGTTAAGGTTATTTTCCTTTTTTGACCACCCAGAAATAGGAGCCCCGCGAAGCGGGGCTCCGTCGACATGCTCTTGGAGGGGAAGAGGGTGACGGCTAAGGAGTTTTCCTAGATCCCCCACTTTTTCTTAGGCTATAGTCGTAAATTCTTATATAAAGTTAACACATAAGCTCAAAAAATAAAAAAAATTATAAACATAATATGATTTATTGGTGATCTCTTTAAATTAGTTTGCTATACTTATTAGGACACACCTATTATAACACATACAAAAACATTTATTTGGTACTAGACCTTATATCTCAGGATTTTAGGTGATTTAGTGTGGAACTGATTTTGCATTGTTTGGTGACTACATTTTGGTGACAGATCTACTATTTTGAGGACAAACCCTATTATTTAAGAAACACAAAACTAAATTAAATTGGTGATAGCTTAAATGATACCCATTATTAAATCCCAAAGTGGCCCGTGGCGGGAATCGAACCCGCGACCTCCCACTCGAATCCGAGCGCCCCGCCACTACGCCTAGGGGGCGTCAAAATGTCTATGTCTATGTCTACACGGGGCGTCAAAATGTCTATTTCTATGTCCATGTCTATGTCTATGACTATGTCTATTTCTATATTTCAATACCGAATATTTTCCTTGATGGTCCCCGCAAACAGCACCGGCTCCTGTCCCACGACAGCGACGTGGCTCCTGAAGTGGTGCACGTTGAGCTCCCTCAGGTCGTAGCCCGACGCGGTGACGGAGCCCACGTCCGGGTCGTACATCCTCTGCAGCAGCTGCAGCACTGTGGACTTGCCGCTGCCGCTCGCCCCCACCAGCGCTATTGTCTCGTTGCGGCGGATTTGCAACGATAGACCGTTCAGGACCTGTTTTATTAGGTAAAAGATGACTTTTTTGACGTGACAACGTCTTATAAATCGATGGAGCCGGCTGCACGCACAAAAAAACATGACTCATGTGCCGTTACCTCGTTGCCGTTACCTCGCTGCCGTTACCTACCTCGCTCAACAAGTAAGGCTTGAAGTGCAAGCCAGAGTTGTCACGTTCAACTATCGTCAGTAAACCGACTTTACAGACAACCAATTTTTTTATTTTTTTATTCTATACATGTCTATTGACTGCGATCTCACCTGTTGGTAAGTGATGATGCAGTCTAAGATGTTTTCGTACTAACTTGGAAGGGTAAGTAAATTTACCCCAACGGTTTCTACACAGCACCGCACCGGGACGCTAAATCGCTTGGCGGTGCATCTTTGCTGGTAGGGTGGTAACTAGCCACGGCCGAAGCCTCCCACCAGACCAGACCTGAGCCAATTTAGAAATTATAAAATCCCAAAGTGGCCCGTGGTGGGAATCGAACCCGCGACCTCCCACTCGAATCCGAGCGCGCCGCCACTGCGCCAGGGAGGTCGACAAAGTGATACTTTGGTGATATAAGGAAACAGGTAAGTCTTGTTTTATTGACAAGATGTAAAGAACCAATTCGCTAAGTTTATAGTAACAAATTAACTTTTATTTAAAAATTCATTAATTTTATCAGGCCCGGTAGAATGTAGATTGCCATCATAGGATAGGTTTTTAGATGTGCTATAGCAGTTCCCTTACTAAAGGACCTTACAGAACTTTGGACTGATAAGGCCCCTTATTCTTTATCTCGGTGTCACTCAGTGATCTTCAAGGAACTCATTTGACACATATTTTTTAACCATGCAAGGTTGCCATACAATCATATTTTCGTTCCATCAATAAAGCAGCAAAGTTTAACGAACCATAGACAGTGATTGCCAGTCCCAATTTTACAGAATTGTGATCACTGCGAATCTCAATTTTATAGATTATTGTCCCAGGAGTCAGAAAATTCAGAACGTTCTTTCAAGATCAGTTCCTCTTAAAGAAGGAACACGTTACATATTTAAAGTAATTCAGAGATGCACCTGAACATCAGGTCTAGCTGGGTATCTAAAGCAGACGTGTTTCAACTCCATGTTCCCATCTAATTCAGGTTTGCTGCCTTCCTCTGAGAGACTGTCTATCGCTGGTTTCCTGTCGATCACGGCAAATATCGCCCCCGCTGAAGCTCTGGCACTGGCCATGGCTTCCAAATGTGGAGCTGTCAAACCAACATTCTGGGCACCTTGGAGTACACTGAAGAAGACCTGGAAACAAGAAACAATAATTACCTTTAATAATAGAAGTAAACTATCCTAATGCTTACTGTATGTTAGTTTCCATTTCAGCAAAAGCCTTTAGGCGAATCTACCATCAAAATGATACCTTTTCTTCATGTGTTCATAGAGTTTTAGATGTGCTATAGCAGTTCCCTTCCCAAACGACCTATAAAGTTTGGACTGAAAAGTATGTCTTGGGGTCGTACCAACATCTGTTAAAACAGTAATGTTGCAGTATTGTTTTTTTACTATTTTCAACCGATTTCAAAAAAGGAGGAGGTTCTCAATTCTACCATCAAAATAATACCTACCTTTTCTTCGTGTGTAAATTACCCAGACCATTTAAGATCGCCAGAAGTTATGAAGATGACAATAAGCCTAATAGGCTTTTGCAGATTCTGAGGCAATAGGGAAGAAAGCAAATGACATCAGAAGTTGTATTTATAGAACCGCTACAATCAAATTTCCTTAGAATATTAAAATTTCGCTCTAAAAGCATTTGGGTTGACAAGAACGTATGAAGGGTTCTAACCCTAAAAAAATAGCTTGCCTACCTTTGCAAACATCTACATTTAAGAATTTCACGAAATCTTGGAAAGTAATAAACGGTTCTAACTGCTTAAAATCACATGCCTATCTTTGGAGTTATTTAGCTACACCTGCTTCAACTAAGTGACTCCAAATCAGAAGGCGATCACTCAGCCTCTTTACTCTGCTGCCGATTTCTGACTACTGAAAGTAACAACACTTACGATCATCAGCACAGCGGGAGTGTAGACGGGTTTCTCCTCGTGCCTGCTGTCAAGGATCAGGCCCACTCCATACCAGAAGGCGAGCGCGTAGGTCGCGTAGATGATGAGCCACATCACCCCACTGCCGATACCTGAGTACACGCCCTTTCGGATGCCCGTTTTCTTCGCTGGGTGTAACCGTTTTGCATATCTGTAGAGTATGAATAATTTATCATTCAGCAAATATTTCCAAAAAAAATTGGTTGTCTGTAAAGTCGGTTTACTTTACGGACGATAGATTTACGTGATAACGTCATAATAATTGGCCTCTCTATCGTTTGTTTTATCGTGCCTCTCTATCGCTTGTTGCGCGCTCTCGCTTGCACGCACAGGCTCAGATGGAACGTTACGCGGAACGTTACTATTTTTCATGTGCGTTGCTGGTGTTCATCAATTTATTAAACGTTATCACGTCAAAACAAATTTTATAGGGCAATGTGTCCATATTTTTTCAGAAACCGCTTTCATTTGATCCCACTTTGCAGGAGTGTATTCACATAAATAATCGCCGTCATTTTGGATGTTCCACCATGTTGAATTTAGAATGACGACTTACTAATTATATAAATATCAGCTCAATCGGTTGAAAATAATTCTGTTTCAAAATCAAATAGAGTTGTTCACCCGTTGGGAGTCCAGTGCCTTCAAATATTTGTACTTTGTTTATTTGAAGACACTGACTCCCAAGACACGAGTTGTTACCTAGTTTGGGAGTCATGGATTATTTGAACTAAATTGTAACCTTTTGTTGGCTAATAAGAGTTTCATTTATAAGATTCAACCCTAACAAACATACATTGCAATTTTAAGAAATGCTTGTAAAAATTGATGTATTTCTCTTACGACTTCCTGTAGGGATCTTGCACCACTTGAATCCAGCGAATCCTCTCGACCATTCTCAATTAAATACAAAGTGGTTGAGAAGAAAGAAAAGAAGCTTTTGCTGTATACCTTTGTATCTCCTTTTCCTCTCCACCAAAAGCTACGACCGTTCGTATCGCTGACAGTACCTCCTCTGCAACAACGCCGGCGATGCTGTAAGCCTTCAGCTCTTTTGTGGTCAGTGATGATTGTACCTAGAAAATAACGTTAATGCTGTCATAGAGTTACAAGCATAAAAAGCTCTGCTAAAAATGTCTTCCCTTTTTGTAGTAGTAGGAAGAAAAGAAAATGAGCATGTCTTCGTAGTATTTATGTAGCAAGCTTTCACGATATTTTATAGCCTTTATCGTATTTTAAACATGGCCTCACAGTATTTTTAGCGTACCTTCGTTGTGAAGCATACATTTGTGTACCTTCGTTCTTCTATGCATTTGCTTTATTTCTAGCATTCCTTGGCTGTATTTTCTACTATACCTTCACAGTATTCATGGATGCCTTTACAACTTTTCTTTCATGTCATTACAGTATGTATCTATTGCTCCACTTACCTTAGCAACGATGGCGGTTGTGGCAATAATGATGGGCGCACAGGACAGGATGACCAGCGTGAGTTCCCAGCCGTAGGCGAAGGATATCAGCACCGCAGTCACAAACGACATTACCAGGTAGACGAACATCGGCACCTTCTCTCCGATGCCTTCTTGGTATTTCTCCACATCACTGTGTACATATTACTCAATTAAACATTGATATACTCCGGCTCGAAGGACCTTATTAATGGTCCTTCGAGTCGAATTATCCAAAACTTACACAAATAATTGTTATCTATAAGTAAGTTTTTATATGAATTAAACTTTAAGGTCAAAATTAAAACTTACTCCGACACCTTGGTTGCGAAGTTCATAGACGTATTCAGATCATACCACGTAATATCTTGACGAAGGACGGCTTCTAAGAATCTTTTTTTTACTCTTTCAATCTATGAATTAAAAAGAAAATAAATGATTTTATCTTAAAAGAAAAAGCTAAGATACTCCGTCAGCAATAGAAAATTAGTATAATTCCTCCCATATGTAATTGTTAAGAATCAAATCTTTGTGTTGATTAGGTATGGGCTACCTACTACCCAATATGTTTAGACTCTAATTTTGGAATCTTGCGTCAGTTGAGTTACCAAGAGGTAGGACACATTTTCTGGCAAATCTTTCTCCAGCGCTATCGGATTGTGATGCAATTGGCTTCAATATGTTGATCAGTATACCTAGTTATTTTGCCTCAGGCCTCAAAGAAACAATGACGATGTTGAGATTATATAAGTCCCTTTTATGTCCTACAACTAGGCAGAGGGGTTTAGCCATGATAGTTGTGTAGAAGAGTATCTATCCAAGTCTAACCTGTCTAAGAGCAGCGTAGTTGAACAGGTCAACGCTGATGGCGGACACGATGAACTGCAGTATGGAAAACACGGTGCAGCCGATGCCAAAAGCCTGCGAGTCCTCATACAGCGCCGCTCGGTTTTCCTCTCGACTCGCATTTGTTCTGGATACAGAACAATACCCAGCTGAATAAGGATGACTAATGCCAAATCTTTAATCTCCTTATTTCAGGAGCAATTCTTCAATAAAGTGGCATAATGGTTAGGTGCCAGACACGTTTGGTGCAACCGACGTCATGTTAGGCCAAATCTTTTCTGAGACGGAGGCGTAGAACAACCACATCTGCCTACTTGTCTGGACTGACTGAAGTCATGCTTATGGTTGCGAGTATGCTTATGGTAAAGGCTTATGATGGTTGCGAGTGCAACAACTCACAGTATCCTGCCGCCGCCGAACCACGCGATGGTGAGCGTGGGCGTGGACGTGCCCTTCATGACCGTGCGGTCGATTAGCAGTGACGTGAACTCTCCGTACACGATGACGCCCACCGGCACGAACAGCCCGCTCAGCGTGGCGAACACCACGCCCAGGAACAGCAGCACGAACTCCCATGGCTTCGCGAATCTGAACTGTACCAAGACAGGTTTACATATTACGTGATCGAAAAATTACAGTTAGCCATCTCGAGGTACTAATTTCAAACGGTCACTCGCCGCGCGCCGGCTAGGTTGCACGCATCAATTCTTGTACGCTCTATTTCACGCGCTGCATGCGGCCCATTACCAGGCAACCTTAGTACGTCGAAAGAAATAAAGATACGCGATAGAAAGAGACCACAACTTTAGATGCATAACGGAGGTGGAGCCAGGCGCTATTGCGAACTGAATTGCACTTTTTTGTGTCAGTGTTAGAGTCACTATTTCTTTAAATCATCTTGCGGAGTGAACTTTCTATGTATTCCGTCAGGTAGTACTATCAATTATTCCGTGAGTATAGGAGAAAATGCAGTCCAACCATTGATACTTATATAATTTATATTAAGTCAATGAGTCCAACACATCAAGCGGTTACATACAAATGATGAGGTCTAATGTGGAATGCATTTTCCTAGGAAAATGTATATTTGATCTTCTTTTGAATGCCTATTCAATCTCTTCGAGTTCGCTGAATATCAACCACATAATGGATGCCAGTTCTCTCGACGTTTTGCGGTTCTGTGATCGATAGGAAGAGCGATTCTTAGAAGACTGTAATCGCGTGTCGTAGGAAGGTTAGGTTAGGTTAGGTACACTACATTTAAAAGCACTAGGTCAGGTTACAGTGGTCACAAGTGCTGGGTCATTGAGTCCGATTTGTATGGAGCCGGGGACTGAGGCCGATGTTCAGGCCAATTCCGCGTCGATCATACGCTAACAATTTACGAGACCACAGTTATTTAGGCAAATTCGGACTCTCGGAGTCTGCTTTGTTCGGATGATTTGATGATGATGATAACATATCTTGATATATAACATCTGGACTGCGTGTTCGAAAATTCGCTGATGTTTCAATTTGGTCGAAAAAATAAAGGTGGTACCTACAAACTTTGTAATGTTAGTTGGGGTAAAAAGTGGGTAATACTCACTAGTTGGAACCAAGAAACCGCTGGTGCCTGCTTATTTGGATCCCCACTGTAATGAAAAAACTTTTTGTAATTTCTGTATTCAATATATTTGGTAAGAAACAGTTCTGGATGTCAATGGCTTTTGACTTCTGAGCACCTACTCTAATGAAGGTATTTAGAAAATTTCTAGTAGATGAACGAGATGTAGAACTATTATAGATAAGACTCACTTTGACAGTGACCAAAATGTTGGTTTCGAAGTTCGAACTATACCTACTTACTTTATTATTACTACAATCCAGGCTATTAGTTGATGATTTTAGTTGATAGCGTGATGCCAGTCATTTGAGCAACTTAAATCAAATGTAGATAATATAGTGATTGTTTCATTTTACAATTTTTTATTTAAAGTTGCAGTGTGTTTGTTGGGGTGGAATTTTGCAACTTAATTTAGAAGCAGAAGTTTTAATTTAACCGAATGAGCTGAAATTTTGTAATCACGTTTAGTTTGGATAATTTAGCATAGCTGTGTGACGTCATTCTAAATCCAACATGGCGGAATACATAAAATGGCGGAGTAGGTACTTAGTTGTTTTTGCACCCCTGAAACATGGGTATCGAATGAAAAGGCTAGCTTGAAAAAGAGAAGAATTCAATATGATACGAAAAAAGCTTATTTTTTTTAAATATTTATTGAATGATAAGTAACTTATTAATTTTAGAAGTGATTCTGAATATTGTGTTGTGGATATGGTAAGCGTAAAGCGAGTTTGAACGGTGGCTATTGCTAATTCGTACCGATAATTTGATTCCATATCCGATTGGAAAGCTACAAAAATATCCTTGGGCTGCAGAAACCATTGCAAAATTAGTTTATTAATTGGTATTGTAAACCTAAATTAAGTAAATAGGTACGTAGGTATAAAGTTAGCTAAATCAGTGCGCGTTTTAACAGAATAATTTTTGGCTAATTTAAAGCGAGTCCTACTATAGTACATTGTTACCCTAGGGATGAAAGTAACTTATTTAGTCCCGAGACGGGGTTTGGCGCCCGAGCGTAGCGAGGGGGCCTATAGTTCGAGGGACTAAATAAGTCTTTATCCCGAGGTAAACACTGTGCTTTTCATTACGAATATAAGGAAAGTCAAAATAAAAATAGAAATTAGCTAAAGAAAATTGAATAATTGTGTCAATAAAAATCACTGTTAAACAGAAGCCTAAACAAAACTCTACAACTCGAAAAACAAATGAAGATCGGATTGCCGCTTGCCACTTTCCCGCCTTTTTTTTTTCTTTGGCCTAGCCGGTGGGCTATGCATTTAGCTTTTTAATAGTCAAGTATTGTCTATGATTGTCTATGAATGTCTATGAATCAGTTGTCTTTACTTTATGAATAAAGTCTATCTTTCTTCTTGTCTATGGATGCACTCGGGTATGTCGTGTTTCATTTGAAATCCAATAAAAATGTGACAACTAATTTTTTTTAATTATTTGACAGCTGTGAGTTGAAAACGATTCTCCCTAGGGCTGCAAAGTATTACTTTCAACCCGCTTCTCAGGCAACTTCAGACCTACTTTCCGTGTATGAGTGATGAAAAATATTTAAGATGTTTGTGTAAGCGAAATTGTAACAGAGATTCGAATAAGCATTATTTTCTTATCATAAATATTCTTTCAGTTTGGTTTGAATAGGTACCTACCTACCTATAATACTATGCCAATCCAAAAAAAGTTGTGACTATTTTGTTGCTACGTTGTTACATGTAGAATAAAATGAGAATAAACAAATCATTTTTTTGAACCCAATACAAGTTAGTGTTAGAAAAAATTAATTTTACGATTATTGGTGTAAAATTGAATATAGTTCATAACACAGTATGGTTGACAATCGTGAAATTAAATTTTCTTTGCGCGATAAGATTGACAGCAGTATTTCCAATGTTGAAATACATTCAATTTTACACTATAAAAACAATAAAAAAATTACATTACGTCCCACTCAAAGCCGAGAGCGCCCCAATCAAAGATAATGGATTACTCTATGCCCAAACTGCGCAAAGGACAAAAATGCACTAAGTAAGGTCAAAGTTATGAATTATACGAAACTTACGTAAAATAACCAAGATTGATTACTCAACCTTGTCAGATTAGTTCAACTTAACTTGTAAGGCAGAATTAATTCATGCTAGCCGCCATTTATGTAACAATATTCTTTGAGGAAAATATTATGTTTGAGGCTTTTCTCTTGGCATTCATCCAGCTGTTGTGAAACATTTGCAGAACATCAATGCCCACTTATACGTAGTTCTAGGTTACGTAACTCCGTGCTGTAAGTATAGTTAGTTTCATGCCGCATTCAGATATTCGTGCGAATAACGAACACGCATGTGTGGACACTGATTTCGCTATTCGCCTCGTGCTTCGTATTTGTGATTCGCGGTTTCGGGTTGAGAGCGGTTTTTCGGAAGCGAAACAAAGGACACGAATAGCGAATACGAAATTACTGTTCACATATTCGCCTCCATTCAGTTGACAGCTAGCGCCCGACCTAGAACGACTTTAAAAAATGGACGTGTTCCATGTTCGTGAGCGAATATCGAAATGAATCACACCACGAATGTGTAAACAGTTAGTTCGCGTTGGTCTATATATTATACGAATGTTTCGACGAATAGCGGTACTCGAATATTACCTATGTAAATGCGGGGTCATAATGGGCAAGCTATGTTCATTTGTTTCAGCTATTTGCATATTTTTCCAAGATGAACTGGCCACGTTATAGTTCCTATATTATATTAATTTCGAAATACGATACAAAGCGATATTATTATGATAACAAACTTTATTGGAACGAAGTTCCTTTCCGGACAGTACGGCGGAGAGGGTTTGGGGAAAGAAAATTCACGATCTTTGGGGACTGAGATTTCTTCACTACTGAAGTGTATATGTATGGCACATTTACCTCATGGAAAACCCTCAGTACCGCTAGCCTTTGCACAATACAAGAAAATTTCCCGTGTCTAATAAGAAATCCACTCGCAAATGCAATTGTATGGGACAGTACACATTACAAGAATTTGGTTCTTTTGACTTTTAAGACACGTACGAAAGACATCTCGTTTGGCGCGTGCTGAGGGATGCGAGTTTTTGTATAAAAATATCGATACATTGTGGTTAAAGAACTTTATTACCTATCCTCAAAAGAAATCACATACATGACACTGAATGAGAATATTAACAAAAAATAAATAATTTTTTTTGTTTGAATCGAAAATCGAATGAAGTCGAACAGTACATCGCTAAGGGGTCTAAGCTAGTATATAAAGTGTAACTCACGTTTCCTCCTCCTTGTAGGCTTTTTGCGCGAGGTAGGCGGAGTGCTGCGCGAGAGAGCCGATGGTGAGCGAGTTCTGGCGGAAGCTCAGCGCCAGCGCCGGCCGCTGCGGGTCTCTGCGGAACCGCGACATGCTCCGCGTCGACTCATTGCGTTTCATTCTTGGGTTAACCGTTCTGGAACAAAGAGATAGAGATTTTGGCAAGGCAAAAACAAGCTTGTTGAGTAAGAAGACCTCCAAGCTCTACGTCTTTCCTTTATTGGGATATGAAAATAGGCCTGACTGATATCCAACTTCCCTAAGTAGTCGCCTTCCTGCAGAAAATTGGGAATTTGAGTTTCATCACAAAGGGAATAATGTATCCTGAAATTATCTTCAGAATTGTAGACGGGCATTTCCATATTGTTTCCTAAGTCTGTGGGCAGTACTCCAACGGCAGTGTCCAACCAGATGGAGCATAGGCCTTTGATAAATTAATACGGAAGCACAGCGCCATCGCCGGCCGCTGTGGGTGTCTGCGGAACAAGTGTTGAATACATCCTTTCCAATTAAAATTTTAAGACTTAGGTATATGGTTTTTTCATGGATAACATTATCAGAACTGGACTAAATTGAAATGGGACCACACGTGAAGCGTCAGCTTTCTAATAAAAAAATAATCATCAAAATCGATTCACTCACTCAAAAGTTATGAGGTATCTAACAAATATAACCTCCTCCTTTTCAAGCGACTTCAAAAAAAGGAGGAGGTTCTCAATTCGACTGTATGTTTTTTTCTCTACTTATTTGGCGAAAATTTGCAATGGATATAGATTAAACCCTGGATTAAAACATAGGCTACTTTTTATCACGGAAAAATACATGGTTCCCGGGCGATTAGCGTCGTCGAAAAACCGTCATAAGTAGCAGGCTCCTGTCCAGACGGACTGCAATCCTACCAATGGAATAGGCAACACCAACCTTCTCAACGATGAAAAAAATTCGGTAAGTAGGTCCCAAAATCGTTGAACCGATACTGTACCAAAACGCAAAAACGGTTCACGCATTTTGAAATAAAATAAAATAATGCAACTAACTTTACGAGAATAGGTACTTGTTCGAGTTTTCTATGCGAATGAGTAACATTCATACCTGTGTTCGTGGTAAATGAATAACGTTGAATTTACAGTGCCATTTGAAAGACGGCGATACTAGAGCAAAATTATGGCATAAGTTAAGAGCTAGTAGACGAATAGTATGCCTCTATTAATCCATAATTATTTTATTCAGTAAAAAAATGCATAGAAATAGCACAATTAATAAATTTTTATGGAGTTTTTTTTTGTATTTGGATATCAGAGTCAGATTCTTATATATGTTTAGAGGTAATCTTCGCTCTTAATTAATATATTCTTTATTAATATAAACCGTACTTAAATATTACTTTACCTATTTAAGGTGTATGATGATGGAGCAAATAGGAGATGGTCGGAATTCAGCCAACGAGTTTATAGGATATTTACCCAGAACAACAAACGGTTCCCGCAGGTTTCCACCTTCTTTGTCTATACGTGGATGATAAATCACGGAATTGCGTACAAACATCAAATAATATGACTAACTCATCTTGCCACGCATGTCTCAACCATGTGCAGTCGCGGAATGAAAAGGTTCGTCACCTTAGTGTCGATATTCGTTTGCACTAGTACCTATTGCAAGAGTCTATTATGCCAACATTCCAGTGCAAGAAACAGCGCTGCTAGCATTTGAATAAATATGACGGACGTTTGCTATCGAATAAGGTTTTGCTTGTTTTTTCTATCCCGTCAAGTCAATGTGTTACCAAAATGTATTAAAATTTAAAACCTCATTAAAACCTCATTAAAACCTTAGTTATTTAGGAGAAATTATGATATTTTGAAATTATGACATTGACCGATTGACAATAGTTTTAACCTCATAACAGAAATAATAATGTCAGGTTGAATTAACAAGAAGGGTGCAGTTTATCCATAATAATCTTGTTGAAAAGATAAATAGTCAAACTACCTTGATCTGAAGAATTTTGAACTTTACTAACGAACAGTTAAACTTTATTTTCTCTAACTCGAGTCTATTCTGTAACATAGTTTCAAAACGTAATATGTGCTCGTGATACGTTGAACGAATCAATTTGAAAATCGACGAACCTTTTCGTTCCGCGACTGTACTTAGATAGTTCCGCTCAGAACTGACAGAGGGGAAAACCAATGATGAAGTACTACGCTACGCTCAGAGGACGGGAAATATGTGACGTACGTTGAAGCCAAAAATTTCTCAAATATGGCGTCCTTACCTCCCGCAACATTTCGGTACCGCTGCGGTCGCTTACACTAGCGCCATTTTACAGTTTTGACAAATTAAAAAATGATGCTTCAGGGCGGAGCCTAAAAATACATTCGTGACGTCACTAAGTGCTGATCCTTTATATCTTTAGTCCATGGGAAAAACTCATCAAGCTTCAGGAAATTACGTGGCAGAAATCGTGGGCGTCAGCTAATAAGTAGGTAGGTAAGTATGTAAATATTGTACCTACTAGTCTATATTAATTTTTTAAGGTAAGTTAAGTAACTATTTGTGACTGCATAAACCTTTAAAACATTTTGTCGACTAGCTCTTAGTATATTTTATAGGTAAAGACGTAGAAAACAAAATATTGTATTGAGGATTTCACAGAATAAACGAGACAGATATTACTCGAGGTACTAGTTCGGTATTATTTAAAAACACAGCAGAGGGCCTTCAGAGAGCACAAGACGGGCTATAAATACCGATAATAATAACATATTGTACCTATCTAAGGTTTGTAGGTAGGTAAGACTTACTTATAACATTATGTTGAATCACAGATGATTTAAAAATATGAACCTTGGGCCTTCTGCCTGAATAACCTGCCTGCGATGAATACCAAAGCTCGCCAAACTGCGACACGAAGGTTGTCATACCGTACCTAATGGTCATCACATATTATACGTACTTTTCAATAAACAAAAACGTACAGTAGGTACAAGGACAGGAAATTGTAGTATCATTCTCTTATAAAAATAATAACATACTAATTAATGCTTTTCTTTTATTGTGATAATTGATAATAATATTTTTGTCAATTTTTTGACTATTTTGGCAATTTATTGTCACTTTGTGCGATTTAGCAGATTTTTCGTACAAAGGTACAAAGCATTATAGCTCTATGGTACAAAGCAAACAGTAGCGCCATCTGTCCAAATGTCAGGGTACCTACTGTCTGTCACTTCTGTCAGGGTGAACATGATCGCTCGCAGGTTTGCTCGTTGTAGTAGCACTCTTTAGAGCTTTAGAGCTTTTGTGGATCAATTTCCTACAAAAGCAGTACTATGCCCTGCGCGATCAGTACAATAATGCTTTCAGGGTCCTAATGGGGCTACCTCGATACTGCAGTGCGTCGGTTGTATGTTCGCCGATGCGCATGTTGATTGTTTTCACACGATCATGCGCAAGCGGTGCACTTCCCTGGTGCGCAGAGTTAGGGGTAGTACCTACCAATTTGATTCCTCGTTCCTGATACGCACTGCAAAGGCCTGGAATACCCTCCCAGGCAGCGTCTTTCCTGCCACCTACAACCCGGGTGCCTTCAAATCAAGAGTGAATAGGCATCTTCTAGGCAAGCGCGTTCCACCTTAGACTGTATTATCACTTTCCATCAGGTGTGATCACAGTCAAGCGCTAGCCTATATAATTAAATATATTTAAAAAAAAAATGGCATTATAAAGGCCCCAGCTGACAGCCTTGATTGTCAGTACCATTTGTCATATGGTTCACGTGCCAAATCAGGACGTTAGATAGGGTCGATGTGCCGGATTTCGGCCTTTTAGTGCTCCTATCAACTTCAGGATGTCAGAAAAAAATGTTGCAGACATATTATAGTTGCACTCACTATCTTATATGAAAGCCAGTATAATCAATTTTATTTTTTAAAAACTGTTTTATGCTGGAAGTTATTAATTATTTTTATTTTTAATTTAATCTGGAAAAAAGCTAAAAATTCAGTTTTCGGCCACAAATTTTAGTTTTCGGCATGGGGTATTTCAATTTTCGGCCACTTCATTGCGATGGATTTAAAATGAATTGGTAAGTCTAAAATTATATGAAAACTTAATCATTATTTTCTATATCCAAATATTATTAAAATGACAATCAACATAATACAATAAACTTAAATAAACAAAAAACCAGAAATACGTCATTACCCACATCCAAGGCAGTGAAGAAATATTTCTTCCGCGTGAATTCCGTTTTTTTGCAAATCTCACGGGATCCATGGATTCTTCCGGGAAAAAATAGAAAATTCTTTAAAAAAAACGACTTTTGGAGTCATAATTTTAATGTACACCAATTCGAAATCGGGTGATTGTCTATGATATTATCGTAGTTGTTCGCACATCGAATAGGTATTACGAAGAACAAGATTTTACGAAACATTTCCCGACTTTCATTATTTCACTCTTTGAAGTGGCATTTGGAGTTGATTTTTTGAAAAGAATTTTCTATTTTATTTTTACTTTTTAGTTGAAAAGCACCTCTGTAGCTTAAATTGAGTACAGACTTGAATTTTTTTACTTCCAAGAGACTAGCATAAACGTATAAATTTAATTTTGATGAAAGAACCACCCCTTTATGAAATCGGTTTAAATATTGCTTTCTGGAAGCAAATGCACAAGTCAATGTAAAAAATACCCAAATCGCTGGAAGTGTGCTTATTGCAACTGAAGAGTTCAATCAATTTCCCCGAGATCCCATCAGCAGATTCTGACTTCATGACTATTGCCATTAAGTCAGCATCTGCAAGCAAATGCCATTAAAAATACCCAAATCCTTTCAAAAGTACTTGTAAAATGTGAAGAGTTCTCTCGATTTCACCAAGATTCCACGATCAGATTGTGACCTAATGACCATATAACAACCTGGAAAGCATACTCTTTCAAATAATACCCAAATCGCATCAAGTCAGCTTATAAAATTCTCTCAATTCTTCAAGAATTCCCTCAATTTCTTCAGGATCCCATCATCAGATCCTGACTTGATGAACATGAGACCATTTGGTAAGTATACCCTTTCAAACAAAAAAGTAATTTTCCAAATCAGTTCAGGCGTCTTCGAGTAATCGGGGAAAATACATTAAAAAAATCTGACGAATTGTAAGCCTCCTCCGTTTTTGAAGTCCTTTAAAAAGTCGCCTATGTGTTTATCTAGGATATAATCTATTTCCATTCCAAATTTCTGTCAAATCAGTTCAGTAATTGCGGCATGAAGAAGTATTTCTCCGGCGTGATTTCGACTTTCCACAAATCTCGCGGTAACCATGGATTTTTCCGGTACAAAAATTAGCCCATATGTTAATCCAGAATACGATCTAACTTTATTTCACATTTCTACCAAGTCGGTTCAGTAGTTGCGGTGAGAAGTAGTAGGTATTTCCCATACGTGAATTTTGTCTTGGATTTTCCGCGATAAAAATTAGCCCATGTGTTAGCCGGAACATAATCTAACTCCATGCTATATTTCTACCAAATCGGTTCTGTAGTTGCGGCTCGAAGGAGTATTTCCCCGCGGTTTTTCACATAACTCACGTGAACCATGGATTTTTGGGAACAAAAAGTAGCCTTTGTGTTAATACAATCTATCTCCAATCCAAACAGTCGATCCAGTTCCGTAATTGTGCCTGAATAATTAATTCCCGCGCGTGAATTTTGGATTTTCACAAACCTCGCGGAAAACATGGATATTTCCAGGATAATATGTGTTAGTCTTTACTTCAAATAATCGATCGGACATGTGAAAGAAAATAAGAAAGGTACAATTGCCAAGTAGTAAATGAGTTGATGATCTTCGGACGCTTGAACGCTTGAAAATCATTATAGCTAAGAAGTAAGAATTATTTTAGCTTATATCAGCTTGTAAACGTTGATTCGGCCCATTATTTTGGGAGTTGGTTGTGATTTTACAAATAGACATATTTAAAGACACACGTTTAAATTACTTACTTATAACTTTTTACATCGTATGTTAAATAAAATAGCTCTAAAAATTTTAAAAATTATAACTTTGGCGTATGATGGCCAAAATCTAAGGTGATATTTAATTTTCGGCCCCATGCTTTTCATACAATTTTAACTTATGCCGAAAACTGAAGTACCGTTCCATCTACCTTTTAATTTTCGGCCACCCCAAAATGGTCTTCCCCGTTTATCCATATTTTTAATGATTACGACATAAACTGACGGCCGAAAACTAATGGCGTGAGTCTTCGCATTAAGTACATTATTATAAGAAAGACTCGTGAGAAATATATTTCACCATTTGTAGAAAAGACATGAAAGTGTGGAAGACTTGATATTCCAGATCTCGGCCCCTAGGCCGAAAACTAAAGTTTTGAAAAAATTTAAATGTTAGTTCCCGGCCCCCATCATTATTGTTGTTTTATACAAAATATTCCAAAAGTTATATTAGGAATATGTTACCAAGTTATTTTTGAAGTGCATTATATACTTATTAATACCATTTATTTAGAATAACTACACAAAGTTTACTTTGGAATGAAACGCGCGGCACAATTTTTTTTTTAATTTCTGCAGTTTGCGTTACCTCTAATCGCCGCCTCCAAAATGAACAAATTCTGTAAAATCACTCGAAGGTGTTTTCTGACCAAAAATGTTTTCATTTAGTAAGCAAACATTTTCAAATATATCTGGATAAAGATTTTACTTGGAAATAGTATTTCTAAGTGATATTTTCTCAATTTTACGGCATCGTGTACGCGTAAAGGCCGAGAACTGAAGGTGGCCGGCGAACCGGCACATCGACCCTATGTAGTTTTTAGTTTACTAACATTAGGCATTTGACAACCTCCCTGGCGCAGTGGCGGCGCGCTCGGATTCGAGTGGGAGGTCGCGGGTTCGATTCCCGCCACGGGCCACTTTGGAATTTTATAATTTCTTAATTGGCTCAGGTCTGGTCTGGTCTGGGAGGCTTCGGCCGGGGCTAGTTACCACCCTACCAGCAAAGGCGCACCGCCAAGCGATTTAGCGTTCCGGTGCGATGCTGTGTGGAAAACGTAGGTGTAAATTTACTTACCCTTCCAAGTTAGTACGATAACATCTTAGACTGCATCATCACTTACCATCAGGTGAGATCGCAGTCAAGTACTAACTTGTATAGAATAAAAAAAGGCTAGTGTTTATAGGTATTAATTCTACTGAGCAAACTACGGCGTGGCCTTACTGATGGTGGCATGACAAAGGCCAAAGATGCACCACTGTCTCCGCTGGTAGCGTGGTAACTAGCCAAGACCGAAGCCTTCCACCAGACAAACGCATTTTCGAGGCACAGAGCGGGCTTTTCTCAGAAAAACGAACATTTTCCGGAACTCCAATCCAGAAATCGAACCCAGGAAATTAATGACTACCAAATAACATTAATTACTGTGAAGCTACTTTACTACAAAAGTTTCACTGTAAAGTAGCACTAAAGAAGTGCTAAAGTAAGGACATAATATTTACAAGAGCCGGGGACAATCGATTGGAGCGGCGAGCTCACTGCATTGCGACGCGATGCCGTGCCTCGTCCGTTGCAACTTGCAACTATAGCAGTGTTATTATCTCGCTGCAGACTCGGTCATAAATCATTCGAGTGTCGCGAACCTGCCGTCTGCGCCGGAGGTCGTGGGTTCGATTCCCACTACTGGTAAATGTTTGTGTGATGAGCATGAATGTTTTCCAGTGTCTGGGTGTTTTTCAATATATTATTATATTCATGATATTTATCAGTCACCTAGCACCCATAACACAAGCTATCGCTTACTTTGGGGCTAGATTGCGACGTGTAAAATGTCCCGTATATATTTATTTATTTATTTATAAAAAAAAAGTGTGCTTATGCACAACTCAACAAAGAACAACAAAAGCGAAACACTCGAATGATTTATGACCGAGTCTGCAGCGAGATAATGACACTACTATAGTGGTCTATAGTCTAGTCGTTACACAGCAATATCATCATGTTTAGGGTTCCATACCATTTTGGTAAAAATGGAACCCTTAGGGTAAGACTTTCTCCGTCCGTCCGTCCGTCTAGTATACTCGATTATTTCAGTAAATCGTCCTGAAAGGAGGAAACCCACCTTTTCCATAGACATTTTGGCCTTAAGTACCCATACATTTATGGGGCTGATAGTGTGCAGTTTGAACAAGGAATTGACAAATCCGGCGATTGAAAAATCGGCCTACAATCTTCAATTAAAATCTACTCTTCGAATACATTGTATAGAGACTTGACTCACAGATACTTTACATATAAGTAGGTAAGTATAAAAGTATTCGAAGTGCGTCATAATTTGAAGGCGAAGCGATTCTACGGAGTAGATACTTACCAAACTGATTTCAAAAGAAACTGAAGTGTTCAACTTACAGACTAGCTGAGTCCATACTTAAAGAAAGTAGAGTACCTATTGTCTAAGTAGGACTTAACGTGCTAGAAGAGCGCACTATACGATTTTACCCGACAGTTAGGTACCTACCTAGTTTAAAATTAAAGCATAATGTATATCTATATTGGTTCTTTAATTTATATATTACAGATGTTCTTCTTGATGATTGAGATATAAACACGATTGAAAAAAGAATTCCGAAAGAAAGTTTTTCCAAACTATGCTCCAATAATATCCGCATTTGTCCAGTGAATTTCTCCGTAATTAGGGTTCTGTACCCAAAGGGTAAAACGGAACCCCATTACTAAGACTCCACTGTCCGTCCGTCCGTCCGTTTGCCACCAGTCTGTATCTCTTGAACCGTGATAGTTAAACAGTTGAAATATTTTATTAAACAGATGATCTATTTTCGCTTTTTACCCTTTGGTTATGAAACCTTAAGCAGCTAGAGTTAAAAGCGTAGTTACTAACGTAACTGAAAGCCCGTTATGTCACCGGAAATGATTAGGTACGTAATGAAAACAAACAATACTTATTTGTCTCTATAAAACTACCGACGGGCAAGTCCAAGTGGCACGTGTTACAACTCAATTGACTGCCAAAGAATTCAATTTGATGAACTCAAACCACCTCCCACTTTGCATATACCTAACAATAAATATAGATCCTATAAATTTAAATACGAATCAAAATTTTCACTCGCAGCGGGATTATGAGCCTTCGAAATTAGTTTGAAACTGTTACGTTTCACAAATAGGTGGCGCTAGTCCTGCCTAAGGACCTAATAGTACGAATCGAAATTTCATCGCAGAGGGATATTATGGCTCGTATAGCTCAGCGGTCAGAGCACCCAGGCGCGAGAGCTGGGGGACGCGGGTTCAAATCCCGCTGCGAGTGAAAATTTTGATTCGTATTTAAATTAATTATAGGAATTATATCCTAAGTGTTGTAAAACACTAATCAAAAAGATAATTAGTTAAAAAATATAGATATTTCTCGAATGAAACATATTATATCTAAGCGATTTTGACAAAGGGGGCGCGTCTTTGTGCATTGAAATATCTATAATAATAACTAAGCCATGGAAATCTCAGAAGAGATTGTGACTTGTGAGATAATTCCTATCTGCGCGGTAGAGTCTATAAAAATGTGTGCGCAAATACAGGTGTACTCTCTATCCCCTCGCTTTCATAATCCGATGGGACGACAGCCTCACGACCGGAGAGAAATCAGACGCAGTGCTTTCCAAGACACGGGGGTGAAACACCACCAATTTCTAAACTCCGAGCTGGTATGTTAACCTATTAAGAATTTTCAAGTAGAAACTAGAAAAACCCAAGATTATTGGTGTCTTTGGTTCCTACTTATAGGTACGTACTTATATTAGCTTAGGTAGGTTACATTACCTACGTTCATAAATTTACGTTAACGATTTTAGATTTATTTCATGATTTAAAGACATATAATTTATATAATGTCGTGACCAACCGGGTCGAAATAACGACAATTAAAAAAAAACACATAAATTATTACTCCATATTAGCCACAAATAATTCGTGAATCGTGACCGCGTGCAACTGAGGTGCAACTCGAAATTCATCATTTCGAATTAAAATCGTCCTATTAGCGGTAGTTTTTTATTTTTAAACTGACGTGGCAAATGATGTTTTGCCATTAGAGATATTAAAAAATACCTTACGACCTACTCTCAGACCTACCTAACAATTAAGAAAATTTCATAACAATCGGTGCGTTTTGGAGCAGTTTGGTAATAAACACGAGAATTTTATATAATATTAGGTAGAGATAGATATAGTTTGATAGGCTTGCGCTTGACTACAATGATTATGCCTGATGAAAAATAAAGATGTAGTCTAGGATGGAGCGCGTTTACTTGGAAAAAGCCTATTTATTAACTCTTCTCTAATTTTCACTGAAAAGGACGCAAAAAGATCCTTCACACCCAGACGAACAAGCAAATAACTCGCTCTTTTCAATGTCATTGAAACCTGCATGAACGTAGACAGGAAACAAAACTTTACATAACACTTACGTCAACAAACCACCTGCCTATGATGCTTCACAATGCAGATATCACCTGCTAAGATATAGAGATCATAATCGCACGCCCTTTATAATAATAGCTAAGACACTTGGCTTGTTACATTAGCGATCTTCATATACAAGACCTATGCGGTTTTGGCTGGCCCTTGAGCTAATTTATTCTGTTAACCGAAATAAAACTGTCCGCCGTCTGGTCATGATCATACACAAGTCTATAACTCTTTGAAGTGAAAACAACTTCGGGAAAAAAACATTGAACTCGCGATTGCGTTACACACCCTGTTATAAATGTATCCCATCAAAACATAAAATATGTGAAAGGAGAGCCAAGTACATACCATAGAATATTATGATAATATATGCCTTGGTTGTTGACTTCAACGACAAAAGAAGTGATATCATAATGGGTGCCAAGTTCATATTCTGTTAACCGAAATAAAACTGTCCGCCGTCTAGTCATGATCATACACAAGTCTAAAACTGTTTGAAGTGAAAACTTCTTTGATGATGATGGGAAAAAACCATTGAAATTGCGACAGCGTTACACACCCTGTTATGTTAATGTAACCTGTTAAAACCACCCTTGTTATGTAACCTTGAAGTGAAAACTTATTTAGGCACGTTATGGATTTTGAGATGCAGGGTAAAACTAAAATATCTTTATTTCACATAGGCCTAACGTACAGGCTCTTCTGAAAGGTCGATTTGATATTTGTGACTTATGTATATGGTGATAACTACAAGTACAAGTCGACTTAAAGATAATTTTACGACGGTTTAAACGCGCCCTGCACTGAGAAGAAACTCAAAATAAACTCAGTTAGACTCGTTACCGTAACCGACACCTCACACTGGTTAAACGACACCCGTGTATATACAGGGTTATATAAAAAATACCAAAACGCTTTCGGCCTGTAGTTGTTTACTTTAACACTAACAACTTTTGTTCAACGACTTTTTGAAATTCAGTATTAATTTATTTCATACAAAAAAATGTTATTTCTGTAAAGTGACATTACACTGTTGCGGTTACGCGCCGCGAGTTTGCGCGCCAGCCAACACGCCGTTGCCACTTGCCGACGTTACATTACAGAGTAGGAATAAGTAGAGTATCTCTATAAAATTTTGAATATTTTAATTTCTCAAAATATCGAGTAAAAAAAGAAGTCGTAGAACAAAAGTTCTTAGTTTTAATGTAAACATATACAGGACCAGAGCGTTTTGGTATTTTTTATATAACCCTGTATACGTTTTTTTCAATTTTTTGTTTATAACGTAGAGTAATTAATCTTGTTACGGGGAAAATAAATACACAGTGGAAGTGGAATCAAACTGTTAAGTTTACTTCAGTGATATTAGAGCTAATACATTATTAAACTAATTTAATATAAGCTGAAGCCTGAAGGGCGGACATGAGGCGCAGAGCGGTAGAACCAGAGAGAGCGTAAACCAATGTGTCAAATTAAACGTAATGACTATGGATGGTCTATGGACATACCACAGAATACAAAATATTATCCTAATTAGAGTTATCAATTTCTTACATGAAATTGAAACCTAATCTAGATTTCTAACACTTCCCCTCATGCGTAACATGAGAAAAAACCATCTTACAATGCAGAGTTACACTAAATATTAATTAATTAACATCTCAGGTTAATTAGGACAAAAAAAACTCCACATCGTTTATCTCATGTCTAGCATGACCATACAATGTGCTAACTAATTTATACAACACAAAACCATCCAAACTTATGATCTACAGGGCTGACTTACATATATAATCATTTATACAGAAAAATGCCTACTACTCAACATTTTTCATACCCAAGTCATTAACAAACCCCAAATACTTAACACTAGACAAGGGCTTTGTAAACAAGTCAGCCAACATATTCTCAGATGGTAAATAGCTAACACTCACATGCTTATTCCTTACAAGATCTTTTACAAAATGATAACGAAGATCAATATGCTTGGTCTTTTTGTGGCAATATTCCCTAGTTTCAAGCAATTTTAATGCGCTTTGATTGTCACTAAAGATACTACAATCATAATGTTTATTAAAAATTTCATACAAAAAATTCCTAATAAAACATACTTCTTTGCATGCATCACTTAGGGCTAAGTATTCAGCTTCAGTACTTGAAAGCGCAACACATCGCTGTTTGCGCGACTCCCAACACACAGTGGAGCCGCCAACCTTTACAACAAAACCACTATAAGACCGCCTATCCACGACATCATTGGCCCAGTCAGCATCAGCAAACACTGACATATCAAGGGTACCAGATTTAACAAACACCAATTTTTTATGCATGGTACCACTCAAATACCTTAATATTCTTTTTGCAGCGATCCAATGATCTCGTGTGAATGCTGTATTGAACTGGCTTAAACAATTAACAGCATAAGTGATGTCAGGCCTAGAACATACTGACAAATACATTAGACATCCAATCAGCTCTCTATATGGATAAACAGTGTCATCTAAAATATTATCACATGATCCTTTCTCTAGCTTACTAGCAATCATTGGTGTCGAGACACTTTTACAATTAGTCATACCAAAACGTTCTAACAACTTTACAATATAGTCTGATTGGTCAAACATAATAATTCCATTAGCTCTGTCTCTATGTATCTTAATACCTAAACAGTTCTTAACACAACCTAAGTGTTTGCAACTAAATTCAGATTCTAACAACTTATACAATATGTCCTTTTCCTTAGAACTATTGGTAAAAATATAAAAATCATCCACATACAATGCTAAAATTGTTAGTTGCTTGTCATTTCTTTTCATATAAACACATGGTTCACATTTATTTTGTATATAACCATTGTTAGTCAATAAAACATTAACAGTATTATTCCACAGCCTACTTGCTTGTTTAAGACCATACAAACTTTTCTTTAACAAACATACTTTGTTCTTGTCAGTTATAAAACCTACAGGCTGTTCCATATAAATACATTCATCAAGTTTACTATGTAAAAAAGCTGTATTTATGTCCAGATGTTCTATGTCCATATTTAATTCATTTGCAATGCAAAACAAAATTCTTAGACTAGTATGTCTTACTACTGGTGAGAAAGTATCTGTGTAGTCTACACCAGGCTTTTGACTAAATCCTCTTGCCACAAGACGAGCTTTATATCTTGTACAGTTACCAGACTCATCAGATTTAAGTTTAAAAACCCATTTACAACTGACTATGTTGCCAGTTTTTGGTCTATCCACTAATTGCCATACATTATTTTTAATCAGAGAATTATACTCTTCTTGCATAGCGGTGAGCCAACAATCCTTGCTAGGACTTGCCATTGCCTCATTATAAGATTGAGGTTCGTCATAGACAAAACCGCTTACTAAAAATGACAAATCTGATGAATCAGATAAATCAGATAACTGATAGTCTTGATACCTTACCGGTTTTCGATAACGAGTAGAACGAACAGGTCGCTCGCAGCTAGCACTAGGAGCCTCTAGCACTACATCTTCCCCTCGAACGACTGTTTCGTTACTTACAGTCAACTCTGACTCGTTACTTTCTCCGTCACTAGTTTCACTAGTTGCAGTCCCCTCAGCACTTTGGAAGGAGGGCTCGCCTGAAATTGGAGAAGAAAACACATCATCATCAACATTTTGACTAGAATTATTACTAGTAAGGCCAGTATCATTGCTGCCATTACTATTATCATTAATATGATGCTCATTCTTGCTCTGCATATCTGCATCAATATTCTGTATACTACTATCACATAATTGGTTGCTTTGCATACCCATTTTACTAATATTATCAGAATTATTATTCATTTCAATAGGATCAATGCTTTGCATATCCATATTAATATTATTATTTTCAATTGAATCAATGCTTTGCATATTCAAATTCACATTATTGTTACTGATTCGGTTGCTTTGCATACCTACATCATTATAAATAAAAATACTATTGCTCTCTGAACTACCATTTCTATCACAGTGGTTTATAAACTGGTTTTCAAAAAATACAACATTTCTAGAAATAATAATCTGCCTAGGGTTTGAGGGATCTATCAATCTATAGCCTTTTGTATGTTCACAATAACCAACAAAGATACAACTTCTAGATTTTGAATCAAGTTTATCTCTCTTTACCTTTGGAATCAGTGTCATAGCACGGCAACCAAAAACACGTAAATGGCCTAAGTTAACTTTTTTACCTGACCATACCTCTTCAGGAGTTGTATTGGGAATAGCTGCAGTAGGACTTCGATTCTTAAGATATATAGCAGTAGAAATAGCCTCTCCCCAGTATTCTTTAGGAAGATTAGCTTCACGAAGCATACAGCGAGCTTTCTCAAAAAGTGTTCGGTTTAGTCTTTCAGCTACGCCATTTTGTGAAGGGCTATAAGGAGCTGTAGTCTCATGAACTATACCCTCATTCTTTAAAAAATTGGAGAACTCAGCATTGCAATATTCTCCACCCCTATCAGTACGCAGACGTTTAATAAAATAACCAGTTTGCTTCTCAACAGTTGCTTTAAAAATCTTAAATTTGGACAAAACATCAGATTTAAATCGCATTAAATAGCCATATGTCTTTCTAGAATAATCATCGGTAAACGTTACCAGATATCTAGATCCACCCAGACTACTTACCGGCATTGGACCACATACATCGGAATGTACGAGCTCCAGCAACTGCTTGGAACGTTTTGCTAAACCCCTAGGAAACTTTTGCACTGCTTGCTTCCCCTCAACGCACGACACACACTGGTTAGGCGTAATATCGAGCTGAGACGAGTTAACATTAACACCAACAGCAAGTTTATGGAGTTTACTTACCCCACGGAGACTCAGATGTCCAAGCCGCTTATGCCACAGGCATAAGTCTGGTGTATCCTTGGCTTTCTCCTCTGTGTCAAGCGAACTTTGTGGCTTTGGCACAGCATTTACAGCATTTACAGTCAAAGAATTATCCTGTAAAACATTGTCCAAAATAATATAAATACCCCCCCGTCTAGTGGCAGACACACGAAAGATTCCCCATTGAAAACATAACATTTATTATTACTAAACTTCACAGATAAAGCCTTCTCACATAATTTAGAAACACTAATTAAATTAGTTGAGAGGCCAGGTACATATAGAACATCTGTTACTAATTGAGACTTGTTATTTTTCATAGGAATCATTGCATCACCATTACCTAGACACCTTAGGGTACTACCATTAGCAACTACAGTCTTATCACATTCTGTTATCTTGATAAACCACTGTAAGTCTCTGGATATATACGTCGAGGGCCGGAATCCACGATCCAATCCTTACTCTCGAAGACTCCATAACATATAGCCGCCAATGCTGTTGCTTTATCTGTCTTCTGCTTCTTAAACTTAAAGCAGTCACGTATTTTGTCAGGGCACAAAAGTGACAAACAAATACCTTCTTAGTCTTGTGTTTAGACAGCAGGGCCATGTATTCCTTGCTTTCTGTCCGTCTTCTACGTTCTAGTTCTTGTAACAATCTAGTACGGACTAAATCACTTGAAATTGTACCTGTGCAGGCGACAGCTTCGAGACTGGATACGATGATATCATACTCCTGTGGAAGGCCACTCAAGACAATCTCCGCAACTTCAGCATCTTCTATAGCTCGGCCAATATCACTTAACTGCTGAGCAAGAGTCGTTATATGCTCAAAGTATGCACTCATACTATCAAAATCTGCATAACTAGCACGGTGCAGCTGTCTTAACAATGCTACACGCCGTCCGAAACCTTTATCTTCGAAGACTGCGCTTAGTTTATACCAAGCTTGTTTCACAGCCAAACTAATGCGGGCTAGTGCGCGTAGATCCTTAGATGTATCGATAGGCTCTTCTAATTTTTCGAACGGTAGATTGTGATGATGCAGATGGTTCGATGATAACGCTCCTGAAGCCATATTTCACGTTGCGAAATGTACTCACACGCCACACGGGTAGATGGCAGACGCCACAAGCTTTGCGAAGGCACGCCGCTCAACCACGTTGTCGTGACTTGTGTACCTTATATTTCCTTCAGTGAGGGCCCCATAACCTCTTGTTACGGGGAAAATAAATACACAGTGGAAGTGGAATCAAACTGTTAAGTTTACTTCAGTGATATTAGAGCTAATACATTATTAAACTAATTTAATATAAGCTGAAGCCTGAAGGGCGGACATGAGGCGCAGAGCGGTAGAACCAGAGAGAGCGTAAACCAATGTGTCAAATTAAACGTAATGACTATGGATGGTCTATGGACATACCACAGAATACAAAATATTATCCTAATTAGAGTTATCAATTTCTTACATGAAATTGAAACCTAATCTAGATTTCTAACAATTAATATTGGTTTATAAGTAGGTTCACTTCCATTACCTACTAAACTGTTTTCTTTTGTACAGTCGCGGAATGAAAAGGTTCGTCACCTTAGTGTCGATATTCGTTTGCACTAGTAGGTACTCTAGTACTGCAAGAGTCCATTATGCCAACATTCCAGTGCAAGAAACAGCGCTGCTAACATTTGAATAAATATGACGTTTGCTATCGAATAAGGTTTTGCTTGTTTTTTCTATCCCGTCAATGTGTTACCAAAATGTATTAAAAACTCACTAAAACTTTAGTTATTTAGAAGAAATTATGATATTTTGAAAATGACATTGACCGATTGACAATAGTTTTAACAGAAATAATAATGTCAGGTTGAATTAAAAAGAAGTTTGCAGTTTATCCATAATAATCTTATTGACAAGATAAATAGTCAAACTACCTTGATCTGAACAATTTTGAACTTTACTAACGAACAGTTAAACTTTATTTTCTCTAACTCGAGTGTATTCTGTAACATAGTTTCAAAACGTAGTATGTGCCCGTGATACGTTGAACGAATCAATTTGAAAATCGACGAACCTTTTCGTTCCGCGACTGTACCTACCTATCACATCGAATATTTGTTCAGACCACTTAGGATACAAATAAGGATAGTCTTAATCAGTCAAAGACACTGGTTTCAGTATATTAATTTGTAAATAATAAGTAGGTACGTATAGATATAGCGTAGTAAGACGACGATGACGAAGTCATTTTTGACGACCTCTCTGGCACAGTGGCGAGCGCTCGGATTTTAATGGGATGGGGCGTAGGTTCGATTCCCGCTACATAACCTTGTGCCTCCTTCATCTTTCTATCATAGGACCGCAAGACGCCGAGAGCGGTGGCATCCTTATGTGGTTTCTTCCACGTTTTTCTGATACGAACCGCAAAGGTGTGGAATGCCCTTCCAGCCTCAGTATTTCAGCCAAATACAATCTGGGTGCCTTCAAGAGAAGAGTGAATAGGCATTTTCTAGACAAGCGCGCTCCAACCTATACCTCATCATTGCTTTCCATCAGGCATGATTGTCGTCAAACGCAAGCCTATCTTTAATAAAAAAAACCGGCCAAGTGCGAGTCGGACTCGCGCACCGAGGGTTCCGTACTCAAGAAGTACTGAAGCAAAATAAGCTTAGATAGTTATAGCTAGGTACTTTTAAGATTCGTTCGTACTAATGTAGATGTAACACGACCAAAACTGTAACGACCAAAGATGTAAAACGGTAATAATTACCTTTGTTAATGAACCGCAAAACTAACTTTGTTTGTAGAGGTTTATTGTTAATATCAAAAAAACTATGCTAGTTAGAGCATTGGCTATAGTTTTCCTGTAAAATATACGTAAATTCCTATTGACCATAATTATTTGAGATTTTTCGATTGGTAAACTCCGGAGATAAGGGGGAGGGGGGAACGGTATTTTTTAGACATTTTCCCCGATAAATCAAAAACTATCATGACTAAAAATAATTAAAAATCGGTTTTAGAATGTACAAAGTAAACCCTTTCATATGATACCCCACACAGTACAGTTATCTCACTTTTAAATTTCAACCCTCCGATTTTCCCCCCTTTTTAAATAGGAACAAAAATAATTTCCATTTTTTTTTATTCCAGTGTCATTGGGCCACTAATATACACAACTATTCCAAATTTCATATCGATAGCTCTGGTAGTTACTGAAATAATCGAGTGTGACGGACAGACAGACAGACGGAGAAAGTCGCACCATAAGGGTTCCATTTTACCATTTTGGTACGGAACCCTAAAAACGGGCCACTTTAGAACTTTCGTTTATTTATTTATTTCAAATGATACACCAACGGTCAGTGTATATTCATTAAAATAATACTATGTTTATGTCAAGTACGAGTACCGTAACCTTTACAGGTGTACACAGCATTGCATAGCAACTTATCCGGTTAAAAAAAAAAGAATAGCGAGCTCTAAATATTACAAATACAAGTCAATTGTCGTTCGTTTCCCACTACTGGTAAATGTTTGTGTGATGAGCATGAATTTTATCCAGTGTCTGGGTGTTTTTCAATATATTCTATATAAGTATGTAAATTTATCATGTAATTTATCAGTTATCTAGTACCCATAACACAAGCTATCGCTTACTTTGGGGCTAGATTGAGATGCGTGTAATGTCCTGATATTAAAAAAAGACGTGTGGCACTCGGAAACTGCATGCCGCGGTAAAGCTATTGCATTGCTGTTTTATCAACTTATGCAATTATAATTATTCAAGCAATGCCACCTAGAGACGAGTTGCTGAACTAAAGACACAAGCGTGATATTTCAAAAAGTCATTAAAAGTTCTGCTATTCATCGATAGATGGCAAAACTAAAAAGTGTTAGGTTATTTTCGTTACGGAATTTGTGAATTCGGTTCCCACGCTCAAGGCCCGCGATAGAAGCTATGCAATAGCTTAAAAATCTGTCCTGCGAAATAAAGAATCATTGACAATTACATAATCCTGATCACTTAGGTTCACCCCAATACACCCTGATATCCATAACGAAGGCATAAATCGATCGTAAATAAAATTGAAATAAGCACTTTACTTGTATTCCGGTAACAGGAGTGGAAATCACAAAGATTATCTAGTGACACCATAGTGCGGTTACAGTCAAATTCGATCGCGCGTTCAGAATTAGTAAACGCTAATTAGTAGACCCAATCAGCGGTCAGAATTAGTAAACGCTTGAGGCTTACGATAACGATGAATACTTACGTTTTTCTTACGCAATCTAGGGGATCGTTTACACCGAGAAGAACTGGCAAGAAACTCGGCACTTGCTCTAGTCAAAAATGACATTATATAACAGCAATACAAGTTTTAATATGTCCAATAACCGATATGTCAAAATCTATTCAGTCGTTCAGAAGTTATGGTGGAATAAAGCAACTCACATACATAATATAATACATGAACCCTATACACACAGCCTATAAACATTACACTCCTTTTTGGGCAGTCGTGTAAATATACCGGACACACAGACTACAGTCTGTGATACCGGAAGGTTTATAGTAAGCGTAGATACCGCTACGTTAGAGTCGCGTAGGCCGTAGCAAGGCTACGAAAGTTATATTCGCCAACGACGCACTTATTAAAAATCACATGTGCTTATAATAATAAAGATGGAATTATGTGTGTGTTTGTTATAATTACTCCTTCACGCCGAAATTTTTTAGCCGAATTATCGATATTAAACTTTTCATTGTGGAAAACTCTTTTTTTTAAAGCTATCGTAACCAAAAAAAGCCTTGTCTACGTCCGAAGAAATCTTTTTTTATACTACAAGTTTGAAGTTAGTTTTTGACTACGCTCTCACCTGATGGTAAGTGATATGATACAGCCGAAGATGTTATCGTACTAACTTTGAAGGGGTGGGTAAGTAAACTCACATCTTAAAGTTTATACACAGCATCGCACCGGAACGCTAAATCGCTCGGCGGTGCATCTTTGCTGATAGGGCGGTATCTATCCGGGGCCGAAGCTTCGCACCAGACCAGACTTAAGCCAACTAAACAGGCTCTTCGCGGGAATCGAACCCGCGACTTTTCATTTGCAGCCGAGTGCGCGCCACTATGCTATGGAGGTCATTTCATACCCAGCCGTTGGTATATTGACTTAATCATCATGTAGGTATAGGTATGTATCTATGAATGTAGAATTGGAAAACATTTCGATACTTGGAACTCAGCCAAATGGCTTTATATAGGCTGTACTTAGCCAAAGTCAGGGTTGCACAAAAAGCAGTTAACAAGTGGTAGGTAAATCATCAAAGATACCAAGTACCAACTGATAGTAAGTCTAGCTTATATTGAAGATCTTGAAACCAAAAAACCTGTCAAGTGCGAGTCGGACTCGCGCACTGAGGGTTCCGTACTACAACCGGAGGAATAAAACCATAAAAACCACTTTTCTTATCGAACCGCAAAACTAACTTTGTTTTAGAGGTTTTATTGTAAATATCAAAAAAACTACTTATTAGATCTCGTTCAAACCAATTTTCGGTGGAAGTTTGCATGGTAATGTATATCATATATTTTTTTTAGTTTTATCATACTCTTATTTTAGAAGTTACAGGGGGGGGGGACACACATTTTACCACTTTGGAAGTGTCTCTCGCGCAAGCTATTCATTTTAGAAAAAAATGATATTAGAAACCTTAGTATCATTTTTGAAGACCTATCCATAGATACCCCACACATATGGGTTTGATGAAAAAAAAAATTTGAGTTTCAGTTCTAAGTATGGGGCACCCCCAAAATTTATTACTTTTTTTAAAATTTTGTGTGAAAACCTTAATGCGGTTCACAGAATACATCTACTTACCAAGTTTCAACAGTATAGCTCTTATAGTTTCGGAAAAAAGTGGCTGTGACATACGGACGGACAGACGGACAGACGGACAGACGGACAGACAGACATGACGAATTTATAAGGGTTCCGTTTTTTGCCATTCGGCTACGGAACCCTAAAAAGGTAATTGATACCACCTTAGTATTAGTAGGTATAGATATTTCAATCCACGATAACGCGCCCCACTCTGTCCAACTCCATACGAATCGAATGAAACATAAGCGCTTTTGACAGAGTGGAACGCGTCTTCATGGATTGAAATATGTATAGCTTGTAACCAGCCTTAGTTTATTAAATTTTTAAAAGTTATCTACACGAAAATAAACCTTTTTAGTAATTTGTATGAAGAGAGCTAGATATGTCTCATAAGTTTAAGTGGAAAAGGAGTGCAGAAAACTAAAAACCTGTCAAGTGCGAGTCGGACTCGCGCACTGAGGGTTCCGTACTACAACCGGAGGAATAAAACCATAAAAACCACTTTTCTTATCGAACCGCAAAACTAACTTTGTTTTAGAGGTTTTATTGTAAATATCAAAAAAACTACTTATTAGATCTCGTTCAAACCAATTTTCGGTGGAAGTTTGCATGGTAATGTATTATGTATATCATATATTTTTTTTAGTTTTATCATACTCTTATTTTAGAAGTTACAGGGGGGGGGACACACATTTTACCACTTTGGAAATGTCTCTCGCCCAAGCTATTCATTTTAGAAAAAAATGATATTAGAAACCTTAGTATCATTTTTGAAGACCTATCCATAGATACCCCACACATATGGGTTTAATGAAAAAAAAAAATTTGAGTTTCAGTTCTAAGTATGGGGCACCCCCAAAATTTATTACTTTTTTTTTAAATTTTGTGTGAAAACCTTAATGCGGTTCACAGAATACATCTACTTACCAAGTTTCAACAGTATAGCTCTTATAGTTTCGGAAAAAAGTGGCTGTGACATACGGACGGACAGACGGACAGACGGACAGACGGACAGACAGACATGACGAATTTATAAGGGTTCCGTTTTTTGCCATTCGGCTACGGAACCCTAAAAATTACGGTCTTATGTCAACAAACCAAAACATTTCAATATACGTCTGAAATTTCAACTTAAACTTTGGCTTTTCACTGTTTGAAATCGAATGTTGTTCAAGACTTCAAAATTATTTTTCTTCAAAAAAAATTGAAAACTCACCTAGTATCCGATAAAAATTGTTATCCTGAAAACACCGGCTGTTTGCGAGCTCCCAAAGAAGATCCAAAATTACTTCCTTCATATGGACACTGGGTGTTAAGTTTGAACGATCGCGAAAATGTGTGGGAAAACGCGCGAAAAGTGGGAAAATGGCGCGCGGCGCGGAACGACCACCCTGCTGAGTAGTTGGCATCAAACTGGGGTGGATTTGGCAAAAGAGAGACTTATCTAGCCGACCATACTCTATACTGCTATATTTAACTTCGGTATAAAGAAGGCATCGGAATTTCTTCAGAGAAGTCCACCTATATCTATGGTATAAACACCTACATGATAATAATAAATAATTATTACTAAGGGCAGATTTTTCAATCGCCAGTTAAACGTTAAACTAAGGTATAAATATGACATTTTGACAGATTTTGTATGGCATATGTTTCAGATTTATTCCTCAGTTTATCGGGCGATTGAAAAATCGGCCGTAAGTCAAATATTTTTTTAAAAAAATCAAAATATCTGAGAACTTTTTTTTTAATTTAAATTTATTTTCAAAGTGTTATCTTTAAAATTTTCGTGTCAGTCCTTGTAACCAAATTCCTCCGAAGAGTTGACCGATTTTGATGAAATTTTTGTCTACATTCGGTAGGTCGTAAACTATTACTTACGTCGTTATTATTACTTGACGACCGAATGGTGTAGTGGTAGCGAACCTGCCGTCTGCGCCGGAGGTCGTGGGTTCGATTCCCACAACTGGTAAATGTTTGTGTGATGAATGTTTTCCAGTGTCTGGGTGTTTTTCAATATATTATATTTATGTATATTATTATGTATGTATATTAATCAGTCATCTAGCACCCATACCACAAGCTATCGCTTACTTTGGGGCTAGATTGCGATGTGTAAAATGTCCCGTATATAATATTTATTATTTTTCATACCCCTAAATGGCAAAACAACGTGTGCCACGTCAGTTCGTTTGTAACAAAACTCCGAAATGGCTTGACCTATTTGTATGGATTTTAAAGGTTTCACCATATGGTTTATGGTCTTTTCCAGCCATTATTTATTAATGGGACTTCGTACCCAAAGGGTAGAAAGGGACCCTATTACTGACACTTCGCCGTGCGTCCGTCCGTCTGTCACCAGGCTGTATCTCTTAAACCGTGGTAGTTAGAAACTTGAAATTTCACAGATGATGTATTTCTGTTGCTGCTATAACAAAAAATACTAAAAAATATAATGTAATAAATATTTAAGGGAGCTCCCATACAGCAAACGTGATGTTCTTGCTCGATAGTGACAACGGGGACAGGTAGATACCGTTACATTGGGCGTAAAATCAAAAACTTATTCACTTTTCAGTATTTGAAATCAGTAAAATGATTTTGGTGGGATAAATTTTTCACTTTACGCCCATGTGACGGTAGCCAAACGGCCAAGACATTATTGTAACTAAAGTGTAGTTTGTGAAGTTAGAGCTTGTATTTAAGGGTGTATAAAGTCAGAAGTCTTGCCCTACATGAGATCTGTTAACTTTTTGACAGTGTGAGCCATATTATGCTCGTCTGGCAACATTTTACATGAAAATGTTTTTGTTGGGATATATTTATGCTCTACAGTCTATAGGCATAAGAAAATCCTAAAATGGCAAATAAGGTCAGGTTACTATTGCAAAAATAAAAGAAGAAAATAATTCCACAATTTTTTTATTTATTTTATAATAATGTCAAATGAGCCAGTTTTGATAATAATTACGCTTTAATACAGTGTTTGGAATTGACAACATCTCATATTTAGTGCAAATACTACTAAAATATACAATATTTTCATCAAAATTGCCTACCTAACTAGGTATCTATAACCCGTTCGCAAATAAGGCGATGACTTTTTTTTATTTTAGGCTAGCGCTTGACTGTGATCACACCTGATGGAAAGTGATGATACAGTCAAAGGTGGAACGCGCTTGCCTAGAAGATGCCTATTGCCTATGACTGCTACTACCGCAACCCGCGCTCGTCTGTTATCAGACGAATGCGGGCCGCGGTAGTATGAAGTGGGAGGAGAAGTCATCCGCAAAGCTTCTGCGAACGTATAGTAGTAGTTTTTCAGATGTAATTATTTTTATATGAATACATACACGTGTTATAGTTTATTTTAAAAATGTAACTATTATATTGGCTAATTGACTGAAATAAACTATTGATTTTAATCATTTATTTTTGAACTTGAAATAATAATAAATAAAATTTAAAAAAAAATGTGAATAAACCGATTAAATAGATAAGTTATTTAAGTTAAAATTTACTTTCAACTTGATCCTTAAGACCATTCATGCGTTGAAATTATGCTTGAGTCAAAATTGTCAATTTTCGACGTAACATAAGAGTGTCATGTGTTCAATTATTGATTAGATAATTGCTATCATATTATTTGGCATTTCATAATCTAGTTTTTGTCTCAAAAATATTTGAAAATATGTGTATAACTTTCTCATTAGAAAGTTTAAGATAAAGGCTAATTACTCGCTTAGCGGTAGAAGCTCTATTTTGATGCAAGATATTTGCCATGTTTCATAACACAAACTTATAACAATGACATATTTAGAAAATTAATAACATTTACTAAAAAATGTCTCAAAAAAAACACGATTTTCCTATATTTTCATTCAAAAACCATAAACCGAAAAGTGTAATTTTTAGCATTTTTCGATAAATTAAACGTATTATTTTAGGATAAAATCCAAGATATTTTGTTATTTCTGAATTATAGTAATTTAATTCAATTCATATTCAATGTCACTTGTTATTTATTATTTGAATAAGTTGTATATTTATTTTACTATAATTTTTTTTGTAATACCATTTTCCGCGCAAAATTGCGTCTGCGGGAACGGAATTCTTTTTTTGTATGGAGCTACACGCGATTCACGCGTAAACGTATAAACGCTCTTAATGATAGATAGATAATTCTAATAAATAATTTATCTTGTATGGAATTTAGAAAAAATGAGTTGTAACCATAGGAATTAGCAAATATTGCCAAAAACAATACTAAATAATATAAGAAAAATTAAGAAAAACCTTTTGTATTTCAGTCAATTATGATGAAAATATTATGGTAAAAGCCGGATTATATTCTAAAAGTAAATTTTTATTCCTCAGCACCTAAAATATTTTCGTTGACAGATTACATGTTTTTAAATCGATTGCACTTTTTAGATAAAGAATAACTTGATGATGTTGCAAAGAACACTGTAGTTAGGTTATCATTAATAATAAGTAATAACCATTGAAATTATTCTATAAAAATAATATGCTATTTATTCCTTAATTACATACCTATAACATTAATTCACATTCACGATACATTCAAGATTACGCAAGTTACAATGACTAATAACCCATTCGTATGAAGACTGGGATTAAAATTTGTATCTCACTTACTCGTTGGAGATACAGTAATAGTTTGAGCGAGACGCAAATATAATTTTAATCTCACTCCTCATAATATTCGAACGAGGAATAAAATATTTTATTCGTGATACGAAAATCTCTAAACTAAGTGAAGTCTCTTCTTTTTCGTTTATGTAATTAGTTTAGAGATTTCGTTTGTTCAAATAGACACCAATTTACACATTTAAGCTAAGTGAAGTTATATTTTACAGGGCTAAGTGTAATAATATTAAATTCTGACTCTTGCCGTGATTAGGAATTTCATCTTTGGGCTATTCTGTAACTTAGTAAATGAAAGCAATCGAGCTCAAACGTCATATTCTACCAGTCTGCTGATGCCGAGTTTTTTTAAAACGTTAACGTTTTATACAATTGTACATGATTGTTGTAACGACATCATGCAACATCATCAACAACATTTGTAAATTGTTCCAATCCCATACAAATCGGCGTAACTCTCTCACGGTCGAGTTAGACCAGTTCTTAATATTCTATCTATCTTCCATTTGGTCTACTAGAGATATCAATGTGACATAAGCTCCATACAAATTATGTTGTAGCGGTCTTCGATAGCTGACGATAGATGGTGTAACCAGTCCCTTCGCTCACGCTGATGGAGCATTCGACGAGCGTTCTTTAAATACAACTTCTGACGTCACACGCTTAGATCACAAGCGGTCCCCAGGCATAACTCCTGCCTGGAGGGAAATTTCCCTATTGCCCCCAACCGGCAAACTGGTGACCCCGACGTGATTTCACCACTCACCACCAGAGGGCGCACGTCAACTGAAGGACACGCAACAAAGAACACCGAAGACACAACGATCGCAAAGCAACCGCAACAACCACAAATTCTAAAAAAAATTATATCTATAGAAAGCCAAACCATGGATAGATAGAATATTGAGAACATTAGTAAACATATGTATTTAAAAAAAAAACTCTGAATCAGCATAGCACACAGAGGACCAATTCACGAACAACGATTTAGTAATTCGACAGCATGTCCACAGAGGATTGGGTGGTGAAACTTTTTTGACTCATTCACTTTGTCTCATCTCACGTGAAATGGCAAGCAAGCGCGAAGTGAATTTGCTAGCGTTCTGCAGTGCTTCGAATGACCCAACGTAGAACGTGAATAGCTCTACAGATAATAAATCAAAAAATACGACGTCGATTTTTTAAACTTAAAGTAGCTATTAAAGTAGGTAGTACGTAGAACATTACTTAATACAAAATATTTAAAAAAACGCCAATTAAATTTTGCATTCTATAATAAAATATGTTTTTTTTAAATTATGTTTTACATAACACAACAATAAAATATAGAAGTATTAAAATAATAACAAAATAATATTTTCATACATTATATCGTTCAATTATACTATTTCCATTCTTTCATTTTCTCTTTGACACATGAAATCACATGAAACAGATATAGCAACAGCGAGAGACCAGAGAGAGATAAAGGTAAAGTGGTCTCTTTCTGGTCCCTCGCTATTGCTATATATTTGTTTCATGTGTCAAAGAGAAAATAAAGGAATGGAAATAGTATAATATTCGTAAAAAAGAACCTAAATTAAATTATTTTTATAAAAATCAATATCATTTCCCGTGATATTTTAAACTACCACAGATGTATTTTTTATTAAACTGTGTTGACTTAAACTGCAATATTATGTTCAATGTTTTAATTATTATGTACAGTCAGCAAAACTTTGTGCAATTCAAGTCCAAACTTAAACCTACTTATAGATACATTACTAGATTTTGAGACTAATAGTCCAGTGAAATGAGACATTAAAGGGTTGCAGCAAATCGCTTCCCGTAGACACCGGGACATCCTCAGGAGATATTGACTTTACAATGCGAAATAGTAGAGTCGTAATCTCTACGATCGAGTCGGGACGAAAAGTGCGTCGAAGAAAGTGTTAGAAAATTGTGTGTGGTGTTTCATGTGGGCAGTGTACCTGCATATTGTACCATACAGAATCTTTTCAAGTAGCGGATTATAGCAAAACAAATTAATCTGTTCTGCTAATTATGGATTTCCGCAAAATAGCGCCTGCTTCCATTCAAAAGTTTTTATGATATAAGACAAAGAAATATTTACAATATAAACTTAATATTCTAATGGTGTTGATTCGGATTTGGAAAATCTATAAGCATGACTAAATTGATACTTAAATTATTATGCTTTTTCACATGGAACATTGTGAACAAAATGGACATTGTATTTTTCATTACTCCTTTTAATTTAATTTGTTTTACTGATCACTTTCAACCCGAAATCTAGTTAAAACACACCCGTTAAGTTTGCTTTATCCATTTAAAGCAAACTTAACGGGTCTGTCCTCCAAATTCAAATATTTGGATTTTTGCAATTTGCTCTTTCATTTGTTTATTTTCTCTTTGACACATGAAACCACATGAAACAAATATAGCAATAGCGAGGGACCAGAGAGAGATAAAGGTAAATTGATCTCTTTCTGGTCCCTCACTATTGCTATATCTGTTTCATGAGTCAAAGAGAAAATAAATGAATGGAAAGAGCTTAATAAGACTAAACAGGGTCATGGCAGTAGAATATACCCATCTATATTAAAAAAATCCTTCAATTGTATATTCAATATTTTCAAATATAATTAATCCTTCAATATTTCTTAAAATGTACACACATTTTAAGAAATAAGTCTGAATTTCAATGCCAATGGTACAGATTACATTTAGATTATATGATCATAGATATACATTTTTTTTAGAAATTCTTGCCAGTAAATTAAAATTACTAAAAACACTAAGTGCAGTGCACAATATTATGAATGCGAAAGTTTGTTTGTTTTTTAGTTTCTTATTTACGCCGATTATCTTCTATACTCCCGATTAACATACATATTTAACTTCTACAAAACATTCAACGTACTTAAAAAGTACCTATAATTTTTAGATGGTATTGAACCCTCTGTGCGCGAATCTAAAACGCACTTGACCGGTTTTTTTTTAATTTATTTAAATGTAGTTCTGCTTTAATTAAAGCATTAGACACAAAATTCCATACTTCAAAGTAAATTAAACATTAGCCAAAATTTTGAAACATCAACATATTGTATTATACATAATAATATTAGTATGTAAATGTTTTAATAATTATATTAAAACTATAAAGTGAGCTACTATGTACCTCGACTGTCGATTATACATAACATTTAAAGACAATTTTCTTTCGAATCTACAGTAAGACTTCCTAAAACTTTATTCATTTTAGCTTTGAAACTAAAGTACCTATCGCGTATAAAAAAGTTGAAGGAAAATTGGCAGCTTTATAAACCACCAAAATAATATGGTGTTATTCCATCATAGATCTGGGGGCTGATGCTGTATCGTTCAATTTGTTAGTTAGCAACCCTCACTAGGTTGTTAACTAAAACACGGAGGCAAAAACCATATTTTTGCATACTTTTTGCACAAGTTACCAACCTAGGTTGGTATGGTATCATGACAACATATACATAACATATACAGAATCAGCCTATAAAAAAGTTCATTATGCTATGAAAAAAAAGTGGCTTCCATTACCCCCCTCGGTGGGCCCTTCGCACACGGCTTCGTAAGCGTAAGCGTATCGTAATGACGCAGCGCTTAACAATATGACAATTACGCCTCCTACGATTCGCTGCAACACCGCTTCGTCTGCGGACATGTTTGAAAATGTTCGTGCTCGTACTGCTGTCTTCGTACACGAGGATTACGCTACGCTTACGCTTACGAGCGTATATATAATATAGTTTACACAATAAAATATACAATAAATTCATCTTTTTTTTAACATAATATAACGGATAGAAATACTATACAAAAAATAATGATGTATTAAAAAAACTACATAGTTATTTTGTGACAACACTTAATTGAAAGAACCGCAGAGTTTTTAACATACATTCAATCTAGATTCTAGATCTTAAAATACACCAGAAAAGCGCGCTAAACGGTCACGTGACTACGTAAGACGTCATTGATGAGCTGTGAAAGAAATAGATTTATTAATTTTTTTGGTTAATCTTATGGGGTTTTTGAATTTACTGGGCAGGGGTGTTTTATTTACTTTAAGAATTGATATATGCAAAGTAAATGTGCCTTGCGAATTTTTTTATATTATTATCTCTATTTAGTGTAATCATCTCGCTGCAGACTCGGTCATAAATCATTCGAGTGTTTCGCTTTTGTCGTTCTGCAGTAATGCACAACTCAACAAAGAACAACAAATAGCGAAACACTCGAATGATTAGTGACCGAGTCTGCAGCGAGATAATAACACTACTATAGTCACAGAACACTAAATAGTACAGGTACAGAAGGTCCACTCCGCACGATTATTTAAAGAAATAGCGCCTCTAGCGCTGACACAAAAAGTGCAATTCAGTTCGCAATAGCGCCTGGCCCCGCCCTCAAAATCGACACGCAACAAACGCATGTGATCTCTTTCTATCGCCTAACATTATCTCTAACGACATACTAGGGCTGCCGTAGTCAGACGGCGCGTAAAATAGACCGTACAGAACTAGCGCGTGCAACTCGGCCCGCGAGCGGCACCCATCTGAAATATTGAGGTCCGGACCCCTACTTGTAGCCCGGACGGTCACGTGATAAGTGAGACTGGCCTGATTATAGGCACATCGCAGCAGGAAAAGCGCAGTGTTGGCGGACCTCGAACCCATGGACAAACGGCATAAGAAAGTCGCGGGAAGTCTCTGGATACAAGTGGCGCAGAACCGTGTAGTTTAAAAATCATTTACTATATCTACTATTGAAGAATTTTTCAATGACAAGAATTCTTGGAACGTTAGGAATATACCTCGTTTGGCCTGAAATATTGAGGTCCGGACCCCTACTTGTAGCCGGGACGGTCACGTGATAAGTGAGACTGGCCTGGCCATACTAAAAAAACTAGTTGCCTGTAAAGTCGGTTTACTGACGATAGTTGAACGTGACAACGTTTTCTTTGTCGCTTGTTCCGCGTTCGCGAGGTAACGCCGGTAACGCCGTATGAGCGAGGTAACGCCGGATGAGTCATGTTTTTTCGTGTGTGCAACCGGCTCTATCGATTTATAAGACGTTGTCACGTCAAAAGTTTGAATGGTAGGAAGTGATATCTAAAGAAAAGCGGAACAACATATTTACTGACGCGTGATAAGTGAGACTGGCCTGCTATAGTTGACTACAGCTTATCGTACCGTGGGTTATCCGAGAGATGGCGTGCTCAGTAGAAAAACAGCAGTCGCTCCTGCGCCGACCCGGAGAGCAGGCGCCAGCCGCGCTTGATGTTCATGTACTGCAGCACCGCGCGCACGCAGATCAGGATGCCTGGAACAGCGAACAAATGTTTTATGATCTTCGTGAAATAAAACAATGATTTGCATGCACCGGAAAAATGAATTTATCGAACAGTTTAGTTATTTTTCATTTAGCTAAACTTTAGTAGTTGCCACCTAACACATATTATAGAAAACAGACAAAGAAACATAAATTGCATAGGATAGCTTATCTCTATATAAAGAAGAGATTTCTTCCTAGCTACCCTAAGTGTGAGTAAGCTTTAATTTAGTTTGAACTTGTCCCGATGTTTATTAATTTATTAGATCCATTAATGGATTTATTATTCTCAGCGATTTATAAACAACAAACGAAAATGTTCATCACTGCAAATGAACTAAAAATAAATAATAATAAATTGCCAAAAAAGAAGGTTTTACATGGTCTTCGAACAATTAATACGAATAACAAAAGAGTCGTAGACTACAAAAAGTAGCCAAAGACTATGTCCATAAAATAACTGCGTTCGGAAATAATTAATGCTGCTACGCAGCCGTATATTTGCAAAAAAAAAATGAACAACGAAAGGCAATTATTGAAATAAATTTATTTTAAATTTAATAAATCAACTAAATTATGAACAGGTACTTACTCTGTAAAATATTTATTTATTGTATTTAAAATTATTACAATAATTTTGTACAGAAAACTATTACTCTCCGATCTACAGAATACACAGAAAATTTCATGACAATCGGTCGGGCCATTTCGGAGGAGTTTGGTAACGAAAATTGCCACGAGAATTTTATATAAAGAGAGAAAAGTATGGACAATTACCGAACGCCATGATGAGCAACTCTAGACTCTCATCAGCCAAGAGAACAGGCCGGTTTTAGACCAAAATACAGTACAACGGATCATATATTTACGCTTTCTCAAGTAGTAGAGCGTTACAATGAGTACAAACTGCCACTCTACATAGCGTTTATTGATTATTCGAAAGCCTTCGACTCTATCTCACACGAGGCGCTTTGGAAAGCCCTAAAACAGCAAGGGATAGAGACGAAATACATAGATCTGTTACAGGCCATATATGAGAATAGTAGAGCCACTGTGAAATTAGATCGGTTAGGTGCTTCATTCCCGATAAAGAGAGGCCTTAGACAAGGAGATCCAATCTCACCTAATTTGTTTACAGCTCTACTAGAACACATTTTCTCAAAATTGAACTGGGATTGTTTAGGAATAAAGATAAACGGAGAGTACCTCAACCATCTAAGGTTTGCAGACGATATAGTGCTGGTAAGCGAAAACCATAAAGATCTCTACTACATGCTAAAAACGTTAGACCAGGAGAGTCGAAAATGTGGGCTAGAAATGAATCCCAGCAAAACATGCTTAATGACTAACCGTGAAGAGATCCTCACGATAATCCAAGGCCAAACAATTAAGTATGTGGAAAATTACATATACCTCGGCCAAAGTATCTCTTTCGTTGACCAAACTATAAAAGAAGTTGAAAGGAGGATCAAGATTGCTTGGGGAAAATATTGGTCAATGAAACATATATTTAAGTCCAAAATCCCACTATCGTTGAAGAAGAAGGCAATGGACTCTACGATTCTCCCAACACTGTTGTATGGATGTCAAACTTGGGCGCTGACAAAGCGAATAATAGAAAAAATTCAAGTGTTCCAGCGGGCGGCTGAGCGGAGTATGTTACGTGTAAAATTAATCGACCGCCTGAGAAACGAGGAAATTCGCAAGAGAACACAGGTAATCGACGCTGCGGAGCTCGCCTGCAAACTTAAATGGAGATGGGCCGGGCATGTGGTTCGGACTAGAGACGGTCGGTGGAGCGAGCGCGTGCTACACTGGTGGCCGCGCGACCAGAGCCGACCGCGCGGACGACCGCGTGCTCGATGGAGAGACGATATTGTAGATGTCGCAGGGCACGCATGGACGAGGCTCGCCACGGAGAGACCACTGTGGAGTAAGATGGAGGAGGCCTACACCCAAAGATGGGTGCCCAAAAATAAATAAAGTAGTAAGTAATAAGTAAATAAAATAAAATCAATAATAATAAACCTATAATAATGTTTTTGTTAGACTTATATTTAAATAGTTATTTTATTCATTAATGTAATAATAAATTTGGATTGTTTATAATTATAACTGCGATTGAGTCTATATAATGTAATCAATAATGTTAAATCTATTTTTTTGGGAATAAATGGCTTATTTATTTTATGATGAGCCACCACGGCCAGGAGTTCTCGTGCGAGGCCAGCTCGGTGGAGTGCTTCACGATGAGCGTCCACTTGGCCAGCAAAGTGACGCGATGTGAATATATTATAGAGACAATTACCGAACGCCATGATGAGCCACCACAGCCAGGAGTTCTCGTGCGAGGCCAGCTCGGTGGAGTGCTTCACGATGAGCGTCCACTTGGCCAGCAAAGTGACGCGATGTGAATATATTATAGAGACAATTACCGAACGCCATGATGAGCCACCACAGCCAGGAGTTCTCGTGCGAGGCCAGCTCGGTGGAGTGCTTCACGATGAGCGTCCACTTGGCCAGCAAAGTGACGCGATGTGAATATATTATAGAGACAATTACCGAACGCCATGATGAGCCACCACAGCCAGGAGTTCTCGTGCGAGGCCAGCTCGGTGGAGTGCTTCACGATGAGCGTCCACTTGGCCAGCAAAGTGACGCGATGTGAATATATTATAGAGACAATTACCGAACGCCATGATGAGCCACCACAGCCAGGAGTTCTCGTGCGAGGCCAGCTCGGTGGAGTGCTTCACGATGAGCGTCCACTTGGCCAGCAAAGTGACGCGATGTGAATATATTATAGAGACAATTACCGAACGCCATGATGAGCCACCACAGCCAGGAGTTCTCGTGCGAGGCCAGCTCGGTGGAGTGCTTCACGATGAGCGTCCACTTGGCCAGCAAAGTGACGCGATGTGAATATATTATAGAGACAATTACCGAACGCCATGATGAGCCACCACAGCCAGGAGTTCTCGTGCGAGGCCAGCTCGGTGGAGTGCTTCACGATGAGCGTCCACTTGGCCAGCAAAGTGACGCGATGTGAATATATTATAGAGACAATTACCGAACGCCATGATGAGCCACCACAGCCAGGAGTTCTCGTGCGAGGCCAGCTCGGTGGAGTGCTTCACGATGAGCGTCCACTTGGCCAGCAAAGTGACGCGATGTGAATATATTATAGAGACAATTACCGAACGCCATGATGAGCCACCACAGCCAGGAGTTCTCGTGCGAGGCCAGCTCGGTGGAGTGCTTCACGATGAGCGTCCACTTGGCCAGCAAAGTGACGCGATGTGAATATATTATAGAGACAATTACCGAACGCCATGATGAGCCACCACAGCCAGGAGTTCTCGTGCGAGGCCAGCTCGGTGGAGTGCTTCACGATGAGCGTCCACTTGGCCAGCAAAGTGACGCGATGTGAATATATTATAGAGACAATTACCGAACGCCATGATGAGCCACCACAGCCAGGAGTTCTCGTGCGAGGCCAGCTCGGTGGAGTGCTTCACGATGAGCGTCCACTTGGCCAGCAAAGTGACGCGATGTGAATATATTATAGAGACAATTACCGAACGCCATGATGAGCCACCACAGCCAGGAGTTCTCGTGCGAGGCCAGCTCGGTGGAGTGCTTCACGATGAGCGTCCACTTGGCCAGCGAGAGCCCGAAGCCGGCCAGCGCGCCGTAGCGGCTCGCCACCGTGTGGCAGAAGCACATCAGCAGCAGGAAGCCGATCCAGTTGAACAGGAACGCCACTGCGGGACACAGACAATGTCACACTTCTGTTTCTGGAACACTTAAATGAATAATCAGGGGGCCTACCACCAACGCTTAAAGTAATATTATTGTAATATTGTTTTTACTTTTTCATACAATGTCAGTATGAAAATTTTAAAACAATATTACAATAATATTATTTTAAGCGTTGGGGGTAGGCCCCCAGGATATTACACACATCGCAATCTACCCCCAACGTAGAAGCCGTATTCTAGCGATTTTGAATCAATTTTAATCGTATTGAAAAAGATTTATTTATTGGATGGATGCAGGCGTTATTTTGCGGAAATCCATACAGATTAATTTGTTTTGCTATAATCCGCCCATGAAACTGCCCACATGAAACACCACACACAATTTTCCAACACTTGCTTCGACGCACGTTTCGTCCCGACATCGGGACATCCTCAGACATTGTGAAGTCAACATCATTCAACAGGAAAATTGTTCATCAGGAGAATTATTTTTCTTCCGCGATGCTGCATGTCACACCTACCAACGTGTCTGTGAGATTGCGAAAGACAAAAATAAATTCAATAAATCCTCTCAAGCTGTTTTCTCTCTATAATACGAGTATGTGCGTATTGCTCAAGCTCTGCAAAAGTTAAGTACGTATAGCAGTTTTGCTCACCGAAAAACGAAGTAATGAACATGACGTCAGTGCCGAGGAGACTGTTCTCGGGGTCCAGCTGCTCAACAGTAGCCTCGCTCGGCTCCACCGTCACAAACGCTGCGAGCGTCGCGTGGCTTGGAGGTGGTACATGCTGACAAGAAATAGAAGATATTATCAAATGGCGTAGTGGTAGCGAACCTGCCGTCTGCGCCGGAGGTCGTGGGTTCGATTCCCACTACTGGTAAATGTTTGTGTGATGAGCATGAATGTTTTCCAGTGTCTGGGTGTTTTTCAATATATTATATTTATGTATATTAGTATGTATGTATATTTATCAGTCATCTAGCACCCATAGAACAAGCTATCGCTTACTTTGGGGCTAGATTGCGATGTATAAAATGTCCCGTATATATTTATTTATTTATTTATCAGATAGTTTGTATCATATCTTTTGTCATTATATAACTTTTTATACAGTACTTGTACGCGCCGCGCACTGCGAACCGAAAGGAGGCTCGTGAACCCGGGGCCCATCAGCGGGAACCGAGCGTCCCTCGCAGGCCACGGGCGCGGGTGCCAAACTAGGGCGGCACCGATAATAAAATGGATGATCGACACCTACCTTGAAGGCGGCCTTCCGAGATCTCGAAGCCAGGCGGTACCTCGTGACGCCGGGCAGCTTGCGTGTAATATGTAGTAGGTGACTGCGGTGTGTAATGAAATAGGTGTGTAAATGTAGTGTAGATACGGTGCAGCGCCCTAGCGGCACGCGTAGGTCGATATCTTCCCGGCGGACGTAAAGCGACGCAATCCGATCAAGATGGCGGCGTGGCTTCCGCGGAGAAAAGCAATCCGAAGGTCGGAGCCGACTTCTGGGGCTCGGACAGACACCAAACACTAATAGTTCGGCAACTCACTACGCGGCACGTAAAACAATATGGCGAGCGGCGATCTCGCGAGAAGGACAATCCGATGGTCGGAGCCAACTTCTGGGGCTCGGACAGACACCAAACAGGTCCCTGGAGTAACGCGGTCACGACAACACGACGGCGTTCTACTCGATCGAAAATCGGACAGTCGCGGCGTCGATTACGAGCGGCGATTGGGATACGAGGCGGCGGCAGTTCTATGCGGCGGCCACTCGATTACTACAATGGACACGGCGGCATTAGATTCAATAGCACGCGATGCGATTTGTATGCGCCGGCGCAACGAGAAAGTGGCGCGGGCGATTCCTCCAAAGCGATTCGAGCAACTCACTGTCGCAGGGCGATGCGCGGCGACCGCGAGACGGCCCCTCCCCCCTGTCACACCCCGGGGCGGAGCGGTCCGCGGCCGCAGGCGCATTGAGCCATAACAGTACTCCAACGAGTCATTGTGCATTTAAATAATCATAAGTGTACATATATTATTTTTATACGTAAGTTACATTGTAAAAGTAGTTAGTTAGCTAAGAAGTAGATGCGTAGTTTGATAAAGTTAGGAATAAGAGCGCTAACTCACCAACAAACTGTTAATCAGTTTGGCGGGATATTAGTTTTTAAGAAACTTTTGCATCTATTGAAATAAATAAATAAAAAAAATGCCTTTTAAAGACGTAAACGGCTATATAATTTTTTATGAACTGCAGTTTAAAAAATATGAAGACAATTACTTTCAAATTGAAACGTCATGTATTTAGGTCTTTAATTTAAATTTGCTCTGAAGCAGAAACAGGATTGGAGAAAATTTTCTCAATAGAAAGTTATCCCAAAAGTTGCTCAAAATTTTTAATTTTTATCAGAAACTACATATAGATATTTCAATCCACGATGACGCGCCCCACTCTGTCAAACTCTATTAGAATCGAATGAAACATAAGCGATTGTGACAGAGTGGGGCGCGTCTTCATGGATTGAAATATTTATACAATGGATTTGTTTTGTTTTTGTGTCGGTAATAAGTAATAATATTCAAAGATGCTCGGAATAAATTTTTGATAACTGGTTTAGTTTATTAGTAAAGAGTTGTTCTACTTTTATATTTTTCCGCAATTTTGCATGTCGCATCCACCAACTTATTTGTAAGAGTTAGAAAGACAAAAACAGTTCGATACCAAATCAATAAACGTGACTGCATGCATGCCAATTCTGTAGATTAGAAAGAGAAACTTTTATTCTAGATTTTAGAGATGAGATTTTTGTCGCGCGAGAAAAAACTCTTTCGCCTAGCCCCCTGCACGCCCTCTGAAAAGAAACTATGTAATAAATAAATAAATATATACAGGACATTTTACACATCGCAATCTAGCTCCAAAGTAAGCGATAGCTTGTGTTATGGGTGCTAGATGACTAATAAATATACATACATACTAATATACATAAATATAATATTATATTGAAAAACACCCAGACACTGGAAAACATTCATGCTCATCACACAAACATTTACCAGTAGTGGGAATCAAACCCACGACCTCCGGCGCAGACGGCAGGTTCGCTACCACTACGCCATTGGGTCGTCAAAACCTGCCTCCATTTTGCCGTTTCTGCCGTTTGAAAAATACCTGCCTCCATACAATATTATTATCATCATAGTCTCACCGGCTGTGGCCCCTCTCCCTCCAATTGCTTCTCGCGCTGCACCTCCTCGTAAGTAGGCAGCTTAGAGTTAGCGGCCACATCGTACGGCGGGGGAGCAGAGAAATCCGCTTGCGGTGGAGGTATATCATGAATGTTATCTGGAATTAAATAGTTAAATGTTTAATTAATGCGTTCCATCCCTACTACCAGAGGTTGTACCACCATCTCTTATAACTATTTATTATAATTTACTATGTATTATTAACTAAGCCAACATATCTACCTACAACACCCCAAAAGGCCAAAACCAGCAACAAAAGTGCTAGTGCCTCGACCAAATTTGTACCAATTATCAATTTCTACCAATCTCCCAATTGAAGTTGAAGTAGATACAAGGCGTGTTTTCAACCCCTGTAACAGTCTCCCATCTCTCGGTAGGTACCTACATAACAGGAAAACTCGCAACAATAGTGCAACCAAATCTTGATAAAACTACCAATATTTTCAATTTCTGCCATTCTCCAATTTCTTTTAAAATCAAGGGGATTTGGCTAGAATATTCACGTACGAGGACGCATAGGATTTGAATTGGATAACACTGCTGTAAAGAATGGATAGCCAGATGCAACTACTCCTTACTAATATAAAAGAAAAAATGGATAGTCAAACCATTGCCATTACAGAAGCAGTCACAACATCAGTTATGAAACAAATTGATGAAAAATTAAAACTTATCTTGGAAGAAAATAAGGGTTTGAAAGTTGAAGTTCAAAGGTTAAACGAAAAAATCAAAAACTTGGAATCCGAGAAGAAAGGTAATAATTTAGTAATATTTGGCCTCGAAGAGGACAGGGAAAATGGTTTGAACTTAATAGAAATGTTGGTGGACACAATGATGAAGACAGGATTTGATATAACAAAACAAGATATAAATAAGGCATTCAGGATTGGAGTATTTAAAGGTACCACACGCCCTGTGTTAATAAGCTTTGTGAATGCCTGGAAACGAAATGAAATCTTACGTAACAAGAAAAAGCTGCCTAAAAATATAAGTATTAAGGAAGACTTCACAAAGGAAGTTCTAGAAAAAAGAAAGGAATTGCTACCTATTTTAGAAGAGGAAAGGAAAAAGGGACGGATAGCCTTTATAAAACAAGATAAACTGATCGTAAAGGACAAGGGCGAACTCAGCCGAGACAAAAGAAAAAGGGAACCAACTTCATCACCCAAGGATGCAGATAACGCGACGGAGCAAATAAAGGCACCGCAAAAAATTAATAAAATAAATGCATTTCACCGCTTATATAGAGGGAGATCACAATCAAATTTGGAACATAAAAACGAATAGCAATCAATGATAGCCGTAGACCGGAAAACAAAACAAATAACAGTAAAAAATAAAACTAGTTTAGAATCAAAACAAACAAACATTTACCCCCCAAACCGGTTGGTCCCCGTGGGGGAGACAGACCTAAGCCTTCCAGCTAATTTTAAAAACACATACAATAGACAATTTGACAAGCTATATATCGCAACACTAAACTGTCTGTCACTGAGAACACAGGAAAAATTGACAGAATTAGAAACTGCCCTCTCATCTGTTAAATGGGACATACTAGGATTAAGTGAGGTTAGAAGACAAGGAGATGCTATAGAAGAACATAATGACTATATTTTCTTCTACAAAGGAATATTAAAAGGAAGACATGGAGTTGGTTTTATGGTTAAAAAGCATTTGGCTAAGCAGATAGAGGAATTCAAGGGCATCTCGGATAGAATTGCAGTTCTCAATATAAAATTACCAGGCTACGACAAAAATTGGTCAATAATTCAAATCTACGCACCCACTGAACAAGCTAACGAACAAGTCAAAGATACCTTCTATGACGAACTGTCACAGACCTTACAGAGCACACATAAAAACGTCATTGTAATGGGTGACTTCAATGGAAGAATTGGTGCAAAACAAAGCAAAGAAGAAAGGCCAATTGGAAATTTTGGATATGGCAAAAGAAGCAATAATGGAAAGAGAATGATCAACATGGCTCTTGAAGGAAACCTAAAATTTATGAACAGCCACTTTAAGAAAAAACCCAACAAAAAGTGGACTTGGATTGCACCTGATGGCGCATATAAGAATGAGATAGATTACATTGCAACAAATAATGAAAAAGCCTTCAGAGATGTAAGTGTTATCAATCAGTTCAATTTCAACACAAATCACCGCATGGTAAGGGGGACTATCCACACAGTTAAACAAAAGAAAGGCAGACCGAAAACCATAAAACGCAATATTGCTAGACTTAACGTAATTAATACACCTTTTATCAGCGAGCAGCAGAACAGAGTACAGGAACTGTACAACAAAAAAATTGATAAACTGTATAGGAAAACTCAAATCAAGAACCAGCAAAACGGTAAAAGAAACTTGAGTTTAGAGACAAAAACATTGATAGAGAAAAGAAAAGAACTATTAAAGGATAAAAAAGATAAATCAAAACTTATGGAGATCACACAGATAAGTAAAAAAATTAGCAACAACATCAAGAAGGACAGAATAAGACGAAGAGCAGAGGTTATAGAGCACCATATAAGAAAGACAGGGGGAGTTAAGAAAGCATTGAGTATGCTTGTTGAGAAAAAAGATTGGATACCAGAAATGAAGAACCAGTCAGGAAAACAGCAAACAACAAGACAAGGTATACTACAAGTAGCAACCGAATTTTACAGAAGTCTATACTCAGATTCTACACCATTAGAAGCTTTAAAACTAAAACTAGACCTGGAAGATAATAAAGAAGCTGAAGAGATCCCAAACTTCCTTACATCTGAAGTAGAACGAGCAATAAAAACTCAAAAAAATGGAAAAGCTCCTGGACCTGATGACATAACCAATGAAATGCTAAAGATGTTCATTGTAGAAAACTTTAACAATCTAAAGGAGCTGACTGAACTCTATAACATTGTCTTGTCTACAGAGTGTATCCCATGGCAATGGTTAAAAAGTGTCATTGTACTTATTCACAAGAAGGGAGACCGAAGTGCTATTGAAAATTATAGACCGATTAGTCTACTCTCCAATGTATACAAAGTTTTCTCCAAATTAATACTCTGCAGGATAACAAAAACCTTAGATGAAGAGCAGCCGATAGAACAAGCAGGATTCCGTGAAGGCTACTCCACCGTAGATCACATGCATGTACTAAAGCAATTAATTGAAAAAACTCAGGAGTATAGAAAACCTCTGTACATTGCATTTGTGGATTACACTAAAGCGTTCGACTCGCTAAAACACGACCAACTCTGGAAGATCCTGCTGGAGCAGGGAGTGCCAAAAAAGTACCTAAGGATCATGAGGAACATATATATGGAGAGTACGGCTCAAATCAAGATGGATCAATTAGGAGAAACCTTCCCAATATCTAAAGGAGTGAAGCAGGGCGATCCACTGTCTCCTAAACTCTTCTCGGCAGCTCTAGAAGGAATATTCAGAAAACTGCATTGGGAAGACTATGGGGTAAACATAAATGGTACAAAACTAAACCACCTAAGGTTTGCAGATGACCTAGTCCTCGTATCAAACAACAGTGGAATTCTCCAGAACATGCTTCAACAACTGTCTGAGAAAAGCAGAGAAATAGGACTGACAATGAACAAAACAAAAACAAAAATAATGACAAATATGGAGAAGTTAGATATAAACGTGGACAATGAAAGCATCGAGTATGTAGAACAATACATCTACTTAGGGCAAACTATCTCCTTCAGAGATCAAGCTGATTTTGAAATAGAAAGAAGAGTGACTTGTGCATGGAGGAGATACTGGTCCTTGAAAGAGGTCATGAAAAGCAAAGACTTCCCAATAGTTGTCAAAAAGAAAGTGTTCAACACCTGCATTCTCCCATGCCTAACATATGGATGTCAAACGTGGGCACTGTCGCAGAAAAACCTTTTGAAGCTCAGAACATGCCAAAGAGGAATGGAGAGAAGTATGTTAGGATTCACTCTGAAAGACCGCAAAAGAGCAAAGGATATTAGAGAAAGCACAAAAGTTGAGGATATTCTCCGAACAATCAAAAAGCTTAAGTGGCGATGGACCGGTCACATGACAAGAGAAAGTAAAGAAAAATGGACACAAAAGATTACAGAGTGGGTACCGAGAGATGGGCAAAGAAAAAGGGGAAAACAACACAGAAGATGGG